>JAKIJQ010000031.1:0-1275000 GCA_023373905.1 Rhizoglyphus robini | reverse complement strand
GGTTGTTCACAATGCACAACAGTCTTCATCACCACATCAGTGTGTGTGTGTGTGTGTGTGTGTGTGTGTGTGTCTGTGTCCAATGAGCATTTGGTATATGAAGGTTGTTTAAAACGACCTTTGTCAGGTTGTTCACAATGCACAACAGTCTTCATCACCACATCAGTGTGTGAGTGTGTGAATGTGTGAGTGTGTGTGTGTCTGTGTCCAATGAGCATTTGGTATATGAAGGTTGTTTAAAACGACCTTTGTCAGGTTGTTCACAATGCACAACAGTCTTCATCACCACATCAGTGTGTGAGTGTGTGTGTGTCTGTGTCCAATGAGCATTTGGTATATGAAGGTTGTTTAAAACGACCTTTGTCAGGTTGGTCACAATGCACAACTTTCAGCATCACCACATCAGTGTGTGTGTGTGTGTGAGTGTGTGCTGTGTCCAATGATCATTTGGTATATGAAGGTTGTTTAAAACAACCTTTGTCAGGTTTGTCACAATGCTCAACAGTGATCATCACCACATCAGTGTGTGTGTGTGTGTGTGTGTGTGTGTGTGTCTGTGTCCAATGAGCATTTGGTATATGAAGGTTGTTTAAAACGACCTTTGTCAGGTTGTTCACAATGCACAACAGTCTTCATCACCACATCAGTGTGTGAGTGTGTGTGTGTCTGTGTCCAATGAGCATTTGGTATATGAAGGTTGTTTAAAACGACCTTTGTCAGGTTGGTCACAATGCACAACAGTCTTCATCACCACATCAGTGAGTGAGTGTGTGAATGTGTGTGTGTGTGTGTGTCTGTGTCCAATGAGCATTTGGTATATGAAGGTTGTTTAAAACGACCTTTGTCAGGTTTGTCACAATGCACAACATTCAGCATCACCACATCAGTGTGTGTGTGTGTGTGTGTGTGTGTGTGTCTGTGTCCAATGAGCATTTGGTATATGAAGGTTGTTTAAAACAACCTTTGCCAGGTTTGTCACAATGCTCAACAGTGATCATCACCACATCAGTGTGTGTGTGTGTGTGTGTGTCTGTGTCCAATGAGCATTTGGTATATGAAGGTTGTTTAAAACAACCTTTGTCAGGTTGGTCACAATGCACAACAGTCTTCATCACCACATCAGTGTGTGTGTGTGTGTGTGTGTGTGTGTCCAATGAGCATTTGGTATATGAAGGTTGTTTAAAACAACCTTTGCCAGGTTTGTCACAATGCTCAACAGTGATCATCACCACATCAGTGTGTGTGTGTGTGTGTGTGTGTGTGTGTGTCCAATGAGCATTTGGTATATGAAGGTTGTTTAAAACAACCTTTGTCCGGTTGGTCACAATGCACAACAGTCTTCATCACCACATCAGTGTGTGTGTGTGTGTGTGTGTCCAATGAGCATTTGGTATATGAAGGTTGTTTAAAACGATCTTTGTCAGGTTTGTCACAATGCACAACATTCAGCATCACCACATCAGTGTGTCTGTGAGTGTGTGTGTGTGTGTGGTCTGTGTCCAATGAGCATTTGGTATATGAAGGTTGTTTAAAACAACCTTTGTCAGGTTGGTCACAATTCACAACAGTCATCATCACCACATCATTGAGTGAGTGAGTGTGTGTGTGTGTGTGTGTGTCCAATGAGCATTTGGTATATGAAGGTTGTTTAAAACAACCTTTGTCAGGTTGGTCACAATGCTCAACAGTCTTCATCACCACATCAGTGTGTGTGTGTGTGTGTGTGTGTGTGTGTGTCCAATGAGAATTTGGTATATGAAGGTTGTTTAAAACAACCTTTGTCAGGTTGGTCACAATGCACAACAGTCATCATCACCACATCATTGAGTGAGTGTGTGTGTGTGTGTTTGTTAGTGTGTCCAATGAGAATTTGGTATATGAAGGTTGTTTAAAACAACCTTTGTCAGGTTGGTCACAATGCTCAACAGTCTTCATCACCACATCAGTGTGTGTGTGTGTGTGTGTCCAATGAGAATTTGGTATATGAAGGTTGTTTAAAACAACCTTTGTCAGTTTGGTCACAATGCTCAACAGTCTTCATCACCACATCAGTGTGTGTGTGTGTGTGTGTGTGTGTGTGTGTGTGTGTGTGTGTGTCCAATGAGAATTTGGTATATGAAGGTTGTTTAAAACAACCTTTGTCAGTTTGGTCACAATGCTCAACAGTCTTCATCACCACATCAGTGTGTGTGTGTGTGTGTGTGTGTGTCCAATGAGAATTTGGTATATGAAGGTTGTTTAAAACGACCTTTGTCAGGTTGGTCACAATGCTCAACAGTCTTCATCACCACATCAGTGTGTGGGTGTGTGTGTGTTGGTCTGTGTCCAATGAGCATTTGGTATATGAAGGTTGTTTAAAACGACCTTTGTCAGTTTGGTCACAATGCTCAACAGTCTTCATCACCACATCAGTGTGTGTGTGTGTGTGTGTGTGTGTGTGTGTGTGTCCAATGAGAATTTGGTATATGAAGGTTGTTTAAAACAACCTTTGTCAGGTTGGTCACAATGCTCAACAGTCTTCATCACCACATCAGTGTGTGTGTGTGTGTGTGTGTGTGTGTGTGTGTGTGTCCAATGAGAATTTGGTATATGAAGGTTGTTTAAAACAACCTTTGTCAGTTTGGTCACAATGCTCAACAGTCTTCATCACCACATCAGTGTGTGTGTGTGTGTGTGTGTGTGTCCAATGAGAATTTGGTATATGAAGGTTGTTTAAAACAACCTTTGTCAGTTTGGTCACAATGCTCAACAGTCTTCATCACCACATCAGTGTGTGTGTGTGTGTGTGTGTGTGTTGTGTCCAATGAGAATTTGGTATATGAAGGTTGTTTAAAACAACCTTTGTCAGTTTGGTCACAATGCTCAACAGTCTTCATCACCACATCAGTGTGTGTGTGTGTGTGTGTGTGTGTGTCCAATGAGAATTTGGTATATGAAGGTTGTTTAAAACAACCTTTGTCAGTTTGGTCACAATGCTCAACAGTCTTCATCACCACATCAGTGTGTGTGTGTGTGTGTGTGTGTGTGTTAGTGTGTCCAATGAGAATTTGGTATATGAAGGTTGTTTAAAACAACCTTTGTCAGGTTGGTCACAATGCACAACTGTCTTCATCACCACATCAGTGTGTGGGTGTGTGTGTGTGTGTCTGTGTCCAATGAGCATTTGGTATATGAAGGTTGTTTAAAACAACCTTTGTCAGGTTGGTCACAATGCACAACAGTCTTCATCACCACATCAGTGTGTGTGTGTGTGTGTGTGTGTGTCCAATGAGAATTTGGTATATGAAGGTTGTTTAAAACAACCTTTGTCAGGTTGGTCACAATGCTCAACAGTCTTCATCACCACATCAGTGTGTGTGTGTGTGTGTGTGTGTGTCTGTGTCCAATGAGCATTTGGTATATGAAGGTTGTTTAAAACAACCTTTGTCAGGTTGGTCACAATGCACAACTGTCTTCATCACCACATCAGTGTGTGTGTGTGTGTGTGTGTGTGGGGTCCAATGAGCATTTGGTATATGAAGGTTGTTTAAAACAACCTTTGTCAGGTTGGTCACAATGCTCAACAGTCTTCATCACCACATCAGTGTGTGTGTGTGTGTGTGTGTGTGTCCAATGAGAATTTGGTATATGAAGGTTGTTTAAAACAACCTTTGTCAGGTTGGTCACAATGCTCAACAGTCTTCATCACCACATCAGTGTGTGTGTGTGTGTGTGTGTGTGTGTGTGTGTGTCCAATGAGAATTTGGTATATGAAGGTTGTTTAAAACGACCTTTGTCAGTTTGGTCACAATGCTCAACAGTCTTCATCACCACATCAGTGTGTGTGTGTGTGTGTGTGTGTGTGTGTGTGTCCAATGAGCATTTGGTATATGAAGGTTGTTTAAAACGACCTTTGTCAGGTTGGTCACAATACACAACAGTCTTCATCACCACATCAGTGTGTGTGTGTGTGTGTGTGTGTTCTGTGTCCAATGAGAATTTGGTATATGAAGGTTGTTTAAAACAACCTTTGTCAGGTTGGTCACAATGCTCAACAGTCTTCATCACCACATCAGTGTGTGTGTGTGTGTGTGTGTGTGTGTGTCCAATGAGAATTTGGTATATGAAGGTTGTTTAAAACAACCTTTGTCAGTTTGGTCACAATGCTCAACAGTCTTCATCACCACATCAGTGTGTGTGTGTGTGTGTGTGTGTGTGTGTGTGTGTCCAATGAGAATTTGGTATATGAAGGTTGTTTAAAACGACCTTTGTCAGTTTGGTCACAATGCTCAACAGTCTTCATCACCACATCAGTGTGTGAGTGTGTGTGTGTGTGTGTGTGTGTGTGTGTGTCCAATGAGAATTTGGTATATGAAGGTTGTTTAAAACAACCTTTGTCAGGTTGGTCACAATGCTCAACAGTCTTCATCACCACATCAGTGTGTGAGTGTGTGTGTGTGTGTGTGTGTGTGTGTGTGTGTGTGTGTGTGTGTGTGTGTGTGTGTGTGTGTGTGTCCAATGAGAATTTGGTATATGAAGGTTGTTTAAAACGACCTTTGTCAGTTTGGTCACAATGCTCAACAGTCTTCATCACCACATCAGTGTGTGTGTGTGTGTGTGTGTGTGTGTGTGTGTGTGTGTGTGTGTGTGTGTGTGTGTGTGTGTGTGTGTGTGTGTCCAATGAGAATTTGGTATATGAAGGTTGTTTAAAACGACCTTTGTCAGTTTGGTCACAATGCTCAACAGTCTTCATCACCACATCAGTGTGTGAGTGTGTGTGTGTGTGTGTGTGTGTGTGTGTGTGTCCAATGAGAATTTGGTATATGAAGGTTGTTTAAAACGACCTTTGTCAGTTTGGTCACAATGCTCAACAGTCTTCATCACCACATCAGTGTGTGTGTGTGTGTCCAATGAGAATTTGGTATATGAAGGTTGTTTAAAACGACCTTTGTCAGTTTGGTCACAATGCTCAACAGTCTTCATCACCACATCAGTGTGTGTGTGTGTGTGTGTGTGTGTGTGTGTCCAATGAGAATTTGGTATATGAAGGTTGTTTAAAACGACCTTTGTCAGTTTGGTCACAATGCTCAACAGTCTTCATCACCACATCAGTGTGTGTGTGTGTGTGTGTGTGTGTGTGTGTGTGTCCAATGAGAATTTGGTATATGAAGGTTGTTTAAAACGACCTTTGTCAGGTTGGTCACAATGCTCAACAGTCTTCATCACCACATCAGTGTGTGTGTGTGTGTGTGTGTGTGTGTGTCCAATGAGAATTTGGTATATGAAGGTTGTTTAAAACAACCTTTGTCAGTTTGGTCACAATGCTCAACAGTCTTCATCACCACATCAGTGTGTGTGTGTGTGTGTGTGTGTGTGTGTGTGTCCAATGAGAATTTGGTATATGAAGGTTGTTTAAAACAACCTTTGTCAGGTTGGTCACAATGCTCAACAGTCTTCATCACCACATCAGTGTGTGTGTGTGTGTGTGTGTCTGTGTCCAATGAGCATTTGGTATATGAAGGTTGTTTAAAACAACCTTTGTCAGGTTGGTCACAATGCACAACAGTCATCATCACCACATCAGTGTGTGTGTGTGTGTGTGTGTCTGTGTCCAATGAGCATTTGGTATATGAAGGTTGTTTAAAACAACCTTTGTCAGGTTGGTCACAATGCACAACAGTCATCATCACCACATCAGTGTGTGTGTGTGTGTGTGTGTCTGTGTCCAATGAGCATTTGGTATATGAAGGTTGTTTAAAACAACCTTTGTCAGGTTGGTCACAATGCACAACAGTCATCATCACCACATCATTGAGTGAGTGAGTGTGTGTCCAATGAGCATTTGGTATATGAAGGTTGTTTAAAACAACCTTTGTCAGGTTGGTCACAATTCACAACTGTCATCATCACCACATCATTGAGTGTGTGTGTGTGTGTGTGTGTCTGTGTCCAATGAGCATTTGGTATATGAAGGTTGTTTAAAACAACCTTTGTCAGGTTGGTCACAATTCACAACTGTCATCATCACCACATCATTGAGTGTGTGTGTGTGTGTCTGTGTCCAATGAGCATTTGGTATATGAAGGTTGTTTAAAACAACCTTTGTCAGGTTGGTCACAATGCACAACAGTCATCATCACCACATCAGTGTGTGTGTGTGTGTGTGTGTCTGTGTCCAATGAGCATTTGGTATATGAAGGTTGTTTAAAACAACCTTTGTCAGGTTGGTCACAATGCACAACTGTCATCATCACCACATCATTGAGTGTGTGTGTGTGTGTCTGTGTCCAATGAGCATTTGGTATATGAAGGTTGTTTAAAACAACCTTTGTCAGGTTGGTCACAATGCACAACAGTCATCATCACCACATCATTGAGTGAGTGAGTGTGTGTCCAATGAGCATTTGGTATATGAAGGTTGTTTAAAACAACCTTTGTCAGGTTGGTCACAATTCACAACTGTCATCATCACCACATCATTGAGTGTGTGTGTGTGTGTGTGTGTGTCCAATGAGCATTTGGTATATGAAGGTTGTTTAAAACGACCTTTGTCAGGTTGGTCACAATGCACAACTGTCTTCATCACCACATCAGTGTGTGTGTGTGTGTCTGTGTGTCTGTGTCCAATAAGCATTTGGTATATGAAGGTTGTTTAAAACAACCTTTGTCAGGTTGTTCACAATGCACAACAGTCATCATCACCACATCAGTGTGTGTGTGTGTGTGTGTGTGTCTGTGTCCAATGAGCATTTGGTATATGAAGGTTGTTTAAAACAACCTTTGTCAGGTTGGTCACAATTCACAACAGTCATCATCACCACATCATTGAGTGTGTGTGTGTGTGTGTCTGTGTCCAATGAGCATTTGGTATATGAAGGTTGTTTAAAACAACCTTTGTCAGGTTGGTCACAATGCACAACAGTCATCATCACCACATCATTGAGTGAGTGAGTGTGTGTGTGTGTGTGTGTCTGTGTCCAATGAGCATTTGGTATATGAAGGTTGTTTAAAACAACCTTTGTCAGGTTGGTCACAATGCACAACAGTCATCATCACCACATCATTGAGTGAGTGAGTGTGTGTCCAATGAGCATTTGGTATATGAAGGTTGTTTAAAACAACCTTTGTCAGGTTGGTCACAATGCACAACAGTCATTATCACCACATCAGTGTGTGTGTGTGTGTGTCTGTGTCCAATGAGCATTTGGTATATGAAGGTTGTTTAAAACAACCTTTGTCAGGTTGTTCACAATGCACAACAGTCATCATCACCACATCAGTGTGTGTGTGTGTGTGTGTGTGTGTGTGTCCAATGAGCATTTGGTATATGAAGGTTGTTTAAAACAACCTTTGTCAGGTTGGTCACAATTCACAACTGTCATCATCACCACATCATTGAGTGTGTGTGTGTGTGTGTCTGTGTCCAATGAGCATTTGGTATATGAAGGTTGTTTAAAACAACCTTTGTCAGGTTGGTCACAATGCACAACAGTCATCATCACCACATCATTGAGTGAGTGAGTGTGTGTGTGTGTGTGTGTGTGTGTGTCTGTGTCCAATGAGCATTTGGTATATGAAGGTTGTTTAAAACAACCTTTGTCAGGTTGGTCACAATGCACAACAGTCATCATCACCACATCATTGAGTGAGTGAGTGAGTGTGTGTGTGTGTGTGTGTGTGTCTGTGTCCAATGAGCATTTGGTATATGAAGGTTGTTTAAAACAACCTTTGTCAGGTTGGTCACAATGCACAACAGTCATCATCACCACATCAGTGTGTGTGTGTGTGTGTCTGTGTCCAATGAGCATTTGGTATATGAAGGTTGTTTAAAACAACCTTTGTCAGGTTGTTCACAATGCACAACAGTCATCATCACCACATCAGTGTGTGTGTGTGTGTCTGTGTGGTGTGTCTGTGTCCAATGAGCATTTGGTATATGAAGGTTGTTTAAAACAACCTTTGTCAGGTTGGTCACAATGCACAACAGTCATCATCACCACATCAGTGTGTGTGTGTGTGTGTGTGTCTGTGTCCAATGAGCATTTGGTATATGAAGGTTGTTTAAAACGACCTTTGTCAGGTTGGTCACAATGCACAACAGTCATCATCACCACATCAGTGAGTGAGTGTGTGTGTGTGTCTGTGTCCAATGAGCATTTGGTATATGAAGGTTGTTTAAAACGACCTTTGTCAGGTTGGTCACAATGCACAACAGTCATCATCACCACATCATTGAGTGAGTGTGTGTGTGTGTGTGTGTGTGTGTGTGTCCAATGAGAATTTGGTATATGAAGGTTGTTTAAAACAACCTTTGTCAGTTTGGTCACAATGCTCAACAGTCTTCATCACCACATCAGTGTGTGTGTGTGTGTGTGTGTGTGTCCAATGAGAATTTGGTATATGAAGGTTGTTTAAAACAACCTTTGTCAGTTTGGTCACAATGCTCAACAGTCTTCATCACCACATCAGTGTGTGGTGTGTGTGTGGGGTGTGTGTGTCTGTGTCCAATGAGCATTTGGTATATGAAGGTTGTTTAAAACAACCTTTGTCAGGTTGGTCACAATGCACAACAGTAATCATCACCACATCAGTGTGTGTGTGTGTGTGTGTGTGTGTCTGTGTCCAATGAGCATTTGGTATATGAAGGTTGTTTAAAACAACCTTTGTCAGGTTGGTCACAATGCACAACAGTCATCATCACCACATCAGTGAGTGAGTGTGTGTGTGTGTCTGTGTCCAATGAGCATTTGGTATATGAAGGTTGTTTAAAACGACCTTTGTCAGGTTGTTCACAATGCACAACAGTCTTCATCACCACATCAGTGTGTGAGTGTGTGTGTGTGTGTGTGTGTGTGTGTGTGTGTGTGTCCAATGAGAATTTGGTATATGAAGGTTGTTTAAAACAACCTTTGTCAGTTTGGTCACAATGCTCAACAGTCTTCATCACCACATCAGTGTGTGTGAGTGTGTCCAATGAGAATTTGGTATATGAAGGTTGTTTAAAACAACCTTTGTCAGTTTGGTCACAATGCTCAACAGTCTTCATCACCACATCAGTGTGTGTGTGTGTGTGTGTGTGTGTGTGTGTGTGTGTGTGTGTGTCCAATGAGAATTTGGTATATGAAGGTTGTTTAAAACAACCTTTGTCAGTTTGGTCACAATGCTCAACAGTCTTCATCACCACATCAGTGTGTGTGTGTGTGTGTGTGTCCAATGAGAATTTGGTATATGAAGGTTGTTTAAAACAACCTTTGTCAGTTTGGTCACAATGCTCAACAGTCTTCATCACCACATCAGTGTGTGTGTGTGTGTGTGTGTGTCCAATGAGCATTTGGTATATGAAGGTTGTTTAAAACAACCTTTGTCAGGTTGGTCACAATGCACAACAGTCTTCATCACCACATCAGTGTGTGTGTGTGTGTGTGTGTCCAATGAGCATTTGGTATATGAAGGTTGTTTAAAACAACCTTTGTCAGGTTGGTCACAATGCACAACAGTCTTCATCACCACATCAGTGAGTGAGTGAGTGAGTGAGTGTGTGTGTCTGTGTCCAATGAGCATTTGGTATATGAAGGTTGTTTAAAAACAACCTTTGTCAGGTTGGTCACAATGCACAACTGTCTTCATCACCACATCAGTGTGTGTGTGTGTGTGGGGGGTGTGTCTGTGTCCAATGAGCATTTGGTATATGAAGGTTGTTTAAAACAACCTTTGTCAGGTTGGTCACAATGCACAACAGTCATCATCACCACATCAGTGTGTGTGTGTGTGTGTGTCTGTGTCCAATGAGCATTTGGTATATGAAGGTTGTTTAAAACAACCTTTGTCAGGTTGGTCACAATTCACAACAGTCATCATCACCACATCAGAGTGTGTGTGTGTGTGTGTGTGTGTGTGTGTGTGTGTGGGGGGTTGTGTCCAATGAGCATTTGGTATATGAAGGTTGTTTAAAACAACCTTTGTCAGGTTGGTCACAATGCACAACTGTCTTCATCACCACATCAGTGTGTGTGTGTGTGTGGGTGTGTCTGTGTCCAATGAGCATTTGGTATATGAAGGTTGTTTAAAACAACCTTTGTCAGGTTGGTCACAATTCACAACAGTCATCATCACCACATCAGTGTGTGTGTGTGTGTGTGTGTCTGTGTCCAATGAGCATTTGGTATATGAAGGTTGTTTAAAACAACCTTTGTCAGGTTGGTCACAATGCACAACAGTCATCATCACCACATCATTGAGTGAGTGTGTGTGTGTGTGTGTGTGTGTGTGTGCCAATGAGCATTTGGTATATGAAGGTTGTTTAAAACAACCTTTGTCAGGTTGGTCACAATGCACAACTGTCTTCATCACCACATCAGTGTGTGTGTGTGTGGTGTGTGTGTGTGTGTCTGTGTCCAATGAGCATTTGGTATATGAAGGTTGTTTAAAACAACCTTTGTCAGGTTGGTCACAATGCACAACTGTCTTCATCACCACATCAGTGTGTGTGTGTGTGGTGTGTGTGTGTCTGTGTCCAATGAGCATTTGGTATATGAAGGTTGTTTAAAACAACCTTTGTCAGGTTGGTCACAATGCACAACTGTCTTCATCACCACATCAGTGTGTGTGTGTGTGTGTGTGTGTGTGTGTGTGTGTGTGGGGTGTGCTGTGTCCAATGAGCATTTGGTATATGAAGGTTGTTTAAAACAACCTTTGTCAGGTTGGTCACAATTCACAACAGTCATCATCACCACATCAGTGAGTGTGTGTGTGTGTTGTTGTGTCTGTGTCCAATGAGCATTTGGTATATGAAGGTTGTTTAAAACAACCTTTGTCAGGTTGGTCACAATGCACAACAGTCATCATCACCACATCAGTGTGTGTGTGTGTGTGTGTGTGGTGTGTCTGTGTGTCCAATGAGCATTTGGTATATGAAGGTTGTTTAAAACAACCTTTGTCAGGTTGGTCACAATGCACAACTGTCTTCATCACCATATCAGTGTGTGTGTGTGCAGAGCCGGCGCAGGGGTCAGTGGCGCCCTTGCCCTGATAAAGTTGGCGCCCCCCAAAAAAGTTTACCTTGGGGGGACCCTTATACGTTTTTTCAAATTTTTCCAAAAATGATCTATGCTGATTGGTGTGCCCGAAAGCATCCCCAAATGAGTTGACAGTTTCAATCCCACAAATGGATTGCCGGAAATCATCACCAAATGAGTTGACAGTTTCAATCCCACAAATAGATTACTGGAAAGCATCCCCAAATGAGTTGACAGTTTCAATCCCACAAATAGATTACTGGAAAGCATCCCCAAATGAGTTGACAGTTTCAATCCCACATATATTTTTTAAAATCCAAGATTAAAATGATAGATTTTTTATTTGCGCTTGTAAATGATTGAAACAAGAAAATGCGCTTGGGAATGTTGAAAACAAGAAAATTATCACTTAGGTAATATGTTTGAGATGTTCTTTGATTAAAAAATCAGGCGGCAGGTTACCTCAACCTCAACCACTTCGTGGTGGCATTTTGGGTAATTTGTACAGAACAACGACAAAAGGTAGAGGTTTGAAAATAAACTCTGTATGTAAAATTGATTATTCAAAATTATAAAACAAAGTCAAAGTTTCAGTAAATATGACATTTCTGTCTTAAAACTTGCCCAATATCACCTGACCTCAAATTTCTTAATGCTTTGATACCACGGTATTTAGTTAAACATTCCAAATTATCTAATAAATATCTCTTAATGTTGTACTTTTGGTTCTAATTAACAACAAATTCACACTTTCACAATCAAGATATAAATCCAAAAATTTCTTTATTAATATTTGTTCAAATTCTTTTTCACAATAAGAATATTATTGTATTTAGGTTTACTTAGAGCAGAATTACATTTTTTGATTAACTTCTGTTCTGTTTGGATGGTTTGTTGTAAATCTAAAATTATCACACACAGTCAAGTGCAATGATCTGCTGTTCAGATGTTAATTGTAATGATGGCGAATTTCTTGCTGAAAATACAATTCATTAAAGTTATTAAGTGATTAAAGTATAATTTCGTTTTGAACTGTTTGTAGCCATTTTTTGGGTTCAAATTCTAGCAGAATAGTATTGGCTTTTATTATTTTGAGGATTCAAATCTCACTAAAATTGTCATATGAACTATTTCTTGGTCAAGCCTCATATTCTAAATGACAGGTATTCTCCGCCGCCTGATTTTTTATTTAAAGAACATCTCAAAATGTTACATAAGTAATAATTTTCTTGTTTCAACCATTTACAAGCGCAAATAAAAAATCTATCATTTTAATCTTGGATTTTAAAAAATATATTTCAACCATTTTCAGTTTGAAATAATTTTGCTTAATTGGATTATTATTTGCTAGAATAAATTCATCGTACAGGCAAAAACATAGGAAAAAATTGAATTTCAAACTCAAAGCTGAAATTCAAAAGCCTTGATCGGTCATCAGAATACAGAGAATGCAATGTGCGAACATACTAATGTAAAATTCAAATGTGACAGTCTAAAACAACTAAATAAAATTGCACCAAAGTGAAAAATGCCAATGCCTTGACCAGAAATAATTCTGTATGTACATAATGGATAATTATCACGGATTCCACTTATTCCTGTAATGGTGTAAAGACAAAATAGATTAGTTTCAGTTAAAGAAATGCATCATTTAGCATACCGTTTTAAAGTGTAAATCAAATTGATATACAGATTGATCAAGTGATACAAATAATTCCACGATGATTCCTGAGTAAATCTAAAACAACAAACAAAAATAAAAAGCAGATCAAATCAAATCAGCGAAATCACTAAAAAATCTTACCAAACATTAAAAAACAGCTGATCGATGCAAGGACGATGTTTTGATTGTAGCACGAGTTGATCTGATTTAGAGATTGAGTGTCGAGGGCTAGATGTTGAATGTCGTTGGATTATGGTGATGAACTGGTTGGCCAATTGATATGATCGGTTAATTTTGGATGAGGAGAATACAATTCAAAATAGTATCAAAGTGAAAGCACAACAAACAGCACATAAGCACAGACACAGAGAGATACATTTGTTGACGATATGAACAAGACTCAAAGCAAACGGATAAAGATTGTTGGGCCATATTGCCACCGAGATTGCTTCGAATTGATCCACAAATGTTTCAAAACACGAGATCTCAATCACGATATAAATTGAATCCAAAAATCTATAAATTCGTCAAAAACGCCTCTCAAAAACATCAAAACAAAACAGCTGATCGATGTGAGGACGATGCTTTGATTGTAGTACGAGTTAGGTTGAGTGCGCTGAGATGTTCCATGCAATCCGGTGATGACGATAAAATGTTTCGTGAATTGATAGGATAGGTAACATTGTGGATAAGGTGAAAAGTATGTTTAAAAACAATAACAAAGTGAATACACAACAGACAACACACAAAATCATCACACAAACACGTACACACAGCGAGCCACACTTGTTGATGTTGTGAACAAAACTCGAAACAATAGAATAAACGTTTCTGGACCACATGGCCACCGAGATTGCTTCGCATTGATCCACAAATGTCCCAAAACATGAGATCTAAATGACAACAACACACGTAAAGCACTGTTTGTACTGCTGGCAGTAGGTCTGCAGACCTGTCCTGCGAGAGATTAGCAATGTGTTCAGAAAACACATATGTTGGGGGGCACGCCACTGAAAAGGGCGGTGTTGCACTCTACACTGAACGCTACGGTGCTGATAAGCTAACTTCCACTGCACACTTAAAAAACCTTCCTTGAGATGTACAAAACCGAATGGTATGATTTTTTGGGGGCAATGCTTGCCTGCATTACACTCCAATGTTTTAAAGGGGAAACCCTTTGAAAAAGCGTTTCATTCACAGTCAAAATCATAAAAAATCTATAATAATATCAATGCAAATAACATCGGCTGTGGCTCAGCGGCTCAGGTGGGTCGTGGGTTCGAGTCCCAGTGTGGCGACTTCTACTTTCGATTTCTTTCGAATTTAGATCGTCCGCTACACTGGTCTTGACGATGATTGAGCCAATCATCGGTGCTTCGGCATGCCCCCGACTCGCTGAGGACCTCGGGATTGTGGTGTTGTTAACTTGTCCAACCCACTACTCACCACTGCAGTTCGACATGTTAGTTGACGCAAGTGAGTTTCTACCAGTCGGAGCCCGAGTTGTGGTGGTTTCCTCCGGGTACTCCGGTTTCCCCACCAACCATGGCTGGACACCATACATACACAGGGAGAGTGACCTTGGTCCTCTGCGGTGAGCTGGCCAC
The DNA here is from genome assembly GCA_023373905.1 of Rhizoglyphus robini. Lineage (NCBI taxonomy): Eukaryota > Metazoa > Arthropoda > Arachnida > Sarcoptiformes > Acaridae > Rhizoglyphus > Rhizoglyphus robini. Next base: position 1,260,736 of record JAKIJQ010000031.1, on the reverse strand, counting down.
TTGCCCGTTACCCGATGGCTCTTTGAGCGCCCTACACGACGCCACGTGGCAAAAACCTGGCCTGTAACTGGGCTCGGCCAGGTCCACCTTCCTTTGGGAAGGTGGTTGTGTAGTAGCGAATGGATGTATGTATGTATGTATGTATGTATCAATGCAAATAAAAAAACACAACAAATAGTGAAAATATAAAAATTTTATTCATTAGCCACCAATTCAGCGATTCGCAGCGAACATTCTCTCAGCAAGTGTTTTGTTCGCGGTGCATGTTCTTTGGGAATAAATCTGCCTTCTACCATTATCCCTTTTGCAGCTTCGAGAAAGATTTTGTACTCTTTCTCCCAACGGGCAACCAAGTTGGCCTTTTTTGAGACATTTCATTCAAAATAAGTCCAATGTTGGTTCTCAAGTCTCAGCACGATTTCGCAGGTAGCTAGATTACGTGCCTTTTTCCCAGTAAAGCTTCATTTCATTTCGTTCGTTTTTGTATAAGACCAGACGCTCGTCTTCAACACTCCTGGCTCCGGTAGATGATTAACTCAATCACATAATCCAAACTTTTCTTATGTTTGCTTAGAGTTTTAGCCTCTTCTTGTCTGCGCTGGTTCTCGGTCATCTGTCGAGGCAACTCTTGGGCCCGACGCAAAATTTCAGCTACACGCATATCTTCATATACTGTGGAGTTAGGCTTAATAGGTGAGCCAGCCATAATGGATTATAGGTTGTAGGTTGTAGATTGGGAAATGCAAAGGAGTTGGCAGATTCGAGACTTCTGGCGGAAGTTGATGATGAGCAAGCTAGTTTGATCAGGGGGGCTGTGAGACGAATTGGGACTGAGTAGAAACTCAAACTTAAAAGTCCAACAAGGTCCATTGTTGAGACTTTTGAAACTAATTGGTGTTTGGTCCCGAATGATTGTTGGATTCATTTGATCATGGGTCACATTGTTGCGATTCAAACACTTAGGTTTACAATTTTAGCATCATTTGAATTTGATGATAACTTTTACAACATTAACAAATAGAAATTATCAGAACATAAAAAACAGATTTATTTAAACATATCAAAGCATCTTATCCTCCTGTTCAAACAGTTCGAGCGCCTCACTGACAAAGACTCGTTCCCCTAAAGGCGCCACAAGTCTCCGTGCCGCCAAATGATGCGGACCAATTTTGTCATCTTGTTCCAACTTGGGCCAAACTGTTTCCTCGATTATTTCCCAGGCAGGCTTCATCTTCTTGGCGTACTCTTTATCGTTCTTATCGCAGAAAACATTCTCAATACCTAGTATACACTGCCACAGTATCATTCCAAGGGAATACGGGTCCGAGAAGAAAGGATTGTAGGGTTCTTTTTCCCTTTTGCAAGGGCAGTTGTACAAGAGGGTTCCTAGGAAGAATTCGAGTTCCAGGGCTTGCTCCTTTGGACCAGCGTAAAAGTGGGAGTTTCCGAAATCTAGGATTTTCCAATATTTGTCTTGATTGATCAAGATGAGCTACGCCCATTTCATGCATGTAAGCTAGGGCTGAGCTAATTTGAGTAAAAAATCGCTTGAATTCATGATAATCCATTGGACCCTTCAGTGCTTTCAAGTGATTGTCCAAGGTTACGTCCAAGTATTCAGTCTTGAGTGCGACAAAACATCGATCCACCTTGTCACTGTCCAACCAGCAGTGATCAACATACTTTAGGATGTTGGGATGTTTGAGATTCTTGAGGCATGAGATTTCACTTTTAGTCTTGTCCGTCCAGTAGGTCATGTAGTCGGGTCCTGCGTATTTCGCCTTCAATATCTTGATCGCATACGGACGTTCACTGTCTTGCTGATCCAGGCATCTGAAGATCTGACCGTATGCTCCTTGTGAACAATATTTCAGATTTGTAACGTTCAAACAGTCTTCAATGTCCTTCTTGTGCTTGAAGATGTTGAATACAGCGTTATAGACGGCTTCTTTTGGTGTAATCTCAAACTTTCCCTGGTAAGGTAGAATTTGGGAGTAATCTCCGCTAGGGTCGCTGTGTGCGTTGTGGGAACTTTCGTTTGGTAAAGACATTGTGTCAAGGAAATTAAAAATTTGAGTGACATTATCGATATGGGGCAAAACCCAAGAACATTTAACCCGAAATGTTTGATTGTTGGAAATATTAACTGAAATCATTCTTGTGATTACAACACTCAACCAAATAGGGATTAGATGATTTGTTGAGTGTTTAGATTAGATACGATTAAATATGCTAAAAATGATGAGAAAATCGTGATCAAGTTTTGTTTCACTTTTTGGTGAATAATCAACAAACCTACCAAGTTAACCAATCAATTTACAAATAGTTTCCCACACAAAGAATGATTTTAACGAACAAAAGATTAACACAAAGAAAATTTATTCAAGTTAGGAATATCCGAAAAAATCAGTAAAAAACTATAGTTACATTTTTTAATCTTTAGAATCAACCAAAGCTAAACAAAATTTGGATTATTGTTTACAAAATGCTGAACATGTACATCAATAGTATAACATGATGTATAACAGAAAAAAGATATTGTTTTTGGACAAATCAAATCCGTGATGAAATGAATTCCGTGATTTTGATGCATTTCAAGTTGAGTTGTGGCTAAGCAAATGTCGACTCTTACGAGCCTTATTGCTGCTGTTGTCGTCGTTGTTCCTCCTTTTCTTTGAGTAGCTTTTCAAGACGAGCATTTTCCTTTTCTATGAGAAGGATTTCTTCTGCCTTTTTACGATTCTCTTCGGCCAACTGTCGAGCTACTTCCGCTGCCGCGGCAATAAACTGCAAACGAAATTCGGCAGCAGCGTGATTGTTGTCTCGCGCCATTGTGACAGTGATGAATGTTCAGATTATAAAAAAATGAAAAATTGAGTTTGGGATTGACGATGTAGTTTGATCGGAACTGTGACACGGACTGACTTGGATACTGAGTTGAGTCGTTCTTTAATAGTCTCGATTATTTAGAATCACGAATACAATTGCGTTGTTTAGTCAGAATGATCGTCATCACGTTATAATTTCGTTTCGCCCCCTCCTTCCAACTAATTTACTTCATTTATTTCCAATGCAGTGCAGTGCGTTTAGCGCATTGGTTGGGCTCACTATGTGCACTTTCAATTCTAGGATGCAACCTTTGAAAGCTACGTTATGTTCCAATGACAAATCAACAAACCAATAAATTATTTCAAAAAGTTTCAAGACAAAAAATATTATTGACAAATAACAGATTAACATAAAGCAAATTTATTCAAAGTTATTCAAAATTTATAGCTACATCGAAAGAATTGATCTGTAGAAATTTTACTAAAAAAATTAAGCTAAAAGTAAACGAAATTTTGAATATAAGATAAGTTTGAATATAAACATTTGTAAAACTGACTGATTTGGACATCAAATCCATGAACAAAAAAACCGTATTTGTTGATTTAGATTTGGCTTGGGTTTGGAGAATTCAAGTCGAGATTCTTACAGATGTTATCCTCCTCGTCGTAGTCTTCTTCTTTGATCTTCTGGATGAAACAAGTTCACTGCTAAGCGGAGATCACGTAAGCGTTCCTCTGCTTGGCGACGCCGTTCTTCTTCTTCCCTTCGACGATTTTCTTGCTCTGCAATCTGTTGAGCCAATTCCCGGGCCCGAGCAATGGCTTCAGCGGTAGTGGGGGTGGGGTCTTGTGCCATTGTGATGTAAGTAATGAACAGTTCGGGTTGTAAGTGTTACGAGATAGCAAAACTGATTTATTTGTTATTATATGTACACACGAGAGTTAGCACACGCTAACTGACAATAATACAGCTGCATTGCATGACCGCACACAGATGACGTTACAGCACAGTACATAACCACTACACTCAACAGTATACTTACGTAAAAAAGATAAAATTGGTGATTCGGATTTGCGATGGAATTTAATTGGGACTCAGACATTCAGACTAATTGGGAGTGACACAGACTGACTTAAATGCTGAGAGCTGAGTAGCTCTTTAAAATTGATTTTATTGTTTAGATTCATTAATGCAATATTGCAATGTCTGTCTGGTCAGAATGATAGTCATCAACTGGTAATTGCATAAGCAGCCCTTCCAACTAATCTTCTATCAAGGACGACGCTTTGCGGCATTGGTTTCGTTCATTTGTATTATATGCTTTTCGGATTCTAGGAAGCAACATTTGAAGGTTATGTTATGTTTTGCATTAATCATTGGAGGCAAGAGATACTCATTGGAAAAACAATATCAATTTAGTTATATAGAACATACATTTATGTTTATATCACATCATTTTGGATTATTGGAAATGGTTTGTAGTAGTAGTGTATCCGTCCATTATGATGATCAGTACATTACAGAGTGGTTGATAGTCAGCTTTGGATTCGGAGAAAGGTGGAGACACTATGCGCCATCTAAAGTGCCTCTCCGCCTCAATGCTCTCCTTCATCTATCTGATCGATCAGTTACATGCAGCGGGCTTCTTCAACCACCGACCCTCAATGTTTAAAGGAGATGAACCAGGATCAAACGAGTGCGTGGTGAATGGTCTACTCGGAATGTTTGCGTTCACCACGAAACGCTGGTTCTGTAACCGTCTTCACGTTCGATGTGGCTATGTTCTTACTAGTTTCGACTTAGCATGGGAGCATAAATCCTCTTTCTCAGCTACGAACATCTTTGCCATCGCTCAAGATCCAACATTTTTGGCGAAGACAATTGAAATTCAGCTGGATATAGACATGACCGACTATCCCTACCAGCTATCCAACAAGTTCGCATTCACCTGGATTCTCAATCAAATTTGGCACATGTTTGCACACATGCTTGAAGATGACGACACCAACCAGGCAGACGATGTTGCCGATTTAATTGTACAGAATAATTCGATTTCTTTGGACATTATCTGTCGCATCCTTTTGAGAAGTAGTCAAAGTGTTAGCGCAAATGCGAACGGATCAAACGGACATGCTACAGATCGAGCCACTTATGGAGTTGTCATGATAGTGACATCGAGCCATTGGTCGGAGAGGATACTACCGAGATATCATCGCGGGCTACAAGTGATAACGAGACCGTCTCACCAGCTACTGGTAGTTTGTCTGGTCAATCTCGGACCATCGAAGACAGTCGGATAGTGAGTCAAAGTTCTACTACCGAGATTTCCTCCCGTCCAACCAGTGGTAATGTCACAGAAAGCTCACAACGAACATCAAGCGTAAGAGCTTCAAATCGACTACGCACAAATGATGCCCGATCGAGCATTACTCCCGAGGCACTAATTGGCTGTCAAGTTCGAGCCGGTAAGCGAGAAAACAAGACCGAACAAAATGGACCTCAGCAGAAGCGCATCCGGATTGAACCACCTCTTTCTATTCATTTGGCTCAAGCGATTCGGACGACTAAGTTGTCTGGCATTCTTGCAGATCTACCTCGTCCTCATCGTGTCTAACTCTTTGGCTACTTCCGCATTCCGCCTAATTCTAAATTAACCGTAACCGAAGCAAAGCTATCAGGTGGTCTCATCCCAAATAGACTTTGAAACTCCAGAGAACCATCTCGATACTTTTGTCTTCTTATTACTAAGTTTTTATTATTATCACTAACTTAATAAACTATCGTAAAAACCAAATTTTGCTCAACTTATTGCTTGCGAATTCCGCAGTTATGTTTTTCTTCTTTTCGACTCTTTTTTTATTGTAAGGGCTGAATGCACTTGACCAGTGCACGGAGCAGTCCACCTTTTGAGATAGGACAAGATAAGATAGCAAAAAAAAATAAGACAGTCCTATCTTGTCCTATCTTGTCCTATCTTGTCCTATCTTGTCCTATCTTGTCCTATCTTGTCCTATCTTGTCTTATCTTGTCCTATCTTGTCCTATCTTGTCCTATCTTGTCCTATCTTGTCCTATCTTGTCCTATCTTGTTTTATCTTGTCTTATCTTGTCTTATCTTGTCCTATCTTGTCTTATTTTGTTTTATCTCTTGGTCTTTCTCGTGTCGGTATACGTCTTGACCGCCTTGGTGAGGCATGCGCGCAGCACTGGCAAGCAATAAGTATTAAGCAAAATTTGGTTTTAAGAATATTTTATTAATAAAGTTACAATAAAAAAGAAGACAAAAGTATCAGATGGTGCTCTGGAGGTTCAAATTCCATTGGGATGAGGCCACCTGAGTACTTTGCTTCGGTTTAGGAGAATTTAGAAATTTGGATTCACCACTAGCAGCATTAGCGGCGAAAGATGCCTGGCATACCACGGGTGAGTTGTTCGATCCAAGAGAGTGCACCATCCTCGCCACGGTCCAGTTCGCCTTGATGTTCTTCATCGCAGCTCAAGTCGAACGACATATAGCTGCTGAGACTTTGGAAGGCACTGTCAGTACTTCGGGAGCGCTTCAAAACTCCTCCATCCAGTTCTGTGTCACTTGCTCTCTTTTTTTCAGCGAACTTGTTGTCCATCCTGATCACCAGAAGCTTGTAGCTCGTTAGGCCAGGTTGACATCGACACGAGGCGACAGTTCACTTGGAAGCGATGCTCTCTCAGAAACTGATCCATTTACGGGAGAAGAAACGATCTCACTTGAGGCAGTCGTAGGACTTGAAGTTTCTCGTAAGGTGCGAGAAAGTCCAGTGGTCTCGCTGGTTCGCTCCACACTTGATGGCTCGGAGGCACCATCTCTGACGACTCCGTAAGTTGCACGTGAGCTGGGTTGTCCAGTTGCAATTCGATTGGCACGGTCTTGAGCGATACGTTTCATGGCCATCAGAATGCGAGACACAATGTCCAAAGCCGCTTCATCATTCTGTACAATTAGTGCCGCAATGTCCTCAGGCAAGTTCTCGTCATCATCTTCCAATGTCTCCAGAAACGTGTCCCAAATCTCTTGGATCAGCCAAGTGTAGGCGTCCAGGTTCTCCAGGAGCTCAATGCTGACAGTCTTGGCCAGGTACGATGCATCTTGGGTGAGGGCTGAGATGTTTGGCGCGGCAAATGAGGCCTTCTGTTCCCATACTTCATCCCATCCAGTGAGCAGATAGTCACACTTTAGGTGCAATCGCCGTGTGATTGGTGCTGAAAGCTAACTCACCCAGTAGATCAGAAAGAACCGACTCACTTGAGTCTCGTCCAGTGGCTTTGAACATTGAAGGCTTGTGCTTGTAGAAGTCGACAAAATACAGTTGGTCGACCAAGTAGATGAAGCCCATCATGGAAGCCGAGAGTAGGGATACCAATCAGTATATTAGAATATTCGAATTATTCGAATTTTTGGGATTTTTGGGAGGTTCGAATATTCGAATATTTGGTCAAAATATTCGAATCTTAACGAAGTTTTTTAGATCTTTAAAAGAGTTTATTCTGTGTGTTGAAAACATACAAATTGGCTTAATATAACATAAGCAAACAATTTCTTTTCACAATTCTCCAAAAATTCCGATTATTTCCCTCAAAAGGACCATTTCATCAACTCAATTTAGACACTTCCCGGCCAACCAATTGAAGAGATGAAATCCAACTTCCAAATTGAAAATCTTCCAAGTCCAATATTGAAGGCAGAATCCACCAACTCGCTAATTGTAGTTTAAGACATGTTAGGTTATCAAGAATATGAATCCAAATGATAAAATTCTGACAAAAGAAAATTCCTTTAAAATCCGATTCAAATATTCGAATATTCGGATTTTTGGAAAAATTTTGATCGAATATTCGAATATTTGAAAATCCGAATAATTGGTATCTCTAGCCAAGAGGCACTTGAGATGACGAATAGTGAAGTGACGGCCATTGGACTTGGGAAACAGACGGGTGACTAGGACTTTTACGAGAGACTCTTCTGGAGAAAATTTCGATATGTTAGGTCACAAATGAAACCTAACCTAACCTAAACAATTTCTTGGGTTAGGTTAGGTGCCGTGTAAGAATGGGTTTTGGGTTAGGTTAGGTGCCGTGTAGGAATGGGTCTTGGGTTAGGTTGAAAAGGGTTTTATTGAGTTTTAAATCATATAATATAAAGATCTCAAGGCTCGTAAGGAATAGCATTGTAGAAGGCATAAGGTCCTCCTCGTCAACCCACAACAATAAAGTGAAAGTCAGAGTAAGAACCACCTCTTTCTTACGGACGTAGCACTATTAAAGGCAGGGGCACCAGTTCAACAGTCAATTACACTATCAAAGGCAGAGGCACTCGATAATCTTCTGAGTACGCCACTGTACCACAAGCATGCTTTGTTTACTAATTTCAGCTGTTTTCGCTCTGGCCACAGCACAACACCTCGTGCACGAATAATCTCGAATTGTTTTGAATTTCTCTATTTCCAACGTTTGTTTATGTTTCTATCTGAATGCATGTGTCAACCAAATCACCACGAACGATTTCAATTCATCAAATTGTATCAAACTCACCCAAATCTTATTGACATAATCGAACAAGGCACATCTACTTTGTGTGTTTGGTATGTTTGCTTCACATTGTTGTCATTGTTATTGGCAACAAGAATGTAACATTACTCATTGAACATGTGACTTATTGAAATCATCTACATTTGTGTCTTTATATTTGGTTATACATTTTTTGGCATTTTTATTGTTGCTGTTAAATTTCAAATTTTTTAAATCTAAATTTTTTAAAACAAAAAAAACTAATTTTTATGCGAAATTTGTGTTGAAATTGTCATAACAATTTTAGAAAATTGATGATCATCTGTCACGAGTTGGGTAGCAAGACAACCACAAAACTTTAATGCAAAATTGTCATGCAGTGTAATTAATCGATTTTATAATTATAATTTGCATTTTTAATTAGTTTCCTGTTTTTGAGTTGACAATAATTGAGATACAATTTCGGCCTTCAGCTCAAGTTGAAACACACACATTCGAAAATGCATTTGCAAGATAATTATGAGTGCACAAAGAGTCAAGTTGAGGACAAATTGTGAGACCAACTCTACAGTAGAAATTGTCCATTTGAGTGAAAGACCTACCAAAAGTTCTCCAACTTTTTGTTGGTTTTGAACAGAAAATTCGCCAAAAACTCTTGCTCCTCTTTCGAACCAAATTGTAATTAACAAATATATTTCTTAATATGTAAGTTGCACATTTTTTCAAGTAATTAAACTTTTAATTTGAATTTAATTGCGTATTTTAAAATATATTAAAATTCATTTAGTGTTTCACAAAAGTTGGTGTCAAAAGTATTTCCACCCAAACTATGGCCAAGCTGAGCAGCTTCGTGTACCGTCTGCTGAACTGTGACCTATTTCAAATATTTCCGAGTTCATTTCTGCACTATCGCATCAGCACTCTACAGTACTCGAGCCTGCAACGGCTGTGGCACTGTTTGGCCTATCTCGTCTTAGTTCTATTCTCTGCTCGTGTGATGGCCACCAGTTTGTTAGCCAAATGGACCGAGTCAAGCGACTTTATGCTACACTACCGTCAGTATGATCCATTGATGGACTCAGCTTTGCGACAGTTGAATCTGTTCAAGTCTCACCAACCAATATCCTACATTGGCTTTGCAACCTCGTTTGTGAACCTCTTTACCGTCTACATTCACTATCACCTCTACTATGGGCTCGATCGATATGTGCTCAATCTGTTTCATCAAGTTGTCATTCAAAATGAACAACTACTCAGCAAAAACTGGAAGCCTCGCTTGTCTCGGGTGCCACTCTACTATCGACCAATTGTGGCTGCTCGTCATTATGAAACCTTATGGAAAAGGGGTCAATCAATGGCGCCCATTAGAGTGACCAAGTTGGCCAGCTTTCCTCATTTGCCCCTGTTGATTCACATTCGAACACGCATGATCACTAAAGTAGTGGATTACACACTTGCGGCAATGAACTTTTTGGTCCCGGGTAAGTTTTTAAATACATCTTTTCAGTACAAAATTGAGGTTAGATTAACCAACAAGAGAGGTATATATTAGACTGCAACGAAACTGCACAATTACAGAATTTCTCAGGTCCTGTTATTAGGAAACATTGTCATTTGGTTTGGTTTTGGTAAGGTGTTAGGTAAGTTAGGAACCGTGTAGGATTTTGTTTTGGTAAGGTGTTAGGTAGGTTAGGTGCCGTGTAGAAGTTTGGTTTCGGTTAAGTGTTAGGTAGGTTAGGTGCCGTGTAGAAGTTTGGTTTCGGTTAAGTGTTAGGTAGGTTAGGTACCGTGTAGGAATTTGTTTTGGTAAGGTGTTAGGTAAGTTAGGTACCGTGTAGGAATTTGTTTTGGTAAGGTGTTAGGTAAGTTAGGTACCGTGTAGGATTGGGTTTTGGTAAGGTGTTAGGTAGGTTAGGTGCCGTGTAGAAGTTTGGTTTCGGTTAAGTGTTAGGTAGGTTAGGTGCCGTGTAGGAGTTTGTTTTGGTAAGGTGTTAGGTAGGTTAGGTGCCGTGTAGGAGTTTGTTTTGGTAAGGTGTTAGCTAGGTTAGGTGTTGTGTAGGACGTAAGGGACGTGTAGGGTGTAAATATCCGATGACATTTACAAGTAATGAAAATGTTTCCTGATAACAGGGCCCGAGATATTTCGTAATTGAGCAGTTTCGATTGAAATCTATAGTCTCTATCTGTGTTAACTATTTTAACTTTCATGAAATATATATATATATCAAGTCATTTTGTTGTGTCCACTGATGTTGATTTACCTGCGAACAACATCTCACTACGTAGCAGTGTGCTCAGTACAATTTGCCATAATAGCCTGTGAGTTAACTTACATTGTCTACTTTTCGTGGAACACTGTTCGCTGTGCCCTGTTTGCCCTTGGCTACTTGCTCATTCTGGCGTTTGTTTATTGGTCCTACATTTGCACTCTTGATCGTTCGCTGTCCAACTGGGTCGACAAATGTACGTCCTCTTCTGACAACAAACACAAAAACCACAAATGGAAGGCCCTGGGGAGAAGAAACCATCGCCAAGTGTTGGCACTCAAGTTGACCTTGTTCGGGCGGGAGTACTGCCGAATTGTGCGTGCCTTGACACACATCAATCAAAAGTTTGTGGTGAGCTCCACCACCATGGTACTGTGCACCTTATTGCCTTTCAACGTGCTGATAATTGCCACACTCGTGTTTGAAAAGACCACCACTGGCGAAAAGATTGTCTATTTTGCGATCGCATACGCTCAAATAATGGCCGTTTTGCAAATATGTGCCATATGCATTTGGCTTTGTGGTGCACTGTACCGGACTAGACGATTCATGTTCCGTGCACAGGCACTACTGACCTCTCAACAGACGGCGGCCAAGCTCAAACTGTTGACAGTGTACGAGTTGGTGCACTCAAAGACGCGGTTCACTTTCAATTTTGGACCAATGGGCAAGATTACTAAAAAGACAATCTATCTGGTAATAAAAAGATGGCATTTTGGTTAACTCAAATCTAACTCGTTTTTTCTTTTTCCATGTATTCGCATTCCTTTGCAGTTCCTTTATGTATACAGTGCATATATAATGACGGCTTTCGATTTGATACATCAAACTCAAACTTGAACTCGAAAACCAACACAGTGTATCTACTTTGGGACACAATATCTTTGGTTTGATGCAACAAAGTATTTGAGTATCATATCATTAAATTAACACTCTTTGGGAACATTTAAAGCTAAAATTTCCCCAACAAAGGTATTGACCCAAGTAAACTGGGCTCAATCGTAAAATCTCTCTCTCCATACAGTGACTCATCCTCTTAGGTATACTCAAAGTTGATTGTCTAATAGATCCACACTCTTGAGACCAATTGCCTTGTGCGATTTGGATTCTCCACATCCGAATCTATTATCCAGACATTGTTTTGAACCCAATTGCTCAATCACCGCCATGTGGGAGGCGACAAACAGAAATTGAAATAAAAATCATTAACAAGTCAACCCAAACGCTTCGCGTTTGCTCCGTTTCACTCCGCAAACTGCTACACGTTTGCAGTTGACTTGTTAAAACCCACCGTTGCAAGCAACGGTGGGTTGTCCGCTTTTTCCGTTGCTTTCAAAGTAAAGGAATGTATCTATTGCGCATGTACCACTCTGTACCTTTGAGCGATCCCATCACGACGAACTCACTTTTCCTTATCCAAATAATATTATTAAGATTGTCAATGTGTACTGTCAGTAGTGCATTGTGTGTGTATGTACTTAAAGTGTAAGGTATGTCTCTATTGCGCATGTGCCACACTCTACCTTTGAGCGATCCCACCACGACGAACTCACTTTTCCTTATCCAAATAATATTATTAAGATTGTCAATGTGTACTGTCAGTAGTGCATTGTGTGTGCATGTACTTAAAGTGTAAGGTATGTCTCTATTGCGCATGTGCCACTCTCTACCTTTGAGCGATCCCACCACGACGAACTCACTTTTCCTTATCCAAATAATATTATTAAGATTGTCAATGTGTACTGTCAGTAGTGCATTGTGTGTGCATGTACTTAAAGTGTAAGGTATGTCTCTATTGCGCATGTGCCACACTCTACCTTTGAGCGATCCCACCACGACGAACTCACTTTTCCTTATCCAAATAATATTATTAAGATTGTCAATGTGTACTGTCAGTAGTGCATTGTGTGTGTATGTACTTAAAGTGTAAGGTATGTCTCTATTGCGCATGTGCCACACTCTACCTTTGAGCGATCCCACCACGACGAACTCACTTTTCCTTATCCAAATAATATTATTAAGATTGTCAATGTGTACTGTCAGTAGTGCATTGTGTGTGTATGTACTTAAAGTGTAAGGTATGTCTCTATTGCGCATGTGCCACACTCTACCTTTGAGCGATCCCACCACGACGAACTCACTTTTCCTTATCCAAATAATATTATTAAGATTGATAACACAGATGAGTTTTTTTCAACTTTCGAGCGATGTTGCATTTAGTTTTCTCCACGCCATTCTTGATTTGACTTTGGCACTATTTAATTTAACCATTTTTCTTCAAAATGAACACAAATGCAGCAGTCAAATATCCTGTGGAAAACAAACTGGACTCAATCGTAAAATCTCACTCTGCTCTCATTCACTCACAGATCTGTGTGTCTACATACACAGAGTGACACAGAGTAAATGCTTTATGGTGTAATCGATTTTTGATGGAATTTCGCATGGTGTAGGGATTTATTAAATTCTGCGAATCATAAGCTACAAAATAGTCCACTCAAACAAATAGTTTCTCCAATTCCTGAATTGTGGGAAGACAAAAACAAAAGTTTGCTAAATCTTTAATGTCAAAGTATGATTCGATAAATTTAATAAAAAAACACGTTGGCAATTTAATCACATGATAACGTTTAGTAATTCACTTCACATTTTTTGGTATTCAGTACCAAATAAGACTTTCCATTGCTTCTGCTTTCACACTCACATCAACATATCTATTCACTGGATCATGAACTTGAAGTACAATAGGATGATTGTTCTTGTTGAGAAAGGTCACCACCGTACCATTATCAGGCCGTTGAAAAACCGTAACCATCGTGTTGTGCTCATTAGCATCATGATGAATTCTCACCGAGTCGGGCACTATAAATTTACTGAAATGACCCATTGCATAGAAGAATGGCTGCTTGTAGTACTCGTGACCGTTTGCGCTCACAATGATTGGCGCATCCACATAGTTGCCCACCCAATTCGGCCCACCCTGCATATCCAATACAATGTTCCAGTCAACCCAGCCCGCGGTAAAGTGATTCAAGTCCTTGATAATGTCATCCGCGTAGCGGTTAAAAGTCCCCCAATTTCCCAACTGCACGTGCTCCGACTTGCCATGATTCTCTTCACAGGCTTCCGTGGCCAAATAGAATGTTCCATTATAAGTATGATAGAGAAAATCGAGATCCTCCCATTTAGCTTTCCAATTTTCGTACCAATGAAAAGCGACACCCGAGACATACTTTGCCGCATCCTTGTCGTCTAGTACCGTGGGCACAAAATTCTACACATACGGCAACTGATCATCAAATATCATCACTTTCAACTTGTCCGCGGTATAACCGTGACTATGCAGCTCGGGTCCCAGATCCATCTTGAGAAAGTCTCGTTCCATCCACTTGTTGAACGCTAGTGAATTCCACTTCCAGTTTGGATCAAACCCCGCACCAGGCTCATTCTCAAGAGTAATGCCCCAAATGGGCACTTTGTGTTTGGTGTACTCCTCAATGAAGCGCACAAAATACTTGGCCCAAATTTTGTAGTACTTTCCACCAGGATCCCCAAGCAGCATGCCGCCATGATGGATTTCATTGTTGCGTTTCATCCAAGCGGGTGAACTCCACGGACTGCCAAAGTAGTTCACCCTGTGGGGACTCACTTGCTGGGCCAACTGAAGATAGGGGATTTTGTAATTCAAATCCTCGGGTTGTAGCGCAAATTTGGACAATGACTCATCCCCAGGATTGTCATCATAAGTGTACGCTCGTGTAGAGAAGTCACTTCCACCAATAGGAATACGTCCCATGCTGTACTCTATTCCATCCACGGCAAAGTAATCCCTTATCAGTCGATCCTGCATTCCCTTGGACAGCTTTGCAATGTTGATTCCCGAAGCATCGGTAAACGCACCACCAAAACCAATAATTTTCTGATACTTTTTCGTATGATCGATTGTAAGCGAAACGCCCGAATCCACTTTCTTTGGAGCGTCCTTCACAAAGTGAAGCTCACTTTTCACTAATCGATCTCCACTCGAACTGGTCACATAGGAAGTGATCACGCCTTTTGACGTTTTCGCAATTGGCTGAAGAGTGTCACAGTAAGTGGCATTACAGACGCACACAGTTGAGCCATGACCAAAACTTCGGTGTGCACATTCCAATGCTAAAACAAATGGGAACATATTATGTCAAAATATAAACAGGAAATAAAATACCTGATGCAGTGGAAATTGCCACCAGGTAAAAGTAATAGTTTAAATTTGGCCATTGCTTGACAACAATATTGCATTAATGTTAGTCTAACGTGCTCTTTTATGGGTTTAAATAGGACTTTTCCCCTCAATTTATCAACCCAATCAAATCTTTAAAGACATTTTCCGTACAAGCGCATCTATTACTTACCTTGGGGTGCATATTAATTCTACCATAAGAAAAACAAATCAGGCCATAAAAACATAAAAAGCTTATTTTTACCATACTTAATTCGACCATAAATTTATTTATCTCAGCCATAAGAAATATTTTTTAAACCATAAAAAAAGATTAAAATTACCATGAAACAAAATTATTACCTTGGTATCTATCTATGGTCGAATAGAGATTTCCCCGTTTTTAATTTATCATTTTGATTATTTCAGGGCGAATTTTTATGGCATAATTAATTGAATTAAAAAATAAAAGAAATTACAATTTCAATCCAATCCGAAATTAAAAAGCTCAATTTTTACTAAACACAATCGTAAAGCGCAATGAAACATCCATTAGTTGATCATTTGGAACAGTTTTTCGATGAATCGCAAATTTAGCAACAAAATTTTCTTAGATTCCAAAATTCAATTTACGATTCTGGTAAAACCCAGAAAATATCGGATAGAGATCTCCATAATGTTCATTTGCATTGTGGTTTTCCCACAGATCAATCTCAAGTACACTATCTTTGTGGAATTTATTTGGGATATCGCTTAACTCTTCTGGAGAATATGTGCTTGGTTTATTTGAATTGAAAAAAAACAAATACTAATATAGTTCTGAAAATATAAATATAATGAATAATTTAGCATATTTGCAAGTATAAATGTACTTACTGATTGTTTAGTTTCATGAAAATATAGTCCTATACTTTGGTCTTGATTAAGAGTGGGAACAGATGACTCGAGTGAAATGTTGAGTAACTTCATTTTGGAAGGAGAAAATGAATCGAGGGAAGGTTGGGTGACAGTTGTGGGTGGTATTGGGGTTACAGTAGATACTGGATTTGTAGATTTCGCGCAGGAGTTAAACAGTTGACTGAGCAGTTTGAAGATCTCTTTCCGTTATTGGCCAGTTTCTATCAGAAACATAATTTACCTTTTAGAGAAAAAGAAATTTTCGTTTCTAAATTTATGCTTCACAGTAAAGATGGACAGAAATTAATTGAAGTTAGATTACGCTTTACACCTGTGTTTAGCAATTAGATTTTAAAGTTTAGACGAATTAAAATTTTGTTCAAATTAATTGCCCAAATATGATAAACTAAATAAATGTTACATTATCTTGTAATACTTTACTGATTGACATAACGGGCTCAATTTGGACACTGCAATAGTAGACGGTACAAAGTAACAAAATATCTTTAGTATTTCTTATCTTGATACTTGAGATTAGACTTGAACAATGTTCAAAGTCTTGTAGACACAAACCATTTATTAATTATTAATTAATTAATTAGTGCAATCAATTGATCTAATCGTGACTCTGCATCAGTCAATGATTGCGATATGCCAATTATGCATTGGGCTAATTGAGCAATTGCTTTTGCGTATAAATGAAGTTGAATTGTTTGCATAATTCAATTCGACTAATTTGCAACAAAAATTATCGACAATGAACTTTAAATTTTCTATAATTTTTGGAACATTTTTATGCTTGAATCTGTCCCAGGCAGTTGAGAATGCATCAACTCCATCCGACGAAGCAGTGATCGTGTGCGGTCACTGCAATAGTAGACGGTACAAAGTAACAAAGTCTTTAGTATTTCTTATCTTGATATTTGAGATTAGACTTGGACAAAGTCTTGTAGGCACAAACCATTTATTAATTATTAATTAATTAATTAATACAATCAATTGATCTAATCGTGACTCTGCATGAGGCATGATGGCAATAAGCTAATTTACATTGAGCTACATTGCGAAATGATCGATCAAAGATTAAGTCGACTTTAGAGTATATAAATAATGTTGAATTTTTTTTGCTTAATTCAAGTCGACTAATTTGTTTGAAACAAAAAATCCTTGACGATGAACTTTAAATTTTCAATAATTTTTGGAACATTTTTATGCTTGACTTTGCTCCAAACAGTTACTAATGAAACATCTTCAAATGAAGCAGTGATCGAGTGTGGTAACATTCACCACATTGAGCTACAGAATTTCCCTCAGGCCAATGCATCGTTCAGCAATGGCAAATGCAGGTTGACATGTTGGATTAGAAACACAATTCTGGCTACGGATTCCATCTATGAGGGAAGATCGTGTCCCGAGGATTCCAATGGGGTAAATATTATAAGATCAGAGATATTTCAATCCATTAAAATGTGAATCTAGATTTGCCGTAATGGTCAATGCATCGGTGGACAGGATGAAGCACTACGCGAGTGTGGACTGAAGCATAATCTAGATTTCCACAAAATGAAAGATCACAAAGGCACAGCTTTCACCCAGGACCAGTGCATGCTCAAATGTGTGCTCGATGGTGCTGAATTATCTACTAACCCAACGCACGAAGGTTCACCCTGTCCTGGAAATCTCAATGGAGTTTGTCGTAGTGGGACTTGTGTGACCCAATCTACCAATCCGGAAACCACAGTCACCCTACCACCCACGACAGTCACCAAACCCTCCATCGATACATTTTCTCCTTCCAAAATGAAGCTACTAAACATTTCAATCGAGTCAACTGATCCCTCACTCAATCCACACCAATTGATATATATTTTCTCTTATGAAACTGATCAACCAGTAAGTATTGCTATATCTATTATATATTTGATGTATTTATATATATATATTTTTAGGATCACTCTATTGTGGATTTTTATGGCGATCCAACTAGACGAAATGTCTATTACCATCAACAAATAAGTAATATTCCAAGTAAACTCAACAGTCACAGTCGATTGAGAATTATTATGTATGAATCTGCCTCCTGGATGAGCGAACAATCTGTCAATGATCTCTATACACTATTTGGCACTTTCTACAAGAATCATAAATTAACTTTTGGGGAACAGGAAAATTTTGTTCATAAAATTGCACTTTATCCACACAAGAAACTAATGGATGTTGCACTGCGCTTTACGATTGTGTTTAGTAAAGATTGAGTGTTTTGATTGCAATTTGTTGTTTTATGTTTGTTTTGTAAAACTTAAAATGCTACAAATAAACAATCATTTCAAATTCCATTATTAAATATTTTGTATTTTTTAATTTGTGGTTTTTTTTTAATTTAACCAAAATTACCGCAAAACCAACTCCGTGGACCTCGCCCTGCAGCACTTTGACACCTTCTACTCGAAAGTCTACCCCCACCAATGGCCTTCCATCCGCCTAGGCCTACTCAGTCCCAACAAGTACATGGCTATGATCAATCATTTTGGCCGCTCAGAGGAAGTTCAAATTGGGTTGAGACAACAGGGCGCCTATGATCTCGCGTATGTGTACGAGAAGAATCTGAGGAGAGTGTTGAGGCACTTGGAGAGGAAAAAGTGGCTGAAACAGAGGGAGAACGATTTGCGGGTTGAAGGTTTAGTATAATTCGTATTTGTGATGAATATTTATTTTAATATCTTTTTTACCCCCCAGGAACGGACCACCCGGCAATCCTCAACTCGGGCGTTACGTCCGACTCTGAATTTGAGGAAATTGGCGCCTTCTTCACCGACTCTGAGGGCGACTCGAGTGGCACTTTTGTCAATCCCGCCTCACTCGAACTCGACCTGAACGACTATGTGCCCGTGTCCGATCTGAAGTATGGCGAAGAGATTGTCGACGATCGAGAGTATTTCCACTTTTATGACATCAACTCGGATGTGCCGGTGAAGGTGGTCGACCAGGGCGTGCTCGACTACCCGACCAATTTGAGTTTGTTCTCCTTTCCGAGGAGTGACTTTGCCCACTTTGAGCCGCCTAAATTGAAGAATTCAGGTATGGAGTGGGTGGGGGTGATTGATTGGGTCGTTCTTTACGTTTGAGATTCTGTGAATCTAGATGAACGACACAAACAGTAGCTTTATACTAAAAACTAAAACAAATACAATAAAACTTATTTTGATTACAAAACTGCGGCGCTTATTTGAATGTGCGCATATTCGATAAAATGCGGTATATGTGACTATGGCTAGTATTAATTTTTTAATGGTACAACTAAGATATTTTATGGCTGAAATAGATAATTTTATGGTAGAATTAAGTATGGTAAAAATAAGTTGTTTTTATGGTCTGTTTTGTATTTCTTGTGGTCGAATTAAGATTTCCCCCTTACCTTGAGCTTTGTTTGTTTGCACAATCAATTGTTGCTCTATTTTTAAACTCTTATCAGTTGGTATAATGTTAAGCATAATATATAACATTAATTAATCAAGATTGTCCGCCAATTGTCCTTTTACGTGTGATTTGCTAATTAGCGTGAGATTTGTAAAATCAAACGATATGACATGAAACTGTTTAAGGCAGGACATGACGGAGCTTGGGTCAAAAATTGGAAAAAAATATTTTGGTTTTAAGATGTGTATTATCTCATTATCTATCATTTCCCAAAAAATCAAAACATTTTTCTGATAAGAAGTCCCAAAAATTGAGCTTTAGCGCTTTGCCCAGTCTCACGCATGCTAATGTTTGCATTTTTATTTTCGCTTCTTCTTACAACTCATAGATAGTCTACTGTTTGTACCTTTTTCTCCTAAACCAATGGACCGATTTTTACTTACTGTAGCTGAAATTAAAGGTAAATGTATAATCTCGAGAAATGACGATCTGATTTTTCCTAATTTTATCTAATTTCACAGTGATATGATCTCAAATGACCAAAAACAGTGTCATTTTTTACATTTTATTATAGACTTTCTGAACAAAGCTCAAATAAAAAAAATTCAGATCGTCATTTCTCAAGATCATACATTTACCTTTAATTTGAGCTGCCGTATGCGAAAATCGGTCAATTGGTTTAGGAGAAAAAGGTGCAAACCGAAAACCACTTTTTCCCATTACATATATAGGGCCCATTCACATATGTCGGCAACGTCCTGTCCTACCTTAATTACCTATGTCAGTGTGCACTGAAGTGCACTGCTGCGCAGTGCACCTCTGGTTACCCCCCAATGGACCTGAATGAACCTTATGGCTATGGATTTTGGGGCTGTCTAATTGAATCGTGAGAAAACTCAGAGGAGATCAAACTCAATATGTCCAATCGTAGGGGTCAAAATGCAAGAAAATGTAAGCTTGATAAAAAGCAACTTTAAGTTAGCCAACTCATTTAGCAATCAAATTGCTCAACAAACATGATTGATGGTGACATATGTGATATCATTCATGTTCAGTACAGGGGGTTCAATTGAGCCAAATTTTAATCTTTATCACGATTCAATCAGTTGAAAAACATGACCAGACCCAATTAAACCCAATTAAGATTATATGAGATATTATATTGCTAATCCGTTTTCTTGCCAATATATCCTATATATTCCTAAATTGAATTTTAAAGACCAAAATTGGTATATAAGTCCCACGAAAGCAACCTTTTGAGACACACAACAAATTTGGGAACAAGTTTGCTTTACCCAAAACAAAAAATGATGAAGTTTGGTGCACTTTTGGTTGTGCTCCTTTGCTGTGCGGCCAGTTCCAACGCTGCTTGGCATCAAGTCTGGTCGGACGAGTTCAACGTAACCGGTTTCCCGTCCAACAACGAGTGGGAATACGAAATTGGCGGTGGCGGTTGGGGCAACAACGAAATCGAATACTACACTTCACAGGAGAAGAACGTCCGCCAGGTGGATGGTCATCTGGTGATTGAGGCTCAGGTGGAGAACTACAAGGACCATCACTTCACTTCGGGTCGGTTGATCTCGAGAAAGGGCTGGGCGTATGGTCGCTTTGAGGCACGTGCTCGTCTGCCAAGTGGACACCATCTCTGGCCCGCCCTGTGGCTCTTTCCCCTGAACAACACATACGGTGGCTGGGCTGCGAGTGGTGAGATTGACATTCTCGAGCTGAAGGGCGACAAACCTAATGAAATTATGGGCACCATTCACTACGGTGGCAGTTGGCCCAACAATGTCTACCATGGCAGTGGAGAGAAAAAGTATGCCCACGATTTTAGCAAAGACTTTCATATCTTTGCACTTGAATGGGACCATAACGAGATGCGCTGGTACATGGACAGTGATCCCTTCCACACTGAGAACCTCAACAAGAGTCTATGGTCGGGCAAGGGCACTAACCCGTACACCAAAAATGGACAACCTTTCGATATACCATTTAAATGGGTGATGAATTTGGCCGTGGGTGGACAGTTCGTGGGCGGATGGGGACCCTATGTCACGCCCGAAGAGGCCAAACTTTGGCCTAAGAAGACATTGGAAGTCGACTATGTTCGAGTGTATGAGTGGAAATAGTCGCGAGTACAATGATGCTTTCTAAACTGTATATTACTGTTTAGAATTATATCTTAGTTAGCTTATATAATCTTACACTATCCTTAACAAACAATAAAATTCACTTTGGCATAATGTTTTTTAAATTGTAATTTTTTACAACGAGAACCAAGTTTTTTCAACGAAGAAATTGTAAATTTAAACAAACATGTACTGCAGTACTAAATACAGTACAAAAATACAGTACAAAAATACAGTACAAAAATACAGAAGGAAAGATTATCTTAAGTGGAATTGAGCCATCCTCAAAATTGCAAAGTTTAGTTTAAGGACGATTGCATTACAATATTAACTTTGGGAGATTAGATAATAATTGATCATAGACACGTAAAGTGCGATTTAGTGTCACACCGTTTAAAGAATGGTCTTACAAAGTCCACAAATGTTTAAGATACAGCTATAAAAATGCCTCTTTAGTATCCGATGATTGTCACTGATATATTAATTTAACAGTAATTAAGCTGCTTAAAGTTTGATTCATTATCATTAGTAATGAATCATTACAATGTACAACAGTAAGTTTTGTGTGATGATAAGATGCCCAAAATACACAAGTCAACATTTTAGTGCACCAAAAAATGTGTGTCCAATTATTGTCCAAAATTATTGTTTTCCTTTTTTGGCACCCAAACAACAAGTTAATCATGGTTCTTATTTGAAAAATGTTGATAACATTGCCTTGTGCCACTTATCAGTAATCTGTTAATTTTAAAAATCATGCCATATTATTTATAGAACTTTGGAGATTTTTTGAATTTATTTTAAAATTTAAAATAAAATGTCTTTATTGTCCTATTAATATAGAAATTATGAACATTTGAGCCCTAGGGAACTGTCGAATTGCGAGAAAACTAAACTATACTTTTGGCCCAAGAAAACACTTGAAGTCCACTCTGTCCGATTTGCATTAGTGGAAATAGTCGTCGCATACTCTGCTTTTCTTCTCCCAAACTTTGAATTAGTTTGGATTCTTAACTTTGGAATGTTATTTTAGTTGTTTGAACTTAAAAAATAAAATTCACTTTAGTATAATGTTTGAATATTACATTTTTCAAAGAAAAATTCAAAATTCGCATTGGTACCAGATTATTATTTTCAATATTCAAGTACATATTATATGTATTAAAAACATTATTTACTGGACCCGTACAAAATTGATAAGATTCAATGTTAATAGAGTTGTTTTAATTAATAGTGTGCCTTTTAAAAGGCAAATTTGTCTAAACTCTAAAGCGATAAAGAGATCTAATAGTAAAGAGCGTGTTTGAATGATTTGCAAAGTCCATAAACATTATAGATACCACAAAAGTGCCTCTTTAGTATCATCCGATGATTGTCAAATTATTAACTTCTAAATTTAATTTTAATACAAATTAGGCCTATCACTATCACAGTTCGATTGATTGTATTACAGTGCATTACAGTGATCGTTTTATACAAGTCAAAGTGCCATATGATAAAATACAAATGGGAACTAACTTATCACTAAATTCACAAGCAAAGTGCATTAGTGCACCAAAATTACACAATTGTCAACGATTTCTTTTGGCGCCCAAAAAACAAATTAATTATTTGTCTTATTTGAAATAAGTTTGATTTCAGTACTATAGATTGCCACTTATCAGCTGATTTGCACAAATCATGCCATACTATTTATAGAACGTTTATAGATATTAACATTGTTAATAAAATCTTTATTATTATTATTAATATTTCAATTTTATGAACATTTTATGGTGTGAATGAAATTGTGGAATTGCTTGGTGATCACTAATTAGAGATTGAGATTGAGAGATGTGATGGATAATAACATTTGGGGAAAGTGTTAAAATGGCCAGGGTTATAACATTGGGTATATCAGTTGTGTACTAAGAACAGTTTGGGGAATGGGTTTAACAGTGAAAAAGAGAGGTAACATTTGATTTTGATATTGAAGAATATATATCGCAGTCAATATTTTGAAGTGAATGGAGTGTGATGGCGGGGTGTATTTGCTTTGGTTTTGGTGCACAGGCGATTCATAGAGTACGTAAAGTATATTGTAAATTTTGTAATATAAAGTATGTTAACAGTCAGTTTCGAGTTTTCCTCCTAAATTACGCGCAAATCCAAGATCGGGACTGCTCGGTGGTTCTGGTGAAGTTGAGGCAACACTTCTTCGGGACAGAATTGGCGGTGTCACTCGACTCGAGCTTGGCAGGCTAGACACGATACTTCCACGTCGTCCAATGCTCACCACTGAGAAGCGTCGAGGTGGGGGACGCAGTTCTCCGTCATTTTCGTCGTCGTCTTCGTTCTGTTTCGTAAAAAAATTGTAGATATTAGTCAAATGAAAGTTGGTAAAATTGGTTTTCCTATTTATAGTTATCAATTAAACCACCAGAGGGCGCCACTACCGAGCGTTCAACAATTTAATTTTTAGAAATAATTTATTGTATTTTTGAGAATCTTACAATAATTAGAATTATTCCATAATTGAATGTATCCGAAAGCTCGTTAGTGGCGCACTCTGGATGAGAACTAATTTCTAGTGACTAGTCTATTTTCAACTTCTTGCGGCGACTATTTCCACCCTTTCGTACCTCAATGTTGATCATAATGTTCTGTCCATAGTCTGCAATTGACTTGCGTCTCCTCATCTCAAACAGCAGACTCGTGAATTCTTCCTTCAACTCTTCGTATCGTGATGCAACACCCGGTTCGCCCATGTCGTACGCATCTGAGAGTCGATTCAGTTCGTCCTGTATTTCGTGTAGTTTATTGCTTAGATCACTTCCGCCCGGTGAAACGTCCACTTCCAGTCCTGTGGGCACTCCTGCGGCCATACTTTGATAGAGGCCTGCGTGAACTGCCTGGAGTTGATCCGCCGCTTGCGCACCCAAAAACATGGCTCGTTTCGCTCGTTTTGATTCACCAGGAACACGACGACGACTTAGTAGCACATGCAGCAGATCAATTTGAGCACGAAACAATTTCGAAAGTATCCTCGCATTTGGTATCAACTTGGACCGAGACGATATTGAGAGGTAGAGTTTGTCGTTGAAGGTGAAAATGTTGTACACAATCGAACAGTACGATGGCGGTGATAGAAAGTAATACGCTTTCACCAATCGATGGGAACCAATCGACAGTTCCTGTTCGGGCCCCTGAATGTTCGATACATAGACTGACGAGTTCCGGTTGACCAGATTGATCAGAAACCGATACAGCGGTCGAGGCAATAGTCGATTCAGTAGATAGTGAGCACCGTACATGACTGCAGTGTCTGCTGAGGTTTTGAGCTCCTCCATCAGATGGCGCACCTCCCACAGTCGCGGAATTGCTCCCTCGGTGTTGGTGGGAATTGGTGAGGTAGCTAAAGTATACAAAAAGTTAAGATTTAGTAGCCAAATTCAAATAAAAAATATTGCCAAAATATTTAGTAACTTTTTATCTGTAATTTACTTTTAAGGCGGGACGCGATACTTCAAACATATGTGAATGACCCCTTCACATATTAGTGTAAAAAAGTGGTCTTTGTGTTTGTACCTTTTTCTCGGGAACCTATTTACCGATTTTTTGTCTATTATAGCTTAAAATAAAGGTAAACGTATGATCTTAAAAATTGACGATCTGAAATTTTTTATTTGGAGCTAACTAAGAAAATCCATTCATAAATGTAAACAATAACAATGTTTTTTGCTACTTGAAGTTGCCTGAATCACTCTCACTGTTTTATATAATAAATTATAAAAAATTTCAGATCGTCAATTTTTAAGATCATACAATTACCTTTATTTTAAGCTATAATAGACAAAAATCGGTAAATAGGTTCCCGAGAAAAAGGTACAAACACAAAGACCACTTTTTTACACTAATATGTGAAGGGGTCATTCACATATGTTTGAAGTATCGCGTCCCGCCTTAATTATATTGTAACTACTTGATAAGTTAGGGTAACTACTTGATAAGTTAGGGTAACTACTTGATAAGTTAGGGTAACTATTTACCCAAATGGGGTAACTATTTACTCAGATAGAGTATCAGTTTGATAAGTTAGGGTAACTGCTTGCCGAAATTGGGCAACTTGTTAACTAATTTTGGGACAGTTATTTTTTTGGCATAATAATTAAAAGAATAAGAAAAATACTTACTGAGAACATAATTGACGCCCACCAGTGAGCTCTCAATTGGATTGCTCGGTTTAATATCAATCGGAATGGACACCGTCAAGTCGGGCGGATTCGTGATGGTAGTCTGGGACGTCAAATAGGCACGAATTGAGCCCGCAATCGAGGATATAATCACATCGTTCAGTGAACTGCGCGTCACTTGCTTAATCCTATAAACCCGTGGCAAATCCAGTGAAATCCAGTGCACTGACTCAATATCTTTTGACTTTGTCAAGTAATTGTGATGTCGCCGGGTAAATGCCCACAGTAACCACAGGAAGAATGTTAGTGGTCCCACGATGATAGCTCGGAAAATGTTGATCGACAGTGTCACACCACCGAAACGGGGTTTGTTCGTACTTTGCACCGGACCTGCGTCACTTAGATAGTGCGTCAAGATGGAGACCAGTCCCGACTGGGACAGGGCTTGATGACATCTCACAATTAGGATCACTTGATTACAGAATGTTGCGCTAGCGTAACGAATTTGCCACAGCGGTCTACTCGTTGGCAGTGTCTGACCCATCAGGTTCATCAACCTCTGGCGCAGTTCCTTCTTGCTCACAATCGGCTCATCTTCCATGACGTGCTCATCGACATCATCAAATTTTGGCTCATACTTCCAGTAGGGTGTATTACAAATTCCCTTGTACACCAATTTCGACTTAAATCGCCCCAATTCAGGTTTCGACAACAATCTACTCGAAATAACGTCCCGCAACTGTTGCACCGACAGTCCCTTGTCCACATAGAGCACACAGTGAGTGATATGACCGGTGGCGAGCCAGAATGAGTCGATCGATGAGAGTGGCTCGTGATGGGGAATGGCGGTAAAGTGACATAGAAAAAGTTTCTTTAGAAAAATCACGATCGGCAGGAGGAGAAAGAGAAAGAGGACAGTGGGAGCACCGGTGAGGATGGCGAGAATGGTGAAAAAGATTGTGAGTGTAAAGATGCCTACGATGCTGCGGTCCAGTGGGTGGATTAGTGTTTTGAGCTATAGTTGGGAGAGACGGATAAAAAAAATTAGCAATTGAACAAATCCCAAAACTAGCTTCCTAAAAATTACTTTTCCAAAAGCTAGCTTTCCACAAACTAACTTTCCATAATCTAACTTCCCAGAAACTAACTTTCCATAACCTAACTTCCCACAAACTAACTTTCCATAACCTAACTTCCTACAAACTAACTTGACACAAGCTAGCTTCCCACAAACTAACTTACCAGAAACTAACTTCCCAGAAACTAACTTTCCATAACCTAACTTCCTACAAACTAACTTCTCACAAACTAGCTCCCCACAAACTAACTTCCCACAAACTAACTTCCCACAAACTAACTTACCAGAAACTAACTTGACACAAGCTAGCTCCCCACAAAATAACTTCCCAGAAACTAACTTTCCATAATCTAACTTCCCACAAACTAACTTCCCACAAACTAACTTCTCACAAACTAGCTTCCCACAAACTAGCTTCCCACAAACTAACTTCCCACAAACTAACTTCTCACAAACTAGCTTCCCACAAACTAGCTTCCCACAAACTAACTTTCCACAAACTACATTATCAAAAATTACCTAGATAAAATTACCTTCCAAAAATTATTTTCCCAAAAATAACCACCCCTAAAATTACCTTCCCTAAAATTACCTTCTTCAGAGAAATATAAACCAGGCTAATAAACACATTAATACATAAATAGATAATCAACCTCCCAACCTTAATATTAAATTATTCATAGGCCACCTCTCATAAAAGTCAAAACGAATCAAAAATCAAATCAAAAGTCAAATTGCAAATTCAATAATAATAATAATATTTCCGAAAGCAAAAATTAACAAGCAAAAATAACTGAAGCTGAATTCATAATTTATAATCAGGAATCAAAAAATAAAAACGAAATCGACCCAGAAACACGAGAAAAAGTGATATCATTACGGAAACTATGCAATTCAACACTACTATGTACTGTGTACTTGAAAATCCATTTTTATTAAATATTTAAGCCAGACAGTTCAGACATGCAGACAGACAGAGAAGCGAAATTGTATTCATAAATTATTAATAAATGAGAGAGAGAGGAAAAGTGAATATTTTCTTTGTATATTTGAATGTTATTCTTATTCTCCAGGCAAAAAATACAAAAATTCACTTTAAAGACAGCTTGAGTAGAAATAGCCGAATAGATCAGCTGATTTATATATTTTTGGGCAAAAAACTAGAAGAAACTACATGAAATAATTAGAATAGTAAAAGGATAGTCACAATTGATAACATAATTTTAGGAGAAAAGGTCAAGGGAATCAGACATTCTTGAATTTAGAAATTTAAGAAACAAAGAAAAGTCGGCTATTTCTACTCAAACTGCCCCTACAGATTTTTTTGTTCGAGAACAAGAAAAACATTCAAATATACAAAGAAAATATTCACTTTCACTCTCTCATTTAATATGAATAATTTATGAATTCTGAATTTGAGAATGTCTGTCTCTTTCCCTCGACTATACATTCTCCCCTAAAATTATTATTATGAATATATTAATTGAGACTATCCCTTTAGTTATTTTTTATTTGAAAGAGAAAACCAAAACTTATACAAAGTTGAACTTTCTTTCCAAACCTTCCTCAAACTAACTCCCAAAATCGAGCAAAGTTGAGAACACACAGAGAAAATCTCATTTTGTCAATCGACTCGGAGCTAATCCAATTTGAGGATTGTGTTTTAGTAGTTTCTATAGTTTACTATTCCAATTCTAGTAGTGCAAGAACTTGTGTCCCAAAACTTTGTATTTCTCTTTTATTTTACTCTTCCTCTTCGCAAAACACTTTCGATAGTACAAAAGTTGACTCTTTTGAGTCTCGAAAACCAATTTATTCTCACTCACGCTACTCTACTCTACTCCAACACTTTTGACACTCATTCCTCTTCATTCTCTATAGAACCCAACCCCTCACTCACTGGTTATGAATCTAAATTCCCCTCGTTCTTCTTCTCGTTCTTGTTCTTGTTCTATTGCATTTAAAATTCCTACTCACGAATTTTCCATTTCATTATTATTATTTCATAAATACTCGACTGTATAGAAAGAAATGCGTTCGTTCGTATATACAGAAGAATTATTAAAACCAAAAGAATTGAGAGTTGAGGAGCAGAGAGAGAAAAAGAGCAAATTTAAAATTCCATACAATCACCTCATCATAATCAGACCAACAACAAAGCATCGTCTAGCATAAAGAGAATTGAATAGAACAGAATCGAGTAATACAAAATAAAATCCACCCTAAACAAAACAATGAAAAAATATTAATTTTAAATGAGCGAAATTGTTGTTGCTTTTCAAAGCAAAACAAAATTACTCTCAAAAGTTTGTCTTTCATTAAAAGAACAGAAAAATATATATTAAAGAAAGCTTAATGGTCTAGATAATAGAGATTTAATATAAATTCAAAGGAAAAACAAAGTGAAAACCAATTTTAAAAATTGTATAGTTTACTAGTTTGCCGAAGGCGTTTTCAAGAACTGAATAACAAAATCTATAGTTGACTGGTTACTGGTTACTGGTTACTGGTTACTGGTTACTGGTTACTGGTTACTGGTTACTGGTTACTGGTTACTGGTTACTGGTTACTGGTTACTGGTTACTGGTTACTGGTTACTGGTTACTGGTTACTGGTTACTGGTTACTGGTTACTGGTTACTGGTTACTGGTTACTGGTTACTGGTTACTGGTTACTGGTTACTGGTTACTGGTTACTG
The DNA here is from genome assembly GCA_023373905.1 of Rhizoglyphus robini. NCBI lineage: Eukaryota > Metazoa > Arthropoda > Arachnida > Sarcoptiformes > Acaridae > Rhizoglyphus > Rhizoglyphus robini. Next base: position 1,231,505 of record JAKIJQ010000031.1, on the reverse strand, counting down.
GTTACTGGTTACTGGTTACTGGTTACTGGTTACTGGTTACTGGTTACTGGTTACTGGTTACTGGTTACTGGTTACTGGTTACTGGTTACTGGTTACTGGTTACTGGTTACTGGTTACTGGTTACTGGTTACTGGTTACTGGTTACTGGTTACTGGTTACTGGTTACTGGTTACTGGTTACTGGTTACTGGTTACTGGTTACTGGTTACTGGTTACTGGTTACTGGTTACTGGTTACTGGTTACTGGTTACTGGTTACTGGTTACTGGTTACTGGTTACTGGTTACTGGTTACTGGTTACTGGTTACTGGTTACTGGTTACTGGTTACTGGTTACTGGTTACTGGTTACTGGTTACTGGTTACTGGTTACTGGTTACTGGTTACTGGTTACTGGTTACTGGTTACTGGTTACTGGTTACTGGTTACTGGTTACTGGTTACTGGTTACTGGTTACTGGTTACTGGTTACTGGTTACTGGTTACTGGTTACTGGTTACTGGTTACTGGTTACTGGTTACTGGTTACTGGTTACTGGTTACTGGTTACTGGTTACTGGTTACTGGTTACTGGTTACTGGTTACTGGTTACTGGTTACTGGTTACTGGTTACTGGTTACTGGTTACTGGTTACTGGTTACTGGTTACTGGTTACTGGTTACTGGTTACTGGTTACTGGTTACTGGTTACTGGTTACTGGTTACTGGTTACTGGTTACTGGTTACTGGTTACTGGTTACTGGTTACTGGTTACTGGTTACTGGTTACTGGTTACTGGTTACTGGTTACTGGTTACTGGTTACTGGTTACTGGTTACTGGTTACTGGTTACTGGTTACTGGTTACTGGTTACTGGTTACTGGTTACTGGTTACTGGTTACTGGTTACTGGTTACTGGTTACTGGTTACTGGTTACTGGTTACTGGTTACTGGTTACTGGTTACTGGTTACTGGTTACTGGTTACTGGTTACCCATATTCCAAGTTTCCTAGTTTCCTAGTTTCCTAGTTTCCTAGTTTCCTAGTTTCCTAGTTTCCTAGTTTCCTAGTTTCCTAGTTTCCTAGTTTCCTAGTTTCCTAGTTTCCTAGTTTCCTTGTCCATTAGTAAAAATAGTTCAAAGGCTTCTGCCAACTAACTCAAAAAATTTCCAGGCCCTAATCCATAAAACAAAAACTGAATTTTAATTTTTTAAATTCTAAACAAATATTTAAAATTTTGCTCAATTAATTTCATAAAAATTAATCTCTTTATAAAATAATCGGATTATTAACTCATGCAGAAAATAGTAAGCTAATCAAGATAAAAAATCAAAATTTTAATTTGCAGAATATTCTGTTGTTGTTTTTCTCTCTGTTTGGACATCTGCATCATTTGAGAGCATCCCTCCTGGGAACAACTAAACGGTGCATCTGCAAATTCCCAGATCTGGACTTGAGCTTATTAATGATATAAACCTGAACCTTTGGAAAAACTTTTCCAGGGCTAACTAAAATATTCGAGAGACAGAAAACGGACACTACAAAAATACACGAACCTTTTTTGATTTGAGTCCACCACTGCACGCTAATGAAGCAGTGGAACCTGGATATCCCGTAAAAGTGGAACCAGCCATGTAATTAGCGGGTGCTGCTTTGGTTGCTGGACTTGCTGTTGTGGAAATAGCCGCGTCCTCTTGATCAGTGATGGTAATTTTGACATCTGTGTTATCTTTAGATGTCGTTGGTACAAGAGGAGGAAGTAGCACCGGTTCCTGTAGAACTTTACTTTTGGTGTGAACTGTTGAGGTAGAAATAGTCGATGTTGATGGTTGCGTTGCTAGTGGTTGTAGCGGAAGTTCTTCGTTGTTAGAGCTCGTTTTGGATTCTGATTTCGATGAAGTGAATTTGGGAAAACGGAAAACTGTTTTATTCTGTTTCGATGATTTTCTTTTATGGTGATGATGTTTGTGGGATTTTGTTGAGGTTGATGATGATGGTGATGATAATGAAGCTGCTGATGACGTTGAAGGTAGTTCATTGGTTAGAAGAATTGAGGGAGGTAATTTTGAGCTGCTCGGTGGAGGCGGAGGTGTGGGCACAAAACCAGGAGATTCAGGATTCTCTACATTGTCTACTAGCACAGAATTGTTATTGGCATGATGAGTCAAACAACCATTGTCAGGTGGTTTTGGCGTTTGAGAACATGACGACGAAGAACACGAGGAAGATGAATTGGTGGCAGAATACTTGCCGGAAGAATGAAGATCAATTGCGGAAAGTTTCGGAGGAATCGGATATTTGCGTACAATATTTGAAGTATTGACATTATTGCTTGTATAGTTGGATAGTAACAGCTCTGGCGGTGATTTCAGGTTTATATGATGATGATGATGATGGGAAGAAGGCAATTCTACCGATTCTGCACTGTGGTGCGCATGCGCAATAGCAGTGTGACCGTTGTTTGTGTCTGCTATTCGATTTGAGTGGGCTCTCGAGTAGAGGTGAGTGGAGCCTAGTGAGCCAGAGGACGGAAAGCCACTCAGAGGATTATTTCTCGAAGTGTTGGTGATGGTAGAAGTGTTGGACAGGGCAGGGAAATCCGTTTCCATCACAGTCACCATTGATGACGAATTTGAGGTAGAATTTGAGTTTACATTCGAAGTATCACCAGTACTTCGGCCACCGAGTAGTAGCGCCGACCCTGAACTTCCGCCAGACATTTTATATTAACTCGTGTGTATGCGCATGCGCCGGCGGAAAATTCCCAGAAATATCAAAATCTTCTGGGAATTTTACTGGAGAGAATAAAATAAATAAATTTAATAAACGAATTTAAAAAAAGAATATCAAATAAATAAAATAAATATTTACTCGACTAAAGAGATAAATAAAAAATTCAAATACGAAATAAAAAAATTCGAATTACCTTGATTTGATCTATTTCGAGATTTGCATGTTTAACTGTTTTGTGTTTTGCTGTTTGCACTGAAATTCTCGGATTCGTGAATTCTTGAATAATAAATTTAGGAATTTGATTATTTGACAAAGTGCTTCGTACAGTACACAAAGTCAACAGAGAAAAAAATTCCTTAAAGAATTTAAAAGAATTTGATTTTTCTTTCGAATTGCGTAGAAAGTAGAAAGTCACACAGACAAATTTAATCAAAACGATTTGGTTTTGTAGTTTGATTTTTTGAACACTTGAACAAACAAAAGAATTCAAGAAATTCTGTTTTATTCAGTAGATTTAAAAAAAGAGGCAAAGAAAGTAGTAGAAATAGTAAAACACAAAATTCACTTGATTCAATCAACAGAATTGGTTCGAGAATTTCGGACGAATTTGAAAGAATTTAGACTTTGTTTGCTTTAAGCGCGAATTTCTCTACAACATTTTCAAATTCAAGAAGAATAAAGAATATTCTTTTAAATTCCGTTAAAACTGTTCAAATGTTGATTGATGAACACTTCCCATTCATAATCCACACCAACAGACAGAACTGAACAATTCACGAATATTCTTTGTATTTGAGCAAGACGAATCATAATTCAAACAACAAACAGAGCCGAGAGACATTTCGAGGACGAGGATTTATTTTTGATTCTGTATTCTGTATATGTAGAATATAATATTAAATTTACAATCATATTTTCTCCACAGGGAAGCGCACACAGAATATTCTTCTTCTCTCCTCTCGCTCATTTCAAAAGGCAAACATTTAACATTTTCTAAATTTAGAATTCGAGAAGAAAAGAAAAGGACAAAAAGTTTCAAAACTTGACTTTGAACTTTGCCTTTTTCAGACAAATAGAAAGAATATTCTTTAATATACTTTTTTCCTTGGAATAACGATTGGGAAATTTACGGAGAGCGTGGTGAGTCTAAAAATACAGAATATCCTGGAAAGTTTTCCTTTGTGTGTGAAGAAATTTTAATTTTAAATTCAAGAATTTAAATATATAAAATGGACCGGAAATTTGACGGAATATTTATTCGTTTTACAGAATATTCTTTAAGAATTTGGCCGCTTTTTTTAGTTTTTTTTCTGGTGAAGGTGAAATTTGATTTGAATTAATGAAGTAGGGTAGGAATGGGCAAAAAGTTTTGAATATATTAGAATTATTAATATAATATAATATTTCATGCAATAAATATTATTCTGGTTCATATATCATGAATTGCTCACCAGAATATTCTGTCTCTTTCATATTCGTTCGTTTTTTTCAATCAAACAGAAGTAGAATTGAGTTTCGCATTTATTTTATTCCATTTTTTTTTGTTTCGGTAGTTAATCGTGGAGTTGGCAACCGTTTTCGAGTTGTGCAGTACGGAAAATGAGCGCAAAATGAAACATAAGAACAAGACAGGTAGATAAATGACATTTGGGCGCCATGGTTGCGTCATATACAGAATATTCTGTATTCTGTATTCTGTATTCTGTATTCTGTTATTCTGTATTCTGTATTCTGTATTCTGTATTCTGTATTCTGTATTCTGTATTTTATTAACAATAATTCTGTGTTGCTTTGGGCAGAATATTCTGAGTTGGGTTTTTCCCAATGCTGAGTTTAATTTAGCTTGGTTTGTCACAGAATAACAGAATTTCAAATTGATTGCCCGCGCGGCGACTATTTAGACACAAATTGGACTTGACTTGATTGGTCAAATTATTGAGCCAATCAATTGTTGTTTATTTGACCAATTAGGTGTAAATAGTCCTAAAAATAGAATATTCTTTCTATCTATCTAAATTAAAAGACTGCTTGCTGATTCTTGATTCTGTTTGATTGCGATTCTGTGTCTGTGTTAATTGATGAGACCTTGTAAGGAATTAGAACAAGAAAAAGAATGTTAATCAAATTACGATTAATTTGATTAACATCGTAGTAGAATGCAGGCCAGGACAATTAATTTAATTAATTCTCGTAGTAGTAGAGCACACGAATATTCTTTAATTGGTTTAAATAATTAGAATAATAATTGTCGTAGCGAGAGCAAGAGTTGAGGGTGAGAACGAGGGAAAGAAACAGAATATTCTTTATGTTAACGAGCATAAAGTTTAATGGCGTTAATGATGGTGAGAGGGAATGAAAGATGAGGGAGGGTGGAAATAGTCGAGAAAAATGTTTTATTAATTATCAAAAGGTTGATGTTAATAAGTAATTTCGTAGTACTTAGTTTGACTTGTTAATTAGTTTCGAGTTTGAGTAAAACGAGAGAAAAAACTATTTCCACAGCTGTTGGCTCGAGAAAGTTTGTAGAAAGTTGGCAGAAAGTTTTTCAATTAAAATTTTATTCATAAATTAATTTGAAAGCGATAAATTCTCCATTTGAAAATTAAACAAAAATAAAAGCTTTTTGATTAATTAATTATTTTCAATGAATTTTTCAAACAAAAATACGGAAAATTTCCGATTAATTCAGTTAATCGAGTGAATATTTTATTGATTTTGTGATTCAATAAATTTATTCGTTTTATAATTATTGTATTTTTTTTAATTGAAAAAATTACGTACAGTATCATTATTCTGTGCTTCTTTGATAAAGTTTCCGAAATAGTAATTCAAAATCAACGCCACCAAAATTCCACATCCCATACCCGCAAAACTTACTAAACAGTAGTTGAGATTGGTTCGGGTAAAAATTGGTTGCATTTTTTTAAATTTCAAAAATATTAATTAATTATTAATATTAATAATAAAATTGTTTAAGAAGAACCAAATTTAATAACAAAAACATTTTCTTATATTTTTCAGACAAAAAATTAATTCTTGTTGAATTATTAATTTATTCACAAATTATGATGACTATTATATATTAATCTTTTTTGAGAGCAAATTTGGAAGCAAAATTTGGATGCAAATTCATAATATTAATATAATTTTGGGTCGTTCAAGGTGATTCTGTTGTGGTAGTAAATTGTGGTTATTGACTTACGTGGAGTGCTTATTGCAGTTTGGTACCAACAAAATGTAGTAGAAGAAGTATAAGCTCATTAACTCGGGTTATTATTTTTATAATATAATAAGCTCACTGAAGGACCTTCCACAAATAGTGTTTTAGTGTAGAAATAAAGAATATACAGAATAGTACACAGAATATAACAGAATCAAACAGAATATCTCCAACAGCAACCACACACACACGAATCACATACACGAATGACTTTGAATATTCGAGAACAGAATAAAACTTAAGACGATTCGATTCGAAGTAGGAATCGATTTTTATATCGATTCTGTCTTAAACCACATATTGAAGAATATATTAGAACACATTCTGTGTGTAGACCGAATGTTGTCGGAAATGCAGATTCTGCAGTTTTTTGCTTGAAAAATTGATTTCAAATTGAGTTGTCTTCATAAAAGTCAAATTCTGTTACACGAAACAGACACGAAATGTACTTTGTTGGAAAGAAAACAAAAATATTAGACAAACAGACACGCACACACAAAAATATGTCGATTCTGGGTGGATTCTGATGAACGAGTTGAATAACCGGGTTGGATTCTGTTGGATTTTTGTAGATTCTGTTGGATATTTGTAGATTCTGTTGGATTTTTTGTAGATTCTGTTGGATATTTGTAGATTCTGCTGGATTCTTGTAGATTCTGTTGGATTCTTGTAGATTCTGTTGGATTTTTGTAGATTCTGTTGGATTTTTGTAGATTCTGTTGGATATTTGTAGATTCTGTTGGATTTTTTGTAGATTCTGTTGGATATTTGTAGATTCTGCTGGATTCTTGTAGATTCTGTTGGATTCTTGTAGATTCTGTTGGATTTTTGTAGATTCTGTTGGATTTTTGTAGATTCTGTTGGATTTTTGTAGATTCTGTTGGATTTTTGTAGATTCTGTTGGATATTTGTAGATTCTGCTGGATTCTTGTAGATTCTGTTTGATTTTTTGTAGATACTTGTCCGATTCTGTTAACTTACGTTGGTATTGGATTTAATAAGATTCTGTTGGATTCTGCCGGATTATTTAGATTCTTTAGTTGTTATTCTGGATTCTGTTATATTCTTACAAAAATCTTTAAGCAAACACACAAGAAAATCTTTGTTGGATTCTGTTGTAAAGAAGATTTATTAGAAGAAGAATTAAAAGTGTTTTATATTAAATCACATTTGCAAATAGATTTAGAGAATAAAAGAATTCCAGGAATTAAAAAATTGGGTTTGTGGAAAATTCCTGGATTCTACAGAATCTCTAAACATTTGATTTATTCTTGAGGATTAATTTTGAAGTTTTCTTCTTGTCGTTATTTTTGCAAAAAAGAAAAAGAAAATCAAATTAAAAACACGAGAAAACTTGACAAACACCATAAAATTTTTAGTGTGTTTGAAAAACAAGATTCTGTGATTCTTGATGTTAATTCTTGTTGTTGTCGGATTCTTGTGGATTCTTTTTTATTCTGTGAAATTAGCAAAGCTGTGGAGAAGATTGGTGTGATAAAATAAATTAAAAGGATTCTCTCTTTGGTTGTTGAGGTTTTATTTTGGTTGATGAGTCGTAAATTCTGTTTTCTTTTTGCCTTTTCTTTTTACTCCGTTTTCTGGTTTAATTTAGAGTGCAAACATTAAGTGGCGCTAACCCTTTTTAGTACATAGCACTTTAGCACAGCAGTCAGTTGTAAACATCATCATCATCACACATCAAACAGAGATTCAACACAGAATCCTAATGGAAAGTCATAATGAACACAGAATGGACACAGACACTAAATGTTTAGGATGAAAAGTGCCTGTGGAACTAACACAAACCAACCAACACACACACAACCAAAACGGACTCTCGTCATCGTCGAATGCCGCACACACAAAACAGAACACAGAGAGTGCAGAACTACACGAGGATTCTGGAGGAGCACCCAATAACGCACAGACGCCAGGATTCTCTCTCAACCCAAACTCTCAAACTCAAATTCTCTCTCTTTGAAAGAAATAGTAGAGAAGAGTAGAGAGAAGTTCAAGTGTTGTGTGGATTCTTGGAATCTGCGCAGATTGTTTAACCATAATATGAACGAAGGGCGCTCTTGAACTCATTGGCTTGGTTAGGCTATTGGTCTGGATTCTGCTAGCAGCATTCTGTTCCAAAAAGTAGTAGAATAAGAAAAACTTGACGCCCGACGCCCTAGCGCCCAGCAGCACATCAACAACAACAACCACTACTTCTACTTTGTAATAATAAACTACCCAAGCGAGGATACACAACTACACTAACTAGGCGCCAGAATATTCTTCCCCTTTCTTTCACTCTCTATGGAACACACACAACACAAAGTATATAACAGCATCATCAGTATGGGCGCCAATATATCGATTTGGATGTGCCGCTGCTTGTACAAGCTTCGATTCTCTCTCACTCTCAACACACACACAAACTCTCATTACACTTTTACACACTATTTCTACTATGGAATACAGAATGTATAGAATACAGAATGTACAGAATGATCAGAATACAGGATTTGCAGAATAGAGAATGTATAGAATACAGAAAGTACCGAATACAGAATACAGAATACAGAAAGTACCGGATACAGAATACAGAATACAGAAAGTACAGAATACAAAAAGTATCGGATACAGAACACAGAATACAGAAAGTACCGAATACAAAAAAACAGAATACAGAACACAGAATACAGAAAGTACAGAATACAGAAAGTACAGAATACAGAACACAGAATACAGAACACAGAATACAGAAAGTACCGGATACAGAAAGTACAGATGCAGAAAGTACCGAATACAGAATACCGAATACAGAAAGTACCGAATACAGAAAGTACCGAATACAGAATACCGAATACAGAAAGTACCGGATACAGAATACAGAATACAGAAAGTGCCGAATACAGAAAGTACCGAATACAGAATACAGAATACAGAAAGTACCGAATACAAAAAAACAGAATACAGAACACAGAATACAGAAAGTACCGAATACAGAAAGTACCGGATACAGAACACAGAATACAGAAAACAGAATACAAAAAGTATCGGATACAGAAAGTACGAATGCAGAAAGTACAGAATACAGAATACAGAATACAGAAAGTACCGAATACAGAAAGTACCGAATACAGAATACCGAATACAGAAAGTACCGAATACAGAAAGTACCGAATACAGAATACCGAATACAGAAAGTACCGAATACAGAATACAGAAAGTACAGAATACAGAATATACAGAATATACAGAATGTACAATAGTACGCGAATACAGAACTACTATACCAGAAAAGAGTAGACCCAATGAGTGGGCATCCACCCGAAGGACCATCATCAAGGGAAAGAGTAGAATCCACACGCGCGGGTGAATGTTTCATATATTTCCGCACAATTTCATTTGTCCACACGCATACAAAAAATGGTCTGAAAATAGTTTCAATGTTGCACAATTTTCGCTCAATTTCATACGATCGTGGGTAGAAGCACAATTACCGTATTTTCCCAAATGTAGCCCGCGGGCTATACACGATTTTACTTTTAAAAATGCTGTTTTCTGTAACCTTGGTTGTACAAAAAAATGCGGGCTATACACCGGTGCGGGCTATAATCGGGGTGCGGGCTATATTCGGGAAAATACAGTACATTTAACAAGGATCCAAAACCCATCTAAAATTATAGAAAATTGAATTCAAACGTGTTAAATGTTTCAGAAACAAACACATATTCTCCTTATTACTAATAATACCCGTGTATATTTCCGGTTTTAATGGTATAGTGTCACTTTCAACGGTTAGTGTTAACCAGAACCCATAATTTACCAAACCGGTAAATGTCTTTCTCCCTGTCGCTGTCTGTCAAACCACAAAGCCGCCGTACACGACAGTTGGACACGCCTAAATTGTCACGTAAAAGCAGTAAAATGATGCATTGGGTTGTACACAAAAGATAAGGAAAGTAAAGGTTCCATGTGAATTTTGTGTGTTCCAAAAAAATTTTAGTCACGTCAAAAGTGTTGAAGAAATTGATTGAGTTATTATATAAAGTTTTCAATATGATTGAATCATTAAACGTTAAATCGTTTAAAACTTTAAAGAACCCGAACTTTTCATATCACAAAGATTGATCGATCGACTTATTGAATCCATAATAAAAGTGTTTGAATTTATAAAAATTCAAGAATATTCTTATGGAACATTATTATAAAGAATAAACACTAAACAATTTTATTGATTATATTATTTCATTGATTTGTTTTTGCCACTGTTGTTAATGATTTATTTAGCCTTTGTGGGTATATTTATAGATTTAATCGTAATAATGAAAGTAAATTTATCTATTTGAGAGTTATTATTAGATTTTTCCGGTACACTTTCAGTACTCAAGGATACAGAATACCGAATACCAAATACCGAATACAGAATACCAAATACCGAATACCGAATACAGAATACAGAATACAGAATACCGAATACAGAATACAGAATACAGAATACAGAATACAGAATGCAGAATACAGAATACAGAATACCGAATACAGAATACCAAATACCGAATACAGAATACAGAATACAGAATACCAAATACAGAATACCAAATACCGAATACAGAATACAGAATACAGAATACAGAATACAGAATGCAGAATACAGAATACAGAATACAATGGATAATAGTTTGTTTGGATAACTTTTTGAACAATCAAGTTTTTTGGAACACAACTCATATTATGTCTCTTTTATTTTAGTGTTCCAAAAGCGTCGTTCCAAACACAACTAGGATAGACTCTAACTCTAGTAGAGCCAAATTTATAATTGGGCGCATTTTTGGGACTACCACTCATTACCCAAGTACAATACCCAATACCCCAAAGAGAATATATGAAATAAAATGAAATGTGAAAGTGAATCCTAAAAAAGAGAAGTGAATTCTAGGAAGACTGCGACTCAAGTGAGAGAGAGAGAGAGAGAGAGAGAGAGAGAGAGAGAGAGAGAGAGAGAGAGAGAGAGAGAGAGAGAGAGAGAGAGAGAGAGAGAGAGAGAGAGAGAGAGAGAGAGAGAGAGAGAGAGACTCAATGAGTCGAGTTACTGAGGGAGAAGTCCAAAAAGACTGATAGTATGTTTTGGATTGTCCCTAAAGCAGAAAATTTCTACAGAATGTACCTGAAAACAAATCTAATTCCCCTAATAAAAATCATCTTTTCAAACCATACGATAATTTTTTTTCCGTTAAAGAGAAAAACTTCCAAAGAATGAAAAAGAATGTTCCATCATTCTGAAAATACACAATGTTAATAAAATAAAAAATTCGTGAATTCTTTTAAAGAAAGAGAGACTTTTCAACTTTTCAACTACTAACAATAATTCTTTATTCAATTTAAAAATATAAGAATAACAGAATTCAGACAGCAATTTATTATGATTATTATGGTTATGTTTGAAATTATGTTTTTACTTTTAAAGAATTGTGAAATTCATAATTTGTAAATGGAGAAAATGTCGTAATTTTAAAATTCGATTTAAAAGTTACAGAATATTCTTTAAGACTTTGTACTATATAGGTCAAAGGTCAAACGGTTAAATTCTATATAATTCCAGAATTAAAAAAACGTTAAAGAAATTCGATTAAAATTCTTCCTACAAATCTAAAATGGAAAAATACTCTGAATTAAAAATTCTATTAATTTCAAAGTACAGTTTCCGGTCCAATATGTTTTGGTTCTTGTTGTTGTTTTTATATATATTATTTAATTTGGTCCAGCGAATCCGAATTCGTGAATCCAGCAGAACAGAATTCTCTATCTTATTTCTGTGTCAATTGCCAAATTCCGTCCATGCGGAATCGTCTAACGTATTGCGTTCACTTATAACAGAATAATAATAATTCTTATTTTTATTCTTTGAGTATCGAATGGTTGTAGAATTATCTTTTAGGATTCAACGATTATTCTCTAAATAAAGAAATTTTTCGGAAACATTCTGTATTCGGAAACTTTTCCTTTTTCTTATACTCACTTACATATAGAAGCAATAGATCTCAATTCTTGCCTGAAAGAATTTTCTTGTTGTTTTTTCGATTTGGTTATTTGTAAAGTTACAGAAATTTATGTCTTTTCTGAATACTAAAGTATAATAAAATTCCAATAAGCTCTTTGAAGTATGTAAAAAATAGTGAAAAGTTGGTTCCGTTATTCTTTCGTTCAACATTCCTAAATGGAATATTCTTTAGCAACTCTTTTTGTTTGTTTTCTTAATATTGAACTTTAGTTTATTTTTATTCTCAGTATTTTACCTTTTAACATCGAAATTGACATTTGAACATTAGAACATTATTTGAGTGGTTTTTAATAAAGACTTTCTAGGATTCTCGAATTCTAGTTATTAGTGTTGTACTTGAAAAGAATTATATAAAGGAAAAAAACGCTGAAAAGCTTTTTTTTGTATGAAAGCTTTGTTGCTGCTAATGTTTGTCAAAGTCAACTAGCTTTTGTCGACTTATTATTTTTTGGTTTATTGAAAAGGAAAAGGAGAAAACTTTCTCGTTATAAAAATTGGTCGAATTGATCTTTACGAGAACTTTGACATTTAGTTTACGAATTGAATGAGTTTTGACTTGGAAGAAGTATTTTGTACACTCTAAATTCTAGTCCAAAATTTTTTTTAATAAAAAATTAGACAAACTTTAAAAGTTCTCGTAAATTCTGGAAATATTTCCCTAACCTTCAACAAATTTTGAATTACACAAACTTTCGAATCTACCTCATAATTAACAGACACGACATAGAAATAAAAGTTCGTGACGCCCAATTTGCATACGTGAGAAATTTTGTCTGTCAATTTTTTTCCGTTAAACAAATTCGCCTACTAAAATAACCTACGTATTCATTTTATATTATTGGGTGGATCCTCTAGACAGACAGACAGTCAAGGTGGTTAGTTAGTTATAATACTAACCCGGAGGACACAAAACTAACAAACTCGTAAACCCTGAACTTTAAAAACGAACTTAAAATGTACGAAAACCAAACTTAATTTAAGCATTTTTCCCCCCACTGAATTTAATGAAAAAGTCTGCAAGCTAATTTCGAAATTTCAAAGGTCAACAGAAAGTGAAAGTCCCAAAATAACTTTCTAAAAGGAATTTTACTTAGAAATGTAGAGAATAACATTCTCATTCTCATTAAGAATTAACATTCTAATTGAACTATCGAAACTAGCTAACATAATTTAGAATATATTATTTTTAGACATTTTCGAAAGGTGAATCGAAATTCTGTGTTTAATTCTTTGCAACTTTTAAGGTTTGCACAAAATAGGAATATAATCTTTTGGATTCACCTGATATTTTGCTGTTTTGGTACATTCGTAAAATGATGACTCCTTGGAGACGTTCGCCCACTCTGTTTTTTTATATTCTTCAATGATTCTGTATTTAAAAGAGAATTTCCAAGGAAAATTTATAAGAAATTCGTAAATTCTTTAAAATTGTAAACGAATAAATAAATTCTTTTATTTATTTACACAAAATTGCCAATTTTAAATTTTTGTTTACTTTTTATTGATACAAATTTATAAAATTTTCAAATAAAAATTCTGTTTAGTAAATAATTTTTCAAATATTCGAAAGAATATTCAATAGATTAAATTTGTCTGTTCTGTGGTGCACCACAAAACCCAAATTGCAATTCCAAATAACGAAATAAAACTTGCAAAACAGAATTTTTTCTTTTTTTCTTTTTTTTTCGTTCCAATTGGAACGAACCCAAAACCCGACAAATAATAATTTCCAATTATATTATATTATTTGCACCCCAATAATACATCAAAGTTCATTCAAGTGCACAATATTATATTCTGGTTCGCCAATAATATTTCTATCTATTCGATGATGATAAATTAGGTGAATGCAAAAGTTTCTGTAATCAACAGAATTTCGAATAAACGATTCGAAATTCATAAACTTTTGCGACTACCTAATACATCCAACAGACTCTTAACATGTTCCTTGTGTTGTTGTGCATTCGATTTACTTTTCCCAAACACATTGAGTCAGTCAATTCTGATTTGGATTCGTCCCTTTTCATTTGACTTGATTTGATTTGTCATGTATTGCATAGTATAGAATATTCTTCAAGTAAACAACCAATTCAAGTGGGAAAAGAAGAAGAGTAAAAAAAGTTGTGATTGATTGGGAGCGACTGGTGGGCGATTTGTTGGAATAAGAGATATAGAATGTATATTTATGTGCCCACCTAATACCAACGGAATATATATCCAACGGAAGTAACAACTTAAGCGAATTCATATATATTCCCGAATATTGCGGAATTAAGATAATATGTTGTACAAACACAGAATATTCTACTAGTACAGCAACATTTGCACTAATACAATTCATCCAAGAGTGTCACTTTATAATTCTTTTGCTTTTTTTCCCCATAGAAGAGCCTTCGATTCCCTTCAAGTTCGAATAAATTCTCTACTCATGAATTGCACTCCCCTTCATTGCACAAGCACACTCACTTATTCCTATCGTTATTAGTTGACTTAGTTAACTTTTATTGCCTTCTCATTTTCTCGTTCTCTCAGAGTCTCACGGTCAATTGCACTTGGGAACGGGCAAATGCACTCACTAATGAGAGGGCGCCACTCCAAATTGACTCATAAAAAGAATAACAAAAATGAATAACACAAGAATCGAGAATTGGCAAGGGGAAAAAGTGGTTCAAAAGGCGACAAAAAATTACAAATTAACATTTCCGGTCAAATGAAATATTTTCAACTTACTTTAAAAATACGTAATTTAAACACAAAAAAAGTTTCATAAAAAATTATGAAATCCAATTGTTTCAAATCGAAGAATATAATACAATGTCTTCCTAAAAATATCTAATAAATTGTGCAAATAACAGTTATTTTTTATTACCCAACCTTGAAAAAGGCTCAAATTAAATTATTTCAATAAAAATGAATTGTCAATTGTTGTATCAAATCGACAATGTTCGAGAACAAATACAATACAATGTAGGAAGAAGATGATGATGAAGAGACGAAGCCAAACAGAAAATGAAACAATGAATAATTTTAAATACAAAACGCTGTGCCGTTTGACATTCAAAATATAAAATTCGAGACATTATATAAAATTCGTGTAAAAAGTAACGTCATATATGACAGGCTCTTTAAACATAGACTTTTAGAAAGCAGTTCTAAAATATTTAACATACAAAAAACAAATAGTCTATATAATGCATGTCCGAGAGAAACATTATCGCTATTTTAGGCATTTGAGCACAAGGTCTCGACTATTTCAACTCGCAAAGGCACTGACATTTCAATTACAATCCACACCTGGGCCAGCATCCAATTTTAGCTCTAAAACTTTCTACGTAAAACAAATATTCCAATATATAAATATCTACGTATATAGCAGCGTTATTTGAACTTGTCCGAACAAATGTATCTTCCCTCCCCGAATGCTTAAAAACCTTTTCAAAGTAAAAGCAAATAGAACTCAGTTTGTCCTTTCAAAAAAATCATGTTAATTTACGCACTTTCTATACAAATCATAATTAAAAATATATTACGCGTTAAATTGCTGCGTCTATTCAGAAAGGGCGCTCAGAAATATAAAAACAAAAACGCCTACAAGTTTTTTTTGCCCTTTAACAAATAACAAATAACACAAGTGTAAATAAGTCAATCAAAAAAGAAATGAAAATGTTTTTTGGAGGTTTGAGCTTTGGGCGCGTTTTGGTGTAATTGAACTCTACTCTAATGTACTGAAATGTCCTCGATAAATTACGACAAAATTAAATTTTTGACATTTTGTATTATTAAATTATTGTATTTTGAAACGATTATTTAAAATAAATTTTGAACAAATTCCTCCCAATTAAAATATAAAGTAAAACTTTTACTCGAAAATATTAGTCTTACAACTTAGTTAGACATTCTTCAATTCCATTCAAAGAATATTCTTTTCCTTTACTTAACGTAACTTACTTTTTGAGACCAATTCTGCTATTTATTATGTTATTATTTGCTTATTATGATAATAGGAATGGTGACTACTAATATTATAAATCGAAGCGACCTCTCTTCAATTCAAGTGAAAATAGAAAAAGACAGGACAGAAAAAATGAGTAGGAGTCGAGTCGAGTTGAGAGAGAGAGAGAGAGAGAGAGAGAGAGAGAGAGAGAGAGAGAGAGAGAGGGAGAGAGAGAGGGAGAGAGAGAGGGGGAGAGAGAGAGAGAGAGAGAGAGAGAGAGAGAGAGAGAGAGAGAGAGAGAGAGAGAGAGAGAGAGAGAGAGAGAGTGTAGCGTAGAGCAACACGCACCTCACCATCGGATCGGTGTACGGTTTAGTCTGTACATCTACTGTCCAATCGATGTACATTCTATGCACTCTACTACTACATCATTTGTCTCTCTCACACTCGCTCATGTATTCACTCATCACTTGTATTCCAACTGTCGATATGACAGCACCGAATAAATACCTTTCAATATCAAGTCACTTGTCCCCTTTCTAACTGTCTGACGATCTAGGTCTTCCAAACCTAGCTCTCCCTCATGACAAGAGAGAGAGAGAGAGAGAGAGAGAGAGAGAGAGAGAGAGAGAGAGAGACAATAAGATGAAATGGAAATTAACTAAAAAAAGTAGAATGAATAGATGAAAGAATATAGTAAGGGCACAATTGGTACAGTACGATGAGAGAGAGAGGGAGAGAGAGAGGGAGAGAGAGAGAGAGAGAGAGAGAGAGAGAGAGAGAGAGAGAGAGAGAGAGAGAGAGAGAGAGAGAGAGAGAGAGAGAGAGAGAGAGAGAGAGAGAGAGAGAGAGAGAGAGAGAGTGTAGCGTAGAGCAACACGCACCTCACCATCGGATCGGTGTACGGTTTTAGTCTGTACATCTACTGTCCAATCGATGTACATTCTATGCACTCTACTACTACATCATTTGTCTCTCTCGCACTCGCTCATGTATTCACTCATCACTTGTATTCCAACTGTCGATATGACAGCACCGAATAAATACCTTTCAATATCAAGTCACTTGTCCCCTTTCTAACTGTCTGACGATCTAGGTCTTCCAAACCCTAGCTCTCCTCATGACAAGAGAGAGAGAGAGAGAGAGAGAGAGAGAGAGAGAGAGAGAGAGAGCAATAAGATGAAATGGAAATTAACTAAAAAGTAGAATGAATAGATGAAAGAATATAGTAAGGGCACAATTGGTACAGTACGATGAGAGAGAGAGGGAGAGAGAGAGGGGGGAGAGAGAGAGAGAGAGAGAGAGAGAGAGAGAGAGAGAGAGAGAGAGAGAGAGAGAGAGAGAGAGAGAGAGAGAGAGAGAGAGAGAGAGAGAGAGAGAGAGAGAGAGCGCGATAAGATGAGATGGAAATTAACCAAAAAAAAGTAGAATGAATAGATGAAAGAATATAGTAAGGGTACAAATGGAAATTGAAATTGATTTTGACTGACAACTTTTTGATTTGCACACTCAAAGAGAAACGAAACGAAAGAAACGAACCAAACGAAAACGGAAAAGACAACTCATGAAAAGTAAAAGTAGAAGGACTCAATTGGTGCAAGATAGTTAAATTACACATTAAAAGGACCCCACAAAAAAAGTTCCCGAAATCAAAAATATTTTCCCTCAAAAGAAGAATTTACAGAAACTTTCCAAGTAACCTAAATTACACATTGTATACTATATTGCCTACCACTACTGAATAATCATAGAATCGTAATTCGAAAAAGAAAATTAATTTGGTCTTGCATTTCATTTCAGTGGTACGATATAATAAAGTGCAAAGCAAAGTGAAGTAAAGGGTGAAAATCTAATAATGATAAAAAATACGTAGAATAAAATAAAAATGAAATTATTTTTAAATTTTAAATTGGATTTTGAAATGAATTTTTAAATGAATGAAATTAAAGAGTTGAATTTTTCTTGGTACTCGAAAAGTTTTTTATTCATGTTTTTTTTCGTAGATTAATCAAATCAGTTTTTGATTGAATTTTAATTTGAAAGTCTCTTTATTTGTAAAAAGCGATTTTAGTAGAATGTATGACAAACTTTGTAATTAGCATAAAAATTGCCACAGAAAAAACCGCACATCACGTAATCTTCATCTAATAATGAAACTTATCTTCCTACTCAATTTTTTCTAGCTAAATTACGAATGAACATGCAAATTTTAACATAAAAATTATAACATAAAAAAGATTAACATTCCTACAGAAAAAAGATAGTAAAAAATATTATGAAACATCTTATAAGTCAAGAGTTTTATGTAAAAAAATGAAGAAAGAAAATGTGCATTTGACATTTCGTGTCACTGACGCGCTGTCAGGAGGAAAGTTCGTAATTTCTACAAACTTTCTTCTTCTCTTTGATCAATACGACGAATTTCTAGGAATATATTCTACGAATACAAAAGTCAAGTCTATTTTGTATCTTATTAGTAACGAGAAAAAAAAATCAGTTTCGAACACACTCAGGTTTCAAGAACAGTTTCATTTCAGTTCCGAAAGTCGTTTATCAAATGGTTTGAAAGTATACGTATTGTGAATAAAATATGAATGTAATTCTAGATCAATTATTTTCGTTTAAAATCGTAATATTAAAAAATGTTTGTTAAATCCCAAAATCGTTAATATTTCCGCACATTTCCCTTTTTCCCTATTTCCACCCGCACACATTTTTTCTCAACAGTTCAAAGTCATTCATAATGACAATCTCTCACTCACTCATAGTCTGTCATTCATACATGTCTCAATCAATGTCATTTTCGTTTTCTTCTCAATTTTGAGGTCAAATCAAAAGTTTCTCTATTTTTAAATATGAAACAATTTTTATTATTCAGAAGAAACTTTTGGAACATTTCCCTAAAAAGTAGTAGACATTAGACATTCAAAATGTCTCAGCACACACGCGAAATCATTCAACATCCGTCAGCCAGTCAATCAGTCAATATAGTTGAAATGATATTTGCCACCTTAAGAAATTGAGGCTTTTAACCTTTCAAAGGCTCAAAACAAAAATTGAGTAGCGTTTCTAATGTTTTCGGAAGTATTTTTATAATGATTAAAGGAAATGAAAATTGTATGACTTAATCTTTAAATTCACAAAACTTGAAATATAAATTATATCATAAAAATTTAATAATGATTATGCAACTTGACCTTTTTTGCTCTGGAAAATTGCTTTAAAAATTGCGTTAAAATTGGTTTAACGAATTGTTTAAAGAACCATTGAAGCTTAGAATTTAAGAGAATATATACGAATGAACGATCATTAATAATGGAAGATAATACTAAACATTAGATTTAATAAAAAATTTGACAATTTTTTATACGTTTCAATTAATTTTCGAGTATTTTTGTACAGAGAACAAAAGATAAAATGATTGCACAATTGCATTATGATGATGATGACACACACACACAAAGAAAGAGAAAAATAATTTAATTATATTTTATAAAATTAATTATCTCTTCTCTCAAAAGCTGTTTAATTGTTTTTCGGTTAATTATTTTTAGAACAAAAAACATTACGAAATATATGTATTTTTCAAATGGAAAATTCTCTTGTTATAAATAACAATTTTTAACAGAAATATTAATGATTTCAAAATATTTCCGACTGTCATTAATCATTTTAAGCGATTTTCTTGCTCAATGTTGCAATGTCAGAAAAATATTTATATATTTCAAAATTTATCTTTTATTTGTTTTGAAAGTCGGAGCAAGAGTAATCATTCGCAAAATGTCAAAATGTCAAAATATTAAAAAGCAAAAGGCAAATGGCAAAAGGCAAAAGGCAAAAGGCAAAAGGCAAAAGGCAAAAGGCAAAAGGCAAAAGGCAAAAGGCAAAAGGCAAAAGGCAAAAGGCAAAAGGCAAAAGGCAAAAGGCAAAAGGCAAAAGGCAAAAGGCAAAAGGCAAAAGGCAAAAGGCTATCTCCAACAAGAAAAATCGCAACAAACTTGCGGTTGAAATCAGAAAACTGTTGCGTCCCAAGCACATTTGCCTGTGTTGGGTCAAAGCTCATGTCGGAATCGAAGGCAACGAAGAAGCCGACAGACTAGCTAAGGAAGCAACAAATTTGGAAACAAGTTCGTACAATAAGCTTCCCCCATCATGCGCCGTGAGAATTTGGAAGCAACAAGAAACCACAGCGTGGGACGAGCGGTACAGAACGTCCATTGACGGGAGAGAAACGATTCCTTTCTTTCCGACTGTCATGCACAGGAAGAAATGCTAAAACATCCCCGATTTCATCACGACTCAGTTCATGTCTAGACACGGCAAGTTCCACTACTACCTGACAAGATTCAACATTGAACATGACACGAGATGCGAATTTTGCGATGAGTCCGAGCAAACCTCCCTTCACCTCATCAAGGAATGTCCAAGATGGGCACTACTGAGGAACGATCTTGACAGCCACATCTGCAGGATCACTAATTCAAACCAATTAATATTGCCAAGCGTCTACTGCACCGACAGGTTCTATAGACATTTTCGTAACTTTGTATATAAAATATATAATGATTTGTAAATATCTACTTTAAGTTTTCATACCCTCTTTTTAATTTCCTTATTTTGCATAATGATTCATTTTGTATTATATTACTTGTAAACAATTCTAATGTATCGAACTATACCTCAGTGTGTATGTATGTGCATTTTCTAGCTCACATTTAGCATTAATTTGCTTAAGAGGTCAATAAAATACCATTTCCAAAAAAAAAAAAAGGCAAAAGGCAAAAGGCAAAAGGCAAAAGGCAAAAGGCAAAAGGCAAAAGGCAAAAGGCAAAAGGCAAAAGGCAAAAGGCAAAAGGCAAAAGGCAAAAGGCACCTGACCAACATAAAACCAAAGCAGCACCTAACCTACCTATCAACTAACCAAAGCCTAAACCCAAGAAGCACCTAACCTACCTATCAACTAACCAAAGCCTAAACCCAAGAAGCACCTAACCTACCTATCAACTAACCAAAACCCAAACCAAAGCAGCACCTAACCTACCTAACAACTAACCAAAGCCTAAACCCAAGAAGCACCTAACCTACCTATCAACTAACCAAAACCCAAACCAAAGCAGCACCTAACCTACCTAACAACTAACCAAAACCTAAACCCAAGAAGCACCTAACATACCTAACAACTAACCAAAACCCAAACCAAAGCAGCACCTAACCTACCTATCAACTAACCAAAGCCTAAACCCAAGAAGCACCTAACCTACCTATCAACTAACCAAAGCCTAAACCCAAGAAGCACTTAACCTACCTAACAACTTAACAAAATTCAAAATTAAACAGAACCTTTAGCAGGACCTTAAAGCAAAAAATCAAAACCAACAAAGTTTAGCTTCATTTGCAGATTTTTATTTCCCTCATTATTTAACTCCAAAAACTTCCCATCCAAAAACCGTCCAATTAAAAAAGTTACAACAATATATCAACATTTTTCCGTACATAGCAACTCAAAAAGTAACAAAAATAACCCAAATAATGTTCATTGTTCCTCTCACAGCAAAAAACGCCATATCCTTCCCTTCAACCAACCAATACCAATCAGCCATTAACATTCCAATCCTGTGCACCAACTCTCAAACAAGATTTATAGTCCAATTATGTATTGTACCATTGTAGTAATTGTACGTTCAATTGCATATATAAACTAAATTGACTTGTTAATTAGTTGTTTGTTAGCGTCTGAAAGTCGTACATTAGGCAATGTCTCTATTTTATTTTCAAGAGCACTATTGCGACAATTGTCTCCTAAGCACGTCCAATTAGTCAACAGTCTACAACTGTAAAGTGCCAGACAATTATACGATAAATCAAGGTTTTAAATATATTAAATTTTAAAAGTAGAATTTGACATTTAAAAATAATGTGCCAATTGACAAATTTGTCTATGTCCTCCAATCGCTATTTTATTGTCTTTTCTCATCCCTTTTAGTAGAACTATTCATTCATTAATCATTGTGTTGTGTGTGTGTCTGTGTCAGTAGTGACTCACTATAGTAATGAGTCTCTTCTCCTATTGTCATCTACAGTAGTGGCATTAACAAAATTTGAATGCCACCACTGTCATGACGTTGATGTCATTGACACAATCGATTGATGGTGATTGCGTTCTACTCTTTGCCTCTCTCACTCATTTTGATCTATTGTTTGTTTTATTTGTCGCGCTCGTTAACTGCACTAATTAATCGTTAATTAGTCTTTCTCTTCAATGTCCCTATCTGAACTTTTTCAGGGGGGCGACTCCGCCCTACTAGTTTTTAAATGTACAATATAATAATTAGCAGTAGCAATGTACAATGTCAGTACTATGTATTGGTAATGATGTATTTGATCGACCCCATACTTTGTTGTCTTGTTGTTTGTTCAAGCACAATTTGATCGAACGACTTTGTGTCTGTTTGTAGTAAGGCTCGGACACCCCAATTAATGATGGGTTACGGGGTTTAGGGTTCAGTAGTGCGTGTGTCTATGCTCCTCGGTTAGCGTAATTCCCCCTCTACTTCGGTTTGAAACAGATCGAATTGATCCGATTCAATTCGATGCGCCCTTTAGCCTAGTTAGCGTTAGAGGGACGACTAGCACTAATGTCAAAGCCATCAAATTGTGTGTGTCTAATTTAGCGTTAATAATTAGTACTACTGTAAACATTGGTCATTAGCACAAAGGGTCATTCATCAATGAGAGTACGCTAACAAGAAAGGCTAATGGTCGAAGCAAAACCTTCCGCGGAAAAATTTTTAATCAAATAGAATACTTTTAGACAAAAAATCTTAATAATTCCTTTATTAATAATGATAAATGGGAAATGGAAAGCAAATAGCAAATAGCAAATAGCAAATAGCAAATAGCAAATAGCAAATAGCAAATAGCAAATAGCAAATAGCAAATAGCAAATAGCAAATAGCAAATAGCAAATAGCAAATAGCAAATAGCAAATAGCAAATAGCAAATAGCAAATAGCAAATAGCAAATAGCAAATAGCAAATAGCAAATAGCAAATAGCAAATAGCACCTAACCTACCTAACATCATAGCCAAATCTCAAAATGGCACCTATACCAGCACAAGGTAGCAGAAAATTTAAAACAGCAAATAACAACTAACCTACCTAACATCCTAACCTAATCCAAAATGAGACCTATACCAGCACAAGGTAGCAGAATATTCAAAACAGCAAATAACACCTAACCTACCTAACACCCTAACCTAATCCAAAATGAGACCTATACCAGCACAAGGTAGCAGAATATTCAAAACAGCAAATAACACCTAACCTACCTAACATCCTAACCTAATCCAAAATGAGACCTATACCACGAGCACAAGGTAGCAGCAAATAGCAAATAGCAAATAGCACCTAACCTACCTAACATCATAGCCAAATCTCAAAATGGCACCTATACCAGCACAAGGTAGCCGCAAATAGAAAGTTGTAAATAGCACCTAACTTAGCTAACAACTTAACCAAATCTCAAAATGACACCAATACCAGCAAAAGGCAAAAGGCAAAAGCAAAATAATTTGTAGTTAAATCTCTTTAGACAAGATTGTTAATTTTATTAATAATCCAACAAGCACCATCATTTACAGTAAATGAACAGAATATAGCAGGCGAGTAGAATTGTGAGCACACAGTGAAACACAAAGCCCACCGTGTGGACATACTTGAATGTATAGATCTCCCAGCCCAGATCGGCGAGCATGAACACCAAATTCCAGATGAGGGCACAGGTCTTCTCGAGCAGTATCTGCACCACCAGTCCGAGCAGATTGAAGATGGCATAAGCGAGGAACACTATTGAGATGTAGTAGTACACGGTACTGTGCTTCTCGATGAACGCGTCCTTCTCCGCGATGAGATGCATCAGATCGAGCACGATGAAGATGAGCTTTATGATACACAGCACACCGATGATGGGCTTGAATACGAGCACGAGCACTTTGGCGCAACAGCCACCGGTTTCGGGGGTGGGGGCGGCGGCGGGGGCGGCGGCCTTCTTATCGGGGACGGCGGCTTTCTTCTCAGGATCGGGCATTCTTGAGGGACGGAAGGTTAGCCGCGAAGGTGAAGGGCACAAAAGTAGAAAGTAGAAATCTCAAGTTTTTAGTTGCTAGTAATACGTTCACTTAAGAAATGCTAACTTTCGAAAATCGAAATCAAAAACGGAAAGGCCAAGACACATCATGTATATCAAAACAAAAAGTATAACGTTTGAAAATTCGAAAGCAACGAAGCAATCTTATTGTTCGATATGGATATTTGCAAAAAATCAGTCATTTCGCAAAATGCCAAAAAATTTT
Source organism: Rhizoglyphus robini (assembly GCA_023373905.1). NCBI lineage: Eukaryota > Metazoa > Arthropoda > Arachnida > Sarcoptiformes > Acaridae > Rhizoglyphus > Rhizoglyphus robini. Next base: position 1,207,242 of record JAKIJQ010000031.1, on the reverse strand, counting down.
CCGTTAAACTGCGAAAATTTTTGCAATATGTCTAGTCAATTCGCGATTTGATTAGTCATTTCGAGAACTGGCAAATTGCATACCGGCATAGTAAATTTTCTATAAAAAGTTTTGAAATATGCCTAAGAAATTCGTAGGCAAATCGTTTCTTTACTACTTTATTACTCTGCAGAAGTTTATTTTTTACCAGTTCTCGAAATGACAAATCGCGAATTATCTAATCAAATGCTGAAATTTTCCAAAAATATAGCATTTCAAAGTTTGACGAGCTATATACTTAGGCTGATCAGAAAGTTTGTAGAAGAAATTTATATAAAATGAACGAATTAACTTTTAATTAAAATAAGTTTATATACTTATACCTTCGTTAATACTGAACAGAATGAGGTGTCACTTGCCTCGTTCCACCGTTCCATCTGGAACAGATAAGAGTTTTTGTGAAGAAACTTTTTACACCTCCGTTCAGGCAGTAATTCTCGGAAATGACTGGATGAAAACTCTTGAGGTATGGTTTGTAGATAGACCAATGTCTGAATGATACGTAAGCGAAAAGATTTGGAAATTAGTCGAGAAGGGACCTAGTTATCAATAACCAAAAAGTAGTCAAAACAGCACTTTTTACATGTTTTCCCCCTCACTTGACATCGATGTATCGAAAAATCGTCCATCTTTTGTTTTGATTTGATCAAAATTGTTATCTGTTCATTTAGACCACTTATTCTTTTTGGTTATATTATTTATATACCTCAAGCAATTCATCTGACCTCATATCGGGATAATAAATCTATACAATCTATTTTATTTCGATACTACCGATTCTAAACTCAAGTAATATCGGTGGTCACGTGATTGTTTGACAGCAGAAAATGAAGCACTTTTTGTACATTTTTTGGTTCTGGATCTCGAACCCTTATCTCAATTGAGTTGAAATTTCTACAATGTATTACTCGATAGTGAGGCTAAATATTAAACTCGGTTGCAAAGAATAAGATTCATATACAGAGAAATAAATCCACTTGAACGGTGACACCAAAAGTGACTTTAGTAAAAGTATCATATGTTCCAAATGGAACGGAGGATGTCGATGAGTGACCACTCGTTTTGTTAAGTATTAACTAGGGCTTCAGGTTATAAACTTTGTTTGAATAAATGTTAATCTGCTTTGTAGATACAAAAATATTCTACGAACTTTCTGATCAGCCCTAGTACAAAGTCCGTCAAACCTCGAAATGAAGAATTCGCAAATATCCAGTGATAGATACATTGTATCTTGTTCAATAATAATTTCGCGCATGCGCATTATAATAATTTTATTAATGTAAAATATAATGACAATGATTATCCATATTTGGATTTCAGGCTAGGCCTCAGCTTGGGTCCTAGCAAACTTTAGTTAGCACAGCACAGTATAATGCAATAACAGCCGAGTAGAATCAGTTCGAGACTCTCAAATCCGAAGGAAGTCTTGTTCGCCGTAGCATGTCCCGAATCGCCATTCTTGCTGATACCATAAATTCGAAAGCCAAAGAAGATGGACATAACCACGAGTGTGACCACCAGTCCACAGAGTTGTTCCCGGGCGAGCATCACCAGTAGCATCAGCTGATTGAATAGGATGAAGAACGAAATGACCACCTCGAACCAGTAGGTGGTGGTGCTGCGCTTCGCGAGGTAGGCCTCCTTGTTCTCGGGCTTGAACAGATACACCAAATGGATGATGGTACAGATTACGGTGAGTAGGACCATTAGGCAGAGGATCACCTTGAAGGCGGTGATGATCCAACACATGCAACAGTCGGAGCGTTCGGAACTGGAAGAACTGCTACCGCCACCTCTGCGGCTACCACCTCGCCTGGATGCCATGAGAAAGCAGAAGGGAGGAAGAGAGAAGAAACTTGAGAAACGTAGAGGTTAGGTTAGGTTAGGTTAAGTTAGGTTAGAGCACTGGAGAAAAGAGAAACAAGAAAATATGAAATCGAAATCGAAAAGCAAAACCATTTGGCTCACTCAAAATCGAAAAAAATCGCTAGCATTTCGAAATCACTTCCGTTCGATTTAATCTTATTTTGACAAAAAAAATCCATATTTCCGGTTGAACAAACACAATTAACTGATTAATTAACAATAATTAATTAATTAAACACAATAATGACAATTAATAATAATGAAATTAATTATTTTTTTCTTTGTTGACAATAATAATAATAAATATTTGATTTGTTTATCTATTATTTATATTAATATTTTCACCCCTCAACACATTTTTTTGCTTCATGGTTCATTTGATCAGGAAGATTTTTGACGTCCAACCATCAAATTTTTCCACTCAAATTGACAGAAAATAAGCATAATAAGAAAAATTGCGGAATGAATTGTCGTCGTCATTTATATTGCCATCATCAGTTTGTCATCAATTATTGGTTCATTATTGGTATGATGGGTATGATGTGATGATGTATGGGGAATACACAAATAATATTCCATATTATTTGTGTATATAGATTTGTGGAATTTTTCCATGTGCTTTCAAAGCTTCTATGGCGATACTACGCTGGAGGAATATTTTGAACAGCAAATTTGTTGTTCCAAACAGGAAAATTTGAATTCAAAATGGTCTACGATTATGATTGTTGTCGATAAGATTTTTATCAATGAAAATTTGTCTGAAAATTTGTCTGAAAATTTGTCAGAAAATTTATCAAAAATTCCTCAAAATTATAAAAACTGTTTCGATCATTTGATTTACTCTACAAATTGGCCATCACTAATCGAAACTTTAAATCAAAAACAATTTCGACCTAAAGATTTGCAATTATTTTTTGATTTTACTTTTATGGATGAAAAGCTACTTAATAAGATTTTTGATAATCTTACCAGTGAACTTGATAACATCTATTCAAATTGTGTCAAATGTCAACTTCCGTTTATAGTGATTTTTGATTATCATTCAATTTCATTTAATCAATTGATAAGTTTGTGGAATCAATCTGAATATCCAAATTTTAGATCAACAATTATTCTACATCAAAATCAAAGTATACCGATCACAATTCATGTGAATCCAATCATAAATGGCTGTTCAGAATATTCTGGAATTTATCAACCTAAATCAAAATATGAATTTGACCTTCTGAAGGTTCCTTATCAGAAATGTAATCTAAATCAAACTGTTTTGAAAGTTTCGGTAAACGATCAACCGCCATTTTGTCATTTGATTCGTGATGCTTCTGATGGTTTAGTGCAATTTGGTTCAAATTATTCGATCGATTCAGATATTTTACAAACGCTTCAAACCATTTATCAATTTCAAATTGAACTTCGAAATGAAAGTCAAATTTATGGTTCGAAATTTGATACGATTAGTCAAAGTTGGACAGGAACTGTGGGTAGTGTTTGGAACGGGACAACGGACTTGGGAATTTGTGCATTATCAAGATCGGTAGATCGATTAAAATTTGTAGATTTCACTTATTTTACTCAACTTGATTCACTCACCTTTATGACATTGGAACCAAAGTTGAAGTCACGTGATTGGCTGATTACGAGTCCATTTTCGGGTGCCATCTGGTGCGGAATTTTGGTTTCCGCTCTTTTGGTTTCTAGTTCTGTGTATTTTATTCTCAGATATGAAGAATATTCTGTTCGTTTTGATAAAGTTTGTACAACAGTCTACGGAATATTCCTTAGTAGAAGTATGTGAATTTTTTTATGCAAAGTTTTTTATGAATTATTTAATATTTAGCAACAAAATTAAATCACTGGAATTTGATAAATTCGATTCGAATACTTTTCGCTTCATGGATTCTGGTGTCATTAATACTAAGCAATGCCTACAGCGGAGTGTTTCACTCAATCCTGGCAGTCCCAGAACTGGATAGTCCAATTGATACAATCGAAGATCTGATGAGCTTGCTTGATAAGCTTCATTTGATAACTTCCGAATTGAATAGAAATTTCTTTTTCAATGCTACTCAAGCCGACAATCAACTTTACTATCGAATTGGACAACATATGAAACGGTAATTATAGAACCAATGGGGCCAATACATTATGGGGCCATTCAAATATAATGTAAATCTTTTATTTTTTTTATTCTGAAGAATGAAATCTAAAGTATCCGTAGAATTGGACGATCTGTTTGGATACATCAAAGAGGGCTATCCAAATTTTGTTTTGATTGAATCGAGAGTCCTTTTTATGAGTTTTATCCACAACTATGGTTTTGATCAATTTCATATTGGACTTGAAGATCTGAATCAGGATTCGTTGGGAATTGCGTTGCACAAAAAGTCTCCACTGCTCAAACCTTTCAATTTAGCGTAAAAACTAATCTTGATGTTTTAGAGTAAACTAATCTTTCAAATTAAACTTGAATCAAACAGATGCACGAGTTTGGATTAATCGAAAAATTCAAACAAAAAACATACTCAAAAGTTTACTCATTCGAACCAGCTGATAAGCAACTCAAATCTTTCACAGAAAAATACTTAAAGTCTTCAACTTCCCTTCTATTCAATAACGAATCTTTTACCCTGAAAACTAAAGATTTGAAATCAATTTTCATAATTTGGTCAATTGGAATTGGCACTTCGATAATTGTTTGTGCCTTTGAGTATATACTTTAGAATTACGAAAATATTTTGATCAATAAATTTGTTTATCTATTTTTGCAATATTTGCATAATATTTACACAATCGATTGTTATGCACTTGTTTGTAATTAATAATTAATAACGCTGACATTTATACGATGACATTTATTTATTGTTATTATGTAGTTTAGTGTCAAAGTAGTTGTAATAATTTTATTTCTTTATTTTTACTTTATGAAAAAGAAGCTTATTAGTAAATTGTGAAAATCATCATGAAAACATTTAAATATCTATTTTTGATGATAAATTTCCTTGAATTTGTCAATAGTTTAGATATAAAATATTATGGCGATTTAACGTTGGAAAATTATCTTGAAAGAAAAGTATGTCACAGAAATGATTCAAATTCAAAATGGATTTCAATTTGGATTGAAAATACAATTTTCATCAACCAAACTCAACTTGATAAAAGAAAAATTACAAATTCATCAAAAATTCTCAAGAACTATCAAAACTGTTTCGATCACGTGATTTATTCTGAAAATAAAAATTCCTCAATTTTAATGGAAACTTTAAATCGTCAAGCAAAATTTCAACATAAAGAATTGCAATTATTTTTCGATTTTACTTTTATCGACCAAAAGCTACTTGATAAGGTTTTTGATAACCTTATCAACAAACTTGATAAAATCTATTCAAACTGTGTCAAATGTGAACTTCCGTTTATATTGATTTTTGATTATCACTCAATTTCATCTTATCAATTGATAAGTTTGTTGAATCAATCTAAACTTCATTTTCGAGCCGTAATTTTAATTTATCAACCTCAAATAATTCCATCCACAATTCATGTAAATCCAATCATAAATGGCTGTTACAAATTATCTGGAATTTATCAACCTAAATCTAAACACGATTTTGATTTATTGAAAATTCCCTCTCGAAAATGTAATTTAAATCAAACTGTTTTAAAAGTTTCAGTCAACGATCAACCGCCATTTTGTCATTTAATTCGTGATAATAGTTCAGTAAAATTTGGTTCAAAATTTTCAATAGATTCAGACGTTCTTCAAACCCTTCAATCTCTTTATCAATTTCAAATTGAATTAAGAGATGAAAAACAGATTTATGGTTCAAAATTTGATTCGATTAACCAAAATTGGACCGGAACAGTTCTGCATGTTTGGGATGGCACCTCAGATATGGCAATTTGTGGATTGTCTAGATCTGTGGATCGTTTAAAATTGATTGATTTCACCTATTTTACTCAACTTGATTCGTTAACTTTTCTGACACTGCAACCTAAATTGAAGTCACGTGATTGGCTGGTTACGAGTCCCTTTTCGGGTGCAATCTGGTGCGGAATTTTGGTTTCCGCTCTTTTGGTTTCGAGTTTTGTGTTTTTGATTCTCAGATATTTTTGTCAGGATTCGTCGGTTCGATTTGATAAAATTTTGACAACAGTTTACGCAATAATTCTGAGTAGATGTAAGTTTTTCAAACATTTCTTTAAAGTTTATAACATTTTTTGAATTTTCAGCAACAAAATTGAGACACTTAAAATCGACCAATTCGATTCGAATACTTTTGGCTTGTTGGATTCTGGTTTCCCTAATACTGAGCAATGCCTACAGTGGAGTGTTTCACTCAATCCTTGCTGTTCCAGAGCTGGATAGTCCAATTGATACAATCGAAGATTTGATGAGTTTGCTCGATGCAGATCAACTTCATTTGATGACTTCAGAACTAATCATGAATTACTTTAACAATGCTACTCGAGATGATAATGAACTTTACTATCAAATTGGTCTACATATTCAACGGTAAATATATTTTACGGGTTCTAGGGGTCTTTAATAAATAACGTACTATTTTTAATAGAACAAGATCCACATTATCTTTAGAATGGGACCAATTTTTTTGGTTCTTCAAAGATGGTTATCCCAACTTTGTTATAATCGAGTCGAGATCACTATTCATGAGTTTGACCAATAATTATGGTTTTAATCAATTGCGAATTGGACAGGAAAATTTGAATCAAGATTCGTTGGCATTTGGGTTGGGTAAAAAGTCTCCGCTGCTCAATCCTTTCGACCTTGCGTAAATATAAAAATTTAATTCAAAAATTCAAATTAATTTTTAAATCTCTAGAATCAAACAAATGCACGAATGTGGACTAATCGAAAAATTCAAACAGAAAACATATTCAAACTCATACCCATTCGAAACTTCTGACTCGCAACTCAAATCTTTCATCGAAAAATACCTGAAAACACCAACTTCCCTGTACAATGACGAATCTTTTATACTGAAAACGAAAGATTTGATGTCCATTTTCATAATTTGGTCGCTTGGCATTGGCTGCTCGGTGATCATGTTTGTGATTGAATATTTGAGACATAAAATATGAAATTGGATATTTCTAACCTTTTATTTTATTGCCATATTAATGGGACCATTCACATAAAACGTACACAATGCCAAATATAGCATAATGATAAACAAAATAAGTAAGTACATTTGCTACATAAATAACATTTATTTTCCTGTTGTTAATGTTATTTACATTCCTACTTCAATGTAATAGAGGTCATTCTCATTACACAAATTGCTTATACTAAAAATAATTGTTACTATTAATTATAATTAACGATATATATGTACGTAATAACAATAATTAAAAATAATACTAATAATTCTCGTCATCAAAATGAGTACATATTCATTAAGTTTAATTGTGTTTGAATATTTTTTGAGGTATTTTGTTGATTGAATTGAAATGACTTGTTCCTAAATTGAAAATGAAGCTTCAAAACTTGTTTACATATTTAATGGTAATTTTAATTCATCTCAAAAGTCTTTCAACTTCACTTTTATTATGGTGATATAAGTTTTGATGAATATTTGAAAAGTGAAATTTGTTCTACAAAACTTCAAATTAATTTTTGCAACAATTTTGATGCAAACTTTTGATTACTCAAATCAAACTTCAAAATTTTTTCGAAACTATAAAAATTGTTTTGATTTTGTTGTTCAAACTGATTATTCAAATGAAATTAAATTTGAAAATAATCTTTATTGGGAATCCAAGCAGCTTCAAGTTGTATTTGATTTTACACAAGTTTTCCCTCGAAAATTTGAATTTGAAAATGAACTTCAAAATGTAGAAAGATTTTATCTTAATTGTACGCAATGTTTACCGTTGATTTTAGTGTTTGATCATGATGGAATCAAGATTAATTTCGTTGAAATTCTACCGAAAACGAATCGAAATCTTCGATTAGTTCTGATATTGAATGTTCAGAGACAAAATTCTGTGATTTTTCTTAGACCAATTCTCGATGGTTGTTATCAACAAACTGCTGTTTTTAACCCTAAAACTAAATCTGATTACGAGAGACTCAAAGTGCAATCCAATCAAAAGTGCAATCTAGCGAACAGATATTTAAATGTATCGGTGAGTGGTTCACCGCCTCTGTGTCAGCTTGTGTATTCAGACGATAACAAAATTGTCGACTTTGGTGATGAATATTTTATGGATTCCATGATATTGAAACTTTTGGAACGGAAATTTAGGTTTCGATCTAATTTGATTGACGCTGAAGAATTCTGGGGTGCAGAACTGAGGAATGGTACATGGTTTGGCATGGTTGGACATGTTTTTAGTGGGGTGAGTGGTTTTTTTGAATCCTCGGATTCTCGGATTTTAAAATTTTTTTATATTTAAAAATCCTTTTCAAATATAGCAAGCAGATTTCGGGATTTGTGCTCTTACCAGAAATTTGGAAAGGTTAAAATTTATCGACTACACTCATTTTACCTACCTGGACCAGTTGACCTTCATGACACTGAAACCTAGCGTAAAATCACGAAAATGGATCATCTTTGACCCATTTACAAAATATCTTCGAATTGCAATTTGCGCAAGTTTGCTTGCACTTTCGTTGGTGTTGTATATTTTGAAGTTATTATCACGAAATTGCGAAATTCGATCAACAACTTGGGATCCTGGTTGTTTTTTGACGGTTTTGTATAAAATTCTGTTGAATCAACGTAAGTAAAAAATTTTTGAGGGTTCATTCATAAATCGCGTTATTTTTTTAAATTAATAGATGCCAATCTAACCCGTTGGAAAGAATTCAACCCAATTGGTATCATTTTATTCATTTGGATTCTCGTTAGCTTAATTCTTGCAAACTCCTACTCTGGTGTATTCTACTCAATGCTAACAGTTCCAGAATTTGATCCACCAAACGATTCAATCGAAGATCTGATGAACTATTTGGACAGTTGCCAAGTGAAATATTTGATAACATCTCAACTGTATGGAGATGATATTCGATCTGATAAACATGACAATCCCCTATTCTACCGAATTGGTCAACTGATAAGAAAGAGAAACATTGAGATTCCGTACCTAAACAGAGAAAACTTACTATTGGATTATTTTATCAAAATAATTCCTTCGCTGCCGTATTTTCTATCCATTCATACTCGATTAGTATTTGAGACTATGGTGAAAAATTTTGGAGATGATGTTTTCCACATTGCAGAGGACAATATGAATCAGGATGCGTTGGCAATTGGGCTGCCTAAAGGCTCACCTCTGCTGAAACCGTTCAATTTTGCGTAAGTTTTTATTCACGAATACAAAATTTCATTTATTAATTTTCGAAACAGAATTCAACAATTCCGCGAAATGGGAATCATGGAAAAGTTGACTGCTCTCACTTTTAGCAAAATCCCCAAATACCCACCGGAAATCATTCACAAATATTCATCATTCGTAAACAGACCTTCCACATCTTCAGCAACTGCAGACAAAATCATTCATCTCTCTTTGAGTGATCTGTACTCAATCTATCTGATTTGGTCAATTGGTATTGGAGCATCCATTTGCACCTTTATTCTGGAAAATATTTACACAAAATTTCATTATGTTAAAATTAAAAACATTAGAAAAACAAATGTAAATGTTGAATCTGAAAGTCAAAATGTTGTCAATCGACCCAAAAGTTTCATAATTGAACACAAAAACAAATTGAAATATAAATTAGAATTTGAAAGACAAGTTCAAACTTGTTAGTAGTTTAATTTCTGTACATCCAAACTGCAATTTTTTATATTTTATAAATTGAATTCCCAAAAGAATTTAAAATTGAATTATAAAGTTTGACGCAAACATTTGCTTATAAAATTATAATTGTATCCTTAAGCAATACCTATACATAAATACTGTGCATAAATAAAATTATATTTTATTTCAAATTCTAAAGGGATCGATTCAAAAAAAATGAACCCTTGAGCTTATATTTTTGATTACAACCCAAAAAATTGCAGAGAAGTGGCCCTCGATGATTCAGATCACAAGACACTTCTGTCCAAGGAAAAGTTTGTTTGCGTATAAAACAATTATATTTTTGACATTAATTACATTAATTAATTAATTTGTTTGCCATAAAGACATGGAGATGGTCCAGTGAAAGTCAAAGCGATGGAGTCAACATTCTGTACTTCAAGGAATTGCGTTCAATTTTTATTGCTTTGGACATTTGGCATTGTAATGTCGTGTTTGATTTTTGTATCTGAGTTTTTTGAAGTTTAAAATAAGATATTAGATGTGTCCTTTAATCAAAAAATTAACATTTTTCGTAAACATGGCAAAGTCACGTACACGCATTCGTACTTGACAACAAACAAACTTTCCGCGTACATTTGTAGCATACTAAATACTAATTTGTTTTATTATTTAATTATAATGACATTAATTAATTAATTAATATTGCATTGTAAATACACTTGTCAGCATTCTTTTTGTCGAATATTCTGGGAATTCCAGGGGAGACAATTTGCATTATAATAAAATGTTTTCGGAAAAATTTTTTGTCAAATTTTGTTGTAATTTTGTTTCAAAAACAGTTTTGTTAATAATTTCAATTCAATTTGTACTCATGAATTCATTGAAACTATATTCTGGTGATGTTCCACTGGAAGTCTATTTACAAACTCAAATTTGTGAGCATCAAAATAAATCTAATAAAATTACATCAAAATTTAATGTGATTTTAGTTGAGAATTTTCAGTTTGAAAATTTTACTTTTAAAATTGGTGACAAATCTAAAGTTTTCAAAAATTATCAAAATTGTTTTGATGTGATTTTTACGAATATTACTTATCAACAATTGTTACAAGAAATTAAAGAACGTAAAGAATTTAAATTTAAGAAATTGTTCATATTTTTCGATTTGATTGTATTTCCTGAAATGTCAGAAAAGAATTTTCGAATTTCGATCAAATTGTTTGACAAATTATACTGGGAGTGTCAGAATTGTCTTCCGTTTACAGTTTTGTTTGATAAATCAAATTCTGCCAACAATTTTGTTCGATTTTCAAAAGATTTGTTGAAATTAACGAGACTCAATTTCCAATTAGTGATTATTGTCCATCAAACCGCAATTCATCTTCGTCCAATACTCGACGGTTGTTTTCAATATCCTGGAGTTTTAATTCCTAGAACTCTAATTGATTTTACAAGATTGAAAATCTCAAAATGCGATTTAAATGAAGCTTATTTGAATGTTTCTGTCAACAATCTACCACCATTTTGTAATATTATCAGATCGTCTAATGAAAAATTATCTATTGGAAAACCATATTCTATTGAAACTGGCTATCTACATATGTTGGCTTTGAGATATAATTTTCAAGTCAACCTGATCGATGGTCACCAGATTTGGGGCTCGATTGACTATCCAGCTAATGGAAATTGGGGCTCAAATGGACTGCTAGGTCAAGTTTACAATCAGAAATCCCACTTTGCACTCTGTACCCTATCGCCAACTCCAGCTCGTTTGAAAATCGTCGATTTTACTCATGCAACCTTCATTGAACGTATGACATTCATGTCGGAGAATCCAAAACTTCGTTCACGTGACACTATCTTCAGCAGCCCCTTTTCAGGCACAATTTGGATTTTAATATCTTTGAGCCTGTTTTTCTTATGCATTCTAATATGTGTTTTGCGAAAACATTTTTACAAAACTTTCAACTTTCGACTCATTTTCAGCGTTCTCTACGCAGTTTCTCTACGACAAAGTCATAACTTTTTAAGACGTATTTGTAAACAAAATTCTATTCGTATCCTTTTTGGAACCTGGATTCTAATTGTGCTAATATTGACAAATTACTATTCTGGTGAATTTTACTCGAAAATTGCTGTCCCAGAGTATGAGGCCTCAATTGATACTATAGATCAAATGATCCACGTTCTTGAGCAAGGGAAACATACATTGATTAATGTTCCTTTAATGGCTGGGATAATTCGTAGTTCACGTGATCCGAACTCGATTTATTACAGGATGCAACGTTTTATAAATAAGTAAAATTGTTTGAATACTATAATCTTGAAATAATCTATTTTGCTTACAGAACAAGAAACTACTTTGTCCCTAGAAATCCGGCCCAAGAGAGCGAAGTAATTCGCAAATATCCTTCCAATTTCATTTCGTTTTCCACCCGAACCATGATCCGATACACCCAAGTTCTACAACCGCGCCAGGTTCATGTAGCATCCGAGGATATGACTCACTTCTTTATTGCAATTGCAATTGCTAAAAAATCTCTTTTACTTGAGCCATTCAACAAAGCGTAAGCTATTCTAAAATTTCAAGAACCCTAATTTTTACAAAAAATTTTACTATTTGATTGATCTAGAATGCTACAAATGCACGAAATGGGTTTTCCTACCAAGTTCAAAGAAGATGCTTTTGGTTCTAAAATCTATAACAAAAGTACAAACTTATTTGAACAATTCAACAAGTCGCCGCTAACTGGAGTGACAAACAACTTATCATTCAGCGAGTTGCGTTCTGTTTTCATACTTTGGACTTTTGGACTGGCGATTTCGAGTTTGATTCTCGTGTATGAGATTTTTAAATTCAAAGTTTCGAATTTCCTAGAAAACAGAATTATTGAAACAATTTTACCTCACGAATCAAGTACACAGTAACACGAAGGGTCGCAAAGTCGTTTTTATTGTTGCCATATATAAACACACCCAAACATTGTATGATGGAACAGTTCAAAAAATCTATACCATTGAATGCAGCACACACGTCATCACGTGACCAAGCCAATAACATTCGTAATAATAGTCAATATCATTGAACGGTATAAGTGGCGTGAGCTGGTTGATGGGTGATGAGACCTGGCTCGTTCGAGACCACATCAGCATGGAAGCCCTCGGCATCGGAATAGTACTTCACGGTACGTCTCAGTCCATTTGGCAGTTCGAAGGAATATTCGCCTTGTACGAAACCTTGTGCATCACCGGCCTCTTGACGGGAGATGGTACCGTTGACATCAGAATTGGAGTACTGGAAAGAGTAGGGCTCGGGCTGTTCGTCGGAAATGGGATTAGCAGTGGCCAGTACAATGCAGAATGCAGCGATGAGGATTAGGACCTAATGGTGAATTAAGAATTTAGTTAAATCAGGAACAAAATTAGAGTGCCAAAGTGCACTTACTTTAACCATTTTGATACTGTGGTACTTCGAACTTTGAAGAGTTATTCAAGTTATTGATCAAGTGAGTTTGTGAAGTTCACACAGTAACCTCCACTCTTTTTATATGATTCGTCACGGAAGAAAAAAAAGAACGCAAAAGAGGAGGTGACCTGAAATAAATTTACTTTCTTTATATTATATTATAATATATCCATTAAGAGATGCTTCTAGATTTTTCCCGTTAATTAAACCTAAACTACATTAGTTAGATTTAAGATATCTGTCACGTACGGATTGCGCTCAGATTGCACTTCCGATTAAATTGCATTTTCTCTCTCAAAATTTTATTAATCAAGTTATTCAAGGTAAAGAGAAGGGTCCGCGCTACAATCTATTGATTACGTCAAACAAGTTTGATTCATCAAAAAAAAAGAAGAGAGTTGAAAACAAATTCCTCAATGATGATACAACTAATTAATAATAAAGTTATCATATCTTAAGGAGTACGGCAACTTAATCTTCAACATCTCAAGCACTTTGTCGTTTATGGGTTTTCTCTTTTCTTTCTCTTTATGTGTGAAATCCGTAAGTGTGTGGAAATGTTTGGAATACGTAATCGAATCGTTCGAATAACGTGGTGACAGTCTCACTCTTCCTTATGTTATTAATTGATGAATGTCATCTGACAAACAACAAACAGTCTCATGATGCACTCGAATATAATCAAAAACACAGGAACGACTCGCTTTTTTATATTTTACATGTGTCGTCAGGTAAATTTGAAGGTGAAAATCGACTTTGATAAATAAGTAAGTCTAAAATTAAAATATTCGAATATTGAAATATTTGTTTTCGAAAATGATTTTCTTTTTGCTTTTTGTATTAATCATTCCTGGAAATCGTCTTGTTTACTTTCACTACGTCATTTGAATGCTTAATCAAGAGGATTAATAATGATGAGAAATTCCAATGAAAACAAATGATGATAAATACATTGCATATAGTAGTGGTTAAATAATTATTCTCAATTATTCATGGAATATTTTTTTAGTATTTGAGCACAAAAAATATATTTCTCTTGAATTTTCTGACAAAATTTGCACAGTTGGAACATAAAAACATACACAGTTGTGTAAACAAGACGCAAAAAAACTTGTAGTCTGTTTATGCAGATTAAATATTTACAATTTTTGTAAACACAAAAAAACATGTTTTAATTATTTATAAAAGGGTTTCGAAAAGCATTTCTATTTTATTTTTAGCTTTTTTCGTGCATTATTCAACGATTTTTGAACATTTTTTTAATTATTTTTAACATTTGCATTCAAATAAAGTTAAATCGAGAATGAAACGAACAGAAACTAAACCAATTCCTCAGCCAATCATTCAATGGAAAAAGAAATTTACGGAATTTTGCAATAAGAATAAAGTATTTTTATTACAAGGAAAGCATCATTTTTTTGGTTTATTCCAATTTCCGGTACGAAAAAATCTTTGTCCCATCAATATATAATGACAAATGGGGACAAAACATTCAACGCCACAAATAAATAATTCAAGTTCAATCAAGAATTTCTTGGAAAATGTACGAGATTTATTTACTCAGAAATTGGGCAATTCCCAACAACAATTATATTGAATAAAGAAAAATGATAGTGCATCTCAAATTTCCAATTATTTTTCTTCTTTCTTTGTAATAATATCCACAAAAGAAAATATTGAGACAAAATTCTTGGAACTTTGAATCCGAACACTTGAAACGAAATTCCACTTGAACAACATTTGAATTATTATTGGACAAAATATTACTATTACTAATGAATTGAATGTTTTCTTTGTAAAAAGGTTTCGATTGCAAAATGTTTCCCAAATGCATAAATATAATATTAATTTCAGTAATTGAGTCTGATTTTGTGATATTTTCGTGGGCAAATGTCAAATTTCCGTTACCAAAAAATCTTTAAATATGAAATTAATATTTTTTCTAATAATTTTGAATTTTCAAATTCATCTTTCAAATCAATTTGATCTTCATTATTATGGAGATGTGGCATTTGAAAATTATTTACGTGATCAAATTTGTCAATATTCCCGCGAAATGTCGTGTACTTCAAAATATTTGACAATTCTTGTAAATTTAAATCTCAAAATTTCCGGAAACTTTCCTCTGAAACAATCACAAATTCCGGAACATTACCACAACTGTTTTCAAATCAATCTTCAAAATTTTACCCAACTTCAAGTAGTCAACGAATTAAAACATCAAATAGAAGTGAATTTCAAAAAATTGATTTTAGTATTCGATTTTAGTAAAAGCGTAAAATTGTCAAAATATCAGTTTTATCAAATTTTCGATTATCTTGATAAGATTTATCTCAACTGTAATCGATGTCTGCCCTTTATTGTGTTATTTGATAATCAATCACGTGATCAAATAATCAAATTGAATGATAAGATCTTATCAATAACTGAATCAAATTTCAGAGCTTTGATCTTATTTTATCAAATTCCAAATTTTTCAATTCACATTCGTCCCGTTCTTGAAGGTTGCAATATGAAACAAGAAATTTTTGTTCCAAAATTAAATTTCGATTTCCAGAGACTTAAACAGAATTACCGGAAATGTCATTTGCGCGACACAAAATTAAAAGTTTCAGTTTCCGATTATCCGCCTTTTTGTAAACTTTTGTTTAAACATGGAAAAATCGAATTTGATTCAGAATACTTGCTGGAACCTGATATCCTGAGAATGTTGGAACGGAGATTCAAGTTCAAGGCAGAACTTTTCTTTGGAAAGAGCATTACCCAAAAGGTTATTTTTTCCGCCTATTTTGAAACACCTCGATTTCTTTTAAATTACCTATTATTGGAGAGAGTATGGTCCACTAATGCTATATATATGGAAAACTAAGTAGCATTGTATACTGTTCCAGAATTATTCAAAAATGAAAACTTGAAACTGACGTGTAGCTATACGCAAGTTATTTTTTGTTTTTGAGGTAAATTAAGGCTTTGTTTATGATATAGTGGATAAATAAATTCAAATATTGTTTAACGTTGTCCAAAATGTAAGTTTTGAACGTTTCAAGGTAAACCGGAAGTGTTGAAATTTTTGATCCAAATTTTTTGGAACCTACTTCCGGATTTATTTAAAATTCAAATTATTTTTATTGAATAGTTATTTTTAGCCAAAATTGAGTGTTTTATAAAGTTTTACCAAACAATTTAATTGTAAAATAATTTCACTAAAATATTTGTAAAAATAACTTGCGTATAGCTATACGTCAATTTCAAGTTTTCATTTTGGAATAATTCTGGAACAGTATACAATGCTACTTAGTTTCTCATATATATAGTATTAGTGGACCATACTCTCTCCAATAATAGGTAATTTAAAATATATCGAGTTGTTTCAAAAATAGGCAGAATTGGGTAATCCTCTTTCACCACATGGGGAGCTGTGGATCCAGAAACTGGAAGATCGTATGGACTGGTGGATTTTATCCATAATAGGACTACTGACTTTGGGATTTGTGGTTTAACGCGAAGTTTGGATAGATTAGAATGGATTGACTACTCCTACTTTACGTATCAGGATTCTTTGACTTTCATGACATTGAGACCGCGAATCAAAACAAGGGATTGGACGATTACTCGACCATTTTCAAGGAAAATTTGGATCTGTATTGTGTTTAGCTTTTTTACGCTGACGTTTGCTATTTATTTTCTGTCAAGATTTTTTGATCAAAATTCTCTCCAAAATAAAATACCACTTTCTTTCGAAAAAGTTTTTGCGACTTTGTACAGAATATTCTTGAGACAACGTAAGTTTTTTACGAAAAAAATGAATTTTGAATTTTTGGTTTTTATTCTTATCTTTAGCAACGAATCTTGCAAACTGGAAACTCTACTGTCGAATTCGTCTCCTACTCGGAATCTGGATTCTCATGACCCTCATTCTGTCAAACAGTTTTGCCAGCATATTTTACTCGATTTTGACTGTACCAGAATTTGAGCGCCCAATCGATTCCACCCCGGAAATGGTCGAGAATTTGGAGTTGGATAATAAATTCCTGCTTACAACTAGACTTTTTGCTACAATTTTTACCCAAGCGGGACCCGAAAATCGATTTTACTATCGACTTGGAAAGCATATTAACAAGTGAGTATTTTAAGTAATCCCACTTATTCTGATTCCATTCCTATTTATTCCAATCCATTCCCATCTATTCCCAACAATTTTTAATTCATTCCCATCTATTCCCATCAATTTCCCATCCATTCCTATTCATTCCTATCCATTCCTATCAATTCCTATCCATTCCTATCCATTCCCATTCATTCCTATTCATTCCCATTCATTCCTATCTATTCCCATCCATTCCCATTCATTCCTATCCATTCCCATCCATTCCCATCCATTCCCATCCATCTTTTAGAACCAAACCAAACCGATTCCTATCAATGGATACAATCATGGACGTTTTCGATAAGGAATCGGGTCAAGTTGTAGCCATCCAAACTCAATTACTATTAAGAGCCATAGTTTTCGAATACGGTCGAAGACTTTTCCATATTGGACGAGAAAATATGAATCTCAATGTCATAGGAATCGGTTTTCCAAAAAAGTCGCCACTTTTGAAGCCATTCAATATGGCTATAATGCGAATGCATGAAACGGGGATTACCGACAAATTGCTTCAACTAACATTGGATCATCGTTTGACGCATAACCGCTTTGAATATTACCGTAAAATGGCGCAAAAGTATTCGAATCTAATCGATGATCAGAATAGTTTTAGTCGATACGCTTTTGTAGCCTTGTTTCGCAAACAACTGATTCGAACGCTACTTTTTCGGGATGTTTGGTCAATTTTCGTACAATATCTTTTCGGTGTTTGTGCTTCGGCGATAATTTTTGCACTTGAAATGTTCCTATTCTTTCAATTCAAATAACAAAGTCGATTATCGGAAAACGTTGACACGAAAAAAATCAATTAACCATAAAAAATATAATACAAAATACAAAAATAAAAGTTTGTATAAACACCAAAATAAATTGATCCAATTGAAAGAATAAGTGCGTTAATGGCCAAAAGTCCCAATGATGGCGATTCGATTAATAATCGATACATTCTTCCGACTAACTATCGATTAATATTAATTTCTCTAAGAGCTCTTGAACTTCTTGATGATTGTGATATTAATATTATATTAATAACGCGTAATAATACGTAAAATAATTATCCTATCATTAGAAACATATATATCGGGTGGTTTTTAATAAAATAAAAATAATCAAAATTTACTTAAAATCGACATTAATTTGTAATAAAATAATTTTTTTAATCACTGAGTACACCAATAATTTCTTCTTTCCGTTCTCATGTACCGAAACTGTACGACGCAGTTACCTCCTAACATTTAGTACAATATTGAGGGTCTAAATTCATTTTCAAAGTGTTTTCCACTATTTGACGCAAGTTGACTCAAGTTGACAATTTCTTGGAAGAGCTCATAAATTTATTGGAATATTCGAAATGAATGAATAAATAAATAAATATAAATACAGAGAAAAATGTTTCCAATTTTATGGTTCAAAATTATCATTGTGATTCCATTTTATTTGATTCCATGTTTTCGAGCAAGTTCTTCTGATATTATTTCGACAATGGAAAATTCTACAGTTTCTACAAATTCTGTAGTAAAAAGTATCGAATTTTATGGTCAACATTCGTCAGTGGAAGAATATATTCGAGAACGAATTTGTCCTATTAAAAATTCAAATAAATGGGCAGCAATTTTGATTTTAAGCAAAAATCGAAATTCAAAAACAAATTTCCTTCAAAATTATCAACAATGTTTTCATCTAGTTCTAAACTTAAATTTTACTCAAAATTTTACAGATATTCTCAGATTTAAAAAACTGTTAATTATATTTGACTTCTTAAATAATTTCAAAATTGATAAACCAACATTTAATTTTCTGATCTCTTATCTCGATCAACTCTACTCAAATTGTGATAATTGTATTCAACTTATCAGTGTTTTTGATTTTAGTTTATCAGATCAAATCTTGAATTTATCTACAGAAATTTTCTCAAAAATTAAATCAAA
The DNA here is from genome assembly GCA_023373905.1 of Rhizoglyphus robini. Taxonomy (NCBI): domain Eukaryota; kingdom Metazoa; phylum Arthropoda; class Arachnida; order Sarcoptiformes; family Acaridae; genus Rhizoglyphus; species Rhizoglyphus robini. The sequence goes on along the minus strand of JAKIJQ010000031.1, from coordinate 1,188,029 downwards.
ACTAATTTTTCTATTTATCAAACAAAAATCAACAACGAAAATCCTGAATCAAATCTATTTTCACCCAATCCTAAATGGATGTCAACTTTTTCAAGGAATTTTTATTCCTAAATCTGAATCCGATTTTCTTAGGCTCAATCCTTTGATTCATGAATGCAACTTAAATCAATCCACTCTAAATGTTTCTGTGAACCACGCTCCACCTTTTTGTAGTCTAAACTTCCGCGGTCCAAATGGATCAATTCAAATTGAATCCAATTTCACCTCAATGGAAGTAGAGTTTCTTCAACTTTTTCAAGAGAAACTCAATTTTCGGATTCAACTTGTTTATGCTCAACAGAGCTGGGGCCGACTAAATCCCCAGACCCAGCGAGTCAGTGGATTGATTGAACAAGTTCACAATGGAACAAGCGATTTAGGCCTGTGTCATGTCCTGACAGTACTGAATCAACATTTTAGACTAGTTGACTATTCACGATTCACGTACATGGATCCAATAACGTTTGTGTCAAAAGTTCCAGGGCTCAAGTCCCGAACTTGGATCATTTTAAGTCCATTTAGAAAGCGAATTTGGTTTGGAATCGTTTTGACCTTAATTTTGCTGTCCATTACAATCTATTGGATGTATCGGAGAATTATGCTAAAATACCGAGATAGTATTGGACATTCAGGGAACTATTCTCTGATTTTCTTTAGATTGTATGCGATTCTGCTGGGGCAACGTAAGTTTTATTGTGAATTTTTGAATTCGAAAATATAAATTTTGGATTCTCTTTTTTAGCAACTCAACTTCGAAGTTGGTCCCGAAACAATCCAATTCGATTACTTTTCGCCCTTTGGCTACTAATCTCCCTGACCATCAATCACTCCTACAGTGGAGTCTTCTACTCCATGTTGACTGTGCCCATGTTTGATCAACCTATTGATACGTTGGAAGATCTTGTTGCGCTTGCGCAGAGTGATCAGTTGTATTTGCTGACAACTGGGTATTATGCGAGAAGGTTGATCAATGCGGATCCTGAGAATCGGTTGTATCATTTACTTGGGAAGCATATTAATCGGTAATTTATGACTTTTTATTGTTCAGTTTTCGGTTATTCAGTTTTTTAGTTTTTCAGTTTTTCAGTTTTTCAGTATTTCAGTTTTTCAGTTTTTCAGATTTTTCAGTATTTCAGTTTTTCAGTTTTCAGATTTTTCAGTTTTTAGTGGTTTTTCTTAATATTTTTCCAAAATACAGAACCAAATCCAACATCTACGCCCAAATGCCTTCGATGATAACCGAACTGGAGCGAACTACAAATCCAAATGCCGTCTTAATAAATACACGCCTTCAACTGCTGATTTCAGTTGTAAATCTTTACGGACCGGATCGATATCATATTGCTTCCGAAAATATCAATATTGACTTTACCGGAGTTGTTCTACCCAAGCGATCTCCAATGCTAAAATATCTCAATTCTATGTAAGAATATTCCTATGACCTTATAACCCAAATTTTATACCAATACACAGAATCGTGCGTGCTCAAGAGTCTGGTTTCACGAAACAGTGGCGTCACCAAACCTTCTCGCAGATGCGTTCACACATATATCCAAATCTGAGTCAAATAGATTCAATCTACTTTTCGACACCGAGTTCCAAGCCTCCAATTTACGAGAATCGAGATTCCAATCGAATGCATAATTTTACATTCCGTGATCTACATTCTATTTACTATATCTGGTGTTTAGGAATCAGTTTGTCGATTCTCACATTTTGTTTAGAATTGGCGATCGATAAATTTTATAGTAATGAGAGTATTGAAAGAAAGAATCCATCACAGATGAATCCATCAAATTCTGTTTGCAATGGAAAGTCACGAGTTTCATCGATTCGTCGATGGAAAAGTTGTGATTGGAAGCCAAAAACCCGCAAAACCAAAAAGACCCGAAAACAGACGAAACTATTCCATCGAATGTCACCCATCGATTTCATCAACGACGAAACTAATCAATTTGTCAAGCCACAAACGTGCCCACGACAAATTGGTCGATTACTAATTAGACCAGAGAGAAATCTTTCCATTTAGACTCGGAAAATTCCATTCAATTGTGTCACTCAAGTCAAAGTCACAAGTTAATTCATAAATAAATATATATTCTTTTCGGGCTTGCTCAAAAGAGGTTGAACTTTTACGCCTACATAATTTGAGAGTGTAATTTGAAGCCGGAATATTGGCATTGTGCATGGACAAACGCTAATTGGCAATTATCGTGTGCATTGCCTAAAAATGTTGTATACGGATATCAGTAAATGTACTTTCAATTTACTTTCCAAGTCTAAATTAAATTTCGAGGAATTTTTAACTTAAAAATACAACATATTTGTTTATCTGCATTTTAAAATTTAATCAGGTTGTTATAACATTTTTAATGATAAAAAGTCACGTGCTTTTTTAATCAAAAATTGATTTTATCATTAAGCATTGTTGAGAAGGCGTTTTTGTATATTTAAATATGATGGCACGTCCAGGTTTGGACGGTGCTTTTTAGCTGCTTTCCCATCAGTTATACAACTTAAAACACCTACAAAATGTCTTCTTTTTCTTCAAACTCCCAAACGAATTCGTTCTCAAGTCTGAATGAACCAGCGAAAGCCACTTTGGTAATTGATAACTTTAGCATTTCAGGTTTTAAATATCAAGATTTTGCCTTGCCATCAAACAGCAAAATTCAATTTAATTTAATCTGTTTTCCTCAAAATCAAGAGAATAAATTCAAATACAATTACACAACAATATATCTATGTCTTACTGCATGCAATAAAAACCAAATTATTGTACGACAAAAAATATCCCTACTTAATGCAAATGGCGATAAATGTTTTACACGAGGTATTTGCAATTTTTTTTAATCAAATGATATTAATGTTTAGTATTTAGAAATGGTCGAGACTTACAATCTCAAGTCTTTTGGTGGTCTCTATCACATACTTTACGATCATGTGAATGACCCTAAGAGTGGATTATTGGTTGACGGAAAGCTTTCCATTTACTGTGAGGTTGAAGAAATTGATCCCAAAAATCCAACTTTGCAATCCAGCCCAATCAAACCTAAACTACAAGAAAACCCAGTAATGAACAATTACGAATCACTACTTCAAAGTGCAAAATTCAGCGATGTATCTCTGGTCATTGGAGAGAAGAAACTTCTGGCACACAAGAATATTCTTTCTGCTCAATCCAAAGTTTTTGAGGCCATGTTTGAAAATGATTGTGAGGAGAAACGCAAAAATCGGGTTGAGATAACCGATGTCCCAATCGAGGTGTGCGAACAAATGCTTCGTTACATTTATACTGGCAAAATTCCTTTGGATTTGGATGAATACGCAGCAGACTTGTTTATCGCTGCCGACAAGTACCAGTTGAATCACTTGAAAGTGGCTTGTGAGGAACATTTTAGCACAAATTTAAACATCGAATCAGTTGCCACAACGTTTCTGCTCGCAGATATGCATCATGCAACAGTGCTCAAATCGAAATGCACCGATTTCATCACCGACAATATGACCAAGGTGATGGCTACTGATGGGTGGAAAACGCTCACTGGGGCTCGTATTGAATTAACTGTCGAATTGTTGAAACAAATTGCAATTAAAACTAATCGATAAATCTGGATTGCAATCCTTAATTTTTAAATAATGAAATTTTTTTCTAATAAAGATTGCAAATGTTATATACGGAGATTCTACATTTGGGGTTCTCTGTTGAGAAATAAAATAATTAACTTGACAAAGTCATATGGAGTTCAATAAAAATGAGACATTGCAATTTAGCCTACCTTTACCACTTAAAGGTTTTGATTACTAAATTAAGTTGCTATGATATTTTGAGATTACAAATCACGCGCTTTCTTATCATCAGGTTTCTATTGCATTGTTGAGTTGGCACTTTTGTGTTTAACATTACATGATGATCGCATAGGTTCAGGTTTAATTGCGCACCACACCTTGGATTTGGCATAGAAAAAGACTGTGTTAAGTTCTTTTAAAACAATTTTACTTTACTTATTTGTAAACTAAAACAGCAAATCATGTCTTCTTCTTCAAAAGCCCAAACCTTAAACCAATCGAATTCGCCCTCAAGTTTGCCCGAACCAGCTACTGTGACCTTGTTGATTGATAATTTTTGTAGTGCAGATGAGTTTGAATATAAAGAGTTTTCTTTGCCATCAAATAATCAAATTACATTTCGTTTAGTCTGCTTTCCTCAAAATAAAGACAATAAATTGAAATATAATTACACGACGATATATCTATATTTACTTTTAAGTAACAAAGACCAAATTACTGCACGAAATAGAATATGGTTTCTAAAAGCAAATGGCGAAAAATGTTACAAACATGGTATTTTCAATTGCGATGGTAATTGGGCAAAAATATTATATTTAACATTTTTCATGTAGAGATAATTGACACTTTTTCTAAACAAAATAACGCTTATGGTGGGCTATACCACATACTGTACGATCAAGTGAAAGACCCTGAAAATGGATTTTTGGTCAACGGAAAACTTTCAATTTACTGCGAGGTGAGTTTAATTTAATTGTTTTGGATTGACTAATATATATACTAATGTATATTACTTGTTGACAGATTGAAGAAATTGATCCTAAAAATTCAATTTTACCAGTCATTTCCAAATTACCCGATAATCCAGTACTGACCAATTATCAATCCCTACTTGAAAGTGGCAAATTCAGTGACGTAACTCTGATCATTGGCGAGAAGAAATTACTGGCACATAAGAGTATTCTTGCTGCTCAGTCGCAAGTATTTTCTGCAATGTTTGAAAACGATTGTGAGGAGAAACGGAAAAACGAAGTTACAATAACTGACGTTCCGGTTGATGTGTGCGAACAGATGCTTTGTTACATTTATAGCGGTAAAATTCCTTTGGATTTGAATGAATACGCTGCTGATCTGTTTGTGGCTGCCGACAAGTATCAATTGGATTACTTGAAATTGGCTTGTGAGCAACATCTTACCACAACTTTAAGCATTGAATCAGTGGCCAGCACACTTTTGCTCGCAGATATGCATCATGCAACAGTGCTCAAATCCAAATGCATCGATTACATCACAGACAATATGACCAAGGTGATGGCTACTGATGGCTGGAAAGGATTGATTGCGGCTCGGCTTGAATTGTTGAAACAAATCGCAATCAAAACTAATCGATAATTCTGTTTTAAATTTATTGAGTATTTTTTATAATGATCCTTAAAAATAAATAATTTTTAGTCATATTTTCAAGTTAATTCATAAAAATATTCTTTTGGGACTCACTCAAAAGAGGTTGAACTTTTTTACACCTACATAATTTAAGAGTGAAACCGGAATATTAGTGTGCTAATTGGCAATCGTCGTGTTGCATTGCCAGAAAGTTGATAATCGGACATGTACCTTCCTACATAGAGAGCAATTTACTTTCCAAATCTCAATTAGATTTCAAAGGAAAGTGCCAACTTTTACGTTTCAAAATAAATGCAATACAATTTTTTTAATTCTATTTACTATGCATTCTTGGAAGCCAAGTATTTGTGGCATTTTTACAGATTTATAATAAAAATCACATCTAAATATCTAAATATTTCTTATCACGATTGCAATAGTGAGACGCGCCTTGTTGACATAACCGCGGTTGACATTGTTGCATTTTTTGGTTTGGTTTAAATGCGTGAAATGATACGTCCAGGTTTAGGCGTGATATTTTTTTACACTTGACTTTAGTTTTCACAAAAATGTCTTCTTCTTCTTCAAATCAAACCTCAAACCAGCCAAATTCTCCCATTTCGAGACAGCTAATTGAACCAGCTAGAGTGACCTTAGAGATTGAAAACTTTTGTTCTGTAACCGACTTTAGAGATGTTGGTTTTGTTTTTGCCAAAATCCAACAGCCATGCTCAATTTCGTCTAATATGCTTTCCTCAAAATCATGCGAATAAATTCAGATACAATTACACTACAATTTATCTATTTCTTGATTCGTGCAATAAAGGGGAAATAATTGTACGAAATAAAATGGCGTTTCTCAATGCAAATGGCGACAAGTGTTATGAGAAAGGTATTATTTTATGTTATTGTATTATAAAGTTATTAACATTTTAAACATAGAGATAATTGACACTTATAATAGTCAAAAGAACGCTTGTGGTGGACTATTCCACATACTATACGATCATGTAAAGGATCCTAAAAATGAATTTTTTGATCAACGGAAAGCTTTCCATTTACTGTGAGGTTGAAGAAATTGATCTGAAAAATCCAACTCCGCAAGTCAAACCCAAACTTTCAGAGAATCCAGTTCTGGCCAATTACGAATCACTACTTGAAAGTGGCAAATTCAGTGACGTATCGCTGATCATTGGAGAGAGCAAACTATTGGCACACAAGAACATTCTATCCGCTCAATCGAAAGTTTTCGAGGCAATGTTTGAGCACGATTTTGATGAAATACGAGAAAACAAAGTTAAGATAACCGACGTGCCGGTTGAGGTGTGCGAACAAATGCTTCGTTACATTTACACGGGAAAAAATTCCCTTGGAATTGGATGAATACGCGGCAGACTTGTTTATCGCTGCAGACAAGTACCAGTTGGATCACCTGAAATTGGCTTGTGAACAACATCTTACCACAACTTTAAACATTGAATCAGTGGCCAGCACACTTTTGCTCGCAGATATGCATCATGCGGCTGAGCTCAAATCGAAATGTACCGATTACATCACAGACAATATGACCAAGGTGATGGCTACTGATGGCTGGAAAGGATTGATTGCGGCTCGGCTTGAATTGAGTCTAGAATTGTTGAAGCAAATTGCAATCAAAACTAATCGATAATTCTGTAATTTACTCTATTGAATTTTTTAATTCCTCTTTGATTCTAAAAAATACACCAAATTTTGACAACTTGTTCAAATTAATTCAATAATAAATATTCTTTTCGGATTCGCCCGAAAGATGTTGAACTTTTACGCCTACCTAATTCGAGAGTGTAATTTGAAACCGGAATATTGTGCACACACGCAAATTGGCAATTATCGTGTACATTTCATAAAATGTGTTATATACGGAAATCCGAGAGAAGCGAATTTACTTTCTAATTCAAACTCCTTCCAACTTTCTAAATTAAAATAGAAACTTTTACTTTTGAAAAAAAAAATGTTACACATTTCTTTAGTTTATTTGCATTGCATTCTTATAGGCATTAATCATTGATCATTTAATAATCAAGTTGCTATGGGCAATTTTAGAGATAAAAAATCACGCACATTATTATCCAATGGTAAGTTATCATCCTTAAGCATTGATGAGTTGGCGTTTTTTGGTTTGGCTTAAAGACAACGGCTTATTGTCTTTGTTGGCAATTTTTTCCTAATTCAACAACTTAAAAATTCCTACAAAAATGTCTTTTTCAAGTTCAAACCAAACGAATTTTGCCTCAAAGCGACCTGAACCAGCCAAAGTAACCTGGGCGATTGATAATTTTTGCAAATTGCCTACTAAATTTGTATCTCAAATTGTTACCCTGCCATCAATCATCAACCCAACCGAATTTACCTTAGTCTGCTTTCCACAAGATCAAAACAATCGAGTTAAACAGAATTACACTACAATATGTCTATTTCTCAAGTCGTGCAAGAAAGGCCAAATCACTGTTCGACATCAAATAGCTCTACTCAACACAAATGGGGATAAATGTTTTGCACAGGGTATTTTTGTATAATATTTTATAAGAATTTATCAATAAGACTTTTTAATTGCTTTTTAAATTTAGAAAGATTCGAGACTTTTTCGAATTCTAGTGCCGACCGTTTTGGTGGACTCTATCACATATTGTACGACTATGTTAAAGACCCTGAAAATGGGCTTTTCGCTAACCGAAAAGTAACCGTTTACTGTGAGATAGAAGAAATTTATGCCAAAAATCCAAAAACATTGCAACAGGTGCAACCTGATCCCAGTCCATTACTGGCCAATTATCAAACACTGCTCGATAGTGGCAAATTCAGTGATGTAACTCTGATTATTGGGGAAAAGATGCTTCAGGCACACAAAAACATTCTATCTACTCAATCTAGAGTTTTCGCAGCAATGTTTGAGAATGATTGTGAAGAGAAAAGGCTAAATCGGGTTGAGATAACCGATGTCCCGATTGAGGTGTGCGAACAGATGCTTCGCTACATTTACACGGGCAAAATTCCCTTAGATTTGAATGAATACGCAGTAGACTTGTTTATCGCAGCCGACAAGTACCAGTTGGATCACCTCAAATTGGCTTGTGAACAACATATTACCACAAATTTAAAGCCCGAATCAGTGGCCACCATACTACTGCTCGCCGACATGCATCAAGCGGAAGGGCTCAAAACGAAATGCATAGATTACATCACAACTGACAATGATACTATTTTTACCAAGGTAATGTCTTCAGATGGGTGGGAAGGGCTGCCCGAGGTCTTGAGACTTGAATTGGCAAACAAACAACAAATTGCAACTCAACAGTCGAAATCACAAAGTCAACATTCAAATTCAAAATCAACATCAAAACTACATGTGGCTGATTACGCTATATTTGAGGCATTGCCTAAACTTTTGAATAAATTCTTTAAAAATTACGAGAAATTTATGAGAAATTTATTGAACGTCCAAATTGGCTTCCTTTCCGACACACAACTCGGTTTACTTATTGACCCCCTGTGTCCCTCTTTTCAGTGTGTCATGTGTTCAAGGTAATTAGAGGGAGAGAGACAGGTGGTGGTGGTTGGTTGTGTGGAGGTAGTGTGCGCCTACGGTCACTCATTCACACAGTCACTCACTCACAAGGAGAAATAGAGGGGGGAAAGAAACCAGAGAGTGAGGAAGTCGTGCACAAATGAGGTGAAAAGTGAGAAAAGGTCGCGACCGCTGGTGACTCACAGAAAGACAGGAAAATAAGACTAAGGGGGTCCGCAGATATCACACAGACGACCTTGCAATGCAAACTCTCACTGTTGGCGGGGTGCGGTCAAGGTGGCCGACACCGACCGCGCTACGGGTCAAAGGCACCTTGTGCGAGCGAGATTGAGACCTCTCACAAACACAACGCGTGCAAGACCTTCTCGTTAAAAGGTGAAAGGACACCCTAAGGGGCCTTTTCCCGACTTCTCGTATTTGCCAGACTGTCTCACTGATATTTGTCCTTGTGACGACAATTGGCAAGCCCAGAAGGCAAATCGCTTTTCCTCTTATTTTCCCCTTAAAAATGTCGTTCTAGAAAAAACTAGGTGCATTTGTTAATGAACCTCCATATGAGTCATACTCACATCTACTCAGCACCACTGATTCAGCAAACAGGAACGCAATCAACATTATCGCCATCATTTACCTGTTAATACGATTGCACTACTGCACCACTACTCATCGTCATAATGATCGAGACCTCTAAAATCTCATTCAAACTTTACTTTACTCTAGATATTCTAAAGAGTAGTAGTTCAATCGACAAAACCTAAACACAACAAGACCTTTGTGCTTTTTGTATATTGTAAATCATCATCATCATCATCATCAACAGGTAATAATAAGTAAAACTACCTGGTCAGACCACACGTTTCTTAAATAACGAAATAGACGACAACGACTTTGGCAATCGTTTGCTTCTACTATTTACCTGGTGCTAGCATGACTGAATACGCACCGAACCGATCAACAAGTAGGAGAAGAACCTCTAACTGGACTTTGACTTCTACTTCTTGTCCAAGAACAGAACAGAAGTACAGAACAGAGGGGGGAAGGAAGAACGTCAGTCAAACAACTGTCGTTGCCCTACTCTCCACTCACTAGCCAAAGGTACTGTGAATGTATAAGGTAGTAAGAAGAAAAGAAGAACGGATAGCAGTCACCAAAACGAGACAGACTTTGACTTTGTTCTCGTCAGTCAGTCAGACGTGCTTCAGCCATTGGTGCAGTAACAGGCATAGGACGTTCACGACTGGTTTACCTTCAACCACGCGTGGTCCTGTTCGTTCAATGTGCGTTTGTGTGTGTTCATTGTGCCTTTCTCCGCTCTGTACGCTAACGTTTTGGACTTTGCGCGCTTTATATTATTCCTCTTCTCTTGCTGCAAACTCAACTTTCAACTGAACAATTCCATCAATTATAATGTAATGTCTGTACGAGTGTATACATACCTCGAAGAAGTACACGGAGACGAGACGCATCGATACGAAAAGTGTCTGTAGGACAGACTCTGTACAAAGCTCGTCCTCAACAACAGAACGTTTTGCCTAAATGTCCTCCATCGGAATGGACTTTAGTAGATGCATCGCTCTAAGAATGCAACAACAACATAACATAAATTGTGATCATGTTTTTTTGGGTGTAGTGGTCTAATGTTGTTTGGCTGTGCCACTGACTGACTGAATGACTGACTGAGCAACTAGTCGTTGAGCATCGATATCTCTGCATGACCACTTCAAGCGACCACCACATGGTCATCAGCTATAGTTGATATATCAACGGAGGTGTAATATAACAAACACAAGAACCTTTAATAGTAGAACCTTTAATTGAAGAACCTTTAATAGTCAAACCTTAAGGAGAATCTTAATTTAGCATGGCTACTGTGCATCTTTTTCTTGTCATCTTAATAACCATTATTTTCCTTCTTCCTCATCTTCATCTCCTACTTATTCGTTTTCAACTTCTCCGTCTTAACGAAGTACACAAAAAGTCCTCAATTACTCAACATGATCATCATCTCGTAAATGAAGTGACAAGTTCGTAGTTTCATCATTAGTTCTACGTTGTTCTAATCGTTAGTCATTCCCCCTATCTCTCCTGTCAGTGACACATGTTGTCTCACTCGCTTCGTTCAACTCCACGTGTTGCGTTCTGTTGTTGATGATTTTGTTTGTTTTTGCTCTTCCCTTCGTGTTGTCTGTTTATTTACGAACCAATTAACGTGCATGCAACGTTTCTTTCTTCTTGACAAATCATCGTCGGATTTTTGGTTTTTAATTAACTGCTTACTTAATTATACTTAACTGTGTGGACTTTTCATAATATACGTAACTTTTGACATCAAATTCGTGCTCGTTTTGTCTCATCTCGTATATATTCTTAGACCATTTAAGTTACGTAACTGAATCGATTTCACATTTTGTTTGCTAACTTTTCATCTTAAGTACATTTTGTATGCCAACATTTTTTTCTGGGGATTTTTTCTGTCCAAACGAAAGCAGCATCAATCTCTTCTCTCAAATCTCATCTCTTCTTGATTTCCATCGTCACATTCGAATTATCATTCAACATCAGCTACTACTCGTACATACAACGTCGTCTGTGCAAATATAATCTCACTGATTTGTCAAATTAATTTTCCATGCCATCACGAACTTCTCTCTTCGCTTTTTCTGTTTCTACTGTTTCTGTTGCTGTTTAAGTTTGTTTTGGTTTTCAGTGAGTGATATCGTTTGAGCTTCTGTTTTTCTGTGTAAAAAAGTACGTTCTTAAGGAAAGCAGCTCACTAGTAAGCTACTACTTGTTGATTTAATTTAATTAAACCGTGTGTGTGTGTGTGTACTCTAAAAAGGGAAAATACTAAATTCATCACAACATCGCAACAACCGAATGTGAGGTGACTTTTCGGTAGATGTGATGAATTTACGTGCGTCCTCAACTCTACGACTGTATCTCTTCAATCAACGTCATTCAATCCAACGTTTTCTAAAAGGTAATGTCCAAATGTACTACTGCGTAATTGATATGTTTTTAGTTTTATATTTATTTATTTAAATGTTGTTTTTAGTATGATAGAAATAAAATAAAAAGTTATTTCTGTTTTCTATTAAATTTACGAATGAAAATTTATGTTTCTGTCAAAATAAACTCAAATCAAAAAATAGTCAAATCAAAAATGCTCAATGATTTATTTTGACATATAATTAGACGTGTACGTAATTAGCTACTATTAATTAATTTTGATTTTCTACTTTATGGAAATACCAGAAAAAATATGTCAATTGTTAATTGTTTCAAACAATCAAAAAAGCAACAATTCAATTCAATTAATTGTTTACATTTGTGACACATGTTTGTCAAAATTTTATATTCAAATATGACACTTTTTGTGTTTTGATTATTCTAATTGATTGAATATTACTTTCAATGTTTTTACTTTCAATTATTAAAACACAATAGATTTAGGAAACTATTTGTCAATTTAAATACAATTGACATGATGTTTGTCTAAAAATCTGTCGAATTCTAGATTTTTTGGAATAGATACTAGGTATTGAGAAATTAGCTGGCTCGAATTTTTCCCGGATTGGTAGGTTGGATCTCATCCTCAAATTTGTTTACTAGAAATATCCTCACTAATTGACCTAGCGTAACCTAACGTAACCTAACTTAACTCAGTTAGCTAAAAATCTGTAAAATTCTAGATTTTTTAATAAAAACGAATAATCTAGGAATTGAGAAATTGGTTGGCTCGAATGTTTCTCCAATTGATACGTTGATTCTCATCCCAAAATTTGTGAAATTGAAAGATTTCCTACTAATAGGCCAAACTTAACGTAACGCAACATAACATAACCCAATTAGCTATATTTTACGTAATTTTGCGTATCGTTTTGTTGTTATTACGTATCCAAACCCAAAACATCCTAAAACAATTGACTTGTCCAAACATTTGTGTGTGACATCAAATGAGCCGCACACACGAATGTTGATGCCTGCCTGTTGTTTTTGTTTTACTTCATGAACGAATTCGTAAAACGTGATGCACTTCCTTGTTTTGTATTTGCATTTGCATCTCTCCGTTCGTTCTACACAATAACAAACTGTTCTGTTCTGTCACTCGTCTTTTTTCTTGTGCATAACATACATACACAGCCAATTAATTATTATATTTGTCACTACTCACTCATTCATTCACTCACTCACTAGTGACTCACTAAAGTCAGTAGTGCCAAAGTATATACGAGTCATTGACGAGAATATACAACAACTCGCAATATACGTAATTGCATGTTTGACTTGTATTTGTACTTGTGCATACGAATGAATGTGTGATTTATTGTTGCGTAAAGAGTTTTGGCATTTGTTTTTGTGTTTGTTCTACTCTAGTTCCATTAAAGTTCATTCAAAGTAGAGGAAGGAATTTGTTGTAAAGGTAACACTAAACTAGAATATTACTTAAACTAGAATAATATACAAAATTCATTAGAAAACCGAAGAAAACATTAACACAAAAACACAATTTTAGGTTCAAGTTTTGTTGAAAATGTCGAGGTATTTCCCCTAACAGTTAAGCTAGGTATTCATTACAATTTGCAATTTAAACTTGAAATAAACTTTTAATAGCAAACGAACAAAACTTTTACGTCCACGTAATAATTTATCATTACCTTTTGTGTGTGCTTTTAAATGTTATATGTAAAAGAGAAAAACACGCGCCTTTTGTGATGTATTTGTTACTAATGGATTTGTGCAATTTTGGAGCATTTTGTTACTGTATCATTAAAATAAATTGTACGTTCAAGTTTACGTATTTTATTAATAGGACGCAGACACCTTTTTGAAGGTTAGGAGCAAAATGATGTTACAGCTTGCGTAATACGTTCTTTTAATAGTGCAAAAAGTGATATTAAAAGTTTTGGTAGAAAGTTTTGAAGATTTTGTTTCTGTTTAGAAAAAATATGAATATTTAAATATTTCTTAATTAAAATTTATTTTTATTAAATAATCCGTAAGGAAAAGTGTGCCGAATTAAAAAGGGCAATTCATAAAGGATTACGAATTCCTTGTCTTGCCTTAAGATTTTTTTTAATAAAATTCAAGGTTTTTTCTGTGGATTTATTTTTAATTTCGAAATTACTTTAGAGAAGAAGAAGATGATGATAATGTCAAGGTAATCCAGATGTGTGAGGATTAGCTTAATTAGTTGAAAATTTGTTTTAATTGGACTTGAAATTGTGGCTTTTTAAAACAGGTTTATGCTTGGATGTTAGTTATCGTCTTTTAGATGTTAGTTTTCGTTCATTAGATATTATTAATCGTCCATTGGATATTAGTTATCGTCTATTGGATACTAGTTATCCTTCTTTGGATATTAGTTTTCATCCATTGGATATTAGTTATCGTTCATTGGATGTTAGTTTTCGTTCATTAGATATTAGTTTTCATCCATTGGATATTAGTTATCGTTCATTGGATATTAGTTTTCGTCTTTTGGATGTTAGTTATCGTCTTTTAGATGTTAGTTTTCGTTCATTAGATATTATTAATCGTCCATTGGATATTAGTTATCGTCTATTGGATACTAGTTATCCTTCTTTGGATATTAGTTATCGTCCTTTGGATATTAGTTATCGTCCATTGGATATTAGTTATCGTTTTTTGGATATTAGTTATCGTCCCTTAGATATTATTAATCGTCCATTAGACATTAGTTTTAATCCATCGGATATTAGGTAACGTTCAATGGATATTAGCTATGATTCGCCGGAGTGAGAAAGTATTGGAATTTTGTCACTTTTCACTTCCAAAACTTCCACAAATTTCAATTTCCTCTCAAATCTTAATCCCAATCTAATTTATATTACGACACACGGAAGAATTATTTGATTTGATTTTACTGCTATTGATATTACATAAACTAAAGTGTCTAGTCCACATCACGATTACACCCAAAATCTGCATTCGAACATAAAAAAGCTACAAGACAAACACGTAAACCCTTTTTATGCTAAAACGATCATTCAACATTAAACATAAAACAAAACATATAAAACAATGTTAGTTTCCTCCCTTTAATATAAAATCCCTTTTATCAGTAGCAATTAATCTTTATTATCATCATTATTTTGATTAGCAATATAAATACAAAATACATTACATAATATCACAAACACACTTATTCCAAATACTAATAAAATACAAATTGAAATAGATTCCTATCAGTAAACTTAATTCTACGATAAACTAAACCCACCAATAAAATAAATCAGACAAATAAATTCAAAACATAAAAGATTTTTATCTTAAAATATTTCGAAATAAATAATTTAAATCACAAAATTAAAGCAAACTTTCCAATATACAAAAGAAAAAATCTTTTGAATTATTCAAAGATTATTTTGAAGCACAGCAAAAAATATTAAATTTATCTTTGAATATAAATCTAGATTTGGTTGTGTGTCCAAAGTGCTTCTCAAAATCAAACAACCATCAATTGATCCTTTGATCAAACATTTTAGTAAAAAATTAAAATATGTAAAACAAACAAATAAAAACTTTATACTAAAAAACGCCTTAAATATTTTAGTCTAGACTTGTTTGTTTGGCTAAAAAGCTAAAATTAACACAATTTAATACTTCTACAAATCACGATTTTTAATTTATCTCGACAAAAAATATATCTTTTAAAGTCCAAAAAGTAAATAACAACAACATGAATCGTCAATTATTTAGTAAATTATAAAATAAATCAAGTTTCTCGATCAATTCGTTCAATAAGTTTCTCAATTTTTGATAGTACAAAAAGAGGTCCTAATCATAAAGATCGTAACGAGGGTAACAATCCGTACGTTTTATGTACACTTTATTACCCCAGAAAAAATGTCATTTGTTTGTCTAAGTTATTGACCTATTATATAATATGGATTGTATAATAACCAGGAACTGAACCAGAAATAATTACAAATCCAATATATTAGAGTCAATGATCTACTTTATTAACCTAAAAATATGAGTTACAACTTTTTGTGCAAACTTTTTGCCTCTTTGTTCCTTCTTATAAGTCATGCAGCGCATCATATTGATCGCAGACATTTTTAAGTTCTATTTCTACTTAAAATTAAGTAGAAAATTCAACACACAATTTCATCAAATAATTTAACAAGGCTTGACGCCCTTATGATATGAGATGCTCCAGCTGTTTGCCTCTTGTCTCCCCTTCTCTACTTTAAAGTATGTAATTTGCCTGTTCATGTATGATGTGTCGGTGATGATGATGATCATATTTAACAAGTGATCTATTACACATATTACGTACACACACACCGTGATGAGAGCATTTGGGTGCTGCACTTTACTTTACTTTACTTTACTAGTCTAGAGTAGTCTAGAACTAATACGAACACATTTTGTGGTGATCTACTTGACACGATGAGGGAGACTCAGTACGTAGTAGTGTGAATGTAATTTAGTTTGACTACATACAGTTTGATCTATCTATCTATCACTAACAGGCAAAACCAATTTGCAATCGATCATCATTACGCGCAGACACATCTGTGGATGTGCCTGTGTCTCAGTACACACACACACACATCAATATGTCGGTCATATATGGATGGCTCAATTGTGAACGCGAGGAACTAGATCATTTGACAACAACCAAATACCATATCAGTTTTGTTTGAAAGGGCCACTACTTTGAAAACCACTTGTTCTTATTACATAATATGTGATCAATAAAATAAAAAGTGAAACACTAACGTTCAATCTCTCATTACTCAAAGGATGAATCATGACTCATGATTCATGAGGTTGTGTTACAGTTTGGTCTACTATAGTTGATAGTTCGATCTGTTAAAATCTGTCGAATTCCTTTAAAATAAGAGACGCAGCATTGGAGTTTTGTATGAGATGCATTGGAGTTCTGTTTGAGATGTACTGGAGTTCTGTATGAGATGTACTGGAGTTCTGTATGAGATGTACTGGAGTTTATGAGAAGCATTTGAGTTTTTACTAGATAGGCGCTTATTTAAGGGAAAATTGTAAAGATGCAGGGTGTTCTACAACAAACCGAAACAGCGGTTGGGCTTTTTCGTGGCGGTGGCGGTCGTCGTCTCCTGCAGGCGACGCGTCTAGATGCGGGTCGTTTTTACTACTCGAGAGATACATAAAACTTCCTGTTTTGTACGTTATAACTTTACTATTTGGTTGAGGTTCGCTTTCTCTTGGTCGGTCGTTTTCCTCGTTTGAGCCTTCTTCTTCTCTTTTCACTCTCTAATAATTTTGTTTCGTGGTCGCCGCATCTCTTCTTCTTTTGCATCTTTTGCATTGTAACAATCACTCCGCACACACACACCCGCCCATCCTCATCGTCCATCCATACAGACATTCATAGTATACGAGAACATAACAATCATCTTTGCACTCTCAACGTTAACGTTTGAACGCGCATCACTGTCAAGCAGCAGCTTCAGGCTACGAGTAGTAACCATCAAGCTAGCAGACAGCTTTTCAGTCTTCAGTCTACTTTACCAAACCGAATTGGACACACAGTCAGTCAGACAGTTTCAGTCAGAAAACTTTCACTTTTCATACCAACTTCACCAACTAGCCAACACAACGCAACTATACACAGCTGTTTGTCTTCGAGGTTTAGTCTGTAACTGCTGCATAGACGCACAAACATTATCCATGTGCTTTCCACTTTCTTCTTCATCTTATACATCTCGATCTCGACTGACTAAACCTTCTGTTCATAGTACTTCAATTATATATCAAAACCATCGCATTGTGCTGTGTGTTGTGCTATGCATACTAAGAGATCACAACTAAGTGAGAGTTCAAAGATCCTGTGAACGATCAAAAGTGAAAAATAGATCTTCTTGTGTGTGCTTGTACGTACGTGTGCGCTTAAATATATATATCATTTCCTATTTGTGGATGATTATTTTGGGATTTCGTGAATTTGAAAATTGGAGTTTGATTTTAAAGTTATTTGAGATTTTTCGTAGAGAAATTTGCAACGACAAAAATAGATTCAAAAATTCTGAAAAATTCTGAACAAATCTGAAAAAACTGAAAAATCTGAAAATCTGAAAAATCTGAAAAAAACTGAAAATCTGAAAATCTGAAAAACTGAAAATCTGAAAATCTGAAAAACTGAAAAAACTGAAAAATCCCAAAAATCCGAAAAAATCTCAAAAATCCTAATAATTTTGTTCTACCAAAATTTTTTCTGACTTAAAATTCTTAAATGACAATTTTCCTTGAGAATGTAAAATTCATTAATCAAATGCACCCTCCTTCTCAATTTTGTGAATCTAAATCTAATTCGTGAACATTTGTCCTCAATTCTACACAGGATCTCTGGTCCTACGGTCATTTATTCCTTCCGTCCACTTTGTTCAATTCAATTTACTTTATCTTCAATTCATTTGACATCCGTTCGGTTCATTTCGTCTTCCTCCGATTCGTGCCCCTTCAACCGTCAACTTTAGTAGAACTACCACCAACTTAAGTTTTTGTTTTCAATTAGATAGAAATAAAACGTTATCGGACTTACTCGGTCGTGTGCCTCTATCGTTTATCAATCTCAATCTCCGCTTTCAAGTGAGTTCTGTTTTGTCTTCTTTTCTCTAGAAATAGTACTAAAATGACATTAAAGCATTAAAACATTAAATTATTAATTGGACGGAGAGAGTCTGTTCACCTCCTCCCCATCACTTGACTCGTCGTCGCATCCTCTCCGATTCATTTATTATTATATTTTGTTGTGTATTTAGTTAGTTGCTAGTTAGTTCCACTGCATACAGAGAGTCAGTGCACTTCTACTATTAGTTGGTCGATTCATGTCATGAGTTGTCATGACAATTTTCAACACGCAACTAATTTTCAATTTACGTTCGTTCGAGTCGACGACGAGATCTCGAGTGTCAGTTCGAGTTCGAGTTGGTCGCACGGACTCATTACATTGATTCATTTCTCTTATTCGTTCGCTCGACTCATTTTTTTGCTCGTATCTTATTTTAATTCTAATTTATGATACAAAATCTGTTCATTCTATCTATGTAACAACGCAACAAAACTACCCATCCACCCACTTCCTATGAACTTACTATCTGAACCATTCAAACCATCCATCCATTCGTCCTTCCATCCATTCGTCCGTCCATCCTGTCTGTCAGTCAAACAGCCACCTACCACGCTACTAATTTACATAAGTGGGTCCAGTGCACTAATGACACAGACACATACATTCTCATTCTCACAAGCAAACTCAAGACTCAGAAAGCCTCACGCAATATCAAAATCCTAAATACGACCGACCGAACTAGCAGCATAGCTATCTATCTAAAAGTCTCTCGTATATTCAAATATCTCGTGTTGTGCTCTGGTAAAAGTGCGGGGGTATATCACACGCCACTCCAACACAACAACCGAACCCTCTACGTATTATGATTTTCTCTCTCACTCATAGCTAGCTAATCTCTATATATAGTAAGCAGCGTACGAACGAGGGTATCAAACTAGAGCTTTCTCGCGCCACTCTCATAAACATCGCATCTGTGTGTTCGCGTGCGTTCTGTTCGCGTGCGTCTCTTCTTGTGTTCCTCTGTCCATGTTCCTCTGTCTATGTTCCTCTGTCCACGCTGTCTATCTCTTGTGAGTTCAACATCGTCATCTGTGCTCATGTGCTCACAACAAATAATTTTTATCTCTATTCAATTTGATTGAAGTGGACAGTATACGCACATGTGTACGTACGTACTCTCATACGATGATGATTCTATATATATAGTAGTGTTCCAGAAACGTGTTCCACTACCCATAAAGTTGAAATAGCCTTGGTTCCGCTCCACTACCCCTAGCACACCCCAACACAACACAACATAGAGACAATGTCCCAATGTCCAGCACATCATGCTTTTTGTTTTGCCGTATATCTCTTTGTATGAACTGAACAACTAACAAATTGATTTAAAGTACGTACTCTCTGTAAAGCCCCCTCCCTAACCAACAACTCATCAACTTAATCTACTTCTTTGTTATTCTTCTGCCAAGAATCTTACACGGAAACTAATTTATTATTATGAGAATGCGTTTTGTGATAATAACTAGAACATAATAATAATCCACCCGAATCCGGTAATTTACCATTTGTGGAATTGTTTGTGTCTTTCTATTTGTTCCCTAGTGCAATCTTGTGTCTGTTTGTTTGTTTTAGTAATTTCCGTGATTCATTATCTCTTGTACAGAATATATATTCTGTGTTTTATGTGCTGTTGGCTCTGATTCAACAACTCATTTGTGTGCTAAAAAACGAACATACGACGACAATCGTAACAAACCAAACCAACGAGCCAATTTCCACTTAATTGAAATCAGTGCCATATGCAGAGTGCATTGTGTGTCAACATCAATCAGCCACTCACTTAATTGAATCGCAAATATAAACATCTTTGTACATGATTGTAAGTGACTTTATTAGTACGTACAATGAGAATGATATATATGCAAAAACACCCTCATAAATATCATGCATCGTATCGTGATGATTTTTTTTCGAATAATGATGATGTAAAATAGAATGCATGCATTTAATCGTACATCAGGAATTTTTGTTTGTATTATGAATCATGGTAGTATCATATATGATAAAAGTCTAGACATTTGTATCATGATATCATATCATGATCATATCAAAATATCTATCATTATGAAAAAAAATGTGGGTTAAAACCCAAACTTTAGTTATTCCATCTTTTTGCTGTTCTAAATCTTAATCAAAATATATCGATTCTGAGGTTAGTGCAAAAGTTTTCGATCATGATACATGAAAATATCATGATGTATCATGATATGCTATGGTATCATGATATACTAAGAAACTTTTGACCTTACCTTTCATTAAAAAGTGTTATCATTGTTGTTTGTATATATGAAATAATGTTATGAATTTGCATATCTCCTTCGTTAAGTTCATTTAGTTCATTTCATTTGCATTTGCATATGTGAATGTATATGTCCGTAATTGTAATTAGCAATTCATAATATTATTATATTCATCATCTCGCTTCATTAAATTATGCTTTTTATATATACATTTTTGTAGCTCATTTTTCTCTACTATATTATACTTAATATCTAATATATAATGAGTGTAAAAAACAAACATTCTATATTCTATTTATAGTAGGTTCTTGGACGATGTCTCGTGATGTGGCGATGTTTGTTAGCTATTGAAGTGATGGGGGTTGATGGGTGACACATTGGCATTTTTTGGTTCTTTGTTTGTTTTCTGCTGACACAACCAACCACCCATCCTTCTAAATGTACGAGACAGTTTACTGACTTGAGAGAGAACTTGACAATCTTTGGTTAATTTTTTTTAGCGAAGTAACTAAAGTTGGTGCCTTTTTGTATCATTACTTTTCCATGACTTGAAAGAAGGATAACTTTTTGTATAACTTTCTAAATTTACTAACAAAAAACAACAACCGAAAATAGTCAAATTGAGTTAGCTGTAGGGAGAGAGAGATGAATAACATCTGGTCATTCGATTTAGTCACTTTTGCGAACCAACTGAATCTCGTCAAACGTTCATAGCAACAACCAGTATTTATGCATTTACGCATTTAGATTTATTATTACGTAATTATATACCCTCATATATGTATAGAATTACCACCAGCAAAAACACCCACACTACCAGACAAATACGAGTACATTTGATGCAATATATTCGACCCACAATCTCTGCACTTTTATTTCTTCAAATACGAGAAGACAAAAACCAGATACGTACGTTTTTCAAGGACAGCTTCTCTTATCCATTATTTGATATTGAATTTCATTCGATTGTTGTTTACGAGTAATTGAAGACGAAAATGTGTGGGATTTTCGTATGTATGATAATCTTAAGTGTTTTGTTTGTGCATTCGCATTTTGTGTGTGGATATAATCAAGTAAATCAAAGTTTTCAAATATTTGTGCAAAAATATCGTGAAACTTATTGAACTTATGAGGTGAATCCTTCTGTGTGAACTTTATGTGAGATATATATCGTTAGTATACAATTTTTCTTTTTTCTTTTTGTTTATGCATCCGAGGAGAAGAAAAAGATAAGAAGTTGTGATAAGTTCGTGTCTGTAAGCATTGCATTATTAGATTATTCGAAAAATTAGTTTCTCAACTCTCAATCTATTAGAAAATGTTTCAAATAGTTGAGAAACTTATTGAATTAACGCACTAAATGTCTGAATATGTATATGCAGAAGCAATATACAGCTGCTGCTTAGTTTTGATCATTTTGGCCATCTTTGCAAGCCAAGCAAATGAACAGACGAAACATCTAGTGCCAGAAGCTATCTTAATGGCGTGAACTAGCCGCCACCGTTCACCAGACCATGACTAGTCAGAAAAGAGTAGTGCAAAGATATATGAGAGTCTGGATGATATGATAATGACACCCCAGAACAGAGTTAGAGGTCAAAGTTGAAGGCAAAAAGAACGAGAAATGCTAAACGAATCAGCAGTTTTCTGTGATTGCAAACAGATTTTTGCTGTCTGTTAATTAAAAAAGTTGAACAACCATTGCTAATGAACTTTATTCAATTTACTAATCGCTTTGAAATCTATTTTCGGTTATTATATCAACATGACCTCTCTTGTTTGGTTATGGCAATTTGACCTTACTGGGAAGGGGTTAAGTTTAGTCTAGGATTTAGTATAGCATAAGATAAACTATAGTTTGTAGTTGTACTGATCAAGGAATAGGTAACATCAAAAATTTAGCCATTAGAAATATGTTCATACAGTAGAGTTAATTATGACATGAGACTTTTTGTGTTTGCTCTAATATATTAGATAGACACTGTTTTGACAGGAGTCTATTAGAGAGAGAGAGAGAGAGAGAGAGAGAGAGAGAGAGAGAGAGAGAGAGAGAGAGAGAACAGACGGCAAACACCTGGACTGTCTGTCTGTTTATTACCAGACTCAACATTTCAATTTACACACATGTCTGTTGAGGTGTTCACAAAATTTATGATACGTCATTTATGAATAGATCTTTCTAATCTAATGAATTATGATTTGCTGTTACTATTTTTGCTATTATTATTGTTGTCTGACTCTGGGGATTGGACTTATTTAGGGTTTGTATGTTTTAGTAGTTCTGCCTTGTTCTTGTCTTGTCCAGATGTTTGCTCTGTTCGGATGTTAGTGATTTTTCTGTTCTTATGTATATTTAGGTCTTTTAGTTATATAATAATCAGTGTTAAATCTTTTGGTTTATGATTGTTTGAGAAATTAATGTTGGAGAAATGACAAAGTTGGACAAGAAGGAGGCGGCACTTTTGACACTCTCGAGTTTCGCAGTCTTGATTTATGTGATTGTCTCCTTCAACTTTGGCTTTTCGACTGGTTCTATTTTTGGTTTCTCCGGACATCGATTTGTCTATGTGCTCTCGTGTCCCTTCTCTGCCCTCTCTTCGATAAACTTTGACATTTTCATGACCTTTTGGTGATGCATTCGATGTTTGTGTGCTTTGAGTGTTTAGCTCGATGCACAGATGCAATATCACTTGGAATTTACAGAAATACATTGCAGAAGCTATTTTGTCAATGTTTATTTGTACTTCTTCTTCTGTTCCTCTGCCTCGATTCGATAAATCTCTCCCAAACTTTGACCTACGTGACCTTTTAATGGTTTTGTTTTATTGGAATTTGATATTGCACGATGATGCTACTGCTTCAATGTATTGAAGGCATGCAGATTGATACAGATTTTATTGTTTGGTGCAACTCATAAAAGTTTAATGTTACGCTATGGTATAATGTAAATATATTGTATTTATGAAATTATTTATTCTCGGAATTGGGCAATTGTTTCGGTAATTTATATAATGCAGGAATAATGGCATAGGAAATTTTATCTAATAGGCATAAACAATAGCCTTAGACAATTACCTAACATCCGATGGATTCTAATAGCAATCGGAAATTATTATTGAGACAATTGTTAGAAATATGAAATGGCAAATAGTTAAAAAATCAAATAGTAATTCAATTTTTAGTCAGTAAAAATGAAGACAATTGACTCAACGGTTAGATGGATAATATAAGTCAACAGAAAATATCTAACATCCAATGACAAATTGCTTATGAAAATAATTAACACAACAGTTTGCAAGAATTCCAATAAAATACAATGTCAGACCAGTAACCAATCAAACCGAATTACAATAACCAATTAAAAATAGCCAACATCTAATGGCCAATAACTAATATCCACAGAAAAACAGCTAATATCCAATAGATCATAAGTTATGATTCATAACTAACGTCTGCAGAATGATAACTAATATCAAATAGATAATATCCAATAGACTAACATCCAAAGAAAGATAGTTTTCTAATAAATGATAGCTAATATCTAATGGATCATATATCTAATATCAAATAGATAATATCCAATAGACTAATATCCAAAGAACGATAGTTTTCTAATAAATGATAGCTAATATCTAATGGATCATATATCTAATATCAAATAGATAATATCAAATAGATAATATCCAATAGACTAATATCCAAAGAACGATAGTTGATTTCTAATAAATGATAGCTAATATCTAATAAGCCATAGCTAACATCCAATGCATTATATTCAGCATCTTCCAGCTAATATCCAATGGACGACAACTAACATCCAACGGCTAACAAGTTTAATTCAAAAATAATTTAGCACGTCTTAATGCCCAAACAATAAATTTTAGAACCAAAGGTGTCCTGAATAATGACAAATAATTCCTCTCCGGAAACTTCACCTTTTGTCCTTTTCAATTCAATTCTTCCTCCAAAAACTAAAATTCAATTTTCTTGTTAGAATTTTATTATTTATTTGACTATTCAACAAGACAACAAGAAGAATCGCATTCTCTCCCTCTCGTGCATTATATTTCACTTTCCTCTAATCTTTGAACGAATACGTGATACGATATGCACAATGCACGGAAGCATAGATTCGGACTGTTTGATAAAAGACTTAAGACTTAAGGGACAAAAGAAGGAGAGAAAATTAACGAGCCGAGAATTAATTGTGTGTGTGCGCCATTTATCTTGTGATGCTTAAGAGTAGTGGTGCTATAACTAACAAGGTGGCAATAAGTGGAATGCCGGAATTGATACAGTAAAAAAATATCACGTGATGCAACAGATGCAATAACCAATAAATTTACAACTGATTTTAGCCTCAATTTTTCCTTAAGGTAAAAAAGAGAAAGCCAAAAGCTTCCAACTTTCATCGTGGTCGAAATTGATTCAATAAATCAAAATTTAACGTTCAAACAAAATTTCGTTAATTTTGGGGCATTCATAAATAACGTTCTTCATAAAATAGACTTTTGGCAATACCTTTGAAATATTAATATAAAACCGACGGAAAAACTACTACGCCCTGTATTACGCACAAATTAGCAATTAACCGCCTGTTCAGACAGTCTGCACTCTCGGTTAATATTAATTATTAATTTAATAATCATAATCATACAACATGTACGTAATTTAATGATTTATGATCTAGATATTATCATTATTAAATTCAGGTAGTGAAAGGTACAAATATCCGTTTAAAAAATCACATTCTACATGAATGTCTCCATAAATAAATATGTAACTCTATTTATGAATTACTACCGTGTAACGTTATCTATGAATAATATGATTCCGTGTGTGGTTAATTAACACACGATTCAGTAGAGAGATACTATTCACAGATAACGTTACACGAATTTGCAATTAGTTATGTTATTACATTGCATTCGTATCTTATCAATCAAATTATTACTTGTATATGTTCTTGTTGTTGTTGATTTATCATTTACACCTGGAATTATTATTCTTTTTAGGTAATTGAGAAAGTTTCTGTAAACTGTAACCATGTTTGTGAATGGTCCGTTTTTATTGAAACCTTTAGAACTTTTTCCTAGTAAACAGAAGCCCCCACACACCTGTATAGTATGTTAACTAGATTGGTATGAGATATCATCTCGTTTCCTAGAAATATCATGGAAATTTATTATGTTTATTATTATATACAACCTATCTCTCTCTCAAATCTGTTTCTTCCTACTAGACACAAATGTCACGAGTAACGTTTGTTATGGACGGGATCTGATAAACCGAATCGAACGAATGTCACGACTTTCTGGTTACTTCTGCTAAAAAGACAGCCAAAAAACTAAAATTCAATTAACACGGTATTTTTTAGTTTTTATATTATCTTTTCAAGCTTCTGGTTAATTAGATCAAACATGGCTTGTGATTAATTAAATTAATTAAATTAATTAAATTAAATTATATCACAAATGCAGACAGACAGACAGACAGATCAATGCTCTCTCTATTTCTCTCTCCTCTTTCATTAATTAGTAGCGAAACGAAACTATCGATTCAGAGATCGATGTTATGTTATTAGTCTTTTTTAATTTAATTGTTATTAATTAACGCTCACAGCTTGTGCTGATTAGTCTGCATATACGATTGATTGCGCGCCAACTGTTAATTAGTGGCGAAACTAATTTCCCTACTATATCTAATGGCCTTAGGGCTAATGTCCAATTGAAAAATTTCTACTTGTAATTTTACTTTCTAGGTTATGGCTGTTAGTTTGTTAGATTTGCTCAGTTTGTAGGTTAGTAAATCAAGTAAAGGACATTACAGAGAGGGAAAACTTTCGACATGACATTCCTCAAATATTTTCACTCTTAATTGAATTAGTTAGTTAGAGTAACGTAGTAGTAAGTAACGTTATTTATGAATGCCCCTTTTGCCGAACATCTTATACGTATGACATATAATACATGATTTATATTATTAATAATACCTAAATTGCGATCAAATAGTGCAGATTACGGAGAAAATTACTCGAAACGCGCCATTTTGGGACTAAAATACTAAACTCACCCCCATCGTCATCATCATTTCACAGTAATAATAACACACTCTATGTATGACCCAATTTTGACTCCAATTTAACACCTGTTCATCATCATCTTTATCACTTCACTTATGGTTCCGGTTTTTTAGTCTTAGGTGCAATCTACTAAATACTTCAATACTTCAGTGAGTCATCAATCTATTTAAACTGTAGCTTATATAGAATGTTTGAAATGTTAGAGATAAATGGAGATGTTTGAAGTTTGGAGGAAAGGAAAAGCTTACGCTAAATGATCGAAAATGCCGGGGCGCTTGATGATTGAAGTGATTTAATGGACTTTTTGTTGTGTGGTGCGTTATTTCTTTTTTTAAGTTTTTCTTTACTAATGGATGTCTTGTTATAAAATAGTAGCGTTGGTTGTTGTTGCATTAAATAGTTGCAAAAAGATAAGATTAAAATTTAAGTGGATTCAGAGATGACAAATCAAAGTTATCTTGCTATACTAAATTGCTACTAAATACTTCAAGATGACACTCAACTAAGTATTTAAGGATATTTAAAGGTTGTTTTGAAACTTTGTGGCTTTTATCTTTTTGATTTGATAAGAAACATTTTGAGTAAACATTTCAACATATAAACCTCAAACTCCAACTTTCAGGATTTTTAGATTTTGGAAGTCAGTGCACACGCGACTCGTCTTATCTACCCACTTAACATGCCCATTAATTAGATCATCAATCCTTTAAGATAGGTGGGAGAATATCCCCTGAGGGTCCACCTCACAAACACAGTTACAAAAAGCAAAAAAATGTTAAAGTGGTCGCTGCTACCCCCAAGCCTTCGTAACTGTATGTGTGAGGTGGACCCTCAGGAGATATTCTACCGCCTACTCTAAGAGTCGCCATTAACAGTAAATCAATAGACGCTAACTAATCATTGATAAATTTTCCATTGTGCGGTTAAGATTTTTTTGGGGAAAATTTTAAATATTATATGAAAATCCGTCCAAAATTGTTGGTGGACTTTCGTCGTCTTAAAAAAATCTCAGCACCCTTAAGTATTTTACAATCATTATTGAGTCATTATTATCCCTGAAAAATAATGACAAAGTGGAAAAAATTATTGTAATTTAGAAAAAGGACGGTTTACTGTTTCAAATTTGTTGGACAAATTCCATATTTACTGCGTAGTTGTTATTATTTTCAAATGAGATATCCTTCTTTAATGATATTTTTTCATATATTTGCTTGGTTTGTTTTTTAGTTTTGGAGTAAATTTTTGTTTCTGTTTCTGTGTCAGTTTTTAAGTGTTTTTGAAAACTTTTTCATTTTATATTTTTTTAGGTTGGAGGAAAAGTTTCTGCACTTTTAAGGTTGTTCATAAATGTATTGAGTTGCAGGATAGTTTTTGGATGACCCTTTTCGATGATCTTAAAGATCTCATTAAAACTCCATCATAGATAGTTTTGTTTTGTTTTTGGGTGAATAACTCTGTTTTTGATTCTGTGTATGCTTTTAATGTATTTTACGCTTCGTCCTTACTTTAACTACTTCTTGTAAGTCTTGTTTTGGTTGTTGGTTTGCAAATTTGATGATTACAATCATTATCACTGAATATAGTATATGTTGATATGATCTTAATGATATCTCTTTTGGTTGTGGTTGGTGACCTTCAATGAATTTTAAATGATTTTTTTCTGTTGTAGAAAAAAGATTGTCGATTTTGAGGCGCGAGAAGCGATCTCTTAATGACTTTTTGTATGTTGGTGGTGATTTGAAGGCAGAAGATGATGATGATGATGACAGAAGTTGTTAAATTAAACGTTTAAGGGCAAATGGTTTTAATGTGTGGCTAAACGTGTTATTATCGATTGAATGTTGTACTATTGATTGATTCGAAAAGTTTAACGTAGTTGTAGATTTCAACATTTCGACAAGTTCGGGTGCAATGAGTAAATAATTGTATAAGTATTAATTTTGGGTAGATAATTTATTAGGTCTCAATAAAATTTATTGTAAAAATTAGAGTTGAACAAAACCAGACGCCCTAGTCGCCCGGTTGAGGGTTCCTCGAACCAAACATCCAAAATAGAGTCAGAGACTCCCTTACAATAATGTCAATAATACTTCCAATCCTGTTGGTAGTCATGTTGAGGCCTTTCAGTATGTTCAGAGTCGTGTTATGGATGGCACCACGCGCCCCAAAAATCAGTCCAAATACTTCGAACGAAATTGGGTACAGCCCATCCAAAGAAAGTTTCGTCTTAATTGCGTCAAGCACCGACTCCTCGGAGTATTTGTCTCGCTTGAACTTGTCCCGATCTTGAAACACCGTCTTGTCGCTTTCAAATGAAACTTGGACGTCCAGAACCAAACAGTTCGCCGAGTCGGGACTGACAGCGACAATATCAGGCTTCTTCTCTTCGCCGCTGGAGTTGTAGACCGAATAATTGGTGTACACTGTCCAACCGAGACACATCAGGTGGTCAACGACTATATTCTGGGCTTTGTTGTGCCGCCGATGCATCATATCACCCATCTGTTTGCAGCTACAGAGGATGTGCTTGATAGTCTCGATTTTTCCGCAACCATAACGACAATAAACTGGATCCGTCTCGTGGCCAGAAGCACCAATGCTGCAAGTCCGCATTCGAAGGTAACTTACAAACAGCCGACCCGAGAACCACGTGTTGCCTTCAAGGTGGCGGTTGACAAGGCTTCCCGCGACTCCAAAGCATGCTTGTCCTTTGAAGGACTTGATCTTCTCGAGATCGTTCATAAGGCGAGCTTGGTTATCGAGGTAGTGAGGCATAATTCGTTCAATCTTCTTCAATCTACTTGAGAACCAACCAGAAGCGACAATGTCCTTGGTTATCCATGATTCGGAATGCTGAAGGCGAGACAACCGTTTAAATGCCATAACTGGAATATCGAATCGAAATTCTTTTAGGCCTAATCCGCCTCTTCTGGTTGACAGGTGGAACCAACTACTGGCTACAGAATCAGGAAGGTGGAGAAAGCTTTTGGCGCAGTTCCGAACCGCCCGGTCGATGTCCATCAGGATTGTTGCAGTAAAGTCATCATTTGACAGTCGGTGTATAAACTTTGGAATGACATAGTATCGAAGCATATATAGTTTCTGGTTAGGTCTGAGACTAGAAGACATGAGTTTTTCAAGGAATGGCTCAATGGTTGACCGCTTCATCCGATGTTTGTTCTTATCGTCAATAGTCACTCCGAGATAGGTCAATTTGTCATCGCTCATGATGTCAGAAGTGCCAATCGTCAGCTGTCGAATGTTACCAATGGTGATGGACTTGGATGAGTTGGCAGTGAGTCCAACAGATTCGTAGAAAACATTCGTCATGTCAATCAATGCTTGAAGGTCAGCGTCAGTCTCGGCCAACAAAAGAAGGTCATCAGCGTAGGCGAGTGCAGCGAGTCGACCTGATCGCAAACGGACTCCGAGTTCGGATAAATTCGATTTCTCGAGGAGATCGTCCAGGACCAAGTTGAACAAGAAAGGAGAGAGTGGGTCTCCCTGTTTGACACCCCTTCTTATGTTGATGGCATCGCTTGTCCACTTCCCAATGGTCAATGATGTAGTGCAGTCCATGTAGAGGTCACGTAGTAGGTCAATGCTATGATCGTCGAGTCCTTTGTTCCGGCAAGTTATAAAGATGGCTTCTTGACTTATACTGTCGAATGCCTTTGATACGTCGAGAGAAGCTATTCGGGCTTTTTTGTGGGTTTTCACCAGGTATTTCACTGTTGTGATGGCTTCACAGACACCATCGTGGTCGACGAACCCTTTTTGATAGGGGGAAAGCTTTATCGATTTAGACAGTCGACTAGTGAGTACAGCAGTGTAGCACCGGTACATAATGCTGCTCACCGTTATTGGCCGAAAGTCTTCAGGTCGAGAGGAGCGTTTCTTCGGGATTAAGGTGGTGCGAGAAATCCTCCATGAGCTTGGAATCTTCTTCTTGTAGATGCACCAGTTGAGCAGAATTTGGAACTCTTTACTACGTGAGCGAAGTTCAACAGCTGACACACCATCGGGACCCGGGTTTGAGTTCGTCTTTTTGGCTAAAAACTTGAGAATAGAGATTTCGTCGATGTAGTTGATAATTGTCTTGTCATGGCTGCAGGGCTTAGCCTCGATTCCGCTTGCAGCAGGGTTAGATAGTAAGTCGTTAAAATAGTCATAGAAAACGTCGTGGTCGATAGTTTCCGGTTCAATGGTGCCGTTCAGGATGTGCGACATGAGCCTGCGCCGGTTGGTATTCCAAAGCCTTTGACAGGTCGAGAACTCTGACACTCGTTCATGTTCTTCGGTACTTAAAGTGGCTGGCGCCTTCTTCTTTCTGCCTCTCACTTTCTTGGGCTTTTTCCTTGCTTGATGAGTTTCGGGAAAAGTGCTGACAAACACCTCAGCGAGTTCATCGACTGACTTGTTATTCGAGATGATGTCGTATGCTGCACTCTTGTACTCGGATTCAGGCAATTCGAAGAGATCGATGAGGATTGCTTGGTCAAGAGAGATTGAGTCGAGCTCGTGGACAACATCGCGTGGCGGTGGCGGAGGAGCAACATACTCGGTCCAGATCGAGTGATAATCAGAGCAGTGAGGGTGGTGACCAATTATTTTATGGATGCTGTCGAAGTTGGTGGAGCAACAGTAGCAACATCTGAAGGATACTTCAAGATTGTGCTGATTTGATTGTAAGTGCTTGATGAGCTTTGTGGCAGAATTCTGATTGGTCAAGCATAAGGGACAGATCCATTGCGATTTACGGCGCTCAGCACCATATGGTTTGGGTTCGATGTAAAGCTTGCGGAGATGTGTGCAAGAACGAATGGATGTACAAGAGAATTGGCAAGATGAGATGCAAGTGTAGTTGACAAAGTCCTCTTTTAGAGTGTCCATAGGTTGAGAGTTGAGGGGGTTGTTACTGGCCATAGTTGGTTCTTGATTTTCGCCATTTGGCGTGTTGCTTTAGTTCGGGGCATTTTTTCTGATCAAATGCTGAGTGGGCAGAGTCTTTCCTTTTCGATCGCCTGCAGTTGATGCAGCACAGTTGAAGGGCTTCGCAATTGGACGAGTTGTGGCCGTCTTGACCGCACTTGGCGCACAGAGGATTGGGAATCTTGTCCTTGTCCTTACAGCTCTTGGCGGAATGGCCCGGCTTCAGGCAGTGGGTGCAGATAGGAGCGTCGTCACACTCCACAACCTTGCAGGCGGTGAGGCTTGTCAGATAGATTCGGTCATTTACGAGTCGATTGTAGGTCGATGGATCCACCCTGAAGACCATATGACAATGGTTCCAGCCATCTCTTTGGATCGTTCGCAGGTGTTCGCATTCTACAGCTTCCAAGGCCGTCTCAACTTCTTCCTTTGGAGTCCTGTTGGGAACATGCAAGACTTTTACCTTTGGCATAAATACGATAGGGTCTAGGACCTTTACGGAGGGAATTTTTCTGGCAAACTCCCTAAAACCTTCGTCATCCCTGGTGTAGAAGAGCTTGGAGCCATCGTCAAGACGGCGAGATGCCACTAGATCAACACCTTTGGGCAGCGTTTCTCCCTTGAGCAATTCATCGATGTCTTTGTCCTTATCGTCATCAGATGGCCTTATTCGTACAGTTCTTGTTGGCTTCTCTTGTGGTTTCTTTCTTGGCTGGTTAGACTTTGGCGGTAGGTTTCTATCAATGGAAACAATCCTTTCGGCCGTGGCCCTGGAGAAGCTCTTAATTGACTGGTGATTACTGTTCGGTTTTGTCGTCTGTTGGGGCAATGGTCCCCTTGCCGGCAATTCTTGACTGTGAACGTGATGAGTCGTTGGCTGTATCGATTGGCACATTTGCTTGACCATTGTACGCAATTCAGCATTTTCTTTAGACAGCAAAGACAGTGCAGTTTCAATTCGGTCGAGGCGGCAATCATTTGTTGACGAAGTATTGGCTCCATTTGTCTCCTCACCTTGGTCTACGGACGAACCACTAGAGATGGGATCATTTTGAACAAGATCGACAAGTTTAATCAGAACACCCCGGTGGACTTGCACGTTGGGCTTGTCTTCGTTGGTTCTTGTCGCTTTGAGAGCAAGATCGATTGCATCATTGGAACTTATGGTTGAAAAATCAATTTCGTCGGATTCTTTCTGAGCTGATTCAGTCAGAGGCTCAATTTCGGTTGCCTTGCTCTTTTTGGCTGATGAGACAGAATCCTTTACGAATTTCAGCTTTGCGAGCCATTCATCTTTAGTCTGTCGGGCAACTGATCCCATACCAATGCTTCGAATCGAGGACATCACGTTTGTCAGGTGTGCTTCGATTGGATCAGTTGACTTAGGGGAGGTTCCAAGTTGGACGTTTCCGTGAGGCATAGTGGAGGAAGAGGAGGATTTAGTCAAAGGTGGATGGTGCTTGACAGAAGAAATAGTCTTCTGTGGAAGAGGCGTCATTGTAGATCCCGAGGATCCGAGAAAGTTTCGGATGCTTGGTGATGACACACAGAAGGGATTGTCTTGACTTTGCACTAAAGTTCAAAACAAACATAAACACGAAAGCAGAAATACACAGGTTCAACTGTGAGAGCGTTCACGACGGTCGTGACGGTGACAGTTGACGAGATGAGGTTGGCTGGCAGTGGTTTGTCACTTGCGAGACAACGAGCAAACAACGAGACGATGTTAACATCGGCGAAGTTGGCGAGCAAGTGACAAACCACTGCCAGCCAACCTCATCTCGTCAACTGTCACCGTCACGACCGTCGTGAACGCTCTCACAGTTGAACCTGTGTATTTCTGTGTAATTTAGAAAAAGGACGGTTTACTGTTTCAAATTTGTTGGACAAATTCCATATTTACTGCGTAGTTGTTATTATTTTCAAATGAGATATCCTTCTTTAATGATATTTTTTCATATATTTGCTTGGTTTGTTTTTAGTTTTGGAGTAAATTTTTGTTTCTGTTTCTGTGTCAGTTTTTAAGTGTTTTTGAAAACTTTTTTCATTTTATATTTTTTAGGTTGGAGGAAAAGTTTCTGCACTTTTAAGGTTGTTCATAAATGTATTGAGTTGCAGGATAGTTTTTGGATGACCCTTTTCGATGATCTTAAAGATCTTATTAAAACTCCATCATAGATAGTTTTGTTTTGTTTTTGGGTGAATAACTCTGTTTTTGATTCTGTGTATGCTTTTAATGTATTTTACGCTTCGTCCTTACTTTAACTACTTCTTGTAAGTCTTGTTTTGGTTGTTGGTTTGCAAATTTGATGATTACAATCATTATCACTGAATATAGTATATGTTGATATGATCTTAATGATATCTCTTTTGGTTGTGGTTGGTGACCTTCAATGAATTTTAAATGATTTTTTTCTGTTGTAGAAAAAAGATTGTCGATTTTGAGGCGCGAGAAGCGATCTCTTAATGACTTTTTGTATGTTGGTGGTGATTTGAAGGCAGAAGATGATGATGATGATGACAGAAGTTGTTAAATTAAACGTTTAAGGGCAAATGGTTTTAATGTGTGGCTAAACGTGTTATTATCGATTGAATGTTGTACTATTGATTGATTCGAAAAGTTTAACGTAGTTGTAGATTTCAACATTTCGACAAGTTCGGGTGCAATGAGTAAATAATTGTATAAGTATTAATTTTGGGTAGATAATTTATTAGTGAGTTTCCGGAATTTTAGGAAAAGTTGTTTCTTGACCAATTATTTAACCATTTGAATTATAAATATATTTTTTCAGTTTTTACCTGTTTTCCGTTTTTGCCAGTTTTCAGTTTTTGTCAGTTTTCAGTTTTTTATAGATTTTTTAGTTATTTTCGCTCGGGAACTAACGCTTTTTAATGTATTTTTCCCATTGGGCGCTACGACACCTAAAAATTTGGTACATTTTAAGCCTTTCGGGGACGTCATTGTGGAAGTGGAGGAGGTGTGTCTTTTGCCCACCAGCAAGGAGGAGCACTTGAATTGTAGAAGTTAGTGACGCAATCACATGTACTATGTGAAATGCCCATTTTTTTGACCAAATGCGCAGAAAACCAAAAATCACACGTGAAATCAATTTCGCGCATGTTTGTGTGTCAAACTTCTGAATACGTTGCTGTGCTCGTGTGTGTTTGTCTTATTTGTTGTTAAATGCGTAATTTGAGTGAAAACAAACGTCATTTGTGGACGGTCTTGTTTACTGCTCGATGCTGCATAAACACATTGTTTTGTCAACAAAGTGCTCAAATTGGCGAATGGAATCGTGCTTTGGTTTGGATTTGTGTACTGGAAACGAAGCGGTAGGGATGGAGCAATTACACATGTGAGCAATTATCGGATGTAGTCATCTCTTGGTTTGGTACTTTAATTACTTTACATTAATTACTGCATAAACATATTGTTTTGCCTAATAGTTCTTTGTAATCATGAAATGCATTTGGCGAATGGAATCAATCTTTATTTTGGATTTCTGCAATGGAATGGAAAATTTATACGAATGGAATTGGAAATGGAATAAAATTGATATTAAAGGTTTGTTTTGCCGAGGGAATTGTACCACCATTAGCAATATAAAAACCGCTTGCCACCACTCGTACACGACAAATATTCGGGAAGAATCGCCATCCTTTTCAACCTGCAATGACGGAAGCTTGATCATTTCATTGTGTAATTCTATGCCATTTCGATAGACGACTAAAGCAGAACCAATGCCGCATTCTGTTCCGGATCCATCTCTGTAAATGACTAGATCAACATCGGGAGGGCAGGGTGAAAAACCGTCTTCACCGTACTTTGGCCGCTACTGTACTTTGTGAATTATGAACTGTAACGTCGCCTTGT
Organism: Rhizoglyphus robini; assembly: GCA_023373905.1. Classification (NCBI taxonomy): domain Eukaryota; kingdom Metazoa; phylum Arthropoda; class Arachnida; order Sarcoptiformes; family Acaridae; genus Rhizoglyphus; species Rhizoglyphus robini. The sequence goes on along the minus strand of JAKIJQ010000031.1, from coordinate 1,152,482 downwards.
AAGTTTGAACACTGAAATTCAACCTTTAACCTCAATTACTAACCGAATCAATTGATCTCTCCACCAGTCAACTCCTTATTATCTGTTAGAAAATACTAAACCGAAAAGTGGCAACATGGAGTTATCAGTATCCCTTCATAATCAGATTGTCCTACTAGAGGAATCGGAAGAATCAAAACCTTCGAACCTGAACTTTCCCGTGGCATTAGACAATCGTCAACCACAATTGCCAGATGTGAACGTAGATACGACCGCTCGTTTTCGATTCAATGATAAACCACAAATGATTGAAGCTAAACAAGTTGACCACGAGTGGTGAACACTAGCATGAACCAAACTCTGGCTCAACCTTCTATAATTGATACCGCTAACACTTAAAAAGTTAATAAGAATCACATATCGAAAGAAGTCTAAGACGTAAACAAGTAAAGGAGAAGATTGACAAACTGAAGTGATGGTCTACTTCTTAAAGTTTTTACCCTGTGGTAAATCGGTTATGCAAAAACGAACAAAGTGCTACAGTGTTATATATCTGTGGATGTTATTTCGTAAGTTTTCTGGACAATCTATTTGCTCATGTAACAAATATAGTTTTTCTGTAAGCTAGATTTTATCTACAACGAACTGGTAATAGTTATGATCATCATGATCATGTAGTTATATTGTGTCTTGTGAACAAATGGCGAATGGAATCGTGCCTTGGTTTGGATTTCTGCACTGGAATGGAGCCGTATTGTGTCCTGTGAGCAATTGGCAAAAGGAATCGTGCCTTGTAGATTTTCAGTGTGTTTGGACTTGCTCTGGTACATGTTCATATATCATATCATATCATATGTTGAAAATCGATGCAATATATTTTTGTAAAATCGAAGATTTCGACTATAGATTTTTTATTTTTCATATGTTTAGAGTAGCGCTTGTAAATTAATAAAACATGCAAACACACCTAACGCTTCTAAATTGATAAAACAAGAAAATTGAACGGGTAATTCATTTTCCAGTAAATAATAAAAAATCGTGCCCCAGGTGTAAATTCCGTCAAAGTGAGATAACAATTTATGAACGTGATTCCTTGAATAAACCAAACTGTCAGTTTCAAAGAACAAATTTGCACTTATACCAAACGTACAAAAGTATTATTCATTCATTTTGTGTGATTCTTCAGTTATCGTTTAGTCAATGATTTGTAGTCAAGTCAATACCATTATCAATAGCTTTAATTGACAAATATAATGCTTTTTGTGACGTTTCCATGACAGAATATCATTCATTACATTTCAGAAATGCACCAAAAAGATATAACAAAAATCGTTGATTCTAAATAGTTGCCCCTTAGATTATAGATGGTAACAAATATGCCACAATTATTGCAGTTACAACTTATAAAAAAATAATAAAACTCGTGGCCCAGCTGTAACTGCAAGAATTGTGACATATAAGATAGCACAAGAATCGTTGATTATAAATAGTTGCACCTTGGATTATATGCATATATTGGATTTGTTTTCCAATTGTTCGAGCACGTATAATAAACAAACCGGTCCAATGCTTACAACTGCAAATTTGGAAAGAACTGTCAATCGATTGGTTCATTTATCAACATAAGTACCAATACATACTCATTATAATCAACACATATACAACAATTCTTGCAGTTACACCTGGGGCACGATTTTTTATTATTTACTGGAAAATGAATTACCCGTTCAATTTTCTTGTTTTATCAATTTAGAAGCGTTAGGTGTGTTTGCATGTTTTATTAATTTACAAGCGCTACTCTAAACATAGAAAAATAAAAAATCTATAGTCGAAATCTTCGATTTTACAAAATATATCAGTTTTGTCAGTTTTTCAGATTTTCAGATTTTCAGATTTTCAGTTCTTCAGTTTGACTAGTTTTTCAGATTTTACTTGAGATTTCGACACTCTTGACCCTCTTTTTGAAATAATAACAATCTTATAATCCTCATGCACTTTAAAACCTTCTAAATCCATACTTGAATATTGTTGATCTGATGACCACTGTAAACACTTATACCAAGTGCATCTTAAATCCCTTCAAATTCAAAACAAATTAGAGTTATATTCTTCTACTAAACTCTAAGCGATCTTTTCATCAAAATATTGATGTTGTTCATACGATAGATGAAAAGTGCTTCAAATCACTTGTAATCTTAATCATCATCGTCCACTTCTTGTTCAAGTACACCTTTTAAGATGTTCCATTGAAAACATATTACGGTGGTGGTGTGTGAAAACATGTGAGACATGTGACTTGGTAGGTTAGTGACTAGGTTAGATGGTCGATAACATAGCGTTTAAAGCGGATCGAACGCAATTCAAAAGAATGCAATCGTTTAGCACTTAAAGGCGCCTTTTCCTTCTTCCTTCCTTTTTCTCCCCCTTCTTCTTGTTCCTTTTCAAACCATGGCGCCCAAAACTGTTAGAATACAATAGAAGACTGAGAAAAAGGAGCACTCACATGGTAACATTCAACAATAACAACATACATTCGAGGTCTTTATCGCAATGTGTTCGAGAGTCTCACGCACCATTATCGTCGAGTACAATCGATATATGATGATATTATGAAGTTGAGTTGAGTAGTAGAGTAGAGTAGAGTAGAGTAGGGTTGAAGAGGTGTTTCGAATCGTTTCCTACTTTTTATTTTCTTCATCTTAAACTTTAAATGAGTTCATCATCACAAGAACATTTTTAAGTGAAGCCATCATATACACACAGAAAGAGGCCTGTTCAAGACCAAGCACAACAAACACGAATTCAATTGCAATTGAGTGTGTAATTGAATTGAAATTGCGCCAATTGCACTTTAGACTCTCATGAACACAGAAAAGAACAAGCTCAATCGAGAGCCAAGTAAATTGAGCCCTCTCGTACAGAAGAAAATCGTGCAAAACCAATTCGCATTAGCGAAACGAAAAGAAAGAAGTATTGAAGACATAAGAAAAGGTTACAGAGTCAATTTTGAAGACGAACTAAAAGACTTAATCCCTTTTGTTTTGTTTAAAATTTTAATGTTGAACAATGTTTTGATATGTCTTGTTCTTCTTATAAGATGTGAAGTCTTAAGTTGAAGTCTATTGTCAAGTGTAATCGCAATCGTAATTGAAGGGAGCCTCTTCAATTGAAGGTATTACTTGAGACTTTAAATTGGAGGGACTAATGAGTCAGTATTATATAAATGTTTTTCAAATTGATTGGAAAAATCTGTAAAAACCTGAAAAATAGTAAAAACTGAAAATGATAAAAACTGAAAATGGTAAAAACTGAAAAATTATGGAAAACTAAAAAAATTGAGAAAATCTTCAAATCACTAAAATCAGAACAATTTATCATTCATTTCAAATCACAAGTTGCTATTAATATCCTCATCATATTTTCTCCAAATCTTCTCAATCAAACCAATCAAAGATGACATCAATTTTTCTCATTGATTCATTCTAAAATTATTATCCTCTTGTTCATATACGCAGTACATGTTACACCCTATACAATCTTTTTCCCAAACACCTGTGGTATATATATTGATTTATGATTGATAAAAATAATTTTCGACAGGTATAAAATGTGGGGGTGTGAATTTGGGGGTGATTTTTTTGCACCTGACTTTTAACCCCCCAATGCTTACTACTAGGTTTCTATGATTATTCGATTAAACGAGCGTTAAAATGGCGTCAATCGACACTTCTCCCCAATTTCGAACGCAAAAAAAAGATCGATGATTAACCATCGTAGATCCGCATTCTCTCAACACTTCTTCTCCTCAATCTCCCTTTTCACCCATATGTTCATGTCAAATCCTACTCACTTTTTTATATTATACATAAATTTAGATATTATAGAGGGATGCACAAAAAGTTTCTGTAACTTCATATATGAATGACCCCATACATAATGGATAGGAACTTTATATATAGTTACCTAACAATATAGATTACATATTTTATATGTAGCTACATGTATTATCCGATTAGCGCATCTCTTCATTCATTCATTAATATGTTTTATTTAAATTTAGCGCCATTTTTGGTAAATCCCTTCCATATATGACGTGTACAGTTGTACATATGTGTCTTAAATTAGATGTCTTTATCACCCCTTATGTGTTTGTTAGTTTCATCTTCTTGCTTTTTGATTGATGATTGACTTGTTTGTTCAAGTCGTAAGATTTTCCTTAAAAGTTCATCATCATCATCATCAAGTGAGTTATTAGTTTCAATAACAACAGGAATCTAGGTTAAGACTTGACTAATATCATAAGACTTGACTTAAGTCTTAAGTAAAAGATTCTTCTAATAATTCTGCGCAGCTAAAATGAGATGGGGTGGTCCCGTTCATAGAAATAATTACTATAATCATCATTTGCATTTTAATATATAAATATAATTAATAATGCAATTAAAATTCCGTGTATATTAATTAATAAGAGAATTATATTAATCAAGATTAATTAAGTTATTTTTACTAATTTTTCTGGTTTTTTTGCTTGCAGATTATTCTTTCCGGATGTTTTTCATGACGTAGAAGAAGGATTTTGCTTTTAAGGTGAGTCCCGTTTTTTATTAAAATAAAAAACTTTCCAGAAAGTTTCTAAGCAAAAAACTTTCTCAGGAACATTAACCCTGATAGTGAAACATGTCTCAAAACAAATGTCTCATTGTCTTATCGTCATTTATATTATGATTATTACAACAACAATGTCATGTCATCATTTGTCAGATGTCATATTATTACATCATATGTGAACATCACAGGTGTAATTACAGGGTGTTTTCCGAGGGAAAATAAATGTAGAAGGGCTGTTCATAAAGTTTGTTCGTATTTTGTTCTTTCTAAAATAGATTTCTCGACCCATTATAAACAGTAAAAACAGTAATTCTAGGCCCTTGGAAGACTTTTTACACCTCCTCCTCTTCCTAAAATATCTATTAAAGATCACGTGATTTATGAACAGTCCCCAAAGTGATCTTAAACCTTATTAAACCTGTGATTAATTGGTGACATCTTTCTGCTCCTTGACAAGTTAGTTGATGTTTCTATTTACAGGTTCTCTAATTGATGTGTTACACTCAATAAATTATGCTTCTAGTTATTTATTGAACGTTCCTCCCCTTCAAAAATACCGTTACACTTATTGCTACACTATTGGCATACTTCTTGGGAGAATTTCTCCTTCAAAACAACCATTTTATATTAAGTATAAGTGACATTATTAACTAGAAGTAGAAAAACATGACATCCTCATTAATTTGTTCAAAAAGATCCTCGATTTAGTTTTAGTAATTTAAAAGATGAAGAATTGGGGAAACTTTTTGGGAAGCCCAGGAAACTTTTTTGCTTGCTCCCAATAGCGTGAGATACCACACGGGAATGTTCCCACAGCATCTCACTGCTATGATATGACCAATGCTCTTAATGTTCTTATATGATTTTGATCAATTCTGAAATGAATGTTCAGAAAGTTCCTGTTCATATATAACGTTACATTACGATTCATGAATACAGTAACTTTTTAAACTTACTTACGAACTAAAAAATTTAAAATTCAAAAACAAAAAACATGAACATGATCTTGCCCTTCTTCTTTTAATTTTTTGCTCTGAATTTTGTCCTGAATATCAAGTTCAAGGCCTTCTTATCTACATTTCGTGAGATAAGGTTTTTTTGTTTAAAACTAGGAAAATCATATATGAGACTTATGTTTCGAATTTCGAATTTCGAATTTTGAGTTTCTATTTATATTATATTATTTATAATATATTAAGTATTAAATAAAAGATGATATTACTATTTTCTAGTTCATCCTAGAAGGTAATTCATCTTTGTCATCTGCTTTGGGGTTTTTCTATTTGATTTCATTCCTCGAACAGACAAACGTCAGACAAACCGATTTAACGAATTGTTGTATTCCTCTTTCTGATTGATTGATTATGATTGTGTCTGTTTGTTTTTGTTCATTGTCTTGTGCTTACCGTTACGTACAGTCGGTTATATTATATAATACGAAGCGAAACTTATTGAACTTTACTACCCTTTAATATAAGTTATATATATAATAAGAGTTTGATGTCATAATTCAGGTTAAGATGTGTCTATGTTTGTGTTGTATTGAGCCACCACTGACTGACTGGTGGTTGTGTTGGTTGCTGCTACAATTCGATTTGATTGATTACCATTTATGTTGTATTATTACGTACTGAACTAAGACATTGTAATAATACATGGATGTATGATTCTCACAGGTGGTTATTTTGGTTATTCGATTGTGTATTGTGATTATGTGGATTGTTACTGTTATTGTATGTAGAGTATGAGGATGATCGAGTTTGAATTGTAATATTTAAATTAAGCCGCACATGCGTACTGAGGTTTGAGGATTGAGGGCATTGGAACAGAAGGATTGAGGAATGTATTGGAACTGATGGATTGAGGAATGTATTGGAATTGAAGGATTGAGGAATGTATTGGTATTGAAGGATTGAGGAATGTATTGGAATTGAAGGATTGAGGAATGTATTGGAACTGAAGGATTGAGGAATGTATTGGAATTGAAGGATTGAGGAATGTATTGGAACAGAAGGATTGAGGAATGTATTGGTATTGAAGGATTTAGGCATGTATTGGTATTGAAAGAATGAGGAATGTATTGGAATTGAAGGATTGAGGAATGTATTGGAATTGAAGGATTGAGGAATGTATTGGAACAGAAGGAATGAGGAATGTATTGGAAGTGATGGATTTAGGAATGTATTGCGAATGAAGGATTGAGGAATGTATTGGAATTGAAGGATTGAGGAATGTATTGGAACAGAAGGATTGAGGAATGTATTAGAATTGAAGGATTGTGGAATGTATTAGAATTGAAGGATTGTGGAATGTATTGGAATTGAAGGATTGAGGAATGTATTGGAATTGAAGGATTGAGGAATGTATTGGAACAGAAGGATTGAGGAATGTATTAGAATTGAAGGATTGTGGAATGTATTAGAATTGAAGGATTGTGGAATGTATTGGAATTGAAGGATTGTGGAATGTATTGGAATTGAAGGATTGTGGAATGTATTGGAATTGAAGGATTGTAGAATGTATTGGTATTGAAGGATTGATGAATGTATTGGAACAGAAGGACCAAGGATTGCATCTAAATTTTTTCAAAAATTTTGGGGTCATTCAAATATGCAGTTGTTTTTTTGTCTTAAAGACCATAAATCACGTGATTCAACGTCTTGAGAGTCCGATTTTTGTTATTGTTTAGCATAAACTGGGTGTATCCATAAAAGCAACACAGTTTTTTGTTCAAGAGTTCAATCTTGATAGATGTAAAATAATTTGTAAAAAATTTCAAGGGATAATTCACGTGATGCAACTTAGTGTAAAATGATGGTCACGTGATAAATGAATGCGCCCTTTAAAGATTATGCAAATACCTGTACTACTATCTATCTAGATAATACACTTTCCAACAATCATTACAAAGTGCATTCAGTCCATTCATAAACAACGTAACACATCAGATCAATTTGTCTTGTCTTGTCTTTTACTTGTTGTCTTGTCTCTCTCGCTCATTTAAGTTCCACATCATTTATCAATCTAACAAATTATCTCCCTTTTTCTCGAGTGCATAAGATTTATATTTTTTGTACTAAAAGTTGGATATTTAAAAAGTTTCCGAAATATTTTGAGCTTTAAAAAATTGGAAATTTTCCAGGAATTTTTGTTTCCACCTGAAGATCTGATGATGATCATTTTATTAGGTGATAATAAATTACTATCAAATGAACTAAGTGTAAAAATTAGTCACTGCCTTGTTTTGTACTACTATTGGTAAGTCAGAAAAAAAGGTAGAGAAATAAGTTGCCATGTTAAAACCAACATTTATGAACAGACCCAAGAAGAGAGACTTTAGACTTTATCTACCTAAATATTTTAGTTCAATGCGATATTTGTCTTGTTTTTCTTCTTTTTATTTTATTGTTTGCAACTGCTCTTGATTTTACGCCCAAATGAAATCAAATAAAAATTTTCATGTTAAAGATTTTTGCTTTTGTTTTTTAGATAAGAGGGTCATTCATAAACATAGTAACTACCTCTTTAATCTATTTTTAATTCACATTTATACATTAACATTTGAATTCATTAGCTTTGAACTCTTCAAAAGAAACGTTGTAAATCTGATTTGATTTGATTAAGCAGATTTGATTGTTCTTCTTCTAGGATTCACTCGTACATTTGTATATTTAATTAATTATGCATATATTTGTGTGTGTGTACTCTTTTGTGTCAGATTGTGTAACGTCATTTGTGAACGGTGCATACAATGCGCGATTACAACACGGTGTAAATCGATTATTATGTGCGCGAAACTAATTTGATTAGACTTTGATTGAGCCAAAAGCGTATATTTTGCACGCTTCTTGTTCTTGTTCTATGAGACCAAAAGGTGATAAACTCTCATTGTTTTTCGACTTACGAGTAAGTTAGATAAGCTGAGTGACCAGGTGAGACCTGATTACCTGCTGACCTGAAAATACCTGCGTGTTTAATTGAATCACCTTAGCTAACACAACAACAAACTGCGTACAAGAACAAACGAATGTCTTTGTGAATCTACTCAAAGTCTAAACATAACTACCTGCGAGTGAGGTTAGGTAGTCGTCAATCATCAAATTATGCATGAGTTTGTTGAGATTACGGTGAACGAGTTAAATCGGATCGTTTATTAGATTAGTGAGACCGTGTACAGAGAAGTAGAGAAAAGACTAATGCGAATGCGATGAATTTGAGCTGTCAAAATAAATCAAGTTCAGTTCAGTCAGTGCGCAATCATCAAATGCGCAAACGGTAATCAAATTTGACAGAATGTGAACACAAATAGTAGTGTAGAGTACTACTACTTTAGAGTCACGCTCTCTTTGAACGGACAAACGCTTCTTTCTTTACTTTACCTAGAAAATCTTGATGAAGTAGACGAAGGTGAAGAAGAAGAAGGAAAATCCTCTCAACCAGTAATCATAATAATCATAACTATCGTAAGAGAGTTCCACTTTCGGTGTAAAGATTATCATCATCAAACGTTCATATGTAAAGACTTTCTTGTGTGAACATATAAATTCATAAAACGGTTTCGTAATGCGAATTCGCTTAATCAATGAAAGTTGTTATTCAGAGAAACAAACAACAACCTTAGCTTAGTTTACTTATTTTGCGTTAAGAAATTGAACAGAAACTATAGTTTAGTATATACAATATAGTGTACGCGAATTCGCAATTCGTTCAGTAATTGATTGATCGCACGGTTACGTCATATATAAACAGAGGAACATGGACAGAGGAACATAAGAAGAGTAACATAACATAGCAGCTATCTTATAAGAAAAAGATTAAGATTGAACAGAACATCTGTTGTTCTTGATGTGATTGTTCTGACATTTACGAATGGTTAGTCAATACATATTAAGTTCATCATTTCATATATAAGAAAGTTACAAATACCAAATACCTTTGATGGGCAGAAATTTGAATACGAGACGTGTTACAATAATCGATCGATATGTTACAAGTCTGAGACAAAGCTAACCATAAACAGGATGACGTGTGTGTGCCATCCATTGCATAACACCCGTTCATAAAGTACGAAACACTCGATCGTGCTCTGGAAAAAGTAAAGGCCAATCACAATACAATGCATTACTTGAATAATCCCAATGCTGCACGCAGTTGTGGTTTTGTGAATTAGCACACAATGCATAACACTTCTCATGGTTACTGTGTGCAATTGCTTATTGAACTAGACGAATCAATAAAATGAATCAATAGATGAAATAGTAAATCGAAAGTTACAGTCACGACAAGTCAATGAATGCACAACATTGATTGGTTTAATTGATTTAATCTTTTGATGTAACACTTCTACTTCTTCTTAGATTTGATCGATTTGATTTGATTGAGAAAATCTCATTTCGTGTCAAACGAAAGTTTCTGGAACACGTGCTTCTCAAGATGAGTTGGTAATCAAATTTACGCGGCATGGGATGATGATGATGATGCGCGTTTTATGATGAGTGAGAGCGATTACATCAAGTCATTGCGCTCTCCAACTGTGTTTTTGATTGTTGAATAATGAAAAGGATTTTTTGATTTGATTTTGATTTTAACAAGTTAAACGTTGCTAATCAAAAGTATGTACTTCAATTTCATTGCGCATTTTATTGTACAATTGAATCTTTTATCTTATATATCTGACCTGAAAGTTGACATGTGTAAAATGTTAATGCAACACTGTCTTGGATTTCGATTAATTGATTTGATTATAAGTTTAATTGAAAGTTGCAGATTTTTTACAGGTTGAAGGTAAAAATTGCAGGTAACAGAAATTAAATTTTAAATTGTAACTTGCAACTTGTAGCTTTTTGTCTGCAATTTTCGGATTTTATGCATGATATTCCAGAGGGAGGAATTTTCTAGTTGCAACTAAAAGGATCTACATTTTAGATTGCAATAGTTTTTAATTGCAATTTGCATTTTTTGCTTACAACTGGCAACACGTAAGTTTTTTGGTCTGCAATTTTCAAATACTTATCTGCAACTTACAGATTGCATGCATGACATTCTAGTGGGAAGAATTTTCTGGTTGCAACATGATCTACATTATAACTTGCATTTTTTAATTCTGAAAATTTTACAAATAATCAAAATTCTAGCTTGCAACTGTTGCAATTTACAATCTGCAACTTTCTACTTGTTACATGCAATTTTTCTGTTTGCAATAAAATCTCATCACCAAAATGACCATAAATTAAGAAATCATAAAAATTTGTGAACTTTTGACTCGATTTTTAGTTGTTTTTAGACAAATCTGCAATTAAAAACTCACATTACACTTTAATAGTTTGAGCACGTTTTGCACATTTTCATACGTATTTCATAAAATATTCAAACTCAAGTCATAAACCCATAATTAGTCAACGTTGGCATAAAAGTTGGTTAGATTTTTTTGCCTTCAAATTCTCATCATGATATTAGTCATATTAGTCATATCTGTTAGATAATTAGTTTCTCCAAATATGTTCATACATGTAAGTAGTTTCCATATTTCTGTAATATTTCAAATTTCCAACGTTTTTGGGCACTTTATTCCGTTTGATGTTCAACTTTAACGTGTTCAAGCTCGCGTTCGTTTTTATCTACCAAAAGGAGAGCAAATACGTGCTTTCGATTACACGCTCTGTAATTGAAGTGATGTGCTCATCATCATGAGTCATACGTATGAGATATATTAATTATCATCTATACGTACGAGATGCTACATGTCGTGATATATGTCTGTGTGACGGGGTGTGACTAGACGTAACATAACATCGATTGATGAACTCATGAATGAGTGAACTTTATGATGAGATGAGCAGCCAAAAAACTGAAATGAACTTGACGTTTCGAGGCAAAAGACTTTGCTCGGTCATTCATTTCATTCATCAGTCAGGGGTTAAATTACGTTCAACATTTTTTCGGATGATGATGGTGATGGTGGTTGGGGGCAATTAGTTACCACCAACACCACATGGGGCTAATTAATTCCCGAGTCCGAGTCTGTTCATAGGGGGAAAAAGTGTTAACCGATTGACGAACAAACACCGCACGAGATATTTCTTTATTCTTTTCTTTTCCGTTTCTTTTACGTCTTATTTAATATAATATAATATAATATAACCAAACAGGAAAATTTGATAGGATGGGATAGATAGATAATATAATAATAAGGGATACAATAATAATTAATAATCAACGTCTTTTATTGTAAGGTGGAAAATTTCCGGTTATAACGGTTATTATATTAATTTAATTTAAGGGACTTTTGTGTATGTTTCTGTGTGTCTGTAATTTGTAATTGATGAATGATTTTGAAAGAAATGAAATTAAGAGATTACTCGTATATTATAATTTTGTATGTAATTTTAATTAATGTTATTAAGATTTTTTAATTGAATTTGCTTTTGAATTGTGATTAGTAGTTGCATCTGGTTGCAATCTTTTTGGGTTTGCAATTAAAGTTGCATATAAAAGTTGCATGTAAATCGAATATAAATTGCATGTACGAAAAATCTCTCACCTAAGTTCATTTTTTTTGCCCACAAAACAAAATTGTGTTGACAATCACTTTCGATTTGTCGATTTTTGATTGACAACCTTTTAAACCGAGGGAAATTTTATTAACAACAAGAATTACACGACTATTAAATTTCAATCATATTAACCACAAAGCAATAAAATAACACCACAACAAAAGGGGAATTTAATAATATCTGTTAAATTGAATTATTTCAATCAGTACGATTTTCTAGTGTGTCAAAATAAAGTCATTATATAGCGTCCAATTTCCTGCATATTACGTCGTTTACGAAAGGTGACAAAACAATTTTTTGTCTGTCTAACGCGTAAAATAGTGAGAACAACAACAAAGAAGAAAAAAGTCTCACAGGATTTCCATGACATTTTCAATGGTAAAACGTTAACGGAAAGATCTGATTACTTTACACTTTCTTATACTGCATTTCCCCTTTCAATTATATATCTTTAATCTCGACTCAATTCATTTTCACGCTACTGTTTTGTATACTGTTCGTGAACTGTTCGTAATGTACGTAACCGAACAGACGATATATCAGCTAGCTGATTAGTTATATCTCTTAGCCTGTCAAGTCAGCTGTTTCTCCCATATGTTCATTGGTTCATATCGTTTGTTATTGGCATTTTCCATACAGTCAGACAGTTTCATTTGTATCTTTCTCTCTTACAGTTGTAGACTTTCTCCACTAACTGTCTATCTAATGTTTGCGCGAGTTTTCAAAGTCCATGAGGAGTTTTTTATTTCTATTGGAGAGAGAAAAGGCGAACGTGAGAGAAGGCGACGTACGACGACTGTCTTACTTCTTGTTTGCAGTACTCGAGCCTCAGTTCAATCTTGTCAGTCAGTGAGTTAGTAAGTCAGTAGCTACTGATTGCATACGCAACTAACTGACCAACACCTTCAAGTCATTCATTCATTCAACCGAACTCCATGCAAACTCATCATCATCGAGTCGTTCGTTGATTTTCTCAAATAGAGTTATTCACCTTGTTTGTTTGTTTGTCTGTCTGTTTACGATTATGACTGAGTGAGTGAGTGCAATGAATTCATCATCACAAGTTCAACCTCGACTAACTTTATGAACGAGTTATATAATATAAGCTATAGCTATAGTTATGTTCTTCTTCTTATGTTCCTCTGTCCATGTTCCTCTGTCCTCTGTTTATATACGCAACTATACCCGAGAGTGTGTGTTGCACATGCTTTCTCGGTTAATGTGTTTATTACACCTAACCTTTCTCGTATGAACAACAACTTCACCTACAACATTATGAACATTATAATGAATAATGAATGAACTCTAGTGACTCTATTAAACGTTTTCAATGTTAATGAAATTCCAAGTTTGCTCAAGCTCACCTCTACTAAAGCTAAACTATTCAAAAGCTCAACCTAACACAACTTGTCACAAATTCATCATAATTCCGAGTAGGAGTATCAACTCAACTCTGTTTCTTAATCTGTTCACTGTTCATAATCACCTTTATGCCCAGTTTTGTTTTTACCTTCTCTTCATATATGCCGTATTTATGAATTATATACGATTAAGTGAGTAGTGAGCTTTGAACTTCATAATTCATAAGTCTTATATATAAGACACAATCATTCTAAAGTAAAACCTTCCTAATAAGTTTCCTACAAGTCCTACAAAATCAAAGACTTTGTTTGTCGTTTGATGATTTGTTTCTGTGAGATTTTCGTTTCGTGTTGTTCTTGTCTTTGTTTTCGCCAATTTTCAACTTCCATTTACACTTGTGCATATGTGAATTATGTATCCAATTTTCAAATGTCAAGGCCTGTCTGACTGAACACTCAATTTTCAATGACACATCGAACTTTCTCAGCACACACTTACCGGACAGCTTACTTACTTACCGACTTACAAAACTATACAATACAAAACATAATCGTCAATTGTTTCTTTCTGTTCAAACTGTCTATCTGTCCGTCCATCTGTCCGTTTCGTAAATGACGTACGTCCGTACCTCATTTATGAATAATGATCGTCATATTATTATTATAATACCCAAGGTGAACATTATTATTTCTTATATGTTGATTGTGTACTACTGAACTAGAGCTTTAGTATTTTACATTTACTGCTTACTAGAGTACGCTTAGTAGTTGTGGGAGAAATTTTACATGGCGCCCGGCGCCATGAAATGTTGGAAGTGCAATCTAGTTCTCTTTTCTCTGTTTCTCTTTCTAGTTAGGATTTGAATTTTAATTTACGATATTCGAGAGAGCTGACTGTGTGACTTGTGAGCTTGACATTTTGATTGTGTGACGGCCCAATCGATAAATATCGATTGTCTTATTTCGAGAGCTTTATTTTGAGGGGCTTAACATAAAATAAAGTGAATTCCAAGAATTGTGCCTTGAATTTAGAAATAAAACAGTTCTAGTACGAAAAAACTTGATTCGTGTTTTTATTTTTCGCGTTTGATTTTATTAAAATTTGATATGATTTTGACATGTTGTAATTTTCTTGTCTGAACATTTTCTTGTTTAGTTTTAGTTCGTGAGAATTTTTCCGAAGTTTTACGAATTTTTTAGAGCATTCTGAATCATATTTAGAAATTCATGAAATATTTTTAAGTAGAATTTTTTGGTTTGCGCATGCGCAGAACTCTGTTATTTCACCGTTTTCCGACAATTTGATTTTTATATTAATTAAATTAGGAGTTCGATGATATTTATTAAAAAGAATTTTAGTTTTGGTTTGCGCATGCGTAGAACTCATTTTCTCTTTATTTCCGACAGTTTGATTTTCATAATTAGTATTTCTATAATATTTTCTTTATTTAAGATAAGTGAAAATGAATGAATAAATCATAATAACTCCTTTTTCGGGTTAGATCAATAACATACAAAGTATCAAACAAGGAAATATCAATCAATCTATCCCCACTATGACTTGAATGTAAATGTGTCGATTGATTATTGCGTCAGTTTGATTGATTTTTACTTATTGGAGTGTTTTAATTGGATGGAGAAAAAACGAAGGGGAGAGATTGGATTTCCTCGATTTTTTCGACTCGAGTAATCAAATCCGCAAGTCATTGCTCTGAGTGACTTACTTATTAGTGTGGACTTATACGATAAAAAGACTTATTTGAGATAAGGGACTTTGGAATTTGATACGTTTTTCTCCTTGTTGCTAATTGATTCAATTGATTTATGGTCTTTTTACAACGTTTTAAGAGCAACTCATGTCTTGATTAATTACAAGAATTTTTAGTTTTTAGTTCAAGAATGTAATTTTTTCCACGAAAAAAATGTTAACGGAAAAATTATTTTAGGAAGAAAAATTATCAGAAAATTTCAAGTCACGAATTTTCTAGGAATTTTTCGTGTTGTTGAAAATTACTAACTTTAATAAGATTGTCTGGCAGGCCAGGCAAATTGCGAGACTCTTAAAAAAATATGTTGTTTGTTGATTCATTTGGATAAGTTACATTGCCGTTAACAGCAATTGGACCTAATTCAATTATATTTGGAAATTGGTGTTGAGAAAATTTAATTTTATGAGACTACCTTATTTGGTCCATTTGGAACTCTAAAGTAGTGTATTGGGTCCAATATTTTTGTTTAAAAAGTACAATGTATTTGTTCAACAACGTACCAATAAAAAACGTTTTTTACGTGGTGCTATCAGAATTGGGCGTCATGATCCATGGCGCCCAGTTTTGGTTTGACTAGTCGATTACATATACTCCCTAGTGTATGTGTGCCAAATTTTATAATTTTAGTGTTTACGGTTCTCTCAGAATACATTTGTCACCAGAATGGGCGTCATGATCCATGGCGTCCAGTTTTAGTTTGACTGGTCGATTACATATACTCTCTAGTGTATGTATGCCAAATTTGATAATTTTAGTGTTTACGGTTCTCTCAGAATACATTTGTCACCAGAATGGGCGTCATGATCCATGGCGTCCAGTTTTAGTTTGACTGGTCGATTACATATACTCTCTAGTGTATGTGTGCCAAATTTGGTAATTTTAGGGTATACGGTTCTCTTAGAATACATTTGTCACCAGAATGGGCGTCATGATCCATGGCGCCCAGTTTTGGTTTGACTAGTCGATTACATATACTCCCTAGTGTATGTGTGCCAAATTTTATAATTTTAGGGTCTACTGTTCTCTCAGAATACATTTGTCACCAGAATGGGCGTCATGATCCATGGCGCCCAGTTTTGGTTTGACTGGTCGATTACATATACTCCCTAGTGTATGTATGCCAAATTTGGTAATTTTAGGGTCTACGGTTCTCTCAGAATACATTTGTCACCAGAATGGGCGTCATGATCCATGGCGTCCAGTTTTAGTTTGACTGGTCGATTACATATACTCCCTAGTGTATGTATGCCAAATTTGATAATTTTAGTGTTTACGGTTCTCTCAGAATACATTTGTCACCAGAATGGGCGTCATGATCCATGGCGTCCAGTTTTAGTTTGACTGGTCGATTACATATACTCCCTAGTGTATGTGTGCCAAATTTGGTAATTTTAGGGTTTACGGTTCTCTTAGAATACATTTGTCACCAGAATGGGCGTCATGATCCATGACGCCCAGTTTTGGTTTGACTAGTTGATTACATATACTCCCTAGTGTATGTATGCCAAATTTGGTAATTTTAGGGTCTACGGTTCTCTCAGAATACATTTGTCACCAGAATGGGCGTCATGATCCATGGCGTCCAGTTTTAGTTTGACTGGTCGATTACATATACTCCCTAGTGTATGTATGCCAAATTTGATAATTTTAGTGTTTACGGTTCTCTCAGAATACATTTGTCACCAGAATGGGCGTCATGATCCATGGCGTCCAGTTTTAGTTTGACTGGTCGATTACATATACTCCCTAGTGTATGTATGCCAAATTTGATAATTTTAGGGTTTACGGTTCTCTCAGAATACATTTGTCACCAGAATGGGCGTCATGTTCCATGGCGCCCAGTTTTTGGTCTGACTAGTCGATTACATATACTCCCTAGTGTATGTATGCCAAATTTGGTAATTTTAGGGTCTACGGTTCTCTCAGAATACATTTGTCACCAGAATGGGCGTCATGATCCATGGCGCCCAGTTTTGGTTTGACTAGTCGATTACATATACTCCCTAGTGTATGTATGCCAAATTTGGTAATTTTAGGGTCTACGGTTCTCTCAGAATACATTTGTCACCCGAATGGGCGTCATGATCCATGGCGCCCAGTTTTGGTCTGACTAGTCGATTACATATACTCCCTAGTGTATGTACAGGGGGGCCCAAAATGATCGGGCCAATTTAATTAGGTGATGTTTAAAAAATTATTACTTTTTGTAGACAACACCGATCTTCAAGGTTATTTCATAGAGATATAGTAGACAGCACTAGCTACAATCTACACATAAATCCCAAGTTATCTTATCATATGGAATTTCCACAGATGACGTAACATTTTTCGACCATTTGAATGACAAATGGTTTTTTGATAATATCTTTTGAACGGATCAACCGATTTGAAAGTTCTAAAGCGTTTTGGAAAGCTAATGAGTTATTCTATGAATACAAAAATCAAAACAAGAGAAATTAATTCAAAGATTAGTCAAAAACCAAAATTTCAAAATTTGACTTCCGGTCCAATTATCCTGGAACAAAAGCAAATTTTATCAAGATTATTAATGTAGTGGAAGAATATAAGTATTGGGAACATTTATTAAAAATATGGAGTTCTTTAGTACTCGTTTTCAATTATCTGTCTAAAAATATCCCGAAAAAATGACAAAATTTGTTTATGTTTCACTAGAATTTCGGTTTTTAGGCAATAACTTTTGAACGACTCAATGGATTTTTTTGATGGACAGCGTTTTGGAAAGGTAATCATTTGCTTTTAAATAATTTTATGTCAAATGAAATAATTTAACTCAAAAAATGACCAATTTTCACATTCGTCATTTTGACATCCGGTCCAAATTAATTGGACCGGAAAAAGATTTACGTATTTTTACCTTTGCATTGTAAAGACAGCAATGTTTAAAACATTTGGTAAAAAGATGGATATTTTACAAAATTGTTATTGATTAAAATACACTACTTGAAAAATGGCCCGATCTTTATGGGCCCCCCTGTATGCCAAATTTGGTAATTTTAGGATCTACGGTTCTCTCAGAATACATTTGTCACCAGAATGGGCGTCATGATCCATGGCGCCCAGTTTTGGTCTGACTAGTCGATTACATATACTCCCTAGTGTATGTATGCCAAATTTGGTAATTTTAGGATCTACGGTTCTCTCAGGATATGAACAAAGGTTTACAGACGGACGGACGGTCAGACAGACAGACAGACACGATGGCAATAGCATAAGCTTACGACTCTAAAAGAGTCTCGCTAAAAATTCTATTTTAGAAAATATTAATTAGTTTTTTAATTAATTTGGATTTCTATAGAAAATTCTTTGACATTTCCGACGTTTGGTAATTTTGTAATAATTTTGTAGAAATTTTATATTTAATTCATAATTCATATTTTGTTGGTGAAAAAATTGTTATTAAAATATTCAGCCTTTTTCGCTTTATTTGGGCAAAAGAGATACAAATTATTACTTTTTCCCTAATTTTCATATTTTTCAAATATATTTCCATATTTATTTAATAATTTTTCCTCGAAAAATATCTTGATGACATACAAAAGTGTTTTTCTGATTTTCGTTTTCGTATATTTATGAATGAAAATCATATCTCATAACTTCTGTACGTTCATTAGGAAAGCTCAAAAGTTTCAATTTTTCGGGGCTATTCATAAATGTAGTGTTTTTACAAGGAAATTTTTGTGATTTTTTCTCCCAAAAAAATATAAATTGGATATGCGAGATATATCTTCGCCACTTTACTCTTGAAATCAACTTACTTCTGAGAGGTTGATGAGTTATAGCTTCTTTTCTTTATTTTACCTTACCGTGGCGTGTGTGTGTGTAACGTACTACCTGAGCAGCTCCTCGCATTTTCATCTCATCTCTCCCTTTCTACTCATTTCAATTTCAATCAGTACAGTGTTAACATTCACAAATCAAATATATACAAACTAACTGAAAATTATAATTTTTCCTATGAATAATGTAGATCTGAGGAGCAAAAGATAATTTTTCGAATTTGAATTGCAAATTTTAATGAATACACTGCGCATGCGTTGATACTTTACATGCTAATACGCATGCGCACAGTATTTTATATTGTACATACCAATTATATGCGTAGTTGTTTTGTTTTGCTCCCTGCTCTCATAACCATAATTTGTTGTCTCGTCTATTCTTCCTCTCCAAAACTCGTAAATTAATATTTAAATTGAAAATTGCGCCAACCGAAAGTGAATCTCATGACCATTTGTAATAACATTGTAACTAACGTTAGAAATTCGTTAAATAAGCGCCCTTGAGTGTATTTGAATTTGGGCGCTTATTTTGCGCGAATTTTGAAGACGCACTCGAAAACAATAATATAATCCATTATGGATACGATTTATGAGTCTAGTTGTCTAGTCGTTTTCGACAAGAAGGAACAATAATTCCATTAACACGACACTGCATATTTGAACGACCCCAAAATGTAGAAACTTTTTGATGTATTAGTAGATGAAATAAACAAAGACAAAAATATGAGAATTAGCAATCATCATACATACATTCAGTCATCCTCCTTGTCGATTGTCTCTCTCTCTCTCTCTCTCTCTCTCTCTCTCTCTCTCTCTCTCTCTCTCTCTCTGATTGAATATGATTTACTGCTGCAGTAGTGATATGCGCAAGTGATGATGATGATGATGATGAAAAGTTCATGCGCACATCACGATTTGTAATGGTTTGGGAAGAAAATGAGATGAGACAACAAACGAGCATCCTTGACTTATAAGTCATATATTTATTTCACTTAGTAATGTCCTAGTTGTTGTGGACAGGACAAAACAAAGATGAATTAAGGTTAGTTGTAAAAACAAATAAAAACAAAACTGAAAGTAAAATTTTTTTTGTTTAAGCAAATTAAAATTTTGTCTATTTAAAATGATTTTTAAATAATTTAAATTTTATTTTAAAAATTCTAGGAAATATGAAATTATTGTAAATTTTTTTGCACTAAAATTAAATTAAATTAGAAAGCAAATTTGCTTGCTCATAATGTTCACGTCATGTTCAATAAAAAATTTAAATTTTGAATTTGACTTTTCAGGAATTTTGAATTTTGAATTTTTATGATTAAAAAATACAATAAAATGTTATTCAAAATTGTTCCAGAAACATTTTCAAAGTTGACCTTAACATTAATAAATAGAAAATAAAATTTACGGCTATTGTTTTTCGTTTCACTTTAATAAAACAATAAAAACATTAAATAAATTGTCACGCAAAATTGTCATTTTATATATGACGATTTTATGATTCGATTAAATCGAATATAAAATAAAATTCTGATGGGAAAACAATTGAATTTTCAATTTAAAAAGTCAAAGTCACAAAATAACGTTTTTTGTGCTTTGGTAATCAATTTTTATTGTAACCATTTTTTATTAGAAAATAGAGAATAGAATCCCGGGGATTTGTTTTTCAATTTAGGGGAATACACGGAACTCCGGGTATTGTTATTGGTGTGCGCATGCGTATAAGATAAATTTCACTTTCTTTCTTCTCGAAATTGTTATATTACTATATTAATAATCGGTTAAATTACCCGTAATAATTTTTCCTCTATTTTTTGCTTACCCGGCCGGATTTCCACCTGTCTACTTCTATAGTTTAGTTTACCAGCACAATTTTTATTTCTACTTCTGCCTGCTATTTCGGTTATATAATACAATATAATAATCATAGGAGGAAATTTATGGCAAAGAAAATATATATACGGGATGTTCCGCACGGGATACAATCGGTTGGCAAAAAATGATAGGTATAATAACACATAATGGCTTGCTAATGACGGTTAAGTTGTGTGTTGTGTTATTTACCGTTCGTAAAGTACGTTACAAAACACCCGGCACAATGCTTGCGTATATTTTAGGTATATTTAGAGGAATGTTTGGCTATACCTTAGAAAATATAATAAGACCGGGGAAAATTATTACTATAACGGTGCAATTATTATTAGATAATGTTTTCTTCTACCTTTACGGCTAATTAAAAATATTATCGTATGAAATACAGCTCCAACAACAACAGTCAACAGACAATTACAATTGGCCCCCTCTCAAAGTCCCTCTCTCTCTCTCTCTCTCTCTCTCTCTCTCTCTCTCTCTCTCTCTCTCTCTCTCTCTCTCTCTCTCTCTCTCTCTCTCTCTCTCTCTCTCTCTCTCTCTCCCTCTCTCTCCCTCTCTCGCTAATTAGTCCATTAGTCGATATCTTATTTAGTCCGTTGTCCGTGAGCCTCACTTTTCATCATCGAACTGACCAAACCTTAGCCTTTCTTACTATCTGTTTAAGGAGAAATAAGAAGAAAATCACTGTGTTCACTGATCATTAAGACATTTAGGGATTTTGAGAGGGATAGAGATGATGAAAACATGATCGTTTTCTACTTCTTTTGGCAACTTCGAAAACTTTGAAATGATCGAGTCAAAGTGATAACACTAATAGGATCTAGTCAGTTTCACCTTAGTTTCCTTTTCGATCTTTCCCCCCTGTTAATTATATTATCTGAATAGTGTTGAATGTATTTCGTATGGAAAAGAAGAAATGTTGTTGGTTTTGCCTTTCGTCTGACTAACTGACTATTATAATCACAATCTAATGGATTATTGTTATGTAAGTGTTGTTGATTTATAAAGGATTTTGTTTGTTGGTTTTAGCACTTTTATGATCTTGTATGTCTAAAATCTATGGTGGATTTTTTTTGTACGAGAAAATGAATTTATTAACTAAGTTTTCGATTTATATTTCATTTTATAAGAAAATTGTCTTTTGAAAATTTGATTGATTGATTTTTTGTTTCGGTTGTGTTGACAATTTGACGGGTTATTTGATTTTGAAAATTAGATTTTTTCATATCTGATTATGTTAGTTGACAGGATTTCTCTCTCTCTTCTTGATTGATTGATTATACATGATCAAACTCTATATCTTATGTTTTAAGGACAGAATTAGTACTTCTCGTGGATAAAAAATATTTTAAAAATCTTTGTTTCTAAAATGTTTCTAAAATGTTTCTGAAATGTTTCTGAAATGTTTCTAAAATATTTTAACAAAATATTTCACAATCGCTAGCAAATCGTAAATTGTCATTATTGTCATTGTCTAATCATTTTGAATAATAAACTAAATATGGTAATGAGCTGATTATCGAAACCATTTTTGAAGGTACTTTGCAACTCATTTTCAAAAATTAGTGAAAGTTGTTTATTCTAAAAAATAAATTGAGTCAGTTAATATACAGTTTTTTGTTTGCAAACTCATAAACTCAAACCCCAAACTTTATTTTTCCTACTTATTTTTTAAAGACAGAACAAAATTTCTAAAATTTCTTGAATATGTGAATTTTCATTACATTCAACATTCAAACTCAAAACCAAATTTCACAACATTATCATCAAGTAATTAGCTAATTAGCAGTAGGCTCAGGCTCTCGCTCAATTTGTCCATTCAAATTAACCGAGTAATTAGAGAGGGAAAGTTGTTGTTCGCAACGAGCCCGTAAGTGTTAGCTTTTTTTTGAAGAAAGCTCACTGCCTCTTACAAAAAAATACTCCATCCTTCATAAATTATTTGTCTACAACACACTTTAATTTGCAAATTTTACCTTTCTATGCAAAAACTCTTCATTTACAAGTTTGAAAAAACCAAGTTTTGAGCAAATAAACCATTTTTTGACTGTCTGTTCAAGAGACGTATATTTATGAACCAGCAAGTTTAACTTCCTTATAGCAATCATAACTTTCTTTTCAAACTATTTACCTAACCACTTGTTATGTCATGTCATTCATTTATATTCACATGTGCACTCCTCAGTCTGTTTTCTTCTGCCACCGAATATATTCATTCAAGTCGTTTTTTTCTATTTTTAAAACCTTGCACAGACAGTCGCACGCAACATCTCTATTAAACACATAAAAAAGTACCGCAAACCGGCAACATTTCATCATCTCATTTGACTTTGTTCTTAAAACATAAAACAGAGTCATAAAACACCTCGAGACACATTCCAAAGTCTCTTATCTCTCTCGAAATCTTTTCACTTTCTTCCTTAAAACTTTAAACTATTTTTAAATATATATATATTGTGATATATTATTAGTAACTTTTGTTTTAAATTTTATATTCATTTTCTATTTTATTTAGATTGCTCCTGCTGCTGTTGAAGAGTAATGATGGAGGTGAAAGCATGAAAGCATTGCATGACTCGTGTCGACAACAAATTGCAGATGTAAATGTGCAGTGAAATGTGCAGTAAATCACCTGTTTAGGTTGTAAATCAAGTCACCTTACTTGAAACGTGCTTAACAAAGTTTTTGTGTGTTCTGCTCTACTTTAGGCTCTTGTTTTTGCATTTGTTCCTGCTTTTGTTCCTCTGTCTCATCTGTTTCTGTTCGTGATTTATATTATAACGTTGATTTGCTTTCGTTTTTTGTTGTCTCTTTCTGAACTACTACTGAGTATTCATCCATTTACGACTCATTACTTATCATCCACTTTCGATCATCAATTTGTCCGCATCATCTTCAACCTTTTCTTTTCCTTCAACTCGAATCATCCACTCCACTCGTGTTCAGTTTTTTCGTGTTTGCGTGTTGTTGTTTTGTCTTGTTTTCGTGTCTTGTTTGTTAGCTTCTCCCAAGTCTTCCATCTTCAATTATTACTACATAATAATCTACTCTGATTATTATCTGAAACAACACAATTTACCTCTCTCTCTGCGCAATCTTACGGTCAATCTTTATAAGTCAATTTTCTACTTCAACTTCTACTTCGTGTTGAACCAATTTTCGACATCTTTGTCTTCTCCTTCTGATTATGCTCAATTTTATATGATTATCATTACAAAATCAAAATCCAAAGCATCATCATGCCTGTAGAAACCAAGTGTTCACCAATTTTCACAATTGGCCCCTTCGTTGACCATCACGGTCCCTGGGCGTCGAATGGTCGAAATTTGACCCTCAATTCTATTGATCCGCCGGCTGATGAGGGTGGAGGTGGTGGTTCTATAGAACGAAATTTTGAGAAACTTAAACTTTCAAACGGAATTTCATCGAATTCAAATTCAAATTCAACCAAAAATTCTACCTCAGAATCGACTATTTCGACCCAACCTCAAAATGGACAACAAAATGGAACATGCCAATCCAATGGACATAATCACGATGTTCATGAAAAGCCCGCACTACCACCACGACCAAGTCATCTCATCCAAACGAGCTCATCGAATCACCGTAGACGCGTCTCAGCTCATCAACGAGCTGAGCGACTATCACCCTCATCATCTTCACCACCCTCACCGCTGCTCCTATCACCGGTTACTAGTGAGAAGGAATACATTGAACGCATTGCCAAACTACAGATGGACAATCTGATACCGCTCAAAGAGGACGTCTCAGGTAGGTGGCGCTGCTGGTGATGAACGCGTTTACGCATGAGCAATTCTTCTTCCTTCTTTGTTTTTATTACGTACTCTGTGAATGGTTGCTGATTTACTACCACTATACGATTGACAGATATTAGGTGTGTGAGAAAGTTTCCGTAAAAAAATTTTACTAAAAATGAGTAATTCACAAATGAAGTGTCAAATTACGGAAACTTTTCGAGTTTACTCATATACTAATAAATATATATTAGTACTTCAATTCAGAGTGTGAGTGAGTGACAAAGTTAATTAAATTTGGCACACTCACAGACACACAACTCTCAGACACGTCTCTCGATTTGAAGTAGAAATTAATTTACTTTGTCTTGTGTTTGGTTTTGGCTCAACGAATTGTTTCTTCTAGTTCTTGTTGTCGTTCTTCTTTTGTTTTTCTGTCGGACTTGAATTGGATTGTTTAATTTAATAAATTATTGTGTGTATGTGTCTGTCTTGTTGAATTGTGTCTGTGGTATTGTATTGTCTGTTTTACTGTTGCTGAGGGGATGAAATAGTTGAGAAGGCTAATGGATCAAAGGTGTCCTAATTTATTAGTTTGGGGGAGGGAGAAATTGTTGAGACAATGAAGATTTGTGTGTGTGCGGAATGTTGAAGATGGACGAAAAGAACTTGAATTTGTACTTAGTGGATTTTTGTGGCTTTTTGTTTTGTTTTTTGAGATTTTAAGTTCAAAGTCAGAGTTTTCTTTGAAAGCAATTCGATAAACCCCAATATTTTTCAGTCAATTATCAAAAAATGATAGCCATAAAGGCACACCTAAGTCGAAATAGCCGACAAAACCCACCATTTTTTAAAATCATTTTTTGGACTTAGAATTAAAGTTTACATTAAATTTAATTTCACAGTAGCTTTGATTTATTGTAATTTCGTTCAAAATTTCTTCCATAAAATCAAGCTTAGTCAAAATAGCCGACTAAATATGAATATTTGACCTTTTTAAGCCAAGAAAGGATTTTTTTAAAATATAAAATCGTTTCAAAAAGGAGAATAACAGAACATACTTAGGTCGAAATAGTAAAAAGACGCCATTTTAGAATAATCCCATGCAAGTAGAATCACTGTGACATTTAAATTTCTTTGTATTTAGATTTTTTAATTTTTTAATTTAGTTGGAAATTTGGTTTAAAAATTTTGTGTTAAGAATTGCTATCATAAATCCAACCTTTATCGAAATAGCCGACAAAATCTGTAAATTTGACCATTTTGGACATAAAAATCTTTTTTGATATCCAGATCTGTTTCAAAATGCCGATTTTGATTTTTTTATTAAATTAAAATTCAAAGCTAAATATTGTAAATAGTCTTTTCATATTACAATTTTTTTGTGCCGAGTCAGTAAGATTTTATTTGTGTCTTCTTTTCTTCTCCCTTTCCTTCCGTCCTCCTCCCCCTCACTCGAACTCGTCTCCTCTTGTTATGATTGATTATTGATTATTACTAGCATTTTTCAGTGTCTATTTATTTATTTATTGATACAATCGACAACAGTCAATTGTGTGTGTATGGTTAGTTGAGTGAATAAGTGAGCGAGAGGGAGAAAGTTCGGAAACGGAGATGGATGATTACGGACTTATTGATGATGATTATGACGGTGCTGGTAATGGTTGTGGCTTTCTGTTGTGTTTGTGAGTCACTAAGGTGGCGAACCATGTTGTGCTTATTACCGTATGATGAGAAAAGTTATTGTGAAAGTGTCCGATCATGGAATGTCTACTTTGTGTGTGTGCTTGGGAAGCTATTTTAAGGCTTAATAATTCAGAAATTGTGTGTGTCTCCGGAAAGGTTACTCAGTGGACCATCATCGTTCATTCATTGTATGAGTTACGTAATCATAATCAAAGACCACAATGTGTTTACTTATTATTGATCATCTCGTGGGTCTTGATTGTCTTGTGCTGCGGAAAATAGAAAACTCTATTGAAGAAATAGTGAACCAAGGAAGTGGATATAGTCGGAGAGGGGCACGAAAATTTGGCTACAATCTTATGAATTAGAAAGTCTATTTAAATATATTCAATAGATAAGGGATAATGAGGGTAGGATACTAAATATATTTAAATAACCAGAAATACGGAAATACGGATTATTGAGATAAATATAAGTGGGGTTTAAAAATTTGTTAAGGCTGTACCAGGTACACTTTCTCTTGGTGTGATAAGAAGAAAACAAATAAGTAAAATCTTACTTTTAAAAAAATTTCTTCGACTATTTCCACCTTGTTAGCTTTGATGTTTTAAAACCAGCCATTTTTAAACGGATTTATATTTTTAAAATACAGTTATATTTCCAAAATTGTGAAATTTTCATATTATGTCGGCTATTTTGACTTATGTATAGTTATGTTGGCCGCCATTTTGAAACTAATTTACGAGCAAAAGGTAATTCTAGGTCCAAGCTGGTAATCCTATCCTATCCTACTTATCTTAAAATTGTGGAGTCCGTGTGTTTGTCAACAATGCAAAATCAAAGATTCAGAAAGTGATTGTTAAAAAATTACAAGAATGGAAATAAGTTTGATTGTTGAAAGAAATTTTCTTTTCTGATTTTGTTTATGTTTAGCTATTATATTAGGTTTGCCTTGGAGCCGTTTAGTCAAAGGTTTGGTTAGGTGCCGTGTCAGGATGTGTTTTTGGGTTATGTTAGGTTAGGTGCCGTGTAAGGATGGGTTTTATGTTAGGTTAGGTTAGGTGCCGTGTCAGGATGTGTTTTTGGGTTATGTTAGGTTAGGTGCCGTGTAAGGATGGGTTTTATGTTAGGTTAGGTTAGGTGCCGTGTCAGGATGTGTTTTTGGGTTAGGTTAGGTTAGGTGCCGTGTAAGGATGGGTTTTATGTTAGGTTAGGTTAGGTGCCATGTAAGGATGGGTTTTGGGTTAGGTTAGGTTAGGTGCCGTGTAAGGATGGGTTTTGGGTTAGGTTAGGTTAGGTGCCGTGTAAGGATGGGTTTTGGGTTAGGTTAGGTTAGGTGCCGTGTAAGGATGGGTTTTGCATTGGGTTAGGTTCGGTGCCGTGTAAGGATGGGTTTTAGGTTAGGTTAGGTTAGGTGCCGTGTAAGGATGGGTTTTGGGTTAGGTTAGGTTAGGTGCCGTGTAAGGATGGGTTTTGGGTTAGGTTAGGTTAGGTGCCGTGTAAGGATGGGTTTTGGGTTAGGTTAAGTTAGGTGCCGTGTAAGGATGGGTTTTATGTTAGGTTAGGTTAGGTGCCATGTAAGGATGGGTTTTGGGTTAGGTTAAGTTAGGTGCCGTGTAAGAATGGGTTTTATGTTAGGTTAGGTTAGGTGCCATGTAAGGATGGGTTTTGGGTTGGGTTAGGTTAGGTGCCGTGTAAGGATGGGTTTTGGGTTGGGTTAGGTTAGGTGCCGTGTAAGGATAGGTTTTGGGTTGGGTTAGGTTAGGAGCCGTGTAAGGATGGGTTTTGGGTTGGGTTAGGTTAGGTGCCGTGTAAGGATGGGTTTTGGGTTAGGTTAGGTTAGGTGCCGTGTAAGGATGGGTTTTGGGTTAGGTTAGGTTAGGTGCCGTGTAAGGATGGGTTTTGGGTTAGGTTAGGGTTAGTGCCGTGTTGGAATCAGTTTTTGGTTATGTGGTTAGGTGTTTAGGCGTTTGATTATATCGCTTTGTTAATTATCATTGGGTTAGGCGAGGGTCCGCTGGCAGCTTGCTGTCAGCGGTTTCGTACAAGTCCCAAAAGCAAAACGTTAGTTTTGCGGGACTTGTACGAAATTTTTTGTTAATTTGTCGGCTATTTTGACTTTAGTTAGCTTAATGAAATTTTGAAGCAAAATTATTACATTTTAAAAACAAACCTTGTTAAAAAATGGCCAAACTTTCAGATTTTTACCGCTATTTCGACTCAGGTTGGTTTTGTTTGTAGCCATTTTGAAACGAATTTACAATGTACCTTGTTGTTCATTCTAGAGATGCAAAGAACGTTCTAGAATTTTAAAAATATTTACAACTTTCTGGAAGGTATTAGTACTTTCTAAAAATCGATTTTCCCCATCTAAGACATAAAAGTGAAAATATGAAAGCGAAATTTGTGTTTGCTTAATCGAGTTTTGCCTACTACAACCAAATCCAATTAAGCTTCTCAAATTGAACCGAAATTGAACTTTGTGTTTTGTGTTTTTGTGTCCCGTTTCTCCTGAGAACAAAGCACAAAAGTGCTGCCAAGCAAACTTAATTGCATAGGCAAACTAATATTAAGAGTTAACAAAAGGCCTAGGGTTATTGCTTATTTTATCTCATCTTTTCTTCCTCTTAATTTGATCTTCTTTTATGATCCATCTATCGAACTCTATTCGATATATCCAATCATGCTAAATAATTGATCAATTATTAATCATAATGATGGCTTCGTCTCGTCTTATTACTATTCAAGGTGATGTAATAAATTATAGATATCTATCGTAGATCTATCTTTAGATATATCTAAAGTTTAATCCTTCTTCAATTTTTTAAAGTAATTATTGAACTACTACCTGAATTATAATTATTAATTATGTGTACAAGTGCAGACCTACCATAATGATTGATTTATTGTTAATATTAATAACAAGCAATATAACTCTAGCCTTTAGATAGTCTGTATATTTAGCCCCTGGGAATTAAAGTGCGCTTGCGCAATTGTGCTTTGTTATGTTCTCATGGGGACGTCTATTTCTACCCTAGAGACATAAGATGTTTGTTCGATGATCTAATCTTGAGTAAGACCAATCAATCGGTCGAACGAGTAATAATCGAATCGAAGGGGGCAGGAGGTAATGACTTAATGGCTTTTGATGATTTTGTCTACATGTGAAGATGAATGCGGAAGACTGTTTGGATGATGATGATGATCCCATTTATGCTGGGGGATCTATTAAAAGATATTTACCTATTGATTGGTCCATTGGGAGAGAGAGAGAGAGAGAGAGAGGGGAGGATGATTGGTAATGGGCTACAATGTACATGAGGGATTAAGTGTAAGTGACTCGGTGCATTGGGTAATTTAGAAGTAATTGGAAAAATGTGGGCATTTTTTAATAACTCTGTGTATTTTTGGTTAGCTTGGTAAATTTTTAGTTAGCTTTGAGAATTTTTGGTTAGGTTTGTGAATTTTTGATTAGATTTGTGAATTTTTAGTTAGTTTTGAGAATTTTTGGTTAGCTTTGTGAATTTTTGGTTAGCTTTGTGAATTTTTGGTTAGCTTTGAGAATTTTTGGTTAGGTTTGTGAATTTTTGGTTAGATTTGTGAATTTTTGGTTAGCTTTGAGAATTTTTGGTTAGGTTTGTGAATTTTTGATTAGATTTGTGAATTTTTAGTTAGCTTTGAGAATTTTTTGGTTAGGTTTGTGAATTTTTGATTAGATTTGTGAATTTTTAGTTTGTTTTGAGAATTTTTGGTTATTTTTAAGAATTTTTGGTTAGCTTTGTGAATTTTTGGTTAGCTGGTTGTAAATTTGTAGTAATTTCTATTTTTCTGTTAATTTTTGGTTATCGTTGGGAAATTTTTCAAACGCTTCGCATTTTTATTTTGCTAAATAATTTCCAAAAATGCGAAACTTCTGAAAATCCAAATTTTACATAAAAATTTGTCCTTAGTAACTGACCTGTTTGGGATTTAAATTTTCAAGCAAAACAAAACACTTAAATATTTAAATATTTAAATTTAAAATAATTTGAATACGAAAATTTTCCGCAAATATGCAAAATAATAAATATTTAAATATTTTTTTGGTTTTTGGTGAAACATTTCTCGGTAATTTTATTTCGTTTTGATTTAAATTAAAATCTAGTTTTTATATTCGAATTTGTTTTTTTGCTGATGTTGAAGGAAGCATGTCACTTGTAATTAATGATGCTAATGGTCAGAAAATGGTCGTAAATGTATTACACTTTCCTTAAGTAAGCGCCACTTAAAGCAAAGTATACTTACGACTTTAAGTCATTTTAATATTCGTTCCGAAAGTGTATTCACGTGTCTTGGTCATTAATAACTCGAATTGCTGGGTGTTAACAGTTTGAATAACCAACAAAAATAAGAGGAAAAAGTCTTTGGGATATTTGCATCTAATTTGCATATTTATTTTTTGCTCATAAAAATAATTTATATATTTTATTTTTTAAATGGTGGATTTATTTAAATTAAGACGGAAATTATAATTTACGTTAGCTTTATTGGCTCTCTTTTAACCTTTTCAGTCTCCTCTGTTCGTTTTTTTGTCGAAATAAGGGTTCTATGGAATAGTACGTAGATGAAAATGATGGTTCATTAAGATTTTAATGTTAATTTCGCGCGCTTTTAATTTGGAGGAATTTGAATGCGTTTTTATGGAAAAGTTTATGCGTTTTAGGAATAAAATATGATATATTTTGTAGATAGATTTTTTAAATGTTTTCGCGCATTTAGAAAAATGTTTTCAGTTTTCGTAAATATTTTAGTGTTAATTTTGTTTTCTTTGATTTTGATTTTTCCCGCCAGCGCTTTCGAACGTGACAAGATCTGCTGTCGCAAGGTGATGATCAAGGGATGCTATGTGAATAACCCCGAGAGGGCTTCGGTGGGCTGTGGCGATTGTACCGATCCGGGACTGTGGCCCTGGAATTATTGTGGCTATGGTCCGTGTAATTTTTGGGGCTGTAATTGTGATGGGGGCTGTCGGGTGCAGAGGAATGGGACGGAAATTTTGCATGATGTTTATTGAAGGTTTCGGGAAGTTCTTTGTGAAATTTGGGAAATTTAATAAAAAATGTTTCAAATTTAAATTTCGTGTAACTGTATTAAATTCTTGTATTTTGAAGTGACTAGAAACAGTCAAGAACGTTCTAGAATCAGAAAAACTTTCAAAAAGCTTTTAAAATCAGAAAAAATTGATTTGGTTCTAGAATGTTCTATTTCATTTAATGAGTTTGTATTTTGATCAAATCTTGGAAAAAAAGTTTCCATATGTCTACTATTGAAACTTTGATATTTAAAAATTTTCCAAATTCCAAGAAATAAATCGTATTAAAATATTAAATTATTATAAATTAATGATAATAAAATAAAATAATAAATAATTCAGCCAATTAATTTATGGTGAATTTTGAGGATTCCTGGAATAATTTTATTTCGAATAAAATTTTCGAGCAGTGGAAATTTTTTTTATTTGAAATTGTGATTTATTTCGACTTTTAGCTTTTTCAAATATATACCAAAATAAAATGTCGAATAAAAATATTTTGATTTTGTGTATCTTCTTCTTGATTTTACGATTTCCGGCGAAAGTTGAATCCGCTTGCTGTTACGCCTCCTTCATGTCTGGTTGTGATGTTAAAGATTTGAGCAAAATTTCACTTTCTTGTGAAGACTGTTCTTCTACGGGACCTTATTGTGGACATGGAAAGTGTAATGTATTTGGTTGTAATTGTGATGGTGGCTGTCGGAAAGCGAGTAAAAATCAAACTGCGCAAGCTTTTAAAAAGGTTAGCGATTTTATTGTTGTAAATCCGTTTTAATAAAGCAACAATAAAGTAAAATTATAAAGTAAAGTTGTTTGTTGTATTTGTAAATTGTGTATGGATTCTCCAGGGATCCTAGGGTTCTTGACTTGACCGTCCCCGCCTTCTAGTGATGCGCCCCATCCTCCTCTTCCGTTCCATGCACGTGCGGATCGTTGACATGGAAGCACTTGAGCAGTGCATAGCAAAAGACGAGCGTGTTGAGCACCGCATTCAACACCATCGACTCGGCCTCGATGAAGATGTGCTTGTCGTAGTGTTGATTGAAGCACAAATAGACAAACAGCAGTATCTTGATGCACAGTGAAATGGACAACAGCACCAGACCGTCGAGTACGAGTTCCATCACGAGAAAGGCGGTGGCAAACAGATAGAAGCACAGCCAAATCATGTTGCGCACAAAGATGCGCGCATCGTTGTTGTACTCCTCCGACACGAGATGCTCCTCATTCTTGGCCATTGCGAGTATCTTGGTGATGATGAAGTAGATCTCGATTAGGGCCAGGACTAGCAGCACACAGCGGAAGCCGTTGATCATGAAGCACATGCCCCGGTGGACGTGATGGTCCTCGTGTGCGGTCGAGTCGTTGGATGCTGCGGTCAGTTGGGTGAGACGGGCCAGGGGATGGGCCTTCTTGGGTCGCTTGGGTCGCTCTCGCGCTGGTGACACGACAAGGGTGGGCTCTTCTCTAGCTTGCTTGAGGATTTCTCGAGGAATCCCTAGGGATTCTTTGGATGGCGATACTTTGGATGAGGATACTTTCGATTTAGAATGACGATACTTTGCAATAGTATCGCTGAGACAGGATTTGAACGTGTCTTGGTATCCTGGGGACTTGCGACCCTTGTTACTTGGAACACATTCTTTAGGGCTCAGGGCTACAGTAGTGGACTTGAGCTCCTCTTGGATCACTTGCTCCTTCTTGGTTGGAACCGTCTTGGTAGGAACCGTCTTGGTAGGAACCGTCTTGGATGGAACCGTCTTGGATGGAACCGTCTTGGTTGGAACCGTCTTGGTTGGAACCGTCTTGGATGGAACCGTCTTGGATGGAACCGTCTTGGTTGGAGCCGTCTTGGTTGGAGCCGTCTTGGTTGGAACCTTCCTGGCTGGAGTCGTTTTGGTTGGAGCCGTCTTGGTTGGAGCCGTCTTGGTGGAAACCATGGTGGAAACCGTCTTGACCGACCCAACACTGCTCCTACTGTCAAGAGAGCCAGCTTCTTTAGGACGTAGTCGTTGTACATTGGTGGGTGTGTTTGTGGGCGTGTTGAGGAAGACTTGAGTCTTGGGAAGTGCTGGAAAGGGTGACGAGGGACACTTGGATACGAAGTTGCTTGAAGTTGGGTCGTTGGGATTAGGAGGAGACGCTTTCGAAGACATCTTGAACATAAAAGAAAGAGGGAGAGGGAGTTTTGGAAAAACACGATAAAAGTTCGTTTTGAACGGCTAGTTTTATAATGTCCGTATAAAAAGTTGAATTTTCGATTTTCGAAATTTGAACTTTTAGTTTTGCTCATGCGTATTCGATATTTTTGGTTATCGAAATTCCAAATTATTAATATTTTCTATCTTTTGTATCTATAGATTGGATCAATCGAATTCTGAACCTGTCAGAAAGTCCACTAAATGTGGAAAACTTTATGGACCGACTGGACAACGGTGTGCACGTGTGCAAGTTGGCCAAACTGATCGAGGCAGAGTGCAATCTCGTGCTGCCAAATGTGCCACTCGTGAATGGATTCAAGCCATTGCTGATGAAAAGTTGCGTTAATGGATCTCAATTCAACAATGGAACCAACCACAACAATTCACCTCCTACATCTAATTTGAGCTCGAGAACTACCACGCCCACTAAACCACAGGTAAGACATTCGAAATTTTAAATTAAATTTTGATTGAAAAAAATGTCTAAATTAGCCTAAATTAGACTAGTAGTTCGATATTCGAACTTGACCAAGAAATAGACATTTCTGACACATCCGAGAGTTATCATCATCATTGAGATTGAGATCTTGATCTTTGTGAATGTAAATTTATAAAGTGAGGGGGCAGGAAACGAAAGAAAAAATCTAAATCAAATAAAAAAGTCCACAGTAGTCAATACATATAATCATATACATGCCAATCATCATATCTATACATCAGATAACAAAATATTTCTTTATTTGATCATCACTTATTTGAATGACCCCGCATTTGAGCAACTTTTGCACTAACCTAATAATAGTAGAAATCATAATAATAAGCCAGTCAAAACATACAGAAGTCTTGAGGGCGCTCTGTTCGTGAAAAGCGTCGCGTCCTGTCCTGAGTTGACCTTCTTTTGGTGAATGAAAACATAACTTTATTATATAATACTTATTCATACATATACTAACAAAAGCATCGAGTCACTGTATTTATGAACAGTACAGTGTGCGCAACATGTCTAGACCAGGTTATTTGTTGTTGAATGCGTAGTAAAAGAAGAAGGAGCCAATTGATAAATCAATCAAATCGTGTCAATTGTAGAACTACCTCTCTTACCTTAGTTCAAAGCCTCAAACCCTCAAAACCTCGAAACGTTTTTTTTTGTTTGATTGATGTCCTGTTTCCTTCCACTTCTTGTTTGTTTGTAGGTTCGTAGACACAAATTGCTCAAGGAGGCACAAAATCAGTCATTCGTGAACAAAAAAAAAACTTTGACATTTGACCTTTAAAAGGTACAACTTAAAGCTGCAAAACAACTTAAATATACAACTTAACCTTTTGAGAACTTGGAACTTTAAGTACAAATATAAAAATAATAACATTACGTAATATAACATAACATTAGTATAGGATTCAAGGTGAGATATCGGATACATTCATGGTCTTAAAAGTTTCTCTAAATTGAGATATTCAACTTTCAAGGCCTTGAAGTACGTAAACTTTTGAGTGCGTTATACTTAATAGCCGGTATAGAGCATTTTCCGGTCGTTTAAACGTATCACCTTTCCGGAGAGAGAGAGAGAGAGAGAGAGAGAGAGAGAGAGAGAGAGAGAGAGAGAGAGAGAGAGAGAGAGAGAGAGAGAGATTTTTGGCTTGAAAACTGTCAATTTTACAATGCATTTTAACTTTATTTTACGTTACGTTACTTACCTTGCCAAGTTATTACTCAACTCATAACATGAAGCTTAACGCTCGATTGATCTAATGATTTAACCACCCATCGCTTAAAAGTCATACACCATGAGAGGTCTATTACGTACTATGTTACGTATAGTAGGGTGAAATAGTAGGAGAAAAATAACAATTTTCGAAACGTTTTTCGAAGAAAAGAAGGGTAATTTCGACATAGTAGATTGAAAATTAATTTTATTTTTTTTAAATGAGCTTTTTTACGTAACGAATAGTAAAGTGAAAAAGATAATGAATTATTCTGTTGTCTTTTGGGTGGGTGGTAATGGACAAAAGGAAACGATTTAGCTAATGATTGGTTTTCAGAAAATTTTAGACATTTCGACATTTGAAATTTGTATGACAATTTAAAGAGTTACTTAACAGGTGTCAGGGCTTAAATGAGTCTATTTGTGACAGGGGTAATTTAGACATTCGAGGAAATGAATCTATAAGTGATTTTCTATGGTTTTTAAAAAAATGTCATAACGATTCAAACTATATGAATATCCATAGAATGAATATCCATAGAATGAATATCCATAGAATGAATATCCATAGATTGAATATCCATAGAATGAATATCCATAGAATGAATATCCATAGAATGAATATCCATAGAATGAATATCCATAGAATGAATATCCATAGAATGAATATCCATAGAATGAATATCCATAGAATGAATATCCATAGAATGAATATCCATAGAATGAATATCCATAAAATGAATATCCATAGAATGAATATCCATAGAATGAATATCCATAGAATGAATATCCATAGAATGAATATCCATAGAATGAATATCCATAGAATGAATATCCATAGAATGAATATCCATAGAATGAATATCCATAGAATGAATATCCATAGAATGGCATATCCATAGAATGAATATCCATAGAATGAATATCCATAGAATGAATATCCATCGAATGGATATTCGTAACATGACTATTCATAGCAGAAATTTTCTGTTTTTAAGTAAAAACTTCCTTAAATCGCATAAAACGTTTACTATTTCACACCTTCATGAACTTTTTCTTTCTAGAACAATTTTGAAAGCACTCTTTTATCCATTTGTGATTGTCTTAAAAGATTAAGATTACGTTGTTTACACGAATAGAGTTGATACAATTAAAGTTGTATATTTACCATACCATTTACCTATGCTCAGACCTATCACAAATACCTGCAATATTTCGCACTTTTGTTTATTTACATACAAACTGTATCATTTGAGCATGTATAAGTACAGAAAGCTTAATGTTAGTTGTACATTGTGCTTTTTAAGGTAAATTACAGGATACATAATAACGTAATATCGTAATAACAACATTTAGTTACATTGTAGTATGCCGTTTGCATACAAATCCAAAATTAGTCGTTTCGTTTTGCATACTAAAACGTAAAAATTTAAACATTCATATATGACATTTATGTGTGGATTGTTAGACTTTTAATTATAGACCTTCTTGTTGTAATGAGATTTAGCATTTTTTTGTATGTATGTAAAACCCAATAGGGTTTATTTTGGATTTCTAAATTATAGAGTAGGTTTTTGCTGGACACACTAAAATACCGGGTAATATTTAAAGTCACAAAAAATGTTTGTGTGTGGCATAGAAAGAAATTTGTCATGGGTTTTGGGATATTGTATGAAATAGTTACGGTTTGGATTGTTAAGGCTTGGATAGTTTTGATTTGGACAGTTATGGCTTTGATAGTTAGGGTTTGGATAGTTTTGATTTGGATAGTTAGGACTTGGATAGTTAGGACTTGGATAGTTAGGACTTGGATAGTTAGGGTTTGGATAGTTAGGGTTTGGATAGTTTTGATTTGGATAGTTAGAGCTTGGATAGTTAGGGCTTGGATAGTTTAGGGCTCGGATAGTTTAGGGCTTGAATTGTTAGGACTTGGATAGTTAGGGCTTGGATTGTTAAGGCTTGGATAGTTTTGATTTGGACAGTTATGGCTTTGATAGTTAGGGTTTGGATAGTTTTGATTTGGATAGTTAGGACTTGGATAGTTAGGACTTGGATAGTTAGGACTTGGATAGTTAGGACTTGGATAGTTAGGACTTGGATATTTAAGGCTTAGATAGTTAGGGCTTGAATTTTTAAGAGAGGAATAGCCATGATTTGAAAAGCCTTCATTTTTCAAAGTTTTAAATTCATGATTTCTGAACAGTTTAGTATAGTTTAGTTTGTGACTAAACCAATTAATCTTTACAATCCACAATCTAATTTAGTCTTAAAATTGCATTTTGAAAATGCATAACATAATTCCAATTCGTACATGACATATCATTTGTCATTTTGTTAATTCCTTGTTGTATTACTTTTTTTTGTGCCCGGAAAACGTTTGTGCAACGGATTTGTGAGTGCTTCTCATGCTAATATGAGATCATTTGTCTTTCGTTTTTCTTTCTGTCTCTAATTTGAAATGTCTCGATTACAACAAACAGACAGACAGAGCAAAAAAGACGATTTACATATGAAGCATTTGTGCATATATATGTGAGATTGTGTTAAAAGAGAGCTGCAGTTCGCTAACTCTCTCGGCCAAAAACTGGCCAATACTTGATTGTTCTTGGGTAAACGAAACGAAAATTGTCGCGAAAAAGCAGTCATGAAGCTTTTAGTAGCTGTGAAGAGCGCTCTTCGAGAAGATCTCTTCTTTCTGCGAACCATGAACGAAATAATGTGTTGCAATTGTGAAGCTTAGGGCTAAGTGAGTGTGCGGAGGGGGGCCAAACCAAACGACTACCAATTGGCATATAACCCCATAAGTCTCACTCAGTAGTAGTGCACTATCCGTTCATGCACTGAGTCAGTAGTGAGACTCATGAGTCACTGCGATAATTTCCTTGTTTGATTTTATGTGCATGATCGACCATGCGACCGATTTAGATCACCTGCCAAACACTGTACTACGGTAAACGTTGAGTAAAGTAAAGTAAAGTAAGGTAAGGTAAGTAAAGTAAGGTAAGGTTGCAAGCCACCAAGCGAACACACAGCTTAGAGGTATATTCCAATCATCATCATGCAAGAAGAAGAAGCGAGGTTAGTGAGTTTGACGAAATACAAAGAAGCAAAAACTAAGAGGGGGAAAGTCGTCATCAAGAGCAAGTAATAAGTGCAAAACTGGGCAAATTGTCTTTTACTGGGTTAAAGCAAAGGAATGGGGCAAATACAAAAATGATGTTACACTTTGAATGTTCGTGAATGTGTGTTCACGTAAAGAACAGTCGTAAATGACGATTTTAACCAGAGCATTGGTATTAGGTATTTGGATAGTAGTCGTAGAAAAATAAACAAACAGATTGATGATTTATATTTCTAGAACGTCCAAGAAATGTTGATTGAATTTTCAAAACCAAATAACATTTGCTAAGTTGTTCAATTAAATGTTTTAGAATATGTCAACGACAGCCATAAACGAAAAGTCTATAAACTTAACCTGATTATTTTAAAAAGATATTTGGATATTGTTCGGGAAAAACTCAAAAATCTTGAATCTAGAATGTTCTAAAAATATATTGAAAAAAATATTCATTGATTGAATTTTTAGATGCTTCAATTTTCTAGAATGTATTCGCTTAAAGGAAAGACGCAAATAAAGATTTTTTACTTTGATTTTGGATATTTTGATTGTCTGCTAGTTTTTCGAGAAAAACGTTTGAATCCAGAATGTTGAATGAATCTTGATCATTTCTCCCGAACTTATAAAATCGTGTTATTAGAAGGTATAGTTGGAATGTTCTAGAATGTGTGCATTTAAAGGGGATTGTTACAAAATTTAAGTTATCTGAGTGACTGTTTGACTGTTTTAAAAAACAAGCGATTTTACTAGAAAGATTCTAAAATGTTCACGAATTGTTAAACGAATTTAAAGATTTTTCTAACTGAAAGTTTAGCATCTGCTATTTTGTTGTTTGCTGTTTGAACATTCTAGAATGTTCTCAAAATGTTTGGGAAAATTTAAACAAATAGAAATCTAAAAACAAAAATGTTTGTCTTTGACATTCAAACAAACCAAAAAAGCGAAAAAGACATTTATTTTCACATAACTCCTTTTCATACATGACTAATCTTCTAAGATAAATAATTGCGACATGAACATAATTAGACTCATATGCAAACACAACACAGTCACAGAGACACACACGTATAATCGTACATCATCTGTTATCTCAACATCTTAGAGTTGAAATGTTAATAGACACTCGAGACATACGAGACAAGATTCGTATACGATGTCGTCTGTCTGTCTGTTCGGGGTCGTTTGTCGCACTAATTTTATGGTCACTGGATATGATCATCATCATAACCGTGAGGGTGGGCACAAGCTATCCGTGTATTCTGAACCTTTAAAGAGATTACAGTTATCTTGAGGCTTTATCTGTTTGTATTATAATCCAACACATTTTTTCTTACCTTTTCTAAAATTTCTGTCTCCCTCAGGAAATTCCCAACTCTAATTACAACTATGTGAGTCCATCTCCACGCGGTAATCGGATATCGTCCATTTCGTCTGCCTCCTCGGATGGATCATCTACAACGCCCGTAACAACACCAACGACCGTAGCCTTCACTGCGAGCACCATGAAATGTTGGGAAAATGCCAAATCGCACTCTTTTTTCGCACGTGATAATGTCTCAAACTTTCTCAACTGGTGTCGCCTGTTGGGGGTGAAGGATGCGGTGCTCTTTGAAACGTAAGGTTTTATCTTAACCGTTAAGGTTTTGTTAGGTAATTTTGACATTAATTGACCCTATTTTTTGTTGTTTAATTAAACAGGGAAGATCTCGTATCGCATGTCAATCAGCGCAATGTGGTGCTCTGTCTGCTAGAGGTGGCTCGAATCGCCTGCACTCGCCATCAGTTCAGTCCTGCGCCCGGTTTGGTGGAATTTGAGGTGGAAATTGATCGAGAAATTGAAAAAGAGCTTAAACAGGAAGAGGAAAAGAAGAAACTTAAGGCCGAGAAGCAGAAACAAAAGCTTCAGAATGGAGATTCAGTTGATCAAGTTGAGGACCAAAATTCTGCCAAAAACTCGCTTGAAGATATTTTGTTTGGTGATGATGAACTCAAAAACGGAAGTAATAAACAGAATCTACCGGAAGTGGATCAGGGCGTACTTGAGGACCTAGAAGAGGAGGATGAGGTTACCTTAAACCGACCAGTTAGCGTTGCAACTACGAACTCTTCCGGTGCAGACGAAATAGATCGAGGATCCCTACTCGACGAAGAAACCTCTGCAACCGAATCGGAGGAACACAACTCGAACTGTAATGCCTCGACCGGATCGGTTCGATCGCCCTCCCCAACAAATTCCGTAATCAGTTCTGCGAGTTCCACCTATCTGGATCCTAGTAACATGATGAGTAACAATTGTGGCGCTAGTTCGAGCAGCGGCGCCTCGAATGCCTCCTCAACACCGACGCCAATGACCTCCGAATTGGATCACAAGGTAACTAGTGAGAATCGATTAGTCAAACAATTAATAGTAGCGATTATGCTAATTAATAGAAACCAAATTGGCTACTACTAATTTTATAACTCCCCACCCTCGATCTATACAATACAATATATATGAAATTATCTCACGCACTTGTCTTTCTACAGGTGATGCAAATTGCCAAAACCTATTACGGGAAAGAAGCACGCCAAGGTGTTCAACGTCTGTCCGAAGGTAAGTTTGAGCGTTAAGCGAGTTTGAGCGCTAATTAATGATTATCATCATAAGAGTGATGATTTGTTAAGTTGAGTTTGTGAATGAATGAGAGACGAGGCGACTATTAACACCCAACTGATTCACACGAGTGATAATCAATGTCATCATGAATTCATGAATCATGCGAGAAGAAACTTACAATGAAGGAACGCTACTTACGAATTTACATATTATTAAACTTTATAACAATTAAAAATTAAACATCTGGTAGCGTTACATAGCACTGTCACTTGATATGTGAATGATCCATTAGTTTTACCTTAAGTTTGTCTAATTTTATCTAACATGTGATGTTATATGAGAACAATAACAAAATTTTAATGTTTTATTATGTCAAGTTATAGTAGTCTTAATTAGATTAGACATCCTCATGAGAACGTACTTTGTGAACGTTAATTAAATTTTACTTCTCAGGTTTTATTGTTTTTATGTTTTCGGAAGCGCGCGCTTTTTCTTTCATCTTTTCATCATCAAAACACATCTTTTAATGTTCATATAAAAACAATTACTCTAGAATGTTTTTGAAAACAATTACTCATAAAAAAAAAGATGTGTCATACAAATATGTCGTTACCTTAATTATTTTCCAGGACAAAATTAATTTATAAAATTATAATTCATATTTACATAGCTTATTATTAAGTTTAATATTATTCATATAAAAGATGTTATCTTGTAAGATTTTCTCATAGATTAGTTTTCAAGAACAATATTATTGTTTTTGTCGTTTAATTGTTGTTTTCTTCTTGTGAGTAATTGTTTTGTTTTCCTAAAGTCAAGGTGCGAGCCGCACTCAAGTTGACAAGTTTCACAAGTTCTCAATTGTTTTCTGTTTATGTTTTTTAATTATTGTTTACAGTTTTGCAGTGTTGCGTTACGTTAATGGATAGAGGTTATTAAGAAGATGATGGTAAATAATTATGGGCTTTCCGTATAGTACATGTAAGGTGTTATGGTGACATTAGTTGTGTGTGTTGTGTAATTTCGCAAATGTTTCATGAAAATGTTTTATGTTTGCAGGTAAACAAGTTTGTTTGTTATTGTTGAGGAAATTGTTTTACGTTTTAATTTAAAGCTTTTAAATGTTTTAAAGCGCCATCTGACGGATGAATTTTGAACTAATGTTTTGTATTTTTAGGAAAATATAAAATTGCCAATCGTATTGTGTTTGTTCGGGTAAGTTTGATTTTGAGTTTTTTTTGAATTTTTAAAATAATTTTGTTCAAATTATTAGCTTCTAAAAGCCCGTCACGTGATGGTCCGTGTTGGCGGTGGTTGGACCACCCTATCCCACTTTCTTGCCCGTCACGGTGGCGATCCAAATCAGGAGATCCTACCCGACGAACTGCTGCCCCTGGACACCAAGTCCGTGAGTGTCAGTCCGCGCCGGCGCAGTAGCAGTACCCACACTCTAGTCATTCCGGGCGGCCATTACGTCAGTCAGCATAATCATAACCATAACCATCATCACAATAATCACCATTCGGTTTCACCGCCCAATAACGGTTCCAAGACGCCCACACCAACCCCAGACATTCATCGTGGATCGATCACGCCCACAACTCCCTATCATCCTCAATCGAGATATATAAGCTCAACGCCTGTTAGTAGGCGAAGTTCTATTTCGAGTCCCGAACCTTCAATCGGTTCTTCGACTAGTGGGTACTCTTCTTCCGGTGGAGGCGGTGGTGGAAACAAAATTCTGTCTCTTGATACCAAGATCCCGGTTCTTCGACGTCGACAGCGGCTACCATCACTACAACTGAGTCAAGAGCCCTTCCGAAATCGATCATCTAGCGTAACCGGTGGTAACGGCATATACGGACTGCCCCGATCGAGTTCTACAATTCTAACCGGACCAGGCTCAGAGCTATCCCAAATTCCACGTTCCCGTTACATCAACTATCTACAGAGTTCACAGCACATTACGAGACGAATGTCAAACTCGAATATTCCAACACTAAGCTCGACAACTTCATTGAACAGTAACGGTTCCATAACTAATGGCCTACTAACTCCAACTAACATCAATCCAACGGCTAATGGCTTCACAACTCCACCTAAACAGAACTCTTTCATAAGGAAAAGCGCACAGAAAACATTTTAAAACCCAGAAAAAAGAAAGTTTGAACGTTAGATTTCTAGTCTAGTTTATTGGACGTTGTTTGTTTTTGATTTAACTTCTGAAAACCTCGATAAAACCTAACTTAATATATAACCCATATTGCATAATATATTATATAATAACCATTAACATTAATATATATAAGACACATTCATAAATAACGTTATATTTCATTCACTATATGTATGTTATCATTTTCCTCCATCTATCTTATAATTTGTCATATTAATTTTCCCCTTTTCATCTGTTTCATGATTTTTCATCAATTGTTCTATCTATCTATCGTTGTGTTTTAATCTGTACTGTATTCTGATTGATTGATTTAATAAAATAAAAATAATTTAATAAAAATAATTGTTTTTTATTGTTTGTTGATTTTATTTCCGTTTGTGTTCCGAGTGAATTTTTAAAAAATTGATTTTGAAATTAGAAAACAAACGTAGCCTATGGCGCCATCTAGGGGCGAGTAAATAAGTTAAAATCTTAAATTTGGAGTATTTTCGTTTTTATTCTACCTGAACCTAATCAGTTATAATTGTCCGACAAATGAAGAACCAACTCAGTGAGAAGCTCAATTTTGGTTGTTAGAGTTTTCCATCCTTCGGTAGCCTTGACTTTTCGTACATTCCTGCTGATGTACTCGAAACATTTCGACTTCAAGACCTCAGATCGGTGGAGGTCTGCCATCATCAGAGTGGCCACCACAGATTCGATGGCTAAGTTAGCACATAGATACTGCTCACAGAGGCTTTTGAGATGTTCCAGTTGGTACTGTAAGAACAAAAGAGTTTATAAATAAAATTTCAATTACAAAATGTTAGCATTCCAACTTTATCAGCAGCAGCCATCAGTTTGAATGCATTCTCCTCCATTTTGTCCACCTTGTCCGTGTAAATGTACCGAAGTAATTCGTGGTATGTCTCGGCTGACTCATTTTCAATCTCGATTCGATTCTCTTG
This sequence comes from Rhizoglyphus robini, assembly GCA_023373905.1. Taxonomy (NCBI): domain Eukaryota; kingdom Metazoa; phylum Arthropoda; class Arachnida; order Sarcoptiformes; family Acaridae; genus Rhizoglyphus; species Rhizoglyphus robini. Next base: position 1,108,293 of record JAKIJQ010000031.1, on the reverse strand, counting down.
TTTCTCCTTAGTGTCATGCTCGAACATGGCACCGAACACAGCTGAACGAGCCGAAAGGATAAGTTTGTGTACCTTGAATTCGATGCCACCAGCCACCAGCACAGCATCACTCAACTTGCCACTCTCAAGCAACGAGCCATAGTCTTGCACAATAGTTGACTGTTTGATTGATTCTTCCGGGTATGGGATTTCATCCAAATCCGAGTCAATTATGTAAAGCTATTGAAAACTTTGTAAATTGTCGAGAATTCTAGGTAAAATGAACCTACCTCACAATAAATAGTCAGTTTATCGTTCACCAACCATCCACTAGCAGCATCCAATATATCGTCCCGAGAAAGAATGTACTGTCCACGGAATTGGTGAATTTTGCTGTATCTGATTTTCCCTTCTGAAACAAAAAAAACAGTTACATAAGATTTATGGTTAGGTGTTAGGTAGGTTAGGTGCCGTGTAGGATTTGGTTTTGTTTCTGAGTTAGGTAGGTTAGGTGCCGTGTAGGATTTGGTTTTGGTTCTGTGTTAGGTAGGTTAGGTGCCGTGTAGGATTTGGTTTTGGTTCTGTGTTAAGTAGTTTAGGTGCCGTGTAGGATTTGGTTTTGGTTCTGTGTTAGGTAGGTTAGGTGCCGTGTAGGATTTGGTTTTGGTTCTGTGTTAGGTAGGTTAGGTGCCGTGTAGGATTTGGTTTTGGTTCTGTGTTAGGTAGGTTAGGTGCCGTGTAGGATTGGGTGGGTGGGACTGTGATACCTTGAGTGTTGCACTTTTGTCCTTTACGATTCACAATTGACATTCGATACTGCACCATGATTTTACCATCATTTGGCGCACTGGCCATATAAATACAAAATGAGGCATTTGTAGAAAGCCAACAGTTGTTGTCCTGCATGTTAATGTAAGGATTCATGCACAGGCCAAATTTTGCATTCGATGAATGAAACCACTCCAACTTGGTTGTGGCTGTATTGAAGTTGGTGAAATGATCAATTACAAGAGTACATTTTGCGGACGGTTCACGTTTTTTAATTGCGCAGGATGACATCACGGATGGTGGCTATTTTGTTCGTGTAAATTATACAGAAGGAGATATTTTTTTTAAGTAAAACAACACGCAGCACTGACTAAACAGAAAGGACTATGCTCATTTTGGAAAAATTTTTACAACAAGATTTGACCTATACCAGAATGAAGTACTCCCCTAGGGCTACAAAAAAATCATTGAAACCTAGGGTCCACCAGGTGGCGTTTCGGTATAAAATGACAAACAACATTGACAAAAGTACGAATAGCTATTCACGTGAAAATATGTTTTCATTTGAGCCAAAGCCGTTATTATTATTTTTCAATGGAATTCCATTTATGTATGGATTCAGTACTACCTCAAGAACACGAAAAAATATCATGTAGCTAGATATAGCATATGGTCAGAATAAAACTATTTTGACGATATAACTCACATGAAAACATATTTTCACGTGAATAGCTATTCGTACTTTTGTCAATGTTGTTTGTCATTTTATACCGAAACGCCACCTGGTGGACCCTAGGTTCCAATGAGTTTTTTGTAGCCCTAGGGGAGTACTTCATTCTGGTATAAGTCAAATCTTGTTGTAAAAATTTTTCCAAAATGAGCATAGTCCTTTGCTGTTGTGGCATGTACTTATGAGTTGGCTAAATTGAGTTACCATGGTGATTCAATGATAATGTGCAAATTAATCAACGTATCAATGTATTGATGATAACAAGTGGTATATGTCATACAACAACAATAAATTGTCATTGAAAGTCGGGCACTTGGCTTAAGTTAAGTTATCTTCAATGAAATGTATTGAGTTGATAAGGTTGGAAATTAATGCATAAATGAAAGTTAATATGACATTCTTGCATAGCTTAAACATTGAAATTAAGAATCCATCAAAAATCGATTACACCATGGACCTCGTATACTGACATTGTGAGCACTGTGTATGACTGTGAGTGAATGAGTGAGCTTTTACGATTGAGTCCAGTTTGCTTTTGACAGAACATTTGACTGCTACATTTGTGTTCATTTTGAAGAAAAATGGTTAAACTAAATAGTGCCAAAGTCAAATCAATAATGGCGTGAAGAAAACTAAATGCAACATCGCTCGAAAGTTGAAAAAAACTCATCTGTGTTATCAATGATTTTTATTTCAATTTCTGTTTGTCGCCTCCCACATGAATGCAATTGAGCAATTGGGTTCAAAACAATGTCTGGATAATAGATTCGGATGTGGAGAATCCAAATCTCACAAGACAATTGGTCTCAAGAGTGTGGATCTATTAGACAATCAACTTTGAGTATATCGAAGAGGATGAGTCACTGTATGGAGAGAGAGATTTTACGATTGAGCCCAGTTTACTTGGGTCAATACCTTTGTTGGGGAAATTTTGGCTTTAAATGTTCCCAGAGGTGTGAATTTAATGATATGATACTCAAATACTTCCTTTGCATCAACCCAAAGATATTGTGTCACAAAGTAGATACACTGTGTTGGTTTTCGAGTTCAAGTTTGAGTTTGATGTATCAAATCGAAAGCCGTCATTATATATGCACTGTATACATAAAGGAACTGCAAAGGAATGCGAATACATGGAAAAAGAAGAAACGAGTTAGATTTGAGTTAACGAAAATGCCATCTTTTTATTACCAGATAGATTGCCTTTTTAGTAATCTTGCCCATTGGTCCAAAATTGAAAGTGAACCGCTTCTTTGAGTGCACCAACTCGTACACTGTCAACAGTTTGAGCTTGGCCGCCGTCTGTTGAGAGGTCAGTAGTGCCTGTGCACGGAACATGAATCGTCTAGTCCGGTACAGTGCACCACAAAGCCAAATGCATATGGCACATATTTGCAGAACGGCCATTATTTGAGCGTATGCGATCGCAAAATAGACAATCTTTTCGCCAGTGGTGGTCTTTTCAAACACGAGTGTGGCAATTATCAGCACGTTGAAAGGCAATAAGGTGCACAGTACCATGGTGGTGGAGCTCACCACAAACTTTTGATTGATGTGTGTCAAGGCACGCACAATTCGGCAGTACTCCCGCCCGAACAAGGTCAACTTGAGTGCCAACACTTGGCGATGGTTTCTTCTCCCCAGGGCCTTCCATTTGTGGTTTTTGTGTTTGTTGTCAGAAGAGGACGTACATTTGTCGACCCAGTTGGACAGCGAACGATCAAGAGTGCAAATGTAGGACCGATAAACAAACGCCAGAATGAGCAAGTAGCCAAGGGCAAAGACGGCACAGCGAACAGTGTTCCACGAAAAGTAGACAATGTAAGTTAACTCACAGGCTATTATGGCAAATTGTACTGAGCACACAGCTACGTAGTGAGATGTTGTTCGCAGGTAAATCAACATCAGTGGACACAACAAAATGACTTGATATATATATATATTTCATGAAAGTTAAAATAGTTAACACAGATAGAGACTATAGATTGCAATCGAAACTGCTCAATTACGAAATATCTCGGGCCCTGTTATCAGGAAACATTTTCATTACTTGTAAATGTCATCGGACACCCTACACGTCCCTTACGTCCTACACAACACCTAACCTAGCTAACACCTTACCAAAACAAACTCATACACGGCACCTAACCTACCTAACACCTTACCAAAACAAACTCCTACACGGCACCTAACCTACCTAACACCTTACCAAAACAAACTCCTACACAACACCTAACCTACCTAACACCTTACCAAAACAAACTCCTACACGGCACCTAACCTACCTAACACCTTACCAAAACAAACTCCTACACGGCACCTAACCTACCTAACACCTTACCAAAACAAACTCCTACACGGCACCTAACCTACCTAACACCTTACCAAAACAAACTCCTACACAACACCTAACCTACCTAACACCTTACCAAAACAAACTCCTACACGGCACCTAACCTACCTAACACCTTACCAAAACAAACTCCTACACGGCACCTAACCTACCTAACACCTTACCAAAACAAAATCCTACACGGTACCTAACTTACCTAACACCTTACCAAAACCAAACCAAATGACAATGTTTCCTAATAACAGGACCTGAGAAATTCTGTAATTGTGCAGTTTCGTTGCAGTCTAATATATACCTCTCTTGTTGGTTAATCTAACCTCAATTTTGTACTGAAAAGATGTATTTAAAAACTTACCCGGGACCAAAAAGTTCATTGCCGCAAGTGTGTAATCCACTACTTTAGTGATCATGCGTGTTCGAATGTGAATCAACAGGGGCAAATGAGGAAAGCTGGCCAACTTGGTCACTCTAATGGGCGCCATTGATTGACCCCTTTTCCATAAGGTTTCATAATGACGAGCAGCCACAATTGGTCGATAGTAGAGTGGCACCCGAGACAAGCGAGGCTTCCAGTTTTTGCTGAGTAGTTGTTCATTTTGAATGACAACTTGATGAAACAGATTGAGCACATATCGATCGAGCCCATAGTAGAGGTGATAGTGAATGTAGGCGCCAAACAGGTACAGAAACGAGGATGCAAAGCCAATGTAGGATATTGGCTGGTGAGGCTTGAACAGATTCAACTGTCGCAAAGCTGAGTCCATCAGTGGATCATACTGACGGTAGTGTTGCATAAAGTCGCTTGATCCGGTCCATTTGGCCAACAAACTGATGGCCATCACACGAGCAACGAATAGAACTAAGACGAGATAGGCCAAACAGTGCCACAGCCGTTGCAGGTTCGAGTACTGTAGAGTGGCGATGCGATAGTGCAAAAACTTACTCGGAAATATTTGAAATAGGTCACAGTTCAGCAGACGAAACACGAAGGTGCTCAGCTTGGCCATAGTTTGCGAGGAAACACTTTTGTCACCAACTTTTGCAAATTACTAAATGAATTTGAATTTTAAAATTTCCTAAAAGGGCAATTAAATTCAAATTAAAACTTTAATTAGTCAAAAAAGTTTGCTACTTACTTATTATGAAATATATTTGTTAATTACATATTTCATGTATTTATGTATTTTAATTATATTCATTTAAATTTAAATTCTGAGAAATTACAAAATTGGTAAATTAAAGTTGAATTTTTTAAAATCTAAATTAAAATTATTAAAATTATTTAAATAACATTTATATTTTATATTATATTATATTATTATTATATATATTTTAGTTTAAATAGAGTTTGGAAATGTACAAATTGATTTTACTAAGGAAACTCGAAAATAACTTGACGTGACGTCAAATAAATGAGAACAAATCGTTACAAGAGCTGTCTATCTTAAAAAATCCATAACCGTCAGGAGTCGATTTGTTGGATGAGTTTCATTCATTCATTCATTCATTCTCAAGACGCAACCACCATTGCTGGTGGACTTGACCGAGCCCTGATTACAGGTCAAGTTTCTTTGCTTTCGCGTAGCGAAAAATTTGTTTTTAAATACTTTTATGATAAATTGCTATAAAGCGATTTTTTTAGAGCAACATGTAAAAGTCGTTAAAGAAATGATCGATCACTTATCAAACATATCGAAATCCGGCTGCTCACGTGCTCCGTGTTGGTTTTCGAGTTCAAGTTTGAGTTTGATGTATCAAATCGAAAGCCGTCATTATATATGCACTGTATACATAAAGAAACTGCAAAGGAATTCAAATACATGGAAAAAGAAGAAACGAGTTAGATTTGAGTTAACGAAAATGCCATCTTTTTATTACCAGATAGATTGCTTTTTTAGTAATCTTGCCCATTGGTCCAAAATTGAAAGTGAACCGCGTCTTTGAGTGCACCAACTCGTACACTGTCAACAGTTTGAGCTTGGCCGCCGTCTGCTGAGCCGTGAGTAGTGCCTGTGCACGGAACATGAATCGTCTAGTCCGATACAGTGCACCACAAAGCCAAATGCATATGACACATATTTGCAGAACGGCCATTATTTGAGCGAATGCGACCCCCAAATATAAAACCTTTTTGCCAGTGGTGATCTTTTCAAACACGAGTGTGGCAATTATCAGCACGTTGAAGGGCAATAAGGTGCACAGTACCATTGTGGTGGCGCTCACCACAAACTTTTGATTGATGTGTGTGAGTGCACGCACAATTCGACAGTACTCCCGCCCGAACAAGGCCAACTTGAGTGCCAACACTTGGCGATGGTTTTTTCGCTCGCGAACCTTCCATTTGTTCCTTTCGGACAAGGTACATTTGTGAACCCAGTTGGACAGCGAACGATCAAGAGTGCAAATGTAGGACCGATAAACAAACGCCAGAATGAGCAAGTAGCCAAGGCCAAACAAGGCACAGCGAACCGTGTTCCACGAAAAGTAGACAATGTAAGTCAACTCACAGGCTATTATGGCAAATTGTACTGAGAACATAGATACATGGTGAGATGTGGCTAGCAGGTAAATCAACAACAGAGGACACACCAAAATACCTAGATAGATTTATATATTTCATGAAAGTTAAAATAGTTAACACAGATAGAGACTACAATCTAGATTGAAAAAAACTATTGCATCGAAACTGCCCAATTACGAAATGTATTCAAACACTTACCCGGTACTAAATTTATAGCCGCAAGTGTGTAATCCACTACTTTAGTGATCATGCGTGTTCGAATGTGAATCAACGGGGGCAAATGAGGAAAGCTGGCCAACTTGGCCACTCTAATGGGCGCCATTGATTCACCACTTTTCCATAAGGTTTCATAGTGACGAGCAGCCACAATTGGTCGATAGTAGAGTGGCACCCGAGACAAGCGAGGCTTCCAGTTGTTGGCCTTCGTATTGCTGAGTTGTTGTTCATTTTGAATGACAACTTGATGATACAGATTGAGCACATATCGATCGAGCCCATAGTAGAGGTGATAGTGAATGTAGGCGGTAAAGAGGTACACAAACGAGGCTGCAAAGCCAATGTAGGATATTGTCTGGTGAGGCTTGAACAGGTTCAACTGTCGCAGAGCTGTGTCCATCAGTGGATCATACTGACGGTAGTGTTGCATAAAGTCGCTTGATCCGGTCCATTTGGCCAACAAACTGATGGCCATCACACGAGCAACGAATAGAACTAAAACGAGATAGGCCAAACAGTGCCACAGGCGTTGCAGGCTCGAGTACTGTAGAGTGGCGATGCGATAGTGCAGAAATTTACTCGGAAATATTTGAAATAGGTCACAGTTCAGCAGACGATACACGAAGCTGCTGAACTTGGCCATAGTTTGCGAGGAAACACTTTTGTCACCAACTTTTGTGAAACACTAAATGAATTTTAATATATTTTAAAATACGCAATTAAATTCAAATTAAAAGTTTAATTAATTGAAAAAGTTTTCAACTTACATATTGTGAAATATATTTGTTAATTACAAATTTCCTGTATTTTAATAATATTCATTTAAATTTCAATTCTCGGAATTTACAAAATTGTCAAATTAAAGTTGAAATTTTTAGACTTAATTAAAATTAAAATTATTTAAATCATTTAATTGTCGAGCGTAAGCGAAGACTAAGGCACAACAATTTCGATTATTGTACGGGTAACTCCTCCTACATTTCTCAACCGATTTGCATCAAATTTTGCAAAAGTCCTTAGAATACCTTGCAGATGTGCCGTTTGACTTTGGTTTTTGCTAAAACTGTTTTTTAAGTATACCTGCCGAACAAATTTCAGATTGAAAAAGTCAAAGCCTGAATTCCCATTGTTGGGTCTCAATGTCCAACAATGAGTGCAACAATTGAAATGGGAAATTTGGTCACTGGGAGAATTGTGGGCGTCGGTTAGGATAGGGTTAGGTTTAGGTGGTTAGGCAGGTGTGGGCGTCGGTTAGGATAGGTTTAGGTTAGGTTTAGGTGGTTAGGGAGGTGTGGGCGTCGGTTAGGATAGGGTTAGGTTAGGTTTAGGTGGTTAGGTAGGTGTGGGCGTCGGTTAGGATAGGGTTAGGTTAGGTTTAGGTGGTTAGGCAGGTGTGGGCGTCGGTTAGGATAGGGTTAGGTTAGGTTTAGGTGGTTAGGTAGGTGTTTTTTGCTTACACTCGACTTTTCCCCCATAATGCCAATTTTGGGGACATTACTTTCAAAATACATTCAAAGGCTTCAAATTTAGCACCCGCAGGGCCCACTAGTTTAAATTAAAAGTTTAATTACTTGAAAAAGTTTTCAACTTACATATTGTGAAATATATTTGTCAATTAAAAATTTTCCGGCATTTTAATAATATTCATTTAAATTTCAATTCTCGGAATTTACAAAATTGTCAAATTAAAGTTGAAAATTTTTAGACTTAATTAAAATTAAAATTATATTAATAACATTTATATTTTAATATATTTCAAGTTCAAATAGAGTTCTTCAAAAATGTAAAATCTATTTAAAATTTAGGGTAACTTTTAATTTCTCTTGGGCCGATTTGATGGCGCCAAGTGAATGAGTTTGATAAAGTTTTAAATTGCACAAAGGCACACCTGTTCATTTATACAAACAATAAGATTGTTCAAAATAGGTATTTGTACAGCATATCTCAAGTATCCAAAAGTTTAGTATACTTGAGACAAGTTGAATAAGAACATCTGTACATACAAAGTGCTCTCCAAAACTTATTTTGTATTGCATTTAAAGTTTTTAAAGATAAAACTTATGACAAAGCAGTTGCTATTTGGGTACAGCGGGTACTTCAAATTGTTGCAACTGTTATCAAGCATATTATGGTCCGGCTTCTAGGCATCATTATCATCCTAAATCCTTATCTTTTGGATCACATTATGATACAAATCATTTAGTATATTGGTGATTGACAATTTTAAAAGTACAAAAATTGTATAAATAGTTCAACAGTCAAAACAACAGCACTTTCAAAACTGTCATTTTCATTTCTTCAATTATCCATTGCAAAAATGAAAACGCTAAAACACTTTTCCGTCTTTTTGATGATAATCGCTTCATTGAGTAGGTTTTTCATATTTTTAAGCTAAAATTTTTTTAAATTAATGAATTAATTTTCCTGTAGACAAATCTGAAGCCGCCGAGTCTTTGTGTGGCGACTGGGAGCCTTACAAAGACATGAAGTGCTTCAAGATACTCGACAGCACCTTTCGAACATTTGAGGAAGCCGAGAAAAGTTGCAACAAACTCGAAAACAGCCCAACTTTACCGATGATTGGCTCGAAAGAGGAACAAGAGTTTTTGGCGAATTTTCTGTTTAAAACTCACAAAAAGTTGGAGAACTTTTGGCTTGGTGCTAAATTTTCAAACAACAAATTTGTTTGGCTAGACAATACAGAAGTGGGTTTCACCAATTGGGATGTTAAGGGCCCGAAAAATAAAACAAACTACTGCATTCAAATGGAAGCTGATGAAACGATTGCGGGAAAGTGGATCGACGAACCTTGTGAGAAGGTGAATCAGGTTGTTTGTCAGAAGTTGCCAACATGGTCACTGTTGCGTTTGCAAAAAGCATTTTTGGAATCAAGAAAAGAGATCGAAGAAATGAAAACACACATCAAAATCATTGAACAGAATCCAATTCCTATTGGTTTCATTTACGTGCAACTTCCGAGTCAGCCCGAACCAAAAATTTTGTGGCCTAAGGTAGAGTGGAAGGATGTCACCTCGGAATATGCGGGACTATTCTTTCGTGCTGAAGGTGGAAATGCGACAACTTTTGGAAATGTTCAAGAGGCAAGCAGTCCTAGGCTAACGCAAATTAATAGCCATTTAGAATATAAAAAAATTAATATTATTTCAAATATTCAACCTGGAGCATGGAGTGATAATATCTTTGCTGGAAGTAGAACTGGAAACACATTCGCTGGTTTATCGTTTTTAGTATCCGAAACCGAAGTAAGACCTAGAAACAAAGCAGTCCGCATTTGGAAAAGAACCAATTGAAAAATCATAAATAATTCTGTGTAATAGCAATTGTATATTTATGAATAATATAATAAATAACTATAACAAACTTGATTAATGACTGATGACAATTTAGTATGGCGTCATGTACTGCGCAGTGTCCACTTGAATGTACTGATTCGGCTCGCAGTATAACAAATAAGAGACAAACTTGCCCAACAAACAGTTCAACTATCTTGCCAAAATTACAAAGAACCAATCGTCTCAAAATGTATTAAATCATTCATTGCATAACCGAGATACTTTATTACTAAATACTTTTACTATCTTGTCCGTAATTACCCTGAACCAATCACTTCAAAATGTATTAATTCATTCATTGGAAAACCGATAAACTTGCCCAACAAACAGTTCAACTATCTTGCCGAAATTACCGAGAACCAATCACCTCAAAATGTATTAATTCATTCATTGGAAAACCGATAAACTTGCCCAAAAAACAGTTCAACTATCTTGCCGAAATTACCGAGAACCAATCACCTCAAAATGTATTAAATCATTCATTGGAAAACCGATAAACTTGCCCAAAAAACAGTTCAACTATCTTGCCGAAATTACCGAGAACCAATCACCTCAAAATGTATTAAATCATTCATTGGAAAACCGATAAACTTGCCCAAAAAACAGTTCAACTATCTTGCCGAAATTACCGAGAACCAATCACCTCAAAATGTATTAAATCATTCATGATTGTTTTCGACAGGATATTTGACTGCTGCATTTGTGCTCATTTTGTAGAAAAATGGTCAAACTAAATAGGGACAAAGTCAAATCAATAATGGCGTGGAGAAAACTTAATGCAGCATCTCTCGAAAGTTGAAAAAAACTCATCTGTGTTATCAATGATTTTGATTTAAACTGTTTGTCGCCTCCCCCACATGGCGGCGATTGAGCAATTGGGTTTAAAACAATGTCTGGATAATAGATTCCGATCCTGTGAATCTAAATCTCACAAGACAATTTGTCTCTACAGCGTGGATCTATTAGACAATCTACTTTGAGTATATCGAAGAGGATGAGTATGGAGAGAACAACGAGATATTTTACGATTGAGCCCAGTTTACTTGGGTCAATACCTTTGTTGGGAAAATTTTGGCTTTAAATGTTCCCAGACGTGTGAATTTAATGATATGATACAGAAATCGATACTCAAATCAACCCAAAGATATTGTGTCCCAAAGTAGATACACTGTGTTGGTTTTCGAGTTCAAGTTTGAGTTTGATGTATCAAATCGAAAGCCGTCATTATATATGCACTGTATACGTAAAGGAACTGCAAAGGAATTCAAATACATGGAAGAAGAAGAAACGAGTTAGATTTGAGTTAACGAAAATGCCATCTTTTTATTACCAGATAGATTGCCTTTTTAGTAATCTTGCCCATTGGTCCAAAATTGAAAGTGAACCGCGTCTTTGAGTGCACCAACTCGTACACTGTCAACAGTTTGAGCTTGGCCGCCGTCTGCTGAGCGGTCAGTAGTGCCTGTGCACGGAACATGAATCGTCTAGTCCGATACAGTGCACCACACAGCCAAATGCATATGGCACATATTTGCAGAACGGCCATTATTTGAGCGAATGCGACACCCAAATATAAAATCTTTTTGCCAGTGGTGATCTTTTCAAACACGAGTGTGGCAATTATCAGCACGTTGAAAGGCAATAAGGTGCACAGTACCATTGTGGTGGCGCTCACCACAAACTTTTGATTGATGTGTGTGAGTGCACGCACAATTCGACAGTACTCCCGCCCGAACAGGGCCAACTTGAGTGCCAACACTTGGCGATGGTTTTTTCGCTCGCGAACCTTCCATTTGTTCCTTTCGGACAAGGTACATTTGTGAACCCAGTTGGACAGCGAACGATCAAGAGTGCAAATGTAGGACCGATAAACAAACGCCAGAATGAGCAAGTAGCCAATGGCAAACAGGGCACAGCGAACAGTGTTCCACGAAAAGTAGACAATGTAAGTTAACTCACAGGCTATTATGGCAAATTGTACTGAGAACATAGATACATGGGGAGATGTGGCTAGCAGGTAAATCAACAACAGAGGACACAACAAAATACCTAGATAGATTTATATATTTCATGAAAGTTAAAATAGTTAACACAGATAGAGACTACTATATAGATTGAAAAAACTATATAGATTGCATCGAAACTGCCCAATTACGAAATTTCTCGGGCCTTGCTATCAGGAAACATTTTTATTACTTGTAAATGTCACCGGATATTTACGAATTGGTCATTTCGAGGTTTGACGGACTTTGTAGCTCGTTAAATTAAATTAACGATGAAATTATTTTCTATTCCAATTTGATCTGAATTAAATTTAGACTAAAAATCGTCTATAATTTTTTTTTATTAAACTTTACTTTAGATCATGGATCATTGACAACTTGTGAATCGAAAAAACTAATCCTACAGGTCACCTAACCTACCTAACACCTTACCATAAACCCAATGCTACACGGCAACTAACCTACCTAACACAGTACCAAAACCCAATCCTACACGGCACCTAACCTACCTAACACCTTACCATAAACCCAATGCTATACGGCACCTAACCTACCTAACACAGTACCAAAACCCAATCCTACACGGCACCTAACCTACCTAACACCTTACCATAAACCCAATCCTACACGGCACCTAACCTACCTAACACCTTACCATAAACCCAATGCTACACGGCAACTAACCTACCTAACACCTTACCATAAACCCAATGCTACACGGCAACTAACCTACCTAACACAGTACCAAAACCCAATCCTACACGGCACCTAACCTACCTAACACCTTACCATAAACCCAATGCTATACGGCAACTAACCTACCTAACACCTTACCATAAACCCAATGCTATACGGCAACTAACCTACCTAACACCTTACCATAAACCCAATGCTATACGGCAACTAACCTACCTAACACCTTACCATAAACCCAATGCTACACGGTACCTGCCCTACCTACCACTTTACCAAAACCCAATCCTACACGGCACCTAACCTACCTAACACCTTACCAAAACCCAATCCTACACGGCACCTAACCTACCTAACACCGTACCATAAACCCAATGCTACACGGCAACTAACCTACCTAACACAGTACCAAAACCCAATCCTACACGGCACCTAACCTACCTAACACCTTACCATAAACCCAATCCTACACGGCACCTAACCTACCTAACACCTTACCATAAACCCAATCCTACACGGCACCTAACCTACCTAACACCTTACCAAAACCCAATCCTACACGGCACCTAACCTACCTAACACCGTACCAAAACCCAATCCTACACGGCACCTAACCTGCCTAACACCCTACCAAAACTAAACCAAATGGCAATGTTTCCTGATAACAGCACCTGAGAAATTCTGTAATTGTGCAGTTTCGATGCAGTCTAATTTATACCTCTCTTGTTGTTAATCTAACCTCAATTTTGAAAAGATGTGTGTATGTATTCTACCACTTACCCGGTACTAAATTTATAGCCGCAAGTGTGTAATCCACTACTTTAGTGATCATGCGTGTTCGAATGTGAATCAACGGGGGCAAATGAGGAAAGCTGGCCAACTTGGCCACTCTAATGGGCGCCATTGATTCACCACTTTTCCATAAGGTTTCATAGTGACGAGCAGCCACAATTGGTCGATAGTAGAGTGGCACCCGAGACAAGCGAGGCTTCCAGTTGTTGGCCTTCGTATTGCTGAGTTGTTGTTCATTTTGAATGACAACTTGATGATACAGATTGAGCACATATCGATCGAGTCCATAGTAGAGGTGATAGTGAATGTAGGCGGTAAACAGGTACACAAACGAGGCTGCAAAGCCAATGTAGGATATTGGCTGGTGAGGCTTGAACAGGTTCAACTGTCGCAAAGCTGTGTCCATCAGTGGATCATACTGACGGTAGTGTTGCATAAAGTCGCTTGATCCGGTCCATTTGGCCAACAAACTGATGGCCATCACACGAGCAACGAATAGAACCAAGACGAGATAGGCCAAACAGTGCCACAGGCGTTGCAGGCTCGAGTACTGTAGAGTGGTGATGCGATAGTGCAAAAACTTACTCGGAAATATTTGAAATAGGTCACAGTTCAGCAGACGAAACACGAAGGTGCTGAACTTGGCCATAGTTTGCGAGGAAACACTTTTGTCACCAACTTTTGTGGAACACTAAATGAATTTTAATATATTTTAAAATACGCAATTAAATTCAAATTAAAAGTTTAATTACTTGAAAAAATGTGCAACTTACATATTGTGAAATATATTTGTTAATTACAAATTTCCTGTATTTTAATAATATTCATTTAAATTTCAATTCTCGGAATTCACAAAATTGTCAAATTAAAGTTGAAATTTTTTAGACTTAATTAAAATTAAAATTATTTAAATCATTTAATTTAAATTAAAAGTTTAATTACTTGAAAAACGTTTGCAACTTACATATTGTGAAATATATTTGTTAATTACAAATTTTCCGGCATTTTAATAATATTCATTTAATTTTCAATTCTCGGAATTTACAAAATTGTCAAATTAAAGTTGAAAATTTTTAGACTAAATTAAAATTAAAATTATTTAAATCATTTAAATAACATTTATATTTTAATATTTCAAGTTCAAATAGAGTTCTACAAAAATGAATAAAATCTATTTAAAATTTAGTGTAACTTTTAATTTCTCTTGGGCCGATTTGATGGCGCCATGGCGTTTGATAAAGTTTTAGATTACACAAAGTCACATCTGTTCATTTATACAAACAGTAAGATTGTTCAAAATAGGTATTTGTACAGCATATCTTAAGTATCCAAAAGTTTAGTATACTTGAGTCAAGTTGAATAAGAACACCTGTGCATACAAAGTGGTCCAAAACTTATTTTGTATTGCATTTAAAGTTTTTAAAGATAAAACTTATGACAAAGCAGTTGCTATTTGGGTACAGCCGGTACTTCAAATTGTTGAAACTGTTATCAAGCATATTATGGTCCGGCTTCTAGGCATCATTATCATCCTAAATCCTTATCTTTTTGATCACATTATGATATAAATCATTTAGTATATTGGTGATTGACAATTTTAAAAGTACAAAAATTGTATAAATAGTTCAACAGTCAAAACAACAGCACTTCCAAAACTGTCATTTTCATTTCTTCAATTATCCATTGCAAAAATGAAAACGCTAAAACCCTTTGCTGTCCTTTTGCTGATTATAGCTTCATTGAGTAAGTTTTGTCATATTTTTTCGGTTAAACTTTTATTGAATTAATAAATTATTTTTTTTGTAGATGAATCAGAAACCGCCGAGTCCTTGTGTGGAGATTGGGAACCATACAAAGATATGAAGTGTTTCAAAATTCTCGATAGTACCTTTCGAACGTTTGAAGAGGCAGAAAAGAGTTGCAACAAACTCGAGAACAGTCCAACTTTGCCGATGATTGGTTCGAAAGAGGAGCAAGAGTTTTTGGCGAATTTTCTGTTCAAAACCAACAAAAAGTTGGAGAACTTTTGGCTTGGCGCCAAATTTTCCAACAACAAGTTTGTTTGGCTCGACAATACAGAAGTGGGTTTCACCAATTGGGATACTAAAGGCCCGAGAAATAAGACAAACTATTGCATTCAAATGGAAGCTGATGAAGCGGTGGTTGGCAAGTGGATCGACGAACCGTGTGAAAAGGAGAATCAGGTTGTTTGCCAGAAGTTGCCAACATGGTCAATTTTGCGTTTGCAACAAACACTTTTGGAGTCGAGAAAAGAGATTGAAGAAATGAAAAATTGGAAAACTTTGTTGGACGATGCTAGAAATCACATTAAAATCATCGAACAGAATCCAATTCCAATTGGTTTCATTTACGTCCAACTACCGAGTCAACCAGAACCAAAAAACTTATGGCCCAAAGTGGAGTGGAAGGATGTCACCTCGGAATATGCGGGACTTTTCTTTCGTGCTGAAGGCGGAAATGCGACCACTTTTGGAAATGTTCAAGAAGCAAGCAGTCCTAGACTAACTCAAGTTAAAAGCACAACAGGAAGTGATTATAAAATTGATGAAATTTCAAATACGATTCAACCTGGAATATGGAGTGATAAAATGTATGCTGGAGTATTAAGTGAAAATTCATATGCAGGATTATCATTTTTAGTATCCGAAACCGAAGTAAGACCTAGAAACAAAGCAATACGCATTTGGAAACGAACCAATTGAAAAATCTTAAAAAAATATGTGAACTGCTGTTTTTTGTATTTATATTTAATCATATAATAAATGACAATATAAAAATAAAATGTTCAAGAAGGATGACGATTCAGTAGAACATTGTCTAATAGAACGTACTGATTAGGATCACGATCATAAACTTTGTTGAGATCAAGTTGTTGTTTCATAGTTGCGGGGACTTCAAAAATGATGAGGTCAAGTCTAATATTCATAAAAGCTTGAATAGAAAACTATATTATCTCGTCCGAAATTACCTCGGGAATCATTCATTGGAAAACCGATAAACTTGCCCAACAAACAGTTCAACTATCTTGCCGAAATTACCAAGAACCAATCACTTCAAAATGTATTAAATCATTCAATGCATTACCGACATACTTTATTACTAAATATTTTTACTATCTTGCCGAAATTACCTAGAACCAATCACTTGAAAATGTATTAAATCATTCATTGCATTACCGAGATACTTTATTACTAAATACTTTTACTATCTTATCCGAAATTACCTAAAACAAATCACTTCAAAATGTATTAAATCATTCATTGCATTACCGAGATACTTTATTACTAAATACTTTTACTGTCTTGTCCGAAATTACCGTGAACCAATCACTTCAAAATGTATTAAATCATTCAATGCATTACCGAGATACTTTATTACTAAATACTTTTACTATCTTATCCGAAATTACCTAAAACAAATCACTTCAAAATGTATTAAATCATTCAATGCATTACCGAGATACTTTATTACTAAATACTTTTACTATCTTGTCCGTAATTACCCTGAACAAATCACTTCAAAATGTATTAATTCATTCATTGGAAAACCGATAAACTTGCCCAACAAACAGTTCTACTATCTTGCCAAAATTACCAAGAAGCAATCACTTCAAAATGTATTAATTCATTCATTGGAAAACCGATAAACTTGCCCAACAAACAGTTCTACTATCTTGCCAAAATTACCAAGAAGCAATCACTTCAAAATGTATTAATTCATTCATTGGAAAACCGATAAACTTGCCCAACAAACAGTTCTACTATCTTGCCAAAATTACCAAGAAGCAATCACTTCAAAATGTATTAAATCATTCATTGCATAACCGAGATACTTTATTACTAAATACTTTTACTATCTGGTCCGAAATTACCGTGAACCAATCACTTCAAAATGTATTAAATCATTCATTGCATTACCGAGATACTTTATTACTAAATACTTTTACTATCTTGTCCGTAATTACCCTGAACAAATCACTTCAAAATGTATTAATTCATTCATTGGAAAAACCGATAAACTTGCCCAACGAACAGTTCTACTATCTTGCCAAAATTACCAAGAAGCAATCACTTCAAAATGTATTAAATCATTCATTGCATAACCGAGATACTTTATTACTAAATACTTTTTACTATCTTATCCGAAATTACCTATAACCAATCACTTCAAAATGTATTAAATCATTCATTGCATTACCAAGATACTTTATTACTAAATACTTTTACTATCTTATCCGAAATTACCTATAACCAATCACTTCAAAATGTATTAAATCATTCATTGCATTACCGAGATACTTTATTACTAAATACTTTTACTATCTTGTCCGAAATTACCGTGAACCAATCACTTCAAAATGTATTAAATCATTCAATGCATTACCGAGATACTTTATTACTAAATACTTTTACTATCTTATCCGAAATTACCTAAAACAAATCACTTCAAAATGTATTAAATCATTCATTGCATTACCGAGATACTTTATTACTAAATACTTTTACTATCTTGTCCGAAATTACCTATAACCAATCACTTCAAAATGTATTAAATCATTCATTGCATTACCGAGATACTTTATTACTAAATACTTTTACTATCTTATCCGAAATTACCTATAACCAATCACTTCAAAATGTATTAAATCATTCATTGCATTACCAAGATACTTTATTACTAAATACTTTTACTATCTTATCCGAAATTACCTATAACCAATCACTTCAAAATGTATTAAATCATTCATTGCATTACCAAGATACTTTATTACTAAATACTTTTACTATCTTATCCGAAATTACCTATAACCAATCACTTCAAAATGTATTAAATCATTCATTGCATTACCGAGATACTTTATTACTAAATACTTTTACTATCTTGTCCGAAATTACCGTGAACCAATCACTTCAAAATGTATTAAATCATTCAATGCATTACCGAGATACTTTATTACTAAATACTTTTACTATCTTATCCGAAATTACCTAAAACAAATCACTTCAAAATGTATTAAATCATTCAATGCATTACCGAGATACTTTATTACTAAATACTTTTACTATCTTATCCGAAATTACCTAAAACAAATCACTTCAAAATGTATTAAATCATTCATTGCATTACCGAGATACTTTATTACTAAATACTTTTACTATCTTGTCCGAAATTACCGTGAACCAATCACTTCAAAATGTATTAATTCATTCATTGGAAAACCGATAAACTTGCCCAACAAACAGTTCTACTATCTTGTCCGAAATTACCGTGAACCAATCACTTCAAAATGTATTAAATCATTCATTGCATTACCGAGATACTTTATTACTAAATACTTTTACTATCTTGTCCGAAATTACCGTGAACCAATCACTTCAAAATGTATTAATTCATTCATTGGAAAACCGATAAACTTGCCCAACGAACAGTTCTACTATCTTGCCAAAATTACCAAGAAGCAATCACTTCAAAATGTATTAAATCATTCATTGCATAACCGAGATACTTTATTACTAAATACTTTTACTATCTTATCCGAAATTACCTATAACCAATCACTTCAAAATGTATTAAATCATTCATTGCATTACCGAGATACTTTATTACTAAATACTTTTACTATCTTATCCGAAATTACCTATAACCAATCACTTCAAAATGTATTAAATCATTCATTGCATTACCAAGATACTTTATTACTAAATACTTTTACTATCTTGTCCGAAATTACCGTGAACCAATCACTTCAAAATGTATTAGATCATTCATTGCATTACCGAGATACTTTATTACTAAATACTTTTACTATCTTGTCCGAAATTACCGTGAACCAATCACTTCAAAATGTATTAAATCATTCAATGCATTACCGAGATACTTTATTACTAAATACTTTTACTATCTTGCCAAAATTACCAAGAAGCAATCACTTCAAAATGTATTAAATCATTCATTGCATTACCGAGATACTTTATTACTAAATACTTTTACTATCTTGTCCGAAATTACCGTGAACCAATCACTTCAAAATGTATTAAATCATTCATTGCATTACCGAGATACTTTATTACTAAATACTTTTACTATCTTGTCCGAAATTACCGTGAACCAATCACTTCAAAATGTATTAGATCATTCATTGCATTACCGAGATACTTTATTACTAAATACTTTTACTATCTTGTCCGAAATTACCGTGAACCAATCACTTCAAAATGTATTAGATCATTCATTGCATTACCGAGATACTTTATTACTAAATACTTTTACTATCTTGCCAAAATTACCAAGAAGCAATCACTTCAAAATGTATTAAATCATTCATTGCATTACCGAGATACTTTATTACTAAATACTTTTACTATCTTGTCCGAAATTACCGTGAACCAATCACTTCAAAATGTATTAAATCATTCAATGCATTACCGAGATACTTTATTACTAAATACTTTTACTATCTTGCCAAAATTACCAAGAAGCAATCACTTCAAAATGTATTAAATCATTCATTGCATTACCGAGATACTTTATTACTAAATACTTTTACTATCTTGTCCGAAATTACCGTGAACCAATCACTTCAAAATGTATTAAATCATTCAATGCATTACCGAGATACTTTTATTACTAAATACTTTTACTATCTTATCCGAAATTACCTAAAACAAATCACTTCAAAATGTATTAAATCATTCATTGCATTACCGAGATACTTTATTACTAAATACTTTTACTATCTTGTCCGAAATTACCGTGAACCAATCACTTCAAAATGTATTAAATCATTCATTGCATTACCGAGATACTTTATTACTAAATACTTTTACTATCTTGTCCGAAATTACCTAAAACAAATCACTTCAAAATGTATTAAATCATTCAATGCATTACCGAGATACTTTATTACTAAATACTTTTACTATCTTATCCGAAATTACCTAAAACAAATCACTTCAAAATGTATTAAATCATTCATTGCATTACCGAGATACTTTTATTACTAAATACTTTTACTATCTTGTCCGTAATTACCCTGAACAAATCACTTCAAAATGTATTAATTCATTCATTGGAAAACCGATAAACTTGCCCAACGAACAGTTCTACTATCTTGCCAAAATTACCAAGAAGCAATCACTTCAAAATGTATTAAATCATTCATTGCATAACCGAGATACTTTATTACTAAATACTTTTACTATCTGGTCCGAAATTACCGTGAACCAATCACTTCAAAATGTATTAAATCATTCATTGCATTACCGAGATACTTTATTACTAAATACTTTTACTATCTTGTCCGTAATTACCCTGAACAAATCACTTCAAAATGTATTAATTCATTCATTGGAAAACCGATAAACTTGCCCAACAAACAGTTCTACTATCTTGCCAAAATTACCAAGAAGCAATCACTTCAAAATGTATTAAATCATTCATTGCATAACCGAGATACTTTATTACTAAATACTTTTACTATCTTGCCAAAATTACCAAGAAGCAATCACTTCAAAATGTATTAAATCATTCATTGCATTACCGAGATACTTTATTACTAAATACTTTTACTATCTTGCCAAAATTACCAAGAAGCAATCACTTCAAAATGTATTAAATCATTCATTGCATAACCGAGATACTTTATTACTAAATACTTTTACTATCTTGCCAAAATTACCAAGAAGCAATCACTTCAAAATGTATTAAATCATTCATTGCATAACCGAGATACTTTATTACTAAATACTTTTACTATCTTGTCCGTAACTAGTCTTAAGTGACGCCGTTGGCGTGAAGTCGGAGCGGGAGTATCGCGAGCACTCTTCTTCATCAGTTCAGTCATCGATGAGTCATCACAGTGCTACGAATACCCAACACATCGTGTACAGGGATCCTTAAATAAATATGTGTAAGTCTTCATAATGTTTTTCGTTTGTATTTTTACCGCTGAAGCCGGATCTGAAATCAGTTTTGGTCTGGTACTATGAAATCAAGAGTTATCTGATGAAAACCAAGATAAAGCCACTCATAGACTATGCGTCTTGTTAGCTTTATTTCACTTACTTTACGATTCCGAATAGATACATGTATTATGCTATCTATTTAAATGTAATCTTAGTCGATTTAATAATCATATTTTGTCATATAAATCAAAAAAATCAATTAAAAAATTAGAGAAACTAAATATAACAGAAAAAAAGTTATGAACATCTATATCAAGTTGTACACTGTACAATGTACAGGGAAGACAAGATTCTAGGATCAAATCTAACCTCTCCAAATTCTTCAAGTAAACCCGCGATTTCATAGCACTACGTCTACCACAAATTCGGATTCTACAATAAAAAAATAAGAAAACTTTATGAGAGGTTACACATTATTTATTGCGGGATTCCTGTACACGACGGGCAAATTGACGCATTTCTCAATAGAGAACTTTGTAAAATATCACTAATTATTTTTTATCTCTGGTGACCTTTGACCTTATGTGCCCAAAATCTAATCAGTTCGTCTACACCCTCACCAGAATTTTTAGTAAAATTTCCAGAGCGATCCATTGAACTGTATAGACGCTAGGCTGCTTACAAGCCTTTTCCATTTGAGTCAACGCAGAGTCGTCACTACACTTACTCGCTCGCTTCGCTCGCTCGACGTTCCGCTCCGACAATTACCCTGAACAAATCACTTCAAAATGTATTAATTCATTCATTGGAAAACCGATAAACTTGCCCAACAAACAGTTCAACTATCTTGCCGAAATTACCGAGAACCAATCACCTCAAAATGTATTAATTCATTCATTGGAAAAACGATAAACTTGCCCAAAAAAACAGTTCAACTATCTTGCCGAAATTACCGTGAACCAATCACTTCAAAATGTATTAGATCATTCATTGCATTACCGAGATACTTTATTACTAAATACTTTTACTATCTTGTCCGAAATTACCGTGAACCAATCACTTCAAAATGTATTAAATCATTCATTGGAAAAACGATAAACTTGCCCAAAAAACAGTTCAACTATCTTGCCGAAATTACCGAGAACCAATCACCTCAAAATGTATTAAATCATTCATTGGAAAAACGATAAACTTGCCCAAAAAAACAGTTCAACTATCTTGCCGAAATTACCGAGAACCAATCACCTCAAAATGTATTAAATCATTCATTGGAAAAACGATAAACTTGCCCAAAAAACAGTTCAACTATCTTGCCGAAATTACCGAGAACCAATCACCTCAAAATGTATTAAATCATTCATTGGAAAAACGATAAACTTGCCCAAAAAACAGTTCAACTATTTTGCCGAAATTACCAAGCACCAATCACTTCAAAATGTA
Source organism: Rhizoglyphus robini (assembly GCA_023373905.1). NCBI lineage: Eukaryota > Metazoa > Arthropoda > Arachnida > Sarcoptiformes > Acaridae > Rhizoglyphus > Rhizoglyphus robini. The sequence goes on along the minus strand of JAKIJQ010000031.1, from coordinate 1,085,520 downwards.
TTAAATCATTCGTTGGGAAACCGATAAACTTGCCCAAAAAACAGTTCAACTATCTTGCCGAAATTACCGTGAACCAATCACTTCAAAATGTATTAGATCATTCATTGCATTACCGAGATACTTTATTACTAAATACTTTTACTATCTTGTCCGAAATTACCGTGAACCAATCACTTCAAAATGTATTAAATCATTCATTGCATTACCGAGATACTTTATTACTAAATACTTTTACTATCTTGTCCGAGTAGGTAAAGTTTACCGAGTGTAATAGCTCAAACTGTATGAATATATCCAATGCACTAACCACTAACTTTTACATCCAAACGGACCACTATCTATGACAGAGTTTACCTGTAATCAATCTGCTCCAACTGTATGAATATATCCAATGCACTAACCACTAACTTTTACATCCAAACGGACCACTATCTATGGCAGAGTTTACCTGTAATCAATCTGCTCCAACTGTATGAATATATCCAATGCACTAACCACTAACTTTTACATCCAAACGGACCACTATCTATGGCAGAGTTTACCTGTAATCAATCTGCTCAAACTGTATGAATATATCCAATGCACTAACCACTAACCTTTACATCCAAACGGACCACTATCTATGGCAGAGTTTACCTGTAATCAATCTGCTCAAACTGTATGAATATATCCAATGCACTAACCACTAACCTTTACATCTAAACGGTCCACTATCCTAGGTAAAGTTTACCGAGTGTAATAGCTCAAACTGTATGAATATATCCAATGCACTAACCACTAACTTTTACATCCAAACGGTCCACTATCCTAGGCAGAGTTTACCTGTAATCAATCTGCTCAAACTGTATGAATATATCCAATGCACTAACCACTAACCTTTACATCCAAACGGTCCACTATCCTAGGTAAAGTTTACCGAGTGTAATAGCTCAAACTGTATGAATATATCCAATGCACTAACCACTAACTTTTACATCCAAACGGACCACTATCTATGACAGAGTTTACCTGTAATCAATCTGCTCCAACTGTATGAATATATCCAATGCACTAACCACTAACTTTTACATCCAAACGGACCACTATCTATGACAGAGTTTACCTGTAATCAATCTGCTCCAACTGTATGAATATATCCAATGCACTAACCACTAACCTTTACATCCAAACGGTCCACTATCCTAGGCAGAGTTTACCTGTAATCAATCTGCTCCAACTGTATGAATATATCCAATGCACTAACCACTAACATTTACATCCAAACGGTCCACTATCCTAGGTAAAGTTTACCGAGTGTAATAGCTCAAACTGTATGAATATATCCAATGCACTAACCACTAACTTTTACATCCAAACGGTCCACTATCCTAGGCAGAGTTTACCTGTAATCAATCTGCTCCAACTGTATGAATATATCCAATGCACTAACCACTAACCTTTACATCCAAACGGTCCACTATCCTAGGCAGAGTTTACCTGTAATCAATCTGCTCCAACTGTATGAATATATCCAATGCACTAACCACTAACCTTTACATCCAAACGGACCACTATCTATGGCAGAGTTTACCTGTAATCAATCTGCTCAAACTGTATGAATATATCCAATGCACTAACCACTAACCTTTACATCCAAACGGTCCACTATCCTAGATAGAGTTTACCGAGTGTAATAGCTCAAACTGTATGAATATATCCAATGCACTAACCACTAACTTTTACATCCAAACGGTCCACTATCCTAGGTAAAGTTTACCGAGTGTAATAGCTCAAACTGTATGAATATATCCAATGCACTAACCACTAACATTTACATCCATACTGCCCACTATCCTAGGTAAAGTTTACCGAGTGTAATAGCTCAAACTGTATGAATATATCCAATGCACTAACCACTAACCTTTACATCCAAACGGTCCACTATCTTAGATAGAGTTTACCGAGTGTAATAGCTCAAACTGTATGAATATATCCAATGCACTAACCACTAACCTTTACATCCAAACGGTCCACTATCCTAGGCAGAGTTTACCGAGTGTAATAGCTCAAACTGTATGAATATATCCAATGCACTAACCACTAACATTTACATCCATACTGCCCACTATCCTAGGTAAAGTTTACCGAGTGTAATAGCTCAAACTGTATGAATATATCCAATGCACTAACCACTAACTTTTACATCCAAACGGTCCACTATCCTAGGTAAAGTTTACCGAGTGTAATAGCTCAAACTGTATGAATATATCCAATGCACTAACCACTAACTTTTTACATCCAAACGGTCCACTATCTATGGCAGAGTTTACCGAGTGTAATAGCTCAAACTGTATGAATATATCCAATGCACTAACCACTAACTTTTACATCCAAACGGTCCACTATCTTAGATAGAGTTTACCTAGTGTAATAGCTCAAACTGTATGAATATATCCAATGCACTAACCACTAACTTTTACATCCAAACGGTCCACTATCTTAGATAGAGTTTACCGAGTGTAATAGCTCAAACTGTATGAATATATCCAATGCACTAACCACTAACCTTTACATCCAAACGGTCCACTATCCTAGGTAAAGTTTACCGAGTGTAATAGCTCAAACTGTATGAATATATCCAATGCACTAACCACTAACTTTTACATCCAAACGGTCCACTATCCTAGGTAAAGTTTACCGAGTGTAATAGCTCAAACTGTATGAATATATCCAATGCACTAACCACTAACTTTTACATCCATACTGCCCACTATCCTAGGTAAAGTTTACCGAGTGTAATAGCTCAAACTGTATGAATATATCCAATGCACTAACCACTAACTTTTACATCCAAACGGTCCACTATCCTAGATAAAGTTTACCGAGTGTAATAGCTCAAACTGTATGAATATATCCAATGCACTAACCACTAACCTTTACATCCAAACGGTCCACTATCCTAGATAAAGTTTACCGAGTGTAATAGCTCAAACTGTATGAATATATCCAATGCACTAACCACTAACTTTTACATCCAAACGGTCCACTATCTATGGCAGAGTTTACCGAGTGTAATAGCTCAAACTGTATGAATATATCCAATGCACTAACCACTAACATTTACATCCAAACGGACCACTATCCTAGGCAGAGTTTACCTGTAATCAATCTGCTCAAACTGTATGAATATATCCAATGCACTAACCACTAACTTTTACATCCATACTGCCCACTATCCTAGGTAAAGTTTACCGAGTGTAATAGCTCAAACTGTATGAATATATCCAATGCACTAACCACTAACTTTTACATCCATACTGCCCACTATCCTAGGTAAAGTTTACCGAGTGTAATAGCTCAAACTGTATGAATATATCCAATGCACTAACCACTAACCTTTACATCCAAACGGTCCACTATCCTAGATAAAGTTTACCGAGTGTAATAGCTCAAACTGTATGAATATATCCAATGCACTAACCACTAACCTTTACATCCAAACGGTCCACTATCCTAGGTAAAGTTTACCGAGTGTAATAGCTCAAACTGTATGAATATATCCAATGCACTAACCACTAACTTTTTCATCCAAACGGTCCACTATCTTAGATAGAGTTTACCGAGTGTAATAGCTCAAACTGTATGAATATATCCAATGCACTAACCACTAACTTTTACATCCAAACGGTCCACTATCTTAGATAGAGTTTACCTAGTGTAATAGCTCAAACTGTATGAATATATCCAATGCACTAACCACTAACCTTTACATCCAAACGGTCCACTATCTATGGCAGAGTTTACCTAGTGTAATAGCTCAAACTGTATGAATATATCCAATGCACTAACCACTAACATTTACATCCATACTGCCCACTATCCTAGGTAAAGTTTACCGAGTGTAATAGCTCAAACTGTATGAATATATCCAATGCACTAACCACTAACATTTACATCCATACTGCCCACTATCCTAGGTAAAGTTTACCGAGTGTAATAGCTCAAACTATATGAATATATCCAATGCACTAACCACTAACCTTTACATCCAAACGGTCCACTATCCTAGGTAAAGTTTACCGAGTGTAATAGCTCAAACTGTATGAATATATCCAATGCACTAACCACTAACCTTTACATCCAAACGGTCCACTATCCTAGGTAAAGTTTACCTAGTGTAATAGCTCAAACTGAATGAATATATCCAATGCACTAACCACTAACCTTTACATCCAAACGGTCCACTATCTTAGATAGAGTTTACCGAGTGTAATAGCTCAAACTGTATGAATATATCCAATGCACTAACCACTAACTTTTACATCCAAACGGTCCACTATCCTAGGTAAAGTTTACCGAGTGTAATAGCTCAAACTGTATGAATATATCCAATGCACTAACCACTAACCTTTACATCCAAACGGTCCACTATCTATGGCAGAGTTTACCTGTAATCAATCTGCTCAAACTGTATGAATATATCCAATGCACTAACCACTAACCTTTACATCCAAACGGTCCACTATCCTAGGTAAAGTTTACCGAGTGTAATAGCTCAAACTGTATGAATATATCCAATGCACTAACCACTAACATTTACATCCATACTGCCCACTATCCTAGGTAAAGTTTACCGAGTGTAATAGCTCAAACTGTATGAATATATCCAATGCACTAACCACTAACCTTTACATCCAAACGGTCCACTATCCTAGGCAGAGTTTACCTGTAATCAATCTGCTCAAACTGTATGAATATATCCAATGCACTAACCACTAACCTTTACATCCAAACGGTCCACTATCCTAGATAAAGTTTACCGAGTGTAATAGCTCAAACTGTATGAATATATCCAATGCACTAACCACTAACTTTTACATCTAAACGGTCCACTATCTTAGATAGAGTTTACCGAGTGTAATAGCTCAAACTGTATGAATATATCCAATGCACTAACCACTAACCTTTACATCCAAACGGTCCACTATCCTAGATAAAGTTTACCGAGTGTAATAGCTCAAACTGTATGAATATATCCAATGCACTAACCACTAACTTTTACATCCAAACGGTCCACTATCTATGGCAGAGTTTACCTGTAATCAATCTGCTCCAACTGTATGAATATATCCAATGCACTAACCACTAACCTTTACATCCAAACGGACCACTATCCTAGGCAGAGTTTACCTGTAATCAATCTGCTCCAACTGTATGAATATATCCAATGCACTAACCACTAACCTTTACATCCAAACGGTCCACTATCCTAGGCAGAGTTTACCGAGTGTAATAGCTCAAACTGTATGAATATATCCAATGCACTAACCACTATACAGTTCGAAGAATATGCCGACTGTTCTTAATCAATAATCCTAACGGTAAAATTGTTAAAGTGATTTCATTAGATTTATTGAATCATAATCATAAAAAGTACAAATAGATTACAAATTGTATTCACGACTGATGACGATTCAGCTGGGGAGTGTCCACTCCAATGTAGATATCCGGGTCACGATCATCGATGATGTTGAGTTCGCGTTGTTCTTTGATAGTTGCAGGCAACTTAAAATGAACAATTCGAATGTGGCTGCGTATATTGCCACGTTGTCTAGCTGATTTGTGACAATTTTGAAAAGTACAGAAGAATGGTTTTACGTTGAGATGAATCCGCTCGTGTTGAGCCAATTGTGTGTCGCTTTTAAACGATCGACCGCATCCAACAAACTTGCAGACAAACTCGGATGTTTTTGCACTTTCTTGCAAAACGTTGCTTTCAAAACTTTTTGTGAGATCAACGTATTGAATTGATGGAATTACAATACGGCCATGGCCAGTTGATGGTTGATTCGCCAAATCTGCGGGTTTTTGTTGATCTTGAGTGCATAGATCGAGTGAGACATTCTCCACAGTTTGATCTTCAATACGAGGCATGGTGAAACACGAGGCAGGGACAGGGAAAAGTGAATGTTTCAAGTAGAAACACACGCAAACTGGTAGACGATTGGCAATAACAGCTGACCCAAACTTTTCATACTCAAAACTATTTTCACTCTTTGGGTGGAAATAGTGGCACTTTTATATTTTTGGCGGATTGAACAAGATTTTGCTCAATGTCTCATTCTTCCCATTTTTATGATCTTTAATATTTCAAATAAAATTCATTTTTGTTTGCGCGAAGTGTAATTTATTTGTTGCAGATAAATAAGATTATTCTCAAAACAACCTACAATTTTGGACGCAAGAATCAAATTGGTTGTTGTTGTAATTAATACATTGCAAGAATGATCAAATAAACAAATCAGAATTTTCTGCAAACTCAATTAGCCAAACATAACAATCTTCACTGTTTGGCTTTAAGTATCCATGGATTTCCCCAGTGTGGAATTGTCATACAAGTTTCTCACTGCCTAAGAATTTGAAAGTCTAACTTCAGTTCTCAATTTCACTCTTGTTTACTCGTCATACCCTTCTTGTATTATGAGTTTCTCGAATTATATTGTTCACAAGGATTCGAGTGAAGATACTCCAGAAGATTGGACCGTTCGGGAGATTGTTGGTGACATGTCGCCAGAACCTAATTCAATTTGTCCAAACACGAAGATAACCCTAAATCGTGTTTCCACCTGAACAATTTGATTATCAAGATTTTGACCAAGGTGGTGGCGAAAAATACTTGTGCACCGACGATCAAGACTGTGACACTCAGTTTGCAATAAAGATCATGGCAGCAAAGTTCACTGGTCCCAAATACATGGATTACTGGACCGTTAAAACCGAGATTGCCGTCTTGAAGCAACTCCAGCACTAAATTTTCGTCAAATTCATCAACCATTGCTGGTTCGATTCCCAAGAATATCCTCGATGTTATGTGGCAATCAAGACAGTTTCCTGGATTGCCGCTTGTTCGATGTCCTATCGTATATTTCCAAAATAATAAATGTTTTTACTTATAATTTTTTGATTTTACTAATTTTACAAATGATTTCTTTTCTGTTCAATCTGTTCAACTTTTTTCAACCCCTCTGATCCTCTTTCATTAATGAATTGTTTGACGGATGCGATTTATGACATTTAGAGTTTAAGCTTCCAAGAAACAGAACTGATGAATATAGACAAATGTATGTTTTCATAGCTAAATTGAAAGTGTTCTTCCAATGAATATCTCCTGTTTCCAATGATCAAGGCAAAACATAACGTTTAAACTGTTTGCTTGAATTGATAGAGCAAAATTATATTTGTACATCTAAACAATCCATTTATAGAGAGGATCAACTCAGTTTTCAAGTCATTCAGTGTCACAGTTTCAATCAAGTTATATTGTCAATTATTCAATCCTAAACTTGAATCTTCATCTTTTTCCTTTTCATCCAACATTTGTTCACAGTCGTTGCATTTCAAAATGACAGGAGACAACACCCCCACTACTGCTGAAGCCACTGCTCGGGCCCAGAAATTGGCTCAACAGATTGCCGAGCAAGAAAATCGTCGTAGGGAAGAAGAAGAACGGAGTCGCCAAGCAGAGGAACGCCTTCGTCTTGACCGCTTGGTAGTGTTCGAATACCTGTTTGGTCATTTAGGAGGCCAAGAAGTGGCGCGAAGACGAAGACGACGATATAACCCATATTAGTCTCGACTTGTGTACTTCAAACCCAACCAAACAGATTTTCATTTTCACGGTTTTGTAATCCAAAATTTTTACTAATTTTCATGTCCAACATTTTTTTCAATATTAAAAGTTTTATTTACTTTTTTCATTGATTCTATGTATCTGCCACAAAAGCCGTTAATCTGAACAGTGAGAAGTTGCTCAGTAATTTCGGGCATATTCTCGAACGCTTGGCCTGGCTTAAACTTGATGCGCAACTGATTGGGGCCAACTTTACCACCAACTTGAATGTCCACAATTTGAGCCCATTGAATTGCGCAATATCTTGCTTCTATTGGCTTGTCGTGATTGTACTGATACACGTACAGTGCACGGACAGTCCCTTTAAGTCCAATATGGCCTAGCTGGTCGCTTTTGCCAAAGTAAACTTCGGTTCGGGAATTCATGGTTTGGATGACGATAATGCGAGATATAATAATCTTACAAGAGGAATAAACTAACAAGGGGGTTTGATAAACTATGAAGATCAAATGGAGGTTCAAAGAAAACTTGGAATTCGGGTGAGAAACCAAAATGATGACGATGACAGATGACGAGAGTGAAACGATTCAAATTGTGATGATTCTTTGTCATAAATGAAGAAAGAAAGACGCAATCATGAATAGATTCACCAAGACCCAGATTCTGCTCTCAAATAGGCAACATTGTCGCAATCTTTGGATTGATTTGATTACATTGATTGTTGTTACATTGTTGATTTAAAAGATTTGACAGATGCATTTTGATTGTTTGTGGTAAATTGCGATTGGGGCCAATTATTTAATGGGGTTTAGACATTTTAGACATTTTAAAAAAGCATTATTTTCCAGAAAAAAAACAAGGAGGTAATCTAGATTTAGATTACTTCAAACTGTACTACATTTTTTTTTGCCCTTTAACCTTTGTCATCATTCTCTGAATTTTATGCTAACTATCGACCATTCTATATATATTTTTCCATTATAATGCACTGATCATCTTGATGGACGGATACACAACCATTTTGAGAACGACTTCAAAGAATCCAAACTGATACGATATAGACATAAACAAATGTATATTCGTATTTGTAAATTGATGTTCTTCTTAGGAATATCTCCTGTCCTCCGATGACATGCAAAACATAACATAACCTTCAAATGTTGCTTCCTAGAATCCGAAAAGCATATAACACAAATGAACGAAACCAATGCCGCAAAGCATGTCGTCCTTGATAGAAGATTAGCTGGAAGAGCTGTTTATGCAATTATCATGTGATGTCGATCATTCTGACAAAACAGTGCAATAGCATTCATGAATCTAAACAATCAAATCAATTTTAAAAAGCGACTTAGCTCTCAGCATTCAAGTCAGTCTGTGTCACTCCCAATTAGTCTGAGTGTCTGAGTGTCCCAATTAAATTACATCGCAAATTCGAATCACCAATTTTTATCTCTTTCTTACTGTTGAGTGTAGTGGTTATGTACTGTGTTATGTAACGTCATCTGTGTGCTGTCATACACTGCAGCTGTTGTGTGTGAGAGGAAAAAGTATTTTTGCCAGTTTGCGTGTGCTTGCTCTCGTGTGTACATGTGCTTGACTGGCAGGGTGAAATAAATCAGTTTTGGCTATCTCGTAACACTTACAACCCGAACTGTTCATTACTTACATCACAATGGCACAAGACCCCACCCCCACTACTGCTGAAGCCACCGCTCGGGCCCGGGAATTGGCTCAACAGATTGCCGAGCAAGAAAATCGTCGAAGGGAAGAAGAACGGTTAGAAGAAGAACGTCGTCGTCAAGCAGAGGAACGCCTACGTGATCTCCGCTTAGCAGTGAACTTGTTTCATCCAGAAGACCGAAGAAGACTACGACGAGGAGGGTATTAACTGTAAGATTTTCAACATGCATTCTCCAAACCTAACCCAAATCTAAATCAACAAACACGGGTTTTATGCATGGATTTAATGTCCAAAACAGTCAGTTTTACAAATGTTTATATTCAAACTTTTCCTATATTCAAAATTTTGTTTACTTTAGCTTAATTTTTAGTAAAATTTCTACAGATCAAAGAGCTTCATTCTATGTAGTTATAATTTGTCTTGATTTTTTTTGAATTTTCTACTTTGAATAAATTTGCTTTGTATTCTTTCATTTGTTAATATTTTTTGTCTCCGAATTATTTGGAAAAATTTATTGGTTTGTTGATTTGTACATTAGAACATAACGTAGAGTGTAAAAGTTGCCTCCAAGAATTGAAAGTGCACATAATGCAAGTGAGCTCAACCAATGCGCTAAACACACTGCACTGCATTGGAAATAAATGAAGTAAATTAGTTGGAAAAGGGGGCGAAACGAAATTATAACGTGATGACGATCTTTCTGACTAAACACCGCAATTGCATTCGTGATTCTAAACAATCGAGACTATTAAAGAGCGACTCAACTCAGTATCCAAGTCAGTCCGTGTCACAGTCCCGATCAAACTACATCGTCAATCCCAAACTGAATTTTTCTTAATACTCGAACATTACTGTTCCTCACTGTCACAATGGCGCGAGACAACAATCACGCTGCTGCGGAATTTCATTTGCAGTTTATTGCCGCGGCCGCGGAAGTAGCTCGACAGTTGGCCGAAGAGAATCGTAAAAAGGCAGAAGAAATCCTTCTCATAGAAAAGGAAAATGCTCGTCTTGAAAAGCTACTTGAAGAACAGGAGGAACGACGACGACGACAACAGCAGCAATAAAACTCGTAAAAAGCGACATTTGCTTTCCCCAAAATGCAAAATCCAAAATCAATACCTTTGTCCACCCATTTGACTTGCCCAAAACAGTCCTTTTCTATTCTACATTATGTTCTACTTATGTGGAACATTTTTTTTGACAAAAATCAAAATTTTGTTTATTTTTCTTTGATTCTAAATATCAAATGTATTTCTGGTTTTCTAATTTTTTCAGATTTTTTACCTTGAATAAATTTGCTTCATACTAATCTTTTGTTGATCGTTAAAATTTTTATCTGTATGGGTAACTATTTGTAAATTGATTGGTTGAATTGGTAGGTTTGTTGATTTGTCGTAAAAAATTGAAACAAAACTTGAAACCAAACCAAACCCAATCAAGACTTTCTTATCATTTTCAGCACTTTCTATCTTATCACTTTAAACAGTTTATAGTCTAAACACAATCAGAGAGACAAATTGGTTCACATTGTTGTCGAATCAAATACCACAATAATGTCTTCATTAATAACAGAATCGATCGCAAAGTTAAAACCTCCAACAATCAAACATTTTGGCTTAAATATATGTGACTTTCGTCAATCTCAAGAATGTCACATGTCAAATTCTTTTCCTTGACACAATGTCTTCACCAAACGAAACCACCCACAACGCTCATCGCGACCCTAGCGGAGATTACTCCCAAATTCTTCCTTACCCGGGAAAGTTTGAGATTACGCCAAAAGAAGCCGTCAATAACTCTGTGTTCAACATCTTCAAGCACAAGAAGGACATTGAAGACTGTTTGAATGTTACAAACCTGAAATATTGTTCACAAGGAGCATACGGTCAGATCTTCAGTTGCCTGGATCAGCAAGACAGTGAACGCTCATATGCGATCAAGATATTGAAAGCGAAATACGCAGGACCCGGTTACATGACCTACTGGACAGACAAGACCAAATGCGAAATCTCGTGCCTCAAGAATCTCAACCATCCCAACATCCTCAAGTATGTTGATCATTGCTGGTTGGACAGTGACAAGGTGGATCGATGTTTTGTCGCACTCAAGACTGAGTACTTGGACGTTACCTTGGACAATCACTTGAAAGCACTGAAGGGTCCAATGGATTACGCTGGATTCAAGCGATTTTTTACTCAAATTGGCCCAGCCATAGCTTACATGCATGATATGGGCGTGGCTCATCTTGATATTAAAGGAAGCAATATCATGATCAATCAAGACAAAATTTGGAAAATCCTAGATTTCGGAAACTCCCACTTTTACGCTGGTCCAAAGGAGCAAGCCCTGGAATTCGAATTCTTCCTAGGAACGCTCCTGTACAATTGTCCGTGCAAAAGGGCAAAAGAACCCTACAATCCTTTCTTCTCGGACCCGTATTCCTTTGGAATGATACTGTGGCAGTGTATTCTTGGTATTGAGAATGTTTTCTGTGACAAGAACGATAAAGAGTACGCCAAGAAGATGAAGCCTGCCTGGGAAATAATCGAGGAAACAGTTTGGCCCAAGTTGGAACAAGATGGCAAAATTGGTCCGCATCATTTGGCGGCACGGAGACTTGTTGCGCCTTTAGGGGAACGTGTCTTTGTGAGTGAGGCACTCGAACTGTTTGAGCAGGAGGATAGGATGCTTTGATATGTTTAAATAAATCTGTTCTTTATGTTCTAGCATTAATCTCAATATGTTAATGCTGTAAAAGTTATCATTAAATTCAAATGATGCCAAAATTGTAGACCTAAGTGTTTGAATCGCAACAATGTGACCCATGATCAAATGAATCCAACAATCATTCGGGACCAAACACCAATTAGTTTCCAAAAGTCTAAACAATGGACCTCTTTGGACTTTTAAGTTTGAGTTTCTGCTCAGTCCCAATTCGTCTCACAGCCCCCTGATCAAGTTAGCTTGTTCATCATCAGTTTCCACCAAGAAGTCTCGAACTCCTTTGCATTTCCCAATCTACAACCTACAATCCATTATGGCTGGCTCACCTAATAACAGCGCCGTTCCGCCCCAAAAGGAACACCCGGAGCACGTGCGCGAGGCGCCAAACTCGTCAAGGCGCAAAAATCAGGGTCGGTGGATCAAATTGGTGGCCCGTAATCAAAAACAGGGGCGCAAAAATACTAGGTGCGAAGGGCGCAAGTTGACCATGGAACGGCACTGCCTAATAAGCCTAACTCCACTGTATATGAAGATATGCGTGAGGCGGAAATTTTGCGTCGGGCCCAAGAGTTGGCTCGACAGATAGCCGAGAACCAGCGCAGACAAGAAGAGGCGCTTCGGCGACTGCGGGAAAATGAACGCAGAATGCGCGAAAACAACCAGCGTATTCAAGAGGAGGATAATCGACCTCAACAGCAAGCTCAAGCAAACCTAAGAAAAGTTTGGATTATGTGATTGAGTTAATCATCTACCGGAGCCAGGAGTGTGAAGACGAGCGTGTCTGGTCTTATACAAAAACGAACAAAATGAAATGAAGCCTTACTGGGAAAAGGCACGTAATCTAGCTTCCTGCGAAATCGTGCTGAGACTTGAGAACCAACATTGGACTTATTTTGAGAAATGTCTCAAAAAAGCCAATTGGCTTCGTACAAAGCAAAACGTTAGTTTTGCGGGACTTAAATAAAATTTTTATATTTTCGCTATTTGTTGTGTTTTTTTATTTGCATTGATATGTTTAAATAAATCTGTTCTTTATGTTTTGATAATCTCAATTTAGAAATGTATTTGAAAGTTATCCATAAAATCTATTTTACTGAAATTGTATCCACCAAAGTGTTTGAATCGCAACAATGTGTCCCATGATCAAATGAATCCAACAATCTTTAGAGATCAAACACCAATTATTACCACAAATCTTAACAATGGACCTTGTTGGACTTTTAAGTTTGAGTTTCTGCTCAGTCCCAATTCGTCTCACAGCCCCCTGCTATCTTGCTAGCTTCTCATTTTTGCTCATTTTGCTCAACATTTCCTTGTTCACAATGACTTCGCCAAACAACACTACCCATCGCGATTCTAGCGGAGAGTACTCCGAATTACTGCCTTGCCAGGGAAAAGTTGATATTTCGCAGAAAGATGCGCTCGAACAGAACACTGTGTTCGACCTCTTCAAACACACAAAGGACATTGAAGAGAGCTTGAATGTGAGCAATTTGGAATATTGCTCCGAAGGAAGCTTTGGTCAGGTCTACAGATGTATGGACCGGCAGAACAACGAACGCCGGTATGCGATCAAGATATTGAGCGCAATCAAGGTCGGGCCCTGCTACATGGAATGCTGGACTAAGGAGGCTGAAAATGAAGTCAAACTCCTCCAGTGTTTCGACCATCCCAACATCATCAAGTATGTTGGCCACTGCTGGTTGGACAGTGACAAGATCGATCGATCCTATCTCGCAATCAAAACTGAGCTCATGGACGTTACCTTGGACAATCACTTGGAAGCACTAAAGGGCCCAATGGACTATCCTGAAGTCAAGCGATTTTTCAACCAAATCTGCTCAGCCCTGGAGTATATGCATGATGTGGGCGTGGCTCATCGTGATATTAAAGGCGGGAATATCATGATCAACAAGAATAAAGACTGGAAAATCTTGGACTTTGGAATGTCGCACCGTTATGAAGGTTCTATGGAGCAAGCCCTGGAATCTCACTTCTTCCGAGGAACCCTCCTGTACAAATGTCCTTGCAAAAGGAACAACGTACCCTACAATCCTTTCAGCTCAGACCCGTATTCCTTTGGAATGGTACTATGGCAGTGCATTCTTGGTATCGAAAATGTTTTCTGGCACAATAACGATCCAGAGTACGCAAAGGAGATGCAGCCTGCCTGGACAATAATCGAGGAAACAGTTTGGCCCAAGTTGGAGGAAGATGGCGAAATTGGTCCGCATCATTTGGTGGCATGGAGACTTGTTGCGCCTTTGGAGGAACGAGTCTCTTTCACTGAGGCTCTCGAACTGTTTGAGGAGCAGGATAGAATGTGTTTTAATATGTTTTAATAAATCTGTTCTTTATGTTCTAGTAATCTCCATTTGTTAGTTTACATTTATTTGTTGTCGAGCGTGAGCGAAGACTCTTAGTGACAGCTTTTCAATTTCTTGTGCAGTTAACTCCTCCTACATTTCTCAACCGATTTGCATCAAATTTGGCCAAAGTGCTTAGAATACTATGCAGATGTGCCGTTCAACCTTGGTTTTGGCTAAAAATGTTTTTTAGGTATACCTGCCGAACAAATCTCTCATTGGAAAAGTCAAAGCTTGAGTTCACATTGTTGGGCCTGGTGCCCAACAATGTGTGCAACAATGGAGACGAGGAATTTAGTTACACGCAATACGAGACATTTACTTTGATCGGTTAAGGCGTTAGGTGGTTAGGTAGGTGTGGTTAGGGATTAGGTTTTTGTCGGTTAGGTGGTTAGGTAGGTGAGGTTAGGGATTAGGTTTAGGTCGGTTAGGTGGTTAGGTAGGTGAGGTTAGGGGTTAGGTTTTGGTCGGTTAGGGCGTTAGGTGGTAGTGTAGGTGTCGTTATGGGTTAGGTTTAAGTCGGTTAGGTGGTTAGGTAAGTGTGGTTAGGGATTAGGTTTTGGTCGGTTAGGGCGTTAGATGTTTAGGTATGTGTGGTTAGGGATTAGGTTTGGGTCGGTTAGGTGGTTAGGTAGGTGTCGTTAGGGGTTAGGTTTTGGTCGGTTAGGGCGTTAGGTGGTAATGTAGGTGTCGTTATGGGTTAGGTTAAAGTCGGTTAGGTGGTTAGGTAGGTAAGGTTAGGGATTAGGTTTAGGTCTGTTAGGTGGTTAGGTAGGTGAGGTTAGGAGTAAGATTTGGGTCGGTTAGGCCGTTAGGTAGATGTCGTTAGGGGTTAGGTTTTGGTCGGTTAGGGCGTTAGGTAGGTGTCGTTAGGGGTTAGGTTTTGGTCGGTTAGGCCGTTAGGTAGGTGTTTAGGTAGGTGAGGTTAGGAGTTAGATTTGGGTAGGTTAGGTAGGTGTGGGCGTCGTTATAGTTTGGGTTAACATAGATTAATCGCTCTGCTCGACTACTCCCCATAATGTCAATTTTGGGGACATTATTGAAGCTAATGCAGTTTTTGCTTCAAATTTTGCTCCCGCAGGGCCCACTAGTTAGTCAAAAGTAATCATTTAGGCAAAATCTCTCCAAAAAATGATCAAAAGTATGAATGTGTTCGAAATCGTATTACAATTGTAATCCTAAGTGTTTGAACCGCAACAATGTCCTACGATCAAATGAATCCAACAATCTTTTAGGAAGAGAGATGGATGGAAGAGTTTGGTTTAGTGATCAAGTTGTACGCAAAAAATGCATCAAGAAATGATACTAAATGTCTATATCTTATCACAAATGTGTGCTTTCATTAATCAAACATGCCATTTACATTGTTGAGCATAAAGATAATTAAAAAACTGTTTACAATGAACACATTTGTCAATGTGAAGCTCCGCTCAATGATGACAATTTCTCTCAACAAAATAGCATTTGAGCTTTTGAGCCAAACAAACAAGATTAGCGATATCTTGAAAAACGAGATATGACTGAAATGGTCTGGTCTCATAAAGTGCGTAGTATAGATCAGGAATGCGGAAACGGTGGACATCAGTCCACTAGTGGACTTTTAAAAAATTCTGGTGTCCACTAGTGGACAATGAATCTCAAAAACTTTTAAAATATTTTGATAATCGCTTATTTAAAAAAAATATAAATTTACTATTGACAACTCAATACAAGTGGATACAATTCACTATCTTCAATTCGTAGCTAAACCCAAATATTCACGCAATTTTCAAGTTCTATATTTGGCTTTTACACATGCCCCCAATATGAATTCATACTGGATAATTAAACATTGGTTATGTTGTGATGCAGTTCAATATACAATCCAATTCAAATTGCAAACCAATAAAAGATTAAAATGACATATAAATCAGGAGTTGTGAATTGGTAGACCTAAATTAATTTATAAAATCCACTTACTCATTGAGTAATACTTCACACTCTCCGTTAGATTGATAAATGCACCAAATTAATATTGAATTTTTTTAGCCAACCAATTTGCAGTTACAATCCATTAGTTCTCAATTCAGTTTATTTTAACAAAAAAAAAGACTTGACACAACCCCACACTAATTGACCACAAGATTTTTTCTTATTCTCTAATTGGGAAATATGAGTAAACTGAATATGAACAATTTCAAATTGGACAATGAGAAATAGAGCCATTCAAATGGCAATCAGTATGGTTCGATAGTTTTGGATAAAAGTTATTCTATATATATGTCTGACCTAATTTGAAAGCTTTACATAAAACTAACTGAGTTTGAACGCCAACTTCATCTTCTTTGTTAACTAGTAATTGAACTTTATGAAATCGTTCTACATGTGCTAGTAAAGATTTAGAAAGCAATTTTGGGGTACCCTTAACTATGAGAATCTTATCAAATATGATCACAACCAATTTGTTTTGCAAAAAAAATGGCGGTGGACTTTTGGGACTCTCATTGTCCACCCCAGTGGACTTTTCCTCAAAAAGTTTCCGCATGCCTGGTATAGATACATTTAGAAAGTCCTTCACTTGTTTTGTGCAGTTGGCAAGACAAAGTTGCTTTCGAAAATGGCATTCAAATCGGTAAACGTTATAATTTTTGCCTATTTTGTGGCCATTGTTTTCTGCTCAAAATATGATGATGAATTGTCTCGAAACTATGAACAAATGCTCGAAAGTGGTAACTTTTCGGATGTTCGCCTGCTGGTGGGAAGTGAGCAAAAGGAATTTCGTTTGCACAAAAACATTCTCTATGCTCGTTGTCCTGCGATTGGTGCAATGTTTGAAGCAGTAAAGTCGCCTGAAAGTCAAGTGATCATTCGTGATGAGTCACCGGAAGTGTTTGAACAGTTCATCAAGTTTGTGTATACAGGAGCGGTGAAATTGGTGAAGCAATACGCGAGGGAATTGTTGATCCTTGCTGATAAGGTATTGGGCTTATTTTTTAAAAATCTAATTCTAATCTAAATTTCATTATTTTTACAGTACCAAATGGACAGTCTCAAGTATCATTGCACACAGGAACTCTTAAACCTCACCTCCAAATCGGTGATTTCCACTCTCGTGTTGGCGGATCTGTACAATGTCACCGAGTTAAAGCCAAAATGCGTCGATTTTATTTGTGAAAACGCAGAAGAGGTGATGGCCAGTGAGGACTGGAAGCAGTTGAAGGATAGGCCTGACTTGTTGCTTGAGTTGTTCGAGAATCGTGTCAAGAAGTATCCAAAACGCAGAAGCTGGGGCTAGATCCAAATTTTTCAATCTCGAACTGATTTTACATTTAATAGTCTAGATGCTCGAGGAAAAAGTTGTTGTTTCATAAATAAACTTTGACCTTTAAAGGTGATTCCCTACTTCAATGCAGTTTGTTCCGAATCCGAGCTAGTAAATATAAACATAAACAAATGCATGTTTTCATAAATCCTTGAACTCAGTTCTCCGGAAAATACAGCTCAGTGGCTCATTTTTGACTGCTAGTCCAGTTAACATTTTCATTCAACTAATTGATATTTTCTTCCAATGAATATCTCCTGTCCCCCAATGATCAATGCAGAACATAACGTTCAAACGTTGCCTGGTCGAAACGATATAATTTAAGCATAAAGCAAGTCAAACAGCTCACAATTGGTTAATCTAAACAATCGAGTCATTTAAAGGCGCGACTCAGCTCAGTATTCAAGTCAGTCTGTGTCACAGCCACCGATCAAGCTACTCCACCACCAAATTGTGTGCTCAATCCAACCCTCGAATCTTTCAACGTGTGCTCATTACTGCATCACCATGGCATGGCAGAACAACATTTTCGATGATCAATATTTTGAAGATCAAGAAGAGCTTAGGATTGAAGCAAGGGAAATAGCTAACCGTATCGAACACGAAAAGCGTCGAATTGAACGTGAGGAAAAGCGAAAAGAAAAGGAACGTAAGGAACGCGAAAAAGCCGAAAATGAGGAACGTGAACAACGACGACGAGAGAAAGAGAAAGCAATTCGCGAATACGAAGAACGTCATCGTGCAGCGGAGAAATGAAGTCCTCGAAATTGAGCAGGAGGAAAAGGCTCGAAAAAAACGGATTCATCTTTTTCCTTGCAGCTAAACTTATCGATAATCCTACAAATCAAACTAAGGCATACGGATTTTATTTCTGTTTAGGGTTCTGAATGTAAACAATTCTTTGTCATATTTTTTTAAAATAAAATTTTGCTACCGCTTTTCTATATTTTCTTAATGTTGTTCAACATTTCTGTGTGTATTTTGTGCTTTTGAATTTTATTGAATGAGTCATTTAGAGAAGTGCTTCCAAGAATCCATACTGATGCTGGTACATTTAAAATTGATAGGTCGAATCAAAACGACTATACGTTCTTTCTGTAGAAATGACTCGTGATCGACTAATTGATATGTTCTTCCATTGAAAGATCTCTTGACTCTAATGAATCATTGGTAATGAATCACAATAAATCTGTGACTTTGACATTGATCATAATGCTCAAAATGGTGCCGTGGTTGAAGGTTAACTTAACCTAAACACACCAATTCAATTTATGCTAATCTAAACAATCAATCTCACTTTTAAATGCACCATTTAACTCAGTCCAAGTCAGTGGGTCTCACAGCGACTGATCACGCTACACCTTGCAAATTCAATCCGTTACTCGATCATATTTTGAATATCAAATTTTGACTTTCACTCGCTCAGTATGGGAAAAGACATACCTAGAGCCAAGGAATTGGCTCCACAGAAGGCTGAAGAGAATCGTTCTAGACAAGAAGAACGTGAAGAAGAGCGCCGCTTGGCCAACGAACGTTTGGAACGGTATTTTGAGGCGCAACGAGAAGCAAATCGTCGTAGACAAGAAGAACAACAACATAATCGAATGCAAAACGAACGTGAAGAACGGTCGTTCGGGAAGAAGTGGAAATACGACGACGATCACAACAAGAATCGTAAGAAAAAGTGATTTGGTTTTTCAAATCCAATCAACCAATTGCAACTAACCAATACATTAACGATAGCATTTGTTCACGCATTTGACCCAAAAAGTCTTTTGTGCAAATATGTTCTACTAATGTATTCATGTTCAACATTTAAACATTCAACATTTTCTGTTTTTCATATTTCAAAATTAATTTTTTTAATTATGTAAAATCAAACTCAATTCATTGCAAATTGCGTTAATTTTTTCATATACTTTAAATTTTGTCTTATGTTTACCTATATATCCTTTTTTGTTGTACCCAATTGTCAACAAAAATGATAGATATGAATTGAAACGAAATTTTCTTTCAATAAAGAATTGTCTTAACATGAGTGATGTTCATATGAGTGTTACTGATAAAGCTATTTGATGAGGCATGTTATATTTGTGTTTTGTGACTCGTGCATGACTCATAGAGTGAGAGTGATAAGTACAACACAAAACAGCGTGGCAGTACGTGAACGAAGACATTCGTGATCAGATCGAGACGAACATCACATCGTGCTTTGTGCCTTTTCTGTTTATTTTCGTTCTTTTTCTGACCACTTTTTTCGCAAATGTCCGAAATGTCTACTCCACCCGAGAACTCTACATTCTCCCACAGTTGGACCATCACTGATTTTTCCCATCAGCTCGTATCTAGTGTTGAACATCTGTGTCTCAACTCGTGTACCTTTCCTTCAACTTCATCAAACACCAAATCACCGAACCAATTTCGACTCAATTTATATCCTAAAGGAATTAATGCAAGTTTCTCTGATTATCTCTCGATTGGATTTGGCGCGATTTCTCCTATAGAAAATGATGAGAAAATCACAGTTCGGTATCGAGTGTCGTTGATCGACAGTAAAGGTGAACGTCGTTATACAAAAGGTAGGTTTTGTGGTTTTTATGCAACTTTTTCATAAATTGCATTACATTACAGAATGGTTGTACATTTTCTCCTCCTCGAAACGTGTTTCCGTCTTTGGTCGATTCATCGCCAGAAGTGAACTTTTCTGCCCATCAAATGGATTGCTCACTGATGACAAGTTGGTCATTCACTGTGAGGGTACTGTTCTGGGTGAACCAACAGCACTCGACTATGCCAACACCAATTTGGCTGATTTGAAGTTTATCGCTAGATCTCAACCAAATTTGATGGTGGATATGTTGTACAGTTTGGCCACCAAACACCGACTCACTTATTATTCTCCCGAAGGTGTTCCAAATTTTGAAATACAGAATCAAGTGGACGAGACCTTCTCTTACTCTTACAAGGCGAAAATGTACGACGACCAGATTTTCACTTGGACTCAGTCAAAATACATGAAAAGTACACTCGAATTAAATCAATTTTCGCGTCAAGAAATGTTGGATCTTTTGAGCATTTGGATGGAGAGTGGAAAGCATGCTGATTTGTCTCTTGTGTTTCAAGGTGATGATTGCGAGAAAGTGTTGAACTTGCACAAGATTGTCCTGCTGAATCGATCATCTGCATTTGATGTTTTACTACAAAACAGTCGAGTGACCCTTCCTGATGTACCGAGTGAAGTATTTGACCAATTGATTCACTACCTTTACACTGGCAAAGTGCCGCTTTTGAAGCAGTATCGGTACGAACTGTTGGCGGTCTCTTGTGAGGTATGAACAGAAGTATTGTGGAATATCAATCTAAATGTATTTTCTATCGCTCTATTTTAGTATGACCTCGATGTTCTCAAGCAAATGTGCGAGCTGGCACTGATTTGTGACCAAATCACAACTGAAAATGCGATCTACATGCTCATCTTGGCCAGTGCAGCTTCTGCTGATCTATTGAAACAAGTCGCACTTGAGTACATCACCGATCATGCCACTGAACTGCTGTTTGATCTTCCCGATTCATTAAAACCAGAATTGATTGGAGAAATGTATCGCCATTTGGCACTCAAAAATGCTCTCAACGAGATTGAAGATCGGCAAGTTTATGAAAATTTCCTACCTTCAATTGTGTCCAATGGAATTGAGGAAAGCCTCTCCTACACTCGTCTCAAGATGTATCACCTTTTCAATGAATTTACATTCGAAGACAACTTTTGCGAAGTTGGAAATAGGCATGCACACTCGTTGGACCTGTTTGAAAGTCCTGAGTTTTATTCATCAGAAAATCCAACTTTAAAATTTATACTAATTCAGTTGCCTGTTGACTCTGTGAAATGCAGCGATTTCGATTTGATGGTTAAGGATGGTGATTCAAGGCGCTTTGATTTATCCGAACCGCAAGTATCACTCATAAGCTACAGAATGTCACTGTCTTTTGGCTCGGACAAATATTCGCTGGGCACTTGTGATGATATTCAGTATTGGAAAGTCTCTTCAAATTATACTCGATTGGGCAACAAATTACGTTTTCAAAATCCGGATATACTCGACAATTACTTCAAGGACAGAGATTATGAAAAATATTTTCCATGGTTTGGCGCTTTCAAGATTCGCTCTGAGGTATGTTTGTCGTATGAGTATAGTTGGGTTTGTTGTGATTAATATATATTTTGTTTTTTGTGAATACAGATCACCGTACTTTGTGACATTTTGGCGCTGGATTTGTCCCCTATCCAAGGATTATCTCAATCGGAATTGGAACAATCACGAAAACACTTGTTGGAATGTATCAATTCATCAATGCTCAAAAGTGATGTCACTTTGGTCGTGGGTGGAACAGAATTTAAAGTTCATGGAATTTTTCTCGCTCAATCACCATTGTTGAGTACCATGCTCGTTCAGTTTCATCGAATCTTTATTCCCGATTTGTCAATTGAGTCATTTGTCCCATTTGTGCAGTATCTGTACACAGGCAAGGTGCAATCACTCGACAAGTACGCCAAGCAATTGTTGATTGTGGCCAGTAAGGTAATGTGTTCCATTTACTTGTTTCAAATGTATTCTAACGAATCTATTCTTATTTGCAGTACAAACTCGAACTCCTTGAGCAGATGTGCAATTACTCGCTCAATCGCACAGATGATAATGAAGTCAAAGAAGATGATGAAATTGATGGTATTCATGAATATGTTGGGCGGGCTACCGCAATTCTTAATTCTGTTAAGACATTTTAATCTTATTGTTGATTTTCCTTCTTTTTTGTCTAAATGAATTTTTTATTGTCAAATCTTGTGTTAATAAATATTTTTCAAATGACATAAAATTGATAAGAGTAATCAACTTTGATGATGCATCGATGTCGAGTCGATGTGACTCGTGAATGACTCATCGATGAGTTTTGTGTAGACTGACAAGTACAACACACAAAACAGCGTGGCAGTACGTGAGCGAAGACATTCGTGATCAGATAGAGGTGAACATCACATCGTGCTTTGTGCCTTTAAGCTGTTTTCTGTTTACTTTTGACGACTTTTCTACTTTGCCAAATCCCCCATCATGTTTACCCAACTCAAACCTTCCTTGAACTCTACAATATCCCACTCTTGCGCCCAGTTAACCTTCAATTGGACCATCAACAAGTACTCTCACATGTGCACTACTTCTACTGCCCACTATCCATGTTTCAACTCGTCCGTATTTTCTCTACCAATCACCACCACAACCAAATCACCAGTAAATCATCACCAATTTCGCCTTAGTTTATTTCCTAAAGGATTTAATGCAAATCTCGCTGATCACCTCTCGATTGGTTTGGGAACGGTTTCGGCAATAGAAGGCGACCAGAAAATTACAGTTCGTTATCGTGTGTCGCTGGTCAACAGTAAAGGTGAACGTCGTAATACAAAAGGTAGGTTTGATTTGGGGTTATTCACAAATATCATTTTCTCACAATCTTCTCTTTTTCAACAGAATGGTTATACACTTTCTCGTCAACGAATCGTATTTCTGTATTTGGTCGATTCATCGCCAGAAGTGATTTTCTCGACCCATCAAATGGATTTGTCATCGATGACAAGTTGGTCATTCAGTGTCAGATGACAGTTTTGGGCGATCCGACAGCACTCGACTATGCCAACACCAATTTGGCTGATTTGAAGTTTATCGCTAAATCTCAACCAGATTTGATGGTACAAATGTGGAATAATTTAGCATCGAAGCACCGACTGGGCGAGTCCGATTTGGTTTATCCAAGAGATGAGGTTCCAAATTTTGAAATACAGAATCAAGTTGAAGAAACTTTTTCTTTTTCTTACAAGGCGAACATATGCGTCGGTGAGTTTTTCACCTGGAGTCAGTCAAAATACATGAAAAGCTCACTGGAATTGAAGCAACATTCGATACGAAAAATGTTGGATCTATTGAACTTTTGGATGGTTAGTGGCACTGGTGCGGATTTGTCTCTTGTGCTTCAAGGTGATCAAGGTGAGAAAGTGTTAAACTTGCACAAGATTGTTTTGCCGAATCGATCATCTGCTTTTGATAATGTTTTGCTGCCTAACATTGTCGAAAAGCAAAACCGACGAGTGACCATTCCTGGTGAACCGAGTGAAGTATTCGATCAATTGATTCACTATCTTTACACGGGCAAAGTGCCACTTTTGAAGCAGTATCAGTACGAACTGTTGGCTGTCTCTTGTAAGGTATGAATAGAAATGCATTTTTAATTTGAAATTAATGTTTTTTCTATCTATTTCTAGCACGGGTTTGATGTTCTCAAGCAAATGTGCGAATTGTCAATTTCTACCCAAATCACAACTGAAAATGCGATCCACTTGTTGATCTTGGCCAGTGCAGCTTCTGGTGATCTATTGAAACAAACCGCTCTTGAGTACATCACCGATCATGCCACTGAACTGCTGTTTGATCTACCCGGCTCATTAAAATCAGAATTGATTGGAGAAATGTATCGCAATTTGGCACTCAAAAATGTCCTCAACGAGAGTGAAGATCGGCAAGTTTATGAAAATTTTCGACTTTCAACTGTGTCTGATGGAATTGAGGAAAGTCTTTCCTGCACTCATCTCAAGATGTATCACCTTTTCAATGAATTCATGTATCAGGACAACATTAGCGACATGACATACGAGTTCATGAAGTACATGTGTATGTTTGAAAGCCCTGAGTTTTGTGCAACAGAAAATTCATCACTTAAATTTAAAATATTCAAGTCACAGGCTTATGACTGTGTGAACAACAGATATTTCGACTTGATGATTAAGGATGGTGATTCAAGGCGCTTTGATTTATCCGAACAGCAAGTATTACTCATAAGCTACAGAATGTCGTTGTCTCTGTGCTTAGGCCAAGAATCTTACGAAACACTGGGAACTTGTGATTGTGTTAAGTATTTGAAAGTCTCTTCAAATTATACTCGATTGGGCAACAGATTGAGTTTGAAAAATCGAGAAAAACTCGACTATTACTACCCAAACAGAAATTCTGACTGCTATCCGCTGGGTACTTTCAATATTCGATCTGAGGTATGTTCGTATGCGTTGTATGATTTAATGTAATTTTTTTTGTATTACAGATCGCCGTACTTTGCGAAATTTCGTCTCTGCATTTGTCACCAATCCTTGGACTGACTCAATTGGAATTGGAACAATCACGAAAACACTTGTTGGAATGTATCGATTCATCTCTGCTCAAAAGTGATGATGACAAGCGTGATGCGTCTTTGGTTGTGCGTGGAACCGAATTTAAGGTTCATGGAATTTTTCTTGCTCAATCGCCAGTGTTGGCAGCATTGGTCACTCAGTCGAACCAAATCCCCATTCCCGATTTGTCGATTGAGGCATTTGTCCCATTTGTGCAGTATCTGTACACGGGCAAGGTGCAATCACTCGACAAGTACGCCAAGCAATTGTTGATTGTGGCTAGTAAGGTAATGTGTTCCATTTACTTATTTCAAATGTATTCTAACGAATCTATTTTATTACTTGCAGTACAAACTCAAAATCCTCATGCAAATGTGTCAACTTGCGCTGAACCAATTGAATTCAATTGGCAAATCCTACAATGGAAAATCCCGATTCCGCAAATAAATGTGTCCATATGCGAAACCCAAATCGAGCAATGAGATTTGAATTTATGTTTTGTATTTTTTTTTTGCTTTATTACTATTATTATATACTTTATATACTTTAACATTATAATTTTTAATGAACTATATATGTAAGATACCTCTCCTGTAGGGTATCTTTTATTTTGTCATTTATTGTACTGTTGTATTTTATTGTAGTGTACGGTGAGCGGTTGTTTCTTGGGTCAGTCGGTCCGGGCAACTGTGTTTTTGTTGTTATTATTGTAACCCTCCGTGCTGTGCTGCCTCATCATCGTGCCTTTCCTCCCTCCGCCGCCTTGCCGTCATCCTTCATCATCGTTTGGCGCGCTCTCACTTCCCCCACTGTCCTGCTGATGCCCTCTACTACGTGCGCACTGAGAAGAAAAGGCGCGCAACCAAGTCTCGCGCGCGCGGGAAAAGAACGCGCTCTGGCCCTGCTCGCTTCAGCTCTAGTCAAGACAACTGTCGAAGACGCAGCAACCAATCAAATCGCAGCGTTGGCCGCGCTGGGCGGAGTTTCGTGTTTGTGATTTGGTGGTGTCGTATAAAAAGCAGCAGCACGGAGAGGCCTCTTGTCTTTTGTTTTGTTCTTTTCGTACAGCGAAAGTCCACGTACCGCTGTGTGTTGTCGGTCTCACCAAGAAGCCTCGGATTGCGACTTGGGATAGAACTGCTCACCAGTACATTCTCGTCTTCTCGTTTATTGGAATAAAGTTTGCCGTTTCACCCGTATTCTGGTCTTATTCCCCTTATTCATGCGTTTGGGCTCGTTCCGGAATCTTCCCCTGAGAACCAGCACCTTTCATATATATAATTTGATAATTAAAATACTAATTTACAATTGAACTTTGCTGCCTTTCTTTTTATTAAACCACGCTCGTGTTTACTGAATCACTAATGGATGTATCTTTCTGCAAACCTTGAGCTGACCCTGATCAGCCACATTTCTGTACAAATGAATTTTTTTTATTGAATGATACGACCATTTAGAGAAGTGATGAAATGGATTCCAAGAATCAGAACTGAACATTGAACATTTGTTATTGGTAGAAACCAAAATGACTCTATGACTTTTTTCTGTAGAAGCACTCGTGATCATCAACTAATTGATATGTTCCGGGAACATTGTACCCCCATTGAATGTTTTCTCCTACTCTAACGATCAATGTTTAACAATAACACATTTCCCTATATCATAACATAACGCTCAAACTAGATCAAACCGCCTTTGCTTCAGTTAAGTTTAATAAAACACCAATTAAATTTATTAATCTAAACAATCGAGTAAACTTTTAATCCAACGATTCAAATCAGTCAAAGTCAGTAGGTCTCACAGCCACCGATAGAGCTGCACAACTTTCAAATTCAAATTCAATTCTCGCTCGTAACTTGAATATCAAATTTTGCTTCTTCTTCTTCATCTTTTTACCACTCAAATATTTGCTCATTCACTGTCCCTTTCCTCAGTATGGGAAACGACAAGAAACCGGCTGCTAAGGGATCCGCTCCACAGGGGACCGAAGAGAATCGTCGTCGTAGAGATGAAGAACAAGAAGATCGTCGCAGGGTCGCCCAACGTCTGGAACGGTACTGGGAAGGGCTGCAGCGCGAAGTGGATCGTCGTAGAGAAGAAGAAGAACAGCGTCGAATGCGGAACGAACGTCTGGAACGATACTTTTCGTCGCTCGAGAAGAATAAGAAGAAGGACGACGATAACGACAAGGGCAATAAGAATGGCAAGAATAAGTGATTTGATCTCAATTGTCAATTTAAACCGAATCAGCAATTGCACCAAACTAGTGCACCAAACCAATGCATCAAACGGAAACCCATTTGATTTGTCCAAAACAGTCTTTTTTGCACTAAAATTCTGGTATATTAATGTTTTGCATTTTTGCTTCAATATTCCAAATTTTAAATTTTGTTTTCGTTTATTCTGTAGAATTAAACTGAATGCCATATATTTTTGTCCTTATTTCATATACTTTCAATAAATTTATCTTATGCTGACATAAATATCTATCTTGTTTGTTACTTATTATTTACTTAACTATTTTTGTGTTCTATGGAAACGAAATAAGTTGGAATAAGTTGTTTTAGTAGTCGGTTTTAAAAGATAAATGACGTAATAAATTTACAATTTCAATTCCAAGGTTCAATGTACCATAAAGATCGATGTAAACCTGTGAAGATGATGATGATGTTTTCGTTGTAAAAATTGTATATGTTAGCGTCAAAGTCCGAAGTCAGATATGAAAATAATTTGAGTGGACTATGCCGCGACAGTTCTTGAAAACGCCTGGGAAAAGTCAGAAAAGCCTAAAATCATTTCTGCATTACACAAATGCATCCAACAAACGATCGTACTTCAAAGTTTTTAATTAGTAATTTGTATATTAAGGCAACTTATCATTATCCAATACAAAAATTATATTTTCTCAATTACAAGCTGAAGCAATTGACAGCCCAATTGAGATTGTGATTTGACCAGCTTATTCCATCCCTCTGTTTTGATCACTTCCTTGGCGTGTTTAATCAAATAGTCGATGCATTGCATCTCAAGATTCTTGGCGTGATGCATGTCAGCAATCACAGCAATGCTCGCAAACGATTCGATGGTGAGAGATGTACCAAGGTATTGTTCGCAGGTTGATTTTAGTGAGTCCAGTTGGTACTGACAAATAAAAAATTTGAATACACAAATCATTAAAACATGTAACATACCCGGTCAGCAGCTTGCAACAGTTCAGCTGCATATTTGTCCAACAAATCCACCTTGTCGGTGTAAATGAAACGAATCATTTGCTCAAACACATCAACAGGCATATCTCGAATCTCCACTCGATTCTCCTGTGACTCCTTTGTCTCGGAATGTTCAAACATGGCACAGAACACTGGTGAGCGAGCAGCGAGCACTTTTTTAATTAACTTTATTATATATTTTGATAATTAAAATGCGAATTTACAACTAATTTCTATGGATCAGAAATGGATTATTTTTTACAAATAAAAATCATTACATGCAATTTTTAGTTTTTTTTGCTTGTTTTAGTGATAAAAAAGGTTCAGTTCGGATTTCATTCTGTAATTCTAATGATTTTTATTGAATGATATCACCATTTAGAGAAATGTTTTCAAGAAGTCAAACTGTTGGAACATTTTGAATTGATTGGTGGAAACCAAAATGACTCTATGATTTTTTTTCTGTAGAAGTACTCGTGATCATCAACTAATTGATATGTTCCGGGAACATTGTTGTCCCCATTGAATACGTCCTCTCCTACACTAATGATCAATGCTTAACAATAACAAATTGACCTATATCATAACATAAAACGCTCAAACTGGCTCAAACTGCAATTAAGCTTAAATCAAACACACCAATTCAATTCAACGAGTGAATCTAAACAATCAAGTACACTTTTAAACAAACGATTCAGCTCAGTCCAAGTTAGTAAATCTCACAGCCACCGATCAAGCTACACGATGCAAATTTAATTCAATCCGAAACTCGATAATCTTGAATATCAATTTTTCCGTTTCTTTTTCAAACATTTTGGTTTACTTGCCGTTCCATTTCCTTCACTATGTCAAAAGATAACAACAAATCTTTTGCTAAGGAATTGGCAGAAGAGTATCGACGTCGTAGAGGAGAAGGACAAACAGAACAGATTCGATTGGCCAACGAATTTCTGGATGAGATGCAAGCAGAGATTCGTCGTAGACAAGAAGAAAAACAGCGTCGCATGCAAAACGAACGTCTCGAACGGTACTGGGCATCGTTCGCGGAAAAGAAGGACGACCACGACAACAACAACAAGGATGGTAAGAGTAAGAGAATTTGATTGCTGCAACCCAACCAAATGCATTCATATTTGTTCACGTATTTGATTTGTCCAAAATAGTCTTTTTTAAACTTCTACTATAGTATTCAGGATTTTCAGGATGTAGATAAAATGCTCAAATCACCACACATTTGTATCAGTTGAGCTATTTAGACACGGTCACTCTACAACAATCCAACTTGACCAAAATTAATATTGCACAATAAAGCAATTGAAATTCCAGTTTGATTCATGGCCAGTAATTTAAAATAAACAGCATATCGAAAAGTTGAATAATCAAAGATTTATTGGAATTTGAATCAGTTCAAAGTAAAAACTCTGTAATGGATACACAAATTAAAAGCTGACATTTGCATTACTTGTTTTCGAGTTTGTGGGCACTATCATAGTAGAGTTCAAGCACCAATTTGTGTCTAGTTTTGGCCAGTTCTTTCCATCCATCAGTGGCAAACACTTTGGTGGTGTTCTTGTTGTTGATGTATTTGATACATTTCGATTTCAATTCAGCCTCACTGTGCATGTCTGCTATCAGCAGAATGTTGGCCACCGATTCGATGCTCAAGTTTGAGCCAAGTGATTGAGCACAAATGTTTTTTAGTGAATCCAATTGGTACTGTAGAATATAAAGATACATTTAATTGTAAATACCATCTCGATCGAGTATGCATTCGTGTACCTTTCCTTGCCTGTTTCGTTTTTAAATCACAAGAATATTGGTAAGAGTTCAAATTATTCAAATTAGCAAAATTATCAATCTTCCAGGTAAAGGTTGCACTGTCGAGTTGAGCCATCTAAAAAAAATTTCTCAAAAAATTTATAAAACAACAACAAAACACAACTAAGTCAGGCAATTAGAAGGAAAATTAGTGAGGCGATCTACATGTAATGTACACGAGTTGTTTACTGCCGATCAGCACTCAAAATTAGCAGCTCTGTCTGTGTTCACTGTGTAGAGAAAATATAACTTGTTCACAAAGTGTGTAATACACAAAGTATTTTGTTTGCCATGGTTACCATAGATACGCGATAAGATATGACTTTTAAAGTAAACTACCACCGTATCAATAATAAATTTCGTAGAGAGCACAATAAGACATTAAGGTATAAAACAACAATTTCAACTTGTCTAGAATATCAACACAATTTTTGGTTTACAAATTCAGAATTTGATATTCTGAAATATTGAAAATTTCAAAAATGAACAAACAATCAAATTTTCTTTCTAATCTATTCTCATACCTCGAGTGTGTTATACTTCCCTCCATTAATTAGGATCATTCTTTATCACGCGTATAAATGAATTTCAATTATCACTTGGAGTAAATAATATTTAACAAAATTGTGCATAAGCAATGACAGTCTGTTGCCTTTTCGTTTTGGTTGGTTGATTTCTGAGAGTGAGTTGAAGTTGCGTTGAGCTTTTTCGATACAGGGTCTACTCAAAATGTTGGTCTGATTTTTGGATTTGATCAATATGTGATGACATCGTGATGAAGTGGAAAGAGTACAGAAGGAAATGATTTGAAGAGGGAATGAGTATACAGAAAATAGACAATCATTTAAATAGTCTATAGTCTAAATCACAAATGTCTGATCCCGAACAACGGAAAGAGAGTGTTCACAATTTACAAGCAGAATGAGCTCTGGAAATGTCTTTGTAGAGTTCCGCCATCAAGTCGAGTCTAGTCTTGACCATCTGTTCCCAGCCATCAGTAGCCATTACCTTGATTGAATTAGCAGTGATAAATTTGATGCATTTCACCTTCAACTCTGGTACACCGTGCATGTCAGCAAACAGTAGAATGTTGGCAACTGTGTCCACTGTTAGAGTTGAACTCAGCGAGTGTGCACAAATCAATTTCAATTCCTCGAGTTGGTACTAAGGAAAAAAATTGATTATCATGGATTACATAATTTCGACGCTTACCTTATCAGCAGCAATGAACAGTTCCAGTGCATATTCATCCAATTTATCAACAGTGCCACTGTAAATGTAGCTGAGCAGCTGTTCAAATACATTCACGTCCTCATCGACCATCTCCATTTGATTCTTCTTCTTCTCCTTCAAGTCAGCACTCAACCTTGCCTTGAACACCGAGGATCGAGCTGCCAGAATCGCCTTGTGCACTTTAAATTGTTTGTTACCAACAGTGAGAACAAAGTCACCGTGGTCACCAGTGGTTAGAGCGGACTGAAAATCTTTACTCATCTTTGGAAGTGCCAGATTCTGTTCCAAAATTTTAGAGGCTTTAAGAATTTTGACTTCACAGAACAAAGTTAAAGCATCATTTTGAAGGAAACCATTTGCTTCACTAATCAGCTCATCATAAAGAATAAAATTGCCAAAATGAACATTGTTGGTATAATTTGGATCATAATTGCATTGATAGTCTATTCAAATAAATAATCAGCATTTATTATCACTAATGCACCAGTTTCAAATCACTTACTTTTTGTGTAGCATTTCTCATTTCTTGCATTTAAAATCGAGACTTCGTACTCAAAATTCAATTGTTCACAAGTTGCTTCATGAAACAACCGAACGATAACATCTTTAGAAGAAAGTTGTGGCCTTGGATATATTGAAAGTTGAAATCGAAATTCTTTCTTGTTGGCTGCATAAAATAATGTAGACACCTTGTACGG
Organism: Rhizoglyphus robini; assembly: GCA_023373905.1. Classification (NCBI taxonomy): domain Eukaryota; kingdom Metazoa; phylum Arthropoda; class Arachnida; order Sarcoptiformes; family Acaridae; genus Rhizoglyphus; species Rhizoglyphus robini. The sequence continues at coordinate 1,053,671 of JAKIJQ010000031.1, read as the reverse complement.
AATTATACTTTTGAAATTTGTAAAAGTATTCGTAACAGAAGCAGTATCAAGTATCGAAGATGAATTTGAAGACATTTTGAGACCAATTTGGTTAAGTTTTGTGGAAAATCAAATCGCTAAATTCACACAGATGGGCAAAGTTGCTGTGCCACAATGCAAAAGTACAGTCCGATACAGTTTGAAGACAGATCAAAACAAAACAGACAGGCAACGGAAGCATGCTCGTTTGCCATGTGCAAAGTGACCTCAAAACTAGGTTTTGTAGGGCTATGTTTGACAATGCAAGTTGTGTATTAACTTTCTAGTAAACTATTAGAAGCCGAAAGCATGTAAAGTAGTGTACAAACCCAAAGGTAAAAGAGAAAAGCAGTAAATGTGTTTGACCAGTGAAATGTGGGGACAAAAAACTCAAATCACCGCTCAGTTGCATCATTACTCAGCTATTCGCTTTCAATTTTGAATACCATTTGCCAACAATTTTGTTTGGTTAAATTTCAAATTAAAAATTTTTGAAACGGGAACTCGTGTGATTCTCCCAAAGTGCTCTTCTATTTTTATTTCAATCTAGAATCCCACGATTTGGGTATTTGTTTCCAATAAAAAAAACATTTTTCCAATTTTGACTGCATCCCACCAACCAACCCACCATGTCATCACTCAAGCAGAATTCACCGTTCTCAAATTTGATTGTGAAAGAAACAGCCACGCTAAACTGGACTATTGATCGATTCGAAACTGTTCACGAAGATGGTTCGGTCCAATATAAGCTGGTGAACCGCTACTAGAGCCACCTAGCGGTTCGCTTTACTTAAGCGAACTTTTTACATTGCTGTCTTTGAAGTCTGCAAAATCGAACTTTCACCACCCGCCAACTGCAATGTTCGACTTCTCACTCAACTCATCCGTCGTCACTCCACTGAATTTCGCAAGCTACTGTATGACAGTGCAAGCTACATTGTTGTCTTCGCATTTCGAAATAATTCAATTAACTCGTTATAAAGTTCCAAATGAGGTCCAGAACACACCTGGATTGCTCGCAAACCATAACCTAATCTTTCCGGCCCGCAGCAGGCTGCGAGCCGGAAACATTAGGTTAGGTTTGCTCGTCCCACCCCCGCCCCACCCCTAACCTACCTAATCTAACTTAACCTAACTAACCCCAGACACAATAGAATCCCAGCGTTAGCTATCTAGTCAAATCCAGTAGCATCTTGGGCATAAATTAACTAATTGAATTAGGCAGACACAGACGTCTTACCCGCTACAAAGTTCGATTTCGGTTGCATTGTGACGCTACCACCGCAAATTCGAATTTCTATTTCGAATGCGCGCATTGCGCGTTAAGGGGCGCCAGGCGCGGCTCAGTACGTTATCTTGTACTGGACCGATGGTTCTCTATTTTTCTATTCGCCCAACAGTGGACATGAATTTAGGTTGGAAATGAATACCAATGTAAATTCATTTGATTCGAATCGTGTTTTATTCGAATTGTCTTACAACCAACACGCAAAAGAAGTGCCTTTGCGTTATCGCATTTCGATACTCGATGGTAATGGAGAGAAGCATTACACCAAAGGTATGTAATGATCAAACTATATTCAATGCACATTTACATTGTTTTCATGTTGTTTAGAGTACTTTTGGAACTACCAAGAATCAAAAGATGATTTATTTTGTGAGTTTAATGTTACAAGTTATTGTCTGAACGTGAGTGAAGACTATCCCTTGACTTTTGGCCGTTTTTGTCGACGATAAGGCTCCGAGGTTTCTGGGCCGATTTGGATGAAATTTGGCAGAGATGCTTAAAAATACATGAATTTGTGCGTGACGTGCTCAAAAACTCAAAAAATTGTTTTTTATGTGTAGCTGCCATTCAAATTTCACCACGACCAAACTTCTGATTGGAGGTCCAGTGTTTTTCCTCATGTCCAACAATGAGTGCAACAATGTGAAAGTGAGACCAACAATTCATTGGTTCCTCTCAATGACTAAATTCGTAGGCAGGTTAGGTGCCGTGTAGGATTGGGTTTTGGTTAGGTAGGTTAGGTTGGTTAGGTTGAAAATGTTTTAAGGTTTTAAGGTTGGGTAGGTGCCGTGTAGGGTTGGGTTTTGGTTAGGTAGGTTAGGTTGGGTAGGTGCCGTCTAGGATTGAGTTTTTTATTTGAAATATCTTTTATTGATAATTTGAGTTACAAATGATTTGATGTGTAGGATTGGGTTTTGGTAAGGTAGGTTAGGTAGGTTAGGTTGGGTAGGTGCCGTGTAGGATTGGGTTTTGGTTAGGTAGGTTAGGTAGGTTAGGTGCCGTGTAGGGTTGGGTTTTAGGCATCATGGTTCAAATGTTCTCACGTTCAGACTATAGACCACGGATATAATCCTTGGTCTTACTTATTACACTTTATAAGTTCAAATTTCAAATTTAGCACCCGCAGGGCCCACTAGTATATTACTTGACAAATGCTACGAATTTTTTGGTGCTCAATAATGCTCAAATATGTCGAAAAATGTAAGCAAACACTCTCACACACCTGCACTCGAGTCAAATGGTCCGAATTCATCTCCTGGACACACCTTTGAGTGTGCTTGCTACTGCGCATCTTCTTCACGCACAGCGGGCCCGCGGGAGAAAGCGTGCACTTGGCTGTGTCACACTGGAACACACACACAGTACTGACACTGTCTCCACACATTTCAGTACAAAATTTTAGATTTAAAAAAAATCGCTACTTCTTTTTACCTTTGACCTATATGGCCAATTAACAACACAGCTCGTCAATACCACAACGAAAACGTAGGGTTAAATTTTCAGACCGATCCATATGGTAGTTTTTGGAGGAGTTTTGTTCACAAGAAATGACGGAAGTTACATTTTTCTCGGGTATATATCGTCGCTCCTTCACTCACTCACACCTCGGTCGCTACGCTCCCTCGGCGTGAGTGAGTTCAGTCGCTCCTCCAACAAATAAACATTCATTTTAAATAAAACACAAATTGAAATTGACATTTTCATTTTGACATTTGACAAATCAATGAAGATTAAATTCGAACGATAACGAAGCAATTAGACAAAAGTTGGCAGTGTAATCCAACAAAATCTGAATGAATTTACCAAAAATTAAATTTTGCATCAAACCCAAGTCAACCCAATTTACTTACCTTTGTGATATCGTGTGACACAAAGACACGACTGTTGGCGAGACAAATGCCAACACTTCTATCGTTTGTCATATATTCCAATTGTGTTGTAGCTTAATTTGACAAACAAATTTTAATTTTAAATTCTGATCTTTCGCTCAAATATGCTATCTCACCTTTAGCAAACTTTTTATTGTCACGAAAGATATTTCGCTGCACAAGTAGAAGCTGCAAACGGCTGCCAAACAGTTTTGCGTCACATGAAATGCGCGAAACCTGACCAATTAGTGTGAAGAATAGGCCACACTCCGTGATGAGCACCAAAATATACTGAAACTTGAATGGGCTCACAATGTGATAGTAGAGTATGATGTAGAGCACAAAATTTATGCTCCACAGGCGCCACAGCATGGTAATGGATAGGATGTACTTCCAAAAGTGATTGTACTGGGAAATGTCGTGAATCAGGCTGTTTAGGTCACGAAACACTTTCGAGAAGTTTATGTAGTAGTTTAGTGGATTCCTAGGATTGCGATTAAGCATACGATAATTTTGACGCTTTTGATGCATTTTAGCATAAATTTCGCTCAAAGATTGATTCAATCGTTTAAATCGCATTCGAAGTAGAATGCACACTATGTACAGATAGGCAATGCTCATGAATACGGTGGAAAATGCAATCAATCCATAGTAACAGTAGATGGCGCACCAGAGTAGACTTGCCGTGAGATATATCAAATTGGGATAGCAAGTGAGCAAAGAGGCCAGACAATAGAGAAAGAGAAAATTGCCGAGCAACAGCACAATAGTCACTTGTAGAAACATCAGTAAATTGTTGGATTGTTTTCGGAATAATTTCTTCTCGGATTTGGTTAGTCCAATTTTGATGTCAGAAAGTCCGCCTTCAAGGAAACGCACCACTTTGAGCCATTTAAAGTGTCTCACCCGAAAGCAAACGGGCACAAGTGCATTCGCGAGAAAATTGCTCGACCATAGACTGAACTGAGATTCCACATGAAACGGGTGGGCATTGATCAGTTGATAGAAACTGCCAAAATAGACTGGGTAAGCTGCATTGGTGGAATAGGCTCGAACAAAACTCGCCAAAAGGCTTATTTGACCGTTTTCAACTTGTTAATGAGAATCTCCCTGAAATGGCTGAATCGGTACTAATTGCATCTCTACATAATTGCTTAGAATCTTACATTTTTATATATCTGCATATTTACAAATATTTTTAAAAATATTTTTGATGTTCAGTAAAACTTTTCGCAGTCTACACAATTCTAAACTTGAATTCCAATATTGTCTTATCAAATCAATTGATTTACGTTGTCTGATAATGGTAACACTATGCTGGCGGGCAGTTCGTGTCCTTCAACATCCAATAAAAGATCTATAGTTTGATGTTTTAATTTCTCTTGATTAATTGATTTCACATTTTTTGTCATAACTTTGGCCCAATAGTCATAAAAAACGTTATTTGTGGAATGTCAGCAATGATCGATAATGTGTCTAGATAAATGTCACATGAATTATTAACAGTTGGATTTGGATTTGGTACATCACCGAGCAGCAAAATGATCATAGGATTGTGAGTGTGCGAAGGTTGAAGTATGCATTGCTAATTTTAATTTTTATGTGGATAATATTTAAAAAAATGAAAACATCACGTTTATAGTATGAACGCGGACTCATAGTGCAAATTTTTATGGCATTCAAATATGTTGCATTAATTGGTATGAGGGTTTTATCATAATATCGAATATATGAAACTGTCAACAATTTTGATGAGCTAATTGATATATAAGCAATGGCACTTCACCATAAACATTGAAATGAATCAAATCATAACTGAAAATTGATAAATTGTAACATCTATACAATCCAACATCGCTTTTTTTGTCCAAATCCAAATCTTGGAGAAATAGATGTCTCAGAAAACGAAATAGTACCTTTAACACCACACCCAAACGGACCAGCACCCAAGGGGTCGAAAGAAAATTTGAATTGGATTCAAAACCGTTTCACATCTCCCATTTTTTTATTTTTATTTGTTTGTGTATTGGTTCCATTTGCAAGCATTACAGGTAAATTAATATTAATTGCTTCGTTAATTGCTTGCAAATGGAACCAATACAAAAGCAAATAAAATTCCAAACCAAAAAATGGGAGATGTGAAACGTTTTTGAATCCAATTCAAATTTTCTTTCGACTCCTTGGGTGCTGGTTCGTTTGGGTATGGTGTTAAAGGTACTATTTCGTTTTCTGATAAATTCATTTCTCCAAGATTTAGATTTGGACAAAAAAAGAGATGTTGGATTGTTCAGATGTTGCAATTTATCAATTTCCAGTTGTGATTTGGTTCATTTCAATGTTTATGGTGAAGTGCCATTGCTTATATATCAATTAGCTATCAATTATTATGAACCGCAATTATCACTCATACGCTACAAAATGTTTTTGTCTCTGTGCTTGGGCCAAGAATCTTACGAAACACTGGGAACTTGTGATTGTGTTGAGTATTTGAAAGTCTCTTCAAATTATTCTCGATTTTTCAACAAATTTCGTTTTCAAAATATGAATAAACTCGACTATTACAACCCAAAAGGAAATTATGACCGTAATAAATTTCGGATATTGACTGGTTCTTTCAAGATTCGTTCTACGGTATGTTCGTGTGAGAGTTGTTTGGTTTGGTGTGATTAATGAATATTTTATATTTTTTGGATTACAGGTCACCGTGCTATGCGACATTTCGCCACGGGATTTGTCACCTATCTTTGCGGTGACTCAATTGGAATTGGAACAATCACGCAAGCACTTGTTGGAATGTATGAATTCATCTCTGCTCAAAAATGCTGATGACAGGTGTGATGTCACTTTGGTTGTAGGTGGAACCGAATTTATGGCATTTTTCTCGACAAGTCGCCAGTGTTGGCAGAATTGATTACTCAGTCGAATCGAAACTCAATTCTCGATTTGTCCATTTGTGCAGTATCTGTACAGTGTACACGGGCAAGGTGCATTCACTCGACAAGTACGCAGAGGAATTGTTGATTGTGGCCAGTAAGGTAATTTGATTGCTTATTTTAAATGTTTTAACAAAACAATTTTTGCTTGCAGTACAAACTCGAAATTCTCAATGAGCAAATGTGTCAACTTCAAATCAAGTTCCAGCACAATTGAGAGCAAATGTCAAATCGCGATTCCGAAAATGATGTCAACGTGGCGAAACACAATTCGAATAATTTGTTGAATTTACTTATTATTATAATTATATTTTGTACTTTTTGGACTTATTGCTATTATTACTTTATATACTTTAACATCAACATTTAAATTCAATTTGATATATATTTTGATAATTAAATTACTAATCAATATACATCAAGTGTTTTCATTACTACTAGTTGTAGAACTTGTTAGCCAAATCATAGTACAGATCTGTACTGTACAGATCAGCCACCAATTCGACTCTACTTTCACTAACATTTTTCCATGCCGCAGTGCACTTAGTGCACTGCCATGGCAAATAGTTTAGTAGAATTCGCGTTGATATACTGCGCACATTTCGATTTCAATTCCTGAGCCCTGTGCATGTCCTCAATAAGCAGAATTTTTGCCACCAAATCGATGCTCAAGTTGGAGCTAAGATTTAGTTTATGTTGATTGATTAATTGATAAAACAACCCAACAAGAGTAGTCGAGCTACCGATGAGATAACACAATTTGGCACTCACTTTGTCACATGATAACGCTCAGTTATGAATTCATTCTATATCATTGCTACCTTATATTATGATTTTATCTCCTGTAACCTTCAACCTCAAGTGCCGTCTAGTCAAATCATTAGTCTCCACCAAATTATTAGGTAACCACGTCAAATAACCGATTGCAATAGCAAAAACGATAATCTAATAGATAAAATGTTCCGTTATCAATATACTGTTCCCGTTTAAAAAACTTTTGGCATTCAAAGTTAACACCTAAGGCGCCAAACTTAATTCAGACTTTCATTTGGCTAGTGATTTAAATATTTTATTTTTGTGATTGATATACAATGTACATTGTATAACAATCACTACGCTCTGTAATTCACTTTTCTGGACCATCTAATCCATTAGTCAACATTAATTAAGGTTTCCTTCACAGATGGCAATACCCAGTTTGACATTTAATCTTACGACGTGTCACAACTGTGATATATAAAATAGATTGATTTGTGACAGTTTGAACAGAAGAGCACTTTTTCTCTACTTGCAAAACTGCCACACCAAACTTGAAGTTACCTCAAAATGGCAAAACTTGTCATCTTTACTTTTGTTCTGTTGCAACTTGCACTTTTCAGTGTTAACCTTTCCGAAGCACAGTTAAGTACTGACTCTTCCATTGACACGTCATTCGCTAAAGACCATCCCGAGTGCCAAGCTAAATTGGTCTCAATTGGCAGTGCATGCGCGGCTGAGGCAGTAAAAGAAGCGCTAACTGCTGTTGCAGCTAACCCAACTGACCCAGCTAAGCAAAAAGCAGCAACGTGTTGTATTACCTGGAATGCTTATGCATGCGAAAAGCCGATGGCCGACGAACCTCTTTGCAAAGATTTAAAATCAACAATCAATGATAAATTGGCAGCAGCAGACAAACATATTCGAGACACTGTGTGCAAACCTGAGGATCATGGCTGCAAGAGTGGAGCTGGAGATGAGCGATGGTCCAAGTTTGGTCTGTTCAGTTTGATCTTTGTGTTTGCATTTTTGTTTCAAAATTATTAATTTTATACTTAATTAAAATAAACTTATTTCTAACTGGAAAAATTAAATTTTTATTTTTAATGATTTTGTTGATTTGTCACCTTTAACCCTTTCAATCCCAAGGTATTAAATTTTTGATCAATTTAAAAAATTAGATCTTCTCAATTACAAACTGAAGCAATTGACAGCCCAATTGAGATTGCGACTTGACCAGAGTCTTCCATCCCTCTGTTTTGATCACATCCTTGGCGTGCTTAATCAAATAGTCGATGCATTGCTTCTCCAACTTCTTAGCGCCATGCATGTCTGCAATCACAGCAATGCTCGCAAACGATTCGACCGTGAGAGATGTGCCCAGGTATTGTTCGCATGTTGATTTGAGTGAGTCTAGTTGGTACTGACAGAAATAAAGTGGAGATCTGATTAGCACAGAAATTATTGCATTGAATAATATTGCAACATGTAACATACCCGGTCAGCAGCTTGCAACAGTTCAGCAGCGAATTTCTCCAAGGAATCCACCTTGTCGGTGTAAATGAACCGAATCAATTGCTCAAACACCTCAACAGAAATATCTTGAATCTCCACTCGATTCTCCTGTGACTCTTTTGTGTCCGCATGTTCAAACATGGCACAAAACACTGGAGAACGGGCAACGAGCACCTGTTTGTGCACTTTGAAATCCTTTTCACCCACAAGCAGAGTGACATCCGCAAATTTGCCATTCTCAAGCAGTGAGCCATAGTCCTGGGATATCTTTGAGTCAAGAGTTGGTGAACTCGGTTTGAAGTTAACATTATCCAGTACACATGCCTGTAATTAAAATTATTCTTAAAAACCCAAATTTCCTTTCCATCACTTACCTCACAGTAGATGGTCAACTTTCCGTTCACAAGCAATCCATTGGCAGAATTGGTTAAATCGTGCCAATTCAAGCTGTATTGAATGTCCACGGAATTTTTATTTAGAAATTCTGCATTGAGATCTAGAAATACAAATAAGTTCGAAATAATGTAATAATTTGTATGTTCAATCAATCCTCATCATACCTCGAGTGTGGTGTTTCGTTCCATTTGTACAAAGTATCGACAGTTGATACTGAACAGCCAGTGGAACTTTGCCTGAATAAAGCGACAAAACAACAGCGACGTGGTCTTTTTGACTTTGGTAAACAGAAAGCTTTGGATGCAGCCACAGATGAAGGTTTATAGTTTTGTCAGAAAAATTGTGAAGAAAATAGGGCGCAAAAATCGAATCAGTAACACTGGCAAAATTGGCAATTTCCCAAATGTAAGTCGCTGGAGCATTGGCAGATTTAGCCGAACTTGATGATGACATTTTGAGAGAGAAGTTGGCAGACAGTGAGAGGTAACAACGAGACGAGTCACAAAGCAAAACCACACATAAATCTACTCATTGCTGTGGGCAACAATCGTTGGTTATCAAAGCAGAAAAAGTGTTTGATAAGAGTCTGTGCTAGCCAGAGACGTAAAACTAAATGTCAAGGTTACCAAAACATGAGCACAACTAAAGCACGCACTTATGCATTTGAGATTAAAAAATGCTTACTGTGGTGGTTGTTGTTGGTTAAGCAATGTCAGCAGTGAAGAGAAAGGCATTTTCGTAGTTGACACGTTCAAACGGCTTTTCGGTGGCTATATCAACATGTTACCTAGGTATGAATGTGAGAGCTCTCACTTTCAGATATTAAAACTGCGCACCAATTTCCAAATTAACCAGAATCTCAGTAAATTTGTTGTTTAAATCTATCAAAGGTAACAACAACAACAAAAGTTTGTTTAACATTACGTTAATTCACGATTTGGACTATTCTCTGAAAATTATTGCAAAATATATTAATACCCAATATTTTGGTATGTTGAGACAAGACAAGACATTCGATATTGAAAACAGCAACAATAGCAAAAAAATGTTAGTGTTTTCATAAAAAAAAATTCTCAACCTCGAAAGCACTTCCACAATGCAGAAGAAGAAGCGCATCAGAGTAAACACGATGAACTCAAAACATGGTTTTGTATGGCCAAAGTTATGTTTGACCATGCCACTCCCAAATTGTGCTTTAGATTTATGTAGTGAACTGTTAATACGAGCCCGAGCATGTTAAGTAGGTTTCAATAATAAAGGTAAAAGAGAAGAGCAGCAAATGCAGTTGGCCAGTAAAATGTGGGGACAAAAAGCTCAAATCACCACACAGTTGTATCTGTATTGTATTGTAGCATAACAATTCTGGTTGTTTGGATAAATTTCCAATCGAAACTTTCTGAAACCTTGAACTCGTGTGGTTCTCATATTCTTCTGTTCCAATCTTGAATCCCAAGATTTGTGTTTTTGTTTCCTATCGAAAACATTTTCCTCACATTGTATCTCATCAACACAAAAACCATGGCATCACTAAAACCGAGTTCACCTTTTTCTAATTTGGCTGTTAAAGAAACAGCCACTCTCACCTGGACAATTGATCGTTCTCCATTTTTCAATTCGCCCAACAGTGGACATCAATTTAATTTGGAATTGAATGCAAAATTTAAAGCATTTGATTTGAATCGTGTTTTATTATTTGAATTGTCCTACAACTACACTAAACACCAAAAAGAAGTGCCTTTGCGTTATCGTATTTCGATATTAGATGCCAATGGAGTGAAACATTACACCAAAGGTATGTCACGAATAAACACTATTCAATGCACATTTATATTGTTTTTCAAATATAATATATAGAGTACTTATGGAATTACAAAAAATCGAAACGAGATTTACTTGGCGAGTACAATGTTACAAGCTATATATCGCGCGTTAAATGCGAGGAATTGTTGGTGAATGGAAGCTTGACCATTTACTGTGAGGTTTGTGGTACAATGGACATTGTGGATGCGAATGGAATTCATATATATATTGTGTTTACAGGTGGACATTTTGGGTGAGAAAGATGACCAATTGCCAACAGTCCAAACCGAATCGTTTGGCAAATTATCAGAAAATTATGAAATTTACTCAAAAGCGGAATATTGAGTGATTTCATTGTGCAGATTGGTGACGCAAAATTTCGTGTGCACAAAGCAATCCTGGCGGCTCAATCTGCAGTGTTTGCAGCCATGTTTGAACATGAAACTCAAGAAATGAAAGAAGGTCGAGTGGTGATTGTAGATGTTGCTTGTTTGAGTTGGTCATCCAGTACATTTACACGGGCAAGGTTGAAACATTGGGCGAACAAGCAGAGGAACTGTTGGTTGCTGCTGACAAGGTAAGATGAATATTTAATCCTCTATCTCATCACACTAATCTCATCACATTTCCAACAGTACCAATTGGATCATTTGAAATCCATCATCTCAACAATCTCAACCGAATCCGTCTCAAATGTCCTTCTCCTGTCAGACATGCACAATGTTAAGCAACTCAAATCGAAATGCATCGAGTACATCGTGGACAACTGGAAAGAGGTGAAGGAGACCAAATGCTGGAAGGAAGACATCAAAGGCAAACGAGCTGATTTGATTGAGCAAATTCTCGATTTCCGCTACTAACGAGAACAATTAAATGAGTGAGCATTTATTCAAATTTAAATGCTCACATTTTCATGTCACACTTTTGTATTTATCATAATTGTACAATAAATCAATTCTTAATCAAATGCAACTTTACAGTAAAAATAAACAAAATATTTTAATAATAACTTTAATTTACCATAATAGGTAAAAGTTAGAAAGTTACAGTAAATATACGATTTAATGTGAAAATAGCGATACTTTATGAATCACTCAATTCAAACATAACTTCATTTGTGAATGTTACATGTAATTTTAGTCGTGACTCATTCTTTTGTTTTGTTTTTCTCTCTCTGCTATTTCTTGTCAATCTTGATTTCCAAGTTTTAAGTTTTTGTTTTCCTCACATCTTTCCGACATCGATTGTCTTCTTCTACCAACGATGGCACCAGTCAAACAAAGTTCACCTTTCACCAATTTCATTGTGAAGGAAACAGCCACTCTCACCTGGACAATTACTGAATTCGCTCAAGTTGAAGAAGATCAATCCCCCTACTTTTCATCGCCAATTGATAGTGAACATAAATTTCGATTGGAATTGAATACCACAAATGGTACATTTCGTTTGGATCGTGTTTTTCTCGAGCTATATTACGATGGACTCAAAAAGACTCAAGCTCTCTTTTGGTATCGCATTTCGGTACTCGATGCAAATGGAGAGAAACACTACACTAAAGGTTTGTTGTTATGATCAAATTCTATTCAATGCGCATTTACATTTAAATATTGTCTAGAGTACCTTTGGAAGTATCAAGATTATTCAGATTATGATTATCATCGATATAATGTTACAAACTATATCACACGTGACGAATGCAACGAATTGTTGGTGAATGGAAGTTTGAACATTTACTGTGAGGTATGGTACTGGTTTGCTTGTGGGAGAGTGGAGTTCATATATTTTGTGTTTACAGGTGGACATTTTTGCTGAGAAATTCCCACTACAACAGATCGAATCTTTTGGTATATTATCGGAAAATCATGAAACACTAACCGAAAGTGGCAAATTCAGTGATTTCATCGTGCAGATTGGTGACAAGAAATTCCCAGTACACAAGAATATTCTCGCAGCTCGTTCTGTAGTATTTGCAGCCATGTTTGAACATGGAGAAACGAAAGAAGTCAAAGATGGTCGAGTTGTGATTGAAGATGTTGCAGCAGACGTGTTTGAGTTGCTGATTCGGTACATTTACACGGGCAAGGTTGACCAATTGGGCGAACATGTAGATGAACTGTTGGTTGCAGCTGACAAGGTAGGTTGCATATACTTTGGATTTTCCTATCTAACTAATCGGTCCTATATCCATTCACAGTACCAATTGGATCACTTGAAATCTATTTGCGAGCAATCACTCATCTCTACCCTTTCTGTCGAATCCGTCTGTGCTCTTCTTCTCATCTCAGACATGCACAACGCTCAGCAACTCAAATCGAAATGCATCGAGTACATGGTCGAGCATGCAAAAGAAGTGATGCAAACTGAAGGATGGAAAGAGTTGGCTGATAGCAAGCGAATCGATTTGGTTATGGAACTGTTTGCAAAGTCGACAATCAAAGACGATTGATTACTCGAAATATTGATTATTTTTGTACATTTCATTTTCCCATTCTGTATAACTCGATAATAAATGCAAATCCATATTCATAAAGTACGTTACTTTTGTGAGCATTGGATTAACAAATGAATGGGTGTAAAAATAATCGTCAAAACAAATTTATTAAAATAAATAATAATTTTAATCAATGACATTCGGATTGGCTAAAATATAATTCAAATAGACAAACAATGTAATCTAATCTGTAAATCTAATTTAACTTACTGACAAATATGTAGAGATGCATTGGTAAAGCTTTGAAATCTATAAATGTCTTCAAAGTACACTATTACTTTTTACCATCCAATTTAGTCGAAATGGCCTGAAAAAGTTGATGCAACAGCTCGAATCGATTAGCTTTAACAAATTGGGCCCATCCATCGGTTGCCGTGACACTGGTGGAATGCTCAGTAATGAACTCAATGCATTTGGACTTTAAGTCAGCCACTTGATGCATGTCGGCCACCACAAAAGTGCTGACCACTGATTCGATGGTGAGCGATGAGCCAAGCGACTGTTCACAAATTGACTTCAAATGATTCAATTCATACTGAAAACAAACAAAGTTAATGTAAAACTTAATTCTATCAGTAAAATACCTTATCTGCAGCAACAAACAGTTCCAAAGAGTTCTCATCGATTGACGACGGAATTTTGCCGGTATAAATGTACATCAACAGTTCTTCAAACACTTCCCCATCCACATCCGGTATTTCAACACGATTTTCCAATGATTCTTTTGTTTCTTTGTTTTCAAACATTGCACCAAATACCTTGGAACGGGCAGCGAGAATATTCTTGTGGGCGTGCAATTCCTTTTTGCCCACCACCAGCACAACATCACTGAGTTTGCCATTTTCGAGTAGTGATGCGAAATCTTTTTGAATGTTATCTTCAAGTTTACTTGTTGGCTTCAAGTGTGTTTCATGTACAAGGGGAATTTTGTCACTCAAAATGTCTACCTGCGGATATATTACAACTAGTATTGAACCAGCGGCTGGTATTATGAAACCTTTTAGCTATCGTAAATCAAAATAGGTAATGCCATTGGCATGAAAGTCGGAGCGAGAGTATGCAAAACATGTGTTTCTCGTTTGATCAGTTGTGCTTCAAAAATCAGTTCATGTACAACAAAATTGGTCAACTATTTTCTGACTTTGGCCACAAAATAACCATTGCGTTATTAATATGAGATTTTAAAAATTCCGGTTAAAAAAGAAATATAAGCCGAGATATTTTTGCGCTAATTGTGGGATTGTGAAATTATGCCTGAAACATGTCCAATATAAAATCAATACTAGATACTGGATCATTAGGATATATTTTAATGGCCAATTGTTGGCATTTGATTTTGGAAATGGAGTCCTTTAGCAATTGGTAGCCTACCTCTGAAACATTAAAACATATAATATTAATTATTAATATTATTAATTAAATCATATCAAAGATTCGATCAAAAACTAATTTTCTCTAAATTCTCTATGGGCAAAGTACTCTATATTTAGTTTGATTGGGGTTGGGTTATATTTGGAGTTTTGGGAATAAATTCTTGATCTTAATTTCAATCTAATTTGTCATATTTTTACATTTTAAAATTATTAGATATTATTTACTCTTTGTACATTTTTCGAATCAATTTCTAAACCCAAATAAATCACATCACATTATGCTAATAGTATAATGAACTAAATTCAAGCTCAAACAAATATTAAATATTTGTACGGATCACAAATACAAATTCACCATTCAACAATCTTCGAGATAGCACTTCAAGATCTGATTGATCGGATAAATATCAGTAATCAAATTTTCCATATTGTCATCACACAAATCCAAATAGTACAAGATCCACCAAAGCTAAAGATGGACAGAATAATTTTGTTTTTTTACGGAAAAATGAAATAAAATTGAAATAATTAAACAAATGTATGCTTTCATGGTTGCTTTCTGATTAATTCCCATCTTACCATACGCAAAAATATTTAATTATTAGTAATAATTTATTACAAAACGTCGCACTTAATTTCTGTGTTTGGTGTCTTATTGTTAATACCCTTAGATGTACCCTAACGGTTAGTGATTATTGGTCAGCACCGAATATGTTGGAAAACGTAAACAAACAGTTGGACAAACCTGCATTCTATTCAAATTATCAGCATCCAACTCATTAATTCACATTTAGGTGTGCATGATACTGCGCATCTCCAATGCGCACAGCGGGCGAGTACGGCTTTGCCACACAGAGACATACACACTTTGTTGACACTCAATCTCAACACATTTCAATACAAAATTTTGAATTTTTTGAAAAAATTATTACTCCTTTGACCTTTGACCTTTATGGCCTCAAAACTATACAGCACATCTAGACTACCAGCAGAACACTGTGTTAAATTTTCAGACCGATCCATGCAGTAGTTTTTGATGGGTAGCGCACACAAGAATTGCCCCAATTCCCTTTTTTTCTGGCAGGGAATCGTCACTCCCGAAATCACTCACACCTCGCTCGCTTCGCTCGCTCAGCGTGAGTGATTTCGGTCGCTCCTCCAATTATAAATGTAAATGTTTGGAAATCGTATTCCTTTACCTCACAGTAAATCGTAAGTTTATCACCTGGCAGTAATCCATTGGCAGAATTGATAAGATAATCACGTGTGAGAAATCTGATGATGCTATGATTTCTTCCATATTTGGAATCTTCGGTATAATTCCACAAGACCTCTATTTCATTATCGCATGCATTAATGTGAGTCAGGAATCTAAACAACATACCTCTAGTGCAGTGTTGCACTCCCATTGCATCAATTATTGACACTCGATATTGAATGGGCAATTCAGTTTTTCCAGTTGGATCAATCCATAAGCCAAAGAAAACGTCGTTTTCGAAACTTTGAAAAGTACATTTCGGATAAATATTCAATTGGAAACGATAATTTGGAAAATTTGGAGGTTTAAAGATACCAGACCATAGACAAATAGTTAGAGAACTAAAATTATTGATTACATGAGTAAATTTTGCTGTATCAATGATTGAAAGATTTGCGGTTGATGCGTCCATTTTGAGGACGAATAAAGCAACTTGTACAACTGCAGTTTGAGCAAAAAACAGAAGCAAACTTTTGTGTAATTAAGTTAATGGTCACATAATCACTTAGGAGTTATATTTGCCCAACCAATGCTATCAAAAAATGCTGCCATCCAATGAAATAGCCAAATTTGTTGTGCTGTTGATAGCCGCATAACGATGTCTTCTTGCTTATCATTTAAATAGATGCACACAGGTAAATGCACACAGGTAAATGCATACACATTCCATTGTTTCACATTTGGCGCTTCATTACCCTTATACTGATTGTAATCAATACTGATAATTGAACTAGTCCGATCAACGTAAGTACTCACGTGAGTACGACACGTACGTATAACAAATGAGTAAAAGGTACCATGAAGTAAGAATAAATCGCCTAGGAATTTTAAACATTTTGAATGCAATAAAAATTTTTAATGATATTTAGATTGTAAAGTACTTAATGTAAACAGCTAAACAATCAAACTTAAATCTGTAAAGCAAAATTTTGCTGAGCCGAAAGAAAATGTTCACAATAAAGCAGAATAAGCATTGGCAATGTCTTTGTAGAGTTCGGTCACCAAGTCGAGTCTAGTCTTCAGCATCTGTTCCCAGCCATCAGTAGCCATTACCTTGGTTGAATTAGCGGTGATAAATTTGATGCAGTTCGCCTTCAAGTCTGGTGCACTGTGCATGTCCGCTAACAGTAGAATGTTGGCCACAGTATCCACGGTTAAAGTTGAGCTCAATGACTGTCCACAAATCGATTTCAGTTCCTCGAGTTGGTACTACGGAAAAGGTTGAATTATTATTTATTACATTAACAGAATTGACATTACCTTATCAGCAGCACTGAACAGTTCCAGTGCATATTCATCCAACTTATCGAAAGTGCAACTGTAAATGTAGTTCAGCATCTGTTCAAACACGTCCACCTCAACATCCGTAATCTCCACTCGATTCGTCTTTTTCTCCTCCAAGTCAGCACTCAACATTGCCTTCAACACCGGGGATCGAGCCGAGAGAATGAACTTGTGCACTTTGAATTCCTTTTCACCAACAGCCAGAACAAAATCACTGTATTCCGCAGTGTTTAGAGCGGAGTGAAAATCTTCACTCATCTTTGGCAAAAGTAAATTGGATTTTGACTGTTCCAAAATCTGAGCACCAGCTTTGATAATTTTGACTTCGCAAAATAGAGTCAAATTATTGTTCGATATAAAACCATTTGCTTCTTTAACCAACACATCATAAAGTATGAAATTGGTAACGTTTCGTTCGTGGTCAAACTTCTTATCATAGTTCCACTGATAATCTATAAGTTGTACAAGACAAAACAATTATTAGTACCAAATATACCCATAATAAAATAAAATAAAATAATGACGTACTTTTAGTATAGCATTTTTCACTTTTAGCATTTAGAATCGACACTTCATATTCAACATTCAATCGTTCTTCGACTTTATTATGCCACAAATGAATGTTCACATCCTGAGAATAAGGTTGTGGCTTTGGATGAATAGCTAATTGAAATTCAAGTTCTTTCTTGTTGGATGGCAAAAATCTGGTAGACCATGTAGTCGCAGTTATACTTTTGAAAATAGGAAAAGTATGCGTAATTAAGGCAGTGTCAATCACTGAAGATAAATTTGAAGACATTTTGAGGCCAATTTGGCTGAGTGAAAAGAGAAAATAAATCAAAAGATTCAGACAGAAAAGCTTTCTTGAGCCACAAAGCAAAAGTAACAACAGGCTGCAAGCAGGCTGACTCAAATTGAGTGCACAGCTGTGTTGAGAAATAAACAAACAGGTGCTGTTCACAAAGGACGTACTAGTATTTACATGATGTGAAAAATACATTTATTATTGATCAAACAATTACTATCTCCCGGTTGCCGGTTGGCCATCGTATGCGTGAGTAGAGCTCGTGTTGTCCGAAGGGGTGGCTCCGACCTAAAAAATTCACTCATTTCTAAGGGAGTCGTCCCGGAGGGCCGCGAGTGTCTCGCCGTACGTAAATCCTCGGATTGTAAATCGTACTGAGACGGTTCCAAAATCAAACAAATCGCTCCGACCCTAGAACCTTACTAACCACAACCACCAAAAGCTAGGTGTCGCGAGGGGCACGTTGTGCGATGGACTCAAAACCAGCCGGACGGCCCACTCCGAAGGACTTGTCTTGACGGGTGGGGGAGTGTACGAATTTCCCAAATCCCAACCAAAGTACAGTAACAGTTTTGATCAAACAATTATTTTCAATTACGCCATTTACATTTACATTTATTTCTTTTATTGAAGTGTAATCATATAATACTTTATTGAACATTTGTGTTTTGTTACAATCAAATTCAAAGCCGACGGCTGGCCAACTGCTGATTCACACGAACAAACTCATTCGGATCACGGCCATCCTCGATTTTCAATTCTTTCTGCACTTTGACATATTTGGGCAATTTGAAATGAACCGAGCGAATGTGTCGAACAGTATGAGAACGATGTTCAGAAGAATATTTACAGTCTGACCAAGTACAGGAGTATGGCTTAATGCCCAGATGAATACGTTCGTGATGAGCCAGTGCATTGTCTTGATCAAACGATTTGCCGCATCCAACAAACTTGCACACATACTTTCGAGGCTTTGGGACTGCATTTGCATGAACAGTACGTTTCTTGACATCGCCGAATTGAGTTGATGGATGCTTTCGTTTACGACCAGTGGAACGAGTTGATGGTTGATTCACCAAATCTGTATGTTGTTGTTCTCGAGTGCATAGATTGAGTGGAACATTGTCCACTGGTGGATCGTCAATGCGAGCCATGGTGAAACACGAGAAAGGGATAGAAGTGATTTGAAGAATGGAAAAATCACACAAAAACTGGCCGACCAGTGACAACAAAAGGTGAAAACAAACTTTTCAGTATCAAACCTATTTTCACTCTGGTTGGGTGGAAATAGTCGCACTTTTGTTATTATTATTTTTGCAAGACTGAGCAAAAGACTTCTGTTGATTTCTTCTCTCCTCATCTCATACATCTTGAGTTTAACCATGCCTCGTCTCACTCAATTGCACTCGTTTCTGGATCTATTCGAGGAACGTCTCGAAGTGGATTGTGAACAGCTGAAGCGTCAACTGGTGGCCCAAGTAGATCAACAGTTCCGTGTAGTACGAGAAAAGGTGAACGAACTTCGAAATCGTTTTGATGGCAATCGAGTGCTCACTACTCGTTCTGTTTGTCTGGAGGATGATCCACCAATGGAGACAGTCCAACTGGATCAGTGGAAGCAGGAACAAGGTGCCATGATGGAATCGAGTGACAATGCTCGTGACGCTCCGTCCACTTCAACTGGCCTTAAACGAAATCCTTCAAGTACATCTCGATCAGCTGGCAACATCAACAAACGACACAAAACTGTCACTACTGATGGATCGAAGTATCGGTGCAAGTCGACAGGATGTGGCAAATCATTTCGTGACGCTCACGATTTGTCTCGACACGAACGCATCCATTTGGGCATCATGCCATTTTCCTGCACTTGGCCCGATTGTCGCTATTCTGCTGTTCAAAAGGGCGATGTTGTCAACCACGTTCGCTTTCATCATTTCAAATTACCTAAATTCAAGAAAGAACAAGCACGACTCAACATTGTGGACAGCCGCAATCCTGAGGATTATGTTCGGGTGGATCACGAACTGTTGGAACGTCGACTCGAGTGAGAACTTGCCACTTTATTCAGTGCCATTTGACTCAATGCCAGTCTTGTACTTTTAATCTTTACAATAAAATACTATTTAAATTTGTAGGGAATGTAATTCAAATTATTCATTGAACGAATGTAAAATAATTTCCGAGTATATTCGGTGCAAACTTTATTGATAAGCAAATAGTCTTGAAAAACAAGGGAAAATGAAATGAAATTAATTCAAATAAAAGGATTGGAATTACTGGTTGGTAAAGTTTGCGTAAATATAAAACACTTTGCTATCTGAAATTGCTAACTATAACCGATACACGACACCAGATCACTTGTTTATCTTGTCGGTCACATAAAGAAGCACTTCTGTGATCAATTCAGGTTTAGCAGACAAGGTCTTCCATCCCTCGGTGGCTTTCACATCTCGAGCATTGTTGCTGATGTACTCGAAACATTTCATCTTCAAAGCCTCAGCTCGATGCAGGTCTGCCATAACCAGAGTAATTGCTACTGAATCGGTGGATAGATTTGCGCCAAGATACTGCTCACAGATACTTTTGAGGTGATCCAATTGGTACTGAAACAAGCGAAAATGTAGTTAGTCAATAGAATTTAATAATCATGCCAACCTTATCAGCAGCAGCCATCAAGTCGAGTGCATTCTCCTTCAAGTTGTCCACCTTGTCCGTGTAGATGTATCGCAGTAGTTCGTGATATATATGTTTCAGCAGACACATCCTCAATCTCAATTCGATTGTTCTGTTTCTCCTTGGTGTCATGCTCGAACATGGCACCGAACACAGCTGAACGAGCAGACAGGATAGCTTTGTGCACCTTGAATTCGGTGCCACCAGCCACCAGCACAACATCACTCAACTTGCCACTCTCAAACAGTGAGCCATAGTCGTGTGACATAGTAGATGGTTTGACTGATTCGTTTGGAACAGTATTTTGATCCAAATCCGAGTCAACCAAGTAAACCTAGATGAATATAATGTCAAATGAATGAAATGAAATCTTATTTCTCTATAGATAAAACTTACTTCACAATAAACCGTAAGTTTATCATTGTCCAACCATCCATTTGCAGTATCCAAGAGAACATCTCGAGAAATAATGTACCGTCCTCCGAATTGACCAGCTTTAGTAAATTTAATAATGCCTTCTAAGAACACAAAATATTTTAAAAATTTAATAACAGCGGTATAGTTACAACGGATATACCTTGTGTGTTGCACTTTTGTCCTTTTACATTCAAAATCGACATTCGATACCGAACAGTTACTTGGCCTTGATTTGGCGACGCAAGCAAATATAGT
Organism: Rhizoglyphus robini; assembly: GCA_023373905.1. Lineage (NCBI taxonomy): Eukaryota > Metazoa > Arthropoda > Arachnida > Sarcoptiformes > Acaridae > Rhizoglyphus > Rhizoglyphus robini. The sequence goes on along the minus strand of JAKIJQ010000031.1, from coordinate 1,032,538 downwards.
GAAAATGAAGCATTATTGCTACTCCAAAAAGATGTGTTGTTTATGTTAATGACGGGATTCATGTACAGTTGAAATGATGCAATGTAAGAAGGTGTACTGAAAGCTGAACTTGCTTTACACGAACCACTGCTGAATTTGTCGACAACAAAAGTGCACGTTGCGGGCTGCATTTTGTTGATGGCACTGTTTGTGTTGGATGACATCGTGATGAAACGGAGAGAGTGTTTAAAGACACGTCTTTATACAAACAAATATCTCGAAGAAGCACAAAACAAACTGTCCAGAGCTGTTTTCACTGTTCAGCTGCTGCAGAAAAAACAGTGGTTGTTCATATAAATCGTAATTGTACAACTTGTACACAAACACCACACAATGTGAGTCACATTCAAAGATAATTTCTGTGGACACCCGACAATAGAGATGATAATGATAAACTCATTGTAACACAAGTATACATCGTATACGACAGAAAGTTGTCATAGAAACTTGCACTTATCTTTTATGATAATTTGTGATATCAAACAGCTAAAATAGTTGCAAAGGTAAACTAGAACGATCAAAGGGTGCTCGCAACAACAAAATCTTTATTAGTAAGGTAAAAATGATCAATCGACAATTAGATCTTATCGATTACAAATTGAAGCAACTGACAGCCCAATTTAGGTCGTGACTCGACCAGATTTTTCCATCCGTCAGTTTTGGTCACTTCTTTGGTGTGCTTAATCAAATAGTCGATGCATTGCTTTTCAAGCTTCTTAGCGCCATGCATGTCCGCAATCACAGCAACACTGGCTAACGATTCGATGGTGAGAGATGTACCGAGATATTGTTCACAGGTTGATTTGAGTGAGTCCAGTTGGTACTGAAAAAAGAGACAAATCTGATTAGTTCAGAAATCATTGAATCATGATTCATACCCGATCAGCAGCTTGCAACAGTTCAGCTGCGTATTTGTCCAGCGAATCCACCGTATCGGTGTAAATGAAACGAATCAATTCCTCAAACACCTCAACCGAAATATCTTGAATCTCCACTCGATTCTCCTGTGACTCCTTTGTGTCCGCATGTTCAAACATGGCACAGAACACTGGAGAGCGAGCAGCAAGCACCTGTTTGTGAGCCTTGAAATCCTTTTCACCCACAACCAGAGTGACATCCGCAAATTTACCATTCTCAAGCAGTGAACCATAGTCCTGGGACATCTTTGAGTCTAGAGTTTGTGAACTCGATGTGTTGTTAGCACTGTCCAGTACATAAGCCTGTAACCATAAAATAGTTAGTTTAAATTAATTTGTTTCCTTTCACTTACCTCAGAGTAGATGTTCAATTTTCCGTTCACCAACAGTCCATTAGCTGGATCGGTCAAATAATTCCAGTTCAAGTTGTATTGAGTATCGACAGAATCTTTGTTGATAAATTCAGTGCTCATAACTAAAAATACAAATATTAACCAATAAATAATTCCCATTTCCTAATAAATACCTCGAGTGTGGTGTTTCTCTCCATTAGCATCTAATATCGACAGTTGATACTTAACAGACAGAGGATATTTAATGGAGCCTCTATTCACAAGTGACAATCCAATAACCGTGTAAGTCTTGCTGCTTTCGTAAGCTGAAAGCTTTGGATTAATAAACAAGTGAAAAAAAATTCCCCTCTCGTTGTTTGGTGGACAAAAAGTTGTAGGAGCATACGATGTTGTGGTAAGACTGGCAAAATTTTTAATCACCCACTTGTAAGTTTCAGGAATATTGGTACATTTAACTTTAACAATTAAACTTGATGATGATGCCATTTTGAGAGAAATCTTGATGAGCTAATGATGAGGAGAATCACATATAAAAACAAACAAACAAATAACCTTCGCAATGCTGAGGGCAACTATCGTCAATTTAATTGACTCAATTATCAAAGCAGCAAAAGTGTTTGATAAGTGGCTGTGCTATCGAGTGAGAAGTAAGTCTCAAAGTGAATTCGCACGAAAAGACAAAATAGAATTCGCGACCTCTTTCTTCACTTTTACTTTGAATTTTGTAATTTTGTTATGACCCAAACTTTGTGAACAGTCTTACAGGGGACAACCACACACTTTGATCACTTCTCACCAATACTGCTAGCATACCTCTCCCTAACTCTGACCTTCCTCTACTTTCATACAGAGGTATACCCTGTCTTCCCCTCAAAACACATGGACAGAAACATTTTACTCACATTGATTGTGCCCCACCAAACACACGATGGCCTCACTCAAACCGAGTTCACTTTTCTCCAATTTGGTTGTAAAGGAAACAGCCACACTCAACTGGACTATTGATACATTCTATCGAGTAAACGAAGCTAGATCTGCATATTTTTTCCCGAAAAACAATGAAAATACAAAATTTCGACTGAAACTAAATGCCACAAATCATTTGTTTACTGCGAATTGTGTTTTTCTCGAATTATCGTACAATCGATACGAAAAGGATGTGCTTCTGTGTTATCGCATTTCTATGCTCGATGCTAATGGAGTGAAACATTGCACCAAAGGTATGTTGTGAGATCAAACTATTCACTGTTCACTTACCTTGTTTCCCATTGTTGTCTATAGAGTACATTTGGAACCAAAAAAATGAACTATACAACTATAATGTTACAAGCTATATATCACGTGACAAATGTAACGAATTGTTGGTGAATGAAAACTTGACGATTTACTGTGAGGTAAGTGTGTGATGATTGTGGGAGAGTAGGATTCATATATTCTGTGATTACAGGTGGACATTTTGGGTGAGAATACTAACCAATTGCAACTAAAACAGACCGAATCGTCTGGTAAATTAGTTGAAGACTTTGAGACATTTCTCGAAGGAGGAAAATTGAGTGATTTCACTGTGCAGATTGGTGACAAGGCATTTCGTGTGCACAAAGCTATTCTTGCAGCTCGTTCCGCAGTGTTTGGTGCAATGTTCGAACACGGTAAAACTCAAGAAATGGAGGAAGGTCGAGTGGTGATTGAAGATGTTGCCGTGGACGTATTTGAGTTGCTGATTCGGTACATTTACACGGGCAAGGTGGACAAATTGGGTGAGCATGCAGATGAACTGTTGGTTGCTGCTGACAAGGTAGGTTGCATACATGCGTTTATCCTTTATCTCAACATTCTTATTAATCACAGTACCAATTGGATCACTTGAAATCCATCTGTGAGCAATCATCTCAACGATCGCAACGGAATCCTCCAGTGCTGTCCTTCTCATTTCCGACATGCACAATGCTCACCAACTCAAATCGAAATGCATAGAGTACATCGTGGACAACTGGAAAGAGGTGAAGGAAACCAAATGCTGGAAAGAAGAAATAAAAGACAAACGAGCTGATTTGATTGAGCAAATTCTCGATTTTCGCTACTAACGAGAACAATTCAATGAGTGAGAATTTATCTTAATTCAAACACTCACATTTTCATATCACACTTTTGTATTTATAATAATTGTACAATAAATCAATTCTTAATCAAATGCAACTTTACAATAAAAATAAACAAAATATTTCAATAGTGACTTTAATCAATGGGATTTAGACAATCTATGCAGTCTATTCAGCAAGTCAAATTTAGTTTAGCCCTAACAACGGAATGAGAATTTTCACTATTTACAAGCAGAATGAGCCTTGGCAATGTCTTCATAAAGTTCTGCAACCAAATCAAGTCTAGTCTTCTTCATCTGTTTCCATCCATCAGTAGCCATGACCTTGACCGAATTAGCATTCACGAATTTGATGCAATTGGCCTTCAAGTCTGGTGCACTGTGCATGTCTGCTAACAGTAGAATGTTGGCCACCGTGTCCACGGTTAGAGTTGAGCTCAGCGATTGACCACAAATCGATTTCAATTCTTCGAGTTGGTACTAAGGAAAATATTGATTATTATTGATTTCATAATTACCAATGTTTACCTTATCAGCAGCACTGAACAGTTCCAGTGCATATTCATCCAATTTCTCAACAGTACCACCATAAATGTAATTCAGCAACTGTTCAAACACGTCCACCTCAACATCCGTAATTTCCACTCGATTCTTCTTCTTCTCCTCCAAGTCAGCACTCAACATTGCCTTGAACACCGAGGATCGAGCTGTCAGTATAGCTTTGTGCACTTTGAATTCCTTGTGACCAACAGCCAGAACAAAGTCGCTGTGATCACCAGTTTCTAGGATGGATCGCAAATCTACATTCAACTTTGAAAACAGATTGGAGGCTTTTGAATTCGCCAAAATCTGAACATCGGTCTTCAGAATTTTGACTTCACAAAATAAAGTCAGTCGATTGTTTGGTAGAAAACCATTTGCTTTCTTAATCAACTCGTCATAAAGTATGAAATTGGTAACGTTCCGCTCGTGGTCAAACTTCTTATCATAATTGCATTGATAATCTATACAAAGAAATTGCAAAAGAAATAAGTAACTGAGATATGTTTGAAATACATACATTTTGTATAGCATTTTTCATTTTTAACATTTAGAATCGACACTTCATATTCAAGATTAAATCGTTCATCAATGGTGTCGTGCCACAAATAAATGTAAACATCTTGAGAATAAGGTTGTGATTTGGGATGTATTCCAAGTTCAAATTTAAGTTCTTTCTTGTTGATTGAAGAAAATTCGGATGACCAAGAATACGAAGTTATACTTTTGAAATTAGGAAATGTATGCGTAACTGACGCAGTGTCGATCACTGAGGATGAATTTGAAGCCATTTTGAGGCCAATTTGGTTGAGAAAAGAGAGAAAACAAATCAAAATATTCACAGACAGAAAAGCTTTCTTGAGCCACACAAAGCAAAAGTAACAACAGGCTGCAAGCAGGCTGACTCAAATTGACTGCACAGCTGTGTAACAAATCAATAACACTCTAGTGTTGTTCACAAAGGACGTATCATAAATTTGATTTTTTAAAATATTTATTATTGAATCTAACCACAAAATGCAAACCCATTTGAAAGTACTCATTAGAATCAGTGAGAAATTGGTAAAATATCGGCAATTTTTTATGCATATCTGTTGACTTTCAACCTCACTTATCGATTGTGACCTTAATGCTTCCATCAATTGTGCACGTTATCATCCAATAAAGCATCGCATGGTTCTGTTGAGCGGTCCATGACAATCCCGACTTCAGGTGGGCTGAAAATTTGGACGACATTCAATTTATGCAAAATAGAAATTATCATAGTTCAATCAAACAATCAAAAGATTTTATTAATTTTACTTTGTCGGAGCATATTTTTTCAGATCTCGAAATGACTAGTCAAATCGCGAATTCGCTAGGCAAATTAAAAAACTTTGCCAAAACAATTCTTTTCGGACTTTGACGGTAGATTTATCAGGCAATTCTCGAAATGACTGATTTCGGGAATATCCGGTGACAGATACATTTGGCAACGTTATATGCAATCAGTCACACTGTAGTTGTATGCTCAAGTTGTGTGTTAAGAATTGTGTCTTTTGTTAACTTGGCACACTTTGTTTTAAGTAACTTGACTTTAAACTTTTCTCTGTATATCTTAATCTTCATTATTTTTATATGTGTCACAACAAAATGTCTTCAAGCGCCAACTTACCATCTCGAAAGTGTGGATCACGTTGGGACCAAGTAGTCTATAGCTCGCAATATGTAACTTTATTCACGTCTGCAGAGTGCATTTATAAGACGAATTCTTAAGTTGAGCTCGAAACCACGCTGAGAAGCACATTGGAGAAAAATACGATAAACTCAAAACTATGTTTTTGGCCCTCTAAAGCTATGCTTAACCATGCCACGCGAGTTGTGTATTAGCTTTAGAGTGTACAATTATTATAAGCCAAAAGCATGTAAAGTAGTGTAGCAAGCTCAAATGTAAAAGAGAAGAGCAGTAAATGTGGTTGTGTAATGTGATGACAAAAATCCCAAATCAGCACAGTTGTATCATTTCGTCTATTCACTTTTGTTGCAGGACACGAGAGACAGGGAATAAGAACTTAATGTTTATTCAACATAACAAGATAACAGACTGAGCACAGTGCAAGCTTTATATACAACAAGGGAACATTCGAGAAGGGTCTGGAAAATTTCGCTTCGAGAACCTTCTGCACGTTTCTACATTTACAATCTAGAAAGTTCTCTATGTTTCTGTACATTTCGAGTAAATTCTAAATGTTCTCGAATGTTCTAGACATGACAAGAATATTACAGACAAACCTAATCACATATCTCAACAACTTTCACTTTTGAGTACCATTTCTCCGACAGTCCTGTTTGTTTGGCTAAATTTCAGATAGAAACTTTTCGAAACCGAACTCGTGTGATCCTAACAAAGTGCAATTCATCTTCCCCGCATTTTCTGTATCCCACCAACCCACGACGGCACCACTCAAGCAAAGTTCACCGTTCGCCAATTTGGCTGTGAAAGAAACAGCCACTCTCACCTGGACTATTGATCGATTCGAACATGTTGAAGAAGGTATTTCTCCATTTTTCCATCCACCAAAAAGTGGACATCAATTTTATTTGGAATTGAGTTCAAAAACTAATGCATCCGGTGTTAAGCGTGTTTTATTCGAATTATCCTACATTAGGGACTCCTACAATAAACACGAAAAAGAAGTGCCTTTGCGTTATCGCATTTCGATACTCGATGCTAATGGAGAGAAGCATTACACCAAAGGTATGGCACGAGTAAACTATTCATTGATAGTATTCAATGTACATTGTTTTTGAATATTGTCTAGAGTACCTTTGGAACTACCAAGAATCAAAACATAATTTATTTTGTGAGTTGAATATTACAAGCTATATGTACCACGCATTAAATGCTACGAATTGTTGGTAGATGGCAACTTGACGATTTACTGTGAGGTATGTGGGTGGTCATTGTGGATGAGAGTAGGATTCATACATTCTGTGTTTACAGGTGGACATTCTCGGTGAGAAAGCTGACCAATTGCCATCACAAATGATCGAAACGTTTGGCAAATTGTCGGAAAATTATGAAACATTTCTCGAAAGCGGAAAATTGAGTGACTTCATTGTGCAGATTGGTGACAAAAAGTATCGGGTGCACAAAGATATCATGGCGGCTCAATCTGTAGTGTTTGCAGCCATGTTTGAACACAGTGAAACTCAAGAAATGAAGGAAGGTCGAGTGGTGATTGTAGATGTTGCCGTGGACGTATTTAAGTTGCTGATTTGGTACATTTACACGGGCAAGGTTGACCAATTGGGAGAACAAACAGCTGAACTGTTTGCAGCTGCTGACAAGGTAGGTTGCATACTTGCGTTTATCCTCTATCTCAACATTCTTATCAATCACATTTCCCACAGTACCAAATGGACCACTTGAAATCCATCTGCGAACAATCACTCATCTCAACAATCGTAACTGAATCAGTTTGTTCTTTGTTTCTCCTGTCCGACATGCACAGTGCTCACCAACTCAAATCGAAATGCATCGAGTACATCGTGCACAACTGGAAAAAAGGTGAATGATACCAAATGCTGGAAGGAAGAGATCAAAGGCAAACGAGCTGATTTGATCGAGGAAATTCTCGATTTTCGCTACTAACGAGTGATTAAGCATTTAGATTGCATTAATAACAGACAAAAGAATCAAATAAAAACGTTATGTCAATGTCACACGTGAATTGTTACGTGTCAAATTATTTATTTATATTTGATCGTATAATAAAGTGTAATTAAATAATTACAAATTGGATTCACGATTGGTATGTGTGTGTTCACTCAATCTATACGATTGCATTGTAACAATTTAAAATATAAAATGTATTCTTTTTATACATTGGTAAAATTCAAATGTATTTTAATTTTAAGCACAAACGATTTTTGATTAAAATGATACACAATTGCCTAAAGCAAATGACCCTAATATTATTAGTAATAATTAAAAAAATATTTCATTTGATTATTAGAGTATGATTTGATTTACAATTTAAAGTTAGTTAAGCTCACACATCGATTGCAATCTTACAATCTTTGTTAGTGATTAGTGCTTAAGCGTATTAAAGATAAGGTACTGTGTATTATCATCAATAAACCACTTGTTGCTTATCTAAGTTACACGTAAGCAGCACATGAGCTCAACTTTCAGGTGTTGTTAATTTGTTTGCTGATAATTGAGCACGTAAGTTGCACATTTGCTTTAAGTAATTTAACATCAAACTTTTCTTAAATTATTTGTCTACTATCTTGATTTTTTGTTTCACAGGTCATTCCACTGCAAAATGTCTTCAGCCAACAATTTGAACGCTCGAAAGACTGGTTCAGTCACTTTGGTGGTTCAAAATTTTAGCCAGCAAGCATCTGCTAGCCATAATAATTTTTCTATAAATAATTTTAAAATCTATTTCGGAATTAATCCTAAAACTGTGGTATATCATAACTATGAATATTTATCTGTTTATGTATTAAATATATATCAACCTAGCAAAACATTTGCATTTCAATACAAAGTATCTATTCTCAATGTGAAAGGCGAAAAATTGTTTACTAAAGGTTTGTACTTTTGGAATAATCTTATTTCTATTATGATCATTGATTAATTAATTGTAAACATTGAATTTTAGAATATTCTGGATCATTTAACAGTAAAGTGACACTTCATTATGGCAGTTTATTGCCTCGTTCTGAAATTCTTTCTTCGCAAAATGGATATTTGTATCATGGCTTGTTAACTTTATTTTGTGAAGTAGGTTCTTTTGCTGTTCAGTTGCATTCAAATTTGTAAAACATTTTTGTTTTGTTTTTAAGTTTGAAATAATCGACGAGAATATTGAACCAAGCAATTCTAGTACAATTCAAAATGACTTGAATAGTCTATCAGAAGAATTTGGCTCTTTGCTGATTGATGGCAAATTTACTGATGCAACTTTGGTTGTCGGTAAAGATGGAAAGGAACTTAATGTGCACAAGAATATTCTTGCAGCTCGTTCGCCTGTGTTTGCAGCCATGTTCGAGCACGACTGTAAAGAGAAGCGACAGAACAAGGTGAATATTACTGACTTGGATCAAGAAATGTGCGAAGAGATGCTTCGTTATATTTACACTGGCAAAGTGGAATCAATGGAGAAATACGCAATGGAACTGCTGGAAGCTGCGGACAAGGTAATTTTGACAGTTTTAATTAAAACTATTGTAACCATAAATTAACTCACCGCAACAGTATCAAATGGATTCATTGAAGTCCCTATGTGAGCAGTACTTGTCCTCCAACCTGACCATTGAAACAGCCTCAAATGTGCTCATTCTGGCTGATTTGCATCGAGCCAATGAGCTGAAAGCAAAGTGCATTCACTACATTACCGAGAATGCTAACCAGGTGAAGGACACTGAGGGATGGAAGGTGCTAAACACGAGTGCCAAATTGCTTGGCGAATTGTTTCTGTATTTATCTTCAAAGAAGTGAATATATTATGTAATTGTGGCAAATTATTATGCAAATATATTAATAAATCAATGAAAGTTTTTATTTGTCAAATTGATTACATTCTTTGAAAATTGCGCTAAACAGAGAAAAAATTAACAGAAAAGTTTATAAACGAGACTCTTTTGTGAGTTATGGATTGGGACACCACTCCCGATGGCATCAATTACTGGACGTTCATAAATTCGTAAAGAGACAAAAATGATCGTCATGGAGAGGGCCGATTCCTTCGAGGCAACACCGAGTGCATTGCAGTAGATACTTGCTCTTGAATATTTCCTAGAAGAAATTTTCCTTCATCATGACGATCATTTGATCTCCTCTCGAATTATGAACGTCCAGTAATTGATGCCGCCGAGTATGGTGCCCCAACCAACTACACTTAAACTCTCCTAAACTTTTGAGTCTTGAATAAGTTTCTACTGTTCAAAAGCTCAGCCGTTGAAGCGTAATGTCTGTTGGAATTTTCGTAGGAAATGAATATTCTGTCTCGAATATGATCGGACGATGAAACTGCCCAGCAGGAGCCACTTGGGCCCTGGACGGATGCTTGAGCTCTCTAACATCTTCATTAAAATCTCCTCGTATATGGTCATTTCTATTAAAAATTGCAAATATTAAAATATGTTGTAAATATTAAAAATCTTCAAGACTTACTCAAAAGAACAGCTCTTCAGCGTCAGCTATCGTTGCAGCTGATGATTCTCCTAGTTTGGCAATGAAGTCTTAATGAATCGGGTGAATCTGCAGGTTTTGGTGAAATCGGGCAACCAACTTTTCAAATTCATCTTCCGACATAATGATAAATAATAATGTTAAGCTTATTTACCATATTTACCGTGTTATTCAATACACAACCGCGAACAGAACTTACATTGCTTGCAGACGATTCGATTGGAAACAACAAAATTGTCAATCAAATCAGCAGGATCACAATGTGAGTCCGAATAAAGCTGAGAAAATTGTTCAAACAAACCAACCTAACCAAGTCTGGACACACTGTTGAGTTTTTTTTATTGAAACCCAGTCGTTTTTATATTCGAAATTAAAAGATCAGTTGTGTGTGACCTCTATCAATCTTCCAATAAAAAATTTATAGATAGATAACCAATTTTTTTATTATCAAAAATCAATTTAGATAATAGACGAAAGTCGACATTATTAATGGCCCATTAGGACAATTCATTAGAATTATAATTCGAGTTTAACTAAAATGAGCAATTTTTTCTAAATTTAGCAAGAAAAAACTCAATAAAATGAATACGAAATTTCGATATAATAGCAATTCATCTATATAATTGAGTGCAACTGTCCTTGAGTGAATCGAGTTGGTACTGCCAAATATATAAATTTATATATATTAGCGTGACGTTTAATCTGAATTTCAATTGCCTATTTGGAGTAAACAAATCTAAAAGGTTTCACAATGCCAGCGACTGGTTCTATACTAGTAAGAACTAGTCCGATCAACGTAAGTACTCACGTGAGTACGACACGTACGTATAACAAATGAGTAAAAGGTACCATGAAGTAAGAATAAATCGCCTAGGAATTTTAAACATTTTGAATGCAATAAAAATTTTAATGATATTTAGATTGTAAAGTACTTAATGTAAACAGCTAAACAATCAAACTTAAATCTGTAAATCAAATTTATTCTGAGCTCGAGAGAAAATGTTCACAACAAAGCAGAATACGCCTTGGCCATGTCTTCGTAAAGTTCGTCCACCAACTCGCGTCTAGTCTTCTTCAACTGTTTCCATCCATCAGTAGCCATGACCTTTACCGAATTAGCATTCACGAATTTGATGCAATTGGCCTTCAAGTCTGGTGCACTGTGCATGTCTGCTAACAGTAGAATGTTGGCCACCGTGTCCACGGTTAGAGTTGAGCTCAGCGATTGACCACAAATCGATTTCAATTCTTCGAGTTGGTACTAAGGAAAATATTGATTATTATTGATTTCATAATTACCAATGTTTACCTTATCAGCAGCACTGAACAGTTCCAGTGCATATTCATCCAATTTCTCAACAGTACCACCATAAATGTAATTCAGCAACTGTTCAAACACGTCCACCTCAACATCCGTAATTTCCACTCGATTCTTCTTCTTCTCCTCCAAGTCAGCACTCAACATTGCCTTGAACACCGAGGATCGAGCTGTCAGTATAGCTTTGTGCACTTTGAATTCCTTGTGACCAACAGCCAGAACAAAGTCGCTGTAATCCGCAGTGTTGAGAGCGGAGTGTAAATCTTCACTCATCTTTGAAAGTAGATTAGTGACTTTTGAATTCGCCAAAATCTGAGCACCAGCTTTGATAATTTTGACTTCGCAAAATAGAGTCAAATTATTGTTCGATATAAAACCATTTGCTTCTTTAACCAACACATCATAAAGTATGAAATTTGTAACGTTGCGTTCGTGGTCAAACTTCTTATCATAATTCCACTGATAATCTATACAAAGAAATGCAAAATGAAATAAGTAACAAAAATATGTTTGAAATACATACATTTAGTATAACATTTTTCATTTTTAATATTTAGAATCGACACTTCATATTCAAGATTAAATGGTTCATCAATGGTGTCGTGCCACAAATAAATGATAACATCTTGAGAATAAAGTTGTGATTTGGGACGTATACCAAGTTCAAATCGAAGTTCTTTCTTGTTGGCTGCAGAAAATGCGGAAGACCATGTATCCTTAGTTATACTTTTGAAATTCAAAAAAGTATGCGTAATTGAGGCAGTGTCGATCACTGAGGATGAATTTGAAGCCATTTTGAGGCCAATTTGGTTGAGAGAAAACAAATCAAAATATTCACAGACAGCTTTCTTGAGCCACACAAAGCAAAAGTAACAACAGGCTGCAAGCAGGCTGACTCAAATTGACTGCACAGCTGTGTTGAGAAATAAACAAACAAGTGCTGTTCACAAAGGACGTACAAGTATTTTATGATTTGATAAATACATTTATTATTGATCAAACAATTATATTCATCAATTGTGCAAATGGCTATGAATAATATTAATGAAATAGACATTCGAGTATATTCGGTGCAAACTTTATTGATAAGCAAATTGATAAGCAAATAGTCTTGAAAAACAAGGGAAAATGAAATGAAATGAATTAAAATAAAAGGATTGAAATTACTGGTTGGTAAATTTTGCGTAAATATAAAACACTTTGCTATCTGAAATTGCTAACTATAACCGATACACGACACCAGATCACTTGTTTGTCTTGTCGGTCACATAAAGAAACACTTCTGTGAATAAGTCAGGTTTGGCAGACAAGGCCTTCCATCCCTCGGTGGCTTTGACATCTCGAGCATTGTTGCTGATGTACTCGAAACATTTCTCCTTCAAAGCCTCAGCTCGGTGCAAGTCAGCCACGACCAGAATGATTGCCACTGATTCGGTGGATAGATTTGAGTAAAGATACTGTTCACAGATACTTTTGAGGTGATCCAATTGGTACTGAAACAAGTGAAAATGTAGTTAGTCAATAGAATTTAATAATAATCCCTACCTTGTCAGCAGCAACCATCAATTCGAGTGCATTCTCCTTCAAGTTGTCCACCTTGTCCGTGTAAATATATCGCAATAATTCTTGGTATGCTTCGGCAGACACATCCTCAATTTCAATTCGATTTTCCTGTTTCTCCTTGGTGTCGTGCTCGAACATGGCACCGAACACAGCTGAACGAGCACAAAGAATATTCTTGTGCACCTTGAATTCGGTTCCACCAGCCACCAGCACAAGATCACTCAACTTGCCACTCTCAAACAGTGAGCCATAGTCGTGGGACATGCTCGATGGTTCGCCCGATGGAGTACTTTCATCCAAATCCGAGTCAATCACGTAAACCTAGATCAAAAGTAAAGCTCAGAACAGAAATAATTTAGGCAAAGTAAACTTACTTCACAATAAACAGTGAGTGTGTCATTGACCAACCATCCAGTTTCAGTACTCAACAGAACATCACGAGACAGAATGTACTGTCCTCCGAAATGATCATTTTGAGTAGATTTAGTACATTTAATAATGCCTTCTAAATGTAAAAATAAGTTCACAAAACATTATAGAGATTTACAACGAACGATATAATATATGTATGGGATATACCTTGTGTATTGCATTTCTGTCCTTTACCATTCACAATAGAAATTCGATACCGAAGGGTGATTCTTTCTTGAATTGGCGATCTTGAATAAAATATAGAAAATGAAGCAAACTTGTGGCGCCAGTACATTGAGCTGCCATTGTAAAAGTCAGGATTCATGCACAGTGTAAACGATGTTTTACGGTCGGAAGGTAAATTGAACGTCTGATCTTTAGTTGTGCAACTACTGAAATTATCAATAACAAGAGTGCACGTAGCTGGCTGCCCTTTGTTGTTGGTACTCTTGGCGTTGGATGACATTGTGAAGAAGTGGATTCTGAAGGAAACGATTTAAGGCAAAGAAAATCTTAAAGTAGCACAAGTTAGCTCATCACAAACACGAAACGGACTGTCTCATTCAGCTCAGCTGCTAAATACACATGAGAACATATGATGAGGGAGAGAAGTGACTACAACAGCCGACAAATTTTTCAGTGAAACTATTTTCACATATTTAGGTGGAAATAGTTGCACTTTTTGTTGTTATTTTGCAGGAGACGTTCGTCAAGACAGCTTCAGTCTGATTTTTGCTCTCAGTTGATTCCTTCACTTTCTCCTCTTCTCCTAGATCTCGTGTTTGACCATGTCTCGTCTCACTCAATTGCACTCGTTCCTGGATCGATTCGAGGAACGTCTCGAAATGGATTGTGAACAGCTGAAGCGTCAACTTATTGCTCAAGTAGATCAACAGTTCCGTGTAGTACGAGAAAAGGTGGCCGAACTGCGAAATCGCTTTGGTGGTAATCGAGTGCTCACTGCTCGTTCTGTCCGTATGGATGATGATCCACCAGTGGAGACAGTCCAATTGGATCAGTGGTTACAGGAACAAGGTGTGATGGTGCAGTCGCGTGACAATGCTCGACATGTTCCGTCAACTTCAATTGGTCGTAAACGCAAGTCAAGCTCAAGTACTTCTGGAACTAACACAAACAAACGACAAAAGACTGGTGCAACTACTGATGGATCAATGTATCAATGCAAGTCACCAGGATGTGGCAAATCATTTCTGTTTGATAAAGATTTGGCACGACACGAACGCATCCATTTGGGCATCAAGCCATTCTCGTGCACTTGGCACGGTTGTCGTTATTCAGCTGCTACAAAGGGTGCAGTCGTTCTACATGTTCGCACTCAGCATTTCAAGTTACCAAGATTCCAGAAAGACCAAGCACAACTCGACATTGTGGACAGCCGCAATCCGGAAGACTACGTTCAGGTGGATAACCAACTGCTGGAACGTCGACTCGAGTGAGATCGTGGTCACTTTATTCATTTTCATTTGTCTCAATGTCATTTCTTTGTAATCCTGAATATTTACAATAAAAATTCAATCTCACTTTGTATCGAATGTAATTCAAAGATCATTTATTGAACGAAAGTATACATTCTCAGAGAATCAGCCTGATTAACATTGCATTAACACATGATCCACTCTGTAATGAACATACAATTAAAAGATGGTGTACTTCACTTGCTTTCAAATTTGTTGGCACTGTCATAGTAGAGCTCATCCACCAATTCGTGTCTACTCTTCACCAACACTTTCCATCCATCAGTGGCAAACACTTTGGTGGTGTTTTTGTTGTTGATGAAGTCGATGCATTTCGATTTCAATTCAACCTCACTGTGCATGTCTGCAATCAGGAGGATGTTGGCCACAGATTCGATGCACAAGTTGGAACCAAGGTGTTCAGCACAAATGTCCTTGAGTGAATCGAGTTGGTACTGTAGAATATAGATAGGTAATGTAGAAAATTATTTAGTCCCAAATAGCATCAACAGATGTGACATACCTTGTCCGCAGCCACAAACAATTCCAATGAGTACTGATCAATTGAGTCCACATTTGCCGTGTAAATGAAACGAATCATCGCTTCGAATACTTCCACATCGACATCGATTATATCAACTCGATTCTGTTTGGCTTCTTCCAAATCCGAGTCAAACATTGCAGCGAATACCGGAGATTGAGATGACAGGACGATCTTGTGCAGTTTGAATTGCTTCTTACCCACCACAACCACAACATCACTAAACTTGGAAGTATCCAGATGTGATTGATAATTTTCAAGTGCTTTCTTCTGTGCCAGTGTGATCTTCTCGTTGTTGCCAACATTAATACGCACTTGGTCATCGAGTATGGTCACCTGAAAAGTATAAATGTCAAAATTATAAATCAAAACACTAAAACACAATCAACTCACAGTGCTCTTCACAGTCAGTTTGCCACCTGACAAAAGTCCACTAGAAGCATTCAGAATAGTATTCCGAGAGAGATGATACAAACCACCTTCAATTGGATTTCGATCATTTCCCGCAGTAAACTTGGTTTCAATGTCTAAATTATAATCCAATCATTAACATTACAATCACAATCAAATCCAGTCCTACCTTTGGTATAGCACTCTTCGCCTTTATCATTGATCAGCGAAATAGTCCACAACACTTTCACTTCTGTTGTGCGTGGTTGGTTTCGTAATAAATAGATTAATATGTGCTTGTTCAGATCATCCAAATTGTTTTTTGGATAGCATCTCAACCAAAACTTGGCCTGCTTCGTTTCGAAATCAGAAGAATATTTGTACGAAGAGTCCAAATTGGCAAAATTGTCAATCTCCCAGGTCAAAGTTACACGGTCGAGCTGAGTCATCTTTAAAGAATTTGTATAAAACAATTTCGGTATGATTCTGAAAGAATGTCACACAAATATACACAAATACACAACGAAATCGGACAAATAGGAATAAAAGTAGAGACAGTCAACGTGAGTTGTTTACTGGTGATCAGCAGCTGTGGTTTGTTTACACTGTGTAGAGAAAATAGAGCTCGTTCACAAAGAGTGTATACTATAAATATTTTATTAGTCATGGAAACGCGATAAGATATGACTTAAGCAATATTATCATATCTACCACCACATCAGTGATATATTGCAAAAAAAATTAATAAGAGACAAAAGGTGTAATTCAAGTTTTATTGAATATTGATAGAATTTTTTTGGGAAATTTGAATCCATATTCAAAGACGAAGCTCAATTAATTAAATATTTGATGGTGCGGCTGTATCGAGATATTGACTGTGTCAAATGATACATTTATGTGTAACTAAAAGTGTACATGTAAGTTAAATCTCAAATTAAATGATCTTTTTTGCAACAAACATTAAATTTCATCGACAACGAAGCCATTTGACAAAAGTTTCCAGTCGTGTTGTTTTGCTTAGAGAGAATAAAATTACATCTCACAATTCGTACTAGTAAAGCATCACATTTAGCACAGTAGCAAAGTATTGAATTCTATCCACCATATAAAACTAAAATATGATTAGTAAAACGCATTTGCTAATTTGAAAATCTGTATGATAACTTTTATGAACATTTTTGCAGTGATTGCAATTGCAACTAGAATCGCATTAAAATTAGCTCACCTCTGGCACCCAGTTTCTTTTTCAGGATTTGACAAAATCCGAGAGCTGTGTTAACTTCTTGTGCCCTGCATCAAATATGTCATATTTTTACTGGGCTAGCTCAATTATAAATAGATTTTTAATATTTCATGCTCCATCCTGTCAGTTAAACACAATAAACTATTTTTTAAAAATCTAAAGATGTTTTGATTGCATTGCTTTAATGTTATCTAGTATAATGAAATTATATTTATTTGAGCTAAACGTTCACAATTGCATCGCCCACATTGCAACTCCGACAACAACAAAAATTGAAACTTTTTGTGCATTGATTATCGTTTTATTATCAAATTACAACAGATATCCTCAAAAAGTGTAATTTGTTTATTAGCTCACATGAAAGCAAATGCAGATAACAAAAACGTGAGATGACTTATTTCATTTGTCATCTCTGCTTCAGAACAGGAAGTGGCTGACCTTCCCTAGTGAGCACCCATTTGTCCAAGGGCAACAAAGAATCATCACTAAAAGTGAGATACAAGTACTTCAGAGTGGTACTAAAGAAGTACTCGTGTTGATGGCCAATTTTTTTAGACGGAATTTGATCAACATCTTCAATGGCCAAGTAGCCTCCGCTTTCTGAACGACAGTGTTTGTAAATAGCATTGGCCAATTGCCAAGCATATTCTCTGTACTTGGGCTCATGAGTCAATCTCCACAATACAAAGTAACTTCGGGCCGATTCTCCACTATATTAAAACGAGAACATTAGTCAGTTGTGTTCCAAAACAGAAACACTAAACTAAAATTAATTAACGAATGTTAAAGTTACGTACATTAAAGAATAGTCTCTTTCGTCACTTCTAAAATTAGTTGCATCGTCTAAATCATTGAAATAAAAAACATTTGGCGCAATTCCAGTTTGAGTTTTTATTTCTGCTTGGTGGCATGTTTCGGTTAAACTTTTTGCCAAATACCAGTGACGTTTAATTCTTTTGTTCTCAATGACTCTCTGGTCAATTCCAATCATTTTAATCTTTTTCAATGCTTGTTCCATAGCTCTAGCACCAAGTGCTAACATTGACCCCAAATAGCAACCATTGTAATACATAAAATTGCCATAAGTATTCGTTTCACTGTAATACTCGCGTGCATAAAGCAGCCCCGTTCTCGATTTTGTGAACATTTCCTTAAGATCGAACGCATCCATAGCTTGTTTGTACATTTCAATCGCTTCTTCGTCTCCTGTTTGAATGTATGACAACACAAGATTCTCGTACAAGTCACGCTGTTGAAAAAACAATGACGACGTCGAACTGGTCCACTTTCCTGTGGTGATGTTTATCTCATTCATGAACAAACCACTCGGTTTGTCAACTTTTTCTTTTAGAAATTTGCGAATTTTCTTAATTCTATCTTTAAACACCAATTCACCTGAAATATCTGTCAAGTAGATATATTCTATTTGATTTGCACTTGCAAATGAAAGACTTGTCACACTTCCAGTAGCAACTCTTGTTTTCATGTTGATGTATTCAAATGGAAAACCTGAAAAAAGTAATAATTATTATTCTGCAACTATAAATTCATAATCGAACAAACCATTTGAAGTGTTGTATGCTGGCTGCAGTGCATGTGCAATCTCTTTGGCTTGTTGAGCAAACATTGAATCGTCAGTAAGTGCGTAACACGACAACAGTGAACCAATGTACCAATTTGCTATGTTAAAAACCCAGTAATCTGAATCCACATTGACAACATTCGAAATTAAGTTATTTTCAATCCAAAGTTTGCCTTTTTCGAATTGTTCAGTCAAATTCATCACCCAAAGAGTGCTCATTGATAGCACAATAGTTGCTCCCTTATATCGATCACTTACATATGCTTCTCTTGTTTCTGGGATGAGTGCATAATGTCCCCAAGCATATTTCACATACGCATTCCAAGAATCACTGGCCATTTGCTTCACAAAATTCATCTTTTGCAAATCCTCATTTTTGACAACATTTTTTGACTTTTCATCATCATTATTAAACAATTTAGTTTGCTTGAACAAATGAATTGAATAGATAATCGAAAAGATTGCCACCAAGATGAGCAGAATAATCAAAACACTTTTGATAATTTTTAAATGGTCAAATAACTTGCCTTTGACCACTGTCTTGCTGTTATCGCAGTTTGTGAATGACGCATCGTTAATGTATTCGTACTCGTGTTCACTTTGAGCATCTTTATGCAACGAGTGGCTTCTTATGATGGCTCCAGGTGGAAGTACGTCTTGCAGTTCAATGTACTCAGCTTGAGACATGTTTGCCACACTCGCCTACATGCACACTAACAAACGATATGGTCAAACACTCGATTATGAAAGTATTTTTCAAGCAATTTCGATAACATTTCAATTTATTCAAAGGATATTGTCGATAGGAAGCATTCAGAATTGCATTGTTCATTGCTCAAATTTAAATAGATTTTAAAGATAACAAATCTTATCAATTCGTAGCAGATTTGGTTTATTTCCGTTTTGTAATTAGATACATTATTTTTAAGCAGTTTTAAACAAAATTTAAATTATCAAATTAGAAATTTCATTTCAAAAATTAAAACGTGATTTATTTCAGTTGCCATCTCTGCTTCAGAACAGGAAGTGGCTGACCTACCCTAGTGAACAGTGTTCAAGCAAAGGTGGAAATAGACACTCGTATTGTTTGGCCCAAAAAAATAGAAACATACATAGAATTGGTTGCATTGACAAAATTGGCGATTTCCATCTATAAGTTGCTGGAGCATTGATAGATTTGTCCGTACTTGATGATGCCATTTTGAGAGTTGAGTAGTGCACAGACAATTAATGGGTGGTTAGGGAGGTGTGGGCGTCGGTTAGGATAGGTTTAGGTTAGGTTTAGGTGGTTAGGGAAGTGTGGGCGTCGGTTAGGATAGGGTTAGGTTAGGTTTAGGTGGTTAGGGAGGTGTGGGCGTCGGTTAGGATAGGTTTAAGTTAGGTTTAGGTGGTTAGGGAGGTGTGGGCGTCGGTTAGGATAGGGTTAGGTTAGGTTGGGTGGTTAGGGAGGTGTAGGCGTCGGTTAGGATAGGTTTAAGTTAGGTTTAGGTGGTTAGGGAGGTGTGGGCGTCGGTTAGGATAGGGTTAGGTTAGGTTTAGGTGGTTAGGGAGGTGTTGGCGTCGGTTAGGATAGGGTTAGGTTAGGTTTAGGTGGTTAGGGAGGTGTGGGCGTCGGTTAGGATAGGGTTAGGTTAGGTTTAGGTGGTTAGGGAGGTGTGGGCGTCGGTTAGGATAGGTTTAAGTTAGGTTTAGGTGGTTAGGTAGGTGTGGGCGTCGGTTAGGATAGGTTTAAGTTAGGTTTAGGTGGTTAGGGAGGTGTGGGCGTCGGTTAGGATAGGTTTAGGTTAGGTTTAGGTGGTTAGGGAGGTGTGGGCGTCGGTTAGGATAGGTTTAAGTTAGGTTTAGGTGGTTAGGGAGGTGTGGGCGTCGGTTAGGATAGGGTTAGGTTAGGTTTAGGTGGTTAGGGAGGTGTGGGCGTCGGTTAGGATAGGGTTAGGTTAGGTTTAGGTGGTTAGGGAGGTGTGGGCGTCGGTTAGGATAGGGTTAGGTTAGGTTAGGTGGTTAGGGAGGTGTGGGCGTCGGTTAGGATAGGTTTAAGTTAGGTTTAGGTGGTTAGGGAGGTGTGGGCGTCGGTTAGGATAGGTTTAGGTTAGGTTTAGGTGGTTAGGGAGGTGTGGGCGTCGGTTAGGATAGGGTTAGGTTAGGTTTAGGTGGTTAGGTAGGTGTGGGCGTCGGTTAGGATAGGTTTAAGTTAGGTTTAGGTGGTTAGGTAGGTGTGGGCGTCGGTTAGGATAGGGTTAGGTTAGGTTGGGTGGTTAGGGAGGTGTGGGCGTCGGTTAGGATAGGTTTAGGTTAGGTTTAGGTGGTTAGGGAGGTGTGGGCGTCGGTTAGGATAGGTTTAAGTTAGGTTTAGGTGGTTAGGGAAGTGTGGGCGTCGGTTAGGATAGGTTTAGGTTAGGTTTAGGTGGTTAGGGAAGTGTGGGCGTCGGTTAGGATAGGGTTAGGGTTAGGTTGGGTGGTTAGGGAGTGTGTAGGCGTCGGTTAGGATAGGTTTAAGTTAGGTTTAGGTGGTTAGGGAGGTGTCGGCGTCGGTTAGGATAGCGTTAGGTTAGGTTAGGTGGTTAGGGAGGTGTGGGCGTCGGTTAGGATAGGGTTAGGTTAGGTTTAGGTGGTTAGGGAGGTGTGGGCGTCGGTTAGGATAGGGTTAGGTTAGGTTAGGTGGTTAGGGAGGTGTGGGCGTCGGTTAGGATAGGGTTAGGTTAGGTTTAGGTGGTTAGGGGGGTGTGGGCGTCGGTTAGGATAGGTTTAGGTTAGGTTTAGGTGGTTAGGTAGGTGTGGGCGTCGTGTTAGGATAGGGTTAGGTTAGGTTGGGTGGTTAGGGAGGTGTGGGCGTCGGTTAGGATAGGTTTAAGTTAGGTTTAGGTGGTTAGGGAGGTGTGGGCGTCGGTTAGGATAGGGTTAGGTTAGGTTGGGTGGTTAGGGAGGTGTGGGCGTCGGTTAGGATAGGGTTAGGTTAGGTTTAGGTGGTTAGGGAGGTGTGGGCGTCGGTTAGGATAGGGTTAGGTTAGGTTTAGGTGGTTAGGGAGGTGTGGGCGTCGGTTAGGATAGGGTTAGGTTAGGTTGGGTGGTTAGGGTGGTGTGGGCGTCGGTTAGGGATAGGGTTAGGTTAGGTTGGGTGGTTAGGGAGGTGTGGGCGTCGGTTAGGATAGGGTTAGGTTAGGTTGGGTGGTTAGGGAGGTGTGGGCGTCGGTTAGGATAGGGTTAGGTTAGGTTTGGTGGTTAGGGAGGTGTGGGCGTCGGTTAGGATAGGGTTAGGTTAGGTTTAGGTGGTTAGGGAGGTGTAGGCGTCGGTTAGGATAGGGTTAGGTTAGGTTTAGGTGGTTAGGGAGGTGTAGGCGTCGGTTAGGATAGGGTTAGGTTAGGTTTAGGTGGTTAGGGAGGTGTAGGCGTCGGTTAGGATAGGGTTAGGTTAGGTTTAGGTGGTTAGGGAGGTGTGGGCGTCGGTTAGGATAGGGTTAGGTTAGGTTTAGGTGGTTAGGGAGGTGTAGGCGTCGGTTAGGATAGGGTTAGGTTAGGTTTGGTGGTTAGGGAGGTGTGGGCGTCGGTTAGGATAGGTTTAAGTTAGGTTGGGTGGTTAGGTGGCTGTGGGCGTCGGTTAGGATAGGGTTAGGTTAGGTTTAGGTGGTTAGGGAGGTGTGGGCGTCGGTTAGGATAGGGTTAGGTTAGGTTTAGGTGGTTAGGTGGGTGTGGGCGTCGGTTAGGATAGGGTTGAAAATGTTTTATTGCGTTTAAAAAATCAAGTTTACAAATGAGACTTATAAATGTGTTACAGTTTGTTAGTGCAAGCACTGAGAAGCATGTGTCTTGTGTACACAGCTGAGTTGATGTTGTATAAATGAGGTTGTGAATGTGTTTTAAACAGAGAGTGAGTGTCAAGTTTGTGATACAGAGTGTTTTACAAAGTTGGTTTACTAAGGGAGTGTGATTGAAATCAATAATTCAAAAGAAATATATACAAGGGAAGAGGGAAGTGGGCATTAATTAAATCTGACTAGGAATGGTAATTTACAAATGAGGAATACATTACGGAGAATAATACTTTGTGCATTATGTACATGAGTTGAGATCGCATACTTTTTTTCATTTTTTTTTCATTTTTTTTGTGCATGCGAATCAAATCAGAATCATTTCGATTATTTTGTTTTGTTTGTTATTGGTTGTCGTTGTGTAGGATTGGGTAGATTTGTGCGATTACTTTCAGGAAGATCTTGTACATCGGTGGTGTTTCGACCAACTCCATGAGGCTGTTGTATTGCCTACCTGCTCGTTGGTATTCTGCTTCAGTGATGACCGAATAACGAGGACAACTCAACAACACGTGGTCCACCGTCTGTGGGGTTTGACCGTCGCATATGCAGGCATCACTATCTCTCACGTTTACAAAGTCCAGGTACGCTCGAAAGCATCCGTGTCGAGAGAAGAACATGGACTGTACAAAGTCGGTCTTGATGTGTTCGGGGATGAATTTGGCACGGGGAAAGAACGATTTCATTATTGGGTTGGCAGATTCATCGTACACATTGCCGAACCCTTCTTTGGCCCACTGCTTGGCCTTCCCACGGACGTACTTTTTGTTGTAGAACTGGTACTGGTACTGATGATTAGACAAACACTCTTTAGTGGCCATTCTTCTGACATCGATGTATTTGTTCCAATGCGGATTGCCCGAACTGGTCGCTTGAATGCCAATTCACAGTTCAGTTGCTTCACCAGGTGCAGTATGTCGTGTTCGAGCTTACCCAACCTGAGGTAACCTTGTTCGATGAATCTCGCACACTCGAGCTCGTCCGTTATGATGGTGATTTTGCGAGGTGATTCAATTCGGTTTCTTAATATGAACTTCAAGGCTTTTGTGATCGCGAACTGGGTGCCTTGGCGTCTGTCGACGAGCGGAAGGAAGATCATTCTGTGAGTCCGAGGTGTGGTGGAACCATCTCTAAAGTACATGTTGTACACCACTCCCATTCTAAAGATCGGTTCTTCGGTTATTGGACACACACGAACTTTCAACTTCTTTGCTGATATGTACAGGTGGTATTCAGTGTTGGAATTTGTTGTGTTGATGGTTTGTGGAGGAATTGTTGCTGAAATTGGTGGTTGTTGTCCAGTGCGAAGAACAGTTGTCCTGGATTGTAGTTTAGCCATTTCAGAAGGAGACTCATGGAAGGATTTTTCAGGTCTTGGTTTTTCGCTTGAGTTCCGGCCTGGTTGCAACCACCGGGAGAGTGGATTGTTCACATCTGGGGTGTCTTGAAGTGCCAGAAATTCGTATCTTTTCCTCTCAAGAAATATTCTTATTGGTTCAACTCGGGACAACGCTTGAGCTGAGACTTTGGAGATCGTTCGATAACCGCAGACTACCCGGCGGAGAATTGAGTGTTGAAAAGTCTAGAGTAGTTTGTGCGCTGCAGATCCAATCTTGTGTGACCATACTTCTGAGCCGTACGTGAGTGCTGCTCGGAACACTTGTTGATATAGAATGGACCTCCTCTCAGAGTCCAAACCATAAGTGTTTGCACAAAAACGCAGAAATGAACTTTTCATGGAGGTCAGTTTGCTAATGACTTGATCGACATGTTGATTGAAGAGAAACTGTTTGTCGAACAAGACCCCCAGAATTTTTACTGATTTCACGACCTCAATTTCCGACAAGCCAACAGGGATCTTTTCACCGACCCGGAGAGAATTTCCAAGTGGCATCACACACGATTTGTCAAGGTTAATCTGCAGTCCAATGTCTCTGCAGCAGTTGAACACGAGTTCCACCGTTCTTTCGATTCTTGAGTTCAATTCCTCTCTTGTTTCGGCCCAAATTGCCATTGACATGTCGTCGGCATAGGTTGCACAGCTCCTTCCTACTCTGTTTTCTTCGAGTTTGTGCAGCAGTGGGTCAATGCAGAGGTTCCATAATGTAGGAGATAAAACGGAACCTTGCGGACAACCTCTGGTTTGCTTCTTCTCGATATGAGCGTCACCAAACTTTGACTCAACTGTTCTATCCGTGAAGTAATTCTTGATTAGTTCAATCATGTCCAGACTGTAGTTCCTCTCGTGCATGATTTTGATGATGTTTGGCCACCAGCAGTGGTCAAATGCCCCCTTAATATCGAAAGAGAGGATCGCCACTAAATTGCCGCGAGCTTTAGCTTGAGTAGCTTCATCGGTGAGTTTGAACAGTGCATCGATGGTAGAGCCTCCTCGGACAAATCCGTACTGGCTTTGGCTGTTCAGGTTGTGTTCCGAAGCGAAGTATTCAAGTCTGTCCTTGATGACTTTCTCAAGAATCTTTCCAAGGTTAGACAGTAGACTGATAGGTCTGTAGGCCCCTGTCTGTTGGTAATCAGATTTGTATGATTTTGGTATGAAAATAGCTGATGCTTTCTTCCAGATCTTGGGGAAGTATTTCAAACTTAAACAGGAATTGATTAGATCGAGAAGAATGTGCTTGATGTGTTCAAACGCGTGGATGATCATGTTGTTTGAGACGCCATCAATACCGGGGGAAACCTTCTTCTCCAGTTTTCCCACAATGTTGGTCAGTTCATACATGTCCACTGGTTCGATTGAGTCGGTGTTGGTAGAGAATTCACGACGAGGAGTATCCGGGGTAGTTTGAGCGCGAGTTGTAGACCTCAATACCCTTTGGGGAGAAGAAGATTGAGAGAAGAGAGAACGAAAAGAATCGAGAGTTGATTGAGGTGACGAAACTGCTGAAGGAGTATGTTCGTCTGTTTGCCAGTAGTTTAGGAGAGAACGGACCGATGGCAACTGCGATGGAGGGGGTGAAGGTGAATGATGATTTTGCGGTATGTACATTTGTTGTGTGAGCTGAGTGGAACTATGTTCAAGAAGAGTAGTAATGGGGACGAGATCTGATTCCAGAGATGGGGTATATACATGAGGTTCTTCTGCTAATAGTACAGAAACGGGAACTAATGATGGGGGAGGTGACGAGTTATTTACATATTGCATTTGAGCTCGGATGGATCTAAGTTGATTTAGAACCATTTGAGATGTAGGGAGGGCAGGTGAGTTTGTAGGAGAGTGTGTTGCAGCGATTTGAAGGTTGTCGAAGCCATATAGACTACGGATTCGACACATTTCCTCTGTGTCTTCCGTTGGACTGTCTTCCGGGTAACACCAATTGAACAGATTGTTCAGAGTTTGTTGTTTGTTGTCTGCTTTTTCGAGAATTGGCACCCCAAGACGTTGATTGTGAATGCTTTTCATCAGTGTAAGAACATTACCGAAAATACTAGTGCGACCGGCATCAGAGACAAATTTGCGCCAACTTTCATTAGATCTTTTCTCACTGACTTGTTTGAGTTGCCTGTTTGCTTCCAAGAAATTGTGGTGTCTGAGTTGTCTTTCTTCAGGGTCTACTGCAGCTAGCGCTTCCATTCTCATTGAGTAGACCCTCTCGTCCATGGTCACCAAGTCATCTACCATCCATGGAGAGTCGAGTCTGATTCTTGCTGGAGGCTCCTTTCGTTTTGGTGGTAAGTTGCCATCAATTCCAGCGTTCATGAGTAGAGAGATAAGTTCGACTGCACAGTCTTCAATCTGGTCGGGGGAGGCAATGTTTCTGACTGATGATTGGAGAGCGAGTTTTCGGTTGATGTTGATGGCATCCGAGTAACATTTCCAATTAATCGTGTCTGGTTCTCGAAACTGAAAGTGCGATTAAAATGAACCCCTTGGCCTGGGCGTGCTGCAGCTGAGGTTGAATCTAATCACAGAGTGATCAGTGTTTGAGTTGTGCCAGTCCCTTGTCCAATCATGCATCAGTGCATCGGCAGCACTATTCATCAATGTAATATCAATGGTGCTTCTTTGGCCGGCTGGGTTCATGAATGTTGGACCTGGGTCGAGGTCATTGGCTAGATGGAGATCGCATTCGTTGATTAAATTTCTGACCAATCGTCCTTTTACTGCTGATGGCCGATTAGAGACAGGATCGTTCCAACAGCTACTTCGAGCGTTCATGTCACCCGAGATGATAATGGGCAAGTGGCTCCAGTTGGATTGCTCCAAAAGCTGTTTCAGTAGTTCGAGATCAGAATCAATCGTGTGTGCTGGTCTAAAGTAAACATTTACGATGATCATCTCTTCATCATTAGATTGAACATGAATGGTGGTTATATTCTCGGTGGAAAAATCTTGTAGTAATTGGACTTGCAGATTGTGGTTGCATACAATGGTCACCGTGTCGAGACCGGTTACTGTAGGAAGTGGAGGAAGAAGCTGGTTGTCAAGGTATCGCTGGTGGAAAATTCGTGCATCGGAGAATCTCAAGGTTTTGGCCCATCTGGTAATGAAAACGTCTTGCAGCAAGATGATGAATGGTTTAATCTTCTGACATTTAACTTTTAACAAACGGGTCGCTTTTTTGAGTTTCCTGTATTATGTTGAATTATTCTGAGGCCTTTTGAATGCGTTGAATGCGTTTGTTGTGGTAATGAGAGGTTACTCGTCAGCCAGCAGTGCCCGTTCTTGATCCGGGTCGTAGACTATCTGGTGCTTTATAAAATCGTACTTCTGACGATACTTGGGACAGTCTGTGGTGTTTGCGTGATATGAGTTTGCAACCGACTTTTTGTTTTTTGCCATGTACGCGCAGCAAACGTAGCAACAAAAATGTCCATTGAAGGTATGTTTGGAGTCTTTGTCATACACAATGGCACACATAGAACATGCAGCATGTTTACTCGTGCATGTTGATTTGTTATGCCCATACTTGAGACAAATAGTACAAAGTTTGACCAGAACAGTTTCTTCTGCTTCAGTGGGACCGTAACCAAAGTCGACTTTAAAATTAAGTTTGACAATGTGCTGCCAGAGAGTTGGTTTGACCCCAATCAGCATAGTTTTCCTGGGTCCAGCAAGGTGTCGGTTGGGATGGTTCTTGAGAGGGTCATTTAGCCAAGTGATTTGGTCTTTGAATCCGGCAAGGGAGTTTCCTTCTTTAGTCAAACTTTCAACCAGGGCCTCCTTGGTCATGGACGCAGGAACATTATGGATTTTCAGTGTTGGGTAGATGAGTTGAGGGTTCCTTATTTCACATTTCTCAGCGAGTGTTGAGTCTGATTTGATGAGAGTCCTGCACTTGTTTTTAGCGGTGTTCGTCAGAAAATCTAGAGCAACTCCTGTTTTGGTTGTTCTGATCTCCAGTGGCTTCAGGTAACCCTCTTGAAGTTCGGGTTTCGTTTTGAGGATCTCTATAATTTGTGCGGGTGATAGAGAATTTTCTGGATTCGAACTTTCCGACTTTGATTTGATTACGAAAGTTGAGATAGTTCGAGAGTTGGTATTCGTGGATTGCGTGGTGTTGAAATGGAGAGGAGAAGGGGGAGGTGATGTTTGGGGTTTGTTGATTGCCGATCGTGTCACTTCAGCAAATGTACGGGAAGTGTCTTTCCGTATTTGTTTCACATTGAAGTGAACATCATCCTGGATTTTGTCGATATTATCTACCTTGGAGGTGATGTGGACCAGTTGTTGTTGCATCTGAGTTAAAACTGACAACACACTTGCACCATTCTGAATGTTGGGTTGAGTGGTTCTGGAGGAAGTATTTGGTGGTTGTGACGAGATGGATTGAGTGTTGGATGTGGATGTTGAGGCCGATGAACTGGCAGTCTGAGGGACATGTGTCGGTTGGGGATCAGCTCGGAATTGACGCCAAGAACTTTGATTAATTCCCTTGGGACATTCAGGTAATTTTGTAGATGGGAGTGTGGTCATTTCGAAGACGACATTAGCTAAATCCCTTATTACTTCACGAATAAGATTTCGGCCTTTGAAACTCTCGGCGGTACTGACATACCCTCCAAAATTTTTATTAAAACCGAGGTGGTAATCAGCATATTTGACCAGATGTTCAGTTAGCCAGTGGAGTTCACCAAGACGTTGAGCAGTGGTGGGAATTGAGACAAAAAGGTTATTTTCCCCATTAAGAGCCTCAGTAAAAGTTTTGAGAGCGGGAACAATGTTTGACGATGTCGCTTGATCAACTGGTACTTTTGAAGTTTCAGCCGCTTTTGAGAGGACAGTAGAGTTGTGCCCAGGGATTGTTTCAAGCGGGGAGGTGATGATACTTTTTAGTGTTGTTTTTTTCGGCATTGTGGGGCAGTTGTGAGGTCAGAAAGCAGAAGTAAACATTTAACAGAATATAAACGAGGCACACTATGAGGTAGACACTGGCAGAGTATAAAGAGGGAACTTCACATGTGAGTGGAGAGGAGATTGTAAACAAACACATTCAGTTGAAGATGAGGTGGAGGCGGCGGTGGAGGGCAGTGCGCAGAGACGAGTTTTGACACTCTGAGTCGTTTGTTGTTTGTTCTGCGCACTCTCGTGGACTTAGCTCGCGAAGCGAGCGAGGACCAGGTGGCGCTGGGGGCGGATGGTGGGGGATGAGGTGGCAGACAGGACGCCACGCCGCAGGATCGTGATTCGAGAGAGGACCAGAACCAGGTGGATTCTGGTAGTGTGAGTAGCTTGAGACAGTACTGAGAGGTCACTAGACACACTTGATAATGATAACAATCACAACAACAACAAGTCACGTTGAGTTGTGAGATGAAATGTACGCGAAAATGATCATCAAAACAAAACGGTTTTTGCTTCTTTCTTCGGTGATGGTCAAAGGGGGGGTTAGGATAGGGTTAGGTTAGGTTTAGGTGGTTAGGGAGGTGTGGGCGTCGGTTAGGATAGGGTTAGGTTAGATTTAGGTGGTTAGGTAGGTGTTTTTTTGCTTACACTCGACTTTTCCCCCATAATGCAAATTTTGGGGACATTACTTTCAAAATACATTCAAAGGCTTCAAATTTAGCACCCGCAGAGCCCACTAGTCAATTTATTTCGGGATCAACCCTAAATCGGTTGTCTATTCTAACTATGAATATTTATCTGTTTATGTATTAAATATATATCAACCTAGCAAAACATTTGCATTTCAATACAAAGTATCTATTCTCAATGTGAAAGGCGAAAAATTGTTTACTAAAGGTTTGTACTTTTGGAATAATCTTATTTCTATTATGATCATTGATTAATTATATGCACTGTATTTTAGATTATTCTGGATCATTTAACAGCAAAGTATTACTTAATTGTGGTAGTTTATTGCCTCGTTCTGAAATTCTTTCTTCGCAAAATGGATATTTGTATCATGGCTTGTTAACTTTATTTTGTGAAGTAGGTTCTTCTACTGCCCAGTTATTTCCCAACTATAGCATTTTCGGATTTGTTTCGTCCATTTTCAAAAAATATTCGTCTTTTTCAAAAAGTCGGTTTGTCTTTTTTCAATAAATTTCGTCCTTTCAAAATTAATAATTTTCGAAATTTAAACATTCGTCTATTTTCAAAAAACATTCGTCTATTTCCAAAAATCATTTCGTCTTTTTTCAAAAATTGAATGTCCTATTTCAAAAATTTAAAAATGAAGTTTAAAATTTCGTCCATTTTCAATAATCCAATTGTCTATTTTCAAAAATTGAATGTCTATTTTCAAAAAGTTCGTCCTTTAGATTTTTATGATTTAACAAAAATTAATGTTTCGTCCTTTTTCAAAAAATATTTCGTCTTTTTTCATAAAATGTTTGTCTTTACTGATTTTCAAAAATTATTTCGTCCATTTTCAAAAAATGTTGCTGATTTTCGTCCTTTTTCAAATAGAAATGTCTTTTTTCAAAAAATGGTTCGTCCTCAATAAAAAAAGAAGAGAGTGTGAAAGAAAAAATTCAAAATGGAGCTTCTAGTGCTTATACGTTAAAGGGCAAAAAAAGTTTAGATTTTTTAACCTTTTTAATTAAATTTAATTTTAATTTTAAATGGCGCATTTTTGCCTTTTTAAGATTTTTGTACTACCAAAGCTGCTTCCCGAAGACACAATTTGGAGAATGTTAACATCACTAGACGTTATTCTACTAAGAGTTAAATGTGAGTTTTGGTGATTGTGACCTAACTGGACTATCGGTTTGCATAAAATTTGTCAGTGTAAAGAAATTGTTAATTTGATAAATTAGATAAATTAGAAATCAGGATATCATAACTCAAATCAGAAAAATTATTACTTTGTTGGAGTGGCATAACGGACTTACTTAACTTACTTAATTGTTTATTTTTCAATCTGTTTGTCATCCACATCAGCTTCGGTCTGACCGTGAGTTACTCTTTTGTCATATTCTAAGCAAACCTAAGACACCGATATTATCCAATTTACAACAAACAGGCTGGGGATTATATGTAATAAAAAAACTATAACAAAAACATGGTTTCACGTATAGAAATCCCATGTGCCCATTCTGGTGTTGCCATATTGAAAACACTTGTTCGGGAGATATTTGTTTTAAGAGCTCTAAAATTTTTGGAAAACTACAAAAGCTATTTTGAAATGATGTTTACAAAAATACTTTATGACGCCTATCTTAGGTGAGAAAATTAATAAAGGAAAGTAATTTCAATTTTTTCACAACACTTTTATTTATCAAAAGACTCGCTACTTGAATAGTTTCCAGTCAGGCATAGTTTTATTTCAAAAAGAGACTAAAATTTTCTCAAGATTCAATTATATGAAAAAAGACGAAATTTGTTTTTGAAAAAAGACATTTCTATTTGAAAATAGACGAAATTCTGCTGAATTTTTTGAAAAAGGACGAATTAATATTTGAAAATCAAGCAAGACAAACATTTTTTGAAAAAAGACGAAATGTTTTTTGAAAAAGGACGAAACAAAAAAATTTGTAGACTCGAAAAATCTGAAGGACGAACTTTTTTGAAAATAGACATTCAATTTTTGAAAAAAGACAATTGGATTATTGAAAAAGGACGAAATTTTAAACTTCATTTTAAGATTTTTGAAATAGGACATTTAATTTTTGAAAAAAGACGAAATGATTTTTGGAAATAGACGAATCTTTTTTGAAAAAAGACGAATAATAAATTTCCAAATCTTTAAATTTTTTGAAGGACGAAACTTTTTGAAAAAAGACGAGTTGACTTTTTGAAAAGACGAATATTTTTTGAAAATGGACGAAACAAATCCGAAAATGCTATATTAAAATATTTGTGTTTTTGTTTTGTTTAGCTAGAAATAATCGAAGAAAATATTGAACCTATCAATTATAGTACAATTCAAAACGACTTGAATAGTCTATCAGAAGAATTTGGCTCTTTGCTGATTGATGGCAAATTTACTGATGCAACTTTGGTTGTCGGTAAAGATGGAAAGGAACTTAATGTGCACAAGAATATTCTTGCAGCTCGTTCGCCAGTTTTTGCTGCCATGTTCGAGCATGGATCGACTTGGATCAAGAAATGTGCGAAGAGATGCTTCGTTATATTTACACTGGCAAAGTGGAATCAATGGAGAAATACGTAATGGAACTGCTGGAAGCTGCGGACAAGGTAATTTTGACAGTTTTAATTAAAACTATTGTAACTTTAAATTAACTCACCACAATAGTATCAAATGGATTCATTGAAGTCCCTATGTGAGCAGTACCTGTGGCGGTTTAAATGACCGGACACATAAAGGCAATTTCAAATTAGACCTTATTAGATGGCAGCACTTGACCTCTTGAACCACCTTTGTGAAGGGGCCCGAGATCATATTAGTTTCAGATTAGAACAGACCGTTCAGATAACCGAAATCGTCTAGACATTCTGATACATGGCCTGGTTTCGTTATTGACCTTGACAGGTTAGCTATCGTGGAGACTGCAGGGGATTTAGTCGGGCCCCGTGGCCAATAATGCACCGATGCAACCAGAACTAAATGACCCATCGAACGGTCATTGACAGCTCAACGAATCACACTTACTAATTTATGTGTAGACTCGATGGTCAATAAGACTCGGGACGTACTGTCCTTTGGGAGTTCATTTCAACCTCCTCAAGGTCAGCCCGAGAATTACCCATGTCCTTTGTTGGGATTGTCATAATCCCTCAAGGGTGCTTACCGAGAGATCGTCCATATCCGTCTTAGGGAAGATTAGTCACCCTTGGTAGATATGTCTCTCGTCGATGGCAAGCGGGTGTATCAGTTGATCAGACTGACCGGTGGACCATAGATTTGTATCCTTAGAGCCGTAGTTGGAGGTTAGCACCGTACAGTCCTAGGTGAGAGAGCATTTGCGACATCAGTGGATTATCGAAATACCTTTGGGTTAGATTCGTTCGAGATGAGGAAGTTCAGTGGAAACCACACTCAAATAGATTTAGATTCGATTTCGTTTTTATTGAATCACTTAACCACAGAAAGAGAGGATTGTCCAAGCGTGGATTCATATCAATCAGCCTACTCGTGTGGTGGTCATACATAGACTGTTACATATTTGAATAGTAAAGTACATAAGTACTGAATCAAGCTGTTTACAAAGGGATGTGTGTGCATGACGTCACAATGAACGTCAAGGGTCCGCCTCCACGTACAGAGTGTGATACCGTACCATTAGTATGCAAATGAGTGCATGACTTTGCCTGTTGATACGATCCCGCGCAGTCGTGTAGATCGCGCTTTGCAATGGCGCAACAATGGCGATTCGAATATCTTCTTACAGCTCCATCTGGTGATGATTACTGGCGGTTCAATGCAGATCGCCACAGTACCTGTCTTCCAACCTGACCATCGAAACAGCCCCAAATGTGCTCATCCTAGCAGACATGCATCGAGCCATTGAGCTGAAAGCAAAGTGCATTCACTTCATTACAGAGAATGCTAACCAGGTGAAGGACACTGATGGATGGAAGGTGTTAAACACGAGTGCCAAATTGCTTGGCGAATTGTTCATTCAACTTCCAAGAAGTGAACATATTCTGTCATTGTGGCAAATTATTGTGGAAGTATTAATAAATGAAAGTTTTTATTAGTCAAATTGATAACATTCTTTGAAAATTACGCTAAACATTTACAGAAAAGTTTATTGACAAGACTCTTTGAGAGAGTTGTGGGTTGGGATACCACACCCGATGGCATCAATTACTGGACGTTCATAAATTCGTAAAGAGACAAAAATGATCGTCAGGGAGAGGGCCGATTCCTTCGAGGCAACACCGAGTGCAGTCATTGCAGTATATACTTGCCCTTGAATATTGCCTTGAAGAAATTTTCCTTCATCATGACAATCATTTGATCTCCTCTCGAATTATGAACGTCCAGTAATTGATGCTACCAATTATGGTGCCCAACCAACTGCACTTACACTCTCCCAAACTCTTGAGTCTTGAACAAATGTCTACTGTTCAAAAGCTCAGACGTTGAACATATCTGTTGACATTTTCGTAAGAAATGAATATTCTGTATCGGACGATGAAACTGCCCAGCAGGAGCCACTTGGGGCCTTGGACGGATGCTTGAGCCTTCTGACATCAAATCAGCAGGATCACAATGTGAGTCCGAATAAAGCTGAGAAAATTGTTCAAACAAACCAACCTAACCAAGTCTGGACACACTGTTGAGTTTTTTTTATTGAAACCCAGTCGTTTTTATATTCGAAATTAAAAGATCAGTTGTGTGTGACCTCTATCAATCTTCCAATAAAAAATTTATAGATAGATAACCAATTTTTTTATTATCAAAAATCAATTTAGATAATAGACGAAAGTCGACATTATTAATGGCCCATTAGGACAATTCATTAGAATTCTAAAGCATCGGCTAAAATGAAATAATTTTTCAATTTTAGCAATAAAAAACTCAATAAAATGTATACGAAATTTCGATAAAATATCAATTCATCCATATAACTGAGCGCAACTGTCCTTGAGTGAGTCGAGTTGGCACTGAAAGTTAATTGGCTTTGAGTTATTTAATTTCTTCGAATGAGTTGAAGCTGCGTTGAGTTTTGCGATACAGAGTGTACTCAAAAAGTTAGAATGATTTTCCGATTTGATAAAATGCTTCCAACAAAGGATTGTACTTCAAAACTTTTTATTACTATTTTGTAATGTTAAAGCAAATTATTATTATCCAATACGAAAATTATATCTTCTCAATTACAAGCTGAAGCAATTGACAGCCCAATTGAGATTGTGATTTGACCAGCTTATTCCATCCCTCTGTTTTGATCACTTCCTTGGCGTGTTTAATCAAATAGTCGATGCATTGCATCTCAAGATTCTTGGCGTGATGCATGTCAGCAATCACAGCAATGCTCGCAAACGATTCGATGGTGAGAGATGTACCAAGGTATTGTTCGCAGGTTGATTTTAGTGAGTCCAGTTGGTACTGACAAATAAAAAATTTGAATACACAAATCATTAAAACATGTAACATACCCGGTCAGCAGCTTGCAACAGTTCAGCTGCATATTTGTCCAACAAATCCACCTTGTCGGTGTAAATGAAACGAATCATTTGCTCAAACACATCAACAGGCATATCTCGAATCTCCACTCGATTCTCCTGTGACTCCTTTGTCTCGGAATGTTCAAACATGGCACAGAACACTGGTGAGCGAGCAGCGAGCACCACTTTGTGAGCTTTGAAATCCTTTTTCGCCCACAACCAGAGTGACATCTGCAAATTTACCATTCTCAAGCAGTGAACCATAGTCCTGGAATATCTTTGAGCCAAGAGTTGGTGAACTCGATTTGCTGTCAACACTTTTCACTACATATGCCTGTAACCAAAATGATTAGCAATCGATTATCCATTTGGTTCCCTTCCCATCACCTACCGCACAGTAAATGGTCAACTTTCCATTAACCAGCAGTCCATTGGCAGGATTGGTCAAGTAGTGCCAGTTCAGGTTGTACTGAATATCAACGAAATTTTTGTCGGTAAATTCAGCTCGAAGGTCTGTCAATAGGTATGTCAATATATAAAAATCAATGTATTTTTCTTCTATATTCAATCTACCATACCTCGAGTGTGGTGCTTCTCTCCATTGGCACCAAGTATCGACAGTTGATACTGAACAGACAGTGGATATTGAACATTAGATGGATTAAATTGGGACAAAACAACAATAACGTGTGCTTTTTCATTAGCGTAAACTGAGAGCTTTGGATGTAGCATTAGGCGAAAAAAGATACCTTTGCAATTAAGAATATCAGGCGCATAAATTGAATCGGTAACATTGACAAAATTAGCGATCTCCCACTTGCAAGTGGCTGGAGCATTTGTGGATTTATGCAAACTAGAAGATGCCATTTGGAGTGTAGAGAACACTGAATATGATTGACGAGGTGACGAGGAAACACAAAAGCAAAACAACGCACAAATCTGCACGTTGCTATGGACAACAATCGTCGATTATCAAAGCAGAAAAAGAGTTTGATAAGATGTAGTGATAACCAGCAATAACTTGTCAAGTAGCACTAAAAGTCACGGTGCAACTAAAACATTAACATCACAACTAGTTGACACATTGACTGTCCACGTTTGCACATATCGTCAATTAGACCATATCGTACAATCCGTTTGAACCCTTCTTCACATCATTGATATGCACAATGCTCAACAATTCAAATCGAAAAGTATCGAGTTTATGGTCGAAAATGCAAATAAAAATTATGCAAACTGCAGGATGGAAACTATTGGATGAAACCAAGCGAATGGATTTGGTTATGGAGCTGTTTGCAAAGTGGGCCATCAAAGACAACTGATTCACAAATCCTCGAAATATTAGTTTTGTTCACAGTTTAACATTTATTGTTCATTTATTGTATACTGTATTGTATACATTGAGAGTAAAATGTTTATGTGACTATTGAAATATGATCAACAAATCAAAATTCCATTGTAATCAGTTTATTCAATGACAGTTAGATTGTGTAAATTAAGTAATGCAAATACCAGACAATCAGTGCAATCTAATATGTAAAGCAAAATTGTGCTGAGCCGAAAGAAAATGTTCACAATTTACAAGCAGAATAAGCATTGGCAATGTCTTTGTAGAGTTCTGTCACCAATTCGAGTCTAGTCTTCATCATCTGTTCCCAGCCATCAGTAGCCATTACCTTTGTTGAATCTGCGGTGATAAATTTGATGCATTTCACCTTCAACTCTGGTGCAGTGTGCATGTCTGCTAACAGGAGAATGCTGGCAACTGTGTCCACGGTTAGAGTTGAGCTCAGCGATTGACCACAAATCGATTTCAATTCCTCGAGTTGGTACTACGGAAAAGGTTGATTATTATTGATTACATTAACAGAATTGACATTACCTTATCAGCAGCAATGAACAGATCCAGTGCATATTCATCCAACTTATCCACAGTACCACCATAAATGTAGTTGAGCAATTGTTCAAACACGTCCACCTCCACATCCGTAATCTCCACTCTATTCTTCTTCTTCTCCTCCAAGTCAGCATTCAACATTGCCTTGAACACCGAGGATCGAGCTGCCAGGACGAATTTGTGCACTTTGAATTCCTTGTCACCAACAACCAGAACAAAGTCACTATAGTCACCAGTGGCTAGAGCGGACTGAAAATCTTTACTAATCTTTAAAAGTACGCGATTGGAGGCTTTCAAATTTTTCAAAATCTGAACATCAGTCTTCAGAAGTTTTAAATCAGGCAATGTATACATAATTGAGGCAGTGTCGATCACTGAGGATGAATTTGAAGCCATTTTGAGGCCAATTTGGTTGAGAGAAAACAAATCAAAATATTCACAGACAGCTTTCTTGAGCCACACAAAGCAAAAGTAACAACAGGCTGCAAGCAGGCTGACTCAAATTGACTGCACAGCTGTGTTGAGAAATAAACAAACAAGTGCTGTTCACAAAGGACGTACAAGTATTTTATGATTTGATAAATACATTTATTATTGATCAAACAATTATATTCATCAATTGTGCAAATGGCTATGAATAATATTAATAAAATAGACATTTA
Source organism: Rhizoglyphus robini (assembly GCA_023373905.1). Taxonomy (NCBI): domain Eukaryota; kingdom Metazoa; phylum Arthropoda; class Arachnida; order Sarcoptiformes; family Acaridae; genus Rhizoglyphus; species Rhizoglyphus robini. The sequence continues at coordinate 995,035 of JAKIJQ010000031.1, read as the reverse complement.
CATTTATTACTTTTATTGAAGTGTAATCATATAATAATTTATTGAACGTGCGTATCGTGTTACAATCAAATTCAAAGCCGACGGCTGGCCAACTGCTGATTCACACGAACAAACTCGTTCGGATCACGGCCATCCTCAATGTTCAATTCTTTCTGCATCTTGAAATATTTGGGCAATTTGAAATGAACCGAGCGAATGTGTCGAACAGTATGAGAACGATGTTCAGAAGAATATTTACAGTCTGACCAAGTACAGGAGTATGGCTTGATGCCCAGATGAATACGTTCGTGATGAGCCAGTGCATTGTCTTGATCAAACGATTTGCCGCATCCAACAAACTTGCAGAAATACTTTCGAGGCTTTGGGACTGCATTTGCATGAACAGTACGCTTCTTGACATCACCGGACTGAGTTGGTGGATGCTTTCGTTTACGACCAGTGGACCGAGTTGACGGTTGATTCACTAAATCTGTATGTTGTTGTTCTCGAATGCATAGATTGAGTGGAACAGTCTCCACTGGTGGATCGTCAATGCGAGCCATGGTGAAACACGAGAAAGGGATAGAAGTGATTTGAAGAATGGAAAAATCACACGAAAACTGGCCGACCAGTGACAACAAAAGGTGAAAACAAACTTTTCAGTTTCAAAACTATTTTCACTCTGGTTGGGTGGAAATAGTCGCACTTTGTTGTTATTATTTGTGCAGGACTGAGCAAAAGTCTGTCTGCTTCTTTTGATTTCTACTCCCCTCTTTTCGTACATCTCGTGTTTGACCATGTCTCGCCTCATTCGATTGCACTCGTTCCTGGATCGATTCGAGGAACGTCTCGGAGTGGATTGTGAACAGTTGAAGCGTCAATTGGTGGCTCAAGTAGATCAACAGTTCCGTGTAGTACGAGAAAAGGTGGTCGATCTCCGAAATCGGATTTGTGGTAATCGAGTGCTCACTACTCGCTGTGTCACTCTTTTCGATGATCCACCAGTTGAGACAGTCCAACTGGATCAGTGGAAGCAGGAACAAGGTGCCATGATGGAATCGAGTGACAATGCTCGAGATGGCCCGTCCACTTCAACAGGCCTTAAACGAAAGCCTTCAAGTACATCTCGATCAGCTGGCAACAACAACAAACGACACAAAACTGTCACTACTGATGGACCGAAGTATCAATGCAAGTCACCAGGATGTGGAAAATCATTTCGTGACGCTCACGATTTGTCTCGACACGAACGCATCCACTTGGGAATAAAGCCATTCTCGTGCACTTGGCTCGATTGTCGCTATTCGGCTGTTCTAAAGGGTGAGGTTGTTAAACACGTTCGCTTTCATCATTTCAAGTTGCCCAAATTCAAGAAAGAACAGGCACGACTCAACATTGTGGACAATCGAAATCCTGAAGATTATGTTCGGGTGGATAACGAGATGTTGGAACGTCGACTCGAGTGAGAACTGATCACTTTATTCATTGCCATTTGGCTCAATGCCAGCCTTGTACTTTTAATCTTTAAAATAAAAATACAATCTCAATTTGTAGGGAATGTAATTCAAATTATTCACTGAACGAATGTAAAATAATTTCCGAGTATATTCGGTGCAAACTTTATTGATAAGCAAATAGTTTTGAAGAACAAGACAAAATGAAATTATTTAAGCATGAAAAGATAGGAATTACTGGTTGGTAAGTTTTAATAAATACAAGCACTTTGAAATATCCTGAAATTGCTTACTATAACCGATACAGATCACTTGTTTAACTTGTCGGTCACATAAAGAAACACTTCTGTGAATAAATCAGGTTTGGCAGATAAAGTCTTCCATCCCTCGGTGGCTTTCACATCTCGTGCATTGTTGCTGATGTACTCGAAACATTTCGCCTTCAAAGCCTCAGCTCGGTACAGGTCAGCCATGACGAGAGTGATCGCCACTGATTCGGTGGATAGATTCGAACCAATATCCTGCTCACAGATACTTTTGAGGTGATCAAGTTGGTACTGAAACAAGTGAAAATGTAGTTAGTCAATAGAATTTAATAAATAATCCCTACCTTATCAGCAGCAGCCATCAACTCGAGTGCATTCTCCTTCAAGTTGTCCACCTTGTCCGTGTAGATGTATCGAAGTAATTCGTGATATATTTCGGCAGACACATCCTGAATCTCAATTCGATTGTCCTGTTTCTCTTTAGTGTCATGCTCGAACATTGCACTGAACACAGCTGAACGAGCACAAAGAATATTCTTGTGCACTTTGAATTCGGTTGCACCAGCCACCAGCACAACATCACTCAACTTGCCACTCTCAAACAGTGAGCCATAGTCGTGGGACATTGTTGATGGTTTGAGCGATTCATCCCTTTCATCCAAATCCGAGTCAATCACGTAAACCTAGATCAAAAGTAAAGCTCAGAACAGAAATAATTTAGGCAAAGTAAACTTACTTCACAATAAACAGTGAGTGTGTCATTGACCAACCATCCAGTTTCAGTACTCAACAGAACATCACGAGACAGAATGTACTGTCCTCCGAATTGATCATTTTGAGTAGATTTAGTACATTTAATAATGCCTTCTAAATGTAAAAATAAGTTCACAAAACATTATAGAGATTTAAAACGAATGATATAATATATGTATGTGATAGTACCTTGTGTATTGCATTTCTGTCCTTTACCATTCACAATAGACATTCGATACCGAAGGGTGAGTCTTTCTTGAATTCGCGATCTTGAAGAAAATATAGAAAATGAAGCAAACTTGTGGCGCCAGTACATTGAGCTGCCATTGTAAAAGTCAGGATTCATGCACAGCGTAAACGATGTTTTACGGTCGGAAGGTAAATTGAACGTCTGATCTTTAGTTGTGCAACTACTGAAATTATCAATAACAAGAGTGCACGTAGCTGGCTGCCCTTTGTTGTTGGTACTCTTGGCGTTGGATGACATTGTGAAGAAGTGGATTCTGAAGGAAACGATTTAAGACAAAGAAAATCTTAAAGTAGCACAAGTGAGCTCATCACAAACACAAAACGGACTGTCTCATTCAGCTCAGCTGCTAAATGCACATGAGAACACAAATGATGAGGGAGAGAAGTGACTACAACAGCCGACAAACTTTTCCGTGAAACTATTTTCACATATTTAGGTGGAAATAGTTGCACTTTTTGTTGTTATTTTGCAGGAGACGTTCGTCAAGACAGCTTCAGTCTGATTTTTGCTCTCAGTTGATTCCTTCACTTTCTCCTCTTCTCCTACATCTCGTGTTTGACCATGCCTCGTCTCACTCAATTGCACTCGTTCCTGGATCGATTTGAGGAACGTCTCGAAATGGATTGTGAACAGCTGAAGCGTCAACTCATTGCTCAAGTAGATCAACAGTTCCGTGCAGTACGAGAAAAGGTGGTCGAACTGCGAAATCGCTTTGGTGGTAATCGAGTGCTCACTGCTCGTTCTGTCCGTCTGGAGGATGATCCACCAGTGGAGACAGTCCAATTGGATCAGTGGTTACAGGAACAAGGTGCCATGGTGGAGTCGTGTGACAATGCTCCACATATTCCGTCCACTTCAAATGGTCGTAAACGCAAGTCAAGCTCGAGTACTTCTGGAACTAACACAAACAAACGACAAAAGACTGGTGCAACTACTGATGGATTAAAGTATCAATGCAAGTCACCAGGATGTGGCAAATCATTTCTGTTTGATAAAGATTTGGCACGACACGAACGCATCCATTTGGGCATCAAGCCATTCTCGTGCACTTGGCACGGTTGTCGTTATTCAGCTGCTACAAAGGGTGCAGTCGTTCTACATGTTCGCACTCAGCATTTCAAGTTACCAAGATTCCAGAAAGACCAAGCACAACTCGACATTGTGGACAGCCGCAATCCGGAAGACTACGTTCAGGTGAATAACCAACTGCTGGAACGTCGACTCGAGTGAGATCGTGGTCACTTTATTCATTTTCATTTGTCTCAATGGCATTTCTTTGTAATCCTTAATATTTACAATAAAAATTCAATCTCACTTTGTATGTAATTCTAATCATCTATTGAACGAAAGTGTATATTCTCAGAGAATCAGCCTGATTAACATTGTTGTAATCACAAGAATGTCCTAACTAACAGAATCAAAACAAAATGAACAAATTCAATTAACTTTCAACAAGTAATTTCACAAAAAATGTCTTGGGTTTCGCCCCATCTCAGCATTATTACGCAAATTCATGAATTTGACCCTCACAATGATTTTACCAACTAAAACTTCCCACGACGCTCATCGCGACTCTAGCGTAGAGTACTCCGAATTTGTTGCCTACGCTCGGAAATTTAAGATTGCCCGAAAAGGCTGTTGATTCGGTACATTTACATGAAACATTCTCAAGGCATCAACTGTTGATTGGAACAAAACTAAAGAGACCTTTATTTATCAATTCTTATGTTTCAACAACGAACACATTCACTTTTGCACACTTTTGTATTTGAAATTCCGAATAAAATAATAAAAACCGATCACTTGTTCTGTTTGTTGTACAAGCGAAGAACAACTTCCGTGATCAATTCATGTTTTCCAGTCAATGTCTTCCATCCCTCGGTATTCTTCACATGTGGTGCATTGTCGCAGATGTACTCGAAACATTTCTCCTTCAAGTCCTCAGCTCGGTACAGGTCAGCCATCACCAGGCTCATTACCACTGATTCGGTGGATAGATTCGAACCAAGATACTGTTCACAGGTACTTTTGAGGCGATCCAATTGGTACTGAAACAAGAGAAAATATAAATAACAAGAACAGAATGCAACAATCAACCTTGTCAGCAGCAACCATCAGATCGAGTGCATTCTCCTCCATCTTGTCCACCTTGTCCGTGTAGATGTATCGCAGTAATTCGTGGTATGTCTCAGCCGATACATCTTTGACTTCAATTCGATTCGACTGTTTCTCCTTGGTGTCATGCTCGAACATTGCACCGAACACAGCTGAACGAGCACCAAGAATAGCTTTGTGCACCTTGAATTCGGTGCCACCAGCCACCAGCACAACATCACTCAACTTGCCACTCTCAAACAGTGAGCCATAGTCGTGTGACATGGTCGATGCTTGGAGTAATTCGTCCGGTGCAATTTTCTCATCCAAATCCGAGTCAATCAAGTAAACCTAGATGAAAAGTAAAGCTTTGTAAAATCTGGAAAATTTAGCTAAAAATCAACTTACTTCACAATAAACCGTGAGAGTGTTATTCACCAACCAGCCATTTGCAATATCCAGTAAATCATCTCGTGAAAGAATGTACTGTCCTTTGAATTGATGAACTTTGCTAAATTTAATTTGTCCTTCTAAAACAGAAACAAACAATTAATTAATAATTGAAAATTTACGAACTAGAGATTCATCTACCTTGTGTGCATCGTTGTGCCTCGTAGAATTGACAGGCCTGAGGACGAGGCTTTGGCAATGCCGCTAGCACCCCAATGCATGCCAACCCCAAACTGTGGTGTGTGTTGTTGCTGGTGTCTGTCTGTCCTCAAGTGCATATAGCCGTCCACCAAACCCAATCCATTATTTTGTTTGTGAAAATACAAATTTCTTTCTTAAAAATTGGATTTTGCTTGAATTCTCAATTAAATTATCATATTCGCTTTAATTCCCCAGACCAAAATGGTTCAAAACCAATCATAATAACCTTTATACATAAATGGTTTACAATTAAGAAAAATCGATTCGTATTTCACATTCGCATTTTAATTAACATTAATAATATAAATCAAAAATAAACACTAAATAATTTCATAGATTAAAAAATAAGCGACAAATATTTACATAAACAAAATAAAATTACAAATATCGACTTGGTATTTTCCTAGATCTACCTGATCTTGTAGTGGAAATACGATTGTCATTGGTTTCAATCTTTTGAATTTTAGATGATTTGTTGTTGTTGATTGGTTGATTTTGGTTAACAGCAGTTTGTTTTATTCGTTTTGTTGGAATCGTTTTGATTGGACTGCTGACATTCGATTTTGGTGCTTTCTTGTGTCTGGTCGATTGATTAGTTTGGCAATTAGTGGGCAATAAACCAATATCATTGGACTGAGCATCGTTCATCTCAATTGTAGTCGTCAATGTTAGTTTTGTTGTTGGTAAAACAGGGTCGAAGGTAATTGGATTATTACAAATCAGGTCAAAGTCGTCAAAATGCGACACAAGCGAGTCTTGGTTACTATCAGTTTGAGACAATGGACAATTTTGTTTCAACGGTTGATTAATCTTTGTTCTTTTGGAAGCAGAACATTTTAATTGAGATTTTCGTTTTCTTGAATTCATTTGCAAATCAATTGACCATTGTGGCAAAGGAGGGAAATTGAGAAATTCTCTAAACTCAATAGGTGCTTCTGTGATGGAGTAGTGTTGTCGGTTTTCAATTTTAGACATTGTAGTTGGAGAGTCGAATTGAGGGGAAGTTATCACAAAGTTAATTGGAACTTTTGGCTTTGAGTCAAAGTTTTCCCCAAAGTCTTCGGGTAACTTTCTCTGTCAAATAAAACAATAGTTAATATTAAATTAAATTATTTAATTTACAACTTTGAATCGAAGTTTACTGATCAGCATGAAGTTTATGTACGAAGTTTGTGTCATGAACAGGAGCATTTGTAGTAGATTTTTGTCAATTCGAAGTGCAGAAACATTCTTCGGCTTTATCAATTTTTGAGCAATTTATGAAATGTTAGCATTACTAATTAGTTAATTATTTAAAACCTAAATTACCTTGTCCTGAGATTGATTCGATTCGATGTATCTTGGTATGTTCGTCTTGCAAAATACATATTGACAAGTAGAATTTGGTGACATTGGTCGACAATCAATGTGACATACTCGGAACAACGAAAACCAATTTTCGAGTGTAGCAGAGGAGAGGGGCATATTTGAGTATGCTAAATCATCCTTTGCACGTTGGACAACTGTTGGCAGATCGCTATTCTTCTTGATAACCCAAATCAGCTTTTTGTACACGCTAATTGCTTTAAGACATTCATTCGAATGTGGCTCAAATTGGTCGATAACTCCAGAGACTAAGTCAATGGCACTTTGCACATGAACCAGCTCTGCTTTGAGTGAATCTGGTGTCTCTAGGCGTCGAAGGATTCGATTCAGTCCAATATAGCGAAAGACAAAGCATAGTTGTTGATATATCAGTGCAATGTTTGTACCAATCATATCTTTGAACTTGAAAATATCAGAACATTTATCTGGTTGACCATTTTTGATTGGCACAACAAGCACACAACCAAAATCGATTATTCCACGGAAGAAATGCTTCATAAATGCAGCTATGCACAGGAAGGTAGTCCATCTGACCTGAATGAAGGTAGGTGGCTTGCAATAATAATCATAACTTTGTGCGATGCATTGCTTGAGGAGATGTTCACGTTGCTCTGACCTGTTGTATACCTTAACGATTACAATTAACATTCATAAATACAATATCACAAAAATGGAATTCTTACTTTCTGAAACAATGACACAAATTGGTGCAGTTCGGGGCATAGCTGACAAAGCTCTTCGGACAAGCGATGTAGTCCATGAACGATGCACTTCACTTGCACAATGTCTTGTGTGACTGGTTGGTCTTTGAGTTTATTTGCTGCTGCCTCCATGTACGAGACAGCATCAGAAATCAAACTGACACACTGATCAGGCCTTGGACCTTCTGGCCATAGCCTCTCAAGTTCATCGAATATGAAGTCGGAAATGTAAATTGCGTCGCAACTTTCGCCATTTGGAATAAATTTCAGAGTCAATTTATAAAATTCAACTGGAACGGTATCGAGTGTAGCAACGATCAAGCCAACAAATCGACCTTGTTTCTTTATCGTCTCATCGACGATCATCGAAATTCGGCGATCTTTAATTTGCTCTTGTAAAAACTTGTACATGTCTATGATATTTAAGTATTTGAGTTAATTATGATTTTAAAATAAACAAACATACCTGCATGCAGCAATCTCATTCCCCTAGTAATGACTTTCCTCGAAAATGTACGACCAAATTCATTTTCAATTATTCTTTTGTTGTCGACGGTGGCACTGTTGAAAGACATGCCTGATTTGATCACGAAATAGGCTGCTTCCATTGCTAACTCTGCACTAGTGTATCGAGGTTGAATCAAGTCTTGGTCATTAAATCGATCAAACTTGTTGTAGTGTACACCATTTGAAGCACCTAGTCTCACGTATTTTCTTTTGATTACGCCATTCTCCTTATCAACGACTGCCTGCTTGTGTTTTGGGCATTTCACATGTGAGATTGCATTGCTTTTCAGGTAATAACGATAATTTCGTGGATCGATTTGTAGTTGACAGGGTTTACAATTGAGGTGATGTGTTGTTCTAAGGACATCATGTACTCTAGTTGGTCTTTCTACGAGTTCAAATATACCAGTGGTTTTATCGTCATTCTCCAACTCGAAAATCACTTTTTTCATAATATCGAGTTTAATTTCGGGCGATTCTTCGAGTCGTTTCACTTTTCTTTCAAATTTAGGATCGAATGCAGACACATTTATCGGTTGACCTAGCAAATATGTTTCAAGATTTTTGTGTAGAGGATTTTGAGTTGCGTGATTTCTAATGGCAGCCTCGGTTCGCAATCTGGGAAAGGTATTCTTTGTGTTTGAATAATGGCAAAGGGCGCAATAGTATTGGTTGTTTTGATTGCGTTGAACAAAATAAAAATCCTTGAGAATCGAATGTTCTTTTATAGCTTGGACACTGTTCAGTCCATCGATTTGTGGTGCCATAAGGGCATTCTTGTGCTTTGGAAGAGAGAGATGTCGATTTAAGTTGTACTTGTCTGGTTTGCTCAATTTGACATCTTCCAAACATACAGTGCAATGAAAAATAAGTGGTGCAATTCGGTGGTATACTTTAAATCGTAAATCAGTTAGTAAATGCTTCTCAAAGATAGTACTCGAAGTCGTCGTTTTGCATTGCTTTGGTTGACATATATTTTCGACATCAATTGACGGAGTCAGCTTCTCAAACAATCGTTTCAAACAATTCTTGTTGTTCTCGGCAAGGTTGCCAGAAATTTGACCGAGAGGTTGTCGAGGCATTGCAGACATTTTTCACACGAAAACAGAGCTCGTATTTGTTGTTGTTGTTAGATTATGCAATAAAACATACAACTCACTTAAAAAATTGAACAAAACCAGTCAGATTGAGCAAATAAGTTGGCAAGTCAAAGCGAAAGTTCATTAACACAACAGCAATCGACGATTGTGTTTACAGCGGCAGCAAACTCAACGGTTTCAAATGACTATTTCTACTCTAGAGGTTGCATCTGCGATGTCAATCGTCTAGCAGCAAAGCGAATTGACAGTCAACCGAGAGAATGCATTGCCAAAGCCTCGTCCTCAGGCCTGTCAATTCTACGAGGCACAACGATGCTTGTGTGTGACACTTTCGTCCTTTTGCATTCACAATTGACATGCGATACTGAACAGTGATTCGGCCTTCATTTGGTGACGAGTACAAATACAGAGAAAATGCTACACTCTTGCTGTTCCAATAAGCAGTGCTGCTCAAGTCAATGTTGGGATTCATGCACAGCACAAATGATGTAGTACTGTCAGAAGAAGGCAAAGAAAAAGTTGGACTTGTTTTAGTTGTGCAACTGTTGAACTTGTCAACAACAAGAGTGCACGTTGCGGGCTGCATTTTGTTATTGGCACTGTTGGTGTTGGAGGACATCGTGATGAAACGGATAAAGTACTTAAAGATGCGTTTTGATACAAACAAATACCAGGAATGCAGGAAAGTTACAACAATTGCTTTCGGGTTTTTCAAAACGAGATTGCATAAACAAAACCAAAGGGTATATAGACGTTCCATAGCTCGTTGGAAAGGTTAAAGTACCTATTTTACGAAAATGTGAAAAAATATTAAGATTCTTTTATCTATATTCAAATCTGGCTTTATCAAAATTCGATTTTTAAAGTGGTCATTTTTTCATGTCATTTTTTGGCTGCCCATAACTTGATGAAGGAGTGTCCAAACTTTATGTTTCGCACCAGAAAATTATTCTACAGATTGTGCTGAACGTGAGGATGTGCTGGATTGCCTTTTTCCGTGGCAATTTGGCCGAGAAATTGCAGTTTTAGTGTCAAAACTCAAATTCAGCGAATCACCCGAAAGTGAAGTTGCGGCTTCTTTCGGTAGATGTCGCCAGTGTTTTTGTTTATGTTTACTGGCAATAACTGCTGATTGATCGTTTTAATTTGATTTGTAATCAATAAATGATTGGCTGCCAAGTGATATTTGGGTTTTATGAGCTGACAAGTGGGATACTGACTATTTCGAGTACTGGGAATCCGATTTTGGTGTCCATTTTGTGATTGGGCGTCAGGGCGCCAGCAGGGGGAGCTTTGAAATTTAAAATTCAATTTTTTTGTGACGCCCTGACGCCCAATTACAAAATTGACACAAAAATCGGATTCCCAGTACTCGAAATAGTCAGTACACTACTTGTTATCTCATTAATTCCGAATGCTATTCAGCTGGCAATCGTTGATTCATTGAACACAATCAAAAAGCACTAGTCGCACTGCCGAAAGAAGCCGCAACTTCACTTTCGGGTGATTCACTGAATTTGAGTTTTGACACTAAAACTGCAATTTCTCGGCCAAATTACCACGGAAAAAGGCAATCCAGCCCATCCTCGGATTCTACAGAATGTGTAGAATAATTTACTGCTAAGAAACATGAAGTTTGGACACTCCTTCATCAAGTTATGGGCAGTTAAAAATTTACATGAAAAAATGACCACTTTAAAAATCGAATTTTGATCGAGCCAGATTTCAATATAGATAAGACAATCGTAATATTTCTATACATTTTTGGAAACTAGGTACTTTAACCTTTCCAACGCGCTATAGAACTCATATGAACCCTTTGTTTTTGTCAGATTAATCGCTTGTTGTCAAACCCGAAAGCAATTGTTGTAACTTTCCTGCCGACCTGGTATCTTAAAGAACAACTGAACACAACACAACACAAACTGATCAGAGCTGTTTTCACTGTTCAGCTGCTGCAGCAAAACATTGGCTGTTCATATAAGATGTGACATAACAACTTGTACAATAACACGTCAAAATGTGAGTTACATTCAAAGATAATTTCTGTGGACACCCGACAATTGAGATGATAATGAAAAACTCATTGTAACACAAGTATACATCGTATACGACAGAAAGTTGTCATAGAAACTTGCACTTATCTTTTAGGACAATCTGTGATATCAAACAACAAAAGTAGTTGTAAGGGTAAACAAGAACAATCAAAACGTACAGTAAAAGCTTTATTAGTAAGGTAAAATGATAAACAAACTATTAGATCTTATCGATTACAAACTGAAGCAACTGAAAGCCTAATTTAGGACGTGACTCAATCAGATTCTTCCATCCCTCTGTTTTAGTAACTTCTTTGACGTGTTTAATCAAATAGTCAATGCATTGCATCTCAAGCTTCTTGGTGCCATGCATGTCCGCAATCACAGCAACACTGGCTAACGATTCGATGGTGAGAGATGTGCCGAGATATTGTTCACTGGTACATTTGAGCGAGTCCAGTTGGTACTGACAAATAAAGGAAAAATGAAATAAAACAGATATCGTCGAAACATGTAACATACCCGGTCAGCAGCTTGCAACAGTTCAGCTGCATATTTCTCAAGTGAATCCACCTTGTCGGTGTAAATGAAACGAATCAATTGCTCAAACACCTCAACCGAAATATCTTGAATCACCACTCGATTCTCCTGTGACTCCTTTGTGTCTGCATGTTCAAACATGGCACAAAACACTGGAGAACGAGCAGCGAGCACTAGTTTGTGCGCTTTGAAATCCTTTTCGCCCACAACCAGAGTAACATCTGCAAATTTTCCATTTTTAAGTAGTGAACCATAGTCCTGAGACATCTTTGTGTCTTGAGTTGGTGAGCTTGATTTGCTGCCAATTGTTGCAACACTGTCCAGTACATAAGCCTGTAACCGAATATGATTAGCAATCGATTATCAATTTGGTTCCCTTCACTTACCTCACAGTAGATGGTCAACTTTCCGTTCACCAACAGTCCATTAGCAGGATCGGTCAAATAGTTCCGGTTCAAGTTGTATTGAGTGTCGACAGAATTTTTTCTTTACAAATTCTGCATTGAGATCTAGAAATACAAATATGTGCGAATTTATAATAATCATTTCCAATCAATCCTCATACCACGAGTGTCGTGCTTCTCTCCTTTAGTATCAAGTATCGATAGTTGATACTTAACAGACAATGGAATTTTACCTGAATACAGCGACAAAACAACAGCAAAGTGAGCTTTTTGACTTTCATAAATAGAAAGCTTTGGATGAAGCCACAGATGAAGTTTTATAGTTTTGTCGGAAAAATTGTCAATAAAATATGGCGCAAAAATTGAATCAGTAACACTGGCAAAATTGACTATTTCCCAAGTGTAAGTTGCTGGGGCATTGGAAGATTTATCCGAACTTGATGATAATGACATTTTGAGAGAAAAGTTGGCAGTGACAGTGAGAGGTAACAACGAGGCGAGTCACAAAGCACAACAACACGTAAACCTACTCAATGCTGTGGGCAACAATCGTCGGTTCATCAAAGCAGCAAAAGTATTTGATAAGCAGCTGTGCTAACCAGAGAAGTAACACTAAAGTCAAGGTTACCATAACATAGGCAGGAGAAGATCCCGTGTGGGTCCTCTTCACAATTCAGTTACATTAGCAAGGAAAAGTTAAAGCGGTCGCTGCTACCCCTAGCTTGCGTAACTTAATTTTGAAGAGGACCCACACGGGATCTTTTCCTGCCTACCATAACATGAGCACAACTGAGAGTTCAACGATATAGCTGTAATGTGTGACTGTTCACACATGTCGTTACGCACAAAAGCAAAAATTAGTTTGTTTTATTAGTTGCAAAAGTTTATTATTACAATTTGAATCAATTCAATGTAACTCTGTACTGAACATACAAATAAATGATGGCGATCCCATTACTTATTTTCGAACTTGTTGGCCAAATCGTGGTACAATTCTAGTCCCAATTCCATTCTACTTTTGACCAGTTGTTTCCATCCATCAGTGGCAAACACTTTGGTGGTGTTTTTGTTGTTGATGAACTCGATGCATTTCGATTTCAATTCAGTCTCACTGTGCATGTCTGCAACCAGCAGAATGTTGGCCACAGATTCGATGGTCAAGTTAGAGCCAAGGTGTTCAGCACAAATGTCCTTGAACGATTCTAGTTGGTACTTGTCAGCAGCCACCAACAGTTCGAGTGCGTACTGTTGGACCGAATCGACATTTGCCGTGTAAATGAAACGAATCATCGATTCGAATATTTCCCCTTCCAAATCCGTGATTTCAACTCGATTCTGCTTGGCCTCTTCCAAGTCATTGTCGAACATGGCTGAGAAAACAGGCGACTGAGATGCGAGAATGATCTTGTGCAATTTGAATTCCTTCTTGCCAATCACAAACACAACATCACTCAATTTGGAACTATCCAGAAGAGATTGATAATTTTCTCGCAATTTCTTGTGAGCCAAAGGGATCTTTTTGTCATTGACAAAAAAGTTCAAATCGAGTCATCACCAAAGTTGTATACCATTTCAGCATGGATTTCAACTTCCTTGTCTCGATTTGATGATGAACTTATACAAACAAATTGACAATCGCAATTGAATGGTATATTGAAAAGTTTTATTATTGGAATTTAGATCAATGTAAATATATTGTACAATGAACATACAAACACACAAAATGGAGTCCATTACTTGTTTTCGAATTTGTTAGCCAAATCAGAGTAGAGTTTAAACACCAATTCGTGGCAACTCTTCATCAACAGTTTCCATCCACCAGTGGCAAACACTTTAGTGGCGTTTTTGTTGTTGATGAACTCGATGCATTTCGATTTCAATTCTGTCTCACTGTGCATGTCTGCTATCAACAGAATGTTGGCCACCGATTCGATGCTCAAGTTTAAGCCAAGTGATTGGGCACAAATGTCCTTGAGTGAGTTGAGTTGGTACTGTCAAATATAAAAAATTCATTTAGTCCCAATTACAATCGAGAGCATGCATTCCTGTATATACCTTGTCAGCCATTACGAACAGGTCGAGTGCGTACTGTTGGACCGAGTCAACATTTGCCGTGTAAATGAAACGAATCAGAGCTTCAAACACGTCCACATCAACATCCGTGATTACAACTCGATTCTGCTTGGCTTCTTCCAGGTCATTGTCAAACATGGCCGTGAAAACTGGCGACTGAGCAGAGAGAATGATCTTGTGCAGTTTGAACTCCTTCGTGCCAATCACAAACACAACATCACTCAACTTGGACTTTTCCAGATGTGGTTGGTAATTTTCGAGTGCTTTATTCTTAGCCAAAGTAATGCACTTGTCGTCTACACTGTTCTGACCATCGAGAATAGTAACCTGTGAAAGCATACAAATGAAATTATTTATCAAAAATAAAAACACATTTGAGCATAATCAACCCACAGTGCACTTGACAGTTAGTTTGCCACCAGACAACAGTCCACTAGAAGGTTCCAGAATAGTATCCCGATCGACATGATACAAACCACCAAAAATTGGATAATGTTTACTCTGCAAAGTCTGAGCAGCATAGTTCGTTTCTATATCTAAATTATAATTCAAATTAACCTTACAATCTCAATCACCAATCCAGTCCTACCTTTGTGATAGCATTCTTCGCCTTTATCGTTGATTAGAGAAATTGACAACAATACTTTCAGATCGATTGTAAGTGGTTGGCTTCGTAACAAATAGATTGCAACATGATTGCGTGCATTTTGCAAATTATTTTTAGGAAATAATGCCAACCAAAATTCAGTTTTCTCGGTTTTCAAACGATTAGAAGTTATACAAGAGTTTAAATCAATAAAATTTCCAATCTCCCAGGTCATAAACGAACTGTCGGATTGAGTCATGGCTGGAGAATCGAGTTAATTTCGGTAAAATAGAAGAACACAAATACAGAAGAGCAACGAAAATTTCGTTACGAAATCACGGACAAGCACCGAAGCAACACAAAGCGAAAATGTTACTAAAACAGCTGATTTATATTGCACAAATCTACAACACTCTAGTGTTGTTCACATAGGACGTATTATAAATTTGATTTGAAAAATATTTATTATTGAATATAACCATAAAATGCAAACCCCTTTGAATGTGCTCATTAGGATCAGTGTGCAATTGGTCATTAGAGACAATTTCTTTTATCTGTTGACTTGCAAAAAGGTACAATTGAAATTGAAAATGATTAAAAGTAAAAAAAGGAAATTCAATTGAGTTGATGAAATCAATTTCAAAGTTTGTTTATGACTAATTAGTCATCCGAATAGCTTATCAAATTATTGTTTCTCTACATAGTACAATGTACAAAAAATTATCTTATTTACTCAAGCACTTAAATGCTTACACGCTCAAACATACACAAACTCGAAAAGTACATATGAGGCATGAATCACCCTTTAAACCAAATGTATGACACATCAGCTTGTCAGTATATAAACCAAATTAAGCTTTACTAAAAGCACTTATTTGTAAATTTCACCATTTCAGACTGAAATATTTTGTGATTTTATTTAACTCGTCTCACTTTTTCAGCACAAAATATGGAAGAATTTAATAATCAAGCAAATTGGTTAAACATCCGAAATATGAAATTTTGTTCAATCATTCTCGTTTGCCTCCAATTGCTGCTTGTGCCGGTTAATGGTATGTTTGTTTACGGTCCTAAATTCTTATTTATACACAATTTGGAAGAGTTCACCATTTTCGTAAGTTTAATTTTTTATATTAATATAATTTATTCGTTTTATTTCATTTTTTAATTTATTTTTTCATAGCAAAGCTAACTTGTTTATACAACCATTGGAATCATCTATCTTTTATTGAAACTTTTAGTAATTGCCAACAAGAACTTTCACATGATAATGTTTTTTATAGTGATGCAAGTTTTAAATGTTTTATCTTTTATTGTATTGGAAATTGACAAAGAGAAGCCCATTCCTTATAATACTTTTGAAATTATTAGAACTTTAGTAGACCTGTTCTCCTTATTAGTTGTTGCACTCTACTGGGAATTGCTCAGACAAGAGAAAGGCTACTACGCACAATCGTGGTTTTTTAAGCTACGTCCTACAAGTGATGAATATTATTTTAACCTTTAAAAACTTGTAAATAAAACTATGTATTTTGGTTCTGGGACAATTTTATAAAATGAGCTCAAAAAGTACAATGTATGCCATAATATATGTATCGCATATTACAACTTCCTTGATGTTACATCATTGATTGTTGTGCATGACGCTAAAATCATTCATTTATGTCATCACTTAAGTTATGCAATAAGTCCTCAATAAATTTTATTGAATAATACCACTAGTTTTTACTTATACAGAGTGGTCCTAAATTTATGCACTAGATTAGTGTTTTTTGATGCAACATTTACATCATGATATATATATAGCATTCACATTGTACAGTGCACAGTTAACTTTACTGCAAACAGATTGCAACCCATAGCAATCATTAAACCACCATTCCGTGTGGCAATAAAACGGGACGATGCTTGTTCTGATAGTAACCATTGGATACAAACACAAGTGTTACTCAGGAAATTCACTAGCATTGACAACTCAAATTTCATTTGCATTTACATTGGCTATTGCACTCGTGTATGAAAGTGTTGTGCTGTGCTATATTTGTCGTTGGTTAGGCATGACTAATTGAGCTCATTTTTTCCATTTGTTCTCAATCAATTCAATCAAATTTCGTTTAACTTCAAATATACTTTTACAAAATGTCCCAACTAAAGCCCAATCCAATGAATAGTCATGAACAAATGACTTTTGACCTTCCCCCGCCTGCATACGATGTTCTCTATCCCCATGTTTCATCAACATCGTCCGTATCTAATGCATCAACCTCAAACGATCAAACCAATCCTCAATCAGCAAACCAACCTGCTATCAAACAATCAGAATCTCTTCTCTCTCCAACAGCAAATGAAATGATCCATCGTTCATACAATTCGTCCAATCAATCCTCAACAAATCGTAAATGTAATCGTCATATGCAACAAACGCAAAGAACAGCGATCGTAACTCAACCGCAACCCGTGATTGCAGTTCAAAGGCAGAAACAAAGAACAAGTGAGGATGAATTGGCAAAATGTTGCTGTTGGTTTTGTATCGGTTGTTGTAGTACTATGTAGTTCTGGAAATTTGTTGCGGAATTCTAATTCTTGAATTCATTAATCAAGATATCAACATGTACTAAAAATTTACAATTGTTACTTTAAATAAATTTATTGTTGAATCAAATTTTGTACAAAGTGCGAGTGTGTTCTCGAAACAAAACCCAAAATCTGTTTTAATCATTAAAAAATCCATGTCACAAAAAAATCAATTATTTTGTGATTAAATCAATTAATAAAATTCTGGCTCTTTTGGGCTAATCCAATTTTGAATCATCACATTGTCCTTCTAATCTTATACATAGTTATAGACGAGTCACAAAGCGTGCTTTCCAATCAAATCGTTTCATCGCTTTTGGAAATATTCATCAAAGGATGCGGTGTACCGAAAAGATGCAGACGAATATGTGGCACACTTTGTGAGTAGTGGACTGGGACACCACACCCAATGGCATCGACTATTACAACGTTAGTTGAAGATTAGTGAAGCTGGAAAGTCCCTAGAGTATGTTCAAATAAAGTGATTGTTATTACTCAATTTTGATTGTTTTTTGGTGGACGTGCTTTCATAAAGCACACACACACACACACACACACACACACACACACACACACACACACACACACACACACACACACACACAAACAAGCAATAACGCAATCGCTTTACTTCAAACCAATTCACAAGAACGTCCAATAGTAGATGCCATCGGGTGTTCTGCGTGCAACTTTTCTGTTCACTTCATCTTTAGATGAATATATTCCCAAAAAAAGATTAAACGAACGGTAGGAATCGTATGCTGCTCAGGTCATTTGAGAAAGATTTCCCATTCGCCTAATTTGGCACTGCAAGTCTGAATGAACCTGTGTGAATCTGGAGGTTTTGTTGAAATCGAGTTTTTTCATTTTCATCGACAAAATTATAAATAATATTAATTTTAGTAAATTATTCAATACACAACCGCGAACTGAACTTACTTTGTTTGAAAAAAAGACGTTTCGATTGGCATCAATAAAATTTTGTAATCAAATCAGAAAATCACAATGTTTAGCTTTGAATCGAAATTAAGTTGGGTTTTTATATTTTTAAATTGAAAGATCATTTTTGTGTGACATCCATCGATCTTCCACAAAAAAATTATAGATAGATAACCAATTATTAAAAATCAATTTAGATAATAGAACGACATTATTAATGGCCCATTAATTCACTATAATTCAAATGCATGGGATAAAATAGAAATGAGCAATTTTTTTAATTTTAGCAAGAAAAAACGCAGTAAAATGCACACGAAATTTCGATATAATATCCATTCATCCATATAATTGAGTGCAACTGTCCTTGAGAGAGTCGAGTTGGTACTGGATAACTTTAAATTACGTAGACAAATCAGAAATCAGAAATTTCTTTCAAAACCTGAGCAATTTGATTTTGACTTTGGTGACCTTGCTCTGTTATGTTTGAATAAATATTCTTCATCAGCCCTGTCGCCTTATCAGTTAACAGTACAGACGACATAATATTGCGATATTTTTCATTTGCTTTCTCAATGCTCGAATATTTGTTCTCTAAATATCTCTTCAACAAATAGTTGTACAGAACGTAGTGATAGTGAATATGTTCTGAGGTTGTCTCGTGCCTTAAATAAAATCCGAGCTGTAATCTGAGAAATTATGAGTAAAAATGAATAAAATTGTGAATATCTAGAAAAAATCAACCAAATTTACCAAATTGCACACATTGAAATCGTTATTCATTTCAGCTTTTAACGAGTGCAGCACATTTCTCCATATCAATTGCGCTTTTGGTTGTAGATAATTGAGAATCAAATTTGCCATTACAAATAAAGCGGCGCCTTCAAGTGGGTTATGCACCATAGAGAAGCCATCATTCTGTTGGTCGTATCGAAAAGCAATTCGCACAAAGTTGAGCTCAGGAAAAAAAGTGCTTAAACAAAATTAGTTGATCAGACGCTTTGAGATGCTTAAAAGCGGGCAATTTTTTTTCAAGTTTTATGCTATTTTTAGCAAAATTTTCAGAAAGATTATTAACTTCAATCGTACTTTGACCATCATGTCATCGGTTTTTCGATGAACTATAACAAATTCTTCAATTGTGGTCGTCCAGAGAGTACGACTACTACAACTGTGAAGACCACAACAACTGAGGGTAGCACTAATGGCAGTAGTACTGTAAGTGGTACTGTAAGTGGTCCTACAAGTAGTCCACCAAGTGGTAATGGAACAACCGCAGTTCAGATTCTAGAGTACAGTACCGATAAATCAGGTATGTCGCTGCACTTTAACGGAATCGTAACAGTTTTCCCCATATAGGCTTTCCCATTGTGGCAATCATCATCATAGTGTTGGTAGTGGTCGCCTTTCTGATCGCCGTTTTAGTGGTTGTGGTTCTGTACTGCTTCAATCGATCACAAGACAAGAAGAAACGAGCTTCTTCACGTAAGAGTAAAACATCTAGTTCTGGTCTGAAGGCTTCAAATCTATCGAAAGGACCTAATTCGAAGAACAAATTGACTTCGAAACGGTTGGCTTCTAAGGGAGCGACTTCAAAGGGACCGACTTCTAAGGGACCGACTTCTAAGGGACCGACTTCAAAGGGACCGACTTCAAAGGGACCGACTTCTAAAGGACCGACTTCTAAGAGACAGACTTCTAAGGGACAGACGTCTAAAGGTGGTGCTTTCTCGAAAAAGTCGTCCAAACGCCCCAAGGCTTCTACTGCCGCTTGTAGTAAAGCGCCCGGAAGCAATTTAAAAGGCCCGACTTCGACCAAACATTCCAGAATGTCCAAAAAGAAGCAATCGAAAGCAAAGACTTCCAGGATGCAGGTCTCAAAGATGAAGTTCTCCAAACGGAAGTAGCAGTCTAAAATAGACAGTTTTGTGCGTGCGCATGCGTAATTTAATCAATAAAAATTATTAAATACAATTAACAAGCTTCGTTTTATAAAGTTACTAATCAGGCTGTCATTGTGTGTTTGTCAATGTGTGTGTGTCATAGTCATGAGTGTTATCAGGAAAACTGGATTTAACTTGAATCAACTGTCTCTATGGATGAGTCAAACTCGAGTGTTGATTTGTATAAAACCGACTAATACAAACACGACACATTCACTTTCACTCGAGAACGCGAAGAGAAAGGTTGACCTGTTGTGTGTTACTCTTCACTTGATTGTTCCCATTCACCATTTCCTCTCCACAATGCAACACATCAACAGTCTTCCCTGCCTCGTGTTTCGTCTGATCTTTTCGAAACTACCTCTCTACGATCATCTTCAAGTGGCACGTGTTTGTGCTCTATGGAAAGAGTACCAAATGGACATTACCAGCAAAATATCCTCTGTAACACTTCTTATTGGTAAAGAACCACAGGATCTGATTGCTCAGTCTCCCTTCACTCTGCACCATTCCAGCGAATTACTCAACCCTCAAGGTGGTCCTCTGTTTTGCCAACCTCAAGCCAGTCCCACTCTCACCACTGATTACCTCTATCTATCAGACATGAACCAGTTGGTTGCATCTCTACCCAATCTCACCACTCTCAACATGGCCATCCACGAAATTGATTGTTGCGTCATCGAGCCGGTGATTTATTTTCTCAACCGTCTCAAGCGTGAATTGGTCATTTTCAAGTTGTGGGCCTACTTGCGCGAATGCCACCGAAATCCCATGCGATCGCTACTGCCCAGACTGTTTCGCTCAATCAATTTAGTCACCAGCCTCGAACATGTCACCCTTGACTTGGCCAATCACTCACAATTCTACACAATTGAGGATGATTGTGACTTCTCCTTTTTATCTCGTTTACGTGAATTCAACTATACATTTCACAAATCATATAGCCAAGTACCGCAATGGTTGACTCAGCATGGCAGCAACAACACTCGATTGCAACGAATTGGCCTCTCTGGACCGAACTTTGGAACTTTGGTTTCTCAATTAGCTTCAACTTGTTTTGCTGGTAAAATGACTGTTTTACCGTCATTTTTGAATACCACCTACATTTACCTACCTTTCAGCCGTTTGAATTCATTCGCATCTTTGACCAGTCTCGAAGTACAATTTAAGAATGAGCGACCCTCTTTTGCTGATGTAATCAAGTCGATATCTTCCCTCAAACACTTGGTCCGTCTCAATATTACCTTTCCATCAAGTAACCACCGTACCTACAAGGATCTTACCTTGACTGAGTTTAATCGCATTTCAACGAACGCCTTGGTTCAACTACCTTCAGTAAAGTTACTATCAATGAACGCCACTTACAGATTTG
The DNA here is from genome assembly GCA_023373905.1 of Rhizoglyphus robini. NCBI lineage: Eukaryota > Metazoa > Arthropoda > Arachnida > Sarcoptiformes > Acaridae > Rhizoglyphus > Rhizoglyphus robini. The sequence goes on along the minus strand of JAKIJQ010000031.1, from coordinate 973,451 downwards.
ATCACACGGGACTTGAATCATCACAGTGGGGCTGGATTTTTCCAAATGTTCAAATACTGAGCGTGAAACACGACTGCAAGAAGTTGATGTGTTCACATTTGGAAGAATTTGCCTCAAGTGCACCGGGCACTGTGCCACGTGACGTTTTGAATGAAGCCATCCGTGTCCTGTTGGCCACCTTCGTGCAATGTCCCAGTCTGCGTCGAATCTATCTCAATGATCATCTGCCCAAAGTACCATCTTATGTCAAGTTTCATTTTGATTTATAATTTTTTCTGCTTTGTTATTCTAGTTTATAATCTTTTCTATGTTATAATACAATGTCTCAGTCTGCGTCGCATTTACCTAACTCAATGATCTTCTGCACGAAAAGATTCTGATGTTGCCAAGTTTAACTTTGATCTATAAATTTTTTTGGTATTTTTTAATATTTTTCTGTGTTTCTATGAGTATATGTTTCTATCTTTAATAAAATATTGCATTATTCGATGTTTATATTGCACAAAAAAAGTCAAGAGATTGTCTTATCAGTTAAACTCGTCAAGGAGTCATGTAATGTTTTAGCATTTTGGGTCAAATCGTGAGTGTTGCCAATAAACTTGACTTAGCTTGAGTCAACTGTCTTTCTCGATGAGTCAAAATCGAGTGTTGATTGTAGTAAAACGGACAAAGCCAAACAGGACACGTTCACTTTCACTCGAGCACGCCAAGCTGCAGGTCGTGTGTTTGTGTGCACTTTTAATGTTCCTGTTCAGCATCTCCTCTCTACAATGCAACACATCACCAGTCTTCCCTGCCTCGTACTTCGTCTCATCTTCTCGAAACTACCTCTCTACGATCTACTTCAAGTGGGACGTGTTTGTGCTCTATGGAAAGAGTACCAAATGGACATTACTAGCAAAATATCCTCTGTAACACTTCTCATTGGCAGAGAACCAGAGGATCTGATTGCTCAGTCTCCCTTCACTCTGCACCATTCCAGCGAATTACTCAATCCTCAAGGTGGCCCTCTGTTAGGCCAACCTCAAGCCAGTCTCACTCTCCCCAGTGGTTACCTCTATCTGTCAGACATGAACCAGCTGGTTGCATCTCTACCCAATCTCACCACTCTAAACATGGCCATTCACGAAATTGATTGTTGCGTCATCGAACCGGTGATTTATTTGCTCAACCGTCTCAAGCGTAAATTGGTCATTTTTAACCCTTTCCGTGCCACAAATGGCACAGCTCTAGCGGTCGCATTTTTGGGTCCAACGACTTGAAATTTTAGGACAGTACTCACCAAAGACTGCAAATTTGGGGAAGGATACTGATTTGTTCCAATTGGAACACTTAGGACAAAATATTTTTTTATCGTCGATCTGAGTAGCTAGATCGATTCTACTCGCTTTGCTGTGAATTTTGATATATAACATGCCTAAGAAAGAAATTTGTATCCCCCTTGAATCCAAGGATACAGAATCCTAGGTACCAGAAATAAGGCATTAATGTACCAACTGAAGACGTCAAACGATTCTACAGACCTTCCTGAAAATTTTGATGTAAATTACAGCCAATTTGGTCAACCGGAAGGCAGTCAAATGCGATGTAGAAGATAAACTGATAAAAGTTCCAATTTACCAGAATTAGGGCACGCGGACATCAGCTAGAGTGTCATTGTAATAAATCGATTTGAAAAGATTGGGGTGACTTAATATGGACATGGGGTATACCAAATTGATCGTATGAATGAGAAGAATAATATGGAGTGATCTGTTTTGGTGTCCAGGACCAAAATCTGGTAATATCCTAGTCCCAAAATGGATCCCAACTTAAAATTGATCAATAAAATCATGTGATATACCAAAATGATTGTAATCATGAAGAGAATAATCATGGACGCCTGTGAAGGTATCCAGAACCAAAATCTGGTACTATCCTAGGCCCAAAATAGATCCCAAATTAAAATTGATCAATAAAGTCATGTGATATACCAAAATGATTGTAATCATGAAGAGAATAATCATGGACGCCTGTGAAGGTATCCAGAACCAAAATCTGGTACTATCCTAGGCCCAAAACAGATCCCAAATTAAAATTGATCAATAAAGTCATGTGATATACCAAAATGATTGTAATCATGAAGAGAATAATCATGGACGCCTGTGAAGGTATCCAGAACCAAAATCTGGTACTATCCTAGGCCCAAAACAGATCCCAAATTGAAATTGATCAATAAAGTCATGTGATATACCAAAATGATTGTAATCATGAAGAGAATAATCATGGACGCCTGTGAAGGTGTCATGAACCAAAATCTGGTACTATCTGGTTGGTCGGGATTATCCCACAATAAGTTGGTCGGGATTATCCCAAAATAAGTTGGTCGGGATTATCCCACAATAAGTTGGTCGGGATTATCCCACAATTGGTTGTTCGGGATTATCCCAAAATAAGTTGGTCGGGATTATCCCAATATGGGTTGATGGATTCTATCCCCCAATAAGTTGGCCGGGATTATCCCACAATTGGATTGATGAATCACATCTCAAAAAGTGTTGGCTGGAAACGGTACAGATTTCCAAGAAAAAAAATATAACAAAGGGTTCAATTCAAAATGAATAGAGACCTCAAATCAAGCTATATGATCATATGGCATAGTAAAATGATCAATGATATCAAATATCAACGAATCATTGATCATGTCGTTGACATGAAATGTTCAATTTTGAATCGATTGCTAATTTCGCCATATGGCCTTGGTCCAAAATTGATAGCAACACAAAATCATACAAAAAATGCATTGCAGGAAAGAGGAAAATATAGATTTCTGATTATTTTTGCTTCATGTAGCCAATTTATTAGAAAAGAATTAATTGATGGGTTTCATAATGGGTAAAAATTAAATTAGGAATAAAAATATAGTAAAAATTTATGAAGAATCGTATATTGCTGAAAAGTAGTTTAATTTGAATATGGATTAAATATGAACCAATTTACTTAAATTTCTTGGTAGGAGTTGTAGAAGCCATAAGTTTTATAAAAATTTGCAAGTCAAAAATATTTCTCAATTGATCAATCGAATTTATTTTCTCAAAATTGGAGAAATAGGAAAATTATAGCAAAAGTTGCAAGTTTCAAAAAGCACTCAATTGGCTTATTAAATTCTTGACGGTTTACAAAAATCAAGAAAAGTTTAAACAGTCAATGTTGAAGAAAAGTCAATTTCCAAAACATTCCGCTTCCCTGCAACGCATTTTTTTAATTCTTGGTTATTTTGTACTTGAATGCATTTGGTACCTATATTTTTCCGAATTTATTTCCTTATATAAGAATATAAGAATTTTGTTTTACAACATGACCATATTCCCTGAATTTCCATTGAATCCATTTTCGACATTGCCACTAATAATTTTTGGATATTATTTAGCAATTCAATTATAATTTTTTTAAACAATTAATTTTTGTGGTAAGATTAACTGCTAATAATAAATTCTCCCGTCTACTAATTGTGTGATATAATCCCGACGAACCAATTATGGGATAATCCCGACCAACTTATTGTGGGATATATTCCATCGACTCAATTTTTGTATTATTGTTCTACTGTTCAATACGAACATTTTGATATGCCACTTGACCATACTGGCTTATAATGAGTTTTATCTCGTTTTCATCAGATAACGGGAAAACCTAGCTTATTTCAGCACTTCTGAGGACAGATTCGGAATCAGCGTGAAAAAAACAAGCAGGATAGACTATTTTTTATTAAATTGTCAGACATAAACTTTTTTTTCAGACCGTGTATCTCAGGCTTAGGATAGTACCAGATTTTGGTTCTGGATACCTTGACATGCGTCCATGTTTATTCTCTTCATGATTACAATCATTTTGGTATATCTCATGACTTTATTGATCAATTTTAATTTGGGATCCATTTTGGGCCTAGGATACTACCAGATTTTGGTTCTGGATACCTTTACAGGAGTCCATGATTATTCTCTTCTTGATTACAATCATTTTGGTATATCACATGACTTTATTGATCAATTTTAATTTGGGATCTATTTTGGGCCTAGGATAGTACCAGATTTTGGTTCTGGATACCTTGACATGCGTCCATGATTATTCTCTTCATGATTACAATCATTTTGGTATATCACATGACTTTATTGATCAATTTTAATTTGGGATCTATTTTGGGCCTAGGATAGTACCAGATTTTGGTCCTGGACACCAAAACAGATCACTCCATATTATTCTTCTCATTCATACGATCAATTTGATATACCCCATGTCCATATTAAGTCACCCCAATCCTTTCAAATCGATTTATTACAATGACACTCTAGCTGATGTCCGCGTGCCCTAATTCTGGTAAATTGGATCTTTTATCAGTTTATCTTCTACATCGCATTTGACTGCCTTCCCGTTGACCAAATTGGCTGTAATTTACATCAAAATTTTCAGGAAGGTCTGTAGAATCGTTTGACGTCTTCAGTTGGTACATTAATGCCTTATTTCTGGTACCTTGGATTCTGTATCCTTGGATTCAAGGGGGATACAAATTTTTTTCTTGGGCATGTTATATATCAAAATTCTCAGCAAAGCGAGTAGAATCGATCTAGCTACTCAGATCGACGATAAAAAAATATTTTGTCCTAAGTGTTCCAATTGGAACAAATCAGTATCCTTCCCCAAATTTGCAGTCCTTGGTGAGTACTGTCCTAAAATTTCAAGTCGCTAGACCCAAAAATGCGACCGCTAGAGCTGTGCCATTTGTGGCACGGAAAGGGTTAAGTTGTGGGGCTACTTGCGCGAAAACCAGCGAAATCCCATGCGATCGCTACTGCCCAGACTGTTTCGCTCGATCAATTTGGTCACCAGCCTCGAACATGTCACTCTTGACTTGGCCAATCACTCACAATTCTACACAATTGAGGATGATTGTGACTTCTCCTTTCTATCTCGTTTACGTGAATTCAACTATACATTTCCCAAATTATATGAACAAGTACCGCAATGGTTGACTCAGCATGGCAGCAACAACACTCGATTACAACGAATTGGCCTTTCAGGACTGGACTTTGGAACTTTGATTTCGCAATTGGTTTCCACTTGTTTCGCTGGTAAAATGACTGTTTTACCGTCATTTTTGTATACCACCTACATTTACCTACCTTTCAGCCGTTTGAATTCATTTGCATCTTTGACCAGTCTCGAAGTAAAATTTAAGAATGAGCGACCCTCTTTTGCTGATGTAATCAAGTCGATATCTTCCCTCAAACACTTGGTCCGTCTCAATATTACCTTTCCATCAAGTAACCACCGTACCTACAAGGATCTTACCTTGACTGAGTTTAATCGCATTTCAACGAACGCCTTGGTTCAACTACCTTCAGTAAAGTTACTATCAATGAACGCCACTTACAGATTTGATCACACGGGACTTGAATCATCACAGTGGGGCTGGATTTTTCCAAATGTTCAAATACTGAGCGTGAAACATAACTGCATTTTATCTCAACTTGGTGGCATTCATAAATGTCCAAATTTGGACAGCTTTAATACGCTGAGTTCAGTGCCAATTGAGGTGCTGATTGAAGGTTTGCGTGTTCTGTTGGTCACATTCAAGCAGTGTCCCAGTCTGCGTCGAATCTATCTCAATGATCATCTGCCCACGCTTAGAGATCCTCATTTTGTAGCCAAGTTTAATTTTAATCTTTGAATTTTCTGTTATTTTTAATTTTTTTGTATTTCTATAAATTCTTGTCTTTAATAAAATATTTCATTATTCGATGCTTTTATTGTACAAATAAAAGTCATAAGGTTATCTTATCGGTAAACTCGTCAATTAGTCAGAATGTGATTTGTACGACCGTCATGAGTGTTATCAATCAAACTTGACTCAACTTGAGTCAACTTGAGTCAACATTCTCTCTCGATGAGTCACAATTTCGTGTTGATTTGCTTAAAAAGGGACAAAGCCAAGCCTGATACGTTCAGTTCGATTGTGTAAGGCCAAGCTGCATGTCGTGTTGTGTGTGTTGTGTGCACTTAGTCATGTTCCTGTCCTCTCATCTCCTCTCCACAATGCAACACATCAACAGTTTTCCCTGCCTCGTACTTCGTCTCATCTTCTCAAAACTACCTCTCTCGGATTTACTCTCCGTGGGACGTGTTTGTGCACTATGGAAAGAGTAACAATTGGACATTACGCGAAAGGTGCACTCGATCACACTGCTCATTGGTGTTGAAACTCTTGAAATTATGAATGAAATTACAGGGAAGCCCGTGTATTGTCAAACGCCTGAAGATCTGATTTCTCTATCTTCCTTTACTCTGCTTCATTCTAGTGAATTACTAGACCATCAAGGGCGCCTTCTAGTTGAACCGCCACCCAGCCTTACCATCCCTCACTTCTCAATTTCAACAGTAAACCAACTAGTAGAATCCCTTCCAAATGTTCACACTCTCAACATATCCATCAATGGCCTCCCTTACTACGTGCTCGATCACGTGATTTATTTACTCAACCAATGGAAGCACAGTTTGGTCACTCTCAAGCTGTATACCAACTTTTGCACTGCACCAACTGATGAAGCCCTATTTTATGATCCCGAACCGAGACTAAGGCGCAAAATGTTTGAATCGTTCAATTCGTTGGCTACACTCGAACATCTCACCTTAGACTGGAACGACTCAATTAATTGTGAGGATAGTTGTAATTTCTCTTTTTTATCTCGTTTGATCGAATTCAACTATAATTCTCGCAAAGCCCACTATCGAATACCAGAGTGGTTGACACAGTATGGTGACAGCCCAAAATTGCGCCGAATTAAACTCGGCAGGCTGGACACTTTGTACCTTTGGTATCCGTTGAATTCAGCTTCTTTCGCCAGTAAAATCACTGTTCTACCGGATATTTGGTTTTCAACAGCCAAGCAAGCTTTGACTGATATGAAAGTTTTTCCTTCTTTAACCAGTCTCGAAATAAATTTTGATTATTCTAAAGCGAATCTAACTTTTGCCAAAGTGTTCAAATCGATCTCCTCCCTCAAACACTTGATCCATCTGCACATTAATGTCAACGTTTCCCTTTCCGACTTTAATCGCATTTCAACGCACAAGTTGACTCAACTTCCTCAAGTAAAGTTACTATCCATTGAAGCCAGAGAGAACAAACACTCGGATCATCTCGAATCGCCACACTGGGGCTGGATTTTTCCGAATGTTCAAATACTGAGCGTGAGACATGTCTGCATTCGTTCTTCTCAGTATGGTGACGTTCACAAATGTCCAAATTTGGAATGCTTTGATACGCTGAGTCCTGTGCCACTTGAGGTGGTGATTGAAGGCATTCGTGTCCTGTTGACCACCTTTGCGCAATTTCCCAGTCTGCATCACATCTATCTCAATGATCATTTGCCCAAGTATAAAGATCCTGATGTAGTAGCAAAATTTAAATTTAATCTTTGAATTTTCTGTTATTTTTATTTTTTCTGTATTTCAAGAAGTTCTTGTCTTTATTAAAATATTTCATTATTTGATGATTTTATTGTACTAATAAAAGTCACAAGATATCTTATCGGTAATCTCGTCAATTAGTCAGACTGTGATTTGTACGACCGTCATGAGTGTTATCAATCAAACTTGACTTAGCACAATTTGAGTCAACTTTCTCTCTCGATGAGTCACAATTTCATGTTGATTTGTAGTAAAACCAACCAAAACCAAGCACTGTAAGTTCAGTTCGATTGTGTAAGGCCAAGCTGCAGGTCGTGTTGTGTGTTTGTGTGCACTTTGTCATATTCCTGTCCTCTCATCTCCTCTCCACAATGCAACACATCAACCGCCTTCCCTCACTCGTGTTTCGACTCATCTTTTCAAAACTGCCTCTCTACGATCTACTCACCGTGGGACGGGTTTGTGCTCTGTGGAAAGAGCACCAATTGGAAATTACGCGCAAAATACACTCAATCACACTGTTGGTTGGTAGTGAAACTCTTCACTACCAAACAGGAATGGCCTATTCCAAAACGCCTCAATATTTGATTGCTCGATCTCCCTTTACCCTACCTCATTTCAATGAATTACTCAACGATCAAGGTCGTCCTCTGTTTGTACAACAACCCAGTCCCACCCTTGCCTTTCCTCACCTCTCCATTTCAACAATGAACCAACTGGTGGAATCCCTGCCCAATGTCCACACTCTCAACATATCCATCAATGGCATTGCTTGTAACGTCATCAAACACGTGATTTATTTGCTCAACCAATGGAAGGACCAATTGGTCACTCTCAAACTGTGGTGCAACTTTCCCGATGATGACAAAATTAATGAACATTTTCTCTACCCAACTTCCAATCTTTCAAATCTAATGCCAAAACTGTTTAAATCTCTCAATTCGCTCGCATTACTCGAACATCTCACACTCAAATTTTACTATTCGTCAACATTTGTAATCAATTTTATGCACAATTGTGATTTCTCCTTTCTATTTCGTGTCCGCGAATTCAACTTCTATCTCCCCTATGAAGGTCATCATGTATCGCGATGGTTATTGGCTCAGAATAGCAACAAATTGCAACAGTTACAACGAATTGGACTTTCTGGACTAGATAGTAGGATGGCGCATGAATTTAAATCAAATAAATTTTTTGCTGGTAAAAGCACTTTTCTGTCTAAATGTTGGGATTTTGAAATACGTGATACATTGGAATTCATGAAATCATTCACTTCTTTGAATACTATCCACTTAGATTTCATATTTCATCACGCTAATCCATTTTTTGTCGACATGATCAAATTGTTATCTTCCCTGAAGCAGCTGATTCATTTGCACATTAACTTTAATCGAAATAGATCACAGCTGACTGAGTTTAATCGCATTTCAACTCGCAAGTTGACTCAACTTCCTCAAGTAAAGTTACTATCCATCAGCGCCAATCACTATCAACACACGGATCATCTCGAATCGCCACACTGGGGCTGGATTTTTCCGAATGTTCAAATACTGAGCGTGGAGCACAGCTGCATTGGTAGATCGTGTGACCTTGACGAGAGTGATGATGATGAGATAGTCAAATGTCCACATTTGGATCGTTTTAGTTCATCGGATCCTGTGCCAGTTGGGGTGCTTATTGAAGGCTTACGAGTCCTGTTGGCCACCTTCAAGCAGTGTCCCAGTCTGCGTCGAATCTATCTCAATGATCAGCTTCCCAAGTATAGAGATCCGGATATTGTAGCCAAGTTTAACTTTGATCTGTGAATTTTCTGTTATTTTTCCATTTTCCTGTATTTCTATATGAGTTTATGTCTTTCTTGTCTTTAATAAAATATTGCATTATTCGTTGATTTTACAGTACAATTAAAAAGTCAAAAAATTATCTTATTAGTAAACTCGTCAATAAGTCAGAATGTTCTAGCATTTTGTGTCACAGTCATGAGTTTTATCAGTCAAACTTGACTCAACTTGAGTCAGCTGTCTCTCTCTCTCGATGAGTCAAAGTTGAGTGTTGATTTGTAGTAAAACGGACAAAGCCAAGTGCACTGTACGTTGAGTTCGATTGTGTAAGGCCAAGTTGCATGTCGTGTTGTGTGTGTTGTGTGCACTTTGTCATGTTCCTGTCCTCTCATCTCCTCTCCACAATGCAACACATCAACAGTCTTCCCTGCCTCGTACTTCGTCTCATCTTCTCTCGACTACCTCTCTACGATCTACTTCAAGTGGGACGTGTTTGTGCACTATGGAAAGAGTAACAATTGGACATTACGCGAAAGGTGCATTCGATCACACTGCTCATTGGTGTTGAAACTCGCTACGAAACTTATAACCTCACACCACAGGATCTGATTGTTCAATCTCCATTTACTCTGCATCATTATCATGAATTACTCAACGATCAAGGTGGTCCTCTGTTTGCACAACCTCAACCTAGTCCTACTCTAACCATTCCTAACCTCTCCATATCAACTGTAAACCAAATGATAGAATCCCTGTCTAATGTTACCACCCTCAACATATCCATCAATGGCATCGATTGTCTCGTCATCGAACACGTGATTGATTTGCTCAACCAATGGAAGGACAAATTGGTAACTTTCAAACTGTATGGCCATTTTTACGATGTAATGATGGAAAAAGACATTCGAGATGTTGCTCGCGAGCTAATTCCCAAACTGTTTTAATCACTCAATTCGTTATCTTCTCAACTCGGACACGTCACACTCGATTTGAAAGGTTCAAGATATTTTGAAGATGACTGTGACTTCTCTTTTCTATCTCGTATACGAGAATTCAACTATACATTGAATAAATCATACCGTCAATTGCCCCAATGGTTGGCCCAGCATGGCACTCAACTGGAACGAATTGGACTCGATGGATGGAATAATAGAATGATGATAATTCAATTGGCTTCAACTTCTTTTGCTGATAAAATTACTGTTCTACCCAAATCTCCAGTTTACGATGAAATTTTCAATAATTTGAATCGCTTCACCTCACTGACCAGTGTCCAAGTATATTTAAGATCCTGTTCCATGTACAGCAAATCAATTTCTACACTGAAAAACTTGATTCATTTGCACATTACGATGTGTGATTTTCTCGATGCTTTTAATTGTACACCGCGGAAAGCGTTCACTCAACTTCCGTCAGTAAAGTTACTGTCCTTGGACGCTTCTACTTACAACGACACTGACAGTATTTTCGAATCACATTGGGGCTGGATTTTTCCGAATGTTCAAATACTGAGCGTTGAGCACAGTTGCACTCGTAGATCTTTTGGTGAAATGATTATCAAATGTTCACATTTGGATCGTTTTAGTCAAGTGAGTTCGGTGCCACTTGAGGCGATTATGATCGAATGTTGGCGTTTCCTGTTGGACACCTTCAAGCAATGTCCAGTCTCCATCGAATTTATCTAAATGATCAGCCTCAGCATCTTAAGAATAGAAATGATGAATCTAATGACGATTTAGTCAAGTTTAAGTTTAATCTGTAATTTTTTTTTTGCTATTTTTGAAATTTTTTGGAAATATACTTTCCTGTATTTCTATATGAGTTTATGTTTTTCTTGTCTTTAATAAAATATTGCATTATTCGTTGATTTTTTGGCGCCAATAAAAACCCCGGAGATTATATGTTTGTTTATCATTTCAATGACTCATTTGTCAAGTATTTTTAGGCGTTTTTAATATCTTGTGTTATCTCATATATTTACGTTACACTATGCGTACTTTATGCGCTATCTCAAGATGATAAGATATTTTTGGTTAATATTTAGCTTCAATGGATATCTAAACTGGTAAGCTGCCATTGATTTGTACAGTCAGATGATTGTTTAATGTCAAATTCTCCCGTTCTCGAGTATTGTTTATACTGATTTTTCTGTCTTTAAAGATTGTTTTGCACAATGAAGCTCACCCTACCAATTTGTCTAATATTGCTACTATTCATTTGTGCATGTGAATGTTGCACTTCTGATGGAGACTGTAAATGGAAACTGCATTCCTCTTGTCGCGCTAACGATAATTGGTCATTTAGTCAATGTGAATGCGATGCTGGATACATCGCAAACAGTGCCACTCTTCAGTGTGAATCAAATGATGATGGACATCGCAGAATGGTTGTACTGGTTGTGGTGTCCTCTGTACCAATTCTAATTGGACTGTGCTGGGCAGTGTGGTTTTACCATTTGAAGAAAAGCTCAAACAATTCTCATCCTAATGCAGAATTATCGAATCAAACGTTTTCGCTAAGCAACCTACGCAGTCAAAATTCAACAACTACATCTGGTAGAATTACTTTGCAGAGACAAGCTAATACAGTGGTTGAAGCTGTTGACCATGAAGAAGAAGACTTGCCACCAACCTACGAATCTTTGTTTTGATTGAAGTATATAATCCTTGAGTCAAGAGTTAGGCCACATATTGCGGATCACGTGATTAAAGATTGGCCCATTCCAATGACACATTTGTCATGTGTTTTCAGGCGTTTTATTACAGCATTTTGATATCGTGTCATTTTTTTGGTGTTATCTGTAGTGTTTCATATTTTATATTTAAATTTTAAGGTACATGGGATTTACTGCAGTTAGTTAACATGTCTCTATGCCAACTATAAATAAAGCCAAACGGTTTATCTTTAATTTAAGATATATGACACAATAGTATTAACTGCCTTATGACTTATTCAAAGATAATTGAAAAAAGCACTAAAATGTGAAGAGGGACCATTCGTAAAACAGTAACTCCGCGACTGTACTTAACCTGAACCAAAAGCACGTCAGCTGTAAACATAGATGAAAGAGCAGAACGTGCTCGAGAGTCACAAAACAATAAAATGAAACGTGATTGTGTGCTTTGGTGCTATTTCTCTTGAATTTCTTTGAATTTTGAAATTATACACGCGAAACTGCAAATCAACTACCGTAACAGATTCTACACATAGAAATATGTCATGTATTTATATATTTATCTAATTTTGTTGTCAATTATGTCCCAATCAAGAATGTTATCAAATTAATTTTCAATTAAAAAGGTATAAAAACATACATTTATTGTGGACAAAATGCAACTAAATTATTACAATAGGTTTTGGTTTCACCTTAACTCAAGTTAACAAGATAATCCTTTGATCAAAACCCTTTCCCAAAATCTAACAAACTTTCATAAACTTGAACTTCTGTTTAAATTATGAACCTCTGTGTGATATTTTTCACTGTCCTAATTTGTGTTGTTGGTTTTGTTCAGCCGAATGGAAACACACTGTCTCTCTACTATGAAACCCTCTGTCCGGACGATCGAGCATTCATTTTGAATCAACTTGTGCCGACATATCAAAAATTGAGAAGAATGCAACTCGAATTTATTCCATTTGGTAAGGGGAACGTTAAGAGCTCGGGTGGTACGCCAGTGATCACGTGTCAACACGGGGCAGCGGAATGTTACGGAAATCGTGTTCAAGGCTGTTACTTTGAAAAGTATGCAAACGATATGTTTGATTATGAAAAGCAGTTGGCACTGGTCAAGTGCATGTTTGAGAAGGACAACTGGACTGACACAAACGCAACCTCAGCTGAGTGTGCACAAGAGTTGTCACTCAATTGGCCGGGAATCGAGCAGTGTGCCAATGGTGTGGAAGGATTGAATATTGCAGTGGCTTATGGCGCTAAAACTAATGCCCTGGTGCCCGCGTTGGACTTTGTTCCGTGGATTGTGATCGACGGCGTGCACACTAGGGGTAGGTGAACTTCGCATTTTTGAGAAATAAGTATCGGCGAGCCGTAGAAAACCTGTCACTATGGTCCAATATCAAAACCTGAAAGTTTGGTTTGGATCGATGAAGGCCTAGGTGCGCCTAGACGATCCAGAGTGCAGGAACAGGCCATTTTTGTCAGTTTCAATACTAACATTGGGCTTCACTGCACGTTTCTGGTTCAAAATAGCAGACTTTTATGATCGATCCTTATAAAGCACATCATAAGCTTTCCAAAACACTATCATATGTCAAATTTGGTCAACTGAGTCAAATGTTATAGCCAAAAAACCGATTTGTCTTTATTGAATCCTCAATGTCAATGCTTTCCCAATGCTACAATGGGCAAATATTCAGATTGTTTGTTTGGCGTGTTCTGAGATAAAATCTTGGTGTTTCTGGCATGGAAACGGTTCAATAGCTTCCCAAGAGTATCCCAGAATTTTTCCATAATTTTCGGGTAAGTCCTTGTAGTCCCAAAACCTTGGGAACCGGTCAAAAATCCAATATATTGATAAAAAGGCATTGAAAGCAAAAGTTTAAGTTTACTATAAAACTTAATGGAATTTTAAGGCTGAATAACTCTGAGCATATGTACCTAATGGATTCTAGCCCAAATTGGTGAACGGGGAGGAGTTCCCAAATGGGCAGATGGATTATAACCCCCAATTGGTGATCGGGGAGGAGTTCCCAAATGGGCAAATGGATTATAACCCCCAATTGGTGATCGGGGAGAAGTTCCCAAATGGGCAGATGGATTATAACCCCCAATTGGTGAACGGGGAGAAGTTCCCAATTGGGCAAATAGATTCGATGCCACAATTGGAGGACCTGGAGGATTCCCCAAGTTGTAGCTGGATTTTATCCCACAACTGTAGACCTGACGAATTTTCTAAAATAGATTATTGAATTTTATTTCCAAATTAGATGGTTTAGTCATATACCATATGGTGAAGAAAAAAGTTTCACCAGTATGGTAGATGGACCTTATCACCCTTTTGATGTGAGATGAAATTTCTATATAGAATAGCTTTTCCGAAACTTTATTTTATGGAACTAATCGAACAACAAATTAGAGAAAAAATCAACAGCCCAACAGATGAAACTTCCTATACCTCCAATTGGGGGAGAGATCTAACGACTCAATTGAAAAATGTTCAATTAATTAGTTCCGCTAATTAGTTGATAAATTGCAACTATCAGATTAGGGAATTTACCCCGACCATTGTATAGGAAAAAGACTTCAACCAAATGATGGAATCCTCCAGGTCCCACAATTGTGGGATAGAATACAGCTACCACTGGGGGGAATCCTCCAGGTCCCCCAATTGTGGGATAGAATCAAGCTACGACTGGGGAAATCCTCCAGGTCCCCCAATTGTGGGTTAGAATCAAGCTACGACTGGGGGAATCCTCCAGGTACCCCAATTGTGGGTTAGAATCAAGCTACGACTGGGGGAATCCTCCAGGTACCCCAATTGTGGGTTAGAATCCAGCTACGACTGGGGGAATCCTCCAGGTACCCCAATTGTGGGTTAGAATCAAGCTACGACTGGGGGAATCCTCCAGGTACCCCAATTGTGGGTTAGAATCAAGCTACGACTGGGGGAATCCTCCAGGTACCCCAATTGTGGGTTAGAATCAAGCTACAACTGGGGAAATCTTCCAGGTCCCACAATTGTGGGATAGAATACAGCTACCACTGGGGGGAATCCTCCAGGTCCCCCAATTGTGGGATAGAATCAAGCTACGACTGGGGAAATCCTCCAGGTCCCCCAATTGTGGGTTAGAATCCTATTGCGAAATAGGGAATCCATCCGGCTCATAACCTCAGAATTATTTAAACTTTATATTTTTAAAAGTTTTATATTAAACTCAAACTCAAACTTTTACATATCAAATGCATTTTTTCAAAATAATGGTTTTGGGCCCTTTCCCAAAGTTTTGGAACACCAGGGATTCACCAGATAATCTTGTAATCATTTTGGGATACTCGTGGAATGCTATTGAACCGTTTCCATGCCAGAAACCTCAAGATTTTATCTCAGAACACGCCAAACAAACAATCTGAATATTTGCCCATTGTAGCATTGGGAAAGCATTTACATTGAGGATTCAATGAAAACAAATCGGTTTTTTGACTATAACTTTTGACTCAGTTGACCAAATTTGACATATGATAGTGTTTTGGAAAGCTTATGATGTGCTTTATAAGGATCGATCATAAAAGTCTGCTATTTTGAACCAGAAACGTGCAGTGAAGCCCAATGTTAGTATTGAAACTGACAAAAATGGCCTGTTCCAGCACTCTGGATCGTCTAGGCGCACCTAGACCTTCACCGATCCGAACCAAACTTTCAGGTTTTGATATTGGACCATAGTGACAGGTTTTCTACGGCTCGCCGATACTTATTTCTCAAAAATGCGAAGTTCACCTACCCCTAGTGCACACTGATGCGATGAGGAGTGAAGCACTGGTTGATTTGGAGAAATTTCTGTGCGCAAACTATTTCAATCAACCTGATGGCACTGAATGGGAAGAATGTCGCGCAACTTCACAGTCACCTGGGAGTCCTGCAACCGAAATAACTACAACTACTATTCCAACTAGTATTCCAACTACTGTTCCAACTACCATTCCAACTACCATTCCAACTAGTATTCCAACTACTGTTCCAACTACTATTCCAACTACTATTCCAACTAGTATTCCAACTACTGTTCCAACTACCATTCCAACTACCATTCCAACTACCATTCCAACTACCATTCCAACTACCATTCCAACTACCATTCCAACTACCATTCCAACAGTTCAATGCAATACTATGGCTTATTACTGACTTTTTAATTAGAACGACTCTTGTAACCACAATTTTGGCTGCCTTCAATAGTTAGGGACCAAAATAAAATGTTGACAAAAAAATTGTACGAGCCAATAGTAATAAAATCAGTTGATACAATAAGAGTTACAAAAGTGGGTACTTTGCTTCCTTTTGGACTATTTACAAGGAAACTCAAATAACTTCGTTTTCATTTGTTCCTACGGGCACGTATCCTTGTAACAGGAACAAGAAGAAGACTTGGCACCAACCTATGAATCGTGTATAGGTGATTCAACACATTCGAATGTTGACTCAACTGCTCAACATTGCAATCAAATCTGTGCTTGTTGATGTTAATGATTTTTGTATGTATTTTTAGGCGTTTTATTACAACATTTTTGTTATCATGTCGTGCTTGTTTTTCTGTTATCTGTTGTATCATATTTTTTATTTTTAACTTTTAAAGTACATTTACTTCAGTCAGTTATATGCCAACTATTGCAAAATGATTACACCCATTATTTTGGATACAATCAAATGACAGTTTTAGTGCAAATTTAAACTTTTTATTAGCGGCAACGGCAAATATTTTCTAGCAAAATGAAGTTAAAATTATTTTCCATTTTAATAATTTACGATATCGGTTTGAGGTTGAGGTGATTCTAAGCGTTTAAGTTAGTTTCAAATAATGATCATCTCAATGTTCATGTTGAGATGGAGTGTCCCAATGAGCGAATTATTTCAATTATAGATTATCAATTTTGTGATTTGTTTGTTTGTTTGTTTGTTGTTGTCCATTATTTGTCATCATTTCAATATGACTCATTTGTCAGGTGCTTTTTAGGGCGTTTTTAGCAACATCTTGTGTCATCACATACATTTTTACATTGCATGATGCATTATCTCAAGATGATAATAATGTATTTTTGGTTAATTTTGAACTTTAAATCGATATCTACTAAACTGGTATTGATTTATTATGTCAAATGTTTAATGCCAAATTTTTTGTTCTCGAGTTTTAGTTTTATTTTCTATTTTTTAAAATTTATCTGTTGAAAATTTCAAATAATTTTAAAATGAAGCTCATTTTACCAATTTGCGTATTATTCCTGCTCATTTGTGAAATTCATTGCAAATCGTGCTATTCTGATGAAGACTGTGTAGTACTGCATTCCTCTTGTCAAGCTGCTCAGTATAATTACTATACAAAGGTTATAACTGGTTATGAATGTAAATGCGATAAAGGATTCATCGCTACTACTACTAACAGTGCTACTCTAGAGTGTGAATCAGAAGATGTCAGAAATAGACACGATAGAGCAGTTGTTATGGTAATGGTTTTCATGTTCTCTGTACCAATTCTAATTGGACTGTGCTGGGCAGTGTGGTTTTGTTATTTGAAGAAAAGCTCAAAAGATTCTCATCCTAATGCAGAATTATCGAATCAAGCGTATTCGTTCAACAACTTGCGCACCAGTGATGATGCTACTGGAAATTATCGAAATTTGACAACTACACCACGAATTATTTTGCCGAGACCAGCTTGTACAGTACCGGATGTTGTTGTTGCTGTTGAGCAAGAAGAAGAAGACATGCCTCCGACCTATGAATCGTTGTTTTGATGGAAGTATACGATGAACCCGAGCTTGAAGGATCCACAGATCACAATGCAATCAAATCTGTTTGTTGTATATGAATGATAATTTGTCATGGACTTTATGCGTTTTTAACAATTTGTTATCACATTACTCTTTTTGTTATCTGTTATCTCATATTTTATTTTTAAATTAAGTTTGAATTTTCCATTTTAGAATTTTGTTTGTCCTGATGTTGATTCACGTGCCCTTCAACACCTATCTGGTCATGTCGATTGGGCTGGTTCGGAAATTTGAACTGTACCGTGTATCACTGTTGTGCGTGATTATCTCCTTTCAGATGATTTCAATTTTTGTGTTTGATCGGATGGGCGCACTGTACATTGATCGAATTTTGGCATCTAAAAAGAATCTCTATTCGATGATATTTAGACGGGCGAAAGTGATTCTCTATGGAAAATGAAGACGCCAACTGATTTACTATATCGAGCGATTGGACAATCCTGAACGACTGGGCATTATGTAGACATAATTGGGACATCGGGTGATGATCCAATTGGTCCAACGATGTAATTAGATGGAATAAGATAGTCGGGCAAGAATGTAGAAGAGTTTAATGAGAGTCGACCGCTCGGTATCGAGTCTCATCGGAAAGTGAAGAAGAGAGACAGAACGTATGTGTTACATTGAAGGAGGTGCAGTAGCAGACATGCAATGCAACTCATGAGAGAGAAATAGATATACAGCGTAAACGAGTAAAAGGGGAGCATCGAGAGATGCAACTGTAAATCACCTTTACAATTACCTACGGATCATTTGGACTCATATCGATTAGTTCCTTTGCAAAAGTAATGTTTTTTTTAATTTTTAAAAATGCTAATCGATGTATTTTACAACCAAAGTTTGTTTGGCTGTACACTCAATTCATCATGTATTGGTACATGTTCATTAAATCGGGTTATGTTGTTTATTTGTGAAAATAAAAATAAAGACACAATCTAAATTCCGAAGTAGCAGTTACACATCTCAAGGTAGAGACATTCTTAAAACTAACTTACAAGCAGGATTGCGTAAATTTTTAATGTAAAACTCACATAATCAATTTAAAAATAAAACATTTTGTTAACGAATAACATAAAAAAATGATATGAGGTAACAAAATGTTGAGGGATAAACCGCCTAAAACTGATAACAAATCATCATTGACATAAAGCATTTGACTCATCCGACTGTACATGAGACAATGATCACTGACGGGTTTGCCAGTCTAGATATCTATTTAAAGCTCAAAATTAACAAACAACATGTACCTTATCATCTTGAGATAACGCATCATGTACGCATAATGTAATGTAAAAATGTGAGATAACGAGATTTTTGAAAGAAAACGCCTAAAAACACATGACAAATGAGTCATTGAAATGATGACAAATTATCGACATCAACAAACAAACGGATCACATCGCGCTTTTGCTGTTATCTGTTATCTCATATTTTATTTTATTAAATAGAGCTTACTTTAAATGAAACGAGTGAAACTTTACAGAAGTTTCCTAAAGAATAAAGAGAGCCCAACTACAAGGAAAGGCTAGAATTGTCTCTTGAAGACAAACATGAAATAAGCGGTAATGTACGTAAAAATCTAAATTTACAAACAAAAAGAATAATGTAAAAATTGTGTATCATATTCATATTACCAAATGATAAGTTTTCGAGGTGATTCGATAGTTATCAAACAGTTTGAAGGCATACGAGTGCAGTCGGTGGCTAGCTTGGAAGTTTTCAGCCTAACAAATTGTAAAACAAAACAAAAATTATTTTACTTATAAAAAATTCACCTACCTTGACCATATTCGCTTTCGGACCAAGTCGGAAGCCACCACTCTGAAGGAAACTCAAATAGAACTTACGATTCGCGACCTCCAACTTACGATTAAGTTTAGTAGTTTGGGCACACTCGGTAATAATGAGAAGCAAAAACAAATTGCACTCAGTAATCGAAACAACGAAAGTAGCCTTTTGATTCGGTGAAATATGAGTGTACAGAACAATGTACAGCAGATAGCACTGCACCGAAATGTAAAACGGAAACAGAATGGAGAGAACAGGCTTACACAGTCGACTGTACTCTCGAATGTAGGCACAAAGGTGCACCAGCTCACGATTGTACTGTTTGAACAGAAGCCAATAGAGGTGAGAAGAGTTTGGGTGTTTCGGGTTGATTTTAGGACTGGAGACAATTTTGGTGATTAGATCACTCATTTTAATTAGTAAACTTCGCTGCACTACACCAATGCAACGAGAGGCCAAAATTGTGTATTGAATACAACCGAATAGTGCTAAATAGTGGTCAAGTTAGTGATTGGAATTGATTAATATCACAGAAAAAGCAAACTACATTCAGTCGAAGGGAAATATTGCAGGAAAGTTTCTGAATTTCGGATAAATGCAAGTTAATAAGCAACTAAACTAATGAAATTACCCAACTTGGACGGACTTCTAATGGATCGACTTCTAAGGGATCAACTTCTCAAGGACCGACTTCTAAGGGACCAACTTCTAAGGGATCGACTTCTATAGGACAGACATCTAAAGGACAGACTTTGGATTGGATTCGAATATTTTCATACCCACACAGTTTCTTCATTTCTGGACCGATTTTGCTTTTCTATAGCTTAAATTAAAGATAAATGTATGGACTTGAGCGGCATATAGCCAGAATTTTGAATTTGATTTCTACTTTTTCTTAATATCACCAAATGTAAGAAAAAATCAAATTTTTTGTCTTTGAACCAAACTCAAGATAAAATAATAGCTAAACTCAAAAATCCGGCTATATGCCGCTCAAGTCCATACATTTATCTTTAATTTAAGCTATAGAAAAGCAAAATCGGTCCAGAAATGAAGAAACTGTGTGGGTATGAAAATATTCGTTAAATCCCGTCATTTTTCCATATCAGCTGATTTGGTTGAAAATGCGCTGCGTCCCGCCTTAAGTGCAAAATCAACTTGCGTTTAGCCAGAAAATGAGAAACTTCTTGGTAATATTTTTTCGGCTATACGTAGTGGATATAAAATTGAGAAGTTTACTCACCAAAAATAAGATAGAATATGAAAAGTGGAAAAACAATGACCCAAAAGATGAACGAGCGCATAGTTCGAGTGTAAACTCCATTGATCCAAACATTCGACAGAAAGTACAGAGTCTGTAGCACATTAAATGCAAACAACGTACTGGCACAAATGCGTTTAGTTTTGGATCGAAACTTGCAAATCTCACTACTCGATTCACCGTTCAATTTTACCGTGTTCAAATAGATTTGATCTTCAATTTGATACATCTTGAATTGTGGTTTCACTCGGCGCGTGAATGCAAACACAAGAAAAACTCCAAGCGAGCAGACAATGTCCAGACCAAGGCCAAAGCTAATTTGGGACCAAATCTCAGGCGGTGCAACTTGGTGGAAGAAAATGTACGGACTGCGTATTGATGACACCCACCAATCAATTTTAGACCAATTTTCCCAGCCTGTGGATTCAAATTGAAGACCAAAAGTGCCGTAAAGAGTAGTGAAGAGAAGGATGAACAGTGCGAAATAGTAGTGAGACTTGATCGATCGATGGTTGTTGTTTAATGCACGTTGAATGTCATTCAAAAATTTGATCGTTTCAATTGGATCAGATTCACGCTGTAACACCTCAAAATGACGCACAACTGGTGAAGTGAGCCATTTCTTTGCAATCTCAGCCAACAAATCAAAGTTGGCCATCTTGCAAAGTTGTGAGTGTTCACGAGTTAAAGTTTGTGAAGATTTATTTGACTTATATATTCATGATTTGCTATTTTTATATGCGACTTATTCGTGAGTACGTGACATTTATAAAATAAAATAAGAAAGAAATCATTAATTTCCTCACACAACACTTCAATTTTGGATCATTATAATGTAATTACATGAATCAAAACTTGAAAACTACAGTAAAGTCTCGTTAATTCTAAATTTTTGGGACCACAATTCCTAAAAAATTTTCGAATTACCATTTATCGAGACTATTTGAAAATGTATATATTTGATTGAATTATATCAAAATGGAATCTGAAAATCGTTAATTGCAAAATAATTTAAACAATTTGAATGTTTCAACGTGCTAAAATGTGAAAAATTCGAAAATCTTGCGTTAATTATGATTTAGATAAAAACCTGTGTATTCAGAATACATATTTTATGTACATGAGGTTCCAAAATTTGGTAAAATGGGCTATTAATGAATAACGTTACTGAATTGAAAACTATTTGTCTGACTTAAACAATCAACTGAATTTTGTTTAAAAAAATTGTTTACTGTCCATTGATGGTTAATTTCGAAATTTGGATCAGGTATTGCTCCAAAAAGCGATAAAAACTGTTCGAATTAGCATCAATTTTGCTTTCCAATTACCAATTAACGAGTGATTTTCGAATTATAAAGCACATTTGTACAGTGACAGTTAGCTAATTATACCAAATTTTCAAAATTTGCATTCGAATTACCAATTAAAGAGACTTTCGAATTAAGCCAGGCACCAATTATCAAGACTTTACTGTATATTCATTTTATTACCTAGTTTTTCGCAATATTAAATAAACATATTTTCTGGGTAATGTGCGTTTTCTTAGGATATCAGAAATTTTAATATTATTTTTAGATAAGATTTCAACATTTTAATGAGCTCCAAAAATTGTTTTATCACATTTGAGCAAGACTCTTCAAGAGATCAAAAAGGAGCCAAAAACTTTAAATTCAACTTTTATTTTATCACGAATGTCAAAATAAATTACTAGGAAAATTATTATATATATAACTTGATGATCTTTTGATGATTTATAATTTTTTGCACAGTTTTTTTTAATGTGAGGACAGATACAGTACAACTTGTGTGTTCTAATTATTGAGAACTAATATTAGAAATTTTGTTTATCGGCCATATCGTTGTACAGCTCAATCACAAGTTGTTTGCTTATTTTGCTTGTGAAATATTCATTCTTCATCAACGACGGTGATTGGCTGAAAGTGGTAATAATTGTGAATATATGGTTTCATTGATCATTTTCAACTTACAGATTGATGTAATCGAACAGAGTTGTCTTCAACTTGTCGGCTTTGAAAGTGTCTGCAAGTGTGAGAAGATCGACAACTGTTTCACTATTCACCATTGAGCAGAGAGAATTTTCGCAGTGATCCTTCAGATTTTGCAAGTCGTACTATAGAAAGTATATTTAATAATGTTTTAATATTTATTTCATTGGATGTTATTGTAAATATTACCTTATCAGCAGCCACAAACAAGTCAGCAGTGTTCTGATATTTTGGCTGGTACTTGCCACTGTAAATGTAACTCAACATGTTTCGAAACACTTCAAATTTCATGTCTATAATTTCAATACGATTTGATTCTTTTGTTACGTTGTCTCGGGACATGGCTGAGAAGACTGGTGACCGTGATGCGAGTAAGGCCTTGTGTGCTCGAACTTCTTTGCCCTCAAGCACAAACACCACATCGCTCTGTTCTCCACTCTCCAACAATTGGCTAAAGTCCTGAAAGGCCTTGGAGTTTGTGTTGTTGTTTAAGCTCGAGTTGAGGGCGTTGTCCAGAATTGATGTCACCTGTGGTGCTATTGGTGCTACTTTTGGTGTTTCTTTGCAGAGAAATTCATCTTCAAAAACTTGAAGCTGTAATTAATTTATTAAATTTTAATCGATTATATTCTTTAAGGTAGGACGCGAAACTTCAAACATATGTGAATGACCCCTTCATATATTAGGGTAAAAAAGTGGTTTTCGTAATCTTCCTTTTTCTCCGGAACCTATTTACCGATTTTTGTCTATTATAGCTCAAATTAAAGGTAAACGTATGATCTTGAAAAATGACGATCTGAATTTTTATATATTTAGAACTAACTAAGAAAATCTATCCATAAGAGTAAATGTAAATAATGTTTTTTTGCTATATGAGGCTATTTGAATCACTCTCATTGTTTAATGTGATAAATTATAAGAATTTCAGATCGTCAATTTTCAAGATCATGCGTTTACCTTTAATTTAAGCTATAATTGGCAAAAATCGGTTAAGAGGTTCCAGAGAAAAAGGAAGATTACGAAAACCACTTTTTGCACTAATATGTGAAGGGGTCATTCACATATGTTTGAAGTTTCGTGCCCTGCCTTAAAAGATTTTTTTAAATTTCAATCATTTTTATGGATTACCTCACAAATAATTGTCAGCGTGTCTTGAGCCAATAATTCTTTAGTTTTTCTAAGATCTTTTTTAGCGATGAAATTTCCGATTCCAATTTCTGTCCCTTTTGTAAAATTGCTCATAAATTCTGCATTAAATTAAATAATAATGTCAATATACTGAGAAAACATCAAAAGTATCAACCAAAACATACCCCCACAAAATAATTTTTCATTTGATTTATAAATGACTGTAAACTTGCTTTGGACATTTATATCACTTTGAGCGCAAGTTTCAAGTCCAAGTTGCAAAGACAAATAATCTCGACACTCTTCGCTAAATCCATTAGGATACAGGTTTAAATAGAATTTAGTTTGAGCATTTTTAGGCGAATGAAATGTAGGAGATTCCATGAAAGTACCAGCTTCTTTGGTATTCAAAATGAAATTAAAATTTTCAATTTTCCATTCATATGAAAAGTGGTCTAACTTGACTACTTTTGTCAATTCAAAGTTTTCTGGCGAATTTGTCGATTTATTTTGTGAATTTTCACATATTTGTGCTTCATCTTCAACGATATTTATCTAAAAACATTATTTTATAATTTATTAAATTATATATTTTGAAAAGATGATAAAGATGGTCATACCTCAACAAGTAGTGTCAACTTGCCATTGACCAAAAATCCATTTGATGCGTTTAAAAGTTGATCTCGGGATATAAAATCGCCTACACCCCAATAACCAGAGTTGTCAAATGTATATCTAGCATCTAATAATAACAAGATGATATAAAAAAATCGTCCAGATTAAGGCAGGACAAGACGCATTTTCGCGTAAAAATAGCTTCCAGTCAAAACAGCGGGGGAAAAGTGGTATTTTTTGGGTGCACTTTTCTCCTACATTTCTGAACCGATTTTGATGTATTATAGCATTTTTTAAAGATAAATGTATAGGCTTTAATGTTATCTAGCAAAATAAAGGAGTTTTAGATGTCTATCCTTTTTGAGCTAAGTTTAAAGTAAAAAATAATCAAAATTTTTCAAACTATCAACATATTTTGTAAAAATTTCATTAAATAGTTGGAATTTTTCTAGATATCTTCAAAGTCTATACATTTATCTTTAGAAAAATGCTATAATATATCAAAATCGGTCCAGAAACATGGAAGAAAAGTGAACTCAAAGATGACCACTTTTATCGCTGTTTTAACTAGCAGCTATTTTTTACTGAAAATGCTCCGCCTCCTGCCTTAACACACAAAACAACACAATTCAACAACACATGTGGTTGGTTAATAACCAAATGGTTATACATACGACGAACATTGCACTCTTCATTGTTCACATTCAAAATTGATATTTTCAGATAAACATCATTTGAGCTGTCAACACTCGACACTCGATCCAAAAAAATCGAAACATAATTTTTCACTTGTTCTCGCTCACCAGCTGGATACAGTTCTATTTTGAATTGAACTCGATCATCGTTTGGATGAGAGAAAATTTCCGATTCAGCATATTTAAATCCGGCTTTGTTGGTTTTCAAATCAATTTTTTTCAATGACAACAAATTTGCAAAATCATCAATCGTCCATTTGTAGACAAAGTGTTTGAATTTGATTAGAGAGCGAGATATTTGTACACCAGAATATTCTTCACTAGCCATTTTGGCCTTATTCATCTCACTGTATGCAGGCATATATGTATGATGTCAAAGAATTCAGACACAAAACACACTTTTTTATAAAAATCGGTGAAGATTAAATATACGAGTTGATGGTTTGTTTGATTATGTTCACAAATATAAAAACGTTTTAGATTCTAATTAATAGAACCTACTGTGCGAGTAATGTCATATCGAGCATGTAGGACATCTACTCGACTATGACATTCGAGTCATGAATATGATGCCACGAAGGATCGAAAACAGACAACTTTATGCAGCTATATAGCTATACTACTAGCATGAATCATAAATAGACACTCACAATTCTACTGTACCCAAAGCAGTGCGAGAAGTAGTAGCAGTTTAATTTACAAGCAACACTCATTCTCGATGTCTTCAAATCACACAGTCAGTTCGGTTGCTTTCAATGGCACATTTCTGTTCTGTTCCACGGTCATATCATTCATTCATCTCTGTCACGAATGTTGACTGCATCACTGAAGCAGACGACGCTTTTCGACGCTTGGCTTCATACTCGGCGGAGTAGAAGTTAATGTTTTATTTTTAGTTTAGGAATTTTCATAAATGCGGCTGAATGTAAAGGAACCTTCAATACTTAGTCAAATAGGTTTATAAATGTTTAAATGTTTGGGTAGAATACAAAAACAAATATCGAGTCACTAAGACTTGTACAAAATTTGAACTTTAAATATAAAAATTATAAAAAAAATTAATTTATATTGCCTTAAATGTATTACATTTGTAATTTGTAAGTAGTAAACTTTAACTTTTAATTGACGGAGTGAAATTTGAAATTGTTTTTTAGTTAGAAATTATAAAGAGGGCAGAATGTGAATTATTTGGATTAATTATTTTGAAAAATTCTAAAATTGATGGAACCCTAGACTGGGCCGGCACCGGAACTGTTCATATGCCCCCAAGAGAGTTGTAATGATAAACAAGGGATAGGATTTGATTGAACAGGACAAACTGTGCCTGTTAAATTGGAAGAGTTGACACTTATTTCACGAGAGTATATAAATCCCAAATCCGGGATCATTTCTGGTTTTTATCCTCAAAGTAGATTAGTAAGATTTTGTAAACAAAGCACTTGAAATTACAAACACAGACAAAGAATTATTAAGTGCATGCACCAGGATATTGAGGCAAACAATACAATGCGCTGTGATGCATTAACTAATCGACTAATTGACTTTCTCAGTTGGGGGGAATTTGCTTTTAATCATACAATGCACAGGGATGCAAGACCAAAATCATTATTTATACGCAAATATATTGTAATATATTGATTGTGATTTGCACAAGCAACAAAATGATTACAAATTATGAATTGAAATTGTTAGTTTTCATTTTGGTTGCATATTTTTATCATTTTCAGCAAAGTGATGCCATCATCACCATCACTGCAGGCAACAGCACCCACTGGCATTATATATTTAGAGTAGGGCGTGTAAATTGATAAAACATGCAAACAAACCTACGGCTTTGAACCCAGAAATGAAAATGAAGTGGTGTCAAACAAAACCGAGGAGAATTCAAAGACAGTTCCTTCATGAGAATGGGAATTTGCAAAATGGTACTGTGAACGAAAAACCACACAATCTAAAAGCACCGCGGTGTCCTTTATCAAACGTGCTGTTCGTGAACGTGGCTGACAAGAATGGGACAACGATTGGAGGGCCAGCAACAAAGGAAAATGGATTAAATCCTTTTTCCCTTCTGTTGAAGATCGTAGGCTGGCCAAATTTTACTCATCGGACTTTATAACAACACAGTTTGTCACGGGACATGGCAAGTTTGGACATTATCTCCATAGATTCCGCATTCAAAGAGATAACACTTGCAAATGGGGAGAAACTCAAGATTGCTTGCATTTGCTAATATTTTCCTGTCCAGAGTTTGAAGACTTACAAAAACCCTGTTCGGGCGAGATATCTTGAGCTTAACTCAATGCCGAGGATTGCCTTTAGAAGCGAAAGAGGCGAAATAAATTAACACTTTAAGATTGGATGAACCGTCATTGTGAAAGTCATGGCGAAGAAGATCAGAGAAGAAGATAATCAAATGTAGTTTGATCTCAATTGCTCTGTATACGATTCAAATCAGAAATCAACAGAACCATTTTTTGCCTCATTGAATATTTGAATATTTCAAATAATCAAGTTGACATTTCAACTTTTGTACGGTCATTATTGAACAAAATGTCAAATTAGTTTAGTTTTAATTGAACATTCCATTGCAATTACCTTGACGACATTTGGACATGTATGAGCAAGTCAAACTAATATTATGACTGCAATATTGATCACATGAGTCATATGATTCATATGAGTCGGGTGACTGTGTGCGCATTGACATTTAGCATGCGTTTAGAATTTGGATTATTAAAGTTTATAAAGGTGAAATGTGTGTTGTGGTGTTGATTCTGCGTGTGATTGCGCGCATACTCGATAGAATGGACTTGAATACTAGAGCATAGAAGGAGCTATATATAAAGAGTGTGCCGACTGAATTGAGAAGTAACTGGTTTGCAAGTTGGGACTCATCTTTCTCCAAACACGAACACACATCCCCAAACCTGAACAATGCAACTATTTTCCCTTTTGGTGTGCACCGGACTGTGCCTCATCTCACTCTGGCCTGCAAGTGAGGTTCAGTGTGAGTGCTGTCCAACTTACTACACACTTTGGTGTGATTCTGATCTTCCATTATGTAAAGATTGTAGCAAGGCTACACCAGCATCTGCCGGAAAATCGGAAAATTGTTGCGTTGGTAAGGGCAATGATTTTGGCTGTAACTGCGAAGGCGGTTGCCGATTGAAGCCGAAGTAATGAGGACATTACACAGTCATTGGACAGGCGTTTATTATTTTTTGTCATTGATTTGAATGTATTTAAAGTGTTAATGCTTTTGATTTGTAACAGTTTGCATCGATTTGCATTTGTAATGTTTAATGAACGAACGCGCAGTAATGCGTCAAGTCAACGATGTCATTTGCATTTATTTATATAAAAAACGTGTGCAATTAAGAAAAATTATAAATTTGTTTGTTTTGATTTGATTTGCCTACTACCACTGGGTTTCACCTATTTGGTGTCAAATGACGCTTTTGGATTCTAAATAAAGAATGTCACGCGTTGCACAAACAAAAATTTCAAGTGCAAAAAAGAAAAAAAACTAATTCATATTTAGTAGGATCAATGTGCGTTACTGGAATGGTATACGCGGTTTGCAAATGTAAAAATCAAATTCTGTTGAATTCAAGTGAACACGTAACTCGGCAGTATAATAAGTGAGAAATGGGGGCATAAAAGTGGGCACACATTTGAATGTACTGGGAGAGGGCAATGATATCTCGATATTCAATTTGATGTATTT
Organism: Rhizoglyphus robini; assembly: GCA_023373905.1. Classification (NCBI taxonomy): domain Eukaryota; kingdom Metazoa; phylum Arthropoda; class Arachnida; order Sarcoptiformes; family Acaridae; genus Rhizoglyphus; species Rhizoglyphus robini. Next base: position 944,504 of record JAKIJQ010000031.1, on the reverse strand, counting down.
GCGCCAGGCTTGTGATCGACACTTGTCCTTTGAACTATTGAGGAAATGTCTGCTTTTATGAAGCTGTCCAATTAGAAATCGCTGTCGTATCATGATATCACCATGGTGCACCAGGTGATATATCGACTCAGGTTGATCACATGCATTGAAAAGCCAAAATGTGCTAAATGAAAAAAAAATACTATTAAACATTTAAATTTACCAAACAAAAAAATATTTACCATAAACCAAATAGAATAACCCAAACTGGAAAGAGAGAAAAAACCCAAACATCTCGGAAAACACATTCGAATTAGATAAAGACCTGTGACTTTTTACCGAAACACCGTCGCCATCTAGTGAAACTGATTAAAAAAGATTTAGTAAAATTTTTAAAACTCAAACGCAAAATCATTTAAATCACCTTAAATTACCTTAAAATCACCTTAAATTCTTAAATACACCTTAATTTGTTTGTTACGAATAGGAATTAATTTAACAAGACGAAAAAAATTATTTAAATTAATTAAATCAGTTAAATTAAAATCAAAAAATGACTTACCTTTAATCAATTGAAATAGAAATTCAAAAATAAATTAGATTTTATAAAAGTTAAATTTTATTTATTTAGAATTACATTTAAATATTTTTTGATTAAACAAAATTTAAATTTAAATTGAAAAATATTGAAATTTGAATATATCACTGGATTTGTGTTATTTGTTTGAGGTTTGATTTGTTTGTTTTGATTTTTGATTGTTTTTGATTGTTTTTGATTGTTTTTGATTGTTTTTTAATTGTTTTTGATTGTTTTTGATTGTTTTTGATTGTTTTTAATTGTTTTTGATTGTTTTTTAATTGTTTTTGATTGTTTTTGATTGTTTGTTTGTTATAATTAATTAAATGTTTTTCAGTGTGTTGACTAACATACGTACTGTTGTTTAGTGTTGGTATCAATAAGTTTAGGCTTAATCTGCGGTGTAGTCTTAGCCTCAATGTCACTTATGTTCAAGTGTGATTCGACAATCGAGCTGGTGGCTCGCTGTTTGCCTGTCTCAATCAAGAGTCGGTCTATCATTTGGATGACCAGACTGTTGTCAATGTGAGTGTCGCTTGTGGACAGTGCTTTGTGTGCGTGTGAGTACAGCAGACGATCAATTCGAGAGTACTGACCACTCAACATGTAGCGCTCAATGGTACGATATAGAGAGAAAAAGTCACACTCGAGCACTTGGCTTACATTCTGGCTGGCTGCTAGTTGGGCCAACAGTTGCTCGTACTGTTGCACAAGATTTAGTGAATAAGTTCGTGCCTCGGCAGGACTGACTGAGCGAGCATTAGCATTGAAATATTGCTGACCGGTGTACTTGCGCGCTAGTACATCAGTCAGAAATAGTGTACTGTTCAGGTCGATACTTTCGGTTGGGGATCGCTTAGTGGGCATTGCATCACTAGACGGTGGAATTGAGTCATCGACAATGGAGGGCATTTGCAAATGAGTTAAACTTTTTGTTTTACTTTTCATTTGTTGGCTCAAATATTGTGCTACGTCATGTTTGATATTGTATTGTTTGTCAACAGAGATTAAATGACGTTTGCCACGTTCAAGCAAAAATTGTACACTATCACTCTGTGAAGCAGCCTTAAACAGCATTGTCAGCTTCTCTTTGTTTTGGTACTCCAAAACCAAATACTCAATTAGCTTGTCATTACGACCTTCAATCAGTAAATCAAACGGAGTTTTGCCAGCGAAATTTTTGTGATTATTATGAGCGTCTTTGTCTAGCAAATATTTGAGCATATCAATGCTTTCAGCCTCAATTGCACCGTGCAGTGGTGTGTTACCGGAAATACCGGCAGTTTTAAAATCGGCTCCGTTTTCAATAAGATACGTAGCAACATCGAATTTTCGCTTAACAATTGAAAGGTAGACTAAATTCTCTAACTTAGTAACATCAAACTGTTTGACATCTGCACCTTTCGAAATCAACAATTTGATCATGTCCAATTGGCCATTGTAGTAGATAGCTCGATACAGTGGAGTCTGACCGTCATCCTCATCCTTCACGTTGACAGAAATGTATTTCTTCAAACCCTGCTCAACTAGTTTGAGGTTGTTTTGTGCTGCGGCGAAAAAGAGTGAGCTAGTGTCGATTGGGGTTTGCAGAGTATGGTCGGTTGGAGCTTGTTCTAAATATTGTTTTATGTCTGGTTTATTCTTTTCTGTTGCCAAAGTTAGAGTTCCTGGAAATGTATGTGCGCCTGATTTGATGAGGTATTTGACTAGTTTCAGGTCACCTCTGCCTATGATTGAATAAATCAATGGTGACTTGTTCCAAAAATTAACATTCCCCGGATGAAGGGTATTATCAATATCATTAACATTAAATCCTAAATGTAGTAAATGTTTGACTATTTCTAAATTGTTATTATATGCTGCATGATGTAATGGAGTTATTTTCTGGTGATCCAATTTAAAAGCTGCTCCTTTTTTTAATTAGATATTTTAACATCTCTAATATATTATTATTTTTACTAACAGCTGCATAATTCACTATAGTGGTATATCTTTCACGAAATCTACTTGAAAAAAAGATTTCATGAATACTAACACCAATATTCACTAAATATTGGACAACTTCTAAATTTCCTTTTCCATCTATTGCTTTGGACAATGCATTTTGAGTATCTCTATCTTTCACATGAACATCTACAGCACGCACTTCATGTAAATATTTAATTAAATTTAAATTACCTTTATAACAAGCATCAAGAAAATCGATAATATTACCCGAATCTTGTGCACCTTTTTGAGTGAGAAAACTAGCAATATCACTACTGTTTGACTGTAAAACTTTAGCCAAACGCAACGGAGTGTCATTGTTAATGTTTTTAGCATTCACGTTAGCGCCTTTCTCAAGTAAAATTTTAATAATCGAAAGATAGCCTTTCATGCTTGCAAAATGAAGAAGAGTGTTATTGAACTTGTCAGTAATGTTAATGTTAGCTTTGTTTTGCAACAATTCTTTGACCATATTGAGAGCATCAATTTCATCTAAATCGGCAACTAGATGCAAGATTGGTGTATTGTCCGCATCTTTCGCATTTGGATTGGCATTGTTTTGCAATAGTATGCGAGAAATCTCGGTACGACCCTTCTGCACTGCATAATACAGCGGTGTCCTTCCCCAAACATCTTTTGCATCAACAGGCATTTTTTGATCAATCAAACTGTGCACCGCTTTAATGTCATCTTTGATGGCAGCCAGGTGCAGCATTGTGTTATGCTCGGATAATCGAATGTACAGGTCCATTCTAGAGGATGGAATTGAGTCACGGGAAAAGGTGGACATTCTGAATCGAGTCAAACTTTTCGCGTTACCTGTCATATGTGCTCTCAAAAATTCTGCTATTTCATCTTTGTGATTGTTTTGTGCTACTTGAAGCGCCGTTTGCTTGTAGCTATTTATGACAAAAATGTCAACACAATTCTGTTTCATCAAGAGTTTAACTGCTTCTAAATGGCCATTTTGAGCAGCTAAATGCATTGGTGTATTCTTAAGTTTGTCTGCAGCGTTTACATGAGCGCCACGTTCAAGCAAAAATTTTACATTCATAATGTCACCCTGTGCAACAGCCTTATGCAGCATTGTATGTTCCTGTTTGTCTCTGTACTCAAAAATCAAATACTTGATCAGCTTCTCATTTCGAGCTTCAGTCAGTAAATCAAACACAGTTTTGAAAGTCGATTTTCCTTGATTATCATAAGCATCTCTTTCGAGCAGATCATTGAAAATGTCAATTCTATCTACCTCAATTGCACCGTGCAGTGGAGTGTTACCGGAAATACCGGCAGTCTGAAAATTAGCTCCGTTTTCAATAAGATACGTAGCAACATCGAATTTTCGCTTAACAATTGAAAGGTAGACTAAATTCTCTAACTTAGTAACATCAAACTGTTTGACATCTGCACCTTTCGAAATCAACAATTTGATCATGTCCAATTGGCCATTGTAGTAGATAGCTCGATACAGTGGAGTCTGACCGTCATCCTCATCCATCACGTTGACAGAAATGTTTTTGTTCAAACACTGCTCAACTAGTTTGAGGTTGTTTTGTGCTGCGGCAAAAAAGAGTGAGTTGGTGTCGATTTGGGTTTGCAGTGTAGGGTCGGTTGGAAGTTGTTTTAAATATTGTTTTATGTCTTGTCTATTCCTTCCTGTTGCCCAAGATAGAGCTGTTTCGCCATTTCTTAGTGTTGTTCGTACGCCTGAATTGATGAGGTATTTGACTAGTTTCAAGTCACCTTTGCCTTCGATTGACTTCCACAATGGTGGCCAGCCTTCATAACGAACACCCCACGGCATAATGCCATTAACATCAACTCCTAAATGTAGTAAATGTTTGACCATTTCTAAATTGTTATTATATGCTGCATGATCTAATGGAGGTCTATACTGGTTGTCGCCATATTTACAATCTACTCCTTTTTCAATTAGATATTTAAAAATATCAAATTTATTATTAACAATTGCACTCACTAGCGTAGAACTATCTCGAAATCCTAAAAAAAAGGATTTACCAATATTCACTAAATATTGGACAACTTCTAAATTTCCTTTTCCATCTATTGCTCTGGCTAATGCATTTTGATAATTACTATATTTCACCTCAATATCCACTGCACGCACTTCGTGTAAATATTTAATCAAATTTAATTTTCCTTTAAAACAAGCATCAAGAAAATTGATATCATTACCCGAATCTTGTGCACCTTTTTGAGTGAGAAAACTAGCAATATCACTACTGTTTGACTGTAAAACTTTAGCCAAACGCAACGGAGTGTCATTGTTAATGTTTTTAGCATTCACGTAAGCGCCTTTCTCAAGTAAAAATTTAATAATTGAAAGATTGCCTTTTATGATAGCAAGGTGAAGAAGAGTGTTATTGAACTTGTCAGTAATGTTAATGTTAGCTTTGTTTTGCAACAATTCTTTGACCATATTGAGAGCATCAATTTCATTCAACTCTACAACTAGATGCAAGACTGGTTTATTGTCCGCATCTTTTGCATTTGGATTGGCATTGTTTTGCAATAGTATGCGAGCTATTTCGATTCGTACATTCTGTACTGCATAATACAACGGAACCCTTTCCCAAACATCTTTGACATCAACATCCACTTTTTGATTAATCAAATTTTGCACTGCCATAATGTCACCATTGAGAGTAGCCAAGTGCAGCAGTGTTTTGTGCCCGGAAAATCGAATGTTTGCATTGGCACAATGTTCATCAATGAGTTTTGTCGCAGCCTTAGTGTTGTTGTACTGGTACGCAACATAGAGAGGAGTAATCTCGAAATCATTTTGTGCATTGACAGTACTCTCTGAAGTGACACTCGAAATAATTGCTTGGTTTCCCATCACTGCAGCATAATGCACAACCGTGGAACCATTTGCACTTTTAGCATCAATATCAGCGCCATATTTGATCAACGAAGCGACCACCTTTTCACTGCCATAAAGTGAGGCCAAATGAAGTGGTGTTGTCTTGTCCGCTGTTTGTGCATTCAAATCTACACTTTTAGTGGCCAACAACACTTCCGCCACTTGATCCCAATTGTTGATCGATGCCAAATGCAAAGGAGTGAACTGCTGTTCGGACTTGACATTGAGCTCAGTCCGATTGTCAGCGACAAGCAGTCGAACAATGTCAGTCTGATTGAATGAGGCCGCAAAGTGCAAAGGCGTGAAACCGTTCGATGATTGAGCATTCAAATCGGTTTGATTGAGTTGTAGCAAAAATTGCACAATGCTTTTGTGGCCTCTGTAGTCAGCCGTGTGCAGTGGAGTTAGCTCGAGTTGAGCTTTGTTGGCTCTCACATTCACGTTTGCGCCATTTTGCACTAAATTACGGACAAAAGTCTCATAACCAGACTCGGCGGCAATGTAGATCGGACTATGGCCTTTGTCATCTTGCGCATTAATGTTGGAACCATTCTGAATCAAAGCATACGCAACATTCCAATTGTTGTTCTCTGTAGCCACATGAATTGCCGCTTTGTTTTGCTCAAACGAAGCATTAACATTTGCGCCATTCTCAATTAGAATCGCAACGTCCTTTAGGGCAACTTTCTCGTTCGGTTGAGATGCCGCATTGTAAAGATCACGATTGATGTCCCTAAATTCGCGGCTCGTACTATCCTTGATTACAGCCACAATTTCAGGCTGGTAGTTGTCAAATTTGCGATAAACAACTCGAGTTCTACCTTGTGAGTCAGTGGGAATACGCACAATTGGATTAGCCAAATCATCAACAAAGTAACCAGACGACCAGTCACTGATCAAAGAAGACATTTGATTGTGATTGCCAACAAATTGGATGGCATAGTAAACTGATGCACCGCTTTTCCACTTTTGCAAGGGAGTTTTACTTTTCGATTCGGAAAAATTCAACTTATTATCAACTTTACTCGGAGTCTCTGAAACAAAACTTTCACTTAATTGATCGAGAACTTGGTGAATTGATCGAAAATTAGCCAACGATTTATCAACAAAATCAATCACATCCTTTCTGTCCTTTTGAATGAAATGCAAGTGCTTGACAGTGTCAAACACTCTGGTCACCTTGTGCAGAATGCCGTGGTTACTATCGATCAGGGTGTTCATGAAGTCTTTGAAAGTGACCAAACAGGACAAATACAGTTTGTTGTACTTTTCAATGTCATTCTTGTGCCAATAATTCGCAGTTAGCAGTGCATACTGCTGCACCAGAAAGTACATTATGAACACGTACACATTAATGCCGTAGAACAGCAATTGCAAAATTGCAAGACTCATTTCGTCGTTCTCGCTGGTTGGAACTGCAAAACGTTCATTGATAATGTCGGAGAGTAGTGTGTACAGTGTTCCAGTTTGGGGGGTTTTGCTACTCTCGAGAAAATGCATAATTCCGTGAGCTTTCTCAAGCATCGCAATGCGTTCATTAAGCGGCAGTGCACTAACCGCTTGTGCCTGAATAATGAAATGATCTAAAAAAGAACTCAAATGCGAAACAATAGGCTTAGTAAGGGAGTATTTAATGCCTTGCAAAATCTCCTCCTTCGCTTCCTCAATGCGATCGAGTATCTCAACTTTTGTGATCTGGATGGTTGTAAGCACATTGTTTACCTTCTTTTCAATTTCCTCAAAGCGAATCATGGATTGCTCAAATTTTTTATTGACATTGACCTCAAATTGTCTAATAGCCTCATTGTTCTGGTTTACTAGTTGCTTAATTTTTTCAACGTCCATTTTGGATTCACTATAACGTTGATCATTTTTTTTAATTTCGTTTGTTGCAATACCAAAGCTTGCAATACCGGCGACATCGGCAAGAAATCCGAGTCCTGCCATTCCTGCAACTCCTAAAACTATCAAAGGGGCAAATCGTTTGGATCGTTTTTTACTAATCTGCTGTTCTGATTCAAATTCTGCATACAACTCATCGTCATAATTAAACTCTGAATTGAAAGTCGCAATGTACTGATCATCAGTGATCGTTGTGGAACTGTTTGGTTGGTTTGAGTTCATTTTCAAATTGTCTTTTCTAATTGTGCATATAATGTAGAAATGTTCGTACAAAGTTGTACTGTGATTGCAGTGTAATGTGTGTAACTAGCTGTGAAATTGTTGTCAGTGAATTAGTTTTCAATTATTGTGATACCCAGTGATATATGAAAAGTCAAGCAAAATAGTGTTGAATTGTGATCAAATTTGTTTGTTTGATTTTGAATTTAGAAAACAAACAAAAACGAACCAAAAAACGGGGTCTCTTACATTCAGATGAATTCAGTGGTTTAAAGTTGGACAAAGGTTGAAAGCGTCACTTGACGATGATAATGTCAAGTATCTAGTCCAGGGATTGTTGAACTTGACTATTTTGAATTGCAAATCGTTTTGTTCTTTCTGTTAAATTTAAAATTTGTTATAAAATGTTTTATAGATTAAAAATCTCATGTTTGATTTAGGAAAATTACCTGATTTGTGACATCCGAAGGGTCCACAAGTTGGATCCGTTCACACTTGTATAGTTTAAGTGGTGCTGGACACGATATTGTTGAGTGTAGTATTGCAATTGGATAACAATGATTTTACGGCACTTGTCAATTTGCCAATAAATTCTGTTCAATAATATAATATTTTTTAATATATTAAAAAAAGTAAGTTTCAATTAAAGATTTACCAATAGAGGATGTTGGATTCTAGTCAAAGATCGATTTGGTTGTGATCATCAAATGTGACAAAGAAACAATTGCAAATTGATTGACTAAATTATGCAAAAAATAGAAAATTAATTTTTGTTTGATTGTAATTTAAAAAAACGAAAGCAAAAAAATAAACAAATTCTCTTACATTCAGATGAATTCAGTGGTTTAAAGTTGGCCAAAGGCTGAAAGCGTCACTTGACGATGATAATGTCTATGTATCGAGTCCAGGGATTGTTGAACTTGACTATTGTGAATTGCAAATCGTTTTGTTCTTTCTGTCCAAAGGGTCCACAAGTTGGATCCGTTCACACTTGCCTCGTTTAAGTGGTGCAGGACACGATATTGTTGACAAAGAAACAATTGTCAATTGATTGACTAAATTATGCAAAAAAAATAGTAAATTAATTTTTGTTTGATTGTAATTTAAACTAGTGGGCCCTGCGGGTGCTAAATTTGAAGCATTTGAATGTATTTTGAAAGTAATGTCCCCAAAATCGTGATTATGGGGAATAGTCGAGTGTAAGCGAAAACAAAACATCTTCCTAACCACCTAACCGACGTAACCACCTGACCGACATAAACCCAATCCATAACCATACCTACCTAACCACCTAACCACCACAAAAGCCCAATTTCAGGTCCAACTGGCAATATGTAGAATCACCCGACTTTCAGTGGTCAGAGTACACTGATCAACTGCAACAACATGATCGAGAAGAAATTGAAAGTCTGAGACTTCGCTCCAGCAACATCAACACACGACAAGAGATTGACTTGTGTATTCAGCTACTTGCGCAATTGCTCACCCTGATCGCAGCCTTATGCTTACGAAGAAAACGGCCAAATGCTCCTCCTTCGTGGACCGGAGACAAGGAACGCAGTTCGCATTGAATGAAGTTTTGAAATTTATCAAACAGGCACCTTTGCTGAGACCCAATCGAATTACCATTGTCACCGATGAAATGGAGGCATCTAGATTCATCGAGAACCAACATGACCGTCAAACCAAGCTGGAAAATGAAATTTTTTGATCGGTGAGACGTCTCCGAGTGAATCTTGTTGAGATGTGGCTCCCTCTCTACATGAACATTTGTGGTTTACGCTTAGTCACTGTGAAGTCGAACATCACCCAGTCACTTGACGTCAACATAGTCAAACATCGAACCACATCGAACAGTGACCTTGCACTATTGCTTCCCTCAATATAAAAGGCCTGCAGTCTGGTGCATTCGATTATCGTATGCTTCTTACGTGTACTGATCGTTCCCTATCGTGACTTGTGCTTACGCACCTCGTGTAGTGTGATCCTGCTCTCTTCTCCCCTGGATATCTTGGTGGCCTATCCCTGACCGTTACATCTTGGGTTGATGGACCTTTCTCTCTCTCTCTCTCTCTCTCTCTCTCTCTCTCTCTCTCTCTCTCTCTCTCTCTCTCTCTCTCTCTCTCTCTCTCTCTCTCTCCCGTTGGTTGCCGCACTCTCGTTCCAAGGATCTCTTGGAGAGATGCACTCCCAAGATCGTCCACCCTCCCTCAAGTGTAGAGGCTGTTTATTTATTCAAATAAACCTCTTTAAATTAACAAATCTAACCTTTCGAAGACCAACAAAGAACGATAAATTGTTCCGTGATAAAGTGAAAAAGTTCGCGATCGAAGTTTGCGAATCAGCTGTCAGACATGTGTTTCGTGTATACAGCAAAAGGTTTGTTAAAAGTCCGACCAAGCGGTGGACTAACGGGAGATTCGATGAGCTGTTCCGGCTGACTGCAAATGAAACCATCAAGAGCTTCTTTCCGAGTGCAAACTATTTGCCACAACACATCAACCCGGACTTTGTACTCACTCAGTTCTTCAGTGGACACGGAGCTTTTCTCTTGTGCCTGTACAATTTAAACATCAAGAGAAACGATCGGTGCCGATGCGAAGCAAGATGCCGTCAAACAGTCAAGCACGTGCTGCTCAACTGCGAAATCTACTCACAACCTATGAAGCTAGCATTTGAGACAGCCAGACTGAAATACAGATGCTTGATGGAGCTGACAGAAACTAGAAGCGCGTATCGAGTGTTCCTGAGCAAGATTCGCGAAGTCCACAGTCTTCTACATGAAGACAATATTGATTACCTATTGCATACTTTCTATCAAACTTGTTTGCCAATTTTATGTTGTAATCACAAACACCAACTTTGTTCATAATCATTCACAAAAATCTGTTCAACCATAAACACTCAAACACACACAATCATACAACCCTTAATTCAACCTGTAGCACTTTGTGTTCACCACAGGTTCAAGCGGACCTACAAACTCTCTCACAACAACTGTAAAACACTTTATAAAACCTTGATCTAAATAAAATGATTTTATACTTTAAAAACCACCTAACCACCTAACCACCTGACCGACATAAACCCAATCCATAACCACACCTACCTAACCACCTAACCACCTAATCACCTAACCACCTAACCACCTAACCAACCTAAACCCAATCCCTAAACACACCTACCTAACCACCTAACCACTAGTCTCTGAAACCACCACTATGCTGTAACCAACCTCAGCAACTTCCACAAGTCGCTCATCTCATGAGAAGCTAATCCTCCCAACTACTGCTGAACGTCTGGGTGAACTGCACTGGCTCACCGAACACCTTGTCACACTAGGCGAATAAAATAAGGCATACGGTATGGTCAGCCCGACTGGGCTCCAATTCAAAGGGAGGGACGATGTTCGTGACATTCTTAGGGACATGGCCAATGTGATCTACGAACTGACCACAGTGCCATTTGGAGGTGCTGAGCGTCAAGTCCCCAATAAACCCGACAACCTCAACCGCAGGAACTTCAAAGAATTCAGCACATGCTCTCAACCTCAATTCTCATCTCAATTTGAAGTCCCTGTTCCTTCCACTTTAACCGCATCCACCTCAACTGCTTCTCAGAAAATCTCCACCAGCACTCAACCTTGCCCTCAACCAGCAGTGTCCCAGGCTACTGGAGGTAGCGTGTTTAAAGTGCTCACTCAGATGCAGCAAAAGCTCACTCACATCTGCGGTAAAGTAGACAAACTCGACACCGAGCAGAGTGATGTGCTGTACAAAGTCGGACAGATCAGAAAAGACACTTCCCGCACTTTTGCTAAGGTCCTTCGTTCATCAATCAACAAACCTAACACACCCGAACCGCACAACCCACCAATTCTGACTCTACGCCGTCAATGAAGATCTACACTGCAGTAATCTCAGCAAATGTTTCTAAACTATCTCCAAAAGTGATCATGGAGATTGTTAAGGGCAATAGTTAATTAAGAGATGGTCCCTTGAACCCCCTCTAAAATCGCAGCATCAACAAAGGTGTTGCCCTCGACTACACAACCAAAACTGTCAGAAAGAAAATCAAGCAACATCTGGCACTAGACGACCAGCTCAACCAATTGGTCATCACGGGTTTGTGCAAAATTCGTAACACAAATCCCGTTTACCCAACCCTCGATGTGATTTTTCATCCCCCTCTCAATGACCAAAGAAGCTCTCCTCGACTCACTGACATAAGAAAAAGGTTCATTGGCTGGGTTCCGCCGTGAGATTTCCTGGGTAAAAAACCCTTTGAAAAACAACCCAAACCGCCATTTGCATCTCGGTGCCCGCAAGAAGATGTTCGTTGGAGTAACACCAGTGTAACTGTGGCAGCACCTCATTAAACTCAACTTCACAGTGGACTTTGGTTTTGGAGCAACTCAAGCCAAAGAAGTTGTTCTGGTAAAGTTCTGCACCGTTTGCATGAACTATGGCCACAACAAACGAGAATGTCCAAGCCAAACCGCCCTCTGTCTCGAATGTGCCGCCGACTTCAAGCACAACACTCCACATCAATGCCTAGGAAACCTATGCCTATGCATAAAAAAATAAAACCTTTTCAACCACCTAACCGACCTAACCACCTAACTACCTAACCACCTAACCACCTAACCACCTAACCACCTAACTACCTAACCACCTAACCACCTAACCACCTAACCACCTAACCACCTAACCACCTAACCACCTAACCACCTAACCGACCTAAACCCAATCCCTAAACACGCCTACCTAACCGACCTAACCGACCTAATCCCAATCCATAACCACAGCATAAACTACCCAAGACAATTCTCTCATATAGCATGTGACAAAATTTCCCTTTTCAATTGTTGCACTCATTGTTGGACATGTGACACAACAATGGGAACTCAAGCTTTGATCTTTTCTATCTGAGATTTGTTCGGCAGGTATACCTAAAAAACATTTTTCGCAAAAACCAAGGTTGAACTGCACATCTAGATGATATTTTAAGCACTTTGGCAAAGTTTAATGCAAATCGGTTGAGAAATGAAGGAGGAGTTATCCGTACAAGAATCGAAAATGTTGTGCCTTAGTCTTCGCTTACGCTCGACAAAAAAACGAGAGCAAAAAATAAAAGGATTCTCTTACATTCAGATGAATTCAGTGGTTTAAAGTTGCACAAAGGTTGAAAGCGTCACTGGACGATGATAATGTCAAGTATCGAGTCCAGGGATTGTTGAACTTGACTATTTTGAATTGCAAATCGTTTTGTTCTTTCTGTTAAATTTAAAATTTGTTACAAAATGTTTTATAGATTAAAAATCTCATGTTTGATTTAGGAAAATTACCTGATTTGTGACATCCGAAGGGGCCGCAAGTTGGATCCGTTTACACTTGTCTAGTTTAAGTGGTGCAGGACACGATATTGTTGAGTATAGTATTGCAATTGGATAACGATGATTTTACGGCACTTGTCAATAAATTCTGTTCAATAATATAATATTTTTTTAATATATTAAAAAAGTAAGTTTCAATTAAAGATTTACCAATAGAGGATGTTGGATTCTAGTCAAGGATCGATTTGGTTGTGATCATCAAATGTGACAAAAAAAAACAATTGCAAATTGATTGACTAAATTATGAAAAAAATAGTAAATTAATTTTTGTTTGATTGTAATTTAAAAAAACGAAAGCAAAAAAAACAGATTCTCTTACATTCAGATGAATTCAGTGGTTTAAAGTTGGACAAAGGTTGAAAGCGTCACTTGACGATGATAATGTCAAGTATCTAGTCCAGGGATTGTTGAACTTGACTATTTTGAATTGCAAATCGTTTTGTTCTTTCTGTTAAATTTAAAATTTGTTATAAAATGTTTTATAGATTAAAAATCTCATGTTTGATTTAGGAAAATTACCTGATTTGTGACATCCGAAGGGTCCACAAGTTGGATCCGTTCACACTTGTATAGTTTAAGTGGTGCTGGACACGATATTGTTGGGTGTAGTATTGCAATTGGATAACAATGATTTTACGGCACTTGTCAATAAATTCTGTTCAATAATATAATATATTAAAAAAAAGTAAGTTTCAATTAAAGATTTACCAATAGAGGATGTTGAATTCTAGTCAAGGATCGATTTGGTTGTGATCATCAAATGTGACAAGGAAACAATTCCATTGAGTGACTAAATTATGCAAAAAATAGTAAATTAATTTTTGTTTGATTGTAATTTAAACTAGTGGGCCCTGTGGGCAATTGATTGTAATTTAAAAAAATCGAGAGAAAAAAACAGATTCTCTTACATTCAGATGAATTCTCTGATTTAGAGTTGGAAAAATCAGGTTGAAGGCGTGGTTTGACGATAAAGCTCAAGTTTTTTAAAAATGACAAAATCGTTTTTTTCTGTTAAATTTAAGATTTATTACAAAAAAATGTTTTATATATTAAGAAATACTTTGTACAAGTCCCGCAAAACTGACGTTGCCTCTGGGACTTGTACAAAGCCGCTGGCAGCAAGCTGCCAGCGGGCCCAAACCACTCCTAATACAATCACACAACAAAAATTAAAGTAAAGAAATTAAAAACTACATAACCTAAACTTACACCTAACGACGCCCAACAGCAACTTAACAACCTAACCTAACCTAACCCAAAACCCAATCCAACACGGCATCTAACCTAACCTAAAATAGTGCTTTGCACGATCATTCTGTCACAAATTCATGAAACAATTTTTTGTAAAACATTTATTAATCTTGTATAAATATTTAAAACTCAATAAAACCCTTTTCAACCTAACCTAAACCTACTCCTAACCAGCCCCAACATTCGCCAATCCACATAACCTAACCTAACCCAAAACCCATCCTAACACGGCACCTAACCTACCAAACACTTAACTTAAAACCCAACCCAACACGGCACCTAACCTAACCCAAAACCTATCCTAACACAGCACCTAACCTACCAAACACCTAACCAAAACCCCCAACCCAATACGGCACCTAAGCTAACCCAAAACCTATCCTAAAACGGCACCTAACCTACCAAACACCTAACTCAAAACCCAACCCTACACGGCACCTAACCTAACCCAAAACCCATCCTAACACGGCACCTAACCTACCAAACACCTAACTCAAAACCCAACCCAACTCACTACACCACAATTTTAATATAAGTAGGATTATTAAGAAAATTACCTGAATTGTCAAAATCGCAAGACTCACAAGTTGAATTCGTCCTCTGTTGGATTTTTGCCACAGATCACTTTGGTCGGGATCACCACCAATTGTGACAAAAGAAACAAAATTGCCAATTGATCTACCAATTTAAGCTTTTTTTCTTGCTAGAAAGCGCTAATTAAAAAATAAATTTGATAATTATAATTAATTGATCTAATAGTCGTGGCTGTTTACGTACCAAAGGTCGAGAACAATTTTTTTAATTCAACTTAAAATTTTTGTTGTAAATTTTTGAGTTGATTATCGGCAAACAAAATAGAACGCAAATTCAAATTCGGTAAGACGAGTTAAACAAATGCGTCTTGTATGCTAGTTTATATATCAGCAAGCCTGCCTCAGACAGACAGATACATTTCAGAGTAAAGACAATTCTAATCATTTGGCAAATTATAACTGATCACATGAGCAACTTTTGGTTGGCACAAACATTATCATCTTTTTGTGAGTCATTCGTCACGAAGCGCCTTCATGATCATGATCACTCGAGCCACTTTTGTGGTTGTCGTTGTTTTGACAAAATTAATTGTCGGAGCGGAACGTCGAGCGAGCGAAGCGAGCGAGTAAGTGAAGTGACGACTCTGCGTTGACTCAATTGGAAAAGGCTTGTGTAGAGGATTCCGGCTATACGGTTCAATGGATCGGTTTGAAAATTTAACACAATGTTCTGGTTGGGGTAAAGATGTGCATTGCCCAAATAAGTCACTATAAGTCAAAGGGCAACGGAACAACGATTTTTAAAAATTTTTCCATAAAAATGTTAATGAGTTGACGAGTGTGTCAATGAGGACCCATCGATGACTGAACTGGTAAAGAAGAGTGTTCGCGATACCGCCGCTCCGACTTCACGCCAACGGCGTCACTTAAGACTAGTATATTAAAAAATGTTTTTCATTAGAAATGAGTTTCATGTTCCGGCAGAGCATAATGCAGTTCGCTTTGATTCACTTTTCTTTTAATGATAAGAATCCTTTCTTATCAAGGCAACACTTGCGAGTAAACAAACAAGAGAGCTTGTGAATCGTTTCATCGTGGTGTTTGATTTGATTAGTCATACATTTTTCCTTATAAGTGACAAATGTTTTCCAATTGAAACTGAAATACAAGCAAGCAAATGTGTATAAAACCACACAAACAATGATGCCATATTGACGGAATAGTACACTGCAGTGGTCTTCAGTTTTGCTTTTCCTTAGCTTTGGCAGAACAAGCTTATCACACGAGTCGACGATATAAAGTCAATTTAACGAGAACTCACAGACAGACTGATGATGATGATGATGATGATGATTGATGTATGCCATTGCAAAGAAAAACCACTTGTTGTGCCGCTTTCGGTTGATCGTCTCAACTGATTTCTGGTGAAGTCGAATTTGGTCATGTTTATCGTACATTTTGTTGTTTTTCAGAAAATTTCATCGGTGCAACGAAAGGCGATTCATATTTCGATGCCAGCCAAGTAAATGAGTGTAGGAATATAACTGTTTTTCATCGTTAGGTCAGTTATTAATAAATTTCATAGAATTGACAGATTTTGCTTCGGAAATTTTCTGAGCAAATAGTAAAATGAGCACATTCACTAACAAATCGAAGCTGCAAAGATAGAATTGGAAACTATTTTGAAACAGATATTAATATAATAAAAATATATAAATAAATTAATTATTGAAAATATATCGTCGTTTTTATTAATCATAGCCATTCTATTGAATTTCCTTATACATAATTATAAATGGGTTTGTACGTTCTAACTTAGTCTATCAAAACTGTACCCAGTTTACAGGTTCATTATTGGCACAAGAATGACATTGAAAAGTACAACAAACTGTATTTGTCCTGTTTGGTCACTTTCAAAGACTTCATGAATACCCTGATCGATAGTAACCACGGCATTCTGCACAAGGTGACCAGAGTGTTGGACACTGTGAAGTACTTGGATTTCATTCAAGAGGACAGAAAGGATGTGATTGATTTTGTTGATAAATGGTTGGCTAATTTTCGATCAATTCACCAAGTTCTCGATCAATTAAGTGAAAGTTTTGTTTCAGAGACTCCGAGTAAAGTTGATAATAAGTTGAATTTTTCCGAATCGAAAAGTAAAACTCCCTTGCAAAAGTGGAAAAGCGGTGCATCAGTTTACTATGCCATCCAATTTGTTGGCAATCACAATCAAATGTCTTCTTTGATCAGTGACTATTCGTCGGGTTACTCTGTTGATGATTTGGCTAATCCAATTGTGCGTATTCCCACTGACCCGCAAGGTAGAACTCGAGTTGTTTATCGCAAATTTGACAACTACCAGCCTGAAATTGTGGCTATAATCAAGGATAGTACGAGCCGCGAATTTAGGGACATCAATCGTGATCTTTACAATGCGGCATCTCAACCGAACGAGAAAGTTGCCCTTAAGGACATTGCGATTCTAATTGAGAATGGCGCAAATGTTAATGCCTCGTTTGAGCAAAACAAAGTGGCAATTCATGTGGCTACAGAGAACAACAATTGGGATCAAGTGGCGGAAGTGTTGTTGGCCACTAAAAGTGTAGATTTGAATGCACAAACAGCGGACAAGACAACACCACTTCATTTGGCCTCACTTTATGGCAGTGAAAAGGTGGTCGCTTCGTTGATCAAATATGGCGCTGATATTGATGCTAAAAGTGCAAATGGTTCCACGGTTGTGCATTATGCTGCAGTGATGGGAAACCAAGCAATTATTTCGAGTGTCACTTCAGAGAGTACTGTCAATGCACAAAATGATTTCGAGATTACTCCTCTCTATGTTGCGTACCAGTACAACAACACTAAGGCTGCGACAAAACTCATTAATGAACATTGTGCCAATGCAAACATTCGATTTTCCGGGCACAAAACACTGCTGCACTTGGCTACTCTCAATGGTGAAATTATGGTAGTGCAAAATTTGATTAATCAAAAAGTGGATGTTGATGTCAAAGATGTTTGGGAAAGAGTTCCGTTGTATTATGCAGTACAGAATGTACGAATTGGAATAGCTCGCATACTATTGCAAAACAATGCCAATCCAAATGCGAAAGATGCGGACAATAAACCAGTCTTGCATCTAGTTGTAGAGTTGAATGAAATTGATGCTCTCAAAATGGCAAAAGTGTTGGTACAAAACAGGGCTAATGTCAACATTACTGACAAGTTCGACAACACTCTTCTTCATATTGCTATCATAAAAGGCAATCTTTCAATTATTAAATTTTTACTTGAGAAAGGCGCTGACGTGAATGCTAAAAACATTAACAATGACACTCCGTTGCGTTTGGCTAAAGTTTTACAGTCAAACAGTAGTGATATTGCTAGTTTTCTCACCCAAAAAGGTGCACAAGATTCGGGTAATAATATCGATTTTCTTGATGCTTGTTATAAAGGTAATTTAAATTTAATTAAATATTTACACGAAGTTCGGGCAGTTGATATTCATGTGAAAGATAGTGATAATCGAAATGGATTGTTTAGAGCAATTAATGGAAAAGGAAATTTAGAAGTTTTCAAATATTTAGTGAATATTGGTGTTAGTATTCATGAAATCTATTTATCAAGAGAATTTCAATCAAGTTTTCCACTAGTGAATCTTGCAGCTGCTAATAATATGTTTGATATTTGCAAATATTTAATTGAAAAAGGAGCAGATTTTAAAAGTGGCGACAGCGAGAATAGATCTCCATTACATCATGCAGCATTTAATAACAATTTAGAAATGGTCAAATATTTACTAAATTTAGGACTTGATGTTAATGTTATTGCTGATAGCCTTAATCCGTGGGATGTTCGTTCTGAAGGCGTGACACCATTGTTTGACTCAATCAATGGCAAAGGTGACTCGAAACTAGTCAAATACCTCATCAAATCAGGCGCACGAACAAATATAACCGATAACATGGGTAAAACAGCTTTAACTTACGCAACAGAAAATAATAAACCAGACATAAAACAATATTTAGAACAACTTCCAACCGACCCTACAGTGCAAACCCAAATCGACACCAACTCACTCTTTTTTGCCGCAGCACAAAACAACCTCAAACTAGTTGAGCAGTGTTTGAACAAAAACATTTCTGTTAACATGAAGGATGAGGATGACGGTCAGACTCCACTGTATCGAGCTATCTACTACAGTGGCAAATTGGACATGATCAAATTATTGATTTCGAAAGGTGCAGATGTCAAACAGTTTGATGTTACTAAGTTAGAGAATTTAGTCTACCTTTCAATTGTTAAGCGAAAATTCGATGTTGCTACGTATCTTATTGAAAACGGAGCTAACTTTCAGACTGCCGGTATTTCCGGTAACACTCCACTGCACGGTGCAATTGAGGTAGATAGAATTGACATTTTCAATGATCTGCTCGTAAGAGATGCTTATGATAATCGAGGGAAATCGACTTTCAAAACTGTGTTTGATTTACTGGCTAAAGCTCGAAATGAGAAGCTGATCAAGTATTTGGTTTTTGAGTACAGAGACAAACAGGAACGTACAATGCTGCATAAGGCTGCTGCACAGGGTGACATTATGAATGTAAAATTTTTGCTTGAACGTGGCGCTCATGTAAACGCTGCAGACAAACTTAAGAATACACCAACGCATTTAGCTGCTCAAAATGGCCATTCAGAAACATTTAAACTCTTGATGAAACAGAATTGTGTTGACATTTTTGCCATAAATAGCTACAAGCAAACGGCGCTTCTAGTAGCACAATACAATCACAAAGATGCCGTAGCAGAATATTTGAGCGAACGTATGATAATAAAACCGAAAAGTTTGACTCGATTCAGAAGGTCCACCTTTTCCCGTGACTCAATTCCATCCTCTAGAATGGACCTGTACATTCGATTATCCGAGCATAACACAATGCTGCACCTGGCTGCCATCAAAGATGACATTAAAGCGGTGCACAGTTTGATTGATCAAAAAATGCCTGTTGAAGCAAAAGATGTTTGGGGAAGGCCACCGCTGTATTATGCAGTGCAGAAGGGTCGTACCGAGATTTCTCGCATACTATTGCAAAACAATGCCAATCTAAATGCAAAAGATGCGGACAATAAACCAGTTTTGCATCTAGTTACCGATTTAAATGAAATTGATGCTCTTAATATGGCAAAAGTGTTGGTACAAAACAGGGCTAATGTCAACATTACTGACAAGTTCGACAACACTCTTCTTCACCATGCAAGCATGAAAGGCTATCTTTCAATTATTAAATTTTTATTTGAGAAAGGCCACTCTACCAAATATGAACTCTCTGTAGAAGGTAAACATACCTGAAACCCATAGGTAGAAAGAAAATGCTTTTACCCTATACAAAAGGCAATTTTTGGCAATATACTTTCTGTAGAGGGTATATTGCATGCTCTTTCAAACTCTCTGTAGAGGTCATTTTTGGAAATTTACCTTCTGTGAAGGGTTTGATATGTTTCTCTTTATAGATTGAATTACTAACATAATATTTTAAATTCAAATAATTATTTATTGAATACTCAAAAATAATAATTAAAATAAAAAGAATAATACATAGAATAATCAAAATACAATAAGTCATTTTTGTTTCAATTTTCGTTGTTTTTTCTTAATAGGAAGGCCAACGTTCGAGTTTGATTTCGACTTGATTTGATCTCTAAGTTCGACTAATTTTCGTTTAGCTTCTGACTTTTTGTATCGCTCCTCTGTTTTTTGGATGGCCACTGATTTCAAAGATTTGAGTTCTTCTTCATATAATTTCCAAATTAAAGGACCAGAATAATCTGAATCAGTAGAATTTTGAGCAAATAATTTGTAATCAAAGAACTCTTCAAATGGCAACATTTCATAATCTTCGTCTTGTTCGATTAAAGACTCGTCATTTCCCGTTGGAGGCAGACTATTAAATAAATCAAAAATAATTATATAAAGTTTTAATCGTAATTTACATACCCATAAGAATCGAGCTGGTCGCTAAGATTGTTGTTCGAGCCATGAGAAGTTCTACAAAATTAAATTAATCGCTAAGTTTATGATAATTTTTTAGATCAAAAGTACAACTTACGTGACTGAGTCTTTCTTTAGTTTCTTTGAAATTGTGACTTTGTTTTCAGTCTTTTTTGTTTCGTATGAGCGCAATGATGGAGGGAAAAGATTGTGTTTGCGAAGTTTCTTCGCTCTTGATTGGAATCGTCCGTGAATTCGATGTCCCATCATAACCTTGAAAATAAAAATAATTAAAATAAAAAAATGAATAACAATTACAAGAATACCTCAAAAGCAGAGTAATTAACTTTTTCAAACTGAGGAAATTTAGCCATCATTAAATTCCAACATAGATTTGCCTTCGGAAATTCAGATAAAAATTTTCCCCCAATTGAAAAACACAAATCTAGCGGAATATCGTAAGGAAATAAAAACATTAAACGTTCAGCTATTTCTCCAATCCATTTCTTCAGATAGAAATCAAATTGATTTATAGTTTCCGATATTGAAGAGAGATCATCGATAGATTGTTTGGTGGAATCAGGCAAAAGTATCAAAAAAACCGATTCGGGAGAACCTTTGTTCCAGAAAAACTTTGAAAAATCTATTCCACTCGAATTGAACTTTTTGTTATAAACATAATTATTTAAATCCTTGTAAATAGTAAGGGGGGCGTACTTTAATCACGTGATCAAGGGTTGGAGGGAAGGGGGGTTTGGCAAATGATCACACATTGATCACGAAAAAAGTGAGGGGGGTCAGATAAAATCCAAATCATCTTTAAAAGGGCAATTTTCTTTAAAAATAGAAATAATTTAGCCCCTGCTTTCGAAGAATTTGGTGATGATCAGCGAGGAGATGTCAATGAGTCTATTCGAATCATCATAGTCTCCGATTATGAAGACGACACTGACATTGACGATACAGTCAGTATGATCATATTTGATTGATTTGGTTTTGTTCTTATATAAATGCCAATTTTGATTAAAATTTATATGATATTCTTTAAAATGGCTTATTAATTGGAATGGGTAGAGAAATAAATACAGTTTGATCAAAAAGTGTATGTATAGGGGGGGGTCTGGCCTTTGATCACGACCTGATCACATGGGGGATGGGAGAGTTCAAAAAGTCGATTTTCTTGATCACGTGATTAAAGTACGCCCCCTAAGACGAGGCTGCAGGTTAAAGATAAGATGCGGTTGAATTATTTGAGATTGACCACACTTGAGAAAAGCCAATTCCAAAGTAGGGGAAATCGGAATCGGTTGCGGTGTGGTTTCTTCAATAATTTCAGGCAATTCACCATCAACACAATCAAAATTTTCGACACCAATTTCCTTGTCAAAATGTTTCTTAGTTACATTTAACTGTGCAACTGGTTCGGAATCGCGCGATTCGACAAAAGAATTCTTGGTAACACGAGTAAATAAAGTTTTCTTAGGAAATTCGGGAAACTTGAGAATGATTTTCATTTTTTCAAAACAATCAG
The DNA here is from genome assembly GCA_023373905.1 of Rhizoglyphus robini. Classification (NCBI taxonomy): domain Eukaryota; kingdom Metazoa; phylum Arthropoda; class Arachnida; order Sarcoptiformes; family Acaridae; genus Rhizoglyphus; species Rhizoglyphus robini. The sequence goes on along the minus strand of JAKIJQ010000031.1, from coordinate 922,252 downwards.
ATTTAGCCTTGTGACTAATTTCATTCTTATTGGCATCATATAAATCGGTAATCAATAATTTACTAAAGAAATCTTTAGAATCGTTGATGTCATCTACGAAAAAAATACAGTGAAAATAAATAATAATAATAATTGTAAACTGGTTACCAAAAAAATTAAAATTTACATCCCAATTTTGCTCAATGACAAATTCAAGGTGAAATATTTTCCAAAGAAGATTAATGTTCATCTCCATGATAGGCGTAAATTGATAAGATTGCATTCACAAGAGACAAAACTCATCCGGTAAAAATAAAACTGTTCACACGAGGTGACCATGTGCTCGAATGAGAAAAGGAGGAGTGACAACAAAGCAGCTGCCACACCGCAAAGAGGCGCCATTCGGAGGAGATTCAATTTGAGTCCAAATAGCCGACTAGCACGAATGACTCATTATGACTGTAATGTTCACGCACCGATACCATCACATATGTCACAATAGCCGTTATCGCTAACTGGCAGTTAGTAACTGTTCATTCGTCGGCCTCGTTGTTTGCATCAGTCGCCTTGCGTAACCTTATTAGTTCTCTTTTGTTATTTCTGGATCGACCAAATTCAATAAGATTCAAGTCTTATTTGCGAACCAATGGCCGAACTTGCTTTCAAAGACCTTATCAATGACTCTCCTTTCGAAATTGCCTACCATCGACATATAAGGGAGAAAGATTTACCTGGTTATTCTCGATCTTCATGCATTCCAGAATGTCATTTTACGTTTGATTCTATATTCAATTATGAAATTCATGTGGAAAATTGCCACCCCGAAGAATTTTTGCAATGCATCTCTAGGTATAGATATTTTTAAATACATTTATATTTTATTGACTTTTATATTGTTCTAGAGTTTTGCAAGCTAACACTTCAGACGCCATTCGTAGTGAGTCGTTTGGAGGTTTTGATTTGAATGAAAATCAAATGGATGTTGACACCTGCGATAGATCTGTGAATGAGAACTCGTTCGCTTCAGTTGAGAATTTTCCAATGCCTTTTGATTCAAGTCAACATCAAGAAGGTTGTAATAATCAAACAGAACAGCCTTTTGACGAGACCGAAACCGACAACAATGAAGACATGTTCAATGTTTCGTCGGATTTTAACTCTGAAGATACTTTTGCTATATTTTTGTCTAAAATTAAGCGTGTTATGGATTTATCCGATTTTCAGTTTGTTCAAATCATGTTTCACGCCATTATGGAAGCTCGAGTTACGTCAAACGTAACTTTATCAGCATTAAAAAATGTAATCTTTATTCTCATAACAGCATTTTTTAATCACTCAACACTTAAAAGTAAACAACAAGTGATGGAAACTATTTTAAATTTTGCCAAATCTGATTACCTTCAAAATTCTTATACAAAAAGCCAAGAAGTTCCGTACATCGAACCGCAGCCAATAACTATTAATGGAAAAACTGTTGGACAATACATCGACATTAAACGACAAGCAGCATTAATGTTAAAGAACAGCTCATTAGTGAAAAGTATTCTCAAGGAAGAAGATGAAGATATTGATTTGGGTGACATTGATATTTTTAGCGAGACGAAGTTCGAAAGAACGAAGTCGAAGACTAATAGTTTTACTCTGTCTGTCCGTCCGTCCGTTGCTTTCTTGCCAGAAGAAACTACACCACCCCTAGCAACCAAACTTGGCACACACACTCCACACCATGTGAAACGGTTACATTCCAAAAATCAGCATCCTAGGTTATCTGGTTGTGGAGATATTATCTAAAAAGATCTTTTTTCTGAACACGTTGGTATGACGTAAACAAAATATGTGGGACATGTGGGTAGCAGTGACCAAATTATATATTTTTACACCCATTACAGAAGAGTAACGTCATATGTGAATTATTGAAAAGTGGGCATTTGTTTTGTTTTGATTAGTTTTGAAGTTGAGATACTTACAATCACAATTGCAAGACTCTAGGCTGCCTTCACTTCAATTATTTGACCACAAATGCAATTCGTGAACACATTTTTGGAGACGAACGACATCTAACCAATACAAAGACAGTTTTTATTACATTTTCTGGTTTAATCGAGTGTTTTTGTCCCAAAGTTACCATAATTGCCTTGTGTTTAACCCGATGTATCACCTGCAACAAGTCTCTATCGTCTCCATTTTAAAATAAGAAAGAAAACTTACCTTATGTCTTTGAATATGTCAGTTTGTAGGGGATAGAAGAAATTCAAGACAACAAGGAGAGAGTTATCAATGCTCCAACACAAAGGTTATGAAACTTATACCTTATGATGGCATTCCAAAATGAATCAATATAGATATCCTTGCACCTGATCCAAGTAGAGCCTTCCATATCTATACAACGGTGTGTTTCAAGTGAAGTTGTCGATGCACAACCGACAGTCCATCATCTGTATTTTGAAGATCTCCCTTAATTATATCAACAGTTCTGTAAGAAGACATTGTAGTGATTGCTTGACAGTGAATAGTGCTGCTTTGGAGGAACAGTTGGTCAAATTAAATTTAATTATTTGTAAAGTTTTCAATTTGTGGTCTGTCTTGGTGGCCAAACTGCAAGATTTACCTCCAAAGGTATGATTCTCCAGTGAGGAGACATTCGCGTTAATTCTTTAGTCAATAATTCTTAAAACACAACACGGTTAGTATTCTTTGCTTTGCAGCAGAATTTACATGGTGTTGACAGTTTTATTGTTTGTTTAAATAAAGGTTGTTACACGGAGATATTTGTCTTTGATTCTGAAACAAACATGTTGAACATTGTACAACACTGCACACATTTTCACACTCTAACAATTGATGTACCAGCAATGTTCAAACGAGAAGTGGAAACATATCTTTCATACAGCGGGACTGTATAAAGTTAGTTCATTGTATAGAAATAATACTAAACTATATTTTATCATAATCAAAACTTCGTCTCGCTACTTTCCCGGCTTGCCGGAATTTTTAATAGTGAGTTGACTTGCTGTCCGGAGCGAAGAAAGCGAATACTAGCAAGACTTCGTATTCAACTTGGAATTGATGACTTTACTGTGACGACATTTAAATCTAAGTTTATCATTTGTTATTGTTCTTTTACTAATGTTCCAGTTGAGCAGAGATTAAAACGAAAAGATATATTTCTCGTTTTTGTCGCAAGTAGAGCCATGATGAAAAACGCAAATGCTTCGATCAACGATCTTTTAGAACCACTCGTGAATGATCTACAGTTGTTGACCGATGTTGGTCTTAAAGTTAATATTCAAACTGGCCCAACAACTGTTGTACCGAAAACAATCAAAGTTGCTCTTTCAACTATTGTCGGTGATAACTTAGGCAAGTTACTTTTTTGTTACCTATTTATATTTACATTACATTTATATCTATTTTGTATGTAACAGGCGAATATGAATTGCTATCTCTTAAAACTGCTTTTTATAGCTTTTTAAACTGGATTTATTTGTCGTCAGTGTGGCTGTACTCACAAGACAATGCAGAGAAAGCTAAATTCGATAGATTTCAAGTTATTTGGTTCTGAAGACGATTTAGCTCAATACAAGGCCGATGTTGTCAAAGCACTTGAGCTAATGCAGAAACGACAAGAAGCCGAACTAATCAAGCCACTTTCAAAATATATGATCAACAAATACTTTAAAATGCAAAGCAAATTTGGCGTCATCAACGAATGTATCTTTACTAGAATTACAGGTGTTACAATTTTCAATATCGGTAAGATGTCTATGTAAATAATATGATTTATTTATTTATGGTTAACTAGGACCAGCAGACATTTTACATGATCTCGCTATGGGAGTAGTTCCCCGTTTGATAGACATCATTTTACGAAACGCCATTTTAAATATGACATTAGAAGACATCAAAAGAAAGATAGAAAACTTTAGTTTCTTTAATGGGAAAATTAAAGTAAGTTTGGTCACTCGATGCAACAAGAAAAGATTCCAATTCCACGCGAAAGCAGTCCAGGTTTGTATCCATTCTTTTGTGACTTTAATTCAACAGAATATTTTTCTATAGAATATGGAGCTATTGTGTCGCCTCGAAGAAATCTTTCTGGATAATTTTGATCGCACTAATTCTAACATCGGTTACCGACTATTCAGAGCATTGCACAACTTTTGTGTGATTTCAATGTCTGATGAAATCCATTCTTCGGATCTTGATAAGTTGGATAGCAATGCCGAATATTTGCACGTACTTTGTAAAGAACTCGAGGACGACGGCAAATCAGATGAACTCGAAGATTTTGATTCAGAAGATGCTGATGAAGACGAACTTGAGCGAGAAGAACGTGAAATTATAACTCTCGAAGAGGAGGAAGAACGATCAAATTCAACTGATAGTAATACCAAGGAAGTTGTGAATAAGAAAAATAGAAGATACGCAATATTTTCAAAGGTATTTTTGTAAATTTAATTTGATTTACATGATTTTAACCTAAATATGTTTAGTTGCATAATTTAATGCATTACAGTGACCTAATTCGAATGTATGGTCCACTTGTTTTGCATTCATCCCTTATGTACGAAAGGAAGCATGTTTATTTTAAGAACTTGGCTTCTATCATGCGTAATTTCAAAAACCCTTGCTTCACATTTGCTAGTCGACACCAAGTATCAATTGTACTTTGGCTCAAAAATTTTCTCCATACTGATTTCTTTGACCCTTTTCGAAGACCGTGTGAAGGAAAAGTAAACTCAATTTTATTTTCAATTGATGAAAATTCAACTAGAAACAAACAATTGCAAGTGTTCAACTCTAACAAGTGTCTGCTTCAAAAATTACTTCTGAGCCGAGTCGAATACTACATGCACATTACTAGTTACTATGAAGATTCAAAGGGAACTAATTTCGCGTGTGGTTTTTGTGTTCAAACTGAAACCGAGTACAAAGCGAGACTTTGGTAAAATCGACACTAAAAGCAAATGTAAATATGAACTTCTCGAATTTTATTCTACAAATCTAGTTTATGTAGATGTCCGACTTCTTCACCATCGCCATCATTTTTGGCATTACGATAATTTTGAAAAGCAGCACATATTTATTCGAGGACTAATGTAATAATTACACTTAAATTTTGTATTTACAATTTAATTCTATGTTCTCTGATTGATGAAATAAATGTAAACATTTTAAAGCGAATTAGACATGGTGTTTTAATTAATTAATTAATCTTTTAATAAAATCATATGTATTCATTCATGTTTGTGCCGCTATGGCCTAAATACCTTTTTATAGAAAGCATTTGATGTGCTTTTCATGGAAGGAAAGTTCGTTTACCTTTTATAAAGGGTTTATTTACAACATTTCGAGTTCTGCTTTGTATGGAGGGTGATTCGGTTTCTTGTCATAAATGGAAAAACGATTGTCTTTCTATGCGAGGCATTTATAAGACTATACCTTGTGTTGAAGGTAAAACGTAGAAATGCCCTCTACATTAGGCTGACGATTGGCCGTAAAGTCTTCTGAACAGGAATACACCGTTTTGTGTTATAATAGCAGCGTCACTGAGCAGTGACAAAAATAATTAGCATTGATTTGTGTTGCACGTATTCAGAAGACTTTACGGCCGATCGTCAGCCTACTCTACAGAGAGCCAAGACTTTTAAGAGTGGCGCTGACGTGAATGCTAAAAACATTAACAATGACACTCCGTTGCGTTTGGCTAAAGTTTTACAGTCAAACAGTAGTGACATTGCTAGTTTTCTCACCCAAAAAGGTCTAGTACCTTGTGACTGGTTGTTCAATTGAAAATTGATATATTGCACAGTACAGAAGGCAATTAACTCGGGTCTAGTACTTTGTGACTGGTTGTTCAATTGAAAATTAATATATTGCACAGTACAGAAGGCAATTAACTCGGGTCTAGTACTTTGTGACTGGTTGTTCAATTGAAAATTGATATATTGCACAGTACAGAAGGCAATTAACTCGGGTCTAGTACTTTGTGACTGGTTGTTCAATTGAAAATTGATATATTGCACAGTACAGAAGGCAATTAACTCGGGTCTAGTACTTTGTGACTGGTTGTTCAATTGAAAATTGATATATTGCACAGTACAGAAGACAATTAACTCGGGTCTAGTACCTTGTGACTGGTTGTTCAATTGAAAATTGATATATTGCACAGTACAGAAGGCAATTAACACGGGTCTTGTACCTTGTGACTGGTTGTTCAATTGAAAATTGATATATTGCACAGTACAGAAGGCAATTAACACGGGTCTTGTACCTTGTGACTGGTTGTTCAATTGAAAATTGATATATTGCACAGTACAGAAAACAATTAACTCGGTTCTAGTACCTTGTGACTGGTTGTTCAATTGAAAATTGATATATTGCACAGTACAGAAGGCAATTAACTCGGGTCTAGTACCTTGTGACTGGTTTTTCAATTGAAAATTACCATAAATTACATTTTTCCTTCCAATGTGCACTGTTGTCTCATGTCGATTTGATATATTGCACAGTACAGAAGACAATTAACTCGGGTCTAGTACCTTGTGATTGGTTGTTCAATTGAAAATTACCATAAATTACATTTTTCCTTCCAATGTGCACTGTTGTCTCATGTCGATTTGATATATTGCACAGTACAGAAGACAATTAACTCGGGTCTAGTACCTTGTGACTGGTTGTTCAATTGAAAATTGATATATTGCACAGTACAGAAGGCAATTAACACGGGTCTTGTACCTTGTGACTGGTTGTTCAATTGAAAATTGATATATTGCACAGTACAGAAGGCAATTAACTCGGGTCTAGTACCTTGTGACTGGTTGTTCAATTGAAAATTAATATATTGCACAGTACAGTAAACAATTAACTCGGTTCTAGTACCTTGTGACTGGTTGTTCATGTTAAGAAGTGGCTCCCTCTCTGTATGACCATTTGTCATATTGTGCTTAGTCATACTGAAGTCACTATGTCTGCAGTCACTCAGTGTGAACATAGCCGACCTTCACTGCCTTTATAAGCACGTGTTGCTGATGTGCTTCGTCATCGTATGCTTTGTACGTGTACCGATCGGTTGTTTGTTTGACTTGTGCTTACAAACCTCTCCTTCTATTTTGCTAGGTTGTGTTCTCCCTCTCTCAGTTGGTCTCTCCACAATTCTATTCATTGGTACCTCGTTCTGGTCATCCTCTGGTGAACTATTGGTGGCTCGTACCCTTGAAGAATCCTTGGTGATCAGCAATCCCAAGTTCTTATCTATTTATTCAGTGATCTTATTTATTCAAATAAACTGCTTTTAACTAACAGTTCAATTGAAAATTAATATAAATTACATTTTTTCCTTCCAATGTCCACTGTTGTCTCATGTCGATTTGATATATTGCACAGTACAGAAGACAATTAACTCGGGTCTAGTACCTTGTGACTGGTTGTTCAATTGAAAATTAATATAAATTACATTTTTCCTTCCAATGTCCACTGTTGTCTCATGTCGATTTGATATATTGCACATTGTAAATGACAATTAACTCGGGTCTAGTACCTTGTGACTGGTTGTTCAATTGAAAATTAATATAAATTACATTTTTCCTTCCAATGTCCACTGTTGTCTCATGTCGATTTGATATATTGCACATTGTAAATGACAATTAACTCGGGTCTAGTACCTTGTGACTGGTTGTTCAATTGAAAATTAATATAAATTACATTTTTCCTTCCAATGTCCACTGTTGTCTCATGTCGATTTGATATATTGCACAGTACAGAAGACAATTAACTCGGGTCTAGTACCTTGTGACTGGTTGTTCAATTGAAAATTAATATAAATTACATTTTTCCTTCCAATGTCCACTGTTGTCTCATGTCGATTTGATATATTGCACAGTACAGAAGACAATTAACTCGGGTCTAGTACCTTGTGACTGGTTGTTCAATTGAAAATTAATATATTGCACAGTACAGAAGGCAATTAACTCGGGTCTAGTACTTTGTGACTAGTTGTTCAATTGAAAATTGATATATTGCACAGTACAGAAGACAATTAACTCGGGTCTAGTACTTTGTGACTAGTTGTTCAATTGAAAATTGATATATTGCACAGTACAGAAGGCAATTAACTCGGGTCTAGTACTTTGTGACTGGTTGTTCAATTGAAAATTGATATATTGCACAGTACAGAAGGCAATTAACTCGGGTCTAGTACTTTGTGACTGGTTGTTCAATTGAAAATTGATATATTGCACAGTACAGAAGGCAATTAACTCGGGTCTAGTACTTTGTGACTGGTTGTTCAATTGAAAATTGATATATTGCACAGTACAGAAGGCAATTAACTCGGGTCTAGTACTTTGTGACTGGTTGTTCAATTGAAAATTGATATATTGCACAGTACAGAAGGCAATTAACTCGGGTCTAGTACTTTGTGACTGGTTGTTCAATTGAAAATTGATATATTGCACAGTACAGAAGGCAATTAACTCGGGTCTAGTACTTTGTGACTGGTTGTTCAATTGAAAATTGATATATTGCACAGTACAGAAGGCAATTAACTCGGGTCTAGTACTTTGTGACTGGTTGTTCAATTGAAAATTGATATATTGCACAGTACAGAAGGCAATTAACTCGGGTCTAGTACTTTGTGACTAGTTGTTCAATTGAAAATTGATATATTGCACAGTACAGAAGGCAATTAACTCGGGTCTAGTACTTTGTGACTGGTTGTTCAATTGAAAATTGATATATTGCACAGTACAGAAGGCAATTAACTCGGGTCTAGTACTTTGTGACTAGTTGTTCAATTGAAAATTGATATATTGCACAGTACAGAAGGCAATTAACTCGGGTCTAGTACTTTGTGACTAGTTGTTCAATTGAAAATTGATATATTGCACAGTACAGAAGGCAATTAACTCGGGTCTAGTACTTTGTGACTGGTTGTTCAATTGAAAATTGATATATTGCACAGTACAGAAGGCAATTAACTCGGGTCTAGTACTTTGTGACTGGTTGTTCAATTGAAAATTAATATAAATTACATTTTTCCTTCCAATGTCCACTGTTGTCTCATGTCGATTTGATATATTGCACAGTACAGAAGGCAATTAACTCGGGTCTAGTACTTTGTGACTAGTTGTTCAATTGAAAATTGATATATTGCACAGTACAGAAGGCAATTAACTCGGGTCTAGTACTTTGTGACTGGTTGTTCAATTGAAAATTGATATATTGCACAGTACAGAAGGCAATTAACTCGGGTCTAGTACTTTGTGACTGGTTGTTCAATTGAAAATTAATATAAATTACATTTTTCCTTCCAATGTCCACTGTTGTCTCATGTCGATTTGATATATTGCACAGTACAGAAGGCAATTAACTCGGGTCTAGTACTTTGTGACTAGTTGTTCAATTGAAAATTGATATATTGCACAGTACAGAAGGCAATTAACTCGGGTCTAGTACTTTGTGACTGGTTGTTCAATTGAAAATTGATATATTGCACAGTACAGAAGGCAATTAACTCGGGTCTAGTACTTTGTGACTGGTTGTTCAATTGAAAATTAATATAAATTACATTTTTCCTTCCAATGTCCACTGTTGTCTCATGTCGATTTGATATATTGCACATTGTAAATGACAATTAACTCGGGTCTAGTACCTTGTGACTGGTTGTTCAATTAAAAATTGATATATTGCACAGTACAGAAGGCAATTAACTCGGGTCTAGTACTTTGTGACTGGTTGTTCAATTGAAAATTGATATATTGCACAGTACAGAAGGCAATTAACTCGGGTCTAGTACTTTGTGACTGGTGGTTCAATTGAAAATTGATATATTGCACAGTACAGTACCTCTAGTACCTTGTACCTTCGTACAAGTCCCGCAAAACTAACGTTTTGCCATTTGGGACTTGTACGAAACCGCTGGCAGCAAGCTGCCAGCGGCGCCACCAATGCACAACCCATTCTAACATGGCACCTAACCTACCCCCAAAACCCATCCTAACACGGCACCTAACCTACCCCCAAAACCCATCCTAACACGGCACCTAACCTACCCCCAAAACCCATCCTAACACGGCACCTAACCTACCCCCAAATTTTGATGTAACGTCCTCTGAGTACGGGCCCACACATATACCACTTGCGAGTAGGTCTGTTGTGTTGTGTGTTGTTGTTTGGCTGGCGCTGTACTGGATGTTGATTTTTTATTATATCTCCCTGAAATTCTTGATATTCGATCCATTTGAAACCCACCCTTCTGCTGATTCCCGCTGAACTCACACGCCCATTGATCAATTCTGTTTTCCCAATGGATCTCAGAAGTAATTCCACCAAAAATCCCCCTCTTGGGAACCAACCACTGAACTCAGCACAACCGGTTGTATCGACCGCCACAAAATCAACGGGCTCATCACCCACTCAACCTATTCTTCTCTCAAACGTGGACACTAAAAACTTGCTCACCATTTCCCAGAAACAACTGTTTGACTTCTATTTGAAGGAGAAAAGTTATAAGAACATCAACAGTAGCTACCAGAAGGAAGTTCATCAAATTCTTTCGGATTTTCTCGAGAGACTGAAGGTTTTGAGTAACGATCCTGTTACTAATCTGTTGACGGAAGTGAAGGAGCAGTTGAACTCGGTCAAAACAACGACCAATCAAATATTGGGTGGACATGTTGCGGACAGAGCCACATTTACCTCAATACTCTCTGAAATAAATGGCAATGTTTTGCTTTCGCACCACACTGCTCAATTTAATCAAAAACCACCAAAAACCTAAACCATCTTCAAGTGAAATCATCAAAACCAAAAACAAAGTTTTTGTGAACTCGACCCATCTCTCTGACATTCATTCACGCAAGGTGTACTCGACCCTGATTGACAATGCTATTCCTATGGATGGACTTGTCGGTATGGAGGTGACCAGGTCTGGGTGCGTCTTGTACTTTGAAACTGTCGAGCAAGCAAAGACCTTGGCCAGAAGAGTTAATTTCTCTTTGACCCTTACGGGAAGACTGTCCGCAAAAATCCACAAGCCCAAGCGTCCCACTGTTTTGGTTAGGAATGTGAAGCGAGCCTATTTGATTAGTGGCAATCAAATGAGGGAACAAATCATCGAAAAGATCAAGACACACACCAAATATCTGAACAATGCTGCTTCTCGTGAAATTGCTTATGTTCGTGAGTTTGGTCGAGGAAATGACTTCAACATGAACATCATTCTTGCTGTTTCTCCTCGCGTGTTTCAATTGATGGCTCATCACCAGTTCAAACTCAAAACAGGCCCGAATATAGAGAACAACATCGAAAAGAAACTTATCGTCACTCAGTGCCAGAAGTGCTTCAGATTCGTCCACAAATCGACCAGCTGTCGTCCAGACACACCAAAACGATGCGTCCAATGTGGGGATAGACACACAGAAGACCATCCAAACCCGTGCCGTAAACTACAGAAGTGCTGCAACTGCCGAGTGCCACTCTTCCATCGCCCAAACAGCATCCAATGTCCTATCTACCTCAAGCATATCCAGATCGCCGAAGAGAACACCGACTTTGGTTGTCCCGATATGATCAATCAACCTGCACCACCTGAACCCCAACAAACACCACCCACACCACCTACACCACCTACTCCACCTACTCCACCTACACCACCAAACCCTCCACAAAATCCACCTGCGGACTCATCTCCTCAAGTGAACCAACCAACATCTCCACCATCACCCTCAATGGGCAACATCTCGACCACTCAAAACACTCCACCTGAGCCGAATGCAAGTCAAAGTCATCTATCAAGTCCCTCAGTGGAAAACCGCACTCGATACAGTACTCTGACTGAAAACAACTCAAGTGGAAATGTTGTACCAATTGTCCAAACCAAGCCATCTGACGACGAAATTGCTGACTTTGTCTCGAAATTGAAGAAGGTTGGCCCTGGCGGACGCAATGAGGCATTCAAGCAAATGGAGATAGATCTGTTGGCAAAACATGGAATGGTGCATCCTTTTCGGTCAAATTCATTGGCTCCTTTTTCATCAAACCCACCAAAACTTGGTTCCGGCAATCGGAACTCCGGTGAAGATCTAGCCAAACATGAGAAGGATGGCTCCGAGGTAGTATTCGACAAGAACAGGCTGCGCCAGAAGAAATAACCACCTTGTAAATAATATTTTTCTATATATAGTTATTGTTTTTGTTTTCATTTTCTTAAATTCACAAACCACCAAAACTGTTAAACCTTTGTCTACCACTAATCTCTCTGAAATCAACACACCCTCTTGGAAATTTTTGTACTACAACTTAAAGCAATGTAATCTTGCACTCGTGCAATTTGTTTTGTCAAAAATATTTTGTACGATTTATTGATCAATAAACTTTTCTGGAAAAAAAAACCTAACCCAACACACCTATCCTAACACGGCACCTAACCTAACCCAACACACCCATCCTAACACGGCACCTAACCCAACCCACACCCATCCTAACACGGCACCTAACCTACCCCCAAAACCCATCCTAACACGGCACCTAACCTACCTCCAAAACCCATCCCTAACACGGCACCTAACCTACCTCTAAAACCCATCCTAACACGGCACCTAACCTATCCCCAAAACCCATCCTAACACGGCACCTAACCTATCCCCAAAACCCATCCTAACACGGCACCTAACCTACCTCCAAAACCCATCCTAACACGGCACCCAAATTATCCCCCAAAACCCATCCTAACACGGCACCTAACCTACCTCCAAAACCAATCCTAACACGGCACCTAACCTACCTCCAAAACCCATCCTAACACGGCACCTAACCTAACTCCAAAACCCATCCTAACACGGCACCTAACCCAACCCAAACCCATCCTAACACGGCACCTAACCTAACCCCCAAAACCCATCCTAACACGGCACCTAACCTATCTCCAAAAACCCATCCTAACACGGCACCTAACCTACCCCCAAAACCCATCCTAACACGGCACCCTAACCTACCTCCAAAACCCATCCTAACACGGCACCTAACCTACCCCCAAAACCCATCCTAACACGGCACCTACCCTACCTCCAAAACCCATCCTAACACGGCACCTACCCTACCTCCAAAACCCATCCCTAACACGGCACCTAACCTACCTCCAAAACCCATCCTAACACGGCACCTAACCTACCCCCCAAAACCCATCCTAACACGGCACCTAACCTATCCCCAAAACCCATCCTAACACGGCACCTAACCTACCTCCAAAACCCATCCTAACACGGCACCTAACCTACCCCCAAAACCCATCCTAACACGGCACCTAACCTACCTCCAAAACCCATCCTAACACGGCACCTAACCTACCTCCAAAACCCATCCTAACACGGCACCTAACCTACCTCCAAAACCCATCCTAACACGGCACCTAACCTACCTCCAAAACCCATCCTAACACGGCACCTAACCTACCTCCAAAACCCATCCTAACACGGCACCTAACCTATCCCCAAAACCCATCCTAACACGGCACCTAACCTACCTCCAAAACCCATCCTAACACGGCACCTAACCTACCCCCCAAAACCCATCCTAACACGGCACCTAACCTACCTCCAAAACCCATCCTAACACGGCACCTAACCTATCCCCAAAACCCATCCTAACACGGCACCTAACCTACCTCCAAAACCCATCCTAACACGGCACCTAACCTACCTCCAAAACCCATCCTAACACGGCACCCAAATTATCCCCAAAACCCATCCTAACACGGCACCTAACCTACCTCCAAAACCAATCCTAACACGGCACCTAACCTACCTCCAAAACCCATCCTAACACGGCACCTAACCTACCTCCAAAACCCATCCTAACACGGCACCTAACCTATCTCCAAAACCCATCCTAACACGGCACCTAACCTACCCCCAAAACCCATCCTAACACGGCACCTAACCTATCTCCAAAACCCATCCTAACACGGCACCTAACCTACCCCCAAAACCCATCCTAACACGGCACCTAACCTACCTCCAAAACCCATCCTAACACGGCACCTAACCTACCCGCTGTGTGTGTGCCTCGAGCTAGTGTCTTCATCATCTAACATCCAAGAATGAACCTTTAGTGCCATTCATCACGCCCAGACGCCCTGGTCATCTCCTCACCATTTCATCATCGACCTCTCACCTAGGTGGTCCGAGCTACCGCGCAGTCTCCTGCACTTGGAGTTTTATTTTCGTTTTTGATCTGTTTTTTTCTCTTTCTCCGATTGCGTCATCTTGTAACGTCTCTTTTGTGTTCTCCCGTTCGGTGCAGTCGCACACCGCACGTCAGTCAGTGCCTTACTGCAACCTTTTTTTTTTGTTTACTTCTTTTCTTCTCATTCGGTGAACCTGTGCACGTGTGAACGTGTCGATGTGCTAGTGTGTGAATGTACCCTCAATACCTATTGGCCATTTTTTTGTTGTTGCTGTCCTTCTCTCGTCGATGTCATCTTGCACGAGAACTGTAGTATTCAAACTGTCTCCACCATTTGATTGGCCTCCATCTCTCTACTCTCTTCTCAACAGCAGAATATAACCGTTGAAGTAACTCGATACCGTACTGTCCCTTCCAGTCCACTGAACATTAAGTAATACAAAACAACAAGAAGAAGAAGACGACGAAAAGGAGAAGTAGCAATAGTCGAAGAAAGAGCCACATGTCCTTTAACCCCCCACAAGGGAAAACGCTAACCTCCTTACTGCCTGTGCCTGTCTGTCTCTGCGGGTCATCTCCCATTCTCCCTAGCTAAGTGGTCGAGTGTCGGTCTGTCTGTGTGTGTGCCTCGAGCTAGTGTCTTCATCATCTAACATCCAAGAATGAACCTTTAGTGCCATTCATCACGCCCAGACGCCCTGGTCATCTCCTCACCATTTCATCATCGACCTCTCACCTAGGTGGTCCGAGCGCCCGCCCACCCATCCTCCCCCGACACTTCTCCTCGTGCATTTTAGAGTAAGCATGCACTAGTGCACTAACAACAATCGACTCTATGTGACCAAACTCGTTTCTGCGCACGGCCCTCCACCGTCGCCTCCACCTCGGCTGCAGCCGACTGCGATTGTTTACATTCTCCTGCCCACACACGTGTGAAGTTCCCTCTTTATACTCTGCCAGTGTCTACCTCATAGTGTGCCTCGTTTGTATTCTGTTAAATGTTTACTTCTGCTTTCTGACCTCACAACTGCCCCACAATGCCGAAAAAAACAATACTAAAAAGTATCATCACCTCCCCGCTCGAAACAATCCCTGAACACAACTCTACTGTTCTCTCAAAAGCGGCTGAAACTTCAAAAGTACCAGTTGATCAAGCGACATCATCAAACATAGCCCCCGCTCTCCAATCTTTCACTGAGGCTCTTAATGGGAATAAGAACTCGTTTGTCTCAATTCCCACCACTGCTCAACGTCTTGGTGAACTCCACTGGCTAACTGAGCATCTGGTCAAATATGCTGATTACCACCTCGGTTTTAATAAAAATTTTGGAGGGTATGTCAGTACCGCCGAGAGTTTCAAAGGCCGAAATCTTATTCGTGAAGTAATAAGGGATTTAGCTAATGTCGTCTTCGAAATGACCACACTCCCATCTACAAAATTACCGGAATGTCCCAAGGGAATCAATCAAAATTCTTGGCGTCAATTCCGAGCTGATCCCCAACCGACACATGTCCCTCAGACTGCCAGTTCATCGGCCTCTACATCCACATCCAACACTCAATCCATCTCGTCACAACCACCAAATACTTCCTCCAGAACCACTCAACCCAACATTCAGAATGGTGCAAGTGTGATGTCAGTTTTAACTCAGATGCAACAACAACTGGTCCACATCACCTCCAAGGTGGACAATATCGACAAAATCCAGGATGATGTTCACTTCAATGTGAAGCAAATACGCAAAGACACTTCCCGTACATTTGCTGAAGTGACACGATCGGCAATCAACAAACCCCAAACATCACCTCCCCCTTCTCCTCTCCACTTCAACAACACGCAATCCACGAATACCAACTCTCGAACTATCTCAACTTTCGTAATCAAGTCAAAGTCGGAAAGTTCGAATCCAGAAAATTCTCTATCACCCGCACAAATTATAGAGATCCTCAAAACGAAACCCGAACTTCAAGAGGGTTACCTGAAGCCACTGGAGATCAGAACAACCAAAACGGGAGTTGCTCTAGATTTTCTGACGAACACCGTTAAAAACAAGTGCAGGACTCTCATCAAATCAGACTCAACACTCGCAGAGAAATGTGAAATAAGGAACCCTCAACTCATCTACCCAACACTCAAAATCCATAATGTTCCTGCGTCCATGACCAAGGAGGCCCTGGTTGAAAATTTGACTAAAGAAGGAAACTCCCTTGCCGGATTCAAAGACCAAATCACTTGGGTAAATGACCCTCTCAAGAACCATCCCAACCGACACCTTGCAGGACCCAGGAAAACTATGCTGATTGGGGTCAAACCAACTCTATGGCAGCACATTGTCAAACTAAACTTCAAAATCGACTTTGGTTACGGCCCCACAGAAGCAGAAGAAACTGTTCTGGTCAAACTCTGTACTATCTGCCTCAAGTATGGCCATAACAAATCAACATGCACAAGTAAACATGCTGCATGTTCTCAGTGTGCCATTGTGTATGACAAAGACGCCAAACACACCTGCAATGGACACTTTTGTTGCTACGTTTGCTGCGCGTACATGTCAAAAAACAAAAAGACGGTTGCAAACTCTCATCAAGCAAACACCACAGACTGTCCCAAGTATCGTCAGAAATACGATTTCATCAAGAAACAAATTGTCTACGACCCGAATCAAGAACGGGTGCTGTTGGCTGACGAGTAACATCTCAGTGCCAATAACTTAAACGCATTCAACGCACTCAAAAGGCCTCAGAATAATTCAACATAATACAGGAAACTCAAAAAAAGCGACCCGTTTGTTAAAAGTGAAATGTCAGAAGATTAAACCAGACATCATCTTGCTACAAGACGTTTTCATTACCAGATGGGCTAAAACCTTGAGATTCTCCGATGCACGAATTTTCCACCAGCGATACCTAGACAACCAGCTTCTTCCTCCACTTCCTACCGTAACCGGTCTGGACACGGTGACCATTGTCTGCAACCACAATCTGCAAGTCCAATTACTACAGGATTTTTCCACCGAGAACATAACCACCATCCATGTTCAATCTAATGATGAAGAGATGATCATCGTAAATGTTTACTTTAGACCAGCACACACGATTGATTCTGATCTCGAACTCCTGAAACAGCTTTTGGAGCAATCCAACTGGAGCCACTTGCCCATTATCATCTCGGGTGACATGAACGCTCGAAGTAGCTGTTGGAACGATCCTGTCTCTAATCGGCCATCTGCAGTAAAAGGACGACTGGTCAGAAATTTGATCAACGAATGCGATCTCCATCTCGCCAATGACCTCGACCCAGGTCCAACATTCATGAACCCAGCCGGCCAAAGAAGCACCATTGATATTACATTGATGAATAGTGCTGCCGATGCACTGATGCATGATTGGACAAGGGACTGGCGCAACACAAACACTGATCACTCTGTGATTAGATTCAACCTCAGCTGCAGCACGCCCAGGCCAAGGGGTTCATTTCAATCGCACTTTCAGTTTCGAGAACCAGACACGATTGATTGGAAATGTTACTCGAATGCCATCAACATCAACCGAAAACTCGCTCTCCAATCATCAGTCCGAAACATTGCCTCTCCCGACCAAATTGAAGACTGCGCAGTTGAACTTATCTCTCTACTCATGAACGCTGGAATTGATGGCAACTTGCCACCAAAACGAAAGGAGCCTCCAGCAAGAATCAGACTCGACTCACCATGGATGGTAGATGACTTGGTCACCATGGACGAGAGGGTCTACTCGATGAGAATGGAAGCACTGGCTGCAGTAGACCCTGAAGAAAGACAACTCAGACACCACAATTTCTTCGAAGCAAACAGGCAACTCAAACAAGTCTGTGAGAAAAGATCTAATGAAAGTTGGCGCAAATTTGTCACTGATGCCGGTCGCACTAGTATTTTCGGTAATGTTCTTACACTGATGAAAAGCATTTACAATCAACGTCTCGGGGTGCCAATTCTCGAAAAAGCAGACAACAAACAACAAACTCTGAACAATCTGTTCAATTGGTGTTACCCGGAAGACAGTCCAACGGAAGACACAGAGGAAATGTGTCGAATCCGTAGTCTATATGGCTTCGACAACTTTCAAATCGCTGCAACACACTCTCCTACAAACTCACCTGACCTCCCTACATCTCAAATGGTTCTAAATCAACTTAGATCCATTCGAGCCCAAATGCAATATGTAAATAACTCGTCACCTCCCCCATCATTAGTTCCCGTTTCTGTACTATTAGCAGAAGAACCTCATGTATATACCCCATCTCTGGAATCAGATCTCGTCCCCATTACTACTCTTCTGGAACATAGTTCCACTCAGCTCACACAACAAATGTACATACCGCAAACTCATCATTCACCTTCACCCCCTCCATCGCCGTTGCCATCGGTCCGTTCTCTTCTAAACTATTGGCAAACGGACGAACATGCACCTCCAACAGTTTCGTCACCTCCATCAACTCTCGATTCTTTTCGTTCTCTCTTCTCCCAATCTTCTTCTCCTCAAAGGGTATTGAGGTCAACAACTCGCGCTCAAACTGCACCCGAAACTCCTCGTCGTGAATTCTCTACCAACACCGACTCAATCGAACCAGTGGACATGTGTGAACTGACCAACATTGTGGGAAAACTGGAGAAGAAGGTTTCCCCCGGTATTGATGGCGTCTCAAACAACATGATCATCCACGCGTTTGAACACATCAAGCACATTCTTCTCGATCTAATCAATGCCTGTTTAAGTTTGAAATACTTCCCCAAGATCTGGAAGAAAGCATCAGCTATTTTCATACCTAAATCAGGCAAATCTGATTACCAACAGACAGGGGCCTACAGACCTATCAGTCTACTGTCTAACCTTGGAAAGATTCTTGAGAAAGTCATCAAGGACAGACTTGAATACTTCGCTTCTGAACACAACCTGAACAGTCAAAGCCAGTACGGATTTGTCCGAGGAGGCTCTACCATCGATGCTCTGTTCAAACTCACCGATGAAGCTACTCAAGCTAAAGCTCGCGGCAATTTAGTGGCTATTCTCTCTTTCGACATTAAGGGGGCATTTGACCACTGCTGGTGGCCAAACATCATCAAGATCATGCACGAGAGGAACTACAGTCTGGACATGATTGAACTAATCAAGAATTACTTCACGGATAGAACAGTTGAGTCAAAGTTTGGCGACGCTCATGTCGAGAAGAAACAAACCAGAGGTTGTCCGCAAGGTTCCGTGTTATCTCCTACATTATGGAACCTCTGCATTGATCCACTTCTGCACAAACTCGAAGAAAACAGAGTAGGAAGGAGCTGTGCAACCTATGCCGACGACATGTCAATGGCAATTTGGGCCGAAACAAGAGAGGAACTGAACGCAAGAATCGAAAGAACGGTGGAACTCGTGTTCAACTGCTGCAGAGACATTGGACTGCAGATTAATCTTGACAAATCGTGTGTGATGCCACTGGGAAATTCTCTCCGGGTCGGTGAAATGATCCCTGTAGGCTTGTCGGAAATTGAGGTCGTGAAATCAGTGAAAATTCTGGGGGTCTTGTTCGACAAACAGTTTCTTTTCAATCAACATGTCGATCAAGTGATTAGCAAACTGACCTCCATGAAAAGTTCATTTCTGCGTTTTTGTGCAAACACTTATGGTTTGGACTCTGAGAGGAGGTCCATTCTATACCAACAAGTGTTCCGAGCAGCACTCACGTACGGCTCAGAAGTATGGTCACACAAGATTGGATCTGCAGCGCACAAACTCCTCGATACCTTCCAACACTCAATTCTCCGCCGGGTAGTCTGCGGTTATCGAACGATCTCTAAAGTCTCAGCTCAAGCGTTGTCCCGAGTTGAACCAATAAGAATATTTCTTGAGAGGAAAAGATATGAATTTCTGGCACTTCAAGACACCCCAGATGTGAACAATCCACTCTCCCGTTGGTTGCAACCAGGCCGGAACTCAAACGAAAGACCAAGACCTGAAAAGTCCTTCCATGAGTCTCCTTCTGAAATGGCTAAACTACAATCCAGGACAACTGTTCTTCGTACTGGACAACAACCACCAATTTCAGCAACAATTCCTCCACAAACCATCAACACAACAAACTCCAACACTGAATATCACCTGTACATATCAGCAAAGAAGTTGAAAGTTCGTGTGTGTCCAATAACCGATGAACCGATCTTTAGAATGGGAGTGGTGTACAACATGTACTTTAGAGATGGTTCCACCACACCTCGGACTCACAGAATGATCTTCCTTCCGTTCGTCGACAGACGCCAGGGCACTCAATTCGCGATCACAAAAGCCTTGAAGTTCATCTTGCGAAACAGAATCGAGTCACCCCGCAAAATCACAATCATAACGGACGAGCTCGAGTGTGCGAGATTCATCGAACAGGGTTACCTCAGGTTGGGTAAGCTCGAACACGACATACTGCACCTGGTGAAGCAACTGAACTGTGAATTGGCATTCAAGCGACCAGTTCGGGGCGATTCGCATTGGAACAAATACATCGAAGTCAGAAGAATGGCCACTAAAGAGTGTTCGTCTAATCATCAGTACCAGTACCAGTTTTACAACAAAAGGTACGTCCGTGGGAAGGCCAAGCAGTGGGCCAAAGAAGGGTTCGGCAATGTGTACGATGAATCTGCCAACCCAATAATGAAGTCGTTCTTTCCTCGTGCCAAATTCATCCCCGAACACGTCAAGACCGACTTCGTACAGTCCATGTTCTTCTCTCGACATGGCTGCTTTCGAGCGTACCTGGACTTTGTAAACGTGAGAGATAGTGATGCCTGCATATGCGACGGTCAAACCCCACAGACGGTGGACCACGTGTTGTTGAGTTGTCCTCGTTATTCGGTCATCACTGAAGCAGAATACCAACGAGCAGGTAGGCAATACAACAGCCTCATGGAGCTGGTCGAAACACCGCCGATGTACAAGATCTTCTTGAAAGTAATCGCGCAAATCTACCCAATCCTACACAATGACAACCAATAACAAACAAAACAAAACAATCGAAATGATTTTGATTTGATTCGCATGCACAAAAAAAATTAAAAAAAATAAAGAAAAAAAGTATGCGATTTCAACTCATGTACATAATGCACAAAGTATTATTCTCCGTAATGTATTCCTCATTTGTAAATTACCATTCCTAGTCAGATTTAATTAATGCCTACTTCCCTCTTCCCTTGAATATATTTCTTTTGAATTATTGATTTCAATCACACTCCCTTTGTAAACCAACTTTGTAAAACACTCTGTATCACAAACTTGACACTAACTTTCTGTTTAAAACTCATTCACAACCTCATTTATACAACATCAACTCAGCTGTGTACACAAGACACATGCTTCTCAGTGCTTGCACTAACAAACTGTAACACATTTATAAATCTCATTTGTAAACTTGATTTTTAAAAACGCAATAAAACATTTTCAACCTAACCTACCCCCCAAAACCCATCCTAACACGGCACCTACCCTACCTCCAAAACCCATCCTAACACGGCACCTACCCTACCTCCAAAACCCATCCTAACACGGCACCTAACCTACCTCCAAAACCCATCCTAACACGGCACCTACCCCTACCTCCAAAACCCATCCTAACACGGCACCTAACCTACCTCCAAAACCCATCCTAACACGGCACCTAACCTACCCCCAAAACCCATCCTAACACGGCACCTAACCTATCCCCAAAACCCATCCTAACACGGCACCTAACCTACCTCCAAAACCCATCCTAACACGGCACCTAACCTACCCCCAAAAACCCATCCTAACACGGCACCTAACCTACCTCCAAAACCCATCCTAACACGGCACCTAACCTACCTCCAAAACCCATCCTAACACGGCACCTAACCTACCTCCAAAACCCATCCTAACACGGCACCTAACCTACCTCCAAAACCCATCCTAACACGGCACCTAACCTACCTCCAAAACCCATCCTAACACGGCACCTAACCTATCCCCAAAACCCATCCTAACACGGCACCTAACCTACCTCCAAAACCCATCCTAACACGGCACCTAACCTACCCCCAAAACCCATCCTAACACGGCACCTAACCTACCTCCAAAACCCATCCTAACACGGCACCTAACCTATCCCCAAAACCCATCCTAACACGGCACCTAACCTACCTCCAAAACCCATCCTAACACGGCACCTAACCTACCTCCAAAACCCATCCTAACACGGCACCTAACCTACCTCCAAAACCCATCCTAACACGGCACCTAACCTACCTCCAAAACCCATCCCTAACACGGCACCTAAAGTTGAACATGTCTTATTAAAATGTCCCAAGTATTCGTTGGTCACTAAGCAAGCATTTGAACAAGCTGATTTGCCATGGCAATGCTTGATGCAGTTGGTGGAACTGCCTCAAGCTTTCAAAGTGTTTTGTGAGGTGGCAGAGAAAATCCACGAAATGCTAAAGGTGGACAATGGATCGAACGAATCGGACGAAGACCGAGTGATCGAAGACCTGCTCAATGACAACTTGGAGGACGAACTAGTGGAATTGGTCGACAGACTAAACGGTAACAACCTCAACGACTTGTACCCAGAAAGTCAAGACGAAACACCTCCCATTGACATGGACGATCTCTTTGCGGAACAGCATTTCGATGACGAACTCTTCGCATGGGAAGACATCGCGGACGTCAACGAGTAGCAGAACTCATTAGGTTATTATTATTATTGTATATACTAATTATTATGATCATTTAAAACACAAAAACAAAAAAAAAGAAGAAAAACATCAAAAGCAAAAAAAAAACATTTGTAAATATTACATGCATCATTAGTGATGTTAAATTCGAATATTCGAATATTCGAAAATGTTTTGAGACAATTTTTCGAATCTGCTGAAATTCGAATACTGGGAAATTTTAAGAAATTTATATTCGAACGAATATTTGAAAAATTTCGAATATTCGAATAATATTCGAATCCGATTGTCAAGTAACACAAATGTATTCTAACCCATTAAGTTCCATCTAGCACATCTAACATTGTGCCAAGACAATTGATAATCACCAAATTGTAGCCAAACACAATAAGTCCATGACCATAACCCGATAATTATCAATTAACAATCGCGAGACTGAAATGGTTTTTACACAGCGCGAGCCTGAAATGGTCAAATTTGACCCAAAACTTTGTAAGCGATTTAAATAAAGCTTTGATTATTCAATATACTAATTTTTGTGGTATATATCTTCTGTGACTCATTAACATTAATTTTAAATACATTAAGGACTCTCAATTGTCACTCAATAAGTGGAGTTAGGATCCAATTGGGGCACTCAATTATCCGATAAGTAGAGTTAGGATCCAATTGGGGCACTCAATTATCCGATAAGTAGAGTTAGGATCCAATTGGGGCACTCAATTATCAGATAAGTAGAGTTAGGATCCAATTGGGGCACTCAATTATCAGATAAGTAGAGTTAGGATCCAATTGGGGCACTCAATTATCAGATAAGTAGAGTTAGGATCCAATTGGGGCACTCAATTATCCGATAAGTAGAGTTAGGATCCAATTGGGGCACTCAATTATCAGATAAGTTGGGCCAGAAACGAAATAAAGTATGCATCAATATTATTCGAATATTATTCGAATATTCGAAATTTTTGTCTTTAAGATATTCGAAAACTTAAATATTCGAATAATTGTGCTTTCCTCAAAAAATTTTATTCGAACGAATATTTTTCGAATAATTTTTCGAATATTCGAATACCCTTTTCGAATTTAACATCACTATGCATCATGACAGGGACATTAGCAATCGCAGGGTTAGTGCAATCAAGAATCATTCATTCATCTGCAAGTGAAACAAATAAGCAAGAGAACTTAGGTGATCCTAAGAATATACATTCTCAACATACACTCATTAATACTCTCAATTGTAACACACATTTCAGGAGCAGGCATTAGACACTGTCTCCTTTTTGCCTATGAGCAAATTATTGAAATCGATTTTGTAATATTCAAACTTTAAAATGCAATTAAATAAAAACAATTTTCAAATTTAAAAAAAAAAAAAAAAAAACACGGCACCTAGCCTACCCCCAAAACCCATCCTAACACGGCACCTAACCTACTCCCAAAACCCATCCTAACACGGCACCTAGCCTACCCCCAAAACCCATCCTAACACGGCACCTAGCCTACCCCCAAAACCCATCCTAACACGGCACCTAGCCTACCCCCAAAACCCATCCTAACACGGCACCTAACCTACTCCCAAAACCCATCCTAACACGGCACCTAACCTACCTCCAAAACCCATCCTAACACGGCACCTAGCCTACCCCCAAAACCCATCCTAACACGGCACCTAACCTACCTCCAAAACCCATCCTAACACGGCACCTAACCTATCTCCAAAACCCATCCTAACACGGCACCTAACCTACCCCCAAAACCCATCCTAACACGGCACCTAACCTACCCCCAAAACCCATCCTAACACGGCACCTAGCCTACCCCCAAAACCCATCCTAACACGGCACCTAGCCTACCCCCAAAACCCATCCTAACACGGCACCTAACCTACCCCCAAAACCCATCCTAACACGGCACCTAACCTAACCCCCAAAACCCATCCTAACACGGCACCTAACCTACCCCCAAAACCCATCCTAACACGGCACCTAGCCTACTCCCAAAACCCATCCTAACACGGCACCTAACCTACCCCCAAAACCCATCCTAACACGGCACCTAACCTAACCTCAAAGTTGTTGTTTGGCTGCTGCTGTACTGGATGTTGATTTTTACTATATTTCCCTGAAATTCTTGATATTCGATCCATTTGAAACCATATTACCACCTTTTGATGTTTTGAGGTAACGTCCTCTAGGTACGGGCCCACACATATACCACTTGCGAGTAGGTCTATTGTGTAGTGTGTTGTTGTTTGGCTGCTGCTGTACTGGATGCTGATTTTTACTATATTTCCCTGAAATTCTTGATATTCGATCCATTTGAAACCATATTACCACCTTTTGATGTTTTGAGGTAACGTCCTCTTAGTACGGGCCCACACATATACCACTTGCGAGTAGGTCTATTGTGTAGTGTGTTGTTGTTTGGCTGCTGCTGTACTGGATGCTGATTTTTACTATATTTCCCTGAAATTCTTGATATTCGATCCATTTGAAACCATATTACCACCTTTTGATGTTTTGAGGTAACGTCCTCTTAGTACGGGCCCACACATATACCACTTGCGAGTAGGTCTATTGTGTAGTGTGTTGTTGTTTGGCTGCTGCTGTACTGGATGTTGATTTTTATTATATTTCCCTGAAATTCTTGATATTCGACCCATTTGAAACCCACCCTTCTGCTGATTCCCGCTGAACTCACACGCCCATTGACCAATTCTGTTTTCCCAATGGATCTCAGAAGTAATTCCACCAAAAATCTCCCTCTTGGGAACCAACCTCTAAACTCAGCACAATCGGTTGCATCGACCGCCACAAAATCAACGGGCTTATCACCCACTCAACCACCTATTCCTCTCTCAAACGTGGACACTAAAAACTTGCTCACCATATCCCAGAAACAACTGTCTGACTTCTATTTGAAGGAGAAAAGCTATAAGAACATCAACAGTAGCTACCAGAAGGAAGTTCGTCAAATTCTTTCGAATTTTCTTGAAAGACTGGAGGTTTTGAGTAACGATTCTGTTACTAATCTGTTGGCGGAAGTGAAGGAGCAGTTGAACTCGGTCAAAACAACGACCAATCAAATATTGGGTGGACATGCTGCCGACAGAGCCACATTTACCTCAATACTCTCTGAAATAAATGGCAATGTTTTGCTTTCGCACCACACTGCCCAATTTAACCAAAAACGACCAAAACCTAAACCATCTTCAAATGAAATCATCAAAACCAAAAACAAAGTTTTTGTGAACTCGACCCATCTCTCTGACATTCATTCACGCAAGGTGTACTCAATCCTGATTGACAATGCTATTCCTATGGATGGACTTGTCGGTATGGAGGTGACCAGGTCTGGGTGCGTCTTGTACTTTGAAACTGTCGAGCAAGCAAAGATCTTTGCCAGAAAAGTGAATTTCTCTTTGACCCTTACGGGAAGACTGTCCGCAAAAATCCACAAGCCCAAGCGTCCCACTGTTTTGGTTAGGAATGTGAAGCGAGCCTATTTGATTAGTGGCAATCAAATGAGGGAACTCATCGAAAAGATCAAGACACACACCAAATATCTGAACAATGCTGCTTCTCGTGAAATTGCTTATGTTCGTGAGTTTGGTCGAGGAAATGACTTCAACATGAACATCATTCTTGCTGTTTCTCCTCGCGTGTTTCAATTGATGGCTCATCACCAGTTCAAACTCAAAACAGGCCCGAATATAGAGAACAACATCGAAAAGAAACTTTTCGTCACTCAGTGCCAGAAGTGCTTCAGATTCGGCCACAAATCGACCAGCTGTCGTCCAGACACACCAAAACGATGCGTCCAATGTGGGGATAGACACACAGAAGACCATCCAAACCCGTGCCGTAAACTACAGAAGTGCTGCAACTGCCGAGTGCCACTCTTCCATCGCCCAAACAGCATCCAATGTCCTATCTACCTCAAGCATATCCAGATCGCCGAAGAGAACACCGACTTTGGTTGTCCCGATATGATCAATCAACCTCCACCACCTGAACCCCAACCCACACCACCTACACCACCTACACCACCTACACCACCTACACCACCTACACCACCAAACCCTCCACGAAATCCACCTGCGGACTCATCTCCTCAAGTGAACCAACCAACATCTCCACCATCACCCTCAATGGGCAACATCTCGACCACTCAAAACACCCCACCTGAGCCGAATGCAAGTCAATGTCATCTATCAAGTCCCTCAGTGGAAAACCGCACTCGATACAGTACTCTGACTGAAAACAACTCAAGTGGAAATGTTGTACCAATTGTTCAAACCAAGCCATCTGACGACGAAATTGCTGACTTTGTCTCGAAATTGAAGAAGGTTGGCCCTGGCGGACGCAATGAGGCATTCAAGCAAATGGAGATAGATCTGTTGGCAAAACATGGAATGGTGCATCCTTTTCGGTCTAATTCATTGGTTCCTTTTTCATCAAACCCACCAAAACTTGGTTCCGGCAATCGGAACTCCGGTGAAGATCTAGCCAAACATGAGAAGGATGGCTCCGAGGTAGTATTCGACAAGAACAGGCTGCGCCAGAAGAAATAACCACCTTGTAAATAATATTTTTCTATATATAGTTATTGTTTTTGTTTTCATTTTCTTCAATTCACAAACCACCAAAACTGTTTAGCACACCAAAACTGTTAAACCTTTGTCTACCACTAATCTCTCTGAAATCAACACACCCTCTTGGAAATATTTGTACTACAACTTAAAGCAATGTAATCTTGCACTCGTGCAATTTGTTTTGTCAAAAATACTTTGTACGATTTATTGATCAATAAACTTTTCTGAAAAAAAAACCTAACCACAAAACCCATCCTAACACGGCACCTAACCTACCCCCAAAACCCATCCTAACACGGCACCTAACCTACCTCCAAAACCCATCCTAACACGGCACCCTAACCTAACCCCCAAAACCCATCCTAACACGGCACCTAACCTACCTCCAAAACCCATCCTAACACGGCACCTAACCTAACCCCAAAACCCATCCTAACACGGCACCTAACCTACCTCCAAAACCCATCCTAACACGGCACCTAACCTAACCCAAAACCCATCCTAACACGGCACCTAACCTACCCCCAAAACCCATCCTAACACGGCACCTAACCTACCTCCAAAACCCATCCTAACACGGCACCTAACCTATCCCCAAAACCCATCCTAACACGGCACCTAACCTACCTCCAAAAACAAAAAGAAAGTTCTATCAAAATTTGCTCGGCCAATCTGCACAATTGTGCCAATGCTAACATTCTCATGTGTAAATACATCATAGATAATTCAATCGACTTTTGTCTTCTTCAAGAACCGTATGTCTCTCCAAACGGGAAAATGGGCCAATTCTCAAGTTCAAAATTAAAAGTGATACGAAAATTCGACCGTGACGATGGCACCAAGTGTGCAATTGTGCAAGTCAACCAAAAATTGAAAATCGAACACCTCCAAACTTGCAGCGACAACTTTGTGGCAATCAAAATCGAAACATCAAAAGCTCTTATCTACCTTGTAAGCATTTACTCAAAGCCTAATGATCACAAAACTCTACAACACAACCTCGCTGGTGCTAAGAAAATTCTGACCATGGCACAGAAAACCAACTCTCCTGTGATTATTGCTGGTGACTTCAATGCAAGAAGCAAATCGTGGTGGGAACCTAAAGAAAATCGACACGGCAAAATCTTAGTCGACTGGATGGGTCTGAACGAAGTGACATTCAAGAACACCAGAACAACCACCTTTAGAGGCCCTAATGGCGAAAGTCTGGTGGACCTTACATTGGTGAACTCTGTTGCTCATCCTGGAATTCGCAACTGGACAGTGGATGACACAGGCATCAATTCGGACCATCTAATTCAGAGATTTGATTTTGTCGTCGGTCCAAACCACATCTTTCAAGGAGTCTACCACAATTCCACTTGGTCTTGGGCCGAAACTCCCTCTCTTGCGAACTGGGACAAATATGCAGATGCCATCGACAACATGGTCCTTCAAGAACTGTTGGATCATAAACCAACAACAAACATTGAAACTATGAAAGTGGTGGCGAGAAAATTGACGGAGGAGTTGACACAAGCAGCCGAAAAGTCATTGCACAAAGGAAAAGGACCCTATGAGAAGCCCAAATTTAGGAACGGAGTTTTCATGCCTTGGTGGGATGATGAACTGGACGATCAGTTACGATTTGTTCGATTTCTTGAAAGAAGCTATAGGAATTGTTTGCGAAACATAGTTCCTGGTATAGTGGAATTCAGGAAAAAACTGTTTGACTGGACAAGAAATGAACTAAATGAAATGATCTCGTCTAAACGTTTCTCAAGCCTTATGGACTTTCTTACCGAGTCTGGTGTCACGACCCCTTACGGCAATACCTATCGACTTATCAAAGGTTCTCTCAACAAAATATGCTCTTTTGCCTATTTGGATTCGTTTCCCAACAATGAGAAGCAACCAGCACTCCAACGTATGCTCAACCATCATTTTCCAGACGACACCACTGAAGACGACACCCCCGAAGCCACCGAAACGCGTGAATATGTCAAAAAGCTCTTCAACACCACCAACAAGTTCAAGAATAAAGACCCAATCCGTCCAGCCTCATCGGCGGAACTTGAGTTCATTGTCAAATCGATTGGAAACCGCAAAGCTCCTGGCCTTGACCACATTTCAGGAAATATGCTCAAGAATTCTGGACCAACAGCAACCCAAGTGATACTCAAGCTAATCAACGGAGGATTCAATCTGAAATACTTTCCAGAGGAATGGAAAATTGGGGACGCAATTTTCATTCCAAAAGGAAACGGAAAAAAACCCAACCCAATTGACATCATATCGACCAATCTCATTACTACCAATCACCGGGAAAATCTTTGAACGAGTCATCAAGAATCGAATCGAAGAGTTTGCGCATTCTGAAAATCTTCTCGGAGAAAACCAGTACGGATTTACTAGAAATCGTTCAACCGTTGATGCACTTCGAGTGATTCATGAAGCAGTTGTGAACAGACGAAAAGGAGAACGTGCCATTTTAATCAGCTTGGACATCCGCTCTGCATTTGACAACGCATGGTGGCCTCCAATTCTGAAAATCATGAATGAATTGAAGTATCCTGAAGATCTAATCCGTTTGGTCAAGAGTTACTTCGAGAATCGTTCGGTGTCTGCATCCTATGGAAAGTACCGAGCCAGCAAGAACATTACCAAGGGTTGTCCACAAGGATCCGTTCTTTCTCCAACACTATGGAAAATCCTGCTGTCAGATCTTCTCAGAAAACTCAAAATCCCAAATGGAGTGGTGATGTCATTTGCCGACGATGTTTCGCTTCTCTG
Source organism: Rhizoglyphus robini (assembly GCA_023373905.1). Classification (NCBI taxonomy): domain Eukaryota; kingdom Metazoa; phylum Arthropoda; class Arachnida; order Sarcoptiformes; family Acaridae; genus Rhizoglyphus; species Rhizoglyphus robini. The sequence continues at coordinate 892,015 of JAKIJQ010000031.1, read as the reverse complement.
TCTTCACAAGGATGCGAATCAACTGCAAAGGATCGCACAGGAGGCAATCAACTTCATTCAGAATTGGTGCAGAAACAACAAACTAACTCTAAGCCACGAAAAGACTAAGGTCATGCCTTTGTTCCATCTGAAACTCACTAGAAATCTTACAATCGACAGTGCCCAGGGTGAAATGGAGATCACAAGTGTGAATGAAGTCAAGATCCTCGGAGTGGTTTTCCAAAAGTCCTGGACTTTCGGGAAACATATCAGTGCAACAGTTGCTAAAGTCAACTGTTTGAAAGTTCGCCTCTTCATTTACTGTCGCAACATCTACGGAATTGATACCACCAAAAGAATCCAGATTTTTCAAGGCGCCATTAGAGCAATGTTGAGCAATGGCTGCCCAATCTGGTTCAATGAGAAAATGCTTAAAGGAAAGACTCTTGCTCGTATGTGCTCTGTACAACATCAATGCCTTCGAAACGCGGTGAAAGGTTACTGGACAATTCCTGCAATTGTGTGTGAATGCCTTTCGAAAACACCATATCTCGGATTTCATCTGTTGGAAACGAAAAACGTATATGAACTTATGCGTAAGCAACCACGAAAAGAATCAACTCTAGACGTGAACGGTCTTAGCGGTGCAAGACCAGAACAGAAAAACATCTTCTACAAAATCCCTTATGAAAGAATCACCATTCCTCCTCCTACCAGACGAGCTTGCCCTCATGAAGACTCAGATTTCTCTGACGACGAAAACTTTGAAGAAGACGAGCCTCATGAGATGGAAGAAGATCTCCAATCGGAAGAACCGTACAGAATCACCACAATCGAAGAAGACATCGTCACTGAGGAATATGAACCATCTGAACGTCTTGACTCCCAAGAAGCAACAACAACAAACCGGGTGAATCACCATCAGCCACAAACACCTGATGAAGAAACAACGCACTCCATCTCAACAGATGAACATATTCTATCTATTGCTGAAATTCAATTTCCTGAAACCATCGACGAACTGCAAATCTATGTTTCTGGATTTCACAACGGAAAGAACTCAGGAGCTGCCTATCTCATCAGAAACCACCAGGAAAAACAATTCTATTTGCCCGTATTCGTTCCAAGATACCAATGCGAGCAATATGCAATCATGAGTGCATTGAAGTATATCTCACAAAACCAGAATATACAATTCATCGACATCAGCAAGATCAGCCTCATCACCACCCAGCGGACTGTGCTCAGCAATCTCACCAAAATTTGCACATTGAACAGTCTTGAAAATACAATCGCCAAGTTCCTAAACCGACTTGGCCTCCCAGTGTCCATCACCACCCCAAGCAGAATGAACGCACTTATGATCAAAACTGAAAAGGCGGCAAAGGAGATCTCAACCAAAACCCATCTCGAGCCAGTCTACACCAGGTACCCGAAGAACATCGCCAAGAAAGTCGCAAAGTCAGTCACCAATCAACTCATGAACGAACGATTCAGGAAACTTGCTAATCCGACCCTTAGAGGGTTTTTCAAAGACTGGATTACCATCCCGAAGTTCATTAAGACAGATTACTTTCTAACACAAGTCTTCAGTGGACACGGGCCATTCGGCCAGTACTTGAATCGTTTCGAAGTGAAGGATGAAACGGGCAGTGTATACAGACCGTACTGTTGGTGTGATGGAACGACAATCCAAACGGTGGAACATGTCCTACTCAAGTGCCCTCTTTTCAAGGACATGCATGGAAGTGGATATGCAGGTCATGGTGGAGAATTTCGATTGGGAAACATCGGAAAACTGACCAACTGGATCTTTTCGGAAGGACAGTTCAACGAGAGATTCGTTCCTCAAATGAAGATCATTCTCGACCGACTGAGAGCTTTTCGACTCAATCCGCCTCAACCCGTCTATCAAGCCCAACAACCCAGAACAGAAGACAGCCCAGCCATTGAAGAAGTCGAAATCAACACTATGTAATTACTTTCTAGTCTATTTGTCTGTACTATATTTATTATTTATTGTTAATTATTGAACTATTTATCAAATCTAAAACAAAAAAACAAAAAAAATACTCATTTCACCCAAATCACCAACACACCAAAACACCAACCATTTTGTAAGCATGCAAATGCATTTTGTAACTTATTTTTGTCAAAGGATATGTTTACTTAATTTCTAACGACCAATAAAGGATTAAACAACCTACCTAAAAAAACCTACCTCCAAAAACCATCCTAACACACCCCCACCTAACTCATCAATACTTCTCAAACCACAATACTTCCACACCTTGCACTCGGCAAGAAAGTAGACTCTACTGCTTAGAAATGAACTATTCGTTCACTTCTATTGAAAATTGACACTTTTCATCAATACTTCTCAAACCACAATCCTTCCACACTTTCTTGTTTTAATCATTTACAAATAAAAAATCTATCATTTAAATCTTGGATTTTATAAATATATTATTTTTTAAACTTTATGTTGTAGAACATCAAAACATACTCGAATATTTAGTTTACATAGATTTCATTTTTTGGCAGATAATTTATCAAACAGTTCCATCTGCAGGACGGGTTTTGATTTCATCTGTTTCCAGGCATCGGTTCTTTTGACTTCTTTTGAATTCGACCCGATGTATTCGATGCATTTCGATTTGAGCTCACTCGCATTGTGCATGTCTGCAATTAAGAGAACATTGACCACCGATTCGGTGGTGAGGTTTGAATCGAGTGATTGCTCGCATATTGATTTCAGATGATCCAGTTGGTACTGTATAAAAAAATTATGAACATCATAGAAAAGTATATCCCAAAAATGTTACCTTATCAGCAGCAACAAATAGCTCCAATGCATATTCGTCCATCTCCGGAATTTTGCCCGTGTAAATGTATCGTAGCAAATGCTCAAACACGTCCACCTCCACATCCGTAATCTCCACTCTGTTCTGCTTCTTCTCCTTCAAGTCATTACTGAACATGGCTCGGAACACTTTGGATCGAGCTGCAAGAATATTCTTGTGCACTTTGAATTCTTTCCCCTTCACCAAAAGTACAACATCACTGAATTCTGAATTCTCGAGCAGTGCTTGATAGTCCTTTTGTAAGTCTGTTTGATCACTGTCTTTGGTAGCGTTTGTTTTATTATAATTAACTGAACGCTCCAAAATATCCACCTAGACCAATTAAATTATATTTAATTTTAATTCAAAGTAATTATTTCACAAACCTCACAATTAATGATCAAATTGCCGTTTACCAAATGTAGCAAACATTCATCAATACCTATCAAATATATAAAATCCTTATATTTTAATCTGCCGTTGACTAACCCGAAATATTTCCAATAATTTTCTAAAAAATATAGAAAAACATTTTTTATTTTATAAAACGAGAATCAAATTATTATCCTTACCTTGTGTGTACTGTTTCTCGCCATTTTCGTTCATAATCGACACTCGATATATCATTGGCAATTCACTTTGAACTCGATTGTAGTTTAAAGAAACAAAAACTACTTCGGAATCACAGTAAACAATTTTGGAATATAAATATAAACGAAATTCATTTTTACTATTTGGCGATGAAAATAGCTTGGAACCAACTTCACAGTGTAGATTCCTGAAATCGTTGATTGTCCAGTTGACGGTGGCAGTCTCCTTGAGCACACAATCACTAGTGGAAGCGCTTGATGTCATTTTGTTTTGTTTCATAAAATATTTTTTGATTTATGACGATTGTAAAATGCTGCGAAGTTAGGAAGTAAAAGTAATAGAGGTCGTAAACATAAAATATCATGCATAGTAACGTGTCATAATTCTCATATATCCTTATAAGGAGACTTTCTCTTATCATCAACTTTTATTTGTACATTTGTACATCTCAAGGTCTCTCCATAGAGAGATATAATATATGACTACAGCGGTAAAATGGTTTAGCGCCACAACAAAAACTATTAGAAAATATATCCTTCAGATACAATAAATGCTTTAACCCGATCAGCATGAATATTCTTAATTTTTGAATAAATCTGAGTGCAACCATTATAAGAATTAGAGCTTTTAGGCAATTTTCGAGCCAATCTCCTAACCGTATCTTTAGTGAACCACCAAACCACTGTATTGTACACAAGCGAAGCTCCAAGCACAAAAACATACAATAAATTTGACTTTGCCTTCACAAATCTAATCACTTGCGGTATCGGAGCCCAAATCCATAGAAAGAACAACAGTAGAGTGTGCTCAAAGATAAATCCAGTAGATGGCTCTGTCTCTTGAATTCGATCTCGAATCTAATCAGATTTTAGACCCAAAATAACCGGGATAATCACACAAAGCTCATTCCAACTTGCAGTGCAGTAGCTTAAAAAGCGAAGAGAGTTCATTTTGGCAAGAGTCGACACGGTTAGATTCATGTTTGATTTGATTTTGAAGATTTGAATCAAAAATCAAAGTGTGGGAAATAAATTTTTTAAATGAATATTAGTTCTACTCAACTACAAAATTGTACTTCTTTAACTTCATAATGGAGGGTGCTTGATCATTGATCAATTTACGCAACTGTTGCCTTGTCGTCCGTAACATATAGAAAATCTAAATAGATGGTAAGCTTGTTTATTTTTTATTATATCATGGTATAATACGAAAAATTGATATAAACTTGCGCATTTATTTGCCAAAATTTATGATTATTGATTTTTAATTTATAATTTCAATTTTAAAGTCAATAACCATTATCAGTATAAAGAAAACGAATTATATAAAGTTGAAATTTGCCAAATGCTTAGCTGATGTGAATATTAATTGTTGTTCAAGTTTAAGCCTTTGCTCTTTACATCCTCATCAAAGCAACGCATTGCTTCGATCAAATTGCTTGTAAGATGATTCTGGAAAAGTTTTGTGATTGCAGAATTCGAATTTTTGTTACTAGTGCTGAAATGACTAATTTGTCAAAAAAATAATAATAAATCAAAATAGATTAATCCACAATGGTTACCTTATACAATACCTGAAACCCGATGAAATATAGTTGATTGCTGTTGTTCTCAAATTGGCTGCGTTGTACATGTCAGCAAAAAGCAACATGTCGTACATTGTTTCATGGCTCAATTTAAATGTGAGCTCACTTTCACAAGTGTCTTTCAGTTGATTTAGTTGATACTGAAAATAATTAAATATAAAACAAAGATAACGTCAGATTAAAAAAACAACTTTATTAGCTGCGACAAAAATTTTATCAAAATGGCTGTCTTTGGGCGGATTAATGTTGAAATAAATGTAACTGAGCAAATGCTCGAATGTCTCCTCATCCACATCGATAATTTCTACTCTGTTGGATCGACTCTCCTCTAAATCATGCTCAAACATGGCAGCAAACACTGGGGAACGAGCTGAGAGCATGAATTTGTGGGCACTGAAACGATCTTTTACCAATCACAACATCCGAAAATTTGCCATTTTTTAACATATTATTCACGTCAAGGGCAGATTTCTGACCGTGGCTTAAATTTTGATAACCTTGAAATTCTTTGACTTTTGCAATGGTTGACGAGTCAAAACTTGGCAACAAAGTCTGGGATGCAAAAGAGTCTATTTCAAATGTAAACTATAAAAATAAAATATAGTTGTGGTTTTAGAATTATCAATTAAATTATCAATTAAAATTAATTGACTTGCCTCACAAAGAATTTTTAATTTATCCACAGGAATGTCATAAATATTCCAATATTCGAATAACAAAACTGATTTTGAAAGTTGAGAAAATTTACTCAAAACTGTAAAATATAAATATTTAAATCATAAATTTTAATTTATAGAACAAAACAAACTACCTTTTTGGGGTAATTAGTGCGCCGTTTTCAGCCAATGCTTTGAAAGAAAATTTTACATATACGTTGGAACGTTTTTCAGCTACAAATAAAGATATTATTTTGTATGAATCATCCTCAGGCTTCGCTGAGCATTCAATGTAAAACTTAGGTTCGTTCATTCCAGGCGGAAAAAACAAATCCGAACGAAAGACACCATTGCGGGTGCTCTTAAATTTGTCGATCACCAATTGATAATCGAAACGATAGGTTTTTAAATTCATTTCGGAACAAATCTTCATGATGGGTTCAATGGTTGAGCCTGACATTTTTTGATTAAAAACAAATAGCAATTTAGAGCAGAGGTTAGTAGTTAGTAGTCTTGTATCGACTACGTGCTTCGTTGTTCAATCGCACAGTCAATACATTTGCTATCTAACTACCACTACCATCCAAGCTATCACTTGAGTTTAAGTTATTGCGTATTTATCGTGTCAATGTCATAGTATCCCAATGTATAATAAGAGTGGTTATGACATAATTGCAAGAATGACTTTGTCGTTAAGCATACACCATTACTGACTATATTTGATTAAAAATGTAAGAATGTCTATTACCTTGATTGCAAAACGCAATCAATTGGGTCACTTTTCATTTTTTCAAACTTTGAAAAATAATTTTAGTTTTCAAAATACACACCCGTATATTAACATGCAACAAAACAATAAAATTAAGATTTAGTTGACAAAGCTTTCATTTTATGTGACAAACAATCAAGCAATTCCATCAGCAAGACAGGTCTTGATTTCATCTCTTTCCAAGCATCAGTTCCTTTGACCTCGTCTAAATTTAAAGTGATATACTCATTGAGTCAATGCATTTCGACTTTAATTCACTCGCATTGTGCATGTCTGCAATCACGAGAACATTTATCACCGGTTCGGTGACGAGGTTTGAACCAAGCGATTGCTCGCAAACAGATTTCAAATGATCTAGTTGATACTGAATAAAATTTTTTATAGATACAATCTAAAAAATATAATCAAAAGCTATACCTTATCAGCAGCAATAAACAGTTCCAATGCATAATCGTCCATCTCCGGAATTTTGCTCGTGTAAATGTATCGTAACAAATACTCAAACACGTCCACCTCCACATCCGTAATCTCCACTCTGTTCTGCTTCTTCTCCTCCAAGTCATTTCTGAACATTGCTTCAAAAAACTTTGGATCGAGCAGCTAGAATGTTCTTGTGCACTTTGAACTCTTTTTCTTTTACGAGGAGTGATGCATCACTGAAAGTAGATTTCTCAAGCAACACTTGAAGGTCTTTTTTGTAAATCAGTTTGATCATTTTCAGATTCCACAGATTTGGTCGAGTGAGAAGCCGCTTTACTTTCTTCCAATACATCCACCTGAACGAAATGTCAAATGTACAATTTTTAATTTATTTTAATAATTTTACAAACCTCACAGTTCAAGATCAAATAGTCGTCTACCAAATATGGTAAACAATCGTTAAAGTGCATAAAATTTAAAAAATCGATATTTTTATATCTACTGTTTAAAGCTTTACAAAATTTCCAATAATTTTCTATTCAAAAAAATCTTAAGCGTTTCTATTAGATCAACAATTTAATTCTTTACCTTGGGTATATTGCTTCTCGCCATTAACATTCATTATTGATACACGATATCGCATTGGCAATTGAATTTCATTTGAATTGTACCATAAAGAGATGAAAACTTCTTCGGAATTAAAAATCATTGTTTTGGGGTTTAAATAAAATTTAAATTTATTTTCGCTATTTGGCGGTGAAAATACTTTGGAACCAATGTGATGCTCTATAAAACTAAAATGACCGACTCTCCAGTTGAGAGTGGCAGTCTCCTTGACCACATAATCATCACTGGTTGATAAGTTCGATGTCATTTTACTGGCATCAAAAAGGTTTTTTAAAAGATAATTTTTTAATGTTTGTACAAACTTAAGTTGCATTTGGATGGAAAAGGTAAAAAGAGGTCACAAACAAAACAGTACTCAGTAATACCGTATTATTTGCCTAAAAAAGGAGTTTCTTTGTACATCAACATTAATTTGGCCATTATCTCTAGTTATCTCCATAGAAACAATCTTACGAATGCTGTGGTCCAATGGTTTTGCAGCACAACACAAATCCATTACTATATATTACCTTCAGAGCTGTCTAGACAAAAAACACTTTAACCAGATCGAAATCAGCATGAATCTTCTTAATTTTTAAATAAATAATCTTACAACAATTAAAAGAATTAAAATCTCTGGACAATCTCCGAACCAATCTGCTTGACTTATCCTTAGTAAACCACCAAACCACTGAATTGCACACGAGCGCAGCTCCAAACATCAAAACATACTGTAAATTAGAGTTTGACTTCACAAATCTAGTCACTTGCGGTATCCGAAAAAAATTAATAGAAGCGCAGTCAATGCGGGCTCAAAAATATATATTGCAAATGTTCTACTGTATTGATTCGACCTCGTATAACTAAAATACCTAAAATCATCCGGATAATCACTCCAAGCTCTTTCCAACTTGCTGTGTAGCAATTGTTGAAGTATCGATTTTATATTGCAGCAATTGAATGAAAACACAAAGAATCATATTTATAAATTTATTTTCGTTGTTTTTGGTTAAAATAAATTGTTCTGACAAAATCAAAGACAAAATTGGCAAAATTATTTTATTTAACTTTTTTGTGGGCAAAAGTCAAAACACAATTAATCATTAACTCTAAGATTTAAGTGATAACGATTTCATTTTGTCAGCTAATTTGTCAAACAGTTCCATCAGTAGCGCTGGTCGCCATTTCATCTGCTTCCAAGCATCTGTTCGTTTGACCTCATCAGAATTCGAAGTTATGTACTCGATGCATTTCGATTTCAACTCCCTTGCATTGTGCATGTCTGCAATTACGAGAACATTGACCACAGATTCTATTGCGAAACTTGAAGAAAGAAATTGCTCACAAGCGATCTTCAAATGATCCAATTGATACTGTAGGACTTTTGTTAATTCAATTCAAAAAATATGCTATATAATACCTTATCAGCAGCCACAAATAGTTCCAATGCATATTCGTCCATATCCGGGATTTCTCCCGTGTAAATGTATCGTAACAAATGCTCAAACACGTCCACCTCCACATCCGTAATTTCCACTCTGTTCTGCTTCTTCTCCTCCAAGTCAGCACTGAACATTGCTTCAAATACTTTGGACCGAGCTGCTAGAATGGCTTTGTGTACTTTGAATTCTTTCTCTTTTACCAAAAGTAAAACATCACTGAATTCTGAATTCTCGAGCAGCGTTTGGTAATCGTTGTTTAAGTTTGTTTGTTCATTGTCAATCGTAACATTTGTATTATCATTAACTGAACGATCCAAAACATCCACCTAGACCAATTAGATAATTAATTGTTTAACGTGATTATTTTACATACCTCGCAATTTATTATTAAGTTGCCGTTTACCAAATAATCCTTACTCAAAAAGGGAGCCATTTATTAAATTTCTTTGTTTATCTCCATTTGCATTTACAATCGACACTCGATATTGAATCAGAAATTTGTTTTCACTTAATGAAGATTGTAATGAGATAAAAACTTCTCTTAAACTAAGAAATATTGTTTTGGAATTTAAATGTAATTGAAATTTATTTTTGCTGTTTGGTGGTGAAAATTCTTCTGAATTAACTTGATTATTTAGTTTACTGAAATCATTGATTGTCCAGTTGAGGGTGGCAGTCTCCTTGACTACGTATTCATCACTTGCTGATAAATGTATTGCCATTGGGCTGGTTTCAAAAACAGATTTTCAATTAAAAATCACAATTTTTTCTTACAATTTCTTACAATACAAACGATGTTGTATATGCGTTAAGAAGGAAAAAGGAAACAAAGTCTCAAACATGTTAAAATAGAAAGCAGTAAAGTGTCTTATTATCTGTCTTAATGTAGAGTTTAATGTAGATTTACTCTCGTCATCTACATTTATTTTGACGTTATCTCAAGTTCTCCCCTTAGAAACAATCATACGACAACAGCGGTACAATACATTTAGAAATACAACACAAATTTACTACAAAATATAATATTCAGAAACAAGAAACACTTTAACCCGATCTAAATCAACTTGAATCTTCTTAATTTGCAAGTAGATTTGCTTACAATAATTAGAGGAATTAAAAATAGGCAATATTCGAACCAACCTTTCAACAGTATCTTTAGTAAACCACCAAACCACTGTATTGCATACGAACACCAACATACAATAAGTTTTAGTTTGCCTTCACAAATTTAATCACTTGCGATAACAGAGCAAAAATCCATAAAAACGACAACAGTAGAGTGTGTTCAAAGATAAATCCACTAGATGGCGGTGTCTCGTTAATTCGACTACGAATCCTCTCAGATTTAAAACCAAAATTACCTGGAAAATCACGTTAAGTTCTTTCCGACTTGCAGTGCAGCAGTTGGAAAAGCGAACAAAATTGTGTATGCAATCGTCTTTTTGGGATATAGAGCAAAATTTGAACTCGAGAATGGCTAAATCGCGTTGAGATATACAATTACAAAAATCAATCGAAATTTCATTGCAACTCTTCTCGGATTTATAAAACGTAGATTTGATTTTCCCCAACTCCTCAATTTATTCATAAATTTTATTATCCAAAAAACTTTCATAATCTTTAATCAAATTTTTAACTTCTTGAACATGCACATTTACGTATCAAACTCATTTTGTGCTCGATCTTAACAAGAGTAAATCATTTCCAATAACAACAATCATCATATACAACTTATGACTTTAATATATAACATTTGAAATAAACGCGTATGCTTAATATATTTAATTTTATAATACAAACAATAATTAATTCAATAAACTTTCTTCCTCTGCCTAATCGCTTTCGGCTTTCCTCCTCCATTTAGCGTCAAATTGTACATCTCCATCAGTGATTCGGGTTTGCTTCTGATCATTGCCTGCACAATGTCTTGACTTCGTCTTTTGTTAAAAAAAATCAACAAATTCAAAATTAAAATTTTCATAAATTTTTAAAATAAAGCTTACAATTTAATATATTTGAGTACACTCGATCTCAACTGGGTCGCATCGTGCTCTAGTGCAAATTTGTACAGCTCTGGAATTGAATCACGTGACAGTCGAAGACAGAGATATTCTTCGCAACGACTTTTGAGGGCGTTGATTTCGTACTATTTTAGGATATTTTTTTGTAAAACTCTAATTTTTTAAATATTTAAAACTCACCTTTTTAGCTAGAATAAACAGGGGTTCCACAAATTGATCCATCAGTAGCAATTTCCCGGTATAAATATATTCCAGAAACTTTTCCCAAACATCAAAATTTTCCTCAGAATTATCATCACTAACTCGAATTTCATCTTCATTTTGTGTTTAAAAAATCAAAGCAAAAACTGCGGACCTTGTCGCCAAAATCAATTTATGGACTCGAATCTCCTTTTCGCAAATCAGCAAAGTGATATCCGTGAATTTGGAACACTTCCATAGTGATTCAAATTGTAGTTGGTTTACTGATGATGGATCTTGTAAAAATTGTTCTTTTGGGAATTCTGTTATTGTTGATAAGATCTTGTCAATTATGTAAGTTATTTCAACATGAAGAGTTAAAGTATTTTCTGAATCGAGGAGAAGATCTTTGGATTTGAGTAGATAATCGATGGAGATGAATTCGGGTAGGTGTAACTCGAAACCTTGGATTAGTTTTCCGTTGATTACTAGAAAAAAATATTGAATAAATACATGAATTAAAGAAAATTATAGTTACCTTTAGTATTAAACTTCTTTGGGTTGTCTTTGTTTGAATCTGGAACCAAAATCGAAATTCGGCACTCAAAATCAACATTCTTTTGCTTCAGTTTTAAACAGTCCAAAATACTTAGAACCAAAGAGATCTGATCTTTGGTTTTGTTCAATCCTTTAGGATAGAGTTTCAGTGCAAATTCAACTTGATCATTGCGAATTGTTGAAGATTTGATGAAATATTTGGGAAAATCTTCGCTTGTTTGAGAAATGTTGTCAAGACTCGCTTGGGATTCATTGTCCGATAAAAACTCACAATTATTACAACTTTCAAATGATGAATTTGATGATATAGAGTAGAACAAATCATAGTTGAGTATGGACCATTTGTTGTATATTTTTATGGACCGAACTTCGGTTTTGGTGTGGGTTGCATAGTTTGATGAGAGTTGAGGTTGGGAAGAGTGGCTTGAAACGGTTAGATTCATGTTAGATTTGTTTTTGAGATTTTTGGACAAAAATGAATCTGATTTAAACGCAATTGACAATTTATATACCAAAAATCATATACCCTTAGGAATGCTATCCCGGATCGGGATCTACTCAAATCGGGATTAAGGATTGAGGATGGTTATCGTTATATTACCAATAGCAACCAAACAACAGTAGCGCGTATGTCCTCAACATTTTATTGTATCCTACAAGTTTGACAGATTAAATGACAGGTACAAAGGATTATATTCATGCGAAAAAGCCATAAAGCCATTAAAAGTGTAACCAACAACAGGATGCTAAAGTACAATGTCACAAGTGACACATTTGAGATTTAATTTTTGGTGTCAAATTTTATCACACTTTTCTTTGTCAAATAGCAAATTTTTTTCGTTTGTACTAAAATAAATCTTTAAAAATGTTGAGATTATGTTTGCAAACTAAGAATTTTTGTGATATATCATTTTAATTTAAAATTTTGATTGTTTTAAAAAAATATGTAAATAGATTTATAAATTGGAATTAAAATTTGAAATCGAATTTTAAACTTGAGACGAATCTTATTAATATTTACCAAACCCTCTGTTGATTTGGCTACTTATTGTTTTCAAAGTGTAAGCCTTTGCTCTTTAAATCCACGTCAAAGCTACGCATTGCTTCGATTAAATTGCTTGTTAAATGATCTTGGAAAAGTTTTGTGATTGCAGGATTTGATATGATTCCGAAACGGCTAGGAGTAGTACTTTAAAGTATTACCGATTTACTGGTAACACAGTTTTTGTAGTAAAAGAGTCAATTTCAAATGTAAACTATAAAAATCAGTTATAGTTGTAATTTAGGTTTTCTAATTAATACTAGATTACCTCACAAAGAATCTTCAATTTATCCACAGAAAAATACATATACGCAAATTCGCATAACAAAATGGATTCTGAAAGTTTGCAAACTTGCTGTGTGGCTGTAAATTAAAAATAAAATAAAAAAAGATCAAATCATAATATTACATTGTTTTGTTAAAAGATACCATTTGAGAATCGTACTAAGTCTCTTTCATCCAACCCCTTGATGTCAAATTTGACATACACGTTTGAATGATTTTGGCACACAAATAAGGATATTAACTTTAAATGGTCATTCAGGTAAGGCTTCGATGAGCATTCGATGTAGAATTTTGGTTCATTCAAGCCAGGAGGAGAAAATAGGCCCGAACAAAAGCTTTGCTTGTTGCGCATGTTATATTTTTCGATCACCAATTGATAATCAAAACGATGAGTTTTTGGGGAAATATCGGAAAATATCATCAAAATTGGTTCATTGCTTGAGACAGACATCGTGGATAGTGGATTAAAAATACTTTACTGTATTCTCAATCTCTGCAGTCTCGAAAGATCGCGACCACTGACTGTTAGTTAGACTCGTTTGTCTCGCTCTGTAGATGCATTTCTTATCAAACTACCTAAATAAATAATTGTAATTTGAGTATGTGTAGTAACAATTAAGAAAGGAGTCTCAATTGTACAACCATTTGTCGGTTAAAGTTCACAAACTTATCAAAGACACACTAGTTTCAAAGTAGTTAAAAATCATACGAACCTGTTGCCTTGATTACCACGATAGTGTGATTTTATTAGCTACAAGTTGTCCCTCAAAAAATTGTCGAATTGTATCACTTGTGACATTGCACTTTAGTATGCTGTTATTGTTTGTTTGCCTTTTTTAGGCTTTATGACTTCTTACCAGGAATAGAATCACTTTTATCTATATTGTGTACCAGGTGTGCTTATCATTTAGCGTCTTTCAAACTTGTAGGACACAATAAAATGTTGAGTATACTTTTGTGTTGAGTTCATATGTTTGCTACTGTTTTTGTTTGGTTGCAATTGGTAATAACGATAACAATTCTCAATCCTTAATCCCAATTGAAGTTATTGAGGTAGTAGTTGTTTTGTATTATTAGTCGGCGCCATAAATTTTAATAATGGCGGCCGAGAGGAAAAAGAACTAAAATGTCCAAGTCTAGATGTCGCATCAAAAATCAAACACTTTTTGCAGACTAATGATTTGAACTTTAAGTCTTGACCACATTGACTTTAACATCAAATCTCAGACGCCATCTAGACTTGGACATTTTAGTTGTTCTCCTTACGGCCGCCATTATTAAAATTTACGGCTCCGACTAATATAAAATTAAATGTATTACGCATGCGCGTTAACATAAAAAAGTTATATAAAAGTCATGGCTTGTATATGATGATTGTTGCTATTGGAAATGAGTTACTCCAACTCCAACTCAAAGATAAGATCGAGCACACAATGAGTTTAATACGTAAATAACCAAAACGTTCTCAATTTTGTCTTTGTGATCAAAATCATCAAACAGAAAATGACAAATTGGCAAGACATTGTAAGTATTTACTTAATTTTCTGTTAAATTAATCAAAATATTTCCTAAAGGACATCAACTACTCAGACTATGCCAAACAAAGTGAACACGAAAAGCTCGCCTTTAAACTCTACGAACTAGGCCGCCTGATCCTTCAACCTGAATTGAACCTTAAACAACTGAACTGTTTAGAGAAAATTCAAAATGGCGAACCAGATTTCTGTAAAAATGCTTCAAAGATGTTAGAAATGAAATTCGATGGGAATGAACTTGAATTTAGTAAAGAAGAAATTGATCAAATTATGGAAGAAATCATGATCTGCCGTGTCAAGTTAACCAGAAACCGATCAGATCAGGATTTACCCGTGGAATGCAGTTCCGAGGTAGCTTACGCCCAGTTTATCAATATGAAACGAGCTTGGAAACAAAATTCTGTTTATGATCAATTGGCTAACGAGTGGATTGAACCGAAAAATGGAGAGATTCAAAAAATTTTGGAAAGATTAGACGAAATTGATTTGAAATTTAAAGAAATTGAAAACTTGATCAAGGATTGTGAGAATTTTTCGGATAATTGGAGGAGCGACCGAAATCACTCACGCTGAGAGAGCGAAGCGAGCGAGGTGTGAGTGATTGAGGGAGTGACGAATCGTTGCCAGAAAAAAAAGGGAATTGGTGCAATTCTTGTTAGCAGAACTCCTCCAAAACTACTGCATGGATCGGTCTGAAAATTTAACACAGTGTTCGGGTGGTGGTCTAGATGTGCTGTATAGTTTTGGGGCTGTATAGGTCAAAGGTCAAAGAAATAGTGATTTTACATAAATTTCAAAATTTTGCATTGAAATGTGTAGAGACCGAGTGTCAACACAGTGCGTGTGCGTCCTCCCTGTGACACAGTCAAGCACACACGCTTCCCGAGCGCGCCCGCTGTGCGCATTGGAGATGCGCAGTAGCAAATACTCCTAAATGTGAATCAGTGAGTTGAATGCGGACAATTTGAATAAAATGCAGGTTTGTCCGAGTGTTTGTTTGCACTGGTCGATGGTTAGTCACTATCCTTTAGTGGCCATGGTGTGTTAAATATACTATACGGCACAATATATCGAAAACATAAGCGCAAACTGAAAGTTTTTTAATAATTAAAAGTTTGTCGCTATTAGTAAGATTTGAAATAATCAGAAAACAATCATGAAAATCCTTTGATTAATTTTTTCAATGTTTTCACTGTTT
This sequence comes from Rhizoglyphus robini, assembly GCA_023373905.1. Lineage (NCBI taxonomy): Eukaryota > Metazoa > Arthropoda > Arachnida > Sarcoptiformes > Acaridae > Rhizoglyphus > Rhizoglyphus robini. The sequence goes on along the minus strand of JAKIJQ010000031.1, from coordinate 876,305 downwards.
TACTGTCTCGAAGATTGTTGAATGGTGGATTTATATTTGTTAACCGAATTAAATATTTGAGATTTGTTTGAGTTTAGTTTATTTTGATTTTGTATCACGTGATATGATTCATTTTCGCATAGAATTTGATGTTTAAAAATGTACAAAGAGTTTATAATACGTCAGTTTAAAATTTACAAACATAATAAATTAGATTAAAATGTCGAGCCTCAGTCTCGTGGAATACGGTTTATGTGAATGTGCTCTGTAACAATACCAAGTGTTGAGGTGTTCTATTCCTGTGTACCATCGAGATTCAATAAAGATTGTCTTTGTGTGTGAGCCAACATGTCCTCATTTACAACTCTAACCAGGAAGCCTCAAGACCACTTAATCATTGGTCGGAAGCCCAATTAGGCCCCAACAGCTCAAGCAGCGGAATCATAGAACTCACTTCGCGGCCAAACTGACCCTTCCGTGTTCCAAATGTGCTAACGGCGTTACAGTATATTACAATTGAATTAGTTGTTGATTGAATCTTGGATGTTATTTAATAATGAAAATTGCATCCATTAATGTACTACATCATTGCTACCATCAACGGCTACCAATTGGAAATTTACCAATTTGGCCATTTCCAAAACTCGATTGCCAAAAAATTGTCATTAAGATATTTTCTAATTATTCAGTGCTAAAATTGATTTTAAATTCAACATGTCATAGGAACAGTTTCACAATTTCACAATTTCACAATTAGAGCAAAAATATCTCAGCCTTTTTTTGTTTTATGAGCCATAATTTTCAGATCAATTGGCAATTGAAGATTATGAAATTGTTAGAATTGGTAAAGATCTATTTTGAAAACTAAATGACCATTTTGTGACCATAGGCAGAACAAATTTGGCCACCTTTGTTGTACGATGTGTATATGAACTGAGTTCGAACACAACTGGTCAAAGGATAAACAAATGTTTTACATAGTCTCGCTCCGACTTTTATGCCAATGGCATTACCTATTTAGATTTATGATAGCTAAAAGGTTTCATAACACCAGCGGCTGGTTCAATACTAGTAAAATTGATGAACGAATTGAAAAGTTGGAGAAAATCAAATCAATGTTTGATGAAATTGAGAAAAGTTGCAACGGAATTACAAATGATTTTCGTAATCTAAATTGTCCATCTCAACTCGATTTAGCCATTCTCGAGTTCAAATTTGCCACAATGTCCCAAAAAGACGATTCGACTCACAATTTGGTTCGCTTCACCAATTGCTGTACTGCAAGTTGGAAAGAGCTTTGCGTGATTTTCCCAGTGATTTTTGGTCTCAAATCAGCGGAAATTCGAGATCGAATCCACGAGACAGCGCCATCTAGTGGATTTATCTTTGAGCACACTCTACTATTGTCGTTTCTATGGATTTGTGCTCTGATACCGCAAGTGATTAGATTTTTGAAAGCAAACTCTAATTTAGTGTATGTGTTGGTGTTTGGTGCTGCGCTCGTGTGCAATACAGTGGTTTGGTGGTTTACTAAGGATACAGTTGGCAGATTGGTTCGTAAATTGCCCAGAAATTCTAATTCTTCAAGTGGTTGTAAACAGATTTATTCGAAAATTAAGAAGATTCAAGCTAATTTGGATCGGGTTAAGATGTTCCTTGTTTCTGAAGGATATATTTTGTAGTACATTTGTGTTGTAACTGTAATACTGTTGTTAGTAAAACCACTGTAGTCCTACGATAGCTCTCAAAAGAGGTAACTTAAGATAATGTCAAAATAAAAATTGTTGATAAAAATGAGAAAGTTTTCTTAAGATGATAAATCGGTATAATTTTTCAACGAACAACTTTCGCCTGATGTTGCAATTGATGCGGAATTATACAAAGTCAAACTTGTTTTTACATTCAAAATAAAAGAAATCTTTAATATATGTACAAATCTGTAGATTTATTCGACAGTTGAGTATTACCTCAGCAACGATTGTCAATGTATTTTCCGATAATGTCTAAAAGCTAATGAACATTTTTCCTGCTACCACAAATGTCAATTGACAATATCGTGGTGAAACTTGATCACAAACCGAAATTCACTGATGACTAATTTGAAGGACATGTGTTATAAAATGTTTACGTAGAAAATGATTTCAAAACAAATGTCGAATCAAAATGGAATCTATTAGAATTTCTTAGATTCCTTTTTCTTATTTCAATTCCTAATTCTAATCAAGAGGAATAGGAAAAGGCACGATGTTGGTAATGATAAATAAAATTCTTTGATAATCAAATAAAAATTTAGAAAATTTATTGTAATTACGAAAATGGGTAATCAATTCCATATAAAATTAAATTAAATCAGCATCAGTTCCACTTCAACAGTAGAATTCTACTTCTCCAACTCCTCACTCTTGATGGCCAAATAGCGAAACATGTCAACCAACAATTCGGGATTGGCTTTGATCATTGCTTGGATGGTCTCGTTCGATTGACTAAGGATAATGAGAGAATTTAAGAAAGTTAGACAAACCGAAAACTGAAACGTGTACCGTTTCATAAAATCCAGAACATTAGTCTTCAATTTGTGCGCATTGTAAGAATCAGCAAGCAGCAATAAATTCGGTGCAGTTTCCACTGACACTTTGGTGCACAGATATTGCTCGCAGTGGGATTTGAGCGCAATCAGTTGGTACTAATACAAACAAATAGATAAGAAATTAACATATAAATTTTTAAAGACATACCTTATCTGCAGCAGCCAACAGTTCTTCAATATTCTGCTCGATCGAATCAATCTTGCCAGTGTAAATGTACGTAAGCAACTGTTGAAACACCTCAGACTTCACATCTGTAATCTCAACACAATTCTGTTGCTTTTCAGCCAAATCGTGCTCAAACATTGCACTAAAAACTGGCGAACGAGCAGAGAGAATAGCCTTGTGGGCACGAAATTCTGTACCAGAGACAACCAACACAACGTCGGACAGCTTTCCACTCTTCAACAAATTGGTGTAATCTTCCGAAAGTTGACTTTCGCCAACCAGTCCAATTGAAGCTTGATTATATGAAGAAACAGTTGTCCTTTCGTCCGTAACATAGGAAATCTATTTACAAAAATAAATAATGTTATCGAAGTATCTAATTAAAACAAAAATCAATACCTCTACATAGATGGTCAACTTGTTGTTTGGTAGAAAACCATTTGAAGGCACAAAAAGTTCATCTCGAGAAATGTATTTTTCAAATCCAATTATTTTTTCATCATCACGCGCATAACTTGCCCAGTAATAATAAAGTTTCTTATGAATTTCTATAAATTATTCAATTATAAAACAAATCTAAAAAAACATTAGAACATACTTTCAACATTGCATTTGTTTCCTTTGTCGCTAAGAATAGCAAATTTACATCCAACAACAACATGATGACCACGCTCATAAATATTCTCCAGGAAAAGGGAAAGATATCCTTTCGATTCTTCGGTTTTCCCACAAGGATACATTCTCAAATGAAACTTTTGTTTGTCATCATGAGAAAAGGAAATATCGTTTGATGTAAAATAGGTTATTGAGGAAACATCGAAACGATTCGAAAAGTTATCGATCGTCCAGGTATGTGAAAAGTGAACCAAACGAGACTGAGAACTTGATGCAGTTTGAACCAGTGGCTCAGTGGTCGGGATGAGGCCAGTGGAGGTGCTCATCTTGAAAACAGTGAGTTTAGTGCAAAATCGATATCGAAATCACAAAAATATTAGAATAATTAAAATATACAAATCAATGTTCATCAGCTAAAAGCTAATGCACACTGTGCTGTGCAAATTCCAACGCTAATTGATTGGCAAAAAGTGAAATGCGATCACAAACAACCAAGCAGCAGACATAACAGTTCGCTAATGACTGATTTCAAGGATATTTGTGATAGGATGAGTACATGGAAAATTATTTCGAAACAGAGATGTCGCATCAAACTGTAATCGCACAGTATAATTGCAGTATGTTGGTAATGATGAAAAGTGATGAAATGATCAATCAAACAAACAAATGACATTTAATGAAATTAGTAATTTCAAATTATCGAAATGTGAGATTTAATTTGTCCAATTACACTTTAAATCCAACAACAAGTACGAAAGAATTCACCAAAAAAGACAAACATCTAATGGATTCTCTATTCTTTCTATTTGGATTACGAAATTCGCAAGGCAAACTTTTGTATCTATTTATAAGAAAAGGCATGCCACGAGTAGAACGAGAACAGAAATGTCACTTTATTGACGATAAAATTTTTTAAAATGTTGTTCGAAATATTGCAGATGCTTTTACATTTTAAAAAAACTATGAATTTTCGGGGCTAACTAAGTAAAAAGCAAAATGAATGAATAAAGAGACAATTTAACATTCTCTTGATTAAAAAAATTGTTCTAGTGGTCAAACGGTGACTGTGACTTTACTGTGGCAGTACCAACTAAACCTTTGGTTTTTGCATCCTGGTCAAAGTTACGCATTGCTTCAATCAAGCCGCCAGTGAGATGATCCTGGAAAAGTTTGGTGATTGCATAATTCGAGTTGTTTTGGAATCCGGAAGAATTGGAGCCACTAATTAAAATAATATTAATAATAATAATGATATTATAATTCCCAATAAAATTGTACCTGAAACGAGACGAAATATATTTGATTGCGGCTTTTTTCAGTTTTGCTGCATTGTAGGTGTCCGCAAGAAGTTTAGTTTGCGTGATTCGTGCAGCAGCTTGTTAGTGTTTTTCCGCAGCACATGTTTACTCACTCACTTTGGTGTCGTGTGTTCATGTTGTTCTTTTTGCTTCTCATTTCTCCGTAGTTTCACTTTTAGTTTTGCATTCTAATCGAATCTCAAGACTGTCATCAAGGATGAGCATCATACCAAACACCGAACCACTTGAGGTATTTTTGAATTATTAGGAATGAAACTTATATTTTGTAATTGCATTATTATTAATTTGAATAGATTTCCAATCTTACGGACAAAATGACAGCAACAACTTTTGTTCCGCAAACTCACACTTCTATTGAATCTACAAGTGAAAGTCGACTTTCGGAAGATTATGCCAATCTGTTGGCGAGTGGAAAGCTGTCCGACGTTGTGTTGATTGTCTCTGGTACAGAATTTCGTGCTCACAAGACAATTCTCTCTGCTCGTTCGCCAGTTTTCTGTGCCATGTTTGAACATGACTTGATGGAGAAACAGAAGAATCGTGTTGAGATTCCCGATGTAAAGGCTGAGGTATTTCAACAGTTGCTCTCGTACATTTACAGTGGCAAGATTGATTTGATTGAGCGAAATGCAGAAGATCTGTTGGCTGCTGCTGATAAGGTATATTACTTTATAACGTACATATATTTATGATAATTACATATTTTTTTAGTACCAACCGATTGCACTTAAATCCCACTGCGAGCACTATCTGTGCACCAAAGTGTCAGTGGAAAGTGCACCCAATCTATTGCTGCTTGCTGATTCGTACAATGCGCACAAATTGAAGACTTATGTTCTGGATTTTATGAAACGGTATTTTTCGCATACTTTTTGATTGATTTTAACGACTCAATTTTGTCTTAGCCAATCACACGAAACCATCCAAGCCATGATCGAAGCCAATCCCGAATTGCTGGTCGACAAGTTTCGCTATTTGGCAATCAAGAGTGACCAGTTGGAGAAGTAGAATCTTACTGTTTGAGTAGAAACCTAAACCTGTTTTGAGTCACTTTCTTCAAATATAAATTGTATTTTAATGTCACCCATATTTCTGCTTTGTAATTTCTGAAAATAATTTCCAATAAAAATTTCACGCCTACTTGGGTAGAAATAGCCGCTTTTGTGTACAGTTGGCAACAGTCAGCTGCTTTTGCATTTGTCACTCGTTCGGCTTTGGCTCTACGTAATTTTTGTGTACTTCTGTTTGTCTTTCTTTCTTCGTGATTTCACTTTTTGTTTTGCATTCTAATCTCACTACCATCAAGATGAGCTTCATACCGAACGCTGTCCCACTGGTTCAAACTGCCTCCAGTACCCAATCCCGTGTCGTTCACTTTTCCCACACTTGGACTATCGAAAACTTTTCGTTTCGAATCGATCCTTCATCTCGATCCTATGTAACATCGAGTCACATTTTTTTCTCCCGAAGATAAGCAAACCTTTATGTTGGTATTGTATCCAAATGGCCAAACTCAAGAATCGAGTGGACATTTGTCGCTTTTCCTTTGGAATATGCGTGAATATTATAGCCCTATTGTGGGATGTAAATTTGCAATTCTTGTCGGCAAAGGAAACAAATGCAATGTTCAAGGTATTTTCTCGTGTTTTATTGTGATTGTTTTGTAATTGTTTAATTTTTAGAAATTCAAAAGGAACTTTATTACCTCACCACTAGATTTGATGGTCTTAGAGAATTGGAATTCGAAAAATATATTTCTCACGATGAACTTTTTAAGTCATTAAATGGTTTTCTACCAAACAATAAGTTGGCCATCTATGTTGAGGTATGGTTGGATCATTTTAAATGAAATCTTATTATTGTCTGAACGTGAGTGAAGACTATCCCTTGACTTTTGGCCGTTCTTGTGCACGTAACTCCTCCGAGGTTTCTTGACCGATTTGGATGAAATTTGGCAGAGATGCTTAAAATTATGTGAATTTGTGCATATTGTTCTCAAAAGGTCAAAAAGTTGTGTTTTAGGCATAGCTGCCATTCAAATTTCACCTAAGCTATTCTTCTGTTTGAGAGTCAAGCCATTTTCCAGTGTACCCAACAATGAGTGCAACAATGTGAGAAAGTTGTATGTGGGTCAAGTGCCGTGTAGGATTGGGTTTAGGTGAGGTGTTAGGTAGGTTAGGTGCCGTGTAGGATTGGGTTTAGGTGAGGTGTTAGGTAGGTTAGGTGCCGTGTAGGATTGGGTTTAGGTGATGTGTTAGGTAGGTTAGGTGCCGTGTAGGATTGGGTTTAGGTGAGGTGTTAGGTAGGTTAGGTGCCGTGTAGGATTGGGTTTAGGTGAGGCGTTAGGTAGGTTAGGTGCCGTGTAGGATTGGGTTTAGGTGAGGTGTTAGGTAGGTTAGGTGCCGTGTAGGATTGGGTTTAGGTGAGGCGTTAGGTAGGTTAGGTGCCGTGTAGGATTGGGTTTAGGTGAGGTGTTAGGTAGGTTAGGTGCCGTGTAGGATTGGGTTTAGGTGAGGGGTTAGGTAGGTTAGGTGCCGTGTAGGATTGGGTTTTGGTTAGGGTGTTAGGTAGGTTAGGTGCCGTGTAGGATTGGGTTTTGGTTAGGGGGTTAGGTAGGTTAGGTGCCGTGTAGGATTGGGTTTTGGTTAGGGGGTTAGGTAGGTTAGGTGCCGTGTAGGATTGGGTTTTGGTTAGGGGGTTAGGTAGGTTAGGTGCCGTGTAGGATTGGGTTTTGGTTAGGGGGTTAGGTAGGTTAGGTGCCGTGTAGGATTGGGTTTTGGTTAGGTGTTAGGTAGGTTAGGTGCCGTGTAGGATTGGGTTTTGGTTAGGGTGTTAGGTAGGTTCGGTGCCGTGTAGGATTGGGTTTTGGTTAGGGTGTTAGGTAGGTTAGGTGCCGTGTAGAATTGGGTTTTGGTTAGGTGTCTCACGTTCAGACTAAAGACCACGGATATAATCCTTGGTCTTACTTATTATACTTTATAAGTTCAAATGTCCAATTTAGCACCCGCAGGGCCCACTAGGTATTTTTAAATTATTTCTAAATAGATTTCCTATTTTACGGAGGAAAATAAAACGTCGACTTCATACAATCAAGCTTTGATTGGATCTGCAAGTGAGAGTCTCGTTTTGGAAGGTTATGCCAATCTATTGGCGAGTGGAAAGCTGTCCGACGTTGTGTTGGCTGTCTCTGGTGTGGAATTTCGTGTCCACAAGGCTGTTTTGGGTGCTCGATCGCCAGTTTTCTGTGTCATGTTTGAACATGATTTTGTTGAGAAACATGACAATCGTGTTGAGATTACTGACGTGAAGCCTGAAGTGTTTCAACAGTTGCTCACGTACATTTACAGTGCCAAGTGCGATTCGATTGGACAAAACATTGCAGAACTGTTGGCTGCTGCAGATAAGGTAGGACTTTAAGATACTAGATTTTCTTTAATATGAACTAATCTATTTCTTATCAATATCCACTAGTACCAACTGATTGCCCTGAAATCTCAATGCGAGCAATTTTTGTGCACTAAAGTGTCAAAAGAAACTGCACCCAATCTGCTACTTCTTGCTGATTCGTACAATGCGGAGAAATTGAAGACAGCAGTTCTGGATTTTATGAAACGGTATACTATTTTCTGTTTAATTTTACTTTTACTTTTAACTAAAATTTGTTCTAGCCAATCACACGAGACATTCCATGCAATGGTCAAGGCCAATCCCGAATTGCTGGTTGACATGTTTCGCTATTTGGCCAACAAGAGTGAACAGTTGGAGAAGTAGAATCTTTCTACGTGAGTGGAACTAATGCTGATTTGAGTTACTTCCTAAATTGTATTTTAATGTCACACATATTTTTGCTTTGTAATTTCTGAAAATAACTCTCAATAAAAGTTTCACGCCTACTTGGGTAGAAATAGTCGCTTTTGTTTACGCTGTTGCTTTTGCTTTTGTCACTCTTCACTCGTGCGACTTTTGCTCACTACGCACTTTGTGTCCACTTCTGTTTGCCTTCCTTTCTTCGTGATTTCAATTCTGTTTCACATTCTACTCGAATCTCACTGCCATCAAGATGAACCCTGCCAGTTTACTGCTCAACCCGAACACAGAGCCAGTGGTCCAAACTGCCTCCAGTTCTCAGTCTAATTTGATTCACTTTTCCCACACCTGGACTATTGATAACTTTTCGCATCGTTTCGATTCTTCATCACAATCTTATGTTCAATCGGGTAGAATTTCCTTTTCTCCTGAAGATAATCAAGCGTTTGTCTTGCGAATGTATCCAAATGGCAAAAGTGAAGAATCGGAAGGTTATTTGTCCCTTTTTCTTCTAAACAGTAATTTTGGAAATTCTTGGCCTGTTGTTGGATGTAAATTTGCAATTCTCAACGATAAAGGAAACAAATGTAATGTTCAAGGTATGTTGTAAAATATTTATTATGCTCTTTTTAACTTTATCATTTTCAGAGCTACATAAGAAAATTTATTCTAACAAAGTTGATTCTCTTAAAGAAATGGGATTTGAAAAATATATTCCTATTATTGATCTTTTTGAACCATCAAATGGTTTGTTGACAAGCAACAAGTTGACCATCTATGTTGAGGTATATATGCTTAGGTTTTTCATTACCTTTTATAAGATTTTTATTTATTTATAATAGATTTCCTATCTTACGGGTCAATGCAACACTGATTCTTCCTCGTATATTCCGATTGGTTCGGCAGGCGAAAATCGTGCTTTGGAAGACTATGAAAATTTGTTGAAGACTGGAAAGCTGTCCGACGTGGTTTTGGTTGTCTCTGGCATAGAATTCCGTGCCCACAAGTTGGTCCTCTCTGCCCGTTCACCAGTTTTCTGTGCCATGTTTGAGCACGATTTGATGGAGAAGCAACAGAATCGTGTTGAGATTACAGATGTGAAGTCTGAGGTGTTTCAACTGCTTCTTTCGTACATTTACACTGGCAAGATTGATTCGATCGAGGGAAATATTGAAGATCTGTTGGCTGCTTCAGATAAGGTAGGACTTTATAACAATCCAACATTTCTGTTAATCGTTTGTTTTCACTAGTACGAACTGATTCAACTCAAATCCCACTGCGAGCAATATCTGTGCACCAAAGTGTCTGTGGAGAGTGCACCCAATCTATTGTTGCTTGCTGACTCGTACAATGCGAACAAATTGAAGGCGGCAGTTCTGGATTTTATTAAACGGTAAGCTTTGTCTTTGTTACATTTGATTAATTTTAACGACGTTTTTTCTTAGCCAATCGAATGAGACTTTTCAAGCCATGGCCAAGGCCAATCCCGAATTGCTGCTCGACATGTTTCGCTATTTGGCCATCAAGAGTGAGCAACTCGAGCTCCTTGAGAAGTAGGATTCTACTGTCTGGAGTAGAATTAATGCTGAGTTGATATTTTTTCTACTAATACGCAATTTAAATAATACCACGCACAAATGTTATGTTTATAATTTGTAATTTCGGAGATATTCATTTTCAATAAAAGTTTCACGTCCACTTGGGTAGAAATAGTCGCGTTTGTTTATTTGTTATTTTTGCTTTTGCACTCGGTGTCACTCGTGCAGCTTTTGCAATTTTGCTCTCCGCAAAATTTTGAGACCTTCTGTTTGTCTTCTTTTTCTTATTTCAATTTTGTTTCACATTCTAATCGAATCTCACTGCCATCAAAATGAGCACCTCAATTAGCACCAACCCGAACCCCGAGCCACTGGTTCAAATTGCCCCCACTACCCAATCCCGTGTAATTCACTTTTCCCTCACCTGGATAATCGACAACTTTTCTCACCGATTCGATTGTATTTCATCATCATCACGACCCACTTTACTATCGAGTGATACATCTTTCACTCCAGAAGATAAACAAACCTTTGCTCTGCTCATGTATCCAAACGGCAAAACTGAAGGTTTGAGTGGATATTTGTCACTTTACCTTGTGAACACTTATGAAAAGTACTGGTGTCCGTTGAAGCGACTTTTGGATTACGATGGTCATCCTATGGTTGGATGTAAATTTGCGATTGTAAACGACAAAGGAAACAAATGTTATGTTCAAGGTAAATGTTAAAATATTTTTTATTTGATTTATTGAAAATAATTTTAATATTAAAATTATTTTTACATTAAAATTTTATTAATTTTCAGAAACTCAAAATGAACTTTATTACTATTATCGTAATTTCGGAAAATCTCATTATCTTAAAGAATTGGGATTCGAGAAATACATTTCTATTGATGAACTTTTTGATCCAGAAAATGGATTTTTGGAATTCAACAAATTGACTATCTTTGTTGAGGTATGTTTTGATTATTATATTAACTAATCCGTAAAATCGTTTATTTTTATGAATAGATTTCCTATCTTACGGACGAAAATAAAACTTTGACTTTGTATAATTTGGCTTCGTTTGGATCATCGAAAGCTGGTGAAAGTCACGAATTGGGAAATTACTCAAATCTTTTGACGAGTGGAAAGCTGTCCGACGTTGTGTTGACTGTTTCGGGAAAGAAATTTCGTCTTCACAAAACGATTTTGGCTTCTCGTTCACCAGTTTTTCGATCTATGTTTAAACAAGATTTGATTGAGAAACAACAGAATCGTGTTGACATTCCTGATGTGAAGTCTGAAGTGTTTCAACAGTTGCTCTCGTACATTTACAGTGGCAAAATTGATTCGATTGAGCAAAACACGGAAGATCTGTTGATTGCTGCAGATAAGGTATGTTTGCAGACATTTCTGTTTGTTAATTGAATTTTATATATTTTTTTACAATTTTTAGTACGAAGTAATTGTAGTCAAAACACAATGTGAAGATTATCTGTGCACCAAATTGTCTGTGGAAACTGCACTCGATCTATTGGTGTTTGCCGAAAAGCACAATTCGGAAAAGTTGAAGACGGAAGTCATGGATTTTATGAAAAGGTAAACACTATTTTTCTATTTGTGTTTACTTTTGTTTAACCAAAATTTTTTAATAGTCAATCACGCGAAACTATTCGTACAATGATCAAGACCAATCTCGAATTGCTGCTCGACATGTTTCGCCATTTGGAAATTAAGACTGAACAAAAGAAGAAATGGGATTTCACTGTTTGAGTGGATCTCATGTTGCTTTGATATTTTTTTTTTCGTTTACGGAATCAATATAATATATCATTTACATTTAAATAATATTTCTGCTTGTAATTTGTGAAAATAATTTTCAATAAAAGTTTCGCGCCTACTTGGGTGGAAATAGTCGCTTTTGTGTTTACATTGTTAGCAGGCTTTTGTGTGGCTCGACGTTATTTGCTTGCCTCACTTTGTGTCCTCCTGTTTGTCTTATTTTCTCCGTGATTTCACTTTTTGTTTCGCATTCAAATCGAATCTCGTTACCATCAAAATGAGCTCCTCAACTGGCCTCAACCCGAACACCGAACCAGTGGTCCAAACTTCCTCCAGTACCCAATCTCGTCTGATTCACTTTTCCCACACCTGGACCATCGATAACTTTTCGCATCGTTTCGATTCGTCATCAAAATCTAATCTTCTATCAAGTGACATTTCTTTTTCTTCCGATGACAAACAAACATTTCGTTTGCGACTGTATCCTGATGGCAAAACTGAAAATTCGAGTGGATATTTGTCTTTTTTTCTTTTGAATACTTATAAATATAGTTGTGACCCTGTTGTTGGATGTAAATTTGCACTTCTTAACGACAAAGGAACCAAATGCAATTTTAAAGGTATATATTCTCAAGTTTTTACCGATTTTTTTAAAATACAAAATGACTTGTATTTTAAAATTACTAATTCTATGATTTTCAGAAATTCAAAAGAAACTTTATGCTTATTGTAATTATGAATTAAAAGACGATCAAAAAGAAATTGGATTTGAGAAATATATTTCTCGTAATGAAATTTCTTTGCCATCAAATGGTTTTCTGCCTGACAACAAGTTGACCATCTATGTTGAGGTATGTTTGAATTATTTTGGAATGATCTGAGAATTGTTTATTTATAAATAGATTTCCTATCTCACGGACGAAAAGACTACTTTGAATTCGTACAATCTGGCTTCTATCGAATCTGCTGGCGAAAATAGTGCTTTGGAAGATTACGCCAAACTGTTGAAGAGTGGCGATTTGTCCGACGTTGTGTTGGTTGTCTCTGGTACGGAATTTCGTGCCCATAAGTTGGTCCTTTCTACTCGTTCACCAGTTTTCCGTGCAATGTTTGAGCACGATTTGATGGAGAAGCAACAGAATCGTGTTGAGATTACAGATGTGAAGTCTGAGGTGTTTCAACAATTGCTCTCGTACATTTACAGTGGCAAGTGCGATTCGATTGAGCGAAATGCTGAAGAACTGTTGGCTGCTGCAGATAAGGTTTGACTTTATAACTTTAAACCGTACTGGTTTTTTATAATTACACATTTTTCATTAGTATCAACTGGTTGGACTTAAAACCGACTGCGAGCACTATCTGTGCACCAAAGTGTCAGTGGAAAGTGCACCCAATCTATTGCTTCTTGCTGATTCGTACAATGCGCACAAATTGAAGACTAATGTTCTGGACTTTATGAAACGGTAAACTTTTGTATCTTTATTTATTTCTGTTTAACGAAATTTGTCTTACAATTTTGTTCTAGTCAATCTCACGAGACCATCCAGGCAATGATCAAGGCCAATCCCGAATTGTTGGTCGACATGTTTCGCTATTTGGCCATCAAGAGTGAACAGTTGGAGAAGTAGAATTCTACTGTTGGGCAGAAATGAATGATGTTTTGATTTTTTTTGTTTACCGAATCGATATGATATCATTTACAATTACAATATTTCTGCTTTGTAATTTCTGAAAATAATGTTTAATAAAAGTTTCGCGCCTACTTGGGTGGAAATAGTCGCTTCTGTGTGCTAATGTTTTGGTTTTGCACTCGTGTGATTTCGCTCTGTGCACTTTGCAAAGTGACTTTGTGTCCTTCGGTTTTTGATTTACATTCTCCTTGATTTTCACCTTTTGTTTCGCTTTCTAATCGAATCTCACTGCTATCAAGATGAGCTCCTCAACTGGCCTCAATCCAAACACCGAACCACAGGTCCACACTACTGCCAGCTCCCAGTCTCGATTGCGTCACTTTTCCCACACCTGGACTATCGACAACTTTTCAGTAAGACCCAAGTTAGAATCCGCTACAATTTCATTTTGCCCTGAACATGAACTTCGTTTTATTTTTGGTAATCTATCCAAACGGGAAAACCGAAGAGTCGAAAGGATATTTGTCTATTTTCCTGCAGAATACTCATCCACATTCTTATTATAACAATTTTATTGGATGTAAATTTGCAATTCTGAACGACAAAGGAAACAAATGCAATGTTCAAGGTACATTCGATTGCTTTAGTATAATTAACATTTAATTACTTAATTTTCAGATATTCAAGATGAACTTTATTGTCCTACTATTTTTGGTCCGAACATTATTTATGCTCTTAAAGAAATTGGATTTGAGAAATATATTTCTCGTAATGAAATTTCTTTGCCATCAAATGGTTTTCTGCCTGACAACAAGTTGACCATCGATGATAGATCTACGTGGAGGTATGATTATTTTATATTCTAATTTAAAACTAACTTTTTAAAAATTGTTAATTATCAAATAGATTTCCTATCTTATCGACCAAAAAACAATTGTTTCTTCTTCGTACAATCCTGCTTCAATTGAATCTGTTCTCGAAAAGGAGGTTTTATAAGATTACGCCAAACTGTTGAAGAGTGGCGATTTGTCCGACGTTGTGTTGGTTGTCTCTGGTACGGAATTTCGTGCCCATAAGTTGGTCCTTTCTACTCGTTCACCAGTTTTCCGTGCAATGTTTGAGCACGATTTGATGGAGAAGCAACAGAATCGTGTTGAGATTACAGATGTGAAGTCTGAGGTGTTTCAACTGCTGCTCTCGTACATTTACAGTGGCAAGGTTGATTCGATTGAGCGAAATGCTGAAGATCTGTTGGCTGCTGCAGATAAGGTAAAATGTATTTATCGAATATTTCCGTTAATTTTTTATTTACATTTAGTACGAACTGATCTCACTGAAAAATCATTGCGAGCACTATCTGTGCACCAAAGTGTCAGTGGAAAGTGCGCCCAATCTGTTGCTGCTTGCTGACTCGTACAATGCGCACAAATTGAAGACTAATGCTCTGGATTTTATCAAAAGGTACAGTAACTTGTTGTTTACTTTTGTTTAATTTTCATTATTTCCTTAGTCAATCGCAGGAGACCTTCCAAGCAATGGTCAAGGCCAATCCCGAATTGCTGGTCGACATGTTTCGCTATTTGGCCATCAAGAGTGAACAGTTGGAGAAGTAGAATTCTACAGTTTGAGTTTTTTTACTAAAGTTTCTTTGTTTTTTACGGAATTAATATAATGGCATTTACATTTACAATATTTATGCTTTTTCTATTTTGCTTTACTTTCCTCAACTCGAATTTTATTTTAATAATATCACATATACATTTCTGTTTCGTAATTTCAATAATATAACATTTACTATTTCACTACTATTTCAAACAATTTTAAAGTTACTTATGAAGATGAAAGTAGAACGTGACGATTTTCATGCGTAGGTAGAAATAGTCGTATTTGTGCAATCAACATCTGTGGCGCGACTTATTTCTACTTCTGTTTCTATTTGCCATTGTGCGTGAGTTCGATTCTGTTTCGCTTTCTAATCGGATCTCACTGCTATCAAAATGAGTTCCTCATCAAGAATCATCCTGAAAACTGGACCCCTAGTCCCAAATGATGGATCCAGTGCCCAGTTTCGTCTGGTACAGTTTTCCCGTACCTGGATAATCGACAACTTTTCGCATCGATTCGATTCTTTATCATCATCATCATCATCATCAACACGACCCAGTCTACTGTCGTGCAATACTTCCTATTCACCTGATGATAATCAAAAGTTTGCCATACTTCTATACCCGAATGGCAAATCTAAAGAATCGAGTGGCCATTTGTCTCTTTTCATCGTGAATTCAAATGAGAAAAGCAATCGACCCATTGTTGGCTGCAAATTTGCAATTCTGAACGACAAATGTCATAAATGCAATATTCAAGGTAAAATGTTTTAATGTTTTAATTAATTTTTTGAAAATACATTTTTATGAATTTCCAGAAAAGCAAAATTTTTTGCTTTATTTTAGTTTTCGCACTATACGCAAATCTCGTTATTGCAAAGAATTGGGATTTGAGAAATTTATTTCTCATGATGATCTTTTTGATTCATCGAATGGCTTTCTACAATTTAATAGATTGACCATTAATGTAGAAGTATGTTTTGATTAATCGCCAATTGAATCCAATGTTCATATATTTTTTTATAATAGATCTCTTACTTTGCGGATCAGAAGAAAATTTCGGTTTTCTACAATCGAAATCTCGCTTCGTTTGGTGGTGGTTCCGAAGACAACGAAGATCGTTCGACGGATGATTACGCAAAAGTAGTGGCTGGTAGAAATAAGAAAATAATGGATAATCGCGGATCCGAATCTTGAATTGACATTTTCTCGCTATTTAGCCGACAATAATGAGCAACACGATAATTATTATATTCTAACCTATAAGATACATAATAACACAGGATAATAACTAATAATTATAATTAATGTTACATTTATTAACTTTCACACACACAATTCATTAGCAATTTTATTATATTATCTCACTTATACAATTTTTATTTTTTACATTTCCATATTTTATAAATTTTTTACACTTTCATAATTGGAGGAGCGACCGAACTCACTCACGCTGAGCGAGCGTAGCGAGCGAGGTGTGAGTGAGTTCGGGAGCGACGATATATACCCGAGAAAAATGTAACTTCAGTCATTTCTTGTGTACAAAAAACCGGGAAAACTACTGTATGGATCGGTCTGAAAATTTAACACAGTGTTCTGGTTGGGGTCTAGATGTGCTGTATAGTTTTGTGGCCATAAAGGTCAAAGGTCAAAGGAGTAGCGATTTTAAGAAAAATCCAAAATTTTGTATAGAAATGTGTAGAGACCGAGAGTCAACACGATGTGTGTTCCTGTGTGACACAGCCAAGCACACTCTTTCCCCCGCACGCCCGCTGTGCGTGAAGAAGATGCGCAGTAGCAAGCACACTCAAAGGTGAGTCCAGGAGATGAATGCGGACCATTTGACTCGAGTGCCGGTGTTTGTTTGCATTTTCTATTGATTACAAATTCTAGCATTATCGCATCTAGCTGCAGTAGCTCTCATTACAATTAAGTTTGACCACAATTTTAAACATATAACAATTTTCTTAAATAATGGGTTGATGCCCAGCTAACCATTGACGTATTTAGTAGTGGGCAATAGTAGAAATTGCTCTTATTCACTGGCCAATATGCCTTGCGGAAATGCTCACACAACCTTTGACATTATATTGGATCTTTGAAAAGTGTTTTCCATTGGAAAACTAAAAATCTCTTGAATGCACTACTACAATGAGAATATAAATGAAAATATAAAAAACAATAAAGATAAAAGACAAAGACAAAAGCACAAAATGTGGATTTTCAAATAATTTTATCTTTTGACTTTGAAGTCCAGCCTTGAATATGGTTGAATTCTCTATCTGAATTTCTGAATGATTAACAATTTGTGATTAGTTTTGGTTCGAAATTGTTCATTCTACTTTTTGGAGCATATTAGTGATTTTTCCCAACAAATATCAGAGAAAATTTTTAGTTATTTGGATATCGTTTGAATCTGTTTATTATGTACAAGCAACAGTTTTTTTCATCATGAAAACACGGGAGCCATAAGAAATTTGAAATCAACGGTAGGAGATGCAATAAGGGTTGCAGTCAGTAACCATATTTGAATTAAACGATGCTCATGATCATAAATCCATAGTTATGTGTGATCAAAAATCGAAAATTTTTATGTGATACGAATTTGTTTTAACTGAATGCGATGCGTGAATTGCCTGAATTGTTTGAATGTGTGATGATGACGAGGAAATGTATTAGATTGATACGTTGAACTCTTAACTGGAAAACCAAAGTTAGAGTGTCTCATAATCTTATTATCCAAGAATGATTCTTCTATCTCATATCTCTTAAATGTGACTAAAATATTTGTGAGTTTCACACACTCTCGCTCCGACTTTCACGCCAACGGCGTTATTTATTTTTAAAAAATAAAAAAGCAAGAGGGCTTCATAACGCCGGCTGCCGCTAAGACTAGTTTATAATTTCATATATTTCACATGATTTCTGTAATAATATCAATTCATTTTTTTCATTATTAAAATATTATTTCAAACACGCTTAGGTGGAAATAGTCGTTTTTGTTTTCATTGTCAGCTGGCTTTTGTGTGGCTCGACTTTTATTTGCTGTCCGAGCACTTAGTGTCCTTCTGTTTGTTTTCATTTCTCGGTGATTTTTTCACTTTTTGTTTTGCATTCTAATCGAATCTCACTGCCATCAAGATGAGCTCCTCAACTGGCCTCATCCCGAACACTGACCCCCTGGTTCAAACTGCATCTAACTCCCAATCACGTCTGGTTCACTTTTCCCACACCTGGACCATTGACAACTTTTCGCATCGTTTCGATTTGTCATCATACGCTTCTTTTGAATCAAACGAAATTTCTCCTGATGACAAGCAAAAATTTCTTGTGAAAATATATCTAAATGGCAAAACAGCAGAATCGAAAGGATATTTGTCTATTTTCCTTCAGAATACTAATGATTGCAATCCTTCGGTTGTTGGATGCAAATTTGCAATTCTTGACGACAAAGGAAACAAATGCAATGTTGAAGGTATGTTTCTCTTGTTTGTATTATAGTTGTTTTTATTATCATTATTAATACAATAATTTTCAGTTATTCAAAAGAAACTTTATTATCGCTATCATCGTTATGCTAATGCTAAAGATAATGATACAGAAATTGGATTTGAAAAATATATCTCTCAAAATGACCTTTTAGCGCCATCAAATGGTTTGCTACCAAATAACAAGTTGACCATCTATGTTGAGGTATGTTTGCATTATTAGGCTAATTGAATCCTTTAGTAACTTTGTTTATTTGTAAACAGATTTTCTATGTTGCCGACTTACGAACAACTGTTGCCTCATATAATCAAGCTTCAATCAGATCCTCAGGTGAAAGTCTACTTTCGGAAGATTACGCCAATCTGTTGAAGAGTGGAAAGCTGTCCGACGTTGTGTTGGTTGTCTCGGGCACAGAATTTCGGGCCCACAAGTTGGTCCTCTCTGTTAGATCGCCAGTTTTCTGTGCCATGTTTGAGCACGATTTGATGGAGAAGCAACAGAATCGTGTTGAGATTACCGATGTGAAACCTGAAGTGTTTCAGCAATTGCTCTCGTACATTTACACTGGCAAGATTGATTCGATTGAGCAAAATGCTGAAGAACTGTTGGCTGCTGCCGATAAGGTACGATTTTCTTATTAATCTGTCTACTAATCATTTAAATTTTCATTTAGTACGAACTGATTGCACTTAAAACCATTTGCGAAGAGTTTCTGTTCACTAAAGTGTCAGTGGAAAGTGCACCCAATCTATTGTTGCTTGCTGATTCGTACAATGCGGACAAATTGAAGACTAATGTTCTGGATTTTATGAAACGGTAAACTTTTCTCTTTGTTTAGCTTTTTTTACTTAATTTTTGCATTTTCTCTAGCCAATCGCACGAGACCATCCAGGCAATGATCAAGGCCAATCCCGAATTGTTGGTTGACATGTTTCGCTATTTGACCAACAAGCGAGATCTCGAAGAGATGGAAAAGTAGTGTCCTACTGTAGGAGCTGCAGAGTGCTATTTTAATTTGCTTTCCTATTCAAATTCTTATATAATCCCTCATTTCAAAAATTTTCAATAAAATATTTTTATGGCTTAGAAATTGGCTTGTTTTGTTTAAATCATCAGCACAAATTTGTGACTTGTGAATTAGGATAGTCTATAATACTGATTTGATTTGTTTTTTTTGTAGAGATACAAGTAATTTCAGATTGTGTAATTTCAATACATTTTCTAAATATCATCCGAACTCGATCATATTTCACTTTTCGTTATTGCAAACATCCTGCATTACTGATCGATTACAGTTTGAAGCGGTATTTGTTTCGAAATCATTTTCCACGCAAACATACTATGATTCATAGTCTATGACTTTTGGTATGTCCTTGAATTTAGTAATTAGTGAATTGTTATATCTGCAGATTGGTTGTTTGTTATCGAGTTGCATTTTGTTTAGCATAACAGGCATTTGGTGTTTGCATAGCACAGCATTGACACTTTGTTGCACAAAAATAGCTCGCATTTGGATTTCAATTCAATCAGTTGGTACTGGTAAAAATAAATAAGATAAAAAGTTCAATCTTAATGTCCTACCTTATCGGAAACAGCCAACATTTCTTCAATGTTTTGCTCAACCAAATCAATTTTGCTAGTGTAAATGTACGAGAGCAACTGTTGAAACACCTCGTACTTAACATCAGTAATCTCAACACGATTGTTTTGCTTCTCCATCAAGTCGTGCTCAAACATGGCACAGAAAACTGGTGATCTAGCAGAGAGAATCAACTTGTGGGCACGAAGCTCGGTGCCAGAGACAACCAACACCACGTCGGACATTTTACCACTTTTCAGCAGTTTGGCATAATCTTCCAAAGCGTCTTCAGATCCAATTAAAGCCTGATTATATGGAGTAGATTAGCTTTCAGTTGATGAACATTGTCGTGATCAATGATGATTTCAAAGTGTTGTCCACCTATTTCTTTGTGACTTCAATTTTGTTTTGCGCTAATTTTACAACCTTCAAGATGAGCACCACTCCATCTCTCAACCCGAACACTGAGCCACAGATTCACACTGCCTCCAGTTCTCAATCTCGTCTGATTCACTTTTCACACACCTGGAGCATCGATAACTTTTCGCTCCGTTTCGATTCTTCACCAGGATCAAAACTTGAATCTAGAGACTTTTCTGCTGGTGGTTTCAAGTTTGCTTTGGTATTGTATCCCAATGGGAAGACTGAAGAATCGAGAGGATATATGTCACTTTTCCTTGTGATTCGAAATGACAATTGGAAAAATGTTGGATGCAAATTTTCAATTCTCAACGACAAAGAAAAACAATTTAAAATTCAAGGTTTGTTATAAGATTTTTATTATAAAACTATAATTTGTTATTTTTCAATTCCATAATTTACAGATATTCGTCAAAAATTTCATTATTACTTTAATTCAAATATTTATTCAAATATACCAGAATCTCGAAAAGAAATGGGGATTGAAAAATTTATTTCTGTAGATGAACTTTTTGCTCCATCAAATGGTATTCTGCCAAGCAACAAGTTGACCATCTATGCTGAGGTCTGATTCGATCATACAGAGAGAAACATAAAAATTATTTTACTAAAATTATAATTTTTAATAGATTTCTTATCTTGAAGACGAATTGACAACTGATTCTACTCCATATAATCAGGCTTTAATTGGATCTGAAGACGCTTTGGAAGATTATGCCAAACTGCTGAAAAGTGGTAAAATGTCCGACGTGGTGTTGGTTGTCTCTGGCACCGAGCTTCGTGCCCACAAGTTGATTCTCTCTGCTAGATCACCAGTTTTCTGTGCCATGTTTGAGCACGACTTGATGGAGAAGCAAAACAATCGTGTTGAGATTACTGATGTTAAGTACGAGGTGTTTCAACAGTTGCTCTCGTACATTTACACTAGCAAAATTGATTTGGTTGAGCAAAACATTGAAGAAATGTTGGCTGTTTCCGATAAGGTAGGACATTAAGATTGAACTTTTTATCTTATTTATTTTTACCAGTACCAACTGATTGAATTGAAATCCAAATGCGAGCTATTTTTGTGCAACAAAGTGTCAGTGGAAACTGCCCCCAATTTACTACTTCTTGCGGATTCGTACAATGCCGACAAATTGAAGGCAACAGTTCTGGATTTTATGAAACGGTACACTATCTTTTTCTCTTTGGTTAATTCTGATTAATTTTTGCAATATTTTTAATTTTTCAGTCAATCTAAAGAGACTATCGAAGCATTGATTGATTCCGAATTGCTGGTCGACATGTTTCGCTCTGTGGCCAAGAAGAGTGAGCATCTTGAGAAGTAAGGTTCTAATTTGATCAACGGAACTAATCTCACATTTGTGTAATTTACAATAAATTTTCGAAATTCAATTCCATCTCTATTGCGAAATGGGATAATTTTTGGTATATAAATTGACATCAAATAAAATATGAGAAATTAGAAAAATTTTAATACTAAACGTGATGATTTTTTAGTTCTAAAATAGACCAATTCTAATTCTTCAAAATGTGAAGGTTAAGTAATGAGATTCAGTAATCAGGCCACAATTCCTAAATTCTCACCAGAGCTCACATTTATCTCTGGGATTCATTTTTGAGCCCACTGGACAGTTGAATGCTTGTGCAAATTTATCAAAATTGCTCAATGGAATATTGACTCGGAACTTTTTCGGACTGTGAATTTTGCTGGGAAACAATATATTCGAACAGGAGTACTGAGAAAAAAAATGAGATGAAATTAGTAAATTATTTACAAAACAATCATGTCAATACAAACCAAACCAAATGAAAGAAAGAACAATTGCTCGGGGGAATATTGGGCAAGAAACGGTGGCAGTTTTGGGGAAGTTGAATTGCACTGGGACTCAAAGTGATGCTTCTCCAAAACACGATATGCTAGCCTCACGCCGCCATTGTCAGCAATGTTTTCTTCTAGTGTGCGCAATCCATTTACCTATGAAAGTTACATTTAGAAGTATTCTATGTGAAAAACACAAAGCAGCACCCTGTTTCCATTGTGTGGATCCCTAAGTTGGTTATACTGCCGAACAAAACATTGAGACCGATTCACAAGCCTTTGAGCAACAGAATTGGTCAACCAGTCGGCCATGTTTCCGTCTTTGTCAATATATACAGCACTTGCTTCAAATTGATGTAGAAATTCATGTGCAATGATAGTACCAACCATTCCATAGTTGAGCTCAATTGGATGATCAACATTGAACGATGAATCACCAAGAAGTGCTGTGGAAATTTCTGCATAATAAAACATTTACGTATGTTAGTCAAAAGTCAAGTTACAAACACAGTACTCATACTTAATTGATTAAACATTGGAATATATTCACCAACCGAATTGTAAGCAAAATCAAATTCTCTTTGTTCTTTATGAAGTGGATCGCCGTTTATTTTCTTCCTATACCTGGCACTTTCAATGATGCGAATCAGGTTGAAATAGCTCGCCACGAAATTTCCTTTGATGCTTTGCAGTGGATACTTGGCCGAGTGGTCAAAACCAAGCTCCTCATCAAGAACACTGTCGTCAAATATCCAATCAGGATGTGAGATCATGGCTCTCAACTGGTCCATTTTATCCAGGGCTTTCCTTTCTGTCTCTCCATCGAGCCAAGTGTATTCTTGTTTGATCGATTCAGCAAAAGTCTTTTTCATGTTGGCAATAAATTCGCTCATTTGCTCTTTACCCTTTTGCATTTTTTCTCTGCCTTGATAGTCAACGAAGAGTCGCGCATAGATGGGCAATAACGATTTAAAGTAATTCGAGTAAAAATTTTCCCATATCAACCTGGAGTTTTGTTTTTCTCCTTTTTCCCCAGTGTCGGTCAATAATTTAGCACTGTCAATAATTTTCAAAGCCATGACATTTTTGAGCACTCGAATTGGCGTAGTTGAAATCAATTCACTGAGCGGTTTGATCAACACAAAATGACCAGTGAACATGTTTGCCTGATCATCATCGTTAACGCGAACTGAAGAACCAATTTTACTAGCAAATTTGTTGAGCAAACGAGTCCAGTTGAAATGTGAACAGAGTTCGTTCAATTCGCTCAATTGAATGTGTTCGAAGAATGGCTTGGTGAGATCAAGGGGCTGTTTGTATATGCTGGCAAGTTTCAATTCAAAATCCATCACTTCAAATAGCGCATGAGTGAGTGCACTGTTTGATTTGACTGTCCATTGTTCAGTGTCCAAAAAGATTACAATTTTTCTTACAAGAGTCAGAAAATTGTAATTCAAATCAGTTATTTTTTCGCTGTAATCTAGAGCTTTGTTTAGTACAATTCCAACTCGACCACCACCGTCATCAATTTCAGAAATTGACAATTCTTTAATCAAGAAAGGCACTTTAATCAGCGCTGCTTCCACGAAGCAGTCCATCCACTGTTCAACATCAGGACGATCGTTTTCTACTTTTGGTCTTGATTTCCAAATCCTCCACTGCTGCTCAAATTGAAGAAAATTGCTCGAGTTTTCAGATTCATTTGCTGTGTTTGTGTGGTCAAAAGAGAGTGATTTTGAAGCATTTCCAAGAAAAGACCAGTCACCACCGAGGACTTGTTTCAACAATTGTCGAATTGGTTCCAGCCCAAGTTCATCCCGCTTGTTCCAATCGATGCAATCCTCATAGAGGTCAGCCATGTAATGAAGTGCCTTTGATTTGCCAGTATTCTTTTCCTTCAATGCAAACCTGGTTATGTCAAAGACATTTTCCAATTGAATTCCCAAATATGACAATTTGTGGTGCCAATTTCCACAAACGTGTTGATAAAAATCGTCACATGGATCAACCGAAAAGTCCATCGTGTGGTTGAGGGTATTACTGTAACTGTGACACCACTTGGTTTGACAAGATTTTGCACAAGTGTTCGCAAATGATTCGTGTTGAGAGCCTTTTGTTAGACACATTATCAAGGTCACAGCAGCACAAACAAACAAGAGAACTGACACCAGCAAAACATATTGTTTGTTAAAGTGACAAATCTTGCCCCTTGAAATCTCAATATTCTCAATTGAATTCCTAAAAAATATAATTTATAAAAATTGATGATAAAAATAAATAAATATACATACCGAGAAGTGGTTACCGAATGTAATGTTCCATAATTATCACCTCGTAGTGAAGTCAATTGTGACTTTTTGCTGTCCATTATTAAAAGTCGAGTTAAATTAAGCAAATTTATTCGCACTTAGAAAAAGTTGACGAGTTTAAAAATTTGAAAAATTAGTTTTCTAACTTTTATCAACTTAGCTGAATTGTGCGGTTATTGGTTTGACTATTTGCATAATTTTTGATTTCAAGAGATAGAGTCTAAAGATAAGACCAAAAAATCAGTGTTACTTTTTGAGTAAGCATGACAAAGAGTGCGGCAGTATGTTGACTATAGGGGGAGATAGCAACAGATGATAAATTGTTGTGTCTACATTGATAGTGACCATATATGATGACCAAGAGTGAAATATTAGCCCAACAGCACTGACAGGTCACTTTTCACAGACTGTGGGCGCTTTTATGTTTGTTATTAGTCATCAGACCTATTTGTACAATTGTGATTGTCAGCCAGAGCAGTTTGTACAATGTTCATTATTTATGTGATTAATGCAATGTTGCAATTTGTGCAGAATAAAGTTTTTACTCAAAGCTTTTGTAAAGTTTTAAAGTTTCCTAGAAGTCAAGTTTAAGTTTATCTAACAAAATAACACAGAACACAATACGGCTCCATTCCAGTGCAGAAATCCAAACCAAAGCACGATTCCATTCACCTAAACTATCTAACTATCTAACTATCTAACTATCTAATTATCTAACTATCTAACTATCTAATCCAACTAATATAACAATCTGGCTATCAATCTAACTTCTAAACTAATCTAACTTGCTATCTAATATGACTATCTAGTCTTGAATTGTTTTATCTTTAAATAAAATATTTTTATTCAGGCCAACACGTCTCAAGAGGGCGTCATTTTGGTCCATCCATCTCGTCCTTGGTCTGCCAACCGGTCGTAGTCCATCTGGCACCGCGTTGAAGATTTACCCACTAACAACAGGAATATTTCATATTATAATTTTACTAGCGTGAGCTCTGAAAGAGTCTCGCTGAAAACAGGTTATGAAGAAAACAGAAATGCATTTGTATTGGAGGGATGGTCAAGGCCAAATTTCACCTCTGACCTTAGCTCATGTGAGTGCACTCACTCACCTCACGGTGAAGGTCACAACACACATTCTTGAACACACAAAACAATCAACTTTCAGTTGTGTGTTTGAGTGTTTGTCTGAAGTGACCTATTACCTTTAGTGGCTTCAAACCGAACTGATTTTATACAAAACTTATTTTTATTTTCAAATTACCATCGACCGAAATAGAAACTTGCGTTTGAGAATGATACTCTTTGACATCATAGTCATTTGTCTTTGTCTTCTTCTCAAGTTAACTGTAACCCAACAAATGAAGATGATTGACTGGGAAGGAAGTGATTACCCTTTCATGGCAACTGTCTATAGATGGGATAGTAAAAAGTTGGCCAAAATTGAAAATCACGATCACTTCTGCACTGGTGCTCTCGTTGCTGACGATCAAGTGGTCACTTCTCAATTGTGTGCAGACAATCTATTGTATGCAAATATGGGGTAATATTTTGGCGTAATATTTTAAATAAGAAATATATTTGTTTTTAATAGATTTTCGAATAGATCATCCCTCGAAGTGCATCATCTAGTAAACTGTCGTTCCAGAAAAATGTTTATCCGTCGTACTGTCATAAACGTTTCTAGAAATGAAAAAATTGCTCTACTGTGGTTGGCTCCTGTAAGTTGGGAGTTAGGATGCCGCGCTCCAAAGGTCAAGATTGAGTTGAGCCAATTTGTTTCAAGAAAAGTGAAACTACTCAGTACAATAGGCGAGAAGAAACTGCTGGTCACAAATGGAAGCATAGTGTCACTCGAGTTTATGCAAATGTACTATGGACCACAACAGTACAGTGTGGTGCTCGAGGATGGAACCCCAATTCTCAAAAAGAACTATACATCGTTGATTATTGTAGACATTGAATCGAAAAATTTCCTAGGAATTGTTTTTGACTCGAGTCCGCTGAAATCTGTCTACAAAGCCGCGTACTTCTACCCAGAGTTGAAGAGATGGGTGCGATATTGCATTGGTCCTGGGCGTATTGGATCATGGGACCATATCCATGCGATTGAAACTGCAACAAATGTCACCGATTCGAGCATCACTTACAGTCCAACACTGAATGTGACCAAGCCGGCAGCATTCAAATTCAGCCTCGATGAAGTGGACTGGAAGGCGCACAAGTACATTGTACAAATTTGCAATAAACGCACAACACAAATTTGTACTGCTGCACTGGTGGACAACAACACGCTGGTCACTTCGCCTAAATGTGTCACACAAAGGTAAGTTTGTGTTATAATTCTTGGCAATATCAAACAAAGGATTGACACTAGAATTGAAGTTACATGAATCGAAGGAACATATATCCTCTTTTATAGATTTTTAACGTAGATTCACAATTTTTACTCACAATTTTTTATTCTGTTTTAAGTGCCCCGAATGACACATTTGTCGTTAAACATTTTGCTCAAAATCGTAACACCACAGAATGGGAATTGGTCACTCGAGGTGTCACAAAATGGCGAACTGTGAATTCTACAAAAGGACTTATACATCATAATTCGCATTATATCTTTATGGATCTTTCTACATTTGCTTTGCAATCCGAATATGATATGGAAATACTGAAACGTCCTGTCGAATCTGATAATGAGGACAGCAGCAAACAATATCGCTATGTTCGGCTGGTCTCGCTTGATTGGCACTTCTCTTCTGATGGTCCAACATGCGATTTGAATGGAACTATGCCCAAAGTGGCCCAACTCGACACGCTCGCCTCATTCAATTCCAAATATCCGAATGAGACAGTGTACGACTGTCACATATTCGAGTCGTCTATCAAAAACATTTCAGATCGATCAACTAACGCTATGTTCGACTATGCATTTCAAACTCGTCTCACAATGATGTTTGACTCAAATTACAGTAGCACCCATGATGGGCTGCACAATTTGTACAGTTACAATTTAAATTGGTATGAAACAACCAAGTGCGACTATTCCTTGTTGTTTAACGAAAGTGCCCTCTTGTTGGACTACTATGATGAAAGTACTACTAAAAGTGCTGCTCTGCTAGGGCTTAGTTTTGTCGAACCGTGCGCACAACCTGGCAACACTTTCTGTCGAACTGAAATGAACAAGTCGATCAATGTGCTGACGGTGGCCAAGTTTGAGCCGTGAACAGTGTCTCAACTCATTCAATTGTCAATTCGTTAATTTACATTTAGAGTTACACAAAATTGATTTTGTAAAATTTTGATTAAAAAATGTATGTACTAATAATACTAATAAAATTATAATTTTTATTACAAAATACGATTCAAGATTAGTACGTTACAGTTACACGCCAATTTCATTTTTGCAAACTTTACTGCTTGGTTTACAGTTTGATGTTACATTTGTTTCTAAATGAGCTTCCACCTAAACATCCTATGAGTCATACTTTTCGTATGTCCTTGTATTTAGTCATTAGTGAGCTGTTTGTTATGTCTGCAGATTGGTTGTTTGTGATCGAGTTTCACTTTAGGCTACTTGACAGGCATTTGCGTTCTCATATGAGCACAGTGTGGCTTTAGCTTTTGGTTGATGAACATTGAATTGATCGTTTCAAAGTAAACATCTTTTTATTGTTTCTCCTGTTTTTTTGTGATTTTGTTTTGCTCGGATCTAATCTCACTACTTTCAAGATGAGCTCCTCAATTGGCATCATCTCGAAGACTGTACCATTGGTTCAAACTGCATCCAGTTCCGAATCTCGTTTGATTCGCTTTTCCCACACTTGGACAATCGATAACTTTTCGCATCGAATCGCTCCTACGTCAAGAGACTGCTTACAGACAAGTAACATTTCTTTTTCTCCTGAAGACAAGCAAACGTTTATTTTGCGAATGTATCCAAATGGAGAAAATGAAAAATCGAATGGATATTTGTCACTTTTCCTTGTGAATACTTCTTTGAGGGGTGCCCCTATAGTTGGATGCAAATTTGCAATTCTTGACGACAAAGGAAACAAATGTCATGTTCAAGGTAATTTCACAAATTTTAATTTAGAATATTTTTTAATTTTTTAATTTTTAGTAACTCAACAAGTACTTTATTATCAAAACTGTGGCTATGCAGAGGATTTTGAAAGACAATTGGGGTTTGAGAAATTTGTTTCTAAATATGAACTTTTCCCGCCATCAAAAGGATTTCTGCTTAACAACAAGTTGACCATCTATGTCGAGGTATCTCTCTATATATCTCAATTATCAGAAAAGAAACTATAATATTTGTATTTTATAAAATTGTTTATTTATTTAGATTTCCTATCTTAAAGACGAAAATAGCACTTCAACTTTGTACAATTCGGGTTCGATTGGATTGGAAAATTCAAACGATGTTTTAGATGTTTATGCAAATTTGTTTAAGAGTGGAGAAATGTCGGACGTTGTGTTGACTGTCTCTGGTACAGAATTTCGTGCCCACAGGTTGGTTCTCTCTGCTCGTTCGCCAGTTTTCCGAACAATGTTTGAGCACGATTTGAAGGAGAAGCAACAGAATCGTGTTGAGATTACAGATGTGAAGCCTGAGGTGTTTCAAGTTATGCTCTCGTACATTTACACTGGCAAATTTGATTTGGTTGAGAAGAATGTTCAAAATTTGTTAGTTGTTGCAGATAAGGTATAAAACTTTGAAAAAATTTTTTATTGTTTACTTTATCATTTAGTACCAACTGCTTGCACTGAAATCCAAATGCGAACAAAATCTGTGCTCCAAAGTGTCATTGCAAACTGCACCCAATCTACTGTTGCTTGCCGATTCGTGTAATGCGGACAATTTGAAAACTTCTGTGCTCAGTTTTATGAAACGGTAAACATAGCTTATGTTTATTTAATTTGTAAAATTTTTCTTTAATTAGACAATCCTTCGAGACAATTCAAGAAATGATGAAAGCTAAACCCGAAGTTCTGGTTTGTATGTTTGGCTTTTTGGCAATCAAAAATGAGAAATGAGAACAACAGCAATTCAGTTGCATTGTATGTAATTATGAGATATCCTTCATGCCAGACTTTATATGACTTTATGACTTTTTAAAACGAATGTCATATATACTTTTATATTTTTATTTTCTTTTTGGGCCTGTCTTTTAATCTAACACTTTTGATCAATACAATAAAATGTTGAGGATATAAATGTCGCTGTTGTTTGGTCGCTATTCGTAATCAATGATAGCCTTGCTCAATCTTTAAACCCGAATTTTAAATATCGAAACTTGATTTTTTACAAAAATTCAACAACTTGCATGATGAACTTTAGCCAGATCCGCATACAGTTCTGCCATGAGCTCAAGCCTAACTTTCATCAACTGTTTCCATCCATCTGTGGCCATCACTTGGATTGAGTTGGCCGTGATGAATTTGATGCATTTTGACTTCAACTCTGGAGCAGTGTGCATGTCTGCGTGCAGTAAAATGTTGGCCACAGTTTCGATGGTTAGAGATGAACTTAGTGATTGGCCACATTGAGATTTCAATTCTTGAAATTGATACTACATGAAAATTGTAAGTTATGAGATATCAAAATATAAGAACCATATACCTTGTCTGACGCAATGAAAAGTTCTAATGCGTATTCGTTTATTTTAGGAGCTACACCCGAGTAGATGTATGCGAGCAACTGTTCAAGCACTTCCACATCAATGTCAGTAATTTCACCACGATTCTGTTTCTTTTCTTCTAAATCAGTGCTAAACATTGCTTTGAACACTGAAGATCGGGCTGCCAAAATAGCTTTATGTACCATAAACTCTTTGTCACCAATCACCAATGCAAAATCACTAAAATCTCCATTTTCAAGAATAGCATAAAAATCCTTAGATAATTTTGGTAATATTGGTACAGTTGTTTGTTTGATAAGATTAGAATCGTGGTTTAAAATGTCAATCTAAATTATACAAAAAAATGATTAGTTTTAAATAAATATCCATAAAGCACAACCTTGAAGGACAAAGTTAACGTATTGTTGATAACAAAGCCATTGGACTCATCGATCAACTTGTTATAACTCATAAAAGTTGTAATATTGCGATCGTCGTCAAATTTCGGATCATAATTCCATTGATAATCTAAATATCTAATAAATATTAGTTGTCAAAATAAGATTTAACCAAAAAAAAGTATTACCTCTTGTAAATATTTTGTTTTTCTTTAAATCAACAATTGAAACTTGATATTGAGCTATATATTTTGTTGTTGTGGGATTGCACCAAAGAGTAATGCAAGTGTTGTTTCCATTTGTACCTGATTTCGGGTCAATTCCAACTAGAAATTGAATTTGGCCGTTTTCGGAATAAAATTGTGGAATCCATGTAAACGAACCTAGATTTCTAAAATTTGTTATCGTATAAGTAAACGAAGCCTTGTCTCGGATTAGTGAAGGTGAAGATTGATTCGAAGCCATTTCATAGCAATATAAACATTCGCCAAAGAAAATTAAAATTAAAATGCAAGCGATATCGCATTGATTTCAAAAATAATTGTTATACAACTGTACAATGTAGCATAGCATATGTTAACATTTAGCACCACCAGCAGTAATTTACGTATTGAGATGCACACGATATACGTAATCAAAGCAACATCTTATCAGGTTGGTATATTGTCAAAGATATATGCAGCATATCATACAAATCTGCATTCCATTCTATCACATGCTCTGTAGAGATATGTTTGACTAATTGTCAGGCCAAATAAAATTTTTACTGTTTTCATTATTTATATAGAAATAATAATCTATGAATTTTGTCAATGTATGCAATTTAGTCGTCAAATTCTGGAACAGTTCTATCTAGCAGTTCAGGTCGACTTTTGGATCAACACTTTCCAGGCCCCAGGTTTAATGGCTTCAACGAAATGTTTCGTGATGTAATCGTTAAACGTAAATTGCTTTCTGATAATACCTTTATGGTAATTCTTCAAGTTTTTGTAAACAGATTTACTCACAAAAATAAGATTCATTTTGATTTGGTTCAGGTTAGAGTATTTCTTCTATCAATAATATATATTTTATGATAAATTAGTGTTGTGTTGCTAAATCATTGACTGCTCAAACTTATTGTAAGAGTCATATGATTGTTTCTAAGGAGACATGTTAGCTTAATATGTCAAGTACAAGTTTACATGACGTGTGCAATTTAAGATCGCAAGATATGATATTATAAGGCGCTTTACTGCGTGCTATGTTATGTTTGTAAGCTCTTTTCCTTTTCCTTCTAAACAACCCAACGTAAACAACTTTTTACACACATAAGAAAAATCGTCGTTTAAATTCAAACAAAACTTTTTTCTGAAATAAACGAAATGACAGCAAATTCTTCGACTAGCGATTACGTGGTAAAAGAGACAGCCTCTGTCAACTGGACAATCAGTGGTTTTGTCAATTTAAATGGTCCTGTTAATTCAGAAGAATTTTCACTGCCAAACAGCGAAGACAAATTTCGTTTATATTTGAAATCCAAAATGGCGTTTTGGACTACGGATGAAGTTTTTGTTTCTTTGTTGTACAATCAAAATAAAAATGAATTACCAATGCAATATCGAGTGTCGATTGTTAATGCAAATGGCGACAAGCAATACACTCAAGGTAATGTTTATTTAAATTGTTTATTTATTAATATCATGATATTTAATAATAATAATTGTATATTTTAAGAAAATTATTGGAAATATTATAATGCTGTAACCGGCAAATATAAATATAGAGATTTTATATATTTTATAAGTTACAATACTTGTTTGCGTTATTTGGTAAATGGCAATTTGATCATCAACTGTGAGGTTTGTAGTATGAGTATAAATAAAACGTACAAATTTGATTTATATTTCAGGTAGACATTTTTAGAAGAAAACAAAACTATCACAGAAAACATTGATCAAACTGATTTACAAAAGGATTATCAAACCCTTTTGGAAAACTCAAAATTCACCGATGTTGCCCTTTTTGTAAAAGAGAAAGAATTCAAAGTGCACAAAGCAATTCTAGCAGCTCGATCCAAAGTCTTTGAAGCAATGTTCAGTAATGATTTGGAAGAGAAGAAGCAGAACAGAGTGGACATTACGGATGTGGAAGTGGACATGTTTGAGCATTTGTTACGATACATTTACACGGGCAAAATTCCAGAGATGGACGAATATGCATTGGAGCTATTTGTTGCTGCTGATAAGGTAAAAATTTTTGACAAGTTTTTGAATTAATATTCATAAAATTCTTGCAGTACCAATTGGATCACCTGAAATCAATCTGCGAACAATCACTTAGTTCAAACCTCACAACCGAATCAGTGGTCAATGTTCTCGTAATTTCGGACATGCACAATGCGAGTGAATTAAAGTCCAAATGCATTGAGTACATCACTTTGCATTTAGATGAGGTCAAAGGAACTGATGCCTGGAAAGAGATGAAATCAAGACCAGTCTTGCTTATGGAATTGCTTGATAGTCTGTCCGAAAAAATGAAATTGTTGTCAACTAAATCTTAATGTTATTGTTTGCCTATTTAGAGTTTAATTGACAGAACAATCAAAATTCTACAATAAGAACTAATCCAGCCATTTTATTTGATTTTCATTTAATTTTCTACCGAATTTTAAACTCTCATTTGCGCAAGTTCAATGCATAGATTCTAAATTTTCTATCCCATCTAATTTCCAATAAAATTTTTCATTTCGTTACCAACATTTTCCTGTATTACAGTTTGATGTGACTGTTTGTTTTGAAACGTAATTTTCTACATAAACAGATTTTGTTTTCGTATGTCCTTGAAATTAGTCATTAGTGAGTTGTGTTAAACTTGCGTGCAGTTGCTTGAGATCAAGTTTCATTTACAGATCAATCAATTTGCGTTTTGTGTTTGCATGACAAAATGCATTCCAGTAAAATATTTTATAATAGTTTGGTGTTGTATTACTAAACCATGTTACTTTCTTCTTTTTTTTAACAAAAACAACTTTGTAGAAAAGTAAGAAAACTTTTAAAAAATTAACAGAATGACGTCGAACTCATCAACCTTCGATGATTTTGTTGTGAAGGAAACTGCCATCCTCAACTGGACAATCAACGGTTTCAGTTTCCTCACAAATTTCGTTGGTTCCGAAGAATTTTCGCCACCAAACAGCAAAAACAAATTTAAATTTTATTTAAAATCCAAAACAAAATTTTTCAATTCAAGTTTGCCTCTCGCTACATTCTATATGCTATCAAAATGAACCTGAATTGCTCATGAGATATCGAGTATCGATTGTGAATACAAATGGAGTGAAGAAATACACTCAAGGTAAATAAATAAATTGAATTGTTGATTAAATAATTATGGTTTTTTAAATTTATATTTTTGTTTTAGAAAATTATTGGAAATATTGTCGAACAGTTAACAACCGATATAAATATATAGATTTTTTTAAATCTTATAAGCTATGACAATTGTTTGTCATATTTGGTGAATGGAAATTTGATGTTAATCTGTGAGGTTTGTATTTTTGAATATTTGTTATAAATAAACAAATTATGTTATATTTGTTTATTAGGTTGATGTATTGGTAGATCGTAAAGCGGTAATTAAAACCGTGAAATCTGAAAATGTTCTACCTAATTTACAAAACGATCTACAAATGCTACTTGAGAACTTTAAATTCAGTGATGTTATACTTTTGGTGAAGAAGAAAGAATTTAAATTGCACAAAGCCATTCTAGCAGCTCGATCCAAAGTCTTTGAAGCAATGTTCAGTAATGATTTGGAGGAGAAGAAGCAGAACAGAGTGGAGATTACGGATGTGGAGGTGGACGTGTTTGAGCATTTGTTACGATACATTTACACGGGTAAAATTGCGGGAATGGACGAATATGCATTGGAGCTATTTGTTGCTGCTGATAAGGTAATGGTTTCAAGGCATATGTTTTCGTATAATATTTACAAAAAATGTTTCTATTTATAGTACCAACTTGATCACCTGAAATCTATTTGTGAGCAATCACTTGGTTCAAACATTACAACCGAATCGGTGGTCAATGTTCTCGTAATTGCAGACATGCACAATGCGAGTGAGCTCAAATCGAAATGCATCGAGTACATTACTTCGAATTCGGATGATGTCAAGCGAACTGATGCTTGGAAGCAGATGAAATCGCGACCAGCGCTACTGATGGAACTGTTTGACAAATTGTCTAACAAAATGAAATTGTTGGCAACTAAACATTAATGTTCGAATTTTGTTTTTGGTTATTTTATAGCTAAAAATTTAATTTTCCGATTTAGCTGTATTTGTCATAATAATTACAAGGACAACAATTTATAAAATACTTGACTTTTGAACCTGTTTGAAGAGTCTATTTGCATTGCACCGATAAAGATCAATGATTTTAAAATCAGTATATTTGTTTTTGCCATTTCATGAGTTCAACATTCAAGGATTTGTGATTTTTTGATTAGATTATCTTAACTTTTCGATATAAAGTCGTATACAAAGTCGAGACAAAATATCATTGAACATCAGCACAATGAAGAGCTCAATTTTCATATTTTTACTCATCATCATTACTGTCTTCAAGCATGAAATAGTTTTGAGCTTCTCTATATTTGGTATTCAACTATGGAACTCAAAAGTACAACAACCAAAGAGCCCCAAGATATTTACTAAAAATAAAGTTCAGTGCAATGAAACGGTGCTGCGAGACCCTTTCCCTGGCCATGTTGATCTGGTTCACTCGTTACCAAATGTGAATTTACCACTCTGTGAAAACTATTCCTCCCTGGGCCACTATTCGGGTTATCTGAAAACTTTGACCCCAAATAAATTCATGCACTACTGGTTCTTCAAGTCACAGATGTCTGGAAATAACAATTGGAAAACCGAACCCGTAGTTCTATGGTTGGGTGGCTATGTAAGTGCACTCAATGGTGCCCTCACGGGAATATCACCACTTCGAATGAACACAAACGGAACGTTAAGTCTGAATCCACACTCCTGGAACAGGCGAGAAAATCTCCTATTTGTCGAAATACTTCCCAGTGTGGGCATACACAGTAATTATGAGAAAGATTACAATAATTGTTTTTGCTACACGAAATGACAATGATGCTGTCCGCTTGACAGTGAAAATTATAGAAAGCTTTTTGTAAAAATTTCCTTTTCTGTCTAAAAATGAGTTCAACATCGCGGGCGAAGGCTACGCTAGTTACCATATTAGCATTCTGGGTAAGCTTTTAGTTGAAAAGAAGTATCCGGCGAACTTTAGAGGAGTTCTAATTGGTAATGGTGCGTACAACATGACTGAAACAGCGAATGCACATTTGCAATTTGTTTATGAAGCGAAAAAAGATCTGCATGAACAGAATTTCTGGGATAATTTCACCAAATCATGCTGTTCACCTGAAGCATGCTCATCGGTAAGTGAATAGGCATTCCATTACCCCGAAATTGTGAGACCAAACTAACTAACTAACTAACTAACTAACTAACTAACTAACTAACTAACTAACTAACTAACTAACTAATGTTAAGATACTCAAATTTAAATCCAATCTTAATTGTTTATAGAATGGATGCACCTTCCGAGAATGTCGTACAGTCACTTCCAAAGAGCTCAATTTAGGCTTGAACAACGAATCGACCGATTGTTTCAAGTTTTATCATCAAAACTTGACTAGATTTTATTTTGGTTTAAACTTGGACCTACACAACATACAGGAAAAGTGTGTTTTCGGTGTAAGAGATCCCACCTGTAGACGGTACGCGATTACCAAGAAAATCTATGATTGGTTCAATCGGTCCGGAAATGAAGTTTTCAAAGCATTGAATGCTGACAAACGATATGTATGCTGGGAGGTTGGTTATGAATGGATCAATTACTATTTTATGAGACAGTATCCAACCCTGCATAGTCACTTGATGTTTCTGTTGCGTAATAATATTCGAGTGCTGCTCTATACAGGAGTGGAGGATGGCATTTCGAGTTATTATAATACGAAATGGTAAGTGGAACTTTCAATTCCTAAACTGTATTGAATTGATTTACCTTTAGGCTACTAGATGACCTATCGCTCACCCCAAACACTCAACTCCATGAATGGGATTTTGAAGGAGAAACGGCTGGAACTCGACAATCCTTCTGCGAAGGTCTAACTCACTATTCGATTAAAGGTGCGGGACATACGGTCGCAGAGG
This sequence comes from Rhizoglyphus robini, assembly GCA_023373905.1. NCBI lineage: Eukaryota > Metazoa > Arthropoda > Arachnida > Sarcoptiformes > Acaridae > Rhizoglyphus > Rhizoglyphus robini. The sequence goes on along the minus strand of JAKIJQ010000031.1, from coordinate 839,429 downwards.
ACCGACCAGCACAAGCACTCAAAATGGTGAATGAATTTTTGTTTGGAGACCACTCCACCAATGCTTTGAGCCCTATCTGTCCCAAAATTGGTCGTGATTGTACCAAATTTTGTTCCACTGATCCATCGCCAGAAAAACAAGATAGCTTTTTCTATATTTGGATGAAGCTATTGAATCGATATTTTTGCAATTATATCACCTCGATCTACTAATTGCTCCTGTAATTGTTCAATTACTTTTTTGTTCGTTTCAAGGTTTCAATAAAATTTCTAAATTTAATTTAAACACTATTCCATATGACTCATATTACCAATGAACTGTTCATTATTGCATTACATCCTAAATTACAGTTTGATGCGTCTGTTTGTTTCGAAATCATTTTCCACCTAAACATCATATGACTTTTTTATATTTGAATGTCCTTGAAATTAGTCATTAGTCAGCTGTTTCTATTTCTATGTAAACAAATTGCTGTTTGTAATCACATTTCATTTTAATTAATTAATCAAAAAGGCATTGGCATTCGTACATATAGCATCTATAGAGTGCACATTAACTTTGTTGTAGTTTGATGAACATTGATTTGTAAGTAATCTTTTTTAATCCTCCTGTTTTCCATTCGTAAATAACTTTGTATAAAATCGTCTAAGAAGATTGTCGCTTTTTAAAACCCAAAAAGAAGCAGTTTTTGAAATTTAAGATGTCCGGACCTGTGAATCCAAGTGAGCGTGATACTGTTCTGCCAGCTTTATCGTACTTGGTACAGGAAGGTAGTAATAGCAACATTACTCTGCACAGTATTAATACAACTAAACAGGCCACATTGCGAACTTTAAAACCATTTGTCCTCGATCCAGTCTACCATGTAAAACTGCAAACCATTTCTGCCGACCATCAAATAGACACTGTCGACACGGGTGTACTGAACAAAGCACTCGCCACTGACTATGATCAGAATCTCAACTGGATCTATCACCGACGACAGCCACCAGTGGACCCAATCTCGATACCAACACAACCTCCACCGGAAGCAGAAGCAGCTATCAACCAGGATAACTATATCTGGTCTCTTTTGGAACCCGTGCTAATCGAAATCTACGGTGACAATGAGATGTGTCATAATGAATTGCAGAGTCTTGAATACGATTTTCATTTCTTAACTGTCTAAACCTGATTGTTGTCCACTATTTTTTTACATTATTTATATATTTGGTTTGCTGTACTTTTGCTGTTTTGAATGGGTCATCGCCATCATCGATCTCACCACTGTAAATGGCTTCACTAGAAAACGATTCGTTTGATGCATCATTTGATGAGCTGGACTGAACTTCAGTGTCACTTTTGGAATCTACTAAGGAATCAGCTAGAGAATTTCCATTTGGATCCTCCATAATTTTAATTGGCTGTTTTGTCACATTTTTCAAAATAATTATTAAATTGTCAAATTTAAAATTTGAAAACATTTTTATTTATTCTTACCTTCAGTGGCCAAATGTAAAGCCCGACTAAATAAGTTCTAATAATATCTCTTCCAGTCAGGCAGGGAACCAGGAATGTGTAAAAGTTGACCTAGTGGTGTGCGCATGCGTCAACTGAATTTGAAGCTAAAATTATTGATTGATCAATGATCAAACCACATTGTGGAGTATCATTTGATTGTACTTTAAGGACAATTTAAGATAACGTTTAAATGAATGCTGATCGGACTAAGATAAGCTCCAAACTCCCTTTTGTGAAGTGGTGTAGATAATTATTCAATTAGACCAATTGCCAACAGGTTGATAATTGTTGTGCGCTAATTGTGATTAATATGAGACAAATGATAATACGCTTTATAACTTTTTCTTTTTCCCCACAAAAAATCAAAATTTAAAACCTAAAACTTCTTCCTAAAGCCAACAAAATGACATCAAAATCCCCAACCATCGACGATCATTTCTTGGTCAAGGAGACCGCCACCCTCAACTGGACAATCAACAGCTTTACCAGCCTGACCAACTACATCTACTCCAAACAATTTTGTCCACCAAACAGCAAAAATATATTCCTACTGCATTTAAAGTCCAAAACCAACGTTTTCAATCATGAGGAAGTTTTTCTATTTTTGTACTATTATCAAAATGAAAGTGAGTTGCCAATGCGTTATCGAGTGTCGATTTTGAATGCAAATGGTGAGCGGCAGTACACTCAAGGTAAAATTTATTTACAAAATTCAAAAAAATTATAAATATTTTTTATTATTATGAAGAATATCGTTGGAAATATAAGAAAACGGATACAAACAATCGATACAGGAATATAAATTTTACCAATTTCATTGACTACCATTCGTGTGTCAGATATTTGGTAAACGGCAATTTGATTTTAAACTGCGAGGTTTTTTAAATTATTTTTTTACAATTTTGAATTTAAGATTTTTTAAATTTTAGGTGGACATTTTAGAAAAACGTCAATTGATTCCTAAATTACTAAATTTTCAAACAACTACCCCAACTGATGACAATGGTCAACCTAACTTACAAAACGATTTCCAAGCTTTGTTGGATAATTCAAAATTCAGTGATGTATCACTTTTGGTTAAAGACAAAGAGTTTAAAGTGCACAAGAATATTCTAGCAGCTCGATCTAAAGTATTTGAAGCAATGTTCAGTAATGACTTGGAGGAGAAGAAGCAGAACAGAGTGGAGATTACGGATGTGGAGGTGGACGTGTTTGAGCATTTGTTACGATACATTTACACGGGTAAAATCCCGGAAATGGACGAATATGGTTTGGAGCTATTTGTTGCTGCTGATAAGGTATTGAATATTTTTTTGCCTTATATTCATTAAAAAAACTTTTTCAGTACCAACTGGACCACCTAAAATCCAAATGTGAACAATATCTCTGTTCAAATCTCACCACCGAATCTGTGGTAAAAGTTCTCGTAATTGCAGACATGCACAATGCGAGTGAGCTCAAATCGAAATCCATCGAATACATCACTTGTAATTCCAGTGCAGTCATTGTCACCGACCAATGGAAGCAACTGAAATCACGACCTGACTTGTTGATGCAACTGTTCGAGAAGCAATCCACCATGTCCAAATAATGCAGTAAATCTGGATTTTATATTATTCTAAATTTTACATTTAAAATAAAACCTAAAATTTTTCAAAATCGTTATGTAAAACTTATTTTATGATAACCTATTAAATTGTTGACGAAATAAAAAAAATTAACACATTATTTCCCAATAGAGGTGAGGGAGTTGGCAAAACCACCGACCCTCACCCTACCCTTACCCTTAGGGTAGGGTCGGGGTAGGGTCAGTAGGGTAGGGTCAGGGTAGGGTCAAGTAGGGTCATAGTGGGGTAGGGTCAAAGTAGGATAAGTTTTATAAACCAAAATAAGTATTCCAATTGTCCCCGAACTTAAAATTGCATTTCCCATTCTTCCCAAACCCATAATTGTTTTCCCCAATATATCCAAGCCAAAAATTGCCTTCCTCAATTGTCCCAAAACCCCAAATTGTCATTCCTGATTGTCCCATAACCAAAATTTGGGTAGGGTAGGGTCAGGGTAGGGTAGGATCATAGTAGGGTTAGTAGGGTCAGAAGGGTTGAGGCAAATTATGCTGACCCTATCCTACCCTTACCCTAGGGTAGGGTAGGGTAGGGTAGGGTCGGAGGGTCAGTAGGGTCGACAAAACTCACCTCTATTTCCCAAATTAAAAATATAAATCTTCGACCAGCTGTTTTGGTGGTTTTCAGTATTGAATTTAACTTGTAGATCAATCACTGCTTATTGTAACCCTACTTTTATCTACTTAGTTTCTACATTTTTATACAGAATAGTATCACATGTAGCATGATAAAACGCAGTTTTGGCCTTTTGACATTCAGGCTAACCACAGCTGTGGCCTTGTCTGTAGTATTTCTAGCAAAAAGGGAACTTTTTGTCTCACATTTTAATTTTTTGAAAGTCTATGAAGCTCTATCGTCACTTGCTTGTGAACTTTACATTTTAACAATGACATCCAACTCATTTTCCTGTGATGATTATGTGGTGAAGGAGACGGCCACCCTCAACTGGACAATCAATGACTTCCGTACTCTAACAGGCTTTGTTAAATCCAAAGAATTTTCACCGCCGAATAGTAGCAACATTTTTGAATTATATTTAAATTCCAAAACAAAATTTATACATTCTGAAGATGTTTGTACCACTTTAGCGTACAAAGAAAATGATCGTGAATTGCCAGTCCAATATCGAGTGTCAATTGTGAATTCAAATGGCGAGAAGCAATTTACTCAAGGTAATGTACTCAGTATTTCCAAAAATAATGAATGTTTTTTTTATTGTAAAGAATATAATTGGAAATTCAATAAAACAGATGCAAACTTTCGCTACAAGAATGTAAATTTTACCAATTTCATTGGCTACAATTCGGGCATAAGATATTCGATTAACGGAAATTTAATGTTAAACTGCGAGGTTTGTTAAAATCAGTCAATTTTAAATCAGTCAATTTTAAATTTACATTTCTTCAATTTCTTCCAGGTGGATGTATTGGAAAGAGGTCCCCCAAGTATAGTCAATGTTCAAACATTTTCTACCAAAAGCAATGATCAAACTAATATACAAACAGATTACCAAGCCCTGTTGGATAATTCAAAATTTAGTGATTCATCACTGCTGGTAAAAGGCAAAGAATTAAAAGTGCACAAAGCTATTCTAGCAGCTCGATCCAAAGTATTTGAAGCAATGTTCAGTAATGACTTGGAGGAGAAGAAGCAGAACAGAGTTGAGATTACGGATGTGGAGGTGGACGTGTTTGAGCATCTACTTGGATACATTTACACTGGCAAAATTGCGGGAATAGCCGAATACGGTTTGGAGCTATTTGTTGCTGCTGATAAGGTATATGCATTCTATTTCATTTTTTTGTCAAATATTCATAAAATCCTTACAGTACCAACTGGATCACCTGAAATGCGTATGTGAACAATATCTCAGTTCACACCTCACCACTGAATCCGTGATCAATGTTTTAGTGATTGCGGACATGCACAATGCGAGTGAGCTCAAATCGAAATGCATCGAGTACATAAATACGAATTCAAGTGAAGTCATTGCTACTGAGGAATGGAAACAAATTAAATCACGACCTGACTTGTTGATGGAACTATACGAGAGGCAATCAAACAGCGGCAAAGTAACAAAAAAGCAGCGTACAAAATGAAATTTTATTTGATTATCTGGATTATGAGTAACATTTTTGTAACTACAAGAATGGAACTCCAATTTGAATTTTCAATACTACAAAAATTGTAATAGCAAACATTTTATCTTAACCCTATTAAATGTTGTTCCAAATATTTGCTTAATAACGACTCTAAATACTACTCGTTTGGGCAATTACTTTTGACTTCCTTATCAAAGCTGCGCATTGCTTCGACCAAATTGCTGGTGAGATGATTCTGGAAAAGTTTTTGAAAAGGAATTTTTGAACTCTCCCGAAGATTGTAACTACTAGAAAATATATTTTAATTTAATTTAAAACGGTTAATTCAAATTGAAATTACCTGAAATGGCTTGAAATATACTCAATGGCTCGTGTTTTCAATTTGTCTGCGTTGTAAGTGTCTGCGAGAAGCAACACATCGTACATGGATTCTGCAGACAATTTAACGTGATCTTCACAAGTAGCTTTCAGTGCGCTTAGTTGATACTAAAATTATTTTAAATTATTAAAAAATTTAAAACAAATAAAACACGACCTTATCTGCTGCAACTAACAGTTTCTCTGCAATGTTAGCCATTGGTAGTTCCTTGTTGGCATAAATGTAACGGAGTAAATGCTCGAATATGTCTTCATCTACATCGATAATTTCCACTTTGTTGGTTCGGCTTTCCTCCAAATCATGCTCAAACATAGCAGCAAACACAGGGGAGCGAGCTGCGAGCATGAATTTGTGTGCACGAAACGATCTTTTACCAACCACAATTTCAACATCCGAAAATTTTCCACTACTCAACATAGTATCGACATCAAGGGCAATTTGTTGGGTTTTGTATAGAGTCTGATAACCACTAAATTCTCTAACTTTCTTAGCCCAAAGTGATTCAAAACTTGGTAGTCCAATTTGAGTGGAAAAAGAATCAATTTCAAGGGTAAACTTTGAACATGAGTTGGTATTAAGTAAGTACATGATTAATTTAATTTAAAATAAAATAATATAAAAACACAAAATTATTACCTCACAAAGAATATTATGTACATCTCCCTGTAAGTTTTCGCATAGCAAAATTGATTTTGAAAGTAAGTTAAATTCCCCATTCGAAGAAGCTCCTAAAATAATTCGAAACTCAAAATTATTGTGATTTAAAAAATGAATAATCAAAATAAAAATGAAAAAAATACTTTTTGATAATGAACGAGAGTCGTTTTGATCCATTCCATAGATATCAAACTTGACATATACGTTTGATTTCTTTTCGCATGCAAACAAAGTTAGTTGTACTTTAGGGCCTATAGAAAATTTGCTGTCAATTTTCTCTGCCTTCCGCAAGCATTCAATATAAAATTTAGGTTCATTCAATCCAGGAGGCGAAAATATGTCCGATCGAAAACCATCTCGGCGGATGCTCCAAAAATTTGTCAATCACCAATTCATAATCGAAACGGTAGGTTTTCAATTTCATTTCAGAGCGTATCTTAAGAATTGGTTCATTGTTTGGGGCAGACATTTTCGAATGTTTAGATCAGTAGCACCTGACTCAAAGGTCGAGCAGCCTTTTAGCAACTGAGCTCTCAAGAGTTGCTCACTAAACTAATTAGACGTTTGTATATGCGTTACTTTGTCCAATTTGTCTGTCAACACATTTATCACCCGACTAACAACTTGTAAGATTAAGTACGTCAATGATGTTTTTGTATGTGAAGCAAAGATGCATGGTTGTAAAAAATTACAATTGTGACGATATTAATCCACACAATAAAGCAACCAACAATTTGCGAGTCTGCTGCCTTGAGCGCTGTTGTCAAAGTAATAAAATGCCACACAAAATGAAATTTAATGATATTATCAATAAAAAAATTCTTCCAAGTACAAAACAAATAGAATGACGCCAATTTACATTCATTTATCACACAATCATTTGTTACGCTCATTTTATGTTAACACATATTAATGTTTTAATGTTTTAACACGAATTTACCCAGACAAAGTATGTTTTTAACTTATAATTAACTCACCAGATGGCCGTCCCATTAATTTTCACTTTTAAATCACTAATTACGGTTCACTTACGATGAATGAAAGTTCAATTGAATTGAATTACTTAAGTAGACTACCAGACGACGGCCATAAAATTTCCCTTTCTGATTAAACTCGATATTGCATTAATTTGCATTTACACGGGCAAAAATTCCGGAGATGGACGAATATGGTTTGGAGATATTTTTTGCTGCTGATAAGGTATATAGATTCTATTTTTAAACCTAATTTTCACACAAATCTTGCAGTATCAACTGGATCATCTGAAATCAGCTTGCGAACGATCGATTGGTTCCACCCTAACTGTAAAATCCGTGGTTAAAGTTCTTGTTCTTGCTTACATGCACAATGCGAGTCAGCTGAAATCGAGTTGCTATGCTTTCATCAATGCCAATTCAAGTGCAGTCATTGTCACCGACCAATGGAAGCAGATGAAATCACGACCAGACTTGTTGATGGAATTGTTTAAGAAACAATCCAACAACATTGCTACTAAAAAGCAGCGTACAAATTGAATTATTAGGTTATCTATGAAATGATAATTTTACATGTGCATGTGCCAAAAATAAAAATATGACGTCAATTTATATATTACATAATCGTACTTACATGTCAAATTTTATGTCAACCCAAATAAATGTTTTCGACAACACAACGAATCTACTAATTATTCAATCGATGAGTTCAATTTTTTTTTCATTTCTCGATTTTTCCATGTTTCAATATTCTCAGAATTTCTATTTTATTCTATAATATATTAATTAATGCATTCGAGGTTTTCGTAATATTCCCAAGAATTTTTTTATTTTGAATAGTACTGCGTTGATTTGGTGCAAAAAGTGTTGCAATACCTTTTAGTTATGAATATTTAGACAAGAAAACAAAAACAAAATTTCCCATTACAATAAAAGCCAATTTATTTATTTAATATTATATATTTAATATTTAGAAAATGTTCTTCTTTTGTAACATTATCAAAAAGTCGTAACCAAAGTCAAACAAGTCTGCAAGTCTGTTTACTTTTGGATCGATTTTAGAACTTTTACATTGAATATGTACAAATGTGAAAAGTAAAGTCTCAAACATTAAAAATTCATAAAATTCATTCCGAATTCAAATTGAAAAACATGAATTCATTAAACAAAATTTTACTTTACTCGATTCTCCCATTTTTATCCATAAATCATGTAAAAGGATGCGAAAATTCTTTTCTATACAATGGAGATGTTTCTTTTGAAACATATTTTCAAAATTTGTGCTTACAATCTTTTTCAAAATTGAAATTATTTTGATCGAAAATGTTCGTTTTGAAAACGTTGAAAGTCAACCAAATGAAATGAAATTGCGAAACAAATTATTACAAAAGTGTTCAAGATTTCTGTATTACTCAAATATATCAATTAAGAATTTTGAAAATTCATTGAATGAAAACAAATTAATAAAATTCAAAAAATTGTTTTTATTTTTCGATTTAACAAATTACTCTTTGAATCAAAAAATGTTTGTTTCAAGAATAGAAAAATTATCAGAATTTTATTCAAACTGTGATTCGTGTTTACCTTTTACTATTCTAACAAGTCAAGACAATTTTGAATCTCTTTATGAGTGGTCAAAATTATTTTTAAAATTAGCCAAAGATTTTTCCGCTATTATAATTCTACAGAATCACAAAACAGCTATCCACATTCGACCAATCCTGAACGGTTGTCATCGTTATCCTGAAGTGTTTGTGCCTCGTTCAAGATCTGATTTCGATCTACTGAAAAGTTCTTGTCGAAAATGTGATCTAAATTACACCACATTGAATGTTGCAATTTGGCCGGTAAGTTTATCTTTTTTAAAACAATTGTTTTACGTTCAACTAATTCTGTTTGCAGTATCCTGGACACTGTAATTTTGATAATGATACCAAAACTGGTAAACTCTATCCCACAATTGGAGTCGAAAGTGAAATGCTCAAATATTTTCAAGTTAAATTCAAATTCGAATCCAACTTTATCAATGTCAATGATATTATTATCAAAAGGCAGATTGTGGATAGAATTCCTGAATTCAAATGGCCTCTTGATGTGATTTCTAATGGGGTTCGTAACATAAGTTTTAATATTGATCTAAACTTTGACCTAAATTTTATCTTACTTAAAGACAGCACATTTTGGCCTCTGTCAAGTGTACCCTCGAATCGACGAAGAATCCCAAGTGGATTTCACAAGAAGATTTCTCTACTTTGACGTCACCTATAGTTCACATAATCGAGAAAAAACTCAACGTGAATGGATTCTGTTTCAACTGTTGATCCAATCTTCGGGTCCGCTAATTGGTTATATTCTTCTAATCATTTCCATAGGATTTTTCATATTCTTAATCTCAAATAGAAGAAAATTGATTTACATTTTAACCAAAATGTACGCAATGACTATAAATCAATGTAAGTAGAATTTTTATCGATTGATTAGAAAAATTTCTAATCAATATTTTTAGCCCACGGAATCGTTCTCGAACGCTCCACCAAAATTCGACTAATCTTCGCATCAATTCTACTAGGATCTTTTGTGATGAATCAATACTATACTTCAATGTTTTTCTCAATGATGACCGTACTCGAGTACGAGAATCCAATGAACACAATCAATGATTTGCTACATTTTGCATCTCAAACCGAAACGGACATCATCACTTCAATCAATATGCCTTTCAATAGTAGATTTCAGAATGTAGTACCCGAAAATGAGATTTTCTATCAAATTGGCATGAAAATCAACAAAAGTATAACAGAAGGAAAGCGTCAGGGAGTTGAGGGGAAAGATAAATACAGTTATGCAACTGTGGAACGTGATCCAAATGTGGCAATTGTGGATATAAGACACTTTTTGAATCTTTTCAATAAGTATCATGTACCGAAGAGAACTGGAGGACGGATTCATGTGGCTTCTGAATATTTTTTCCAGTTTTGTAATTCTCTTGCAGTCGAGAAGCGATCTGCTTTTATTGAAGCCTTTTTAATATGGGGTATTTTATGAGTTTTTAATGAGAACTGCTCTGCAACGACCACTTTTGCTGCCTTCCGTAGTGGTGTGTAGAACAGCACGAAATATTTTTCCGACTTTTTGATTTAGTAGAACCAACAGTAGCAAAAATCGCTAATACAGTGAAAGTAAAAAATGTGGGCTGCACTCCATAAAAAGCCCATCATGCTCTATTCACAATTACGTTACGTATTCTGAATACATTGATATCAAATCTCCGCAGAAGAATCGAAAAAAGCGTCACTGCAACAAGTTACACTGTATGAACTATTTGTTTTTCATGCAATTTCATTCGTCATAAGAAACAAGTTCATACAGTGCTTTTGTTTACAATTGCGTTGATGTTTGTAAATGTGTAACGAATTGCTCTTTGATCTACGAAAATCAGGAGAATTTGATCCGAGTTGGGTTCTCTCGTGATCACAATCTCCACCACTACCTCTATTGTGCTGGGTGCGGCTGGGTGTTTTGTTGTGGCCAAGGTAGATCACAGCTGACAACACTACGGTATCTTGTTTTTTGGTGTGATTTCTCTTGTGTAAATTTGAATTACCATACTCTGTTGACCTCAAACTTGACACTCATCCTAACGGTGAGAATCCTTGCCTTAACCTTAAACTAATACAAACCAAAACACGCCAGCTGATCGGTCACCGAATGTACTCAAGTCTAGTCAAAATATAAAGTAGACAGAGGCACGCTCTGTTATTTAGTTTTGTGTTAATTTCTTCACTTTCGTGTGATCTCATCTCGACAATATTGTTTCCTATCAACAACAGAGCTAATAATGGTAAACAAATTGAGTCTAAAAAATGTTTAAAAATATAAATTGTGGTGGACAGCGAACACGACTCACTTATCATGGCTGGTTTTGCAGACGACAATGAAATCTTCTCCAGTTCGGTGAATGGCGCATCGAGGATTGTCGAAGCAGCTAGAAGCCACTTCGATATGATCGGTCTTGGAGTTAATCCTCTCAAGAGTGCCGCTATTCACTTAAAGAAAAGCAAACTCGTCCCGGGCCAGCTGACACTTACCGATGGAACACAAATCAAGTGCATCGACGAAGGAACAATCATCAAGCATCTCGGTTGCAACTTCAACAGTGAACTTATCTTCGACAGTGCGCAGATTCTCTCCGAAATGACAAAGAAGCTCACCAAACTGAAGAACTCAGCGCTACTCAACAAGGACCAGATCGTCTTGTCACCAGAAGGTACAACATCGATCTGTGACACAAGAGAAATGGGTTTTGTGTCCTAACGGGTGCAGAATGTACAGAAAAGTTTAAATTGCAGAAGGGGTGAGTTAAGAATATTTTAAAAATCAGGGAAAGTAATTCGTTATATAAATGTTTTTTGATTTCACATATAATTAAATAATATGATTGACACACAAAAAAGTGATTCATGTCAGCGAAAACTGTATCGACCGAATCAACTAACACAACAATGAGCTAAATAGGTAGCAAATCAATATAATTTTAATATTCCAAGGGGGAAAACGCATTTACAATAGCAATCAATGCTCTTGGTACCCAAATTTGGTATTGACGTTAATATTTAGAACACAACATATTGTTTTCGCTTTTTAACTTTCTGTGCAATTCTCATCGAATCATGTATCTGCTCTACCCTATACTCAACAAGTCAAGGAATGGAATCAAACTTAATTTGGAGATTTGTACATTCGGAAGGGGTAACATTAATAATTGTAAGTATAATTGAAAGTGGTAATTGTCAGTATGTTCCCTAGCTTACATTTAGCATTAATTTTGCTTAAGAGTTCAATAAAATGCCATTCCAAAAAGGCAAACATTGACAGCAGCCATGCATTGGAATGGATTCAGAATTGAATTTTTTAATTAATGAGTCATAACAATTGAGTTTTAATCAAATGTTCACTGTAGTTATCACAACCCTTATAGCGAAAATAATGAAAACTTGTTTGGTAAAATCGTAGATTTTACAGAAATTGAGTTTTTAATTAGCGCTCTAAAATGATATAAACTTGAAAGCGCTCTAAAATGATGTAAACTTGAATGCCCTCGGAAAGGAATAAAACATAAATTAAACCCTTGTTTTGTTGTATAATTAAAAACTCAGAGAGCCAGCAATTTGATTCAGCAAGTGGGACTTAATGAATATAGCTTTGATTTAATTCACTGAAGTGACAAAAACATAGCAAAACCCTAGAGTCAGTTAAAGATTTGCAAAGAATTGCCGCCACTGGTAAGCAAACAAAATTGAAGAGCTAAGTTATCAATCAACAGATGGAACATTACGTTTGATATCTTCTTTGGAATCTGAATGAAACAGAGATATTCTTTATTGGTAGTGATTTGGAAAATTGGAAATTTTGATTGCAACAGAATAATACTGAAAGAATTTGTGAAAATATCACTTGACCAATCGTGTTTATAGTGACTGTGGTTATTATTTTGAAATTTGAATAATTAAATTTCAATATCCTTTATTGGATAAAATAATAGAATGTACAAAACCCCGAAAGCTCAAGACTCAGGTGGGAGGGTCAGCTGCCAAACCGAAAACGGAGTAATTCTCGTAATTAAAATTTTATTCATGCTCCATTTTCAACCATGTAACAACGTTGGTACCAAAGAAAGAATGAATTTAAAACCAAGAACGTCATCACCAAAATTAACTTCGCATTGGAACTGAATAGCGTCCAACCACATGAGAACAAAAATACCGCGGTGGTCGAATTCCTGGCTCTTTGAGTTTTTAATTATACAACAAAACAAGGGTTTAATTTATGTTTTATTCCTTTCCGAGGGCATTCAAGTTTACATCATTTTAGAGCGCTTTCAAGTTTACATCATTTTAGAGCGCTAATTAAAAACTCAATTTCTGTAAAATCTATGATTTTACCAAACAAGTTTTATACGATTTTTGGAGAGTGATTTTGAATGTTTTTTCCTAGTATTCAAACTCTACTCGAAATTGGATTGATCAATCACTGGTGGGATAGCTTCGAATACAGTAGAGATGACGTTAAATGGATCACACTGTATGGAGACTTTAATTTTGCTAAAGTTTGGCAACATAAAAAGAAGCTGGTCAATGTTGATTTTGCGCCAATTGGTTTGAGTGATGTGAAGACGGTTTTTATTTTTCTGTTTTTTGGTTATCTGTTGGCGATTATTGTTTTTGCTTTTGAATATAATGTTTCTGTGTTTTAAATTATGTACATTATGTTTAGTACCATTGAAGGCACATGATGTCGGACTATGACAGATTAAATGCATACTTGCACATCAATGTATGATTGTTTCTAAGCAATTTCACTGATAAAAGATAAAATAGCTCCCAATTGTGTCTCATAAGAGTGAGTTGCACGTTGGTTCACTTTGTTTGGTGATCGCAAATATCAAAAAGCTATGCCATGGAAATTGACATATTGAACAATTTTACGGTGAAAGAAACTGCCAAGGTCAACTGGACCATCAATAATTTAAACAATTTAACCAACTATGCAAATTCTTCAGAATTTTATTCATCAAAAAACAAACTTAAATTTCGACTATTTCTAGACTCAAAACCCAATATTTTTTGTATTAACCATGTTTTTATTTCTTTATATACTGATGCTACTAAAAACAAGTTTCCATTTAAATATAAAGTGAGCATTCTAGATTTAAATAATCAAAAGAAATACACCGAAGGTAATAATTGTCTAAATTGAAATGATTTGATGTTTTATACATATTTTTGTAGAATACATAGGAAATTATTCTAGTACAAGAAACGACGTGGCTTTTCAAAGAAATTTCACATACGAGAACTTTATATCTCATGATAACTGTATCAGTTATTTAGTAAATGGTAGTCTGAAAATTTGTTGTGAGGTTTGTATTTAAAAAAATGTTAAATTATGCGATAATTTATTGTTTCAAGGTGGATATTTTGGAAGAGAAGTCAATTTCAAAGCAATCGCCTACAGAAAATCCTAAAGTTACAAATGTTCAGGCAAATTTACAAGACAACTATCAAGCTCTACTTGAAAGCTCAGAATTCAGTGACATTGTTCTGTCCGTAAAAGACAAAGAGTTCAAAGCACACAAGAGCATTCTTGCAGCTCGTTCAAACGTATTTCGAGCAATGTTCAGTAATGATTTGGAGGAGAAGAAACAGAATCGTGTTGAAATTCCGGATGTTGAGGTGGACGTGTTTGAGCAACTACTTCGTTTTATCTATTCTGGAAAAGTGCCAGAGACAAACAAAAATGCGCTGGAGTTGTTCATTGCTGCAGATAAGGTTTGTTAAATTTATTTAATTTTTTTATTAATTCTTATATGTAGTATCAATTGGGAGATTTGAAAAGTGCAAACGAGGAAGCTTTGGCACAATCTCTGACCACCGAGTCAGTGGTGAAAGTTCTCGTGATTGCAGACATGCACTCTGCGAGTGAATTGAAATCGAAATGCTTGAATTTCATTACTCTCAATTCAGTGGCTGTAAAGGCCACTGAAGCTTGGAAACAACTGAAATCACGACCTGACTTGTTGATGGAGTTGTATGACAATCTTTCAGCAAAAACAAATCCGCTTCTTAAATCTTAATTAGTAATTTTTCAAAGATAAATTGTTAATGAACTTTCAATTTAAAATATTGAATTATTCATTCACTTATTGTTCATTTATTCTCCATAAATCTGTCTAATCAAGTTCATATCAATCGAGCCAATCTATTCAAGAGATATAAATCAAAAAACTTATCAACTAATTTAACATCCAAATTTCTCCATATATTTCTTTATGCGAATATATCATGTTTTAGATATTTTAAGGCAAGTCGCGGCTCAATTTTGATTAAAAATTTGCAAATTATTTTAAGATCTTTATTTATCAGGTATCTCATTATCTATCATCTGACAAAAAATTAGATCAATATTCCGACTGGAAGTCAAGAAAAATCAAAATTTCCAGGATGCACTTTTCGCGTTTGCCCCCAACCAGCCAATGCATGCCAGTTCGTTTTTCATTTCTCCTGCAAAACTCGACCGATCCATTTTGTTTTTGCCATATTTCATACAAAACTTAACCGATTTTGTTGAATTTGGGCTCAAATTAAAGCTAACAAAATTTGCTAATAGGCGATTTGAAAACATCTATAAAATTATATCTCAGTTTATTGTGAGATCTTATCAAAGTGTCAAAATACCCTACTTTTTTACATTTGATGATCTATTTCATGAACTAAAATTATATCTGGGAATGTTTTCAAATACCAAGAAAGCCAATCGGTTTATCTTTAATTTAAGCTATAGAATTGTAAAATCGGACAAGCATTAAGCGAGCTATGGCCATTCAAAGATCATCTAAATAATATATTAATATGTGTTAAGGGGGCAATTCGTAAAGGACGTGTCCGCGACTGTCCTTAATCACTTCAATTCGCTTTTCTCCATATCATAAAAATAATGATAATAATCGACCTTCTTCTGCACGCTTCCAGACAACTAAACTCACATCAACATTAGGATATTAAGATAACAAAACATATATATTCGTAGTCGTCGTGTATGAGATTGTATTTTGACTTAAACAGTCACGAGACACATTGTATTATACAGTAGCATTTGTGTATCTCATGTTTTGGCACTGGGTTTTCCTATGATAAACAAACAAACATTTGCTTAGCTCATGAACAACACACTATCGATATCACTCGCAAAAGACGCACACACAAATTATGATTGTGTCTAATCAACAAATGCTTATATTTATGTTTCAATTTACTTCGAGGTGATGCCGAATTTGTGATTCTGGTTCGAGAACGAGGCAGAGGATTCGAGATAGAACAGGTTTTTTGCTAAATTATCAGAAAAAAGTAACTTGTTGTTTTTGGCTGCTATACATTCTCATGACGAGATTATATGATATGATATGAAAATGTTGATTTGCAGTTGATTTGATTTGATTTAGCGCGTATGCAAATCTAGTTCATTTGCCTAACTTATCTTCTAATGCAATTTTTGGTCATGAGTTATGATAATGTGATTTGCATTGAAATAAAAGGGGAATCAAATAAACAAATAATTATGTATAAATACAAGGCTTGATAGTCTCGACTTTGATTCATTAGGTTTGACTTTGCTCTCAATTGGTTAGAGTCAAACAAACATGCGAAATGGATTTTAGTTTACAATTCATTTTGATTTGTTTGTCACTCGTTATTGGGCTTTCAACATGGATTTACTTGTAAGTTTGTTGAATTGTTTATTGATATTTGTAATTAAAAATTTCCTTTTTAGTGTATCAAAGCGCAAGCACAGTTACTGGTCTGAGAAAGGAATCTCTGGTCCCGAACCTCGATTTCTATTTGGAAACTTCCTCGAAAGACTAATTCGAGATACCACCGAACTCAATCTTGAATGGACCCGAAAGTATGGTGGGCTGTTTGGCTTCTATCAGGCCTATCAGCCGGGCCTGATGGTAACCGATCCGGAGCTGATCAAACAAGTGACCGTCAAGGACTTTCATCACTTTGTGGACCGATTCGATCTGCCAATGTATCACGAAATGTGGAATCAGAACCTCTTCCTGTCACAGGGCGAACAGTGGCGGCGCATTCGTACGATTGTGAGTCCAACGTTCACGTCGGGAAAGTTGCGTGGAATGCATCGCCTGATGTTGGAAGGGGTGCACAAGTTGGAACAACATTTGGATCACCTGATTGGAACCGTCAACGGTGTAATGGAAACGAAAAAGGTTTTCTACAGTTTCTCGATCGATGTCATTGCTAGCACGGTCTTTGCACTCGAAACAAACGCAAACAGTGATCGTGAAGAGGACAGGCACTTTGTGCAGAATGGCAAACGAATATTCAATTTGCCAATCGTGAAACTGATTCCAATGATAGTACTGCCCAAGTTTGTGTTGGAGACGCTGGGAATTGACAATCCAGTTGATCCGAAACCGTTTTATTTTTTCACCAAAATTACCGAACATATTTTGGCTGAACGTAAAAACCAAAAACAAACGAAAAATCAAAATGACTATGTTCAACTACTTTTGGATGCGAGTGTTGATGAGAACGCCCTGGACAAGGTCAACTATGACCATCTTACGGCTACTGCAGATGAAAGTGGAAAGGTCGAAAATGATGATTCGGAAATGAAAAGTTTGACAAAAAACTCAACAAAATCAAAGAATAAACTAACCGACAGTGAAATTATTGCAAATATGATCCTTTTCTTTACCGCGGGCTTTGAGAGTACCTCTTCCGCCCTATCGTACTGCATCTATGCATTGGCACAAAATCCCGATGTTCAAGAGCATCTTTATCAGGAGTTGATTAAAGTTTTGGGTGATAAAAGCGATGATGATCATTCATCAGAAGAGGAGTTTGTGGCAAAAGTCCTAACCGAAATTCCCTACCTTGAAGCGGTGATCAAGGAGACCCTCCGACTGTACACCACCGTGAATGAGCTCTATCGAGTCTGTAAAACCGATGGCTATCAGTTGGGCAGTGTTAAATTGTCCAAAAATGACGCAATCCACATTCCTGTAGCCGCAATTCATCTCAATCCGGACTACTATCCGGAACCGAGAGCCTTCAAGCCCGAAAGATTTCTACCCGAAAACAAGCATCTCCTGATCCCGTACACCTATCTGCCCTTTGGCACTGGACCTCGCAATTGTCTGGGTATGCGATTTGCCTATCAGGAGGTTAAGTTGTGCATTGCAAAACTGGTCACAAAGTACCGTTTCTCAGTGACGGCGAAAACTCCACCCAAATTGACTTATCAAAAAGGTCAACCACTGCGAATTGCGTGTCCATTTGAGTTGAGAGTTGAAAAACGTTAATTTGATTGATTTTGATTATATGGCTTTGTTGTGTTGATGTATTTGTAATTTCAAATTCGAAACAATAAAATGCAGGGAAAAAAGTCAAACTTTTGGCTTAACAGCTTCTGGGTTCACTTGAGTCCTAATTTGGGATTCACATTTTACTTGTTCACTTGAATTTCTAATAACAATTTTGACCCCGACCAAAGTCAAACCAATAAATGTTATATTTCATTTATCAATACGATAAAAAACGTTATTTCTACAGATAAAGCTATTTGTTTATTTTACTCCTTCACATTTCATTCCAAATCTCATAATCAATCCTGAAAAAATTGCATTAGATGATAAGTTAGGCAAATGAACTAGATTTGCATACGCGGCCAAATCAATTCAAATACAAATCCATTTGAGCCACTCAGAGGCCAAAGGGGCTAACTCCATTTTTGGCGAAATTGAGTTTATGACGAAAATGGGTTAATTATATGTTGATTTCTTCAAAAAATGTTCATTTTGCCAAAAATGAGTAAAATAGACCCCATAATAGCAAAAGCTCCTTTGGCTTCTGAATAGAATTCAATATATTTCAGTGGCCAAAAGGGCCAACTCCACTTTATTCGTGTGTAATGCTAACAGATAGCGTTATATTATGGCGACCCTAATCAAATCGAATTTTGAACTCTGTTTCAATTATTTCCTTTATTTCAAGACACCACTGAATGTTACTTCTCATGATTGTGACACATTAAAAATTGAATTTGAATTTGATAATGAACCATGTCTCATATCAGCAATTAATCCAAAACAAATTCATCAGGACAGTGCAGATTTCGTCCCGAATTTATTTTAGATCAGATAAGGAAATGTCATTTAATTCGATTAACGTTTTTACTTTTGATTTAGAGAAAACTTGAGCATTTCAAAGGTCGACAACAGCATTTACATTTATTCATTTTACAAATAGATATTTTCCCTACTGTTTTGGTTTCCATTCATTAAATAATTAAAATTCTTTTTTTATTTTGGCCTGAAACAAAACTAAATTATCCAGGAAAATTGTTTTCTGTTTGGTAAAATGTATAAAAAACTAAATTCCGATAAAATATTATTAGGTTATTCGACAGGATTGTAAGAAGCATAAACCTGATCTTGGTTTCATGAAATTAAAAATATTTAAGCAGATTCTATTGACTTAAAATTTCTGTTAATGATGATAATATAATTTTTATTAATTAATGGTTATGTTTTGTTCTATTTAATATAATAAAACTGCTTATCAGTCATTGGCAATCAATCAATTTAGTTTGATTTTTAATGTTTTCATTTCAATTTTGAAAAAGTTCAGAGGCCAAAGGGGTTAACTCCAAAAGAATATAAATTTTTTGGCCACAATTATGAAATTAAAGTAACACACAAGGTTATTTGTGTTTAAAAATTATATAATATTGATAAACAAACACTTTTAATGGGCGAAAACATCGTAAACATGCCGAATATTAAAAATAGGACTAAAAATATGATATTGCAAACTTTTGCGTTTATCTCGGAAAGATGAAAAGTGGAGTTAGCCCCTTTGGCCTCTGGAGTGGCTCATTTGTTGATTAGACACAATCATCATGATTTCTGTGTGCGTCTTTTGATTGAGACTATCGATCGCGTGTGTCGCTCATGAGTTAACCAAATGTTTGTGTGTGTTTATCATTTTTGTTTGTGTTTGTTCAGTGTTGGAAAAACCAGTGCCAAAAACATGAGATCTTTTTCATACATTAATGCTACTGTATTTATGCAATCTGTCTCGTGTCTGTTCGGGTCACTAAACAATCTCATATGACGACTGAATATATATGTTTTGTTATCCTCATGATGATATGAGCTTAGAAGTCTGGAAGCGGTTGAAGAAGGTCGATTATTATTTTTATTTTTTTGTGAGAAAAAAATCGAATCGAAGTGATTTACATATCTAACTGTTCTTCGATTTTGGCTGCTACATTCTCATGATGAGATTATTTAGATACATGATATGATGTATGTTGATGTGTTTGATTTGATTTAACACATACGCTAATTTAGTTCATTTGCCCATTTTTACTTATCAATTAATGCAATTTTTTGTTTGTTCATGAGTGAAATAATGAAATTTGAATTGCAATAAAAGAGAATCAAAAAAAATCTTTAGAAAAATAAATTGTAAATTATAAATAAATCATAGAAAAAAGTGAAAATATAAAAATTTATTTAGTAAAATAATAAACATTCAATCTGTGTTTTTGAGCGAAATGAAATTCAATGAAACAATATCTTAATCAAAAGTCATGGTTTCGGTGATAAGGACAATCAAACTTTGTGAAAAGGTCAGAAACTCAATTTTCTAAAGGTAATCAATCCAGCCCACAATTTTAGGAAAAGATTGCCAAATTCTAAAAACTTTCTTTAAGTCACAATTAACGTTCACTCCGTATAACGCCAATTGGGGGGGATACGCCCACCAGAATTATCCAGCCGAAGAAATTATCTCTGTAAAATTCTCTCCCGTGAGTTATTCATGAACACTACTTGAACTTTATCCAGAAAAGTCCTAATCACTCTGTTCTCATTATCCTCTTTTCGCATAATGTACAAATCGTAGGCAAACCAAACAGCCACAATACTCATCACACTCATTACGCCAATGTACCAGTACAAATAGTTGACAAAATAGTTTTCGTTATAAATTGGATCGAAAACATTGAAAATGCTCTGGCGAGTAGTTTCGGCAAACAACAAAGCGACAAATAGACCACAAAAGTAATTGTTGAAAACCAGACCAATTAGAAGAAGAATCACAATTCCGATCAAGACAGCCAAGTAGAAATATGCACGATAAAAATTCTACAAGAAAAAGAATACTCATTTCTGGTTTGAATTATCATGATCATAAAATACTCACATTCGGATCAGATATTAAATCTTTAATCAACTGTAGTCGACTGTCACTAAAGGTGACATGATCACTATGATGACGATCAAAAACTTCAAAAAGAGCAATCAAACTGAGCAGAACCAAAGAGATAATCAAAAGCGTTTTCTTCTTATTAAAAAGTATCAACTTGTACTTGTAAGTCATTTTTGGTATAAATTAATTTTATGATAAAATTTTCATCAAATCAAAGAATCGAGGAGATCAAGGAGCGTTGTGGTGAGTTACATCATGATCGTTATAAATTTTCCGACTTCAATTCGGTCCAAAAATAGGATTATTTCAACATTTAGAAGAGAGACCACCGCGATCAAAACAAACAGCGTGAGATCAAGCGAAAATTTCCATTTCGAGTGAGGCAGACAGACATAAACAACAACACAAACGCTCAGATGGTTGACAAAACCGGATTTTTCGTAATGCAATCTCAAGTGCCGATGGCATGTCTTATCCAGTGTGGGGTGAGAGGTGAGCCAATTTGATTCAATTTAAAATTGTGATTCGAAATAACGCCATCTGGTGGATATTTTAGAAAACTTGCGCCGATCTCACGTGAGTATAAACAAACAAACAAAACAAAATCGACTCGCTGTTGCTTCGAGTTCCACTCACAGTTTCAATGTTTTGAATTTTTCCGTCAAAAAAATTACAATGAAAATTGATATATTAAAAAATTTATCCGTGAAAGAGACTGCCACCGTCAGCTGGACCATCAGCGATTTCCACAATTTGACCAATTATGTCAATTCTCCGTCTTTTTATTCGTCAAATGACGGACTGGAATTTCAACTATTTTTACAGTCTAACATAAACATTTTTGGCGTTAATCAAGTTTTTATTTCTCTGTATACTGACACAGACATGACCAAATTACCTTTTCTGTATCGGGTCAGCATTGTCGATGTAAATAATCAAATCAAGTACGCTGAAGGTAATCTGCTATCTGTTGTTTTGGATAAAATTTTATATTACATTTTGTAGAATATATAGGAAATTATTCCGATACAAAAAACGACGAGCATATTATAAAAAATTTTACATACGAAAATTACATATCTTACAATGACTGTTTCAGATATTTGGTTGACGGCAACCTAAAAATTTGTTGTCAGGTTTGTTTGCAAAAACATTATAAAATTGATTTGTTAATTTATCGATTTATCAATTTTTTAGGTTGAAATTTTAGAAGAAAATCCATTAATGCAAACTAGAAAAGTTACAAATGTTTATGAAAATTTACAAAACAACTATCAATCTCTACTTGAGAGCTCAGAATTTAGTGACATTGTTTTATCTGTAAAAGGCAAAGAATTCAAGGCACACAAGAATATTCTTGCGGCTCGATCAAACGTGTTCCGGGCAATGTTGAGTAATGATTTGAAGGAGAAGAGACAGAATCGTGTTGAGATTACGGATGTTGAGGTGGAGGTGTTTGAGCAACTACTTCGTTTCATTTATGCTGGGAAAGTTCCAGAAACAAACGAAAATACCCTGGATTTGTTTATTGCTGCAGATAAGGTTTGTTAAACTTGTTTTATATTACAAAATATTAATAAATCTTAAATTCATAGTATCAATTGGACGATTTGAAATGTGCAACCGAGCATTTATTAGCCAAATCTTTGACCACCGAGTCAGTGGTGAAAATTCTCGTGATTGCAGACATGCACAGCGCGAGTGAATTGAAATCGAAAAGCTTGGATTACATTAGCGCCAATTCGGTTGCTGTCACGGCCACTGAAGCTTGGAAGCAGTTGAAATCCCGACCTGACCTGCTGATGGAGTTGTATGATAACATATCAGTCAAAGCGCATCCGTTTCTTAAATCTTAATTATTTTTACTACTTTTATATAAGCCAAATTTTGTTTTGTACCCGTTTTGTCACTTGTCTTACGGCCAGGCCGCCGACCGACAGGGTAGTGGAGGAGGAGCTATTCAGCATTGGGAAATTCATAAAAGACGTATGCTAAAAATATTTCAAAATAGAGACTATGCCTGCGTATTCAGAAGATCGTTTTGTTTACATTTGGAATTTAAGCGTTCAAACGTTTAAGCTAATTATTTTCAATAAAAAACACATTTTTAAATACATTTTTTAAATCTGAAACCACATTACTTACTACAATACCAGGAATAGCACCGGGTAATCAAAAATATTCTCAATAATAAATTTATTTAGACAAAACATTACATACAAACTGTGTATTGTATAAAAATTGCATTATTTTGAATTGCAAGGCTTTTGACTTTGAGAGTCTTCGATTGCCATCCTTTTATTATTTGTTTCAATGTTCTGTTCAGCTGGGGATTCTTTTCTTTTTTGAGTTTTTGATTTTGGAGCATAATATTCTTCATTTAAAAGAGTATTTTTCGCGTTTTCTTTTGATTTGGATGTTTTATCGTTGTACTTTTCACCTGAACGTATTTTTGCAATTCTTGCAGCAAATGACTATTTTCATTAAGCATATCTAAAAATACACAAGGATCACTTGTCAAATTGCGTCTTGTTTTGACAAATGCCTCAATTGTTTCAATTGCTAAGTTTGATTTATTGTCAGTCCACATGTGCTTAATGTCCGAGAATATGCTTTCCGTAGGTGCGTTACTGGGAGAAAGGCAAAGAACCAAATTCATCAAAGAAGATGTAATTGGCAAAGGTTTTCCTGCGTCATTTGCTGACCAATAAATCATATCCCATCGCCTAGATGTATGTACATACTTTTCAGAACCAACAGGTGCTAATTCAAATTTGAATGACAGAAGAAGTTCATTAATAAACTTGACTTCATCTTTCAACGCTTCTTCATTAACCTCTTCCGTGCTAGGATTTGGCACACGTGCCCAGGCCGAACGGTAAGACATAGCGACTTGAAATTTTTGGGGGGCATACTCCTGTGGTCCGTCGGAGTTCCGCTCACTACTCAAATGTTCCAATTGGATCGATTTCCGGGAGCCAATTTCCGGTGTGGATTTCCGGTGTTGTGACAGAGACATGTCCACTTTGCTTTCTATGTTCGTGGATTTACTTTTCGCTGATTTTAAAAATGCCAAAGAAACCAATCCCAAGAAGTCCTCAGAGAATCGATCGTGTTAACAGATTGATCGATTCTGGTGGCCTTTTAAGTATTATCAAACTATTCGAGAAGTGTTCTTATGGTAAAGAACAACAGAGTTACCAATGTTTGTCTTGCTCAAGAGAATTTCCTCTAAATTACACTACTTGGGGTGATACTTGCGTATCCAGGGTGAAGAATCATCTTAATATATGCAAATCATTCTCTGATGTTTCAGTTGATCGACTTCTTCATTCTAATCTTCGATCTAAGGTGGTAGACCACAACAATAAAATAATACAAAAATTTCAAAGTGTTTCACTCAACTCTAATGATTCAACAAATAATTCATTTCACACACCAAAATCTGCATCTACTAAATCTCAATTCGATTATTCTTCTTTGTTTTGTACTAATTTTGACGAACCATCAGAAATTCTCATTTGTCTTAAATCGTCTCAAAGCAATGAAGTTCAATTTGCGAAATTAGAAAATATTTGTTCATTTCAGATTTTCAAAAAAGGTTCAAATTCAACAAAATCATTTCAAAATTCGTCAAATTCATTAAGCATCAATTTGGAAAATGTTTCACCAATATATCCTAGTACAAATCCTTTGATTTCAGCATCAACTTCTAGTAATAAAGAGAACTCAGTGTCTATAACTAATAAGCATTCGTATCCATTAAATTCTGCTCCATTAAATTCTACTCCAACAAAAGCATCGGGATTTAAGTCTTCGCAATTGTCACAATCTTTTCCTCTAACGCCAATTTCTTTTAATACAAACAAAACAAGCAGTTGTCCCTCTAATGTTGAGAACATCCCTGAGAATGATTACAATAAAGATTCGTTGAAAATTAATTTGTCAAAGCCTTGTAAGTTAAATTATTAGAAATGATGATTTTAAGATATTAATTGATAATATTCTTACAGTGCGCGATAAATTTGTTACTAATGAACAAAATGCAATTTGTAAACTTTGTGTCAATCATGAACTGACGCTGTGCAAGGACGGAAAAAACTTAAGGCAACATTTACTTACGAAAATTCATCAAGATAATTTGAAATTATTCAATACTTATCCGTGGCTATTTATGCATTATCAGCACACAAATGATTATGATACTTTCAAAAGGGCATGTATTTTTTGGTGCAATAATAAATTTGATTTTTGCAATAGTAAAATATTGCCTTTTACAATAGATGACTCTTGCAATATAAACTTTTGTTATTTGCAATAAAAAATATATTTCTTTGCAATAGTAAATTTATTTGATGCAATACTGGTTAGGGTAGAAAAATATTGATATTTATGCAATATTAAGTACATGATAATGCGAACACAATGTCTCAAGTGCAAGCTGCAGTTGTTTGTTTGTTTATAATTGACCAGTCATAGTTCAAGTTTGTACTGCCAGTCAACTGTCTAGTTGACACTGTCAACTTCTTTCCAGTATGTTTTGTTTATGTATATAAGATGTACATATGATCACATGTTTCGTATGCATTTGTCAGTTGGTTGGCACTGTTGGTCGACTTTAGTAAAGTGATTGCGCCCTGATCAAGTTGAATGGCTGCGAACTCGTCCCAAATTGTACCCAGGTGAAATGTGATCTACTCAAAAACTGATCAGTCTTTCTCATCACTCGAAGAAGCACAAGTTTTTGTCACAAACCAAAGTCTTTGGAAGTTCAAATCTCCGTCAATTTCGATGGATGGTACAAGATGGATTTACTTGTGCAAGTACTCCAACAAATGCTCGGCTCGTCTATGCATTTTTACGTCCCACAACGACACAATGGCTTTAGTGCAATCTAATGAAAGTGAACATGACCACGCACCAAAGAAACTACAAGGAATTCCAAAAGAAAGTAAAGATGCTATTGGTGAATTGTGGCTCCAAGGCATAATCACCTAAGAGAAAATAAAGGACCTCCCATATTATCCCTTGGCCAACTGGAATTACATCTTATTCAGTCAAGTACGATTCCTCCATTAGACAATTATGATCAACCATTTGTTGTCAAAAGCTATTTTGATTATGATAAAAAGAATTTTGGCGTTTTCTGGTCATCTCACCGTCTTTTAGCACTTCTGGACAAGTCTTCTTCTATTAACATTGATGCCACTTACAAGTTGACATTCCTCGGTTTCCCTGTATTCATCACTGGCACCACTGACAAACAAAAACGTTTTCACCCGTTTGGCATAGCACTACTTTCTAATGAAGATACAGAATCGTTTGCATTTGTGTTTGCGTCTCTTCTTAAAGTCAACCCAAGTTACCAGCCGACTGTACTGATTGCCTGTTTTGTTGGTACCATGTCAAACACAATTTGGATAATAAACTCAAGTCTTTGCCAAAGGAAAAGTTTGATAAAATTCAAGCCGATCTGTATTCGCTTCAAGTTTCGATTAACTCTCAACAGTTCCAAGTAGCCGCAAGCTGTTTTGTCACCAAATGGTCAAACGATGAGCATCTCGCAGAGTTTGTTCGTTATTTTAAGACTGAATACCTTGATCAGCGATCAAATTGGTTTGAAGGCGCCGCGCTTGGTTTCCCGTCGACAAACAACTCATTGGAGGCCACTAATTCTGTAATAAAAAGCCATCACTTGTACATTTACCCGTCCGCCGAATCCAACCACAAGAATATCAAAGAAAACATGTCATTGCCACTGCTGTTATCATCAAATTCCAAGTGAAACCAGAGGCCAAGTCGACTGATCGTAATCTGGGACAGAAACAAAAACGTGGAAGACCTAAGAAGGCTTCCAAGGCTTTGGTTGTTGATTAATCAATTAATTAATAATATTTTGATTGACTATTACTTTATTGTAACAAATAAAATTCTTATTGCAAAATTCAATTTTACTATTGCACAAAATAATGGGTCCTATTGCAAAAGTCGTCTATTGCATAAGTGAATATATTACTATTGCAAAAAACATATTTATTATTGCAACAAAAAATATAATCCTTTCAAAAGTTTAATGGACAACAGTACCCTTACCGAATGTAAGTAATAATATTCTACTTTTTAGTTTGTAACCTAATTATTGTTTATTTTTAGTGTTGTTTACTTTTAGCACACTGGTACAAGGGCTTCCTTTTAAATCAATGAATCAAACTTCAGAATTGATGAGAAAACTTAATCTCAATCGTAACTTTCATTGTGCTGAGGATAAAAGCGCTGTAATCGCAAGATCGATTATTACTGCATTAGCTGATTCAGTTATGAGTGAAGACTTATCAAAGGCAACAAACATTTGTCTACTATTTGATACTTCAACACTACACAACACAAAGTGTCTTGTTCTTAGTGCAAGATATTATTTACCTGAACGGAAAGCTGATGGAACAATCATTGATGGTGTTAAAATTAAAACAATCTCCGTACAATCTATTGTAAGTGAAACTGCTGAAAAAATGGTCAAGTACATTATGGACGATCTTGACAGACACAACATCGACGTAAACAAGATTGTTGCCCTCTGTGCGGACAATACAAATCTAAATTTTGGTGGAATTATTCACGGAGGCAAAGAGAATATCCGCGCTTTTCTTGAAAAAAGATTGACAGTCATTTTGATTTGTGTTGGTTGTTTGGGACACATTTCTAATAACAGCATTGCCCACATGACTAAAGTAATAAAACCATTTTTTAATGTTGAAAAAGCTATAAATCGTACATTTTCGGAATTTAGTCAGCAAATCAGGAAACGAAACGAACTTCGTCGAATTTGGACAGTTGAGTTGAAACAAAATGATTTTGAAATGGTCTTCCCTTCAAGTTTTGTAATCACTAGATGGTCATCGCTATTTCCATCTATTGATAAACTTTTAAAATTAATTCAACCTCTAGGAATGTTTTCCGAAAAGGCTCAGAATTTTCAAATTTCAACGAAACCGAATCCCGAAAAACGTTGCAAAAATACTAAGTGGCTATTCGAGTTCTACAAGAATCCACTGAACGAAGCTTGGCTCAGAGTAATTAAAGCCTTTTCCATAATTTTCGACCAAAACATAAAAATGCTTCAAGGAGTTCATACTACTATAATGAGTGGAATTGCTATTGTGGACAATCTAATTTTGATGTGCTATGATGGTAGAATATTGCAAAACGTCTTATACGAAGACCAAAGAATCATGGAAATATTGGTAGAATTGGAGAAGTACACAATCATAGAGTTTATACAACATGTTTCGACAATGTTCACTGCATGTGGTCAATATTTAACGAGTTGGTCAAAACCCATTGGGAAAATTCGGGTTTTTAACTGGGCTTCCTTTGACACATTGATTGATATTAATCAAATTAAAGAAACCATCGAGGAAATGAATAAGGAATATGGAAAGGATTTTTCATTTAATGAAGAAGCGTTGAAAGATGAAGTCAAGTTTATTAATGAACTTCTTCTGTCATTCAAATTTGAATTAGCACCTGTTGGTTCTGAAGAGTATGTACATACATCTAGGCGATGGGATATGATTTATTGGTCAGCAAATGACGCAGGAAAACCTTTGCCAATTACATCTTCTTTGATGAATTTGGTTCTTTGCCTTTCTCCCAGTAACGCACCTACGGAAAGCATATTCTCGGACATTAAGCACATGTGGACTGACAATAAAACAAACTTAGCAATTGAAACAATTGAGGCATTTGTCAAAACAAGACGCAATTTGACAAGTGATCCTTGTGTATTTTTAGATATGCTTAATGAAAATAGTCATTTGCTGCAAGAATTGATTGCAAAAATACGTTCAGGTGAAAAGTACAACGATAAAACATCCAAATCAAAAGAAAACGCGAAAAATACTCTTTTAAATGAAGAATATTATGCTCCAAAATCAAAAACTCAAAAAAGAAAAGAATCCCCAGCTGAACAGAACATTGAAACAAATAATAAAAGGATGGCAATCGAAGACTCTCAAAGTCAAAAGCCTTGCAATTCAAAATAATGCAATTTTTATACAATACACAGTTTGTATGTAATGTTTTGTCTAAATAAATTTATTATTGAGAATATTTTTGATTACCCGGTGCTATTCCTGGTATTGTAGTAAGTAATGTGGTTTCAGATTTAAAAATGTATTTAAAAATGTGTTTCCTATTGAAAATCATTAAAGGTTTTGCTTTTTGAACGCTTAAATTCAAAATGTAAACAAAACGATCTTCTGAATACGCAGGCATAGTCTCTATTTTGAAATATTTTAGCATACGTCTTTTATGAATTTCCCAATGCTGAATAGCTCCTCCTCCACTACCCTGTCGGTCGGCGGCCTGTGTATTGACAACACAAAGCAAGTGGACAGGCGAGGTCCGTCTGTCCAAGCAGTTGGCTCGAGCCTCAAGGCAAACTGTGCAGGCTGCAGCTGAATAATACAGCAAAAGCGCCACTGCACCGCGCCAAATAACAACAACATTATGATACGTCCTTTATGAATTTCTATTTGCTTAAAATAGTGTCCTCCCCAAGCACGTCGATCGGCGGCCTGCTTACGGCATGTTATCACCGTTTCCAAAGAGACCGTCAGTGAGGCACAGACACTTGATTGCACAATTTGGAGTAGAGACAGTAAATCGGTTATTGTCTCAGATCTATCAAAATTATATTTTTTACTGGCGCGCAACTTTGCTTATCTAATATAAGCAAGCGTGTGGTCGCTTTATTAAATATTAAAACTTTTATAATTTTGTTGAATAAACTTTAAAGTTGAAGAAAACCGAAACGTCCTTGTTAGCAATTTTGTGGTTTTGATTGGTATTGATTTACTGTTGAGTCAAAATGGTTTTTATTTGCTGTTTGTTGGGATATTTTTGATACAGTCGTTAGCAATTGTATTTACTTTTAAATAGTATTTCAGTAGATTTGGTATTTCAGTAGATTTGATTTGCATACGACGTTTTTGCTTCAATGTAAAAGTATAAGAAGCTTAGGTGTCGTTTATTACTGGTTAGCTTGTACTACTACAAAGTCATAAAATAATAAAATGTATCTAAATCTGGCTAAAATGAGGCGATTTTGTGGGGTCACCCTTTACATTCCTCAGTGCGGCCCCCTATTGCAAAAATCATTACGAGATATTGCTCATGTGTAGTGCCTCTCTTTGTCTCAACCAGTCTCGCCCTACCGCAAAAGACGGCACACTAACGTTTGCTCTTGCATGAGTGATTCATGTGCGTTGTATATCGACACTAGTCGTCACTACACTACGACAATACCTAATACAATTTATGGTACATTTCGAGTTTCATCTTGAGTTTTTTTTGTGAACTACGTTATTTTTGATAATCTTAGATTTGAAAATGTTTGACGAAGAGATTCGAAAATTTGTTTATTACGCCATTATCTTGTTTTTTATATTCAGCCTTTTGTGTATACAAAATAAAACAAATATATTTCCAGCAATTGGGCAATTCATTGATATTTATGCAGAAATTTATACATATATTTTTGTATATGTCCCAAATACCCGTCAGATATTGGGGACCAGTTTTACGGTTTTTATTATTATACGTAATTTTATTCAGTTCTCATTTTATTTTTTTTATTTAAAGATTAAATATGGAAAGTTCTACTCAAGTGAAGATGACAAAAAGGATCACTATCGTCGCATACAGTCCTGTCCAACGAAAAACATTATTCCTTTTGAACTATTTCCAGTGAATTTGAACTACATGAACCTTTTCCCAGACCCTGCTTATTTCCAAGGGAATGTCGAATCTTGTTATGCTTTTGCAGCAATAGGCCTACTGGAGGCTGTCCTCTATAAATACGCATTACAAAATGGCGGCCAACATATTCAATTATCGGTCCAAGAAATTCTTGACCGAAGTTTTAGTTTTGGCAATAATGGAGAGAAAGGAGGTCACATGGTGTCCGCTTTGGAGTATATTGCCTTAATGGGAGTGCACAAGGCTGATAAGTACAAATATCGTTCTGGAACAAGCATTTTGGTAAAAAAAAAGTTGAAAATATACAAACAAATTTATTTACTCAGACTATGTTTCAGAACTATGTTCTCGAAATTTGCTCAATTGGATCCGATGAGCCAAAACAAAGAATTCATGAATACCATTGTTTGCGATCCGGGGCGAGTGATGAGGAATTGATGACGGCACTCATGATGTATGGTCCTCTTTGTGTTGGCATTTATTCGGATTGGCAAGGATTCAAATCTTACGAGTAAGCTATACGATGAAAATTCCTATATAAGCGCTGCACTAATTTTTCTTTATTTTAAACTTTAAAGCGGAACTCAAGTGATAACTAAAGAATGCGCGCCTTCTGGTAAACCGGACCATGCTGTTATCTTGGTTGGCTGGGAA
Source organism: Rhizoglyphus robini (assembly GCA_023373905.1). Taxonomy (NCBI): domain Eukaryota; kingdom Metazoa; phylum Arthropoda; class Arachnida; order Sarcoptiformes; family Acaridae; genus Rhizoglyphus; species Rhizoglyphus robini. Next base: position 807,983 of record JAKIJQ010000031.1, on the reverse strand, counting down.
TACGATCCACAAGCACAACGACACTATTGGATCATCCGTAATAGCTATGGACCTGATTGGGGACACAACGGATATGGTTTTATTGAACGAGGAGCTAATGTTCTTGGCATAAACGATCATGTATCGTTTATCACTTTGGATGGTATGTTAACATTGTCCTGAAAAGTTCGTACCAAAAAATCTAAAACAATTCATTTACAGGTCATTTGGATGATTTAACCAGAAAGGTGGAACCAATGGAAGTTGATGAGCTGAAAGTACCGAATTTCAGCCAATCGATCCGTTATTTGGTCAATTGAGAGACGTTTTGCCAAGGGTTTTCCAGTGATTTCACTTTGAATTGAAGCTTTATCAAGCGTCATTGGTTTTTCTACCCAGGCAAGTGTTCGTGAAGATATTAAAAAATTCAAAATAAAATAAATTCAAAAAGTTTTATTTTATTATATTACATTTTAATGCCTGTTTCAATCTTTGAAACTCCTTTTCTAATATTAGAAACATCTTTTCGCATTTGAATTATTGTTTCCACAAGAAAGTCCAACTTTTTGTTCAATCCATTCTGAAAAGATTGATCATTGAACGCAGTGAAACCTGCCAAATATTCCTGTTGATGCGTCGAAGCGTTCAAAGGAATATTTGAATTCTGTTGTTCATTTTCCATATTTTTCGGTGGTGTTTCAGCACGTTTTTTTATTTCATTACTAATCACAGCTTGCATCTCTGGATGATTCTTTATAACGGGTATCAAATTGTCGAAATTCGATTTAATCAGCCGATCAATGTTCTCGACCATAAAATCAATGTCCTCTTGCTTGATATCACATGAATGTGAACTTTTCAAAATTATATCACCTATATTCGTGTTTGTAGTGTCACAAGCAAAGACAACATTCTCTAGAGTTGCATTGGTCAGGTCGAACTGGTTAGAGGTGGGAGTAGTGTTAGTATTTTGAATTTCGACCAGAATTAATTTATTTTCGGTGACTACAGTCAAAATTTGTTGAAGTTGAACAAAGCTTTTAATATTTGTTTCATATTTTTTCAATTCAATTTCTTTCTTAATAAATTCTGGTGTCTGCGAATTGACATTTTGTTCATTATTGGTTTCAGAAACTTTATCAGAAACATTTTTCATAATCTCAAAACTATTGTCATTTTTGGTGATCGCAATTTCTTGAACTTGATCGATGTTTGGTGTTTTTAAAATTCCATTAATTTCTTTAATAAAATATGAACCCGAGTTTGGTAAACTTTGTAATTTACTAGATAAATCTGACAAGTCTGAAGTGATAGAAAGTTTGTTAAATTTTTTGTTCAAATGACTGACGATTTTGAAAAACGTTGGATAGTTTTTGGAAAAAATTGTCAAGTTTGCTATTGTTATTGTAACGTTGAATTAAGAAGTTAAAACTATCAAACGATACCTTAGAAAAAGAAAATGTTTAGGCATGAGATCATCATTGAGAAAAGCTTACCACACTTGAGTAAACCACTAATCCAAACAATTGAATACAAGTATCTTCGATTATTTCACATTCGGCTGTGTTTTGTTCGATTAATTTGACTATTTCATCTATTTCCGACGATTGATTTGCTTCTTTAAAGTAAAAATGTTTTATTACTTTAAAACATAGATTTCTTATTTCAATAGATTGCATCAACTCGACAGTGTCCTGCCAGTCACACGGCACTCTACTAGTAACATAGTTGAGCATTGACTGAATTTGGCCTGCGGCTTGAGTCCAGCTTGCACTGTAACTCTCTATTTGATCATCCTCGAATATGTTCCCTTGTTGGTGGGCAATCAAAAACTGGTATGCCTCGTTGTCGATGGTGAGCACAGTTTCACCGTGATTTGGTGTAATTTTGATACACTTTTGAATATGAGAATTAAATTTTGCCAACTCTTTGTCTTTTCGGAATGTATAAGTCAGAACCTTGGTGAGGCAAATTACAACATTTTTACAGGCGTTTTTAGAAATGATTTGAAGCAAATCTAGTTCTCCACTTGAAAGTTGGTCACCAAGTTTTACCAGCAAAATTCCGTGTAACTTTTTAAATTTTGTAAGACATTGTGAAATTAAATTTTGATACTTGTTGTTATCGAGTCCATTCAAATTTGTCCATTTCCACCCAGGTGTATCGATCAGTCGAATTTGTTTGCCATTACAATCAAACGGATAAACCCCTTACATTTTGAGTACTCGTATACTTGATCACCTTTTGGAGAGCCATATTCTGCGTGAATCTCGTTATCATCACCTCCAGAATGGAATAAAGTCTTTCGACCATTGTTCTGATCTTCCAGTTCAAAGCGCGTTGGTATCAACTCAACAAGTTCACCTTCTACCGCATCAGCCAAACTTGCAAACTTGTGATAATTGGCCAGAGCATTGATAAAAGTCGACTTTTGACGTTTTGAAGTTTGACCAATCAGTAGAATGTTGAACTCCACGCCGGCTGTTGCACTGTCTAAGATAATGCTCATGTTGAATGCGCGCTAAATTGAAATAAAATTCGTAAAGCCAAAAGGCATATTATATTAAACAATCAAAAATATAGCCGTTGTACAAAACAAATATTTATTTTAACCAAGAAGTCACTACAGAGCAAAACAAACTAATTGTGGAGCTATCATGTTAAACTCATTTATTAATTAGTAAACATAATCTATATCAACATCTAAATTTAAATTTCTCAATTTAAGAAAGCTTTTTAAGAACAGCAAATACACAAGGACGCTAGTTCTTGTGTTGTGACATGCTTTTTCTTTTAATTTTGTTTTCTCACTAATTTCCTGATAAAGGAAAGTCTTTGCTGTGTGGGTATCCGGAACAAGCCAACTAAACAGCGATTCACAATCAACCCCATTAAGTTATCAACCGCTTTTTTATTTAATATGCCACTCAATACTCTTGAGTCAAGAGGATTGGTTGAAAAACTCTGTAATGGCACAAGTCAATCAACAGTAAGCAAATAGCAGCTTTTATGCCCAAACTATTTTATCTTAAAATCAATTGTGTCTAGTACACGATCACGCGGCGCATACGTGACACGAGAAGACGCTTTGATTAAAACCTACTAATATAAAAGTACAGTAAACTCTCAAGTAAACTTGATATTCTAATATTTGCGCACAAAATCACTTAATTTTTATTCTTACGCTAAATTTTCTCAAATCATTATATGCCCAAGGCCACTTTTTAATTATCTTTTTTGTTATCTGATTATACTATGTCTATTTGGCTAACACATACACACCTTCATTACCTTTGTTTACCTTGTGGTGTTACGTGGCCTGTGGCATGCGCTCACCACAGCCTGTAATTATCATACAAATAGCCAAATTAGTCCGATCACAATGATATAACACAAACTTGATTGTAAACCACTCAGTACAGTGAAACAAGATAATCTACTTGACCAGGATAACTATCGGGATCACTACCATCGATGGATCACCTCATTTCCATTGGATCTGTCCTGGAGAAGCTGATTTAGCCGAACGAAATCGCCGTTGTTCTCGCCTCATTAACAGTGCTGTCATGCGAGCAGGCACCTTCTCAGCACAAATCAGTGCTCCTCTTCCTCTAACTTTGACAGTTCAATCATTAACATGACCTATGTATATTTAAAATAGGAAGGATCGATAGGATATCAGTTAATGAGAACTCAAAATACTGCTTACAATAACTAAATAGATGGACAATTTGAAAGTGCGGTCTATATTCAGGTGCGGGCAATACACGAAAGATTTTACAGATTCATAAAAATTGCGGGCAATACACGTGGTGCGGACTATACACAGGGTGCGGGCTATCGTAGCGAAATTACGGTACCCAAAAAACATCATTCATAGCGCAACATTTGAATCATGTCCTATTCGTCGTGGACGGATTGGATTTCATTTACATATATCTAACAGTGTAACCGCATTTATATCTGTACACATTTTTGCTCAATTGTGTTTTTCTCACTAATTTACATTAGTCGCCTATCAATGGTATTGTGCAAATAAAGACATTTGCAATGATTAGGTTGTGCAACTTCCAGTAGTGGTTTGTCACCTGCAGTGGTTCGCAAACAAGCGATAATGACAGTAGCGACTTTTTAAATGTACCACCACTCAAAGAAGATTAGTTTTGAAACAGTGTAGCACACATAAACAAACAATTGGTATAAACTTTGATTCCCTAGCGATTTAATCTTAAAATCAACTGTGCTCATTAATGATCACAAACGTGCTTACGAGACATGAGAATTGTTCTCAATCTTAAACCTCACTTATGACTGTGATAAAGCTTAATAAAAGCAAGTATACAGTAAACTCTCAAATAAAAACGATTTTATCAACTTTAGAATTGCGATCAAATTGTTTTGTTTTTGTATTTTATAATTTGTGTTTTAGTTTATGTGCAATTTATCAGTCTTTGCAGTCTTTGTTTGACATTCTTATGTGTTTATTGTATTATTGCATAATGTTTAGAAGTAAATCAACTGTATTAGATTAAAAATGCAAAATGAAACTTGTTTGTTAGTTATCCTGTCTATATCACAGTAAGCCATATCAAACATAATTAAGTTAACCCATATCTTTCTTGCCCTTGTTTGTATAACGACCCAAGAACAAAGTGTTGAGTTGGCGTTTGTCATTCAGCAACTTTAGTTCAGACACGATCGTACACGAGTCTATGATTGCAAGCTGACTATTGTAAAATTGTTTGCTTGTTTGTTTTCCTAACAAAATCAACAAAATGGCCGAACCAGTGCCAAAACTTTGCGCTTCAAACAAGCAAACTTCCCACCGATTTGATTATCAATTTACTGTCGACAATTTCAGTTCCCGTAATCAGATATTTCTATCGGAGTTATTTTCTCCTCCTGGTTTAAAAGAACCTCAGTTTTATCTTCATTGTCAGCGAAACGTTAGTGGCTATTTTCAAGTTAATCTTTATCTTCAAGAAAATCTTCGAAATAAAGATTATTACTATGTCGCTTGTAGAATGCATTTACTCGATCAAGAAGAACAAAAATATAACGTCTACAGTAAATTTATTAATATCTATTGATTTTAATTATATATTAACGTATGAGTATTTATATTACAGATACTGCTAGCACCGCTTGCAATTCTAGCGTTCTTATTTGCCAGGTTGCGATGACAACAATTTCGGCTTATTTGTCTGAAAATATTGCAAAAATGTTGTTTGAGGTAAAAAGTTTAAAATAATTTGTTTAAATATTATATTTCATTTTTGTTTGAGTTTACTATTCTAATTGACGATAAGTCAAACACAGATACTGCTTTAAAAAACGAAGAACGAAATGAAGAAAAAGAAAAAGAGAAGCTCGATCAAGAGCACCTAATTGTGGACGATTTAACTAAGTTGCTTCAAGATGGAATTTTCTCAGATTTTATAATTCAATTGGGCGATAAGAAATTGCCCGTACACAAGAACATTCTCTCCATTCGTTCGCCCTACTTTGCCGCAATGTTCAAGGGCGATTTTGCGGAAAACAAAGAGAAAAAACTGGCAATCACAGATGTGGATCCTGATTTGTTTGAAGAATTGCTTTGCTACATTTACACTAGTAAAATTCCTTCGGTTGATAAGAATGCTGCGGAATTCTTGGCTCTTGCTGATAAGGTAATAATTTTGATAATTATAAATATATTGAATTTAGATAAATTTTATTGTATACAATAAAATTCTATTTTACAGTATCAATTGGATTCACTGAAATCCATCTGCGAGAATGCATTGTATGATCAACTGGACTCGAACACAATGGTCAACACTTACTTGCTGGCTGATACGTACAATGCAACAGACTTGAAGACAAAAACCATTGAGTTTATCTCTACGTAAGAATTGATCAATTTCTAATTTCGGTTTTAATGACAAAAACATTTTATCTCGATAGTCGCACTTCGCCACAAGACGTAATCAAGGCAATGCTGAGCAATAAAAACATTCGGGTGTTTGAAGCTTTGGACGACTTTGAGAAAAACAAGAAATAAAACCTCTCTTGTCAATAAAGGTTTTATGAAGCACTCAAACATAATCCATTTAATCCAGAACATTACTTTCAATAATAAAAATAAATTTATTTTTATTATTTATTATTTTTGTGTCGTTTAAACGTTGTGTAATATTAATTTTCAAATCGAGTTTTAGTTGATTAGATTTTTTAAACAATCGAATGTTTGTACAATAAACACATTTTCCCACGAGCACAATTTGTCGTATCTTAGCAATTATCGTTGGTTTCTATGCACAGTTATCCGTTGGCACGCAAACGACGGGTTTAGAGTTCAGGTGCGACTGGGTAAGACTTGTCACATTACTTTACTTGTCATTTGCTTTGTGCTTTGTAGCTACAGCAAACGGCATCATGTCTGAACCGGAGCCAATCCCGAAAATTTGTTCGGTTAACAATTTGAAGATCTTTCGATTTGATTATCAACTAATAATTGATAAATACGCAGAGCGTGCTCAAATGTTTGATTCAGAATTTTTCGCTCCACCTGGTATTCATGAACCGAAATTTTATCTCAAATGTCATCCACATTAACTGAACGGATCTACCGGTCAATATGATATAAGAATTGATTTGTACCTTCAAGATAAATTTCAAAACAAAAGCTATGTTTACGTTGCTTCAAAATATTCGGTTATCGACGAAAATGGACAAAAATTTCAGACCAAAAGTATTAAATAAATTTTTCCCCTCTATTTAAAAAAATATATTTAATACTTTTAATTACAGATGCCAATATCAATATTCAAACCTATGGGGCATTAGGACAAATTCAGAAAAGCTCTATTCCAAGTAACCTAATTGTTGATGGAAAATTGACGATTCTAATTGAGGTATTTTTTTTATTATCATATGATATTATTAAATAATGAAAAAATTAATTTTACAGTTTACAATGCAAATTCATCTAAATTCAGCAAAATTTGAATACACTAAAGAAACTTCCGAAGAAAATCTGGACCAAAAACAGCGCATCGTAGAAGACTTTGAAAAGATGCTTCAATCTGGTAAATTCTCTGATTTTGCTCTCCATTTAGGTGATAAGAAGCTACGTGTACACAAGAACATACTCGCAGCACGTTCACCCTTCTTTGCCACCATGTTTACTGGAGATTTTGAGGAGCGTAAGACTAACAAAGCGGAAATTACTGACGTGGATACGGAACTGTTTGAGGAAATGATCCGTTTTCTGTACACCAGCAAAATTCCTTCGATCGATAAGAATGCAGCGGAATTTTTGGCTCTTGCTGATAAGGTTTGATTGGATTTAAAATTTGGTTTTTAACAAATTTTATCTTATAGTATCAATTGGATTCACTAAAATCCATCTGCGAGAATGCATTGTATGAGCAACTGGACTCGAACACAATGGTGGACACTTTCTTGTTGGCGGATACGTACAATGCAGACGACTTGAAGGCAAAGACTATTGAGTTTATTTCTACGTAAGAAATGACTGATTTTTAATATTAAATTTTAAGGACAACATTTTTCGCGATAGTCGAACTTCGCCCCAAGATGTCATCAAAGCAATGCTGAGCAACAAAAACATGAGAATGTTTGAAGCAATGAACGATTATGAGAAGGAAAAGAAAAAATGATTTTTGTATTTCATATTTTTTCTTAAAATTGTCGACCCTTGACACTCGATTAAATAAACTATTACAAAACGTTTTTATCAATTTTTCTCGAAATTGGCCTTTGAACTTTAAAATTTTATAAGTAAAGATTATAATTATGAGTTTTAAGGTACGTTCATATCCTTTCTCAGTAAAGCGCTTTACTACTTTTTTTAAATCTCGCTTATGGATTATCTAAAGTCGAAAGCACACATTCTAGGCAAAGTAACAAACACAAAAAGCTTGTTTCACTACAAAGTACGAGCAGACCTTCCCATTATACTCTCACTACGACTTGTGAAGTTAATTTTGAATTTAGTTTTGTACCTACGCGAAACAAACTTTAAATCCATCACCATGTCTCAACAACTGCAACCAATCCCGAAAATTTGTACAGTCAACAATTTGAAAACCTATCGATTCGACTATCAACTCACGATGGACAACTATTCCAGCCGTACTGAGCGCTTTGAGACGGATCACTTTGCACCACCTGGCCTAGAAGAACCAAAGTTTGTTCTCCGATTTGCTCCAGATTGGTCTGATAGTCTTAGAGTTGATTTGTATCTTGAAAGCAAATTTCAAGAGAAAAGCACCGTTTATGTTAACTCAAACTGTTCGGTGATCGGTGAAAATGGAGAGAAATATTGCTCTATAGCTATTTTATTATATTTTAATTTTATTATATTTAATTGATTATTTACAATACTTTAACATTACAGTTATGGATTCTAATCTTCGGACTTTTGAGTTCTTAGGAATCATTCCTAGAAATGAAATTCCAGAGAAACTGATTGTGGATGACAAATTGACGATTCTGATTGAGGTATGTTTTGTTTAATTTAAAATATATTAAACTCTAAAATGATATTTATTTCAGTTTACTATGAAAATCCACTTCAATTCAAGCAAACTTGAAGACACCAAGGCTGACTATGAAAAGAAAAAGAATTGAAAACAGAAAAACTTGTGATTTCTGTATTTAACTTTTTTTTTAAATTTTCATTTCTCAATAAAATTGATTTACTTCCAGTAACTTTTTTTAATAATCTGTAAATTGTTTCATTTAAATTTAATTAATTTAAAAATATATTTGTCGGAGCGTGCGAAGCAGCGGAGACTATACCACAGCTTTTGGCGTTTCTTGTACGGATTATCATTCAAAAACTACTGAATCAAATTGCACAAGATTTTTGGTACATCTTCAGGATGCTGTAGAGCGGTGCCCTAAATACCTGGTTTCCTCCAAAACTCAAAGATAAGATAAGATGGGTGGCGCCACCTAGTGGTGACTTTTGCAACTAACAGTTATTGTTTATTGTGAGTAACATTGCATCTGTAAAAAATTATTTTGACTCGAATCAAATCGATCCACTCGATAATCTGGTTGCGAAGAAATAGACTGTCGTTGCTATTTTCTCACATGACAGCGAGAGTGCAGTATGCTTCGCTTTGTTTACATAGTTGCGTTGTCAGCTGTTGCTCCTGTGATCACAGTTCGAGATGTTTTGAGCAGTTTCTGTTTGTTTGTTTGCTCTTTTTGCTATCCAGATTGGGCTGTGTCTCTTCATTTCAAAGATTGAAATTCAAGCTATATTTTGCTTCATCAATCTGCCACTAAAACATGCAAAATTTGAATCTGTTTTAAATATAACAATGTTACTTTGAAGAGATTCCTAGAGTTTTATTGAACATCGACAATGTCACCAGGTCCTAGACGCACTGCTGAAGATCATCACTGATTCAACAGTTATTTATGCAGCGCCCAAAGATTGTTTTAAGAGAACCTTCAATTCGATGAAAGTTTGGTTGAACGCAATTCGGCCGGTCGCAATTTTCCCAAAAATCGACAACAGATAAGGCTTTTAATCTTTAGACAATGTTTGTCTATATAGACAACGTATGGGGTTTGTGAACGGACAAACATGCAACTTGAGTTGCAATTTCGAATTTCGAATTCTCCCTTTCGTTTTCGCGTTTTGTCGATGCTGCCACTGCTGCTTGCTGTTGAGGCGACTTAGTTCTACTTGTTCTACTGTCCTCCTGTCTGTTTTACCTCGATTCGTACAGATGCTACACTTAGGATACTCCTGGATACACCTGGATTTGACTAGATTAGGTAGGGTGGGACGGGGGTGGGACGAGCAAACCTAACCTAATGTTTCCGGCCCGCAGCCTGCTGCGGGTCGGAAAGATTAGGTTATGGTTTGCGGGCACTTTGGTCACTGATGACTTGGCCTTATTTCTTTCAACATTACAAAATTCGATTGTTGCATACCGATCTTTGTTGCAACAAATCGAACTTTTAACAATGTTCGAAATGCCGTTCACAAATCCCATACGGCCACAAAAATAATAATGCCCATGGTGGCCCTAGTAGTGGTTGATGAACATGTATTGGCCCCAAATGAGTATTTATAGAGCACGCTCCGACTACATCCAAATGGCATGAAATTCAATGCCATTGGGATCATTATGATGTTTTAATAATTTTGCCTGTGGCTAATGTCGTGTAAAGGTTACTTAGTGATTAGATCGTATATTTTTTTGTATGTATTTGAGTGGCCCAACCCGTACTATGTGAACAGTCCCATAAGCAGTTTCAAAACAAAACACTCAACCCATGTTTTGAGCAACTCAAAAAAATTTGTTAAATAAAAATATGATTGGGTTTTAATACAAATTCGATTTGTCGTTATCTTGACTTGGCCAAATTAGATTATCTTAACAATCGAACGAGAAAAAGCTATAATGAGTAGCTTTTCTTAGATTTTACCCACAATTGCAAATGTTCAGAAAGCTTTAATCGCTTCCATGAATTTCACTCCTTGACTCCGTGTCATGGCCACCGACATGCAAGAAGGTCGCTTTTGTCACCACTGTTTTCAATTTCTTGGACATTTTCTCTCTGATCGGTTCCTTGTGACCAATGTTCTCGAGTGCTCTACTGCTCAGAAAAGTGAAGCTCCAATTCATGGCAATCTTATCACGGCATCGAATGTCCTCTACTGCCTCAAGCTCTACAAGAAATCCTTAAATTTATCCATTTGGTTACGGATTACGGCGCAAATTAGGCAGAATATTCAAAGAAGAATTGAGTGTAGAGTTGAGTACAGTTGAGTTTATGTCAGTAGGACCGATTATGGTCAGCTTTGCTTTGGCTGATAGAGACTTTGGAAACGCTCTGAGAAATGCGCTGAGTGTTCGAGCCAATGGCGATGTTTCCGTTAGTAGCATGGACCCAAAGACCAGCGCCAAGCACATTAGAGAATGCACATATTTTGTGCCCTTAGTATCTAATTCCTATACAAGTTGTCGATTGGCAAAAGCTGAGCTGCAATATGCAATGACTCTAGAAAAGAAGTTCTTTCCACTCAACTTTGTGGGTGAAAATTGGCCGCCTGAACACTTTGCCATTCAGTTGTCTCCCCCATACAGTACGTATGCAAATACGAAAACCTGCAAAATTGGACTCAAGACCAAGTCGAATTGGTGGCAGAACGAATTTCTGGTCAGATTAAATTTCTATTGACAAATGTATCGCCTCTCAAGAAGCGCGTGATGATTAGCTACCGGATTAAGATATTTTAAAAGAGTATTTTTATCGGATTTGTTTTTATTCAATAAATGATAATCAATGATAATAATAATAATTCCAATGTCACCCATGCTTTGGGCCAAGCCTCAACCATGTTGATTCGTTTGGTGCCGAGCGATGATATTCAACTAGCTCATTTATAGGCATTTTGAGATTGCTTGCTTGCAGCTGGCCCCTTTGAGACTGATGATCGACTTGAGAAAGTTTGTCAGCAGATGATTGAAGTTCATTGTTTGACTGGCTAAAAACTCGATTTCGTTGAGGATTTGATCGGCAACTTGATCCACTTGATCTTGTGGCCAGTGCGCTCACTGTTATCAAACTTGCTAATAAACTGTATGGCCGAGAGCTGAATCGCCAAACTGTGATGGTGGATAATCGTCACCAAGAAAATTCACCGGAAATAGCTGCTTTAACAGGACCGGTCTCAATAGATGAAAGTGGTGACTATCAAGTCGAAACGTGATGAAATCGGTGACACAGTCTCAAGCCCGCGATTGTCTGTGACTTAAGCCCAATTCAGTGGATTGTTGATCTATTTGAACAATGAATCAATTAACGGTTAATTAAATTGTGAATTGAAAATTTGAATTGAACTTGTTGTTGAGTTAAGCGATTTATTAATATTATTCAACAATGTGAATTTCAAAAATGTTTTATACAGAAACTGCTTATTGGACTGTTCATATAGTACGAAAGAAAAAACTCAAATACATCCACGAATGTATCATCATATCACAGAGAAACCTTTAGCCAACACTAATTTTTAGTATTGAGTTTTAAAGTTCTTTAAATTATTTTTACAGAGTACTTTTATATCGAATTTACATACGTTGAATAAATGGTTTTACGTAGTTTTATCCTATTTTTAATATAAAAAAATATTCTGCTATGTCATTTAGTTAATGTAATTAGAATCTCAATTTTTTCAAATTCACATTGATTTGTAAAAATCGTGAATTTTATTGAAATGACTGTTGAACAAATTTGATTTCACATTTACTACAAGCGCAATACTTAACAATTTAGAATTGATCACAATCTTAATCGATGAATTGCGTTTCCTTGTTTGGTAGAAATTACGTCAAACTTCAAAATACTATCTTTTCGAAAATCTAAATCGATTATGAAATCGTATAGTAAGAATGTTTTTCAATTTGATTGTTATCTAATTGGTTAATGCAATATATTCAAAATACGTTTCCAACTTTAAATTTCATATATTCATTGAAACATTTTGCTTAATGAAAATGGCCAATTTCACGCACAAATGGACAATTGATCATTTTGACTATCTTTTAAATTGTGACAAAATTGCACATAATGATCATCAACTTTACATTGAATCGGAAAAATTCCCAATTTCATTCACAACAAATAATTACGGGTGTGAATTTTCAGTTCGTTTGTACCCAAATACGAAGAAGTTCGTATCCATTACATTCAATTTCGATGAATCATCATATCGAAAATTTATCAAAAATATTAAAATTTCAATTTTGGACCAAAATCAAAAAGAAATTTATTTCAGAAAAGAAAAGAAATTTCGATTTTTAAATTCATCAACTTTCTCTGGTTTTCCCAAATTTATTAAACGAGAAAACCTTTTGAATAATCTAATTTTGGAAAATGGAAAATTAGTTCTACTGATTCAAGTAAAATTAAAATCCCGACAAATTTTCAAATCTAAAATATCAAAACCATTCGAATCGTCGTTTCATTATTTTGATGCTAAAATTCAAACATTTGGTCAAAAATTCACAATCCAAAATTTTGATTTTCTATTTAAAGATATCGATCCGAGAACTTCAGCTCAATATTATCTCGAATCGGAACGTTTCAATCCCCCAAATTCAAAAGAAATAGAATTTTTCCTTCGTTTATACCCTCTGGGTCTGAACGAAAAGAATCGACTCTACATGTCACTGTATTTGTGTATGGAAAATTATGAATCAAGAAAAACTTTAGTTAGATTCAAATTATCAATTCTGAATGAAAATGGAGAACGGGAAAATTTAAAAATAAATCAAGATGAATTTACTTCACTTGGAATTGGGTTTTCGAAATTTATTTCACATCATCAATTTTCTAAAATTTCAAACAAAAAGGAATTTACAATATTATGTGAAGTAAGTATCACCTAAAGATCGCTTAATGTAATTAAAATTTTAAAATTTCACTTAAATAGATTGAAATTATTGAAAATCGCTTATCAAAAACGGATAAAGAAAATCATTTTCGTATCTTCGAAAACAAAAATCAAAACGCCACTCAAATTGTATCGAAATGTTGTTTCGATCCAAAACTTCTTCTCAAAACCTCAAACATTTCCCATCAATTCGGAATTCAAAATTATCGATTCGCTCATAAGCGATACCGGAGGATTGTCTCAAAGAAATTTCCCAAAAATATACCTAGATTTGTGCTAGAAATCTTTCCGAAAGGTGAGTCGGATTCTGTATCAATCTATCTTCATTTAGTAAAATCCGACAATAAAGAAGAAGTGATTGCATTCTACAAATTCTCAATTCTTGATCAAAAGAATTTAGAAAAGATGCTTTTCACTAAAGGATCAATTGCAACATTTTTCCCAAAATCTAAAGGTTGGGGATTCAGTTCCTATATTACGCATAAAGAATTGAAAATTCTTTTTCAAAACAAAATTATTCCGGATACATTAATAATCAAATGTGAGATTCAAGTTTTGGATCAAAATGCGAAAATGTGGTCTGAAATTGAACTCGAAAATTTGAATCGCATTTTTCAAAGTCGTAATTTTGTGGATTCAGATCAAATTTCGAATTCAAATTTTGTTGCTAAAAGAATTAGGTGTGATTTGTTTTGATTATTTTTTGTATAATTTATTTTATTTATTTTAATTAATTTTAAAATTTTAAAATTAAAATAAAATTAGTTCAATTTTTAACCCAAATATAAAAGAATACACAAAACAGAAAGTATGCAGTTGGGAAAACATAACGCGACACAATGTCCACTGAACTGTGTCGAGCAGTGCCTTTGAAAACTTCGGCCCACTCTGTCTTGAAATGGCGCCACTGTCGGGCCCTAGGGGACAGATTCTTCTTGTTATCCTCCTCTTCATATTTACCATTCTGTTCCGAAATGTTGATAATCAAATCTTTTTTATCCTGTTTCACCATCTCGGCCCGTTGCTTCAACTTTTCCCTCATATGCATAGCAAAGAGTGCAATTGAAAATTCAAACAAATTCGCAAACACAAAAATGATACAAACTATATTCCAAACTTGTAGGGCGTAGACATATGAAACTGTCAAATCGGATTGGATTTGTTGCGTAATCAAAGCTAGTAACGCAGTGATAGGCAGAGAAGTACGCGTAGTAGCAACCGAGGTCGGAATCCAGAAGCTCATGAAAGTGATAACCACGATTATGAAGGACGGGATGAACTTCTTGATCATGTAGTTTCCAATGTTGCGACGGAAATGAATTTCACCGTACAGACAGGAGAATGCACCTATGGAAAGGATACTAAAAATTAAGAATTCAAAAATACCATAGCAAAAATTACCAATATCCAAATATTTCGTATAAATATTGTGTCTCGTTTTTATGATCTGAAATTCTGTCTTATCCACGTGACTTCCGACCCGGAACGACTGCCAATCGAGTACCACTGTGTAGATGTCCTCAGAAGCTGTAAATTAGAGGTCAAAGTTCAAGGTTAAATATAAAAATTCAAGGTCAAATTTCAAGGGCAAGGACATCATCGGAAACTTACTCATAGAAAGATTGAAAAAGCACTTCTGTGTATCGAAAGGAAATTTACTGAATTCCATTTCACATGAAAGCTTCAGCGAAAGTCTCACGGCCATGAAAACCTCCGTATAGTTTGTGATCACATAATAGTGGGTAGGTGTGAGTATGTTGGACACGCCCCCTGCCACTGCATTTATGAAATAGGTGTCCGGGACCCAGAGGCGACACTTCCAGGCGTCGCTTAGCTTGTACTGGGATAGGGTCTCATTTTCGGATAGGTTGATTCGCTGTGCTATTGAGGCATCGTTTGTGGGCTTTTGCAGCCGGTGGTCGGTCCAGTAGTTGTGGAAGAAGATGTCGGCGTCGAAGGTCTTGGGACAAATCAAAATTAGCTAGGTCCTGGATGAAACTAAGCTAGGTCCTGAATAAAACTGAGCTAGGTTCTGAATAAAATAATCTAGTTTTAAATAAAAATAGCAACTTACCTGTGAAGTCCCGGGACTTAAGTTTATATTCAAAATCATCACCGACACAGTAACCTTCACAGGCTTTCCGTCCTCCATCGGCGCAACATCACGATAGTATCCCGCGGGTAGAATGTCGATTTCATCTGTTTGGGATTTTTTGGTTCCATTCGAGGATGGACTTTTTTCTGATTCGGTTCCGCTTTCTGGACAGTCAGACACAACGTCACAAATAAGACAACAAATGCACAAGGTAAAAAACAAAATTACGGAATAAACTTTAATGTTTGAAAACATTTCCGTGACCAAACAAAAAACCCACAATATATTTTAAACACAAAATTTTTTCCAAATATATTTGCACACCTTTAACGACTAATTACTTTTGCTAAAGAAGATTTATCACAGGAAAATGCGTGACAAATAAACAGACGTAGAAGTAGTGACAAATATACGTGAAATTATACAGATCTAATCTTATAACATCAAACTCTCTAAAGTTGAAAATACGGAGAAAAAATATTCACATGTAGCCTGAACCGGCTTTCAAGCTTCAAGCACTATCAGTCAATCCAATTAACCTTGAAACAGACTTTTGATCATTAAAAGTTGTTTGATGCACTTGATTTGATGCATTTACTTTAGATTATAAAAAAATGAAGAAGAAAAGGGTTTGATTTCAGTCTTACATAGAGAAACAGAACTTCTCGATTAAACTTGAATCAAAGTTAAAACCTGTGAACTGGTGATCAACTTTGCATTCTTAATCTCAAATAACCTTTACGGATCCTCAAATTTGTTTGTACACAAATCAACGATTAATATCCACTACCTTCTAATTTGCAAGAATGTTTTTGAAAATTAATCAAAAAGTTAAAATTTCAATTTATGACTTAAAATCAAATTTATTTAATGAAAAGAAAAGAAACTTTCATTTTCAAATTTTCTACAGGTTTCAAAAAATTTATTAATCGCGAAAATTTTTTTAATTTTCTATTACAATATGTCGAAATTCAAACAGAAATTAGTTTTCAACAATTTGTGAAGCAAGTTTTAAGTAAATTGTAAAATTTCTTCACAAAACAACAAACCGTTCCCATTAAGTTCGAAATAGAAATTGACAATTCGCTCACAAGCTGAATATTCCAAATAATTAAATGTTTGATTCAAGTTTTTGAACGAAATGCAGAAATGTTGTCCGAAATTGTACTCGAAAATTTGAATTAAATTTTCCAGAATCGAGGATTTTTGAAGATTCATCTTTCGAAATCAAATCTTGTTGCTCGAAAGTTTACGTTGTAATTTGCATTAATTAATTATTTTTTATCAATAAAATTTATATTATTTTTTAAGCCAATACCCAAACAAAGAAAAATACACAAAACAGAAAGTATGCAGTTGGGAAGACATAACGCGAGACAATGTCCACCGAACTGTGTCGAGTAGTGCCCGCAAACACTTTTGCCCACTCTGTCTTGAAATGGCGCCACTGTCTGGCCCTAAGAGACATATTTTTCTTATTATCATCTTCCTCATCTCCACCCTTTTTACAGCCTCCATTCCGTTCCGACATTTCCATGTTGATCATCAAATCTTTTTTATCTTCACTTTTCTTCTCCTTCTCAGCACGTTCCTTCAACTTTTGTCTCATGTGCATTGCGAAAAGGGCAATCGAGAATTCAAACAAATTCGCGAAAACGAAAATGATACAAACTATATTCCAAACTTGTAGTGCGTAGACATAGGAAACTGTCAAGTCGGATTGGATTTGTTGCGTAATCAAGGCTAGTAGAGCAGTAATGGGCAGAGATGTTCGCGCAGGCGCAACAGTAGTCGGAATCCAGAAACCCATAAAAGTAATAACCACGATTATGAAGGACGGGATGAACTTCTTGATCATGTAGTTGCCAATGTTGCGACGGAAATGGATTTCACCGTAAAGGCAGGAGAAAACGCCTAAAATGATATTCAAAATTTATAAAAATCCAAGGATACTAAAAAGTTTAACATTTACCAATATCCAAGTTTTTCGTACAGGTACTAGCACTCGTGTTTGTAATTTGGAATTCTGTCTTATCCACGTGACTTCCCACTCGGAACGAGTACCAATCAAGTTCCACGGTGTGAATGTCCTCAGAAGCTAAAAAGGTCAAAGTCAAAGTCCAAATTCAAATTTCAAGGTCATAACCCAAAACTTACTCATAGAAAGATTGAAAAAACATTTCTGTGAATCGAAAGGAAATTTACTGAAATCCATTTCACATGAAAGTTTGAGCGACAACCTCACGGCCATGAAAACTTCCGTATAGTTTGTGATTGTATAATAGTGGGTGGGTGTGAGTATGTTCGAAACGCCCCCTGCTATTGCATTACGGAAGTAGGTGTCCGGGACCCAGAGCCGGCGCTTCCAGGAATCGCTCAACTTGTACATAGATAGAGATTCTTTTTCGGATAGGTTAATTCGCTGGGCTATTGAGGCTTCGTTTGTGGGCTTTTGGAGACGGTGGTCGGTCCAGTAGTTGTGGAAGAAGATGTCGGCGTCGAAAGTCTAAGGAAAAAACGATTAGCTATGTCCTTGATTAAAATTTGCTAGGTCCTCAATAAAAACTAAGTTAAGTTTTGAATAAAACTAAGCTAAGCTCTGGATAAAAATAAGCTAGATTCTGGATAAAACTTAGCTAGGCACAAGGTAAAACTAAGCTAGGCACAAGTTAAAAGTAAGCTAAGCACAAAATAAAACTTAACTAGACACTGGATAAAACTAAGCTAGGCTCTGGATAAAACTAAGCTAGGTCCGGAATAAAGCTAAGCTAGGTTCTGAATAAAACTAAGCTAGGTACTGAATAAACTAAGCTAGGTTCTGAATAAAACTAAGCTAGGTTCTGAATAAAACTAAGCTAGCTCCTGAATAAAAATTAGCTAATCTCTCGATAAAAATCTCATAGTGCTTTTTTAATAAATGGTAACTCACTTGTGAAGACCCTTGACTTAGCTTAAAATTCAAAATCACTACAGACACAGTAACCTTCACAGGCTTCCCGTCGACCATCGGTGCCACATCACGATAGTAACCCGCGGGTAAAATATCGACAACATCGGATCGCGAAGTTTTAGTTGCATTCTTGGGTGGTGAGGTAAAGATGGGACTTTGTATTGCTGGGAGGGGTTCTGCACCATTTTCAGATTTATTAGTTCTATTTTGAGATTTGTTAGTTCTATTTTCAGATTTTTCGGGTGCGGCGTTACAAATCAAACAACAAGTGTACAGAATAAAAAATAAAATCACCACAAAATTATAAACTTTAAAATTCGTCATTTCCGTGTTCACAAAAATGATTTTTTACACAGAAAAAAATGTTTGTCTACGAAATTTTTACTTATGTTTTAACACTCTTAAACCACTAATTACTAAAATAAAATAAAGAAGATACAACACACAAAGACTGGAAAATACGTGACTAGTAAACTTCCACAAAAAGAGGATAGACAAATATGCGTGAAATTATTACAAATCTTATCGTAAATCACTAATCTCACTCTCTTGAGAGAGGTGAAAAGACGGAGAACAAAAATTTCACATTGAATTTCGTTTTCACTTTCTTCATCAAACCACAACACGACAACATATGAGTTGAAGTTAATTATACGGAGAAAATGTTTCCATGTACAAAAAGGTGGAAAACATTGCATTCATTGATGATCGTTGAAGCCTCTCACTCACGTCTAGCCTGAACCGGCTTTAAAGCTTGAGGCAATATATCCAATTAACCTTGAAAATGACTTTTTTATTAAAAGTTGCTAAATTGTTTGTGTGTGTGGCAATCATCGATGCATTACTTTAGATTAAGCCAAAAATATAAAAATGATTTCAATCTTATAAGAAAAGGCTAAACAATTTGTACACAAAAGTCCATGCTTCAGACTTTCTTCATCTTAACTAGATTGCCTTGATCTTGACAGCCTGAACACTTACACTCATCGAAATTTCTTTAAAACAATACCTCATTATTAACTCATTAAAACGATTAAAAATTACAATAACATTTTTAATATTTTATGCAATCAAACCACAAAGCTTTGAGTCACTTCTTTTTACGGCAAAATGACATCCAAGTGCAGGTGTAACCAAATAGGAAATTTTGCTTTCGAAAATGTTTGAATAATTCTGTAGATTTACAGGCGAAATTTTCTCTTCAGAATCGATAATCAACTCAACTTCGCACAGAACTATCATTCTGCCCGACTTGCATACCATTTTTTCCAAATCAAGAATCGGAACATACTGAGGGAAGCCGAACCATTGAAATTTTCGATCAAACGATGCGACGCTAGCTTTCGAATTTAGTTTTGTGCCAATTTCTCCACAATTTAAGAGGGAAAATTTGTATAGAGCTTTTACTGGTTCAGAAGTTTTCAAACCCAAATACACAGAAAGAAAGCCACGATTCTTCCTACACTGACCTTTCGGGTAGATTTTAATGTAGAATTTTAAATTTTGATGGTTTGGCGGAGAAAACTTTTCAGATTTCACTTTTTTATGCTCAGAATAGTTATCAATTGACCATTGGTAGGCAAAGGGGACGGTATGGAGTTGAACATCAAAGGAAGATTCAATGATAGGAATGTCTGGGGAAATTTTATTTTTAGAAAATTCGTTGATAATTTTCTTGGTCAATTTTTGTCAGATTTTGATCCATAATTTCGACCTAATAGATTCAAAAAATTAATTAAAATATAATTAAATTAATTAATTAAAATATAATTACTTGACAAAATAGCTTCAAATCATCGAATATCATCAAAGACTTTAGCTGGTGGTGAGAAATAAATTTCGCGAAACCATAACCAATTTCCTTAAACTCCTCTTCTTTATCCAACAAATTTCGTTTCTCCCCTTTCGAATCCAAAATCGATAATTTAAATCTAATTTTATCGTAAATTTCATTTTTCAAATTTTCTTGACACAAGAAAAGGCCCATGAACAGACGTTCTTTTTCGCCTAAAGGATAGAGTCGAAGATGGAATTTTGTTGGTTGATTATTTGAATTTGGATTCGAAAACGATTCGGAATCAATATAAAATTGATTTGATTTTCGGGGTTGGTCGTTGAGTAGAAAGTCTTGAAAGTTAAAAATCGTCCATTCGAATCCGATTGATTCGATTTTGGGGCTGAACGAACTCGAGGTTGATTCCGCGGATGATTTTTGGCTGCTGTTCAGGAAGCTGAGTTGCCATTTTACTGATACAATCTTTATTCAATAAATAATTACATAAATAAATAAAAATATTAATTACATATTTAATTAATCAAAAATTACAAACCTTAATTTCCAAAACCAATTTATCCAATTTGAGCAAAAAGTCGCGTTCAACAAAATTTTCAATTTTGCATTTATTTGAAGTTGAGGAGAATTTGTGTTTGATTTCTAGAAATTTTAAAATATTTTAAAAACTTGATATAATCGAAATATTAAAATAAAAATTAAATACCTTTAGAGAAAGTTTTATCTTCACTTTCATCGTCATTCAAGATCGAAACTTGAAGACTGAATTTTTCGTTTGCAAAATTAAGATTACTATCTTCATGATTAACGAAAATTAGTGAGGTGAACTTGGATTGACCTTTCAATCCATTTGGATGAAGCTGAAGAGAAAATTTTGGATCGTCTTCATTTGCTGATGGAAAAATGTCGGATTCGATGTAAAAATCAGTTGAATTTGGGAATTGTTCACGATTGTATAGGTAGAGAAAATTGTCGATTGACCACTTGTGGGTTAGTAGAGTCATTTTGCATTTATTTTAGGTAAAATGAGTAAAAACGATGACAATTTATATACGATGTTTATTCAATCAACTCTTTACAGCAAATAACATTCATAACATTCCAATGTAGTTAATATAAAGCTCAAATAGCACAATTTGTCCTTGGTTGCTCACATGTGACGTATTGGAATGTTTTGTTACATCGATTTGCATAAAAACTCACTCTCTGTAAAAGGAAACGATCCATCCTGTTCATCATCAGATATACATTGCCTTGGCATTTACACCTACAACACATGCACACAAATTTAATTAGAAATTTGAGTATAAATCACTTTAAATGCATTGAGAGTGAACATCCTGACATGTGTATGGGATTACTGTATTTCCACTGTCAAATGTAATTTTGTGTTTTTTTTTGTAAACAATTCATATATTTATTGTAGGTTTTGGTTGTGTTTCCAAATATAACTTTTGTTTACAATATTTATTTTATTAATAAAAAATCGATTATGCAAATATTTTCTAATTTGTTTGTATAGTTTTGTATTTTTCATTTGTTCATTATTAGGTAACCAATACACAGCCAGAAAAAAATAACATGAATATTTATGAAGAAAAAAGACACAAGAAAAAAGCAAATAGTTGTAATTAAGTATTATTAGTTAGTTAGCTATTTTATTGATTTGTTGAGTTCCTATTAATAAATATTTGCATTTTTGTTTGTTTGTTTGCGTTGTTTACATAGTTTGCCGTCAAAACAAAACGAAAATCAATAATCAATAAAAACAAGAACAAAATCTATAAAAGAAAAAGAGAGGGGGTAAAACATTTGTTTATTGATTGCCGCTAAATTTGTTTTCCGAATAATTAATAACATCAACTGTCATGCACGTGATTATATAGAAAAATATATATTTTATATGTCAAAACATGTTACCATGGTAACAGAAAAAATATCGACAGAAAAAATGTACATTGGAAGTAATAAAACGATTATTTTAGCCATAAAAATTCACATTCAAAAAATTATAAGCACAGCAACAAATAAAATTGCATTGCGGAAATTATTTAAAAAAATCAAATTAATTTATAATCCACAAAATAAGTTTATCAAAAAATTAAATTTACTAAGGATTCCATAGTGCAAAAGTTACAAAAAAAATTATGTTAAACAAAATAGCTTACTTAAAATAAAAATAAAAACCTTTGCGCTTGAAATTTGATTGATTTTTAGTTATTTCTAGAATAAAATACATCGCTCTGACTATTTATGCAACAAATATATTTTGATATTCATTTATCTACAATAAACCAACAATTTAAAGTTTTAAAATTTTAAAATCCGCGATTTTCTGCCAAAATTACCGCTTTCCCATAGAAATACATTGAACTACAGTGGTACGTCCTCTATGAAAGGACCTTTGTTTACGCCTCTGACAGTGTAGCTGTTGGCAGCTGCTACTGCAGTCGACTGTGTAGCCTGTCTGTACTGTACTGTACTGTGTGCGATGTCAATGTGTTGTTGTCTTGCTGTCGGCAATATTTAATGATGAAAATACTCTCCTTATGACTTTATGATCACTTGTTTATATGTCCTACCAAATGATATCTTCTCACCAAATCATCGCTCACTACTTCGGATCATCATCATCGAATCATCATTCGTATTCTGAAATATCCTGATTCGAGTTCAATCAACTTTGTGTACTTTTTCAAACCAAAATTTTCCACAAACCAACCAAAATGATGAACTTTCCCACGCCTCTACTATACACTCTCGTCCTACTTTACTTTACCCTAACACTCACCTCCACCCCCGCCTCCGCTCAGTACGACGATGTCCGGTGCAAGTGCATCTGTCCGGTGGCCTCGGTCGTAACCAACGACACAAACGCCTCCAACCGTAAAATGTACATTGGCAATGTACCGCCCAATCAGTGCAACTGTGACTTTGTGGTACTGCCCCAACTGACCCAAGACGTACAGGACAAGGCGAAAGAATTCTGTCCACGATGTGAGTGCAAGTACGAGTCAAGGAATACTGCGATCATACGATTCTTTGTCATATTTATCATTGGAATTATATCGTTTTTGGTGATTTATATGATCTTTTTGATGATACTCGATCCGTGGATTCATAAACGTGAGTATTGTGGATTTTTCCTGATTTTATGATCCTTTTCATGATTATTCTGTTTTTTTCATGATTTTCCTGAGGGTTTTTTGATATTTTTACTAATTTTGTGGTATAATCTAGGATCCATCCGAAGTAACTATTCCCAATATTTCAATGAGGAAGTGTCCATGGAGGAGAATCCCGTGGGATCCTCTTCGGTTCCTGGTGGTTCGAGTGGTGAATCTGGTCAACCTGCTCGTCGTCGTTTGCCTTCTGCACCGTAAGAATCCTGTTTTGAATTATTTGGACCCTAAATTTTAATTTTGATTTTTTTGTGTGAATCCTAGGCTTCGAGTAGAGGACGAAACTGAGGTACCGAAGGGTGTGCTCAATCGGGTGGGCCACACTCAGGCGAAATGGAAGCAGCAAGTGAAGGAGCAGCGCAAAAATATCTACGATGATCATTCGATGCTCAACTAATAGATTCTACGATTCGAGAAGAATTTGATTTGAAAATGAACATCGAAACAATATATATTTTAACTTATAATTCAAACACAATCATACACACACCAAATATATATTCAATGTGTCAGTCAATTTATACATTTGTACTTACTTAAATATCTTTGTTTTTATTAAATTGTTTGTGTATATTATGATGATTTTTTATAATTTGAAATTCTCGTTGTCCCTTCGTAAATTTATTTGTGAATTTTTGTATTTGAGTGCAAATCTTTCTTTAATTTTGATTTTGCATTAATAATTGATTGTTTTTATTTGGTTTTGAAATGTTTTTGTAAAATGTGATTAGACTAGTGTGATTCTGGCTCAATAGATGGCGCCACTGAAGTGGAATTTAAAATTGCGAATTTTTAATTTTTTAATTTTTTTAATTGGATTTTTTGATTGATTTTATTAGTTAAATTTAGAATCGTGTATTCTTTGTACAGAAGTGATTCCAGATGATTTGAATTTTTCTCTTTAGTTTTGGATTTGGCTTTTGATGATTGGGCTTTGAAGATCATATGATCTTGACATCTTGCAACTGGTGTGCAAGAATGTGGACTCCTTATCTTAGATTTTTATTATTAGCTATATAAAATGTCTGCTATATGGTATCTGTCATATTGAAAGCAATAAATAACTGACAGTATTGTGTACCTGTAATGTTAAACATATCCTTGACATGTCAAGGATGGTAAAAAGTTGTCATGGCAAATGATAAATTTGATGTGCTTTGTGAGTTGTAAAAATGATTTCAATTGGAGAAATAGCTCGATTTGTTATTTAATTTATTAGGGCCAGCTACCATCTCGACAAAATGCGCCCATTTTTTTGTTTGTTTAAAACTGAAGTTTTTGTAATTTTTACTTAGCATTAGTGAATATCTCTTGCAAAAAATGCGCCTCAATCTTGACAATTTGGCAGATGACGAAGAATACAGCTTTCTTTTGGTTGGAGAATGTGAATTAAAATCAAATTTCCTGAATGCATTTTGCAAATTTATTAAAGTGTTCCTCGTTTGATAAAGTTATTTCGACAAATAATGAATTGATCAATGTGAATGAGTCTGGAAATGACGGTGTCAAAGAAGATGCTATGAAAAAGTACTGTGGCTTATACTTTTTCGTTGTGGCAGAAAAAATTGTTCGCATTGTCGATTCGAATGTAGATGATTTTGGCAACAAATTCCACGGTAAAGTTTATCAATGCTTTGCTCAAATTGAAAAATTTCACGCAATACTAATAATGATACAAGAATTTAATAATGTGCATTTTTATTCTACTTTTACTAACTTTCATAAAAGCACTTTAAACAATCTAATATTTTTGTTTCACTAATATTAGCGAAAGTCATTCATTTAGTGAATCAAATAAAAGATTTACTCGGTTTTAAAACTTAAACTAGAAAATAAAACTTTAATTACTTTAATTCAAAATAAAAATAATTTTTTTCCTTGATAAAGAAACAATAAAAGAATTGTTTACTCCAACAACTGCACATTTTTATGACCAAAATCAACTAAATAGCTACAGTGAAAGTTGGAAACAAATGTCCAACACAATTCAAACAATGCTCAACTATGCTACAGTGCAACAACCATGCGAAAGTGATTGTTCAATTTTAATTATGCAAGCTAATATTTTAACTGGAAGATATTTAAGATTAATTGAAGACGATTCAAATTTCGCAAATAAAGAGAGTGTTATTAAAATATTGACAACATTGGGGTACAACTCGGATAAAATAAATATGTTGAAGAGTTTGGAGGAAAATGAAAATGAGTTGAAGGAAATTGAAAATATTTGTGCACAATTGTTTTGTCTAGCTAACGAATTTAGTTTGGTAAGTCATAATTTGTATACTTTTACCTATTATCCAAATATAAAAATTAATTGCAATATCGTTTACATTTTAAGTTGTCACCTTATTTTATTGAGATAATAATAGAAAAGAGAATTAAAAAATTTGAAAATAAAATATCCGATATATATGAAAAAATTGAATTATAATTTTTTCACAAAAATTAAAAACGTTTACGAGAGTAATAAATTAAACAATGACTTAGACAATACTGATGTGAAAATGCTACTTGAAAAATTAAAAAACTTGAAAGTTTCAGGAGAATATTTCTCAGAAGCAATAAACAATTTGAAATCTTATGGAGAATTGAGAATCAAAACAATTAATTTAGATTTTAACAAACAAAACTTTGAAACAATGCCGCTTGAAAATGGCAAATTTCAAATCGACAACGAAAAACTCGAGCACATTCAGAATTTACTATCGAAACTAATCGAGCACAATTTACTTCAAGTGGAGATGAAAAATGAGACCGCCACAAAGTACGACTTCACCAACTCAACACTCGAAAATGTCATCTTCACGTGTGACAATTCGAGCAACACTATGCGTGATTTTATTGTTAGCAAACAAATTGAAAATGGAATGAAAGATTTTGACGTGAAACTTTTTCTCGACAACATTGACCAAATGATCAAAGCCAACATTCAACATTTGATTCCTGTCATGAAAGACTGCTCTCCCGTGCAACAGATCATTGAAAACGAAATTGAGAAACAAATTCAAATGCCTAGTACTTCAAAGCAAGAGAATTTTGTTGTTCAAAATACGAAAATAAATTTTTGCTTTCCACCCTCCTCTAAGAATTTGAATTCTGAAAACAAAATTGTGTTGGACACTGAAAAACTACTCACATTTGAGAAAATAATATTAAAATTGATTGAAAATAACTTGTTTCAGATCAGATTGAACAATCCAGATGATCCAAACAGTCCAAATCACGATTTTCGCACTGCAACTCTAGAGAACGTCAACTTTTCATGCAATTCTGAATTTGATTTCATTCGAATGATCAACAGTGATAAGAATTTGCACATCTCCCAATTGGACCGCAAACAATACTTTGAAAACCTGGACCACCTGATCAAGTCCAACTTTGAGCAACTTCTTTCAATCCTACAGAATTGCTTTCAATTGAGATTTATCATCAAAAACGGTAATTACAAAATAACCAAATCAAACTCAGTTAAATTTACCATCAAAAAGATCAACAACCAAACAGCAAACAAACCAGACATTTTATCTCAATTAAATTTAGCAATAAATTCTGATAAAGCTGAGGATGAGTCAGCAGAGGAACATAATCAAAAACTTGATGAAATAATTAAGCTTTTGAATAAAATGAAAAAGTAGATTTAACTACAAATTATTACTTTTATATTTTTCTTAACCCAGAAAGATTACAAATACGTAATTATGCTTATATTCTGTATTGCAAACTAATATTTACAAAATAAAATAATATAAAAATAAAAACAACAGGTGAAATTAATGTGGTCATAGAATCAACGTGGTCAACGGTAATTGATTAATTCTTGAAGCTTAGGTACAATTGCAATTGATGACTAGCCAATAGCGAGTCTTGTTGGTTTAAATTTGATAAAGTTCTTTGTAGATATGTTTTGTCTTGGCTTGACATCAAACAATTTGATGCGCATTAGACATTGCTCTTATCATCATGCATTTATGATTGACTATAAGATTAAATGTGTGCTCGTTGTCGGTTGGATGCGATATTGACCATCAAGAGTAAGATTGTGTCGCTTATTAGTATGTTCTTGATTTGTCAAGTTGGTAAGGATTGATATGATTACCCATTGTGTTGTGCTTTGTGTGCATTAAAGACAACAATTGTATTTGTTATTGACAATATGTGTTATTAAACGCAGAAAAACTGTCTTACTATGAAAAAATGCTATCTAATTTAGTTGGAAACAACACAATTCAAATTAGATTAAATAATCCAGATGATCCAAACAGCCAAATCACTATTTTCACAATGAAACTCTCGAGAACGTCAACTTTTCATGTAATTTTGAATTTGAATTAATCAAAATGTTTAATTGTGAAAAGAATTTGAACATCTCTCATCATCAAAAAGGCCAACAACAATTCATCAAGGACATTTTGTCTCAATTAAATTTAGAAACTAATTCGGATAAAACTGACGACCTATCAGTGGAGGAACATAATCGAAACTTGATGATATGATTGAGCTTTTAAAAATGGTGAAAAGTAGTTTCGACTTCAAATTATATTCATAGTCCAGAAAGATTACAATTAATTATATTCTGTAAGACAAATAAATATACATAAAATAAAACAAAACAACAAATATGGTTATAGAATTTAATAGCTGTCAACTGTTATTGAGGATTGTGCATTGGACATTGTCTTTATCATTTTGATTGGCTTTGTTAGATAAAATGTGTACTCGTTGTGTGATCGATGCGATGTTAACAATCAAATAAGTGTGAGATTTCACACCATTTTGTGTACCCAACTTTAAAAATATCCTTGATTAGTCAAGTTGGTCAGGGTTGCTATGGTTTTTGATTGCTTTGTGCTTTTGTGTGCAATAAAGACAGTCAATTGTAATTGATTTATTAGTCATTGGTTTTTCTCATTTGAAAATAAGTTTGGATATTATTAAATTGTTGCTCACTTTAAAAATGTTTTTATATTTCTTTATTGAATTCAACTCAAAATGATCCTCAATCTTGATAACCTATCAGATGACGAAGAATATAGCTTTCTTTTGTTTGGAAAAGGTGAATCAAAGTCACTTTTTCTCAATGCATTTGCAAATTTATTGCAGTTTTCATCATTTGAAGAAGCTATTTCAAGAAATAATGAATTGATCGATGTGAATGAGCTTGCAATTAATGCTGTCCAAATGAATCCCGAGCCTGTGGTTTATACTTTCCGGTTTGACAGGAAAACTGTTCACATTATCGATTCGAATGAAGATGATTTTGTTTACTATTTCACTAATAACATTTATCGATGCTTTGCTCAAATTGAAAAATTTCACGCAATACTAATAATGATTAATGAATTTGATGTACAATTTTATTCCATTTTTGTAAAATTTCATAAAAGTGCCTTAAACAATCTAGTATTTTGTTTCACTAATAACGAAAGTCATTCATTTATCGAACCAAATGAAGAATTTACTCGGTTTAAACTTAAACTTGAAAATTTATCTTTAATTTCTTTAATTCAAAATATCAATACTTTTTTCTTTGATAAAAAAGCGATGCAAGAATTGTTTACTCCAACGCACAATTATGACCAAAATCGACTAAATAGCTACAGTGAAAGTAGGAAACAACTGTCCAGCTCAATTCAAACAATGCTCAACTATGCTACAATGCAACAACCATACGAAAATGATTGTTCAATTTTAATTAAGCAAGCTAATATTTTAACTGGAATATATTTTAATTTAATTGAACTTTTTAAAGATGATTTCGTACAAGTCCCGCAAAACTAACGTTTTGCTTTTTGGGACTTAGTACGAAACCGCTGACAGCAAGCTGTCAGCGGCGACCCCTCACTCTAAACCGACACACCTAAGCCTACACGGCACCTAACCTAACCTCAACCCAAAACCCATCCTTACACGGCACCTAACCTAACCTAACCTAACCTAACGAAATCGACTATCAAGCCCAACAACCCAGAACAGAAGACAGCCCAGCCATTGAAGAAGTCGAAATCAACACATTGTAATTACTTTCTAGTCTATTTATCTGTACTATATTTATTATTTATTGTTAATTATTGAACTATTTATCAAATCTAAAACAAAAAAACTAAAAAATACTCATTTCACCCAAATCACCAACACACCAAAACACCAACCATTTTGTAAGCATGCAAATGCATTTTGTAACTTATTTTTTGTCAAAGAATATGTTTACTTAATTTCTAACGACCAATAAAGGATTAAACAACCTAAAAAAACCTAACCATAACCCAAAACCCATCCTTACACGGCACCTAACCTAACCCCCAACCCAAAACCTGTCCTTACACGGCACCTAACCTAACCCCTAACCAAAAACCCATCCTTACACAGCACCTAACCTAACCCCAACCCAAAACCTATCCTTACACGGCACCTAACCTAACCCCAACCAAAAACCTATCTTTACACGGCACCTAACCTAACCCCAACCCAAAACCTATCCTTACACGGCACCTAACCTAACCCCAACCAAAAACCCATCCTTACACGGCACCTAACCTAACCCTCAACCCAAAACCCATCCTTACACGGCACCTAACCTAACCATAACCCAAAACCCATCCTTACACGGCACCTAACCTAACCCCAACCAAAAAACCCATCCTTACACGGCACCTAACCTAACCCCAACCAAAACCCCATCCTTACACGGCACCTAAACTAACCCCAACCCAAAACTCATCCTAACACGGCACCTAACCTAATTCCAACCCAAAACCCCATCCTAACACGGCACCTAACCTAACCCCAACCCAAAACCCTATCCTTACACGGCACATAACCTAATTCCAACCAAAAACCCCATCCTTACACGGCACCCTAAACTAACCCCAACCCAAAACTCATCCTAACACGGCACCTAACCTAATTCCAACCCAAAACCCATCCTAACACGGCACCTAACCTAACCATAACCCAAAACCCATCCTTACACGGCACCTAACCTAACCCCAACCAAAAACCCATCCTTACACGGCACCTAAACTAACCCCAACCCAAAACTCATCCTAACACGGCACCTAACCTAATTCCAACCCAAAAACCCATCCTAACACGGCACCTAACCTAACCCCAACCCAAAACCTATCCTTACACGGCACCTAACCTAATTCCAACCCAAAACCCATCCTAACACGGCACCTAACCTAACCCCAACCCAAAACCCATCATAACACGGCACCTAACCTAACCTAACCCAAAACCCATCCTTACACGGCACCTAACCTAACCCCAACCAAAAAACCCATCCTTACACGGCACCTAACCTAACCCTAACCAAAAACCCATCCTTACACGGCACCTAAACTAACCCCAACCCAAAACTCATCCTAACACGGCACCTAACCTAATTCCAACCCAAAAACCCATCCTAACACGGCACCTAACCTAACCCCAACCCAAAACCCATCCTAACACGGCACATAACCTAAGCCCAACCCAAAACCCATCCTTACACGGAACCTAACCTAACCATAACCCAAAACCCATCCTAACACGGCACCTAACCTAACCTAACCCAAAACCCATCCTTACACGGCACCTAACCTAACCCCAACCCAAAACCCATCCTAACACGGCACCTAACCTAACCTAACCCAAAACCCATCCTTACACGGCACCTAACCTAACCCAAAACCCAACCCAACACGGCACCTAACCTAACCCAAAACCTAATCCTACACTGCACCTAATACCTAACCTAAGCCTAAACGGCGCCAAGTCCCACCTAATATAATAGCTAAACATAAGCAAAATCAGAAAAGAAAATTTCTTTCAACAATCAAACTATTTTCCATTCTTGTAATTTCAACAATCACTTTCTGTATCTTTTACTTTGCATTGTTGACAAACGAACCGACACCACAATTTTAAGATAAGTAGGATAGGATTCAAATTTTGCAAACAAAGAAAAAGTACTTAGACAATTGTCAACTAGGACGTATAACTCGGATAATAAAATCAATTATTTAGCGAAGAGTTTGAAGGAGAATAAAAATGAACTGAAGGAAATTGAGAATATTTGTGCACAATTGTACTGTCTAATATGTGAATTTAGTTTGGTAAGTCATAATTTGCATACCGATTGTCCAAATATAATATTAATTACTATTTCGTTTAAATTTTAAGATGTCACCATATTATTTTGAACAATTGATTGAAAATAACATTAATGAATTCGAAAATAAAATATCCGATAAATATACCCAATTGAATTACAATTTCTACACTAAAGTGAAAGACATTCAAGAGAATAATAAATTAAACAATC
This sequence comes from Rhizoglyphus robini, assembly GCA_023373905.1. Classification (NCBI taxonomy): domain Eukaryota; kingdom Metazoa; phylum Arthropoda; class Arachnida; order Sarcoptiformes; family Acaridae; genus Rhizoglyphus; species Rhizoglyphus robini. Next base: position 776,248 of record JAKIJQ010000031.1, on the reverse strand, counting down.
ACTTAGACATATTTGATGCGAATAAACTATTTGAAAAATTGAAAAACTTGAAATATTTAGGCAAATATTTCACAGAAGTAATAAACGAATTTTCTGAAGAATTAACAATCAAGACAATCAATTTTGATTTTAACAAACAAACCTTTGAAACAATGCCACTTGGAAATGGAAAATCGCAAATCGACAACGAAAAACTCGAGCACATTCAGGATTTACTATCAAAATTAATCGAGAACAATTTACTTCAAGTGGAGATGAAGAATGGGACCAGGACAAAGTACGACTTCACCAATGCAACACTCGAAAATGTGGTCTTCACGTGTGACAATTCGAGCAACACTATGCGTGATTTTATTGTTAGCAAACAATTTGAAAATGGAATGAAAGATTTTGATGTGAAACTTTTTTTCGACAACATTGACCAATTGATCAAGGCCAACATTCAACATTTGATTCCTGTCATGAAAGACTGCTCTCCTGTGCAACAGATCATTGAAAACGAAATTGAGAAACAGATTCAGATGCCTTGTACTTCAAAACAGGTAAATTTGGTTGTCAAAACTGCAAATTTTTCCATTCCAACCACTTCTAAGACTTTGTATTCTGAGGGTAAAATTGCATTGGACTCTGAAAAGCTATTCACATTTGAGAAAATTTTATCAAAATTAATTGAAAACGACTTGTTTCAGATCAGATTGAACAATCCAGACAATCCAAACAGTAAAAATCATGATTTTCGCAATGCAGCTTTGGAAAACGTTAACTTTTCATGCAATTCTGAATTTGAATTTATTCGAATGATCAACAGTGATAAGAATTTGCAAATATCACAATTTGATCGCAAACAATACTTTGAAAAACTAGATACTCTGATCAAGTCAAACTTTGAGCAACTTCTACCAATCCTGCAGAATTGTTTTCAATTGAGATTTATCATCAAAAATGGAAATTACAAAATAACCAAAGCAAACTCGGTGAAATTTACTATCAAAAAGATGAACAACAATTCATCAAAGAAACCAGACATTCTGTCTCAATTAAATTTAGAAACTATTCCTGATAAAACTGAAAGCAAATCAAAAGAGGAGCGTAATCGGATAATTGACGAAATGATTGAGCAATTGAAAATGATGAAACAGTAAATTACGTTTTAAGTTTTATTCTTAACCCAGAAAGATTATAAATTATTGTGCTTATTAATTTATTATTTAATTAAATGCTTAATAAATTAAAATTAAGATTAAAAACAATGAACGTACAAATCTAGTAAACTCTTTTGAAGAACTAGTTTAGTCTGGTTGTTGAGTCAAGGTTCTTTTTGGCGTTTATGTTTTCTAAGGCAATCCAATTGTAAATAGTCAAGAGTATTTTGAATCAGTTTAACTAGAAGTTGTAAAACATACATATTTTTGAGACACAAACGCCTCCAACCGTAAAATGTACATTGGCAATGTACCGCCCAATCAGTGCAACTGTGACTTTGTGGTACTGCCCCAACTGAACCAGGATGTGCAGGACAAGGCGAAAGAATTCTGTCCACGGTGTGAGTGCAAGTACGAGTCAAGGAATACCGCGATCATCAGATTCTTTGTCATATTTATCATTGGAATTATTTTGTTTTTGGTGATTTATATGATCTTTCTCATGATACTCGATCCGTGGATTCATAAAAAATGAGTTTCGGGGTTTTCCATTATTTTTCCCTGATTTTTTATCTTTTTCATGATTTTCCTGAGGGTTTTTAATGTTTTTACTAATTTGGTGGTATAATCTAGGATCCATCCGAAGTAACTATTGTTAAATCACATCCGCGCTGCCATCTTGAAATGAAGGTAGACACAGGAAATAGCGGTTTCGGGGAGTTTTATTTGGTAAAGGGCACAAACGAGGGCCATGTTGTTGTCTCGCGCACCAATCACACAGTATCAGACAGCTCGAAGTGAGCAGACATTTATACAGTCAACCAGTGTACGTTTAGTAGCACCGGTCAACTTAGTTGAGGTGATGACCAATGAGTAATGATGAGTGGTGTCCGTGACTGTCGATTGTACACTTACCAGTGACGAATGCAAATCAGTCATAACAATTATTCCCAATATTTTAATGAGGAAGTGTCCATGGAGGAGAATCCAGTTGGATCCTCTTCAGTTCCTGGTGGTTCGAGTGGTGAATCTGGTCAACCTGCTCGACGTCGTTTACCTTCTTCACCGTAAGAATCCTGTTTTGAATCCTAGGATCCTCGATTTTTAAACTTTTTTTAAATTTTAGGCTTCGAGTAGAGGACGAAACCGAGGAACCGAAAGGTGTGCTCAATCGGGTGGGCCACACTCAGGCGAAATGGAGTGAAGTGAAGGAGCAGCGCAAAAATATCTACGATGATCATTCGATGCTCAACTAATATTCTTCTCGATTCTGGATTTTTGAAGAATTTGATTTGAAAATGAACATCGAAACAATATGTCGAGAAAATGAAGAAAATGCGTTTGTGTCCGGATCTTTGTTGGAACTTTGGATCCGGAAGCGGGCGTATATTTGGGTGAATGAATTGTTTTGTCGTTACTTGGGTTTGAACACTTTTATTGATGCACGATTCGAAAGTCAATCACAAAATAGATTCAATTATACAAATAGCTGTTGGGATATTGATTCAGAGGATTCAAGGCTGAATCCAAGCACGGGCACGGGGATACTCGATTCGAGGGATTCACGGCGGAATCCAAGCACAAGCTCGGGCGAGCAAAAGTACAGAGAGGAGAAGCGTACAGTTTAAAAAGTTAAGCACTGAATGGCACAGCCTGTCTCGCAAGGACAGGAGAGAGTGAGAGAGAGGGAGAGAAAGAAAAGAGAAAATCTAGACAAAGGGGCGGGCTAGTTAGACCTAGCTGCACAGAGGAAAACTAGTCAAACAGGGTAGGTAGCTTAGTTGGCGAAAGGACCTTAGGGTCCGGTGATCAGTCGGTCCCAAGACCAGCGCAACCAGAAATCAACTCTGTTGACAAATATATTATATTTTAATTTTTATATTAATTTTTTATATTTATTTATATTTTATAATTCAACACAATCATACACACACCAAATATATATTCAATGTGTCAGTCAATTTATACATTTGTACTTACTTAAATACTGTTTTAATTAATATTAAATTGTTTGTGTATATTATGATGATTTTTTATCATTTGAAATTCTCATTGTCCCTCCGTAAATTATGTGAATTTTGTAAAATGTTTTATGTTTTTGCAGTACAAATCTATCTTTAATTGTGATTTTACATTAATAATTTATTGATTTTATTTCTTTTGTGTGTTTTTATGTAAAAGATTTATAGATTTTGAAAGAAAAGTTCTTAAAAATACTGATTTTTATAAATTGGAATTGATTAGTGTGATTCTGGCTCAACAGATGGCGCCACTAAAGTGGAAAAATTTCTATGTTAATTATAATATCCAATCGATATGTTTTGACTATTTTTATGGATTGTGTTATTTATTTAGTATCATTTGGATGAATGCATAATTGGTGATATTTAAAAATTTTACTCTTATTTTTGATTTGTTAAATTTATTTGTGTGTTTGTCTCATAAAATGCTTGCCTAGACAGTCTGCAATGGTGGTGCAAGACTCGTGATTTTTTATTGACTACAATATAAAAATGTCGGTATCTTATTTTTATGTTGTGTGCGTCACCGGAAATCAATGTCATTATGTCCCATTATAAAAATACTTGTGTAGTTTGCTACGGTATATGATACCTTGTGTGTTTGTGTGAGGTTTGCAAGCAACAAATGTAATAGCTAAATTTATTTTATATATAAAGCGCGATCCATCAGTTGGGCATCACGAGTTTTTTGACAGTGTTTTTATATTTTTTAAAAATTACAATTTTCAAATGCGTGTATGCCTTTTATGTTGAACTTTAGTCAAAATAAGCTTGAGTAAAAATGAGCCTCAAACTTGACAACTTGTCAGACGACACAGAATACAACTTTCTGTTAGTTGGTGAATGTGAAACAAAGTTGAATTTCGTCAATGCATTTGCAAATTTATTGAAATTTTCCTCTTTTGAAGAAGCCGAAAATAATCAACTGATCAATGTGAATAAGCCTGGAAATGATCAACTTGAAAAAATATGCCAAAGAAAGTTTACTTTCAGTCATTTTCAGCAAATATCTCGAGTCTAGTGAGCCAGTGGTCTACACTTTTCGTTGTAACCGAAAAATTATACGATTCATCAATTCGAATAAAAAATGAATTTGATCTATCAGGAGAATCTATTATGAACATTTATAAATGCTTTACAAAAATTGATCAAATTCATGGAATTCTCATCATGAATTCGGAATATACGCTGAATTTTCTAAATAATTTTCTTTCTCTTCATAAAAGCGCAAACAAAAATCTAGTATTTTGTTTCTCTGGCAACAAAGATCCATTTGAAAATGCAAAAAACGAAGAATTCACAAATCTAATAATGCATCTTAATTGTACAACTTCAATTTCGTATCATTCTGAGAATTGTTTTTTCCCTAAATCACGAAGCAATGAAACAAATGTTTTCTCTGACACAGACAGCCAATCGCGATCAAAATCAAATGGATTGTTACAGTTGGAAACAATTGTCAAAGACAATTCAAAGAATTATAAACAATGCTGCAGTCCAACAGCCGTACGAATGTAAATTTTCAATTTTAATGGGAAACTCAACTGCAATGAATGGCGTATATTCGTGTTTTATTGAACTTTTTGAGAAGGCGTCAAATTTGGCAGACAGAAAGAAAATTATTGAAAAATTGTCAACTTTTGCGGCATACAAATCGGACAAAATGAATCTAGTTGTGAAGTGTTTGGAGGAAAATGAAAATGAACTAATGGAAATTGAGAATATTTGCGCACAATTGAATTATATAGCAAGCATTTCGAATGTGGTAAGTTTCTTAAACTGATTGTAGATATAATTAATTAATTATTGATCGTTTAGTATAACTCAAATGTCACTGGAATGATGATTGATCGAGAAATTTACAAATATAGTAATAAATCATCTAATGAATATTCACCAATGAAATACAGACTCTTCACTAAAATGAAAAAATTTGCAGAAAAAAATGAAACTGTGAAAAGTCTCGATCGGTGGCGAGTCGATTTCTGCCGTGAATTCCTTTCGTTACTTAGGAGCATTTATTGACGAGGACGATAGCCATCGGTTCAAGTCAACCGATATCTGCTTCAAGTTACATCGGATTACCTCAGCACCACTTTCCCCTGTCCAAAAGTTATACCTTATCAAGAACCACCTCATCCCCGAAACGATTCACCGACTGGTTCATGAGAAATGTCTGGCATCAACCCTCAGCGAAATCGATTGCCGCATTCGTTCCGCCGTGAAGCGGATCCTCTCACTCTCACCGCAGACCCCCACCTCCTTCTTTTACCTCTCTAACAAGTTAGGCGGTCTCGGTCTTACTCAACTTCGGTTCGATGTTCCACGGATAGCACTAAACCGGATGAACAGACTAAAGCAATCAAACTCCTGGTTTGTTCGTGCTATGACCCAATCGAAGTGGTTCCTCGGTGAGATCTCTCGAATCAATCGCTTGTGCCCAGCAGAGAATAACAACCAAAAGCGATTATTAAGAGATATCCGGAAAATCAACGATGGCCATATCAACTTCCTGATTGGTGGATCGATTGTGAACAAACATCTTTCCGGAATGACCGATCTTCCCGAGGCAATGAGACAGAAATTTCTACAAGTTAGAGCTGGAGCGATGGTCGACAGGGAGGAAAGGTGTCTCCACTGCGATGAACAGAAAACCATGTTCCACATTCTGAATCAATGCGAACTCTCTCGATCGGACCAAGGTGCTCGACATGACCGCCTGCTAGACAAGATTGAATTCCATCTGCGTTCCCATTACCTGGATTGTTACCGAGAACAACGAATATACTTCAATGATCGAACCATCCCAGGCGAACTAACCGATACGGAGGGACGTAAATACCTGATCCCCGATTTAATCCTGGTCCAACATGGACGCCCAACTGCTCTGTGTCTTGATGTGGGCGTAAGTTATGAATTCAATGCAGGCAGTTTGGACAGGTACGACAGAATCAAGCGAGACAAGTACAACCCGATCCAAGCGGAAATCATCGAGTGGTTGCACCAACAAGACCATGACCATGTCACTCATCTCGAGGTCTACGGACTTATTTTCGGTTCTCGCGGGGCTGTTCATAATGTTTGTCTGAACATCCTCAAGGACTCCTTTCGAATGTCTCTGCGAGAAATCGGAAACATGATGGTGGACTGTGCTTGTGACTCTTTTGACATGATCACAAAGTTCAGAAATTGGGATCCTCCAATCACTTAGTCAAATAATGTATATATTAGCATTTATCTTTTTTTACTGTTTTGATATATGTACATTCACTAGTTTATATTATTTTTATTATTACTGTACATAACATATATTAGGCTTTCTCAATCACTACTTACACACCTTTATATCTATCCCTATCCTTCTTGTAATTTCATTTTTATATTAATAAATCGACTATAATTGGAAAAAAAACTGGTATCAATGATGTACAAAATCTAATTGAAAAATTGAAAAGCTTGAAATATTCTGGTGATTATTTCAAAGATATAGTTGACTCAGTTAAGTCAATAAAGGAATTAAACTGCAAAGTTATAAATATTGATGAAGTTCAAAAAAGTTGAAAACAATTTGCTTTTTTGGTAATCCAGCCAAGCTCGACTTTACCAATGTGACACAACTCAAGAATGTGATCTTCAATTGGAATTCGAGCAATATAATGCGTGATTTCATTATAAACAGTGGAAACGAACATTTGATTTCGGATAACAAGAAAGACAGCATTCCAGTGCATTTGTTTGAACAAAATGAATTTGAGAAACTAATTCAACAGACGCCCAGCACTTCTAAACAGCAATTGCCTGCAGTTGCGGAAAAGAAAGTCGTCGTCAATGAGTTTGACAATGAAACTTTAATAAATGATGAGATCATCCAAGAAATTTTATCTGATTTGTTTGCCGAAGAAAAAAATTTTAAAGATAATCAACATGAAACAGATGAGCTGATTGAGCCATTGATAGAAAATATGTCCCTTAAATATTGCATCACCCGTTACTTGGTAAGATTCGGAAACTACCCAGTCAATCATGAACTCCTACGAGTTCCTTGGGAAGGGTTCCTTTAAGGAGTCCTTTTCCAAGGAAGTCCTATTAAAAAGTCCTTTTAGGACCCCTATAAGGAACCATAATCAAGGTACTCCTTTCACAAGGAGTCCTTCTAGGACTCCTACAGCGCTAGCGCTATCCATGAGACTCCTACCAAACGATACCTTATAGGGGTTCTTTAAGGAACCATAATCAAAGAACTTTAATATCTAATAACGAGTAGGGAGAATTATTCACTGAAAATACTCCAGAAATCGAAACCAGTCAGTTGTCTTTAGTAGGTTCTAAAAATCCTATTCAGAGCACTGAAGAATTTCCAATGCAAATCCAAATTAAGCCTGAGAGTAAATCCGAAATTGAGAACATTGATTTACTGCTCAAGACCAAAACTTTCTTTTCCATTACACAAAAATGGACCATTAAAAATTTTAAAGACCATTTCAGTACTGAGAACACATCACCAACACTTTCAGTGGTGTATTCAGACCCATTTCCTACTTCAAACAAATTCAGCTTTTGCCTACGTTTATTGCCAAAATATTTCGATGAAACAACCCAAGTCACATATGTATCCGTGTATTTATATCTGAAACAGAGCCATATCGAAAATGAGACACTTTCGGTGTATTATGAGTTTTCACTGATCAATTCAAAAAACAAAAAAATATTTACTGGAGGTAATTTTATTTTAACAAACTCGTTGGCTCATTATCTAAAATATTTTTAAATCCGATCATTCAATAGGTGACATGAAAAATTTCAGACAGGAAAACTCTTATGGCTTGGACAAATTCGTTAAAATCGATTCTTTGATCGACCAATCAACTGGCTTTTTTGCAAGATGGAAATTTGATAATACTTTGCGAGGTAATAAATAAATATTATTTTATCCTTAATATAACTGATATGAATATTTTCCAGGCAAAAATTTTTTGCCACTAAATCCAACAAGTTTCAGAGAACATTGAAGAATATTGCCACCGAAAGTCAATTCAATTGTGATTTGAGAGTAAATCAAGTGAATCGTCTTTGGGAGATTGAACAATTTAGCGCTTTTTTTTTATGGCAAAAATGTTTCTATTGAAAAGAATTTATGTGTTCAATCAAAGAATTTTCCAGAAACTGAACAGAATTCAAATAAATATTTTCTACGATTGTGGCCAAGAGGAATTTACGAAAAATCGGATGGTTTTATATCATTATTTTTGTACTGTGAATTCGAAAAATTCGAAAAATTCGATTACGCCCAATATCGATTGTCTATCTTAGATAGAAGTGGAGAATTCTTTCATTCTGGCGGTAAATAAGATTTTGTATCTATTTTAATATAAACTAATTATCGAAATGTTCTGCAGAAGGTAAAATCGATTTCTTTGGGGGAAAAAAAAATTCAAAAACTCTTTTTATGCCATGGTTCGGCAAAGTTTTTGCCAATTGATTTAATGTTTGATCCTAAAAATGGTTTGCTACCTGGCGATAAATTGACGATCTACTGTGAAGTATGTTCAAATTGATTTTAATTTTTTTATTAATTTTTCATTTTAAACGAATTTTTCAGATTGAAGAAGTGGAAAAACTTTATGAAAATGCATCCCTTATTTGGCCATCATTAAAAGAAAATATTGTTTTTGAAAAGATCCCAAAACTAAAACCAAAGTTGGAACAACAATTTGAGATAGAAATAGAAAAGCCTCGTGAAATCAACATTTTACTTTTGGGCCAAACCGGTGTAGGCAAATCCACCACTGTAAACGCATTGGCAAACTATTTAAAGTACTCCACTTATGAGGATGCGTGCAAATCATTGAACAACATTACTGAAGTGTTGTCGTCAAAATTTTCCATTGACGATCCAAGTACATTTGAAAAAAATATCATTGAATCCGGTCCTGATAATGGCAACGAAAATCATAAGATCCGTCCGGTCACATTTGCCCCCACTTGAGTATACGTTTGAGTATGAATCGTACACTGTGCGACTGATTGATACACCCGGCATTGGTGGCGATGGAGGTCCCGAAGAGGATAAAGTAAATTTAGATAAAATACTAGAATATCTTAAAAGTTATGAATATTTAAACGCAATTTTGTTTTTTGTGAAAGGAGGCGAAAGACGAATAGACTTGTACTTTCAATATTGTTTCACTGAACTTTTTACTTATTTACACAAGAATTTATGTCAAAATATTATGTTTTGTTTCCCCTTCAATGCAAATAACAATTTTCAAGCAGGAGATGCTTTTATGGCATTAAAATCGTTCCTGTATCGTGAAAATAAGATCCTTCTCAAGTTAACTCCAGAGCAGAATTGTTTTTTTGTTGACCATGAAGCTTTTAAATTCATCTTAGCAATCAAACAAGCCATTTCAGTAAATGAAAAACATAACAAAAGATTATCCAAAAGTTGGAACCAATCAGTCCAACAATTCCGGAATTTGCTAAAACGTACAATCAAACTGCCTCCATATGAGCTAAAGAAAACACTAGCTTTGAAGCAAGCAAAGAAAATGATCCTAGATTTTTATCCATTGATTGGATTTAAAGCCGAAATTATAGCCTTAAAAATCTATTCTAAGCTTGCATACATTCTGAGAGATAATTCGATTTTTGTAAGTTTTTTGAATGATTATTTTACTTTTTTCTCATTGAGTTCATTTTTTAGCCTTATAACAAATATACTGAAATGTATTTGGATCTATTGTATAAAGAAAAAATGAAAATACATGATGCTATTGAATATTTGAAAAAGAATAATTATGATAAAGAAATGAAGGCACAAATAAAGGAAATACCAGAGATTAAAAATCAACTGCTTAAACTTGAGCAAATAGAACGTTTTTCTCAAGAATTTTTGCGACATAGAAAATGCAACAGCAATCAAAAATAAAATTCCTGAGAAAAAAACTCCATTACGAGTTGACGACGACGAAAATAGTCTAATACTAGAACCTATTCGAATCGAGGTTTCGAGTTCAACAATCCCCCAACAGACCAGTTGATGATATAAATATTGTTCCCAAACGTAATCCAGAACTACTGAATATTCTGAGTGTTACAGGGTCTAAACCAAATGAATATCCAAATCGGGCTTCTCGAATTTTTTAACCGAATATGGAATCCCATTAGAAGATTTTTTAATAATTTTTAAGTTTTGGTTTAAAGTCACTCCTATTGAATAGCTTATAGCTTAGAATAGAATTGAATATTCAGTTTATTTGTATCCTTTGATTTATGTCCAAAATAATGAAGAAAAGGAAAACTATTATCCCAAAAGTGCCCAATACCAACTTTCATTGATTAATTCAAAAGCAGAAAAATTTCACACTAAATGTATGTAAAATAGATTTGAATTATTTAAATATTCATAATTTTTTAGTATTCAAGGAACCAATAGGCGGTTGTATTGGTGAATTTGGTGCGCACAAATATGTCGACTTGAATGAACTCGAGCAAAATGACTTGTTGGCGCAAAATATTTTGACAATACATTGTGAGGTCGACTTGATTGGCAACGATAATAGTACCAAAATACTCGAGAAACAAATAAAGAAACGTCTAAATTTGATGAGAATTTCTAATTCTGAAGCGATTGATGATTCTACTACACCGGTCAATGTTTCGGTTACTCGCTCCAACAATATACTTATAAATGTTCAATCGGAAAATCAAGTTGGCGAATTTCGATCGCATGTACATTGATTATAAAATAAATTTTTACAAGTTTGCTTTGGGCAAACTTGTAAAAGCTGCGCCAGCTGAAGCTGGCGCAACTCTATTTTTTTTACACAGTTTGCCGTTGAAATTACAGTACATGAAATTCAATTAATAAAATTCATAAACAATCAAAAATATGTAGCATGTTTTAACCATATTAGATTGAGTTTTAAAAATGTATTTAAAAGTATAGGTAAACCAAATTAGAATATAGCGAATATATATATATATAAATTTATTAGCCTCTTTGTTTAAACTAAATAAAACAAAAACTTCACATTTCCAATGCAAAACAAAATTTCAAATATATATTCATAATTAACACAATAATAATACAGGATACGATTTTGTGATTATTACGGAATATTAAAGTATAAACCAAAAACATAATTCATAAAATATGATGGAATGTTAAAAAATAATTCAAATGATATCTACATAAGCAAATACAATAATTTAATTCGGTCGATTTAAAATTGGCGAACCCAAAGTATTTATTAGTTTATCAATGCATACAATCATTCTCTTTACTCAACCAACTCATCCAAAGAATGTGAATCTGAGTAATCAAAAAGACTGAATTTTCATTGCTTGTTTCATTTGCATTGTTCATAACAGCGGATAAGATCGACTTTCTATTAACAACGATATCATTCAATGAATTCCGTAAAACAATCAAATTCAAATATTCAAAAATAATTTCAAGCAAATATTTAAAACACCGAATTAAAATTTAATTTTCAATTTATATAACAAAATGAACCATTAAATTCAGATATTTCTTGTGATAAACATAAATAATATAATTATTATTTAAAAATAAAGTAATTAAGCGTCAAATTTTTAAGCATTTGATATTAAAGCTTATTCAAATGAAATGTTTCAATCAATATTTCAAATAAAAAAATAACAATTCGTTCAATTTAGAGAAATAATTTAAATCCAAAAATAATAATAATGCTTAAATACTTTAAAGAAATTCCATAAACCATAAATAAATAATTCCAAAAAAAATAATTCAAAAATAACAATTCAAAAAATAATTCACAAATAATGTTAAAAATAATTCGGAAAGAAATAAATCAAAAATAACAATTCAAAAAATAATTCAAAAATAATGTTAAAAATAATTCGGAAAGAAATAATTCAAAAAATAATTCACAAAATAATTCAAAAAATAATTCAAAAAAATAATAATTCAAAAAAATAATTCAAAAATAAAAATAATTTAAAAACATTTAAAACATCGTAGGCTTAGTCGAGTCATCGGTGCAACCTCTACATTGGGGTTTGAACATTAATCAAGGCCTCTGGCCAAACAACATTGATAGTTTCCCGGGATGGGGAGAGAATGTGCAAATTAGCCGGATCTCGAACGCGACTCATCGCAACATAAAGTTGGCCGTGCGAAAATACCGGCTTGCGAAGATCAATCCCAACATTTTCTAAGGTCTGACCTTGACTTTTGTTAATAGTCTGGCCAAACGCTAAGGCAAGTGGGAATTGTCTCCGTGTAAACGAAACCCCAGATTGGGTTTTATCCCCATCAACATGAAACGGAATTCGAGGTATCGCAACCGACTCATTGACTCGACCATCACCCATCGATGTGACCACTCGACAAAGAACCGAATGCCGACCGAAACCTTCAACAATCAGACGGGTGCCGTTGGTCAGTCCCCTTGTTACCGAAATATTCCGAATCAATGTCACAATACAGTCCCTTTCGAGCTGCAATTCGTGCTCAGGGAAACCAGGTGGATTTTCGTTGTTCAATTGCTCCACCGGTATGACATTATCGTTTAGGTCGGAATCTGGTAACAACTCGTCATAACTCACATAGACTGCTTCAGGGTGCTCGCGACCATGTGACCGGACCAGCTCGTTCAAAACCAATTTGCAATACTCTTTGGCTCCCTTGATCGTCGAACAAAGGATCACAGAGGCAGCCATTCGGTTTGGATCGGCTAATGTCTCGGCACTGAAGACACGACGCACCAAGTCCATTGGAGTTTGACCTTGAATGCGAAATTGGGGAGGAATTCGAAACATTTTCTCTCCCTTGGGACTGACCACACCGTCTGGATGAGTGCCGATGCTGCCGTTGCCGATTGCGAGCTGCAATCTTTGGAAATCCGGGTTAGTTGTTCGGATGTTCTCAGTCAAGCGGAACATTCCGAACCTGGGCCATAAATTGTGTCGCTTCATGCAGGCCTCGAATATCTGGTGGCGATTTCCTCGAACGATCACAGGAAGGATCTGGCGGAAGTCTCCACCAACGACCATTGTTACGCCAGCAAATGGCTTTCCATACAGATCGTTCAAAATGAATTTGAGCAAATCATTGGCAGCCGTAAGGGCCCACCTAGGCACCATTGAAATCTCATCCCAAATTATCACATCAAACGCTCGTAGCGCAGCCGCTTCAGGACTTTGGTATCTCATAGTAGAACCGTAGTCCTCTTCGTTCATATCGAACTTGAAACGGAAGGCATTGTGAGACGTTCGACCTTTGGGAAGAAGAAATGCAGCCACCCCAGACCATGCGACACAAAGTACGTTCAGCCCAAGTCTGCCCTTAGCCAAGCAATACAATGTCCTGTACAGGAACGTTTTACCTGTCCCTGCAGGGCCATCAATGTAGAACATTGTTTGCTTTGCGGGATCATCGCCTGCCAATGCCAAATTGTCAAGAATGTTTTGGCATGCACGTTGCTGTGCCGCGTTCAATTGCCGGAATTTTTCTTCTCCCTCTTCAAGAAGCTGCTGCACTTCTTCCTGAGCAATGAGCTCCTGTATGCTTTGCCTATATCCTGCCGGTCGAGGTACAAATCGGCTGAAAACTACGCCATAATCAAGACCGATGCTTTCCATTTCAAGGTATAACCTCTCTTTGGCTGCATCTTCGTCATGGCCCGATCTGACATAGTCATCGTACATGTTGGCCATGTACCGATTGTACAACCGCTCACTGTCAGTCATTGAATCTGTCGAGAGGATCATGATGAAAAGGTGCCGTAATTGCCTGCATGAGTATGAAAGCACTGCCTCGTCGAAGCACTGTTCATGACCCAAATCGGAGTCAAGTAGTCCTCTTCTGAGACAGGCTTCCCTGTAAGTTGGCATTACCTCTCCATCATCGAGAGTTCGTAAGCTTTCAAAGCTTGTGGCACCTCTCACATGCAGCAACAACAGTCGTAGATAATAACGTTCTTTTTCGTCTTCATCTTGACTGTTTGGTCTGACATGGAACATTCGCCCGATCGTTCGAAAATGTTTGTTTTTGCGAATGTCCCAGTACCTTGGACTTTTCTCCTTGTGAAAGGTGAAGTGTTTAGGTATGTCGTAATACAGATAGTCACGTGAATCTAATGGAAGATTCACAGCACGCCTGTGGATATTACCCGTCTCATCAGGATACTCGAAAACATAAGCAAAATCGTTTTCACGATACCGCTCAATGTTCTCTGGGTCGTGCACTTCGGCACACCACTGGTTCAAATGGAACCAAGCGTTGAGGGTAGTCCACGTATGAGCACCGCGTTGTAAGGCACCGGCCATTTGACCGTCCACCCAGAAAATCATTTGACCGTTTGGAAGATGAACATCCAAAATAGTGACGTTGTGGCTTACTTCATACGTCTTCAAACTAAATATGTGATACATTGCCTCCATAGGCCCAATGCACTTAGTTGAAGCGTAAGCCTTAATTTCATCACGTCTAAGGTCATCATTCTGGAACGCAATGTTGCTCATGTCATCACCTTTGTGAATATAGGCGAAGAGATATCTACACGCTTCACTACTGGACGCGACAACCTCAACATTAATGTGACAGTTGAAGGTCAATAGCAAGAACGGATTGTACGGGACAACCCATTCGTTCGTGTAGACATCTGGCGTGCGATTGTGTCTATGTATTACTATGTCATGACCGGTTGCTGTACGACGATAACGTGGGTATTTGTGCGTAAGATCAGTGCGTTCAAGAAAAGGTTTGGGGAAACCCTTTCCGCACGTCGTCTCATCGTTATCGCCGCCCTCTGAATGCTGGTCATCGAATTGGCGAATTGCCGCTTCTCTCGGTGCATTCTCATTGACAGTTTCATTCTGTGCATCATCACCCTGTTCGCCATCATGATGATCATCGGAGCTATCATCAGAGTCATCATCATCAGAGTCGTCATCCGAGTCCTCCGAATCCGAATCATTCTCACCACCGTCGTCAGAATCTACAGGAGCGAAACGATCATAGTTGCGGTTGTTGCCATGTTCAATCATGTCATAATAATGAGGAACATTATTGGCATCCAACACTTCTTCTCGTTCCTCCACAATGACAGGATTCCGATCACCTAACGCTTGGTTAATCAGATCATCGATCGCGTCTCTTTCCTCAGGTCTGAGGTCGTCATTGAACACGACTCGATCTGCAGCGTTTCCAGCGACATTGACGTTGGGTTCGGCATTAACAGGATTAGCACCATCTTGACCGTTTGGTGCAGGATCGTGAACTCGAGTTCGAGTACGATAACGGCGCGCGCGCATACATGGAGCACCAGGATTTGCAGGGCCACATTTGTGATGAAGCATGAACTTTTTAACCAGCTCATGCAACCTGGGGTTCTGTTCGGGGTCGGGGATTTCAGCACACACAACTTTATCTACTTTCTCGGGCGTGTCTAGTTTGTGATCCGAGTGGAGCCAGACCAACATGTGCAAATGAGGCAAGCCTCTCTTCTGGAACTCCGTAACCCCGGTGAAGCCTTCGCACTTGCCAAATATCTCCTCTTTGTCTATATAGTTAATCAGCTCTTTCACTTTGCCTTCAAAAACTTTGGCGGCAAGTGCAAGATTTTCGCGTCTGATAAAACCATTTTCGACAATACCTGCAATTTCGGGCCAATCGACATTACAGGTCATGGTGATAAATAGGCAAGGTTTACCCAAGACTCCGACTAAACACATCGAGTTGAAGTAGTTCCGTTTGTGGTACCTAGGTCCACCGCGGAAACTGCTAGGCAGCACC
Organism: Rhizoglyphus robini; assembly: GCA_023373905.1. NCBI lineage: Eukaryota > Metazoa > Arthropoda > Arachnida > Sarcoptiformes > Acaridae > Rhizoglyphus > Rhizoglyphus robini. The sequence goes on along the minus strand of JAKIJQ010000031.1, from coordinate 760,301 downwards.
TTAAAAGTCCCGACAGTATTGGGCCGTTCACCATCGCCACCACCACCGCCATCATTAGCATCAATATTAATATCGGCACCAATATTAGCCCCATTTTGGTTGTTCCCACCCCCATTATTGCCAGCACGATTGTTGACAACTGCCTGAGCAAGTTGAGGGTTCTCTTCGCCAAGAGCCCCTAGAAATTCCTCCACCTCCTGGAATCGTTCACCACGAATGGTTCTCTGGTTATTGGCTGCCCAGTCGAGACGACCTTGATCAATTTTGCTGACGGTATCGACAGCATATTGTTGGGACAAAAGCCCGGCATATGTTAAGGGACTAAAAATCCCAGGTCGCTCAGACCAGACATAACCAGCATATTGCATCATTGTCATTTTACGACTCTCAGGGTTGGTGGGATCCTTTCTAAGCTCAGGGTGCCAGCCCTGGCACGGGATAGGAAAGAGTACTGGGTAAGTAAGCGCGTCCACGCATTCATCAATGTATTTCACAAACGATTGATTGCGATTGTTGTCTTGCGGGCCATTGCGTTTGTAGACATAGACTCCTCTTTCAGAATCAGAAGAGCCATCGCAAAGGGCTGCAACAATCTCGTTTGTGGCAGGGAGATCATAAGTACGTCCATCAGATCGATTCTTGAAGAATCGGATGGAATAGCTCGGCAATTCGCGGTTCACAGCAATTTCGTGCATTACACGGTACTGGCGATAGAATTGATTGTGCTCCTGAAGAAAGTCTTTCAGGAGATTCAAAGTCCCCCGTTGAAGATTGTTATTCGCGGCGACGCGATTGTCCATAGCTTCACCGGTTGACAGTAGCCAGCACTGATTGTAATGGGCAAGCTCACCCTCTTCGAGAGCATCGATATCATGTGTAAAGTGGTAGACCATGCCTTGCACTTTGAAGATTTGCGGAGCACCAGCACCGCGAGCAGTGTTAGGCAAAGTTGCCTTTTTGTAGCCAAGTGAGGCCATCGCTAGCGCACAATTGTAGCCACGGATGAAGCGGCGAAATTGTCGGTTGCGCTTGTTGCGGGCTCTGGCTGCCGGAGTATTATCCGAACTGATGAGAAACAAATCTCGCAGTTCACGAGGATATTGGGCGTGTGGAGCAAAAACGTCATTGTTAATTTTGCCCTTGTCACAACAATCGGAGTAGACACGCAGTCTAACTTGTTCGCCCTCTCGTTGGAATGTCTCCGTGTACGAAGTCTCGTACTTAAAGTGCATTGCACCACAATGACCACAGATACGATCTCTCGGGCCAAGGTTGTTTTGTTCGGGATTAACCCTAAAATTTCCATTATCATCGAGAACGGCGGCTAAGAATAACCGACCTGGCCGGGCACGGTTGCCACGCACTCGTTCTCGGGCAGCATCATTATAGGCAGCGCGCTCAAACGGATCCATCTCGCCACGGTTGGCAATCATTCGCTCCCGGGCAGCATCATTGTTGGCAGCGCGCTCAACCTCATCCATCTCGCCACGGATGTCACGCATTCGCTCCCGGGCAGCATCATTGTTGGCAGCGCGCTCAACCTCATCCATCTCGCCACGGATGTCACGCATTCGCTCCCGGGCAGCATCATTGTAGGCAGCGCGCTCCTCGGCATTCATCCCGTCAAGGTTGTCACGCATTCGATCCCGGGCAGCATCAAGATACGCAGCATACTCATCCGCATTCATCTCGCCGCGGTTGTTATTAGCTCGAAGTGCAGCAGCGGCTCGCTCTTGGTCGCGTTCTTCTTGGCTCATGTTTTCTCGGCGATCAGCAAGTCGAGCTTGTTCTCCAGCATTGTACACAACTCGAGCTTCTTGAGACATGTTTGCACGATGTTCAGCCATACGAACTCGAGCTCTTGCGTTTTGTTGGTCTCGTTGAGCTGGTTGAAGATTGGCTCGATAAGCTGCAACTCGAAGACGTTCCGCTTCACGACGATCAACAGGTTGAGCCTGATCAATCTCAATTTGATTTGGGATATGATCAATTTCCATGTTGCCGGCATTATCGACCTCTTCAAAATCATTGTCCTCTTCTTCGATTCGCTGAAGACCATCAATAGCCAAAGCTATTTGCAAACGGAGTTCTTCTTCAGGTATAGCACCACGACCTCGTCCATTACCACCAACACGTTGAATACCGCCACGGAGAATACCTGGAACACCAGCATGTCCACGATCACGTCCAGCACCACGAGCCGCACCACGAGCCGCACCTCTAGCGCCACCACGGCCACGACCAGCACCGCGAGCAGCCCTACCACGACCAGCACGAGCAGCAGCTCTAGCTCCACCGCGACCGCGACCCCGAGGAGCACCACGGGCTGCACCTCGTGCACCACCACGGCCACGACCGTTTCGCTGACCACGACCGCCATTCCGACCACGACCTCGACGGCCATTTTCGGGTTGCATCATAAGAAATGCAACATGGCCAGCAATAATAAAACAAATCAAAACATTTACATACCAAATTGAAAACAAATCTTCAAGATCCATGATTGATTTATTAAACGATGAAAAATAAAATGTTAATATTATAGATGAAAGGATGAAGATCTTCAAAAGATTACCAGCCAGAAATGACAACAATGATGATGAACTCACTGGTGATGATGGCACGCACGGACACACGAGCCCAGACAGTTGCTGGAACTTGAGGTGGTGGTGGGATTGCTTTGCACGTGGGCAAAGTCACGGTGATGAAAGGGGTGTGCCACTGTAGGGACACACGATGATGATGGCACGCACAGACACACGAGCCCAGACAGTTGCTGGAACTTGAGGTGGTGGTGGAATTGCTTTGCACGCGGGCAAAGTCACGGTGATGAAAGGGGTGTGCCACTGTAGGGACACACGATGATGATGGCACGCACAGACACACGAGCCCAGACAGTTGCTGGAACTTGAGGTGGTGGTGGAATTGCTTTGCACGCGGGCAAAGTCACGGTGATGAAAGGGGTGTGCCACTGTAGGGACACACGATGATGATGGCACGCACAGACACACGAGCCCAGACAGTTGCTGGAACTTGAGGTGGTGGTGGAATTGCTTTGCACGCGGGCAAAGTCACGGTGATGAAAGGGGTGCGTCACTGTAGGGACACACACGATGATGATGGCACGCACGGACACACGAGCCCAGACAGTTGCTGGAACTTGAGGTGGTGGTGGGATTGCTTTGCACGTGGGCAAAGTCACGGTGATGAAAGGGGTGCGTCACTGTAGGGACACACACAATGATGATGGCACGCACGGACACACGAGCCCAGACAGTTGCTGGAACTTGAGGTGGTGGTGGGATTGCTTTGCACGTGGGCAAAGTCACGGTGATGAAAGGGGTGCGTCACTGTAGGGACACACACGATGATGATGGCACGCACGGACACACGAGCCCAGACAGTTGCTGGAACTTGAGGTGGTGGTGGAATTGCTTTGCACGTGGGCAAAGTCACGGTGAGGGTGATGAAAGGGGTGCGTCACTGTAGGGACACACGATGATGATGGCACGCACGGACACACGAGCCCAGACAGTTGCTGGAACTTGAGGTGGTGGTGGGATTGCTTTGCACGTGGGCAAAGTCACGGTGATGAAAGGGGTGCGTCACTGTAGGGACACACTGAAGACACAGACACGGGTATACTCGCACCAGTCAATATCTGGGATTGGAGAACCGAAGGTGTCAATGTCGAGAAAGCACAAAAACGGGAATTACATAAAGCAAAACCGAGACAGCGAAATGCGAATGCACAGCGAGCAGGCAGCAGCAGGCAGCAGGCGCAAGACGGAAAAGGAAGAATTTGTTGCACGCACACGTGTTTGTGTCGATTCTCTCCTACAACCGAACGTGATTCGACTCTGTGTAGCTATTCTGATTACAATCTCCAAGTGAAGTCCGGAGCAGTGCGCAACTACCACACTCGCTCACTCACTCGCCTTATCAGTACAGCTGACCACTCGACTCTCCACCGTCACCACTCCACCACACTCGCTCACTCACTCGCCTTATCAGTACAGCTGACCACTCGACTCTCCACCGTCACCACTCCACCACCTTCTCTCACCGTTTTGTTTAGTCGAAGAGGCACACATTAGTCTCTGTGTTGAACTGACTCATCGTTGATAAGCTTGTACTGACAGAGTTATGTGCTTATGACTATTAACTATATAAAATACGTGTTTGGACCGCTTTTTGGACCAGTTCCACTACACCTATAGGTCCAAGATTTTAACCCAAAACGTAACTAATATAGTTTTATCACCATGCCAAATCCCAAGCTCATTGACCAAATGGTTTTCGAGCTATACACGTTTAAATGTCGTTTTTATGTACTTTTCTCTTATCTCGTACGAACAAACGAACGAAAGAACGAACGAACGAACACAATAATTTTTATATAAGGGGGAGGAGGGATTTAAAAACGGTTAAATTTTGATAAATTTGTATCCCATTTGTGTAAATCTGGATCAAGAGATGGCGCCATTGAAAGGTTGAAAGGCAAGGCAAGGCTTGCGTAGCGAAACGCGAAGCGTTTGGGTTGTCTTGTTAATAGTTGTATTATTACAATTGTGACTTTGTATGCTCCCAAACTATAATCTCAATAGATTTTGTTTGGCTTAATCGTCTTGAAATGATGTGCGCATTAGACTTTGCTCTTATCATACATTTTTATTGGTTTCGAGATTAAATATATGCCTTCTGTGTGGTGAATGTAATGTCATGCGTTGCCTGCTGGTTGTGTTGTGTATTGGTGAAAATGTCCTTGATCTGTCAAGTTGGCCAACAGTCACCATGACAAGGGATAAGACTTGGTGGCGTGTCTAAAAAAGGCAATTGCAGGCATAGATCGATTTGTTGGTGATCAAATGTGCTCGACTTGTTTTCTTTACTTTCAAATTTTAAAATTAACTCAACATGAGCCTCAATCTTGACAACTTGTCTGATGAAGTGGAATACAACTTTCTTTTGTATGGAAAATGTGAATTCAAATCAAAATTTGCGAATGTATTTGCAAATTTATTAAAGTATTCCTCTTTTGAAGAAGTTATTTTGGGTAATAATGAATTGATCAATGTGAATGCGACTGGAAATGACGGTGTCAAAGAGAATGCTAAGGAAAGTACTAAACCTGTGGCTTATACTTTTCGTTGTGACAGAAAAATTGTTCGCATTGTCGATTCGAATGAAGATGTAAACTATCTCTCCGATACCATTTATCGATGCTTTACTCAAATTGATAAATTTCACGCAATACTAATAATGATTAAAGAATCTGATGATGTAGATCTTTATTCTACTTTTATTAAATTTCATAAAAGCGCCTTAAACAATGTAGTATTTTGTTTCGCTAATAATAACGAATGTCATTCATTTAGCGAAACAAATGAAGAATTTACTCGGTTTAAACTTAAACTTGAAAATGAAACTATAATTTCCTTAATTCAAAATATAAATTCTTTTTTCTTTTATAAAAAAACGATAAAAGAATTGTTTACTCCAACAACTGCAAATTTTTATGGCCAAAATAAACTAAATAGCTACAGTGAAAGTTGGAAACAAATGTCCAACACAATTCAAACAATGCTCAACTATGCTACAATGCAACAACCACACGAAAGTGAATGTTCTGCTTTAATTTGGCAAGCTAATTTTGTAGCTAGAACATATTTGAATATAATTGAACTTTTTAAAGATGATTCAAATTTTGCAAACAAAGAAAACGTAATTAAACATTTGTCAACATTTACGTATAATTCGGATAAAATCAATAATTTAGTGAAGAGTTTTGAAGAAAATAAAAATGAACTGAAAGAAATTGAGAATATTTGTGCACAATTGATTTGTCTAGCATATGAATTTAGTTTGGTAAGTCATAATTTGTATAATTTCACCTATTATCCAAATATAAAAATTAATTGCAAAATTGTTTAAATTTTAAGTTGTCGCCATATTTTATTGAACAAATTATAGAAAATGCAATAGAAGAATACCAAAATGAAATATTAAAAAAACATGAAAAATTGTATTACAATTTTTTTACAAAAATGAAAAACGTTTACGAAAGTAATAAATTAAACAATAACTTAGACATAAATGATGTGAAAAAACTATTTGAGAAATTGAAAAACTTGCAATATTCAGGCGAATACTTCACAGAAGTAATAGAAAAATTGAAATCTTTTGGAGAATTGAGCTTCAAAACAATTCATTTCGATATTATCAAACAAAACTTTGAAGCAATATCGTTTGAAAATGAAAATTCTCAATTCAACAACGAAAAACTCGAGCACATTCAGAATTTACTTTCGAAACTAATCAAGCACAATTTACTTCAAGTGGAGATGAAAAATTCAGCTAAGTACGACTTCAGCAATGCAAAACTTGAAAATGTAATCTTCACGTGTGACAATTCGAGCAACATTATGCGTGATTTTATTGTTAGCAAACAAATTGAAAATGGAATGAAAGATTTTGACTTGAACTTTTTTCTCGACAACATTGACCAAATGATCAAAAACAACATTCAACATTTAATTCCTGTCATGAAAAATTTTTCTCCTGTGCAACAGATCATTGAAAATGAAATTAAAAAATTGAATCAAATGCCGAGTACTTCAAAGCAAAAAAATTTAATCATTGAAAGCACTAACAAAGATTTATTTGATTCATCGTCTTCGAAGATTTTGAATTCTGATGGTAAAATTATCTTAACGAACCAAAAATTATTTGAGTTTGAGAAAATTATATCAAAACTTATAGAGAATAATATGTTTCAAATCAAATTGAACGATGACCAAAATTATGATTTTCGCAACGCACCATTAGAAAACTTTTACTTTTCATGCAACTCTCAATTTGAATTCTCCAGAATTATTAACTCTGAAAAGCATTTAAACATTTCCCAATCTGATAAAAGGAAATATTTTGAAAATTTTGATCACTTGATCAAGTCCAACTTTGAACAACTGATTCCTGTGTTGCAGAATTGTTTTCAATTGAGATTTATCATAAAAACTGGAAATTTTAAATCAACAAAATCGAACTTGAACCAATCAATGGATGAAATGGAAAATGAAGATGCAAATTATAAACTAGGAAAAGAAAATTTCGATAAAATTCTGCAAAACGACGAAACAATTGAAATATTTGAAAAAATTGAAAACAGAATCACTGAACAGAAATTAACCATAGATCAGACAATATTCACGGTGAACAACATTTATCACGAGCACTATTTTGAAAATGCAAATTTTAAGGACAGTTTAGTGAACAATAATTCACAATCAAACTTTGGAGATATTAACATCAAAACGGAACTCTCCGATTGTACTGAACTGATTGCAAAGCTACAGACAATCATGAGCAACGAAATTAAGCCTGTCTTGGATCAAAATGAAAAAATTGTCATAGAAATGGAATCATCCCAGTCAAATGATGCCAAGTTAATTGACTTGGTTTTAAGAAATCAGAAATTGATTTTAGAAAATAAAGAGGAAATGAAAACGATACAGAACGAACTCAACCAAATGAAACAAGCCAAAAATTTTACACAACCCGAAATGAAACAAACTGTCGATAGAGTACTTTTGTTTCTTAATAGAATCAAGTTTGAGCTAGACAAAGTTGTTGTCAACATTAGTTCTCAAATTCGACAATCAATTGCAACTCAACAAAAATCGGCCGAAGAAACTTTGGAAAAATTGAATTCTTTTTCCGATCACATACAGTTGTACACAGATCCACTGATGAAATACTTGCAAAGTGTTCCCACTTCAGTTTTGATAAGCAACGAAACTAAAGAATGCCATATTCACAGATTGGAAAGTATCAAAACTTTCCTAATTACACATTTATCGATCGAAAATTGTCCTGCTACTAATCAAAATTCAAATTGCGAGGTCGATTCACTGACACTGGAGAATGCAGAACAAAAACTTGCCGAAATTCTTGCCAGTCCAACGAGTGATATGGATACGGACTATCATCAAAAGCTTACTAGACTGTGTGACTTGATTGTGGAGTTTAAATCAAAGTTCAGTTCGGATTTACCTGATAAAGTAGAAAATACAAAGGATTTAAAATAATTTGTAAAATTGTTTTTCAACCATTGATTTGCATAAATTATTAATTTAAGAATAATAAAATAATCGTTATATTCAATTGTCATGGATAAGAGATGTCAAAAAGCTTGAAACTCGGATGGAATAGACATACAGTTAGTGCCACCACATCGTCTGAATTGCGAACTCATCCTGTTAATCTCTCCAATGCACACAAAAACGTACAAATATTGGTAAATAAATATAACGTTTGTATAATTAACCGAGCGAACTAAACGAACGAGCGAACTCAGCGAGCGAGTGAGTGGAGTGAGTGAGGTTTCTTGCATTGACTTGATTTACTCCTCAATAGAATCCTATTAGGTAAGTTGTTTCCAAACTCATTGAAATTCAATGGCACCGTTGCAGGCGGATTAAACTTTAAAGAGAGAAGTATAATTCAAAAAAGGCATGATTGAATCAAACTAATAATAATGAGATTATGTTAAACTTTAGACGAATTTTCATTGAAGGATTAGCAGATAAATAATTTTTGATGTTTGTGCTTTGAAGATCATATGATCTTGACATCTTTTGCAACTGGTGTGCAAGACTTTTGACTCCTTATCTTAGATTTTTATTATTAGCTATATAAACTGTCTGCTGTCTGTTAAAGGTTAATAAAATAAATAATAAAAAAACTGTCTGCTATACGGCATCTTACATATTGAAAGCATTAAATAACTGACAGCATTGTGTACCTGCACTGTTAAACATATTCTTGACATGTCAAGAATGGTGAAAAGTTGTCATGGTAAATGATAAACTTGATGTGGTTTGTGAGCTGTAAAAATGATTTCAATCGGAGAAATAGATCAATTTGTTATTTAATTTATTAGAGTGAGACAAAATGCGCCCATTTTTGTTTGTTTGAAACTAAAGTTTTTGTAATTTTTACTGAAAATTATTGAATATCTCTACCAAAAAATGAGCCTTAATCTTGATAATTTATCAGATGACAAAGAATATAACTTTCTTTTGTATGGAAAATGTGAACAAAAATCAAATTTCCTGAATGCATTTGCAAATTTATTAAAGTTTTCCTCTTTTGAAGAAGCTATTTCGGGAAATAATGAATTGGCCAATGTAAATGAGTCTGCAAATGAAGGTGTCAAAGAGGATTCTGAGGAAAGGTTTGAACCTGTGGTTTATATTTTTCGTTGTGGGAGAAAAGTTGTTCGCATTGTCGATTCGAATGTGGATGATTATGTCGACTATCACCTCGATAACATTCATCAATGCTTCGCTCAAAATGAAAAATTTCACGCAATACTAATAATGATTGAAGAAATTGATTATGTTTACTTTACTTTTACTAAATTTCATAAAAGCGCCTTAAACAATCTAGTACTTTGTTTCGCTAATAATAACAAATGTCATTCATTTAGCGAAACAAATGACGAAGAATTTACACGAATTAACCTTGAACTAGAAATAAAAACTTTAATTTCTTTAATTAAAAATAAAAATTCTTTTTTCTTTGATAAAAGAAACAATAAAAGAATTGTTTACTTCAACAACTGCACATTTTTCTGACCAAGTTCAACTAAATAGCTACAGTGAAAGTTGGAAACAAATGTCCAACACAATTCAAACAATGCTCAACTATGCTACAGTGCAACAACCATACGAGTGGGAATGTTCAATTTTAATTTGGAAAACTAATTTTTTTAACTGGAATATATTTAATTTTATTTTTTTGCAAACAGAGAAAATGTTATTAAAATATTGTCAACATTTACGTATAACTCGGATAAAATTAATCAATTTGTGAAGAGTTTGGAGGAAAATGAAAATGAACTGAGAGAAATTGAGAATATTTGTACACAATTGGACTGTTTAGTATGTGAATTTAGTTTGGTAAGTCATAATTTGCATTCAGATTGTACAAATATAATAATTAATTACTATATCTTTTACATTTTAAGTTGCAACCATATTTTATCGAACAATTTATAGAAAATACAATTGAAACATCCGAAAATAAAATATCTGATAAATATGAAAAATTGTATTACAATTTCTTTACAAAAATGAAAAACGTTTACGAGAGTAATAAATTAAACAATGACTTAGACTTAATTGATGTGAAAAAATTATTTGAAAAATTGAAAAAATTGAAATATTCGGGCGAATATTTCACAGAACGAAATTAATGAATTAATAATAGAAGATATAAGCATCAAAACAATCAATTTCGATATTACCAAACAAAACTTTGAAGCAATGTCGTTTGAAAATGAAAATTCTCAATTCGACAACGAGAAGCTGAATCAAATACAGAATTTACTATCAAAACTAATCGAGCACAATTTACTTCAAGTGGAGATGAAAAATGAGACCAGAACAAAGTACGATTTCACCAACTCAACACTTGAAAATGTCATCTTCACGTGTGACAATTCGAGCAACACTATGCGTGATTTTATTGTTAGAAACGGAATAAAAGACTTTGATATGAAATTCTTCATTGAAAACATTGACCAAATGATTAAAGCAAACATTGAACAGTTTCCTGTGATGAAAGAATGCTGTCTGGTTCAATCGAGCAATGAAAACGAATTTGAGAAGCAACTTCAGATGCCAAGCACCTCAAAGCAACAATTGACACTTGAAAATGAAAAGAAATTTCTAATCAAAAAGATCGACAATAAAATTTCAACAAATTATGACATGTTGATAATCCCTGACATTGTATCTCAATTTACTGCTCTATCTTCTGTCCAAACGGATTCTAATAAGAAAGAAGATATTGAAGATAAAGAAAATGAGAAAACAGATGAACTGATTGAGAGTCCATTGCAAGTGATGAATCAGTCCAAAAGGTCACTCAAAGAGCGTCTCGTTTTTTATTCAGATATATTCAGGAACTGCATCTGCATTAAAAATAATAAACGTTTCAATGGCAAAATTACAAAATAATTGTTCAAATAAAACATTTGTTGGAATTGACAAACAATAGTCAAGAACAATTCTGGAACATTTTATTGTATTGTACAAAAGAATTTGATTAAACTTTATATTATGCATTGATTTGTGTAACATTTATAATAATAAAAAATAAAAGCCATTGCTTATCAAATATAATATCTTTATAATATTAAAGTAAAGTCGAAAAGCTTCGTCGTCGTCGTCGTGGCGGAAGAGCTCAAAGGCACGGAAAAGTTGTACAGTAGACGTTAGACAAGATGAGTAATCGATGACGTGGCAATAGAAGACTAACACAGTTGAAGTTAGACAATACAGTGGAAGTAGAGTCACAAACGAAAGCACTACTCAAAGGCAGAAAATATTATTTTCTATTGAATTTATATTTTCCCGTAGAATCTATTCAAAAAAAATTCAATTTTAAAATGCAATCTTATAGAATTTTTTACGCTGAATCTAATGGTACGCTTAAAAGTTATTAATTGATTCACGTTTTGGAAATATTTGAGTTTTACACCTAAAATTCGCGTTTACGCATAATCATGTTACATTACAATGTAATGTGTGTTGCGAAGTAAAACTAAAGTGAATTTCACTTCAGTCCGAGCGGGAAGAATCTTTCCCGCTACTTTGATATAATATATCTAGGGTTTTTGCCATATCTTATCTTAATAATATTATTTGAGTAAGGAAAAGTGTGGTCGTCGTCGTCGTCGTCGTCGTCGTCGTGATGGCAGAGCTCAAAGGCACGGAAAAGTTGTGCAGTAGAAGTAGGCAAAGATGAGTACTCGATGACGTGGCAAAAAAAGACTTTACGCAGTAGAAGTAAGGATACTGTGGAGGTAGAGATTTGATACGCACATTGAAATCCATGGTTATGACCCTTGACCCATTGGATTGAGAAAGTTTCGGGGAACATTTTAAAAACTTACGGGAACTTTCCCAGATACGTTTTGGAAAATCAATATTTCTGGAAAGTTTCTCAGTTCACTTTTTGTTCCTAGCTGATGCATTGGAGTGAAGTAGATCGTCCTGATTGGATTTGAGCGATCTGATTGGTTGATGAGCCACGTAAAATTGGTAGGGCTTTGATTTTATTATGGAAGTTTAGACGCACACAGAGTGTTCTGAGTAAATGCACTGCTGGAAGGTGGAAAATATTATTTTGTATTGAGTATGAATTTCCACCTAGAATCGGCTTGATAAATTCATAAAGTTACGATTGATTTTTATTGTATTTTTAACGCTGAAATTTGATATGATTAGCATTTTACAATGAATAAAATTGTAACAGTTCCGTTTATCGTTTCGTGTTTATCTAAAATGGCTAAAATAGCTATCAATATGAGCCAAACACACTAAAGTGAGTCATCTCCGAGAGGTAAATATTATTACCTGGAATTAAATTTTGATTACCTACAATACGCATTGATTGATTCCGATGAGTTCATGCGCTACTGACTACCTCTGCGACCACTGAGACCACTATAGTATACTCACTTGACATTTGGTGGAATGTATTGACCGGGGGTATTGACTTTAAGTAGATATTGCAGACATTATCATTGTAGTTAGGGTGATATCTTCAATGGGACTGTCAAGTTCTGTATACTTTGGCAGATTTCGAGAAGTGCTTTTTCGAGAAATCATAAATGATTAAAAGATAACTAACACGAAGTTTCTGAGATTATTTTAAGAATCCAAGAAGACATTGAGCCTCTCCACAAAACTCAAACATTAATCCCAAGTGAAACAAGGGAAACTTTCATAAAACTATAAAAGTAGTTTGATTTGCTTTTTTACTAAAATATTGACAACATATATGACAACTCCTCACTTTCATTAAAGATGCTTTGCACATAAGCAATAGACCAATTGTATTTGAGATGGTGGGAGTGTTGCCTGTGTTCGTAAGAAGGGAGGGCTATGACAAGCAGTTAACATGAGGGTGGAAAGATTAGGTTAGGGGGACTGGAAATTTGTTGATGAAGAAAGACGTAGACTCAAGGATTGTTGATGATACGGTTAAACAATTCAAGGCAAATTTTATGGAGCAGAAAAGAGTAACACGAACATCCACAATAGTCTGCCTCTATTGACTATGTTATACAAGAAATTTAAGTATCCTTCTATGAACCAGAATTGGATCTTAATAATATTATTTGGATAAGAAAAAGTCTTCGTCGTTGTAGGATGGCTCAAAGGTAGAAAGTATGACATGCTCAGTAGAGACATTTCTTTATATTGAGTACATATGCACACAATGCACTACTGAAAATACACAATCCAATCTTAATCTTAATAATATTATTGGTGTAAGGAAGAGTGTGGTAGTCGTCGTGATTGGATAGCTCAAATGTACAGAGTGTAACATGCGCAGTTGCGACATTCTGTTACTTTTAATGCAGCGGGAGAAGCGGACAACCCCCCGTTGCTTGCAACGGGGGGTTTTAACAAGACAACTGCAAACGTGTAGCGGAGAGCGCAGCGCAGCGCGCGAAACGCGAAGCGTTTGGGTTGTCTTGTTATTTTATATTATTACAATTGTGACTTTTGTACGATGTAGAGGTATCTGGGTATAATAATCTTAATTTTCCATCTATTTTGTCTTGCTTAGTCGTCTTGTAATGATGTGCGCATTGGACTTTGCTCTTATCATATATCTTTACACTATACATTTTTACTGGTTACGAGATTAATTAAATGCTTACTGTGTTTTGAATGTAATGTCATGCGTAACTATGTGTGGGTACTCGTATGTTATGTATGTAGTGTTGTGTACCAATTGGCGAACATGTCCTTGATCTGCCAAGTTGGCCAACAGTCACCATGACAAAGGATAAGACTTGGTTGCGCGTCTTAAAAAGGCAATTGCAGGCAAAAATCGATTTGTTGCTGATCAAATGTGGTCGATTTGTTTTCTTTACTATTTCAAAATTTTGCAAATCAACTCAAAATGAGCCTCAATCTTGACAACTTGTCAGATAACGAAGAATACAACTTTCTTCTGTTTGGAGATTGTGAACTAAAATCAAATTTCGTGAATGCCTTTGCAAATTTATTAAAGTTTTCCTCGTTTGAAGAAGCTATTTCGGCAAATAATGAATTGATCAATGTTAATGAGACTGGAAATGATGGTGTCCAACAGGGTGGTGAGCAAAGTACTGAACCTGTGGTTTATACTTTCCGTTGTGACAGCAAAATTGTTCGCATAGTCAATTCAAATAGAGATGATTTTTTTACTTATTTCACCAATAACATTCATCAATGCTTCACGCAAATTGAAAAATTTCACGCTATACTATTAATGATTCAAGAATTTGATGATGAAAATTTTTATTCGACTTTGTATCAATTTCATAAAAGCGCTTTAAACAATCTAGTATTGTGTTTCGCTAATAATAACGAATGTCATTCATTTAGCGAAACAAATGAAGAATTTACTCGGTTTAAACTCGAACTTGAAAATAAAACTTTGATTTCTTTAATTCAAAATAAAAATTATTTTTTCTTTGATAAAGAAACAATAAAATATTTGTTTACTCCAACAACTGTACATTTTTATGACCAAAATCAACTAAATAGCTACAATGAAAGTAGGAAACAAATGTCCAACACAATTCAAACAATGCTCAACTATGCTACAATGCAACCACCATACGAGTGGGAATGTTCAATTTTAATTTGGAAAGCTAAATTTTTAAATGGAATATATTTAAATTTAATTCAACTCTTTAAACAATACTTTTTTGCAAACAGATATGATGTTATTAAAGAATTGTCAACATTGACGTATAACTCGGATAAAATCAATTATTTGGCAAAGAGTTTGGAGGAAAATGAAAATGAACTGATGGAAATTGAGAATATTTGTGCACAATTGTACAGTCTAACATATGAAATGAGTTTGGTAAGTCATAATTTTTATACTTTTTAAGATTGTTCCAATATAATAATTAATAACTATATCGTTTACATTTCAAGATGTCACCATATACTTTTGAACAAATGATTGAAATGAATTTTAAAAAATACCAAAATAAAATATCCGATAATTATGAACAATTGTATTACAATTTCTTCACCAAAGTGAAAAGCATTTACAAGAGTAATAAATTAAACAATAACTTAGTCATTATTGATGCGAAAAAACTATTTGAAAAATTGAGAAACTTGAAATATTCAGGCGAATATTTTACAGAAGTAATTAACCAATTGAAATCGATTGAAGAAATTAGCCTCAAAACAATCAACTTCGATATTACCAAACAAAACTTTGAAAAAATGTCTTTTGAAAATGAAAAATTCCAATCCGACAACGAAAAACTCGAACACATTCAGAAATTACTATCGAAACTAATCGAGCACAATTTACTTCAAGTGGAGATGAAAAATACAGCTAAGTACGACTTCAGCAATGCAACACTCGAAAATGTGGTCTTCACGTGTGACAATTCGAGCAACACTATGCGTGATTTTATTGTTTCTAACGGAATAAAAGACTTTGACATGAAATTCTTCATTGACAACATTGACCAAATGATTAAAGCAAACATTAAACAGTTTCCTGTAATGAAAAAATGCTGTCTTGTACAATTGAACAATGAAAACGAATTGGAGAAGCAACTTCAGATGCCAAGCAGCTCAAAGCAACAATTGACACTTGAAAAAGAAAATAAATTTCTAATCAAAAAGATCGACAATAAAGTTTTGGAAAATGAGGACATTCTAATCATCCCAGACATTGTATCTCACTTTACTGCTCCTTCTTTTGTAAAATCTAAAGAAACAACAGAAAAAGAATCTATTGAGGTTCAAGAAAACGATAAAACAGATGAACTGATTGAGAGTCCATTACAAGTGATGAATCAGTCCAAGAGGTCACTCAATAAGCGTCTCGTTTTTTGCTCGGACATATTCAGAAATTATATCTATATGAAAATTAACAGGGGTTTCAACGACAAAACTCAAAAATAGTGCACAAACAAACCCCAAAAAACAACTTGTTTTATTGTTAATAAACAACAAACTATTTTTATGTCATTAATGATTTATTATCATTTATTAAACATTTGGTTAATTAATTCATTTAAAACATAACAAGAATTTGTGTTGAGGGCAATCGTTTATGGTGGATTTCAGGTGGATTTTAAGTTGAACGAAACGAGATGAACAAAACGAAACGAGTAGTGCTGTGTTTATCATTTACATCAATTTGGTATAACGAATCGAGAGCTACATCGCCGTACTGTACCTGAAACTAAACAGATCCTATTGCAGCAATCCTCGTTAAATCTGCATGCTTCAAGTGGCCATCTACAGTTTGCAGTTTGGGATGAAACTGTGGCCGCTAGTGCCACTAAAGTCACTAATGCAAACAGCCAAACAAACTGAAAAGACTTCATTGTGATGTTTCGAGATGAGTGAGAGAAACGAGTTTGTTGTTTTTCTTTGTTCAAAATTTGAAGTTTCACAAAACAAAGCCCAAAGATATTTGCATAAATTGAATCAAGTCAACTGTTTGAGCTTATATACCCACGAATGACATGAAAGGACTGACTGAAAATTCCCTGATAATCAAATCAAACATATTTTTTTCTTGTTAAAATTCTCCGTATATCTAAGAGGACGTACACATTTTTTTGATGAAATTTGCAAAAAAGGATATCCATTTCAGAACAAAAAATCAGAATATCCGAAACTCTTTCACCATCTCCGCCCAAAACCATAGTTTGTTCAACTCTATACAGATAATTATTAAAAAACGACAATTTTTTGCCTTGTCTGTCTCGATAGTGATTTTGATGTTTAAATCAGAAATAAGCAAACAGCAAAAGCCAAGCCATAAGCTTAAGCATACACAAGAACAATTGAAGAAGATGAAAAAGTAGATTAAGCTGCATTTTATATTCATAACCCAGAAATATTACAACTAATTGCGCTCATATTAAATAAAAGTAAAATTTCGAACAAGTCCCGCAAAGTGAACGCGAAATTGGATATGATTTCCAATGTCAAAGTGTGGCCTAAATAGTTGTTCCATTGTGGCTCTAAACTCGTTGCCGCAATCGTAAATTGGAGGGAAAGTGACCACATGTGACAACATTGGAGACATCTCCTCGACACTGCCTCACATCGCCAACACAACACAACTCAGCAGTGTCATTGCACAGTTTTCTGCATACGAGCACGAGCGAGCAGATTGGCGAAATGTCGACCTCTAAAGCACGCAGCTCCAGTAGCGCTCAAGGACAGTGTCGCGACTCGGCGCAGACACTAGGGAAAGGAAGTGAACTCGAACGGCTTGAGCTCACAGGAGTTTATTGAGCACAAGGTTAAAGGTTAAGGAGATGACTGAAGCTGACAGAACACCTCTGGACCAGTCCAGCAGAGGCTTAAATAGTGCCTAGACCGAAGGTTCGAATTGGCTGTTCGAATAGAACTCGCCTGTCGCAATTCGACTTGCGACAGACAGTAAGAGTTGGCGCCATTCTCGAGGACGATTTTTGAAAAAATTGTACAAACTCTAAATGTTCACATATAAAATAGTAAAAACCAAAAGTAAAAATAAAATCGAATTCGAAATGCAAAAACCAATAAAAGAACATAAAAATCGAATTCGAAAAGTTTGTTCCACTGAAAGGTAAATTCCGTTAGATGGCGCACATTTTAATAATCAAAATAAAAAATTTTCAAACGATGAGAGAGCTGCCCTAGATACTATGGTTTGCTTGGGTCATCACAAGATTTTAGCATGAACCCTACTGCCACCTATTGGAAAAATAAGTAAACTCAAAATCGGGGTAATCTTTTAATGTAAGAACCATAGTATACAGTAAAATAATTAAGGATAATAAGCGATAATAATGCTGTTAAGCGAGCAATCGCTTAGCAATCGCTCACAAGATGCACCGTCTCATTCCTTGGGCCCGGTGCGCTTCATACGGTCGTAATACAAGTTGGCTTGTTTGCCCGTGTGCCCGTCTGCATCCTCCTCCTCCAAGGTGTTGTCCTCTGACTTGTCCTCTTCGTCCTGCCCGGCCAATTGCAGCTGGTACTTCTTGAGACTGAAAAAGCGAGTGAGGGGGCTTGTTTAATCCCCATAACATTGCCGAGCTTGACTGGGGTGTCCGCCTTGAAGGGAACCTCATAATCACGATTGTCCAGGGCCGAATTGTACTTGCGCTGACTCTTCTTCTTGGTAACTTGTTCCAAGCCACCCGAAGCAGAAGTAGACAAGGTAGGTGATTGCACCGGCAAAATCACATCTCGTTCTATCTCGGTCGTGCTTGATGAACGTACAGAAGAGTGCACACTGTCCTGCTGCTTCACCGTGATAGGGAGTAGGGTTTCAGCTTGAGCAGTGGGTCCGTTGCAGTACCAGTAGAGCCATATCAAAAAGGCGGCCAAAACGAGCAAAAGGATACACCCAAGAAGGATCGAGTCAAGACGGTCTAGAGTTTTTGGGTAAATATTACAGAAAGAAAACACAAATGAGCTACATACCTTGTGGGGGCCAACTCAGTGCAGACACAACCGAAGCAAACATAAGTTGCCCGATAAGCAACGCCAAAACGTGTTTCAGAAAAGCCATAAACGAGGAAGGAGTGTGGACACACGTGCGATTAGGAACAAATCAAAAAGTAAAATGACATTTAAATGTAAAACGAAAGAAGTAGATTTAAAGTCGAATTCCAAAATCGAAATTTATTTTCTTCTATTGTATAATTCCAAAAAAATGCACAGCCGCATGATTAAAGTTACTACAAAATGTAAAGTAAGAAAAATCATAAATCATTGAGACCAAACGGGTTTGGATATAAAATGAATCGTTTAAAAAAATTAAGAACCAATTGGCAAATTGGAGAGTAAGAAATCCAAAGGTGGCGTCCATTTTGAAAGCCAGAAGGAGCCCTAGGACCCTAAGAATTCTTGTTTCGAGTAAGAGTTGGGAGATTTTTGTAGTGCAGAAGTACATTGGTGTAGTTCAACTTGTTCATTCCGCGTTCCACTTCCTGTGTTACGTTTTTGTCATGCAAATCCCATAGACTCTTCACTGGAGAAATTGAAACCGGAACCAAAGTATGATCATGGTCGCCCTCACTTGCTTCTAGCTCCTGAACACTGTTCAGTGAACAGTCCACTCAAATGCAGTGTCATAGTTGTATTGAAAATTCTACCGCATGAATCTCTGGTCCAACATCGTCGCAATTGCAGCCTGTTTCACGCGTTGTGTTCTGACATTCTGAGCACCTTGAAGACGGTCACCGTCCACCACATGCCACGCTCGGTGCAACAGTTCTCGGTACTGAAACCTTTCTTGCCCATCTAGACGAGTGACCAGAAGGAGAGGGAGGGAGGGAAACACGAGAAACTTGAGAAACGTAGAGCACTGGGAAAAAGAAACTAAAATCAAAATTGAAAAGAAAACTAAAATTGGGAATTGATGAACGATAAAAAGGGTTGGTTCTACAATGACAACCATACGAGTGTGAATGTTCTATTTTAATTATTCATGCTAATTTTTAAATTATAATATATTTTAATTTATTTAATTTAATGCAACTTTTTAAAGATGATTCAAATTTTGCAAACAGAGAGAGAGAGAGAGAGAGAGAGAGTGTGTGTGTGTGTTATTAAAATATTGTCAACTAAGACTGTAATCTTTCTGGATTAAAAATATAAATTGCGCTGTATCTAATAAATCTACTTTTTTATCTTTTTCAGAAGCTCAATCATTTCATCAAGTTTTCGATTATGTTCTTCGACTGAAAGGTCGTCAATTTTATCAACAGATTTCTCCAAATTTAATTGAGATAAAATGTCTGGTTTGACTGATGATTGATAGTTGATCTTTTTGATAGTAAATTTCACCGAGTTTGTTTTGCTTATTTTGTAATTGCCGTTTTTAATGATGGATCTCAATTGAAAACAATTTTGGAGAATGGGAATTAGTTGTTCAAAGTTTGACTTGATTAGGTGATCGAGGTTTTCAAAGTATTTCTTTCGATCAGATTGGGAAATGTTTAAATTCTTATTGTCGTTGATCATTTTGATATATTCAAATTCAGAGTTGCACGAAAAGTAGACGTTCTCTAGAGTTGTAATTCGATAATCATTATTTGGACAGTTTGGATCATCTGGATTGTTCAATCTAATCTGAAACAGGTCGTTTTCAATTAATGTTGATAGAATTTTATCGAATATGAACAGTTTTTCAGAGTCCAATATAATTTTACCCTCAGAATTCTTATAAGTGGGTAGAAAGCGAAGATTTGGATTTGGAAAAACAAAATTCTGTTGCCTTGAAGTACTAGGCATTTTAATTTGTTTCTCAATTTCGTTTTCAATGATCTGTTGTACAGGTGAGCAGCCTTTCATGACAGGAATCAAATGTTGAATGTTGGCCTTGATCATTTGATCAATGTTGTCTAGGAAATGTTTCAAGTCAAAATGTTTCAATCCATTTTCAATTTGCTTGCTAACTATGAAATCACGCATAGTGTTGCTCGAATTATCGCATGTGAAGATGACATTTTCTAGTGTTGAGTTGGTGAAATCGTACTTTGTTCTGGTCTCATTCTTCATCTCCACTTGAAGTAAATTGTGCTCGATTAATTTCGATAATAAATTCTGAAGGTTCTCGAGTTTTTCGTTGTCGAATTGAGATTTTCCATTTCCAAGTGACATTGTTTCAAAGTTTTGTTTGTTAAAATCAAAATTGACTGTTTTTATGTGTAATTTCCCAATCGAATTTAAATCGCCTATTAGTTCTTTGAAATATTCGCCTGAATATTTCAAGTTTTTTAATTTTTCTAATTGTTTTTTCACATCCTTTATGTCTAAGTTGTTGTTAAATTTATTACTCTTGTAAATTTCTTGTCTCTTGTCTTTCACTTTAGTGTAGAAATTGTAATTTAATTGTGCATATTTATCTGATATTTTATTTTCATATTTTTCAATTTCATTTTCTATCAATTGTTCAATAGAATATGGTGACAACTTAAAATGTAAACAATATGGTAATTAATTTTTATATTTGGATAATAGGTAAAGTTATACAAATTATGACTTACCAAACTCATTTCACATGCCAGATAAAACAATTGTGCACAAATATTCTCAATTTCTTTTAGTTCATTTTCATTATCTTCCAAACACTTCACCAAATGATTAATTTTATCCGTGTTATACGTAAATGTTGACAAACTTTTAATAATATTTTCTCTGTTTGCAAAATTTGAATCAGCTTTAAAAAGTTCAATTATATTCAAATATGTTTTAGCTACAAAATTAGCTTGCCAAATTAAAGTAGAACATTCACTCTCGTATGGTTGTTGCACTGTAGCATAGTTGAGCATTGTTTGAATTGTGTTGGACATTTGTTTCCAACTTTCACTGTAGCTATTTGGTTGATTTTGGTCAGAATTGTGAGTTTGAGTAAACAGTTTTTTCATTGTTTCTCCAAATAAAAAGGAATTTTTATTTTGAATTAAAGAAATCAACGATACATTTTCAAGTTTAAGTTTAAACAGAGTGAATTCTTCATTTGTTTCGTTAAATGAATGACTTTCTTTATTATTAGTGAAACAAAATACTAAATTGTTTAAGGCGCTTTTATGAAATTGAAATAGAGTAGAATTAAAATACAATTCAAATTCTTCAATCATTATTAGTATTGTGTGAAATTTTTCAATTTGAACAAAGCATCGATAAATGTTTTTGGTGATATAATTGACAAATTCGTCCACATTCGAATCGACAATGCGAACAATTTTTCTGCCACAACGGAAAGTATAAACCACAGGTTCAGTACTTTCCTTAGCATTCTCTTTGACATCGTCATTTCCAGTCTCATTCACATTGAGCAATTCAGTATTTTCCGAAATGGCTTCTTCAAAAGAAGAACATTTTAATAAATTTGCAAATACATTCACAAAGTTTAGTTTTTGATCACATCTTCCAACCAAAAGAAAGTTGTATTCTTCGTCGTCTGACAAGTTGTCAAGATTGAGGCTCATTTTTGGAACATAGACTCACTTAACACAATGATAATTGCAAAGAGTCAATTTCAAGCAACAAAGTCGGACAAATTTTATCACTAACAAATCGAGATAGAGGTACAGGCATAATCAGTGGCCCTTTACGCCCGTCTAAAACGCCTCTATCTAATAGTTCTTAATCGTTATTGCTCACAAAGCAAATCAAACTTATCATTTACCATGACAACTTTTAACAATCATAACAAGTCAAGGATATATTTTACAGTGCAGTTACACTATACAGCCTGTCATTTATTGCATCCAACGTATATAAATACACATTCAATAATGTGTGAATTTCAGAAATGTTTAAAAATTGTAAAATTTAATTGACTAAATTCAATATATTTATTTAGATTTGCCTTCGAATTCGGCTAAAATTTCGCTTTGAATTTCAATTTAAAGGAACTTTTTCGAATCAACGGAACCATTTGTACACTGGAAGGTAGCGAATTAGACGCACTAAGCCAATTTTAGCTTCCAATTACGAATTAAAGGAGGCATTCGAATTAGAGGATGTTCGAATTAACGGAACTTTACTGTATACTGTAAAATAATTAAGGATAATAAGCGAGCAATCGCCTAGACACAAGGTGCACACTCTTCTACCCTAGTGCACAGTTTCATTCCTTGGGCTCGGAGAGCTTTTTATGGTCGAGATACAAGTTGGCTTGTTTGCCAGTGTGCCCGTCTTCATCAGCCTCCTCCACGATGTGGTCCACTTCCTTGTCCTCCTCGTCTTGGTCCTCCAAATGCAGCTGATACTTCTTGAGACTCAAATAGCGAGTAAGGGAAACTTGCTTCATGGCCATCACATTAATGCAATTGCCAAGCTTGACAGGGATGTCCGCTTGGACGGGAATCTCATAATCCCGATTGTCAATGGCCGAATTGTACTCGCGCTGAGTCTGATTCTTGGTAACTCGTTCCAAGCCAACCGAAGCAGTAGTAGACAAGGTAGGTGATTCCACCGGCAAAGTCAAACCTCGATCGGTGTCGGTCACGCTTGTTGAACTTACAGGTGAGTGAGGCGACTGCACAGTGCCTTGCTGCTTCATTGTGATAGGGAGTAGGGTGGCAGCTTGAGCAGTCGGACCGGTGCAGTACCAGTACAACCAGAACAAGAACGCGGCCAAAACGAGCAAAAGAATTCACCCAAGAAGGATCCAGTCAAGACGGTCTAGAGATTTTGGGTAAATATTACAGAAAGAAAACACAAATGAGCTACATACCTTGTGGGGGCCAACTCAGTGCAGACACAACCGTTGCAAACATAAGTTGACCGATTATCAACACCAAAAAGTGTTCCAGAATATCCATAAATGAGGAAGGAGTGTGGCCACACGTGCGATTACGAACAAATCAAAAAGGAAAATGACAAATAGCAATGTAAAACGAAAGAAGTAGAGTTAAAGTCGAATTCCAAAATCGAAATTTATTTTGTTCTATTGTAAAATTCCAATGATTAAAGTTACTACCAAATGTAAAGTAAGATAAATCATAAATCATTCAGACCAAACGGGTTTGGATCCAGTGAACCTAAATGCTCGAGGGAGCCCAGGTTAAAGAAGAAAATGAAATGAACCGTTTTTAGCGAGACGAAGTCGAAGTCTTATAGTTTGAAGAAAGAAAGAAACCACTGCACCCCCCAGAAACCAAACTTGGAATACAATTTCAGGTATTAGGACCTAATTAAATAATTAGGTAGAGGCATAAGCAGTGGCCCTCTATGCCCTCTAAAACGCCTCTACCTAATTGTTCTCCGATTGCAATCGTTATTGCTCACAAAGCAAATCAAATTTATCATTTACCATGACAACTTTTAACAATCTTTACAAGTCAAGGATATATTTAACCGTGCAGTTATACAATACAGCACGTCATTCAGCAATTCATCACATTCCAAATATTTATTGACCAAATTTATTACAAATAATTAAGACCTGTAGGCTAACTGGGTTAAAAAATGTAAAGTCGCTTTCGAAATGCAAAACCAATGTAAAAGAACACTAAATTCCAATTCGAAAAGTCTGTTCCACTGAATTCCGTAAAATGACTCACAAAATTGCCTTTTTTAATATGCAAAATAGGGATTGTTCTAAAAATGGGAGAACTGTCCTAGATCCTACTAGGACCCGCACGGTTCATAACAAGCTTTTAGCATGAAAACTACTGCCACTTATTGCAAAAAAAAATTAAATTCAAAATCGAAACAATCTTTTTCGTAGTAAGTAGAATAATTTAATACACGAATAAAGTGTGCAATAGAGTGACATTTCAAGTCACACAATCGTCACAAAGCATTTTCACTTCTTTCGCTTACGACCAGCTTGACCATGTTTGGCCTGATCGAGATAGAGGTTCGCCAGCTTGCCGGTATGGCCATCCTCGTGCTCGCCAAAGTCGTTCACCTTCTCGCGTTCCTTTTCGTTGAGAAACTTGCGCATGCTGTAATAGTTCGTGAGAGGGGACCGTTTGATCGCAGCCACTCCGTCACCCTTCACCATCTGTTCTCCCATGATCGGGACTCATTGCCGTGATCGAGCAAAGCCGAATCGATCTCCTGCTTTGGTTGCATCTTCTTCACGACTCGATAGGTGCCAACAGAAGATAGTAAAGCGCCAGAAGTGCCAGTGCTAGTGGTGCCAGTAGTACGCTCGCTCTTGGTGGCTGCACCCTTTGGCTCGAGTTGAGATTGCACTAATTCCGTCAGCTCGGCACGTATTGGGAGCAAAGGAGTCTGTGGCGGTGCCTGGCTAAGAACGTACCAGAAACAGTACTAGACCAGGAAGGCAACCAGCAGAAGAAGGAGAAAAAGACCTCCTAAGAACCACAAGAGAAGACTCGAGTCTAGTGATTTTGGGGAAAGATTACAGAGCGACAAGACAAATGAGATATATACCTTGAGATGGTCCACCGAGAGCAGACCAGGCCAAAACGAGAAACAACAGATTTGGAATTTTGGTAAAAAAAAAAGATAGGAAAATGACAAGCAGAAATGTAAAACGAGAAAAGTATAGTGAAAGTTAAATTCCAAACTCGAAATTCGTTTTTGTTCTAATGTATTTCATAACGTATTTTTGGTTACACATCAAAAATAGCGTATAACTTCCTATATTTACCAAACTATAAATTTAGCCTAGCAGAATGAGCAATTCGTTTAATTTAAAAGAATATGAGGTTAGTGAGATTGCTCGGTTTGGCTTTGGTTTGAACTGCCATTGCACATATAAGCTTGGGAAAATCATACTCTTAGGATTGTATTTTCTTTTGCCAATCCCATCAAAACACCATTCCTTGCAAACAGATCGATTAGGACAATTTTCAACATAAAAGACAATACGTTTCCCAGCATTACTGCCATTGCACATATAAGCTTGGGAAAATCATTTTTTTAGGATTGTATTTGCTTCAATGAAACTTACCAAAACCCCATTCTTTACAAACAGATCTTTTAGGACAATTTTCAACATAAAAGACAATACGTTTCCCAGCATTACTGCCATTGCACATATAAGCTTGGGAAAATCATTCTTTTAGGATTGTATTTGCTTCAATGAAACTTACCAAAACTCCATTCTTTACAAACAGATCTTTTAGGACAATTTTCAACATAAGTATTGTGGTTTGAGTATTGAAGTATTGGATGAAATATATCAAAATGTGTCAATTTTCAATATAAAAAGTATGCACAGATCGTTTGTATTACTAGAGGTTACGTAAAGCATGTACAGTCTATTTTCTTGTTGAGTGCATGGAATGGAAGTATTGTGGTTTGAGAAGTATTGGATGAAATATATCAAAATGTGTCAATTTTCAATATAAAAGTATGCACAGATCGTTTGTATTACTAGAGGTTACGTAAAGCATGTACAGTATTTTCTTGTTGAATGCATGGAATGGAAGGTTTGTAGTTTGAGTAGAATTGAATAAAATATATCAAAATGTGTAATCAAAAAATGAAAATATAAGGAATGGGAAAATTTGTATTAGTCTTTGGATCATATAGAGAGATGCAGTCGGTTGTTGAGCGTGTTAATTTTTGTAAAAGTTTTTAAAAGTGACCAAGAACAAACTGCCCAACACTGGAAACGTGTGAAGATTGATTTCTATAAGGAATGGGAAAATTTGTATTAGTCTTTGGATCATATAGAGAGAGAGGCAGTCGGTTGTTGAGCGTGTTAATTTTTGTAAAAGTTTTTAAAAGTGACCAAGAACAAACTGCCCAACACTGGAAACGTGTGAAGATTGATTTCTATAAGGAATGGGAAAATTTGTATTAGTCTTTGGATCATATAGAGAGAGAGGCAGTCGGTTGTTGAGCGTGTTAATTTTTTGTAAAA
Organism: Rhizoglyphus robini; assembly: GCA_023373905.1. Classification (NCBI taxonomy): domain Eukaryota; kingdom Metazoa; phylum Arthropoda; class Arachnida; order Sarcoptiformes; family Acaridae; genus Rhizoglyphus; species Rhizoglyphus robini. The sequence goes on along the minus strand of JAKIJQ010000031.1, from coordinate 733,886 downwards.
GTTTTTAAAAGTGACCAAGAACAAACTGCCCAACACTGGAAACGTGTGAAGATTGATTTCTATAAGGAATGGGAAAATTTGTATTAGTCTTTGGATCATATAGAGAGAGAGGCAGTCGGTTGTTGAGCGTGTTAATTTTTGTAAAAGTTTTTAAAAGTGACCAAGAACAAACTGCCCAACACTGGAAACGTGTGAAGATTGATTTCTATAAGGAATGGGAAAATTTGTATTAGTCTTTGGATCATATAGAGAGAGAGAGAGAGGCAGTCGGTTGTTGAGCGTGTTAATTTTTGTAAAAGTTTTTAAAAGTGACCAAGAACAAACTGCCCAACACTGGAAACGTGTGAAGATTGATTTCTATAAGGAATGGGAAAATTTGTATTAGTCTTTGGATCATATAGAGAGAGAGGCAGTCGGTTGTTGAGCGTGTTAATTTTTGTAAAAGTTTTTAAAAGTGACCAAGAACAAACTGCCCAACACTGGAAACGTGTGAAGATTGATTTCTATAAGGAATGGGAAAATTTGTATTAGTCTTTGGATCATATAGAGAGAGAGGCAGTCGGTTGTTGAGCGTGTTAATTTTTGTAAAAGTTTTTAAAAGTGACCAAGAACAAACTGCCCAACACTGGAAACGTGTGAAGATTGATTTCTATAAGGAATGGGAAAATTTGTATTAGTCTTTGAATCATATAGAGAGAGAGGCAGTCGGTTGTTGAGCGTGTTAATTTTTGTAAAAGTTTTTAAAAGTGACCAAGAACAAACTGCCCAACACTGGAAACGTGTGAAGATTGATTTCTATAAGGAATGGGAAAATTTGTATTAGTCTTTGGATCATATAGAGAGATGCAGTCGGTTGTTGAGCGTGTTAATTTTTGTAAAAGTTTTTAAAAGTGACCAAGAACAAACTGCCCAACACTGGAAACGTGTGAAGATTGATTTCTATAAGGAATGGGAAAATTTGTATTAGTCTTTGGATCATATAGAGAGAGAGGCAGTCGGTTGTTGAGCGTGTTAATTTTTTGTAAAAGTTTTTAAAAGTGACCAAGAACAAACTGCCCAACACTGGAAACGTGTGAAGATTGATTTCTATAAGGAATGGGAAAATTTGTATTAGTCTTTGAATCATATAGAGAGATGCAGTCGGTTGTTGAGCGTGTTAATTTTTGTAAAAGTTTTTAAAAGTGACCAAGAACAAACTGCCCAACACTGGAAACGTGTGAAGATTGATTTCTATAAGGAATGGGAAAATTTGTATTAGTCTTTGGATCATATAGAGAGAGAGGCAGTCGGTTGTTGAGCGTGTTAATTTTTGTAAAAGTTTTTAAAAGTGACCAAGAACAAACTGCCCAACACTGGAAACGTGTGAAGATTGATTTCTATAAGGAATGGGAAAATTTGTATTAGTCTTTGGATCATATAGAGAGAGGCAGTCGGTTGTTAAGCGTGTTAATTTTTGTAAAAGTTTTTAAAAGTGACCAAGAACAAACTGCCCAACACTGGAAACGTGTGAAGATTGATTTCTATAAGGAATGGGAAAATTTGTATTAGTCTTTGGATCATATAGAGAGAGGCAGTCGGTTGTTGAGAGTGTTAATTTTTGTAAAAGTTTTTAAAAGTGACCAAGAACAAACTGCCCAACACTGGAAACGTGTGAAGATTGATTTCTATAAGGAATGGGAAAATTTGTATTAGTCTTTGGATCTTATAGAGAGAGGCAGTCGGTTGTTGAGAATGTTAATTTTTGTAAAAGTTTTTTAAAAGTGACCAAGAACAAACTGCCCAACACTGGAAACGTGTGAAGATTGATTTCTATAAGGAATGGGAAAATTTGTATTAGTCTTTGGATCATATAGAGAGAGGCAGTCGGTTGTTGAGCGTGTTAATTTTTGTAAAAGTTTTTAAAAGTGACCAAGAACAAACTGCCCAACACTGGAAACGTGTGAAGATTGATTTCTATAAGGAATGGGAAAATTTGTATTAGTCTTTGGATCTTATAGAGAGAGGCAGTCGGTTGTTGAGAGTGTTAATTTTTGTAAAAGTTTTTTAAAAGTGACCAAGAACAAACTGCCTAAATCTAAGAATGCGTACAGAAAGTTTTGTCTGAGGTTTGAGAAAATTATATAAGGCAAACGATCTTAGAACGATATGCAGTCGGTTTCTTCAATTTTTCAATATTGAGGTAAATGTAACCTGAAATGCATTGAACAAATCATTGAATATATGAAGTGTTTGCTAGGTGTGGGCGTTTTGTTTGGTTTGAGCACAAAACACAAACCCAACAGAGGCACTCGTTCACGTCTGGAGTAATGTTGAGGTAAATGTAACTTGAATTGCAATGAACAAATTATTGAATATTGGAGGTGTTTGCTAAGTGTGGAAGGTAATTATTTCTAATGCAATTTTCAGGTGAAATAACCCACTACGTGTCCATCTAAGGTCTCAATTCTTAAAGAAGACTCAATGCAAGCATTCTCGGCTTTTGGCAGTTTGCTCTTGGTCACCTGCAAAAACTTTTGTGTCAATTTTCAGGTGAAACAACCAACTACGTGTCCGTCTAAATTCACAATCCTTAGACATTTTCTCCATTCCTTCTAGAAACACACTGCATACCTTGTGCCCCTTGGGCAGTTTGTTCTTGGTCACCTGCAAAAACTTTTGTGTCAATTTTCAGGTGAAACAACCAACTACGTGTCCGTCTAAATTCACAATCCTTAGACATTTTCTCCATTCCTTCTAGAAACACACTGCATACCTTGTGCCCCTTGGGCAGTTTGTTCTTGGTCACCTGCAAAAACTTTTGTGTCAATTTTCAGGTGAAATAACCGACTGCATCTCTCTATAATGTCGCTAGACATGAAGAATTTCCTCATTCCTTCCAGGAAACAAGCTGCAAGCTTTACCTGATTCAGGCAGTTTGTTCTTGTTCTCCTGCAAAAACATTTCTGACAATTTCGAGGCGGATAATTAGTCGGTTTGCTTTTACTTTTTCATTGAATTTATGATGGAACAAACAAGTTTGTTGTTTAAACTTTTCAATTTTGTAAGTAATGAGGGTTGTGGTAGGGTTGAGTAAATATTTCGTTGATGATCACTTGAACAGATCGTTTTTTATAACCTTTATGCCGTATAACACGTGAAGTATCTAATTGCCAATTTTCAAGAATTAAGTGTAAAGGGGTACCAATTGAAGAACGTCATTGATACGAAAAGCATGAATAAGCACCTACAAAGGTTTGGAGTGTAATATTTATCATGGATAAATCATATTGAAATTCCGAGTACATCGCTTTGGAAAAAGTTTTTCCTTACAGATGGCAAATTATTTATTTTCGAGGTACGCCCATCCGAGAACGGAACCACTTCGCCGTCTAATACGTGAAGTATCTAATTGCAAATTTTTATAAAATTAAAGGTAAAGTAATTCAAGTGGAAGAACGTAATTGATACCAATAGCATGACTTTGCACCCACAAAGGTATGGAGTGCAATATTTATCTGGTAAGATTTGTTAGTGTAGAGATACCGAGTGGGAGGATGTGATCCCGTTTGAATCCTAGTAAGAGTAAGAGAAGAATATAAGTGAATATTATAATATCTGGATGTTATGGCGGCGGTTATCTAGTCGGTTATCTCAATGGTTTATAATGAAAATTTTAAATTTACATCAAACCTCACAAATGGACAATTTGACTACTCTAGAGGTAGTGAAATATTGGAAATGAATTGTTTGATCAGTTTATCATCGAAAATTGGACAAATAATTTGCCATTCAAAATAAAACACAGTGAATTAATAGAAAAATATGAAATTTATTTAAAATAACATATAATTAAAATAAACGCGAAAATTAGACACTATCGTAAATATCATCTTGATTATATTCATAGGCATAAACGCTTTGCACAAGAAGAGCCAAACATCCGCTTACTGGATGATCTTGAAGCTGATTCTACCGTCCACCATTTCAATTTGACCAGATACGCGATTTTCCACGCATTGCAAAAATCGCATAGCATCATTTTGCGAACCATTCATCTTTTGGTAGATCAATTCACCACTTGCTAATTCGAAGCAAAATTTCCTCTCGGGCTTGTTGTACAAATGGACGGAACGTAACTGTGCCCATTGAACTTGATACTGATGCTGGGTTGAGTAGAGTGACTCATTAAAAGTCAGACCAAAATCATGCACAGTGACAAAAATTTCGGTGGCGTTTGTCAGGAATGCAGGCAACATGTTTTGCAGGTAAGCAAATAGTGGTGATAGATTCTCAAAATGATTTGAGTTGTGCGCAGAGACTGGCCCAAGTAGGGGCAAGTTGTCCTTATTTTAACCACAATCAACTTTATTGTTGTTGTCGTTGTTGGCAGAAAATTAAATTTACCAACTTGGATTCTGTTTGGAAATTGAATCAAAGCTATTGGTCTGAGATGGTATGACTTCCGAAAATTTTGACAAATAATGATTTCGAGCAGCTAAACTACGTATAAATTTCGAATATATTCGTATATACGGGTTTTACCCTATTTTTTTTGTTTGTTTTACATTTCGATATTTGTTCATTTGTAGTTCAACTATCTTTTTGTGACGTCCACCCTTCCAAATGGACCTACTTGTGTTGCAACATTTTTCACTGCATCCTTGACTATTGTAGTTGGTTTCATGGAAATCGGTCCCATGGTATGTATCTCACTTATCTTTTCTGTTCAATCCAAATTCTTTTTAGAATCGAATGTTGTCGAATTATACGACTAGTGTTACTAGTATTTTAAGCACGCTAAAAGTTCCACTCTTGAATGGTGAAAAGCGATCGATCTCTTTGAGAGCTTTCCAGAGGATGTCATGTCCCCTAAAACCAATGTCTTGTATCATCAAGTAGGAGGTGGTGCCGTGGGGGCATTGCGCCCTGTTCCACTCCATGGTCCGTTTGCACTTAAAAAGTTGTCAATTTCAATTTGGCCTTAGGGTTAGAGACGTGTAGGCCGACTTTTTAGTTCATGCCCGTTGGAAAGCTTCATGCCCGGAGTGTAAATAGTCGAATTTTAAATTAATAGATGAAAAACCCCCTATCGCCATCTAGTTTAGGACATTTTAGTTTTTTCAAAGCTGGCGGCCATTATCAAACCATAAAATAACGACTAATAATATGATCTTGACATCTTGCAACTGGTGTGCAAGACTTTTGACTCCTTATCATATGGATTTTATTGGCTTTATAATATGTCTGTTTATAATATACGTTGGATGCCATAAATGGCGTGCTGTATTGTGTAACTGCACTGATAAATATATCCTTGACTTGTTAAGATTGTTAAAAGTTGTCATGGTAAATGATAAATTTGATGTGCTATGTGAGCAATAACGATTGCAATCAGAGAACTAGCTCGATTTGTTAGTGCATCAAATGTGTCCGACTTTGTTGCTTGAAATTGACTTTTTGCAATTATCATTGTGTTAAGTGAGTATACTTCAAAAAATGAGCCTCAATCTTGACAACTTGTCAGACGAAAAATTCAACATTTTATTAATTGGAAATTGTGATTCGAAATTAAATTTCGTGAATTCAATTGCAAATTTATTGAAATTTTCATCTTTTGAAGAAGCTATTTCTGAAAATAATCAATTGATAAATGTTAATGAGTCTGCAAATGATTGTATCCAAGAGTGTGTTGTGAAAAGAACTGAACCTGTAGTTTATAATTTCATTTGCGACACTAAAATTGTTCGGGTTATGAATTCGAATGTAGATTTTGATGATAATTTTGACGATTTTTATGAAAGTTATAAATTCTTTGATAAAATTGAAAAATTTCACGGAATATTTATTTTGATGAAAAATATTCCGACGAACTTTGTTAATGGTTTGTGGCAATACCATAAAAGCGCAATAAACAATCTAGTATTTTGTTTCACTAATAATAACGAAAATCTATTTGAAGAACAAAATGCACCGAAATTTAATCGCCTAAAAATGAACTTGAAAAAAGATTTTTTAATTTCTCTAGTTCCACAAGAAAATGGTTTTTTCCTTGATAACGAAACAATGAAAACATTATTTAATCAAACTCAAAACCATAACCAAAATCAACTAAATAGCTACAGTGAAAGTTGGAAGCAAATGTCTAACACAATTCAAACAATGCTCAACTATGCTATAATGCAACAACCATACGAGTGTGAATATACTATTTTAATTTGGCAAGCTGAATTTTTAACTAGAATATATTCATTTATAATTGAATATTTTAAAGAAGATTCAAATTTTGCATTCAGAAAAAAATTTATTCAACAATTTTTTAACATTGACATATAACTCGGATAAAATCAATCATATGGTGAAATGTTTGGAAGAAAATGAAAATGAACTGAAAGAAATTGAGGATTATTGTGCACAATTGTATAGTCTAGTATGTGAATTTAGTTTGGTAAGTCATAATTTGTATACTACCGATTGTCCAAATAAATTATTAACTATATCGCTTACATTTTAAGTTTTCGCCATATCATTTTGAACAAGTGATAGAAAGTGACTTTGAAATATTCGAAAATAAAATATCCGACAAATATGAAGAATTGAATTTCAATTTCTTCAAAAAGGTGAAAAACATTTACAAGAGTAATAAATTAATCAATAACTTAGACATTATTAATGTAAAAAAACTATTTAATAAATTGAAAAACTTGAAATATTCAGGCGAATATTTCACAGAAGTAATATACGTATTGAAATCTAATGGAAAATTGAGAATCAAAACTATTAATTTTGATTTTTAACAAACAAAACGTTGAAACCATGTCGATTGAAAATGACAAATCTCAAATCAACAACGAAAAACTGGATCAAATTCAGAATTTACTATCGAAACTAATCGAACACAATTTACTTCAAGTGGAGATGAAAAATGAGACCGCCACAAAGTACGACTTCACCAATTCAACACTTGAAAATGTAATCTTCACGTGTGACAATTCGAGCAACACTATGCGAGATTTTATTGTTAGCAAACAAATTGAAAATGGAATGAAAGATTTTGACGTGAAACTTTTCCTCGACAACATTGACCAAATGATCAAAGTCAACATTCAACATTTGATTCCTGTCATGCAAGATTGCTCCCCTGTACAACAGATCATTGAAAACGAAATTGAAAAACAAATTCAAATGCCTAGTACTTCAAAGCAACAAAATTTTGTTGTTCAAAGTACAAATCTTTGCTTTGCACCCCTTAATAAGAATTTGAATCCTGAGGGTAAAATTGTATTGGACTCTGAAAAACTATTCACATTTGGAAAAATTCTTGAAAAACTAATTGAAAACAACTTGTTTCATATTAGTTTGAACAATCCAGATGATCCAAGCAGTCCAAATCACGATTTTTGTAGTGCAACTTTGGAAAACGTCAACTTTTTTATGCAATTCTGAATTTGATTTCATCAGAATGATCAACGGCGATAAGAATTTAAATATTTCTCAATCTGACCGAAAACATTACTTTGAAAACCTCAACCAACTGATCAAGTCCAACTTTGAACTACTTCTTCCCACCCTACAGAATTGCTTTCAATTGAGATTTATCATCAAAAAATGGAAATTACAAAATAACCAAATCGAACTCTGTGAAATTTACCATTAAAAAAATGAATAACAAATCAGCAAACAAACCAGACATTTTATCACAATTAAATTTAGCAACAAATTCTGATAAAGCGGAAGATCAGTCATCTGAAGATCACAATCGAAAAATTGATGAAATGATTGAGCAATTGAAGAAGATGAAAAAGTAGATTAGATATCAAAAAAATATTATTAACCTAGAAAAATTACAAATAATTGTGCTTACATTCGGTAATACAAAAAATTACAAAATAAAATAAAATAAAAAATGAATTGAATTCTTTGAAATTTTCCCTGTATATCAATTAATCAATCTTTCTTCTGTTTGATTGTTTACAATTCAATCAACACGTGCTTTATTGGCTACAAAAATTGGAAATCGATCCAAATTGTCTTCATATTTCTTCGGGACACTCGCCTATATATCACAATTCAAGAAAACAAAATTTTTCATTTTCTTATCAAGTTTTTTTTTACTCTTAGATTCAGTATGTTCTGAAGTTTCCAAATCACCCAATGACTACTCTGTACATGTTGTTTTTGACCGAGATACTGTTCCTGGAACATTGGATGGGTCAAATTTTTTTAATAAACGGTGAAATAGAGTCTGTGGATGTGACGAGTGGGTTACTGACTATTGTGGCAACCGCTCTTGCACACAGGGGAAATAAGGATACAAGGAGGTGAACGGCTTAGACGTTTACTAGCTCAAAGAGAGGTCACAGGTCACGCGGGACAGAAAGGTTATCTTGGGACTGAACTCAGCAGCAGCTGCAGCACAATAGTGGCGAAAGGCTCGCCTTTAAATAGCTGGTCTATGGCTTCGAGTTCGATCGTTCTGTTCGAACTTCCTGTTACGAGTTTGACTCGTGACAACTATTTCGAGGTCGGGGTATTCGAAAATGCTGACCATTTTGTGATTAGGCGTCAGAGTGCCACTAGTGGGCGCAATAAAATATTTGTTATCCCCCTTATCCCCCTTAAATTAATTTTATCCCCCCTTAGATTAATTTTAGGGGTGTTTGGAAAATGTCTGTGTGTGATTCCGTCCGTCCACAAATCGAATTATGTATCAATTAAAGAAAAACTCGAATAACTCAAAAACTATTGAACATAGAGAAATGAGATTAAAGACAAAAAGATTGTGCTAATTTTTTCCGATCGAATGGTGCAAGGCATGAACAGGTGAAAACAAAAAAGTAACGGAAAAATACAAAACAGACCAATGATTGTTGTGTAATTGTTGAGGAAACTGTAACAACAATGCAAATTTTTGGATTAGGTTAGGTGCCGTGTTATGATGGGTGTGGGTTAGGTTAGGTACCGTGTTAAAATGGGTTTTGAGGTTAGTTTAGGTGCCGTGTTAGGATGGGTTTTGAGGTTAGGATAGGTGCCGTGTTAGGATGGGTTTGGGTTAGGTTAGGTGCCGTGTTAGGATGGGTTTGGGTTAGGATAGGTGCCGTGTTAGGATGTGTTTTGGGGGTCGGTTAGGTTAGGTGCCGTGTTAAAATGGGTTTTGAGGTTAGTTTAGGTGCCGTGTTAAGATGGGTTTTGAGGTTAGGATAGGTGCCGTGTTAGGATGGGTTTGGGTTAGGTTAGGTGCCGTGTTAGGATGGGTTTTGAGGTTAGGTTAGGTGCCGTGTTAGGAATGGGTTTTGGGTTAGGTTAGGTGCCGTGTTAGAATGGGTGTGGGTTAGGTTAGGTGCCGTGTTAGAATGGGTTTTGGGTTAGGTTAGGCGCCGTGTTAGGATGGGTGTGGGTTAGGTTAGGTGCCGTTTTAAGATGGGTTTTGGGTTAGGTTAGGTGCAGTGTTAGGATGGGTGTGGGTTAGGTTAGGTGCCGTGTTAGGATGGGTTTTGAGGTTAGGATAGGTGCCGTGTTAGGATGGGTGTGGGTTAGGATAGGTGCCGTGTTAGGATGGGTTTTTTTTGTTGGCGCCGCTGGCAGCTTGCTGCCAGCGGTTTCTGTACAAGTCCCAAAAGGCAAAACGTCAGTTTTGCGGGACTTGATCCTTTGTAATTTAAATTAAAACGTTAAATTAAGACAGTGTAGTGTGTGGAGTATACGAGATGCGATACTACACCCAACTAATGCATTGACTTCCAATCGGAAGAGTGTTTGAACGAACGAGCTTTATTGAATCATCAAGTGAGATTGATACATCAAGTCGAGGTGTTGTTCTCTCGACTGATCAAATCCAACTGGCTGGTTGCAATGAGCAACTGGCCATTACATAGGATGTGTGTGTTGATAGTTAGTGAGTTAGTGACTGGATGCGTTCCGGTGAGATCGGAATGCACTGGTTTAATCTAGACGGAGTCCGATCGTGGGAAGCTGTCGTCAAGGCACGTACAGATCATTACGATGAATTTTTGTCAGTTACACTGTGTGGAATGTACGACAGAGGATGTTTACGTCTGGTTCGGACAGGCACCACAACAGTGAATTAATGGAAAAATATGAAGTTTATTTAAAATAACATATAATTTGCTGCATACTGGACCATTTTTGTTGGTTTCATGGAAATCAGTCTTATGGTATGATATCTCACTTATCTTATTTTTTAAGGATACCAACCCAAATTTTTAAAAAATTGAATGTTTCTTCTGTCCTTTGGATTATACTACCAGTATTACTAGTACACTTAGCAAGCCAAAAATTCCATTCTTAAGTGATGGAAAAGTAATCGATCACTTTGAGAGCGTTCCAGAGGATGTCATGGCCCCTAAAACCAATGTTCTCTATCAGCAAGTACGAGATGATGCCGTGGGGCATTGCGCCCTGTTACACTCGAGGGTCCGTTTGGACTTCAAAAGTTGTCGGGCAATTTGGATGAGAGTCAAGATGGTGTAAAACCTATGACCGCGTACATGAACCGCGATTTGACAACTAACAAATTCAAGGGCGAGCCCAAGCAGTGACCAAGGGCTCACATATGGCTTTGTGAGCAATTTATGACGTGTTCTAAAAACACTGTTCTTATCATTAAATTTTGCAATTCTTTCTAATAAGATTGTTTGATTTTGACTTCACTTTTTTACAATAGACTTGGAAGTTTTGCATGTATGATTAACCCATTGTAGCTTCTACGTTGCCAAATCACCATTCTCGTGAAAATGTCCCTGTTTGGGTTGCTCTTTTTTACTAACCAAAAGTGACATTCTATGAAAGCTTTCTTTGTAGATCCCAATTAGAAAAATTTTAACCTTTTGTATTAAAAATGTTGCAGGACACGAGAGACAGGAAATAACACTTGATGTTTATTCAACATAACAAGCATAACAAACTGAGCACAATGCAGGCCTTATATACAGCGAGAGAACGTTCGAGAAACGTCGTGAAGTTTTCGCTTCGAGAACCTTCTACTCGTTTCTAAACATAACACAAAACCGTCCACAGAGGACGTTACAGGACACTACCAAAACACAACACTTAACACACCCCCTGGTTTGGTACTGTCTGGAACGGAACTCCAAGCAGTTTGTCCGCATCTCGGGAGGCGCTCTTCGTCTTGGTTAGGCCATCGGCAAGTTGAGTCGCGGTCCCCGTCCAGTTGACATCGATGTAGCCCTTGAGGATGTAGTCCTGCAAGGCGTGCAATTTGGTGTCGATGTGTTTGGCCATCGAGTTGTTCTTCCGGTTGGTCGCCACTTGCATTGTGGGTTGGTTGTCCTCGTAGATCACAGTCGGGTACTTTACAGGGATGGACAATTCCTCCATTAGATTTTGCAGCCATAAGACCTCGTTAGTTGCTGCAGCCAGAGCGATGTATTCTGCTTCGGTGGTAGACGTACTCACCGTCTTTTGTTTCTTGCTAAACCAATGAATTGAGCTGCCACCAAGTCGGAACAGTGCTCCAGACTGAGATTTCCGATCACCACTCGGTGCAAAGTTAGCATCCGCGTAGGCTAGCAAATTGGAACCATCGAGATTTCCCAGGTGTAGCTTCTTGTGCTTGGTCGACCGAACGTAGTTGAGCACTTTCTTACAGTACTTGAATAATCGGTGACTCGGACGATGGAGATGTCTTGACAAGAGACTGACCACAGATGAGATGTCGGGCCTGGTCATGTTCGCAATGAAGAGCAAGCCGCCGATGATGCTTCGTACGGGCATTGATTCATCCACAGGGTCCTGGGTCAGGTCGATCTCTTCTAGTGCTGGCAATGACGAAGATTTCTTCGACTGAGAGATTCCGAATCGTTCAGTCAAGTCGTTGATGTACCCCTCCTGGGACATAGAGAGTTGTTCCATGTCTTGACTTCTCTCGAAATCAACTCCAAGAAAACGGCCAATAGGGCCCAAGTCGCGTACTTCAAGTAGTGCCTTTAACTGGTTCTTGATCTCCTCCATAGTTTTGAGGTCTTCAGTGAGGATCAAGATGTCATCAACGTAGACTAAGATATAGCTGACTTTAGACCCTTCTCTTCGTACATAGATGCACCTCTCTGACTTGGTTGGGTAGAAGCCCATCTCAGCTAGGATCGAGTTCATCCTTTCGAACCAGCATTTGGGCGCTTGCTTCAGACCATACAAGGATTTCCACAACTTCCAAACCTTGCCAGGCTCAGCATAACCAGGAGGTGGCTTAACGTAGATCTCTGTGTCAATGTAGCCATTGAGGAAAGCTGTTTTGATGTCAACTTGATGGACATGGAGTTTCTGTAATCCCGCGACAGTCAGTAGGAAACGGATCGAGGCAAATGATACGACAGGCGAGAAGGTTAGTTCATAGTCGATACCTTTCTTCTGGGAGAAACCTCTAGCCACCAGTCGAGCCTTGAATCGGTCGATGAGCCCATTCGCCTTCTTCTTGATATCGAACACCCACTTGGTGGTGATCGGTTTCTTCATTGGGTCTTCATCGACAACGTCAAACACCTGATGCTCCATCAGGGACTTGATTTCATCATTTGTGGCTCCTTGCCAGTAGTGAGCATAGTTCGGGTCGTTCATTGCTTCGTCATAAGTTGCGGGAACTTTCACCTCCTTGGCGTTAAGATGTTTCAACTCGGCAGCCAGACCAGTATAGTCCCATTCTCCGAATCGCTCGGGTGGGACTCCGATGTTACGTCGAGCTGACCTCCGCAACGCGGCAGGTTGTTCAATTTGGTTCTCAACCACCTCAGGTGGGTCATTCAGGGTCGGGTTGTCGACCACCGCTGGTGGGTCATTCTGGGCTTGGTCCGCTACCACCTCGGGTAGGTCATTCTCGGTTGGATTCGCAACCACCTCGGGTGGGCCATTCGGAATTTGGTTCGCTGCCACATCGAGTGGTTCATTCAGGATTGGGTCAATTACCACCGTTGTAGCAGGTTCCACTGTTTCTTCATAAAATCCACCTTTCTTTAATGTCCACACAGTCTTCGGTATTGTCGGCACCTCTGGAGGTACATTTACGACCGGTTGTGGGACCACAGGAGGCTCAACCGTAGGTTTGAAAACGCTTGATCCACCACCTTGATCGTCATCGTCTTCATCATTGTCATTAGCTGGGCTACCTCCACTACCATCATTTCCACCATGTTGCTGACCATCAGACGATGCCGTAGGGAAGACAGAAGAAGGATTCACACCCCCTGATTGGGGAATCACCACAATCATGTCCGTAATCAGCTCCTCCGGGAAGACGCAGGTTGATCGGCACGCTTCAGTCTCTTTGCAGTGGCACTCGGTGTCCGGTTCCTTCTTATCGCAGAACGGGAACACACCATCGATGATCTTCACGTTTCGTTCTGGAACGATGGCGCCGGTTTCTCGATTCAGGAGCAAATAGGCATCGGCATCGGGTGCGTATCCAACGAACACCATTTTCTCAGACGTTGGATCAAATTTGCCTCTCAAGTTCTTCTCATGGTGAATCCAACGGTAGGCGGCAGATCCAAAGACGTGCAGTTTCTTGATACCATCGTCCTTTCGAGGAAATAGGACTTTAAACGGGATCTGACCATCCAACGAGGCATGTGGCCAGCGATTAGCGAGGTATGCTGCAGTCTTCAGGGCCAATGGCCAATATCGGGCAGGCATACAGCTGTCAAACATCAAAGCCCGAGCAATGGTGACCACCTTTTGGATAGTTCTTTCAGCAGTTCCATTCTGCTGATGGCAGTAGGGCACAGAATGCTGGAGCTGGATTCCATGTTGAGCCAGGAACTCCCCGAAATAGCCAGCAAACTCCCCACCATTGTCACTGCGGACACTTTTGATTTTCCTATCAAGTTGGTTCTCGAACCGTAACTTGAATGTCCTGAAAGCGTCGAGTACTTCGGCTGAGGACTTCCCCTTCAGCAGGAACACCTCCACGTACTTGGAGAAATCGTCGATGAAGATGATGAAGTGGTTGCTTCCATCATAGCCGGTTTTTCGCATCTGTCCACACAGATCGGTGTGAACCAGTTCGAGAGGTTCCATTCCACGGTCCTCGGTTGAGCGGTACGGCAACTGGTGTAGCTTAGTCCTTAGGCAGGTTTCACAGTTCTCTGGGTGATTCCATTCCAGTTCTGGATACAATTTCCTCAGGGCGGCCAGTTTCTCCGCGCCTGGATGACCGAACTTGCTGTGCCAATCAGGTTTCTTGGTTATTAACGCGGAGTCATTCACTCGGCTCGCTTTGTCACCGGTATCAATGTACCTGTACAGATTGTTGATCATCTTGGCACGCAGGTACACTTGATTGTCTTTAAATACTATGGCTTCTCGTTTATCAAATAATACTTTAAACCCATTCGAGGTTAGCTGGCTGACGGATATCAGATTCTCTTCGAATGATGGCGCAACATGAACATTGGTGAGCTTCAGTTGACGAGATCCAGTGTGCAGAAACGTATCGCCGGCTCGGTAGATCTTGCAGATAGCTCCGTCTGCGAGTACCACCGAAGAATCGTTGATTTCTCGGATCTCAACCAGGTTCTGGTCACAGTTAGCATAGTTCTGAGTGGCTCCTGAGTCGAGTATCCAGGAGGCGAAAGCACGGGACACATACTGTTCAGTGGATTTATTAGATTTCTTAAAATCACTAACTACACGCTCACTACAGTCGGAGATGGCATGGCCAGGCTTGTGACAATAAAAGCAGGCTTTGTTGGCGATATCCTTGGTTCGTTGAGCTTCTTTTGCAGGGTCCATTCGAGGTTTCTTTGATCGGATGAAGAAAGCCGAGTTTTTCTGGTTCATCTTGCGGCACTTGTCCTTAATTTTATCCATGGCCTCATCGACTGAGTGGGTGCCATACGCGACGGTGTCCTTGAATGATGACCAGTCGGGACCATCGGGGAGGGAATCAGCAAGAAGACCAAGGTGCTTGTCACTGTCAAAAATAGCTCCACCACTACGGAGATTCTGGATTTTCTTCTCCACCAGGTCGAGATGCTCGCACACGGAATTGTCATCTAATTTGACCAGCTTGGTAGACTTAATGTCTTCCTCGATGCGAGACAATCGGGTGTAGCACATGGTTCCATACTTGGCTCGAAGATTCTGCATTGCTTCAAATGCCACAAATGATGAACCAAGGCTAGGCTGAAGTTTCTCTGGAACGGCCTTCAGGATCTTGCACATCGCCTGACGATTGACGGGATGATCCTGAGGATAGGCGCGGTTGATGGCATCAAGGAGGCCCTCTCTTTCAAGGGTAGTCGAGAGCATGAAAAACCAGGTGTTAAAGTTGAACTGGTCGAGCAAAGGAGTCGGATTGTCACCGACGACGCGGACATGGTTAACCGGCTGGTTACGGGCAGAGTCAGGGACGGGATACTGGTTGGCTGGAGCCAAGTCGGGATAACTGGCGGGAACGGGAACAGGACGGGAACGGAGGTACAGGATGTACAGGACCAAGACAGTGAGAACGATGATGGTGATCACAGTGGACACTTCTGGCAGGAGAGGACGGATGAGGTCCAGCAGGGCACAGACGAGGAACACGGGTAGAGACATCGTGCTGATAACGTGTTGCAGGACACGAGAGACAGGAAATAACACTTGATGTTTATTCAACATAACAAGCATAACAGACTGAGCACAATGCAGGCCTTATATACAGCGAGAGAACGTTCGAGAAACGTCGTGAAGTTTTCGCTTCGAGAACCTTCTACTCGTTTCTAAACATAACACAAAACCGTCCACAGAGGACGTTACAGGACACTACCAAAACACAACACTTAACAAAAAACACTTATTCTTAGTATTACATTTGTTGATTTTTATGTTTCCAAAGGTTTATTTTTTGTTCTAATTATTGCCTACTTAATAATTAAAATGTTGTTAAAACTGTTTAAATAATCTCTGTATTCACATGTTTGCATTGTTTTGTTAAATTATTTTCATTTCGGTGGAACGGGCTTTGGTCCTGGTCTTGGATTTGGTATCTTAGGTCCTTTAGGCTTCTTAAAATCGTCAATGCTACGGTCGACACGAACAATTGCAGGATCATTTTGGGCAAGAACCGATCTAAGTGGCACTGCTTCCACCGATGGCATCAATTGCACTATTATATTGAGGTAAATAAAAAGGTGTGAATTAATTTAATGATTAAGAAACTGACAAAATGAGGTATTACCCAACAAAATCAACGAACAAATAGACAACAAGCTAAAAAGTGAAATTATCTTCATTTTTTTGGTTACTTTAATGAAAATATTGTTCATGTTTGGAGTGTGTTTTGATTTTATACGAATTTTGTATCGAACATGTTTTGCGATCAACACTTTGATTGTCAACTTCTATGACCAACCGCAATAGCAGTATAGAACAATATCTGAGGGTTTAATTAATTTAGATAGATTTTGAAGTGTCAGGTGCTTCATACTTTTGCTTTTCCATGTAGTACGGATTCAGTACTATTTCGTATTAAGGAAGAAAAAACAAAATTTTATCACTAACCACCATATGTGAAATATCAGCCCAACATATGTGACAGCCAGCAAATTGTGGCCTCAGTGTGAGGTCGATTGCAGTACATCATAAGGGAAATGAATCATGATCGAAAGTTGGGATCAAGGATGACGCAATTCATTGCAAATTAGAACGAGAATTCTCTATCGGATTCTATTGATTTATTAAGATTTTTATGATTTTTTAGATTTCTTACAATATCAAGAAAAAATTTCTGGAAATCTAGAATTCCAATTGGATCAATGAGTTTATTTGTGCTTCTATTATGCCCAAGATAGCTAGGATCAGTCGTTTAGGGAAATTAAATTAGCAATGAAAACGCAACCGTAGCTAGTACAAGTAAGATAACTGATTTCATTATGACATTTACAATTTAATGCAATCACTGCAAAGGGTATGTTTGTCATCGTTACCTAGACGGAGTGATAATTTTATTTGTGTAAACAACGGCTTAATTGATAATACTATTGATAAATATTGACGAACGGAGTAGCATACTGCAATATACAATACTATCCAATTTTCCGCTTGCCTTAAATTGCAACCTGAATGACATTTTCTATAGATAAAAAAAATATTAAATCCATCATAAAATAAATTATTCTATTTTACTTTACCCACCAACATCGATCATGTTTGATTCACTGAACGATTTACTGCAACAAATTATGGTGATTGTGTTGATTTTACTGATCGTCACGATTGTATTGAGAAATTTGTCAGACGAAGCAATTCCAGTAAACAGAAATACAGAATTCATTGAAGATCAAGTAGACGGAACATTAGACGACCCAAACTGTGCAAATGATATGATCGATGACGGTGTAAAAGATGATCTTGATTGGGATACGGACTCAACTGATTCGACCACCGATTCGGAAGTAATCGAACACGAAATGCAACCAAAACAACAGAGAAAATCCAATTTTTCGGTTCCGCTTTCAAAAAAATGTGCAGATTTGGTAGGGGGAAATATCGGGTAAGATTGCATATATCTGTTGGTTTGATTGGTAATACAGAATATCCTAACGAATTTTTTGTTAAATAGTTTTCTGACTCGAAGCAGAGTTCGATCAAACATGATCCTGGTAACGAACTTACTAACTGACACATTTCACGATACTTTTTTTGCAGATCGAATTGATTTACTTAGCTATACATCAAATGGAAAAACTATTTATAGGAAATGATTACCTTTGACCTGATGATATTTGTCAATGTTTAATAAAAACAATTTATTTCAAATACAACAACAAAGCAATATTTCAGTCCAGTTAGCCTATCTATACATTTATTAGTTTTGGTTTTGATCCTGTTTTGCGCTTAAAGATCATCGCGTTTAAGGCTTTTATTTCGGTGGCACAGGGCTAGGTCCTGGTTGCGGATTTGGTCTCGGATAAGGATTTCCCCTTTTCTTATATTTGTGACCGTTTTCATCAGTCAACCAGTCACGTGCGACACGAATAATAGCTTGATCATCATTTTGGGTAGACAGAACTTTTCCGAATGGCACCACTGCTTCCACCGATGGGGTCCATTTCACTATTATATTTAGGGTAAAAAGTTGTGTTAATTTGTTAGATTAAAAAACCATAAAATGAAATTACCCAACAAAATCAATGAAAAAACGGTGAGCAAACTTAACAGTGAAATGGTCTTCATTTTGTCATACAATTATGAAGATTATTCAATGTTTTGTGTGTTTTTCAATTTGCTATTTATTGTGATTTGAACTGGTTGTTTTTAACAAAATATTTTGATTGACGCTTTCTATGACGTCTGTAAATGACTCATAGAAATGCACTAACATTTACAGACCACATGTTTTCATTATAAATAGAACAGATGGTTAAATTCAGGCGCATCTTTAAAGTACGCTTTTGTAATACGGAAGCAAACAAAATTTGATAGCCAAACGAACACATGTGAATCCGTTAACTATTCCATTACATGTCAATCGTATAACAGCAAAAATGGATTTAAAAAATCAGGCTTTAATATTTGCATTTTGAGGTCATTTACAGTACATAATTAAATAGAAATACGGATTTTGAAATATAGATATTATGTAAAATAAAAGATGAATTCGAAGAGGTTTACAATAAGTTTTCGAATTCGATTTTGGTTTTTGCTGGACAATAAAAATGGTTGGTTTTTTTTTTTCGATTTCGATTTTAGTTTCTTTTCCCCCTGTGCTCTACGTTTCTCAAGTTTCTCCTGTCTCCCTCCCTCCCTCTCCTTCTCGTCTCTCGTGTACATGGGCAAGAAAGGTTTCAGTACCGAGAACTGTTGCACCGAGCGTGGCATGTGGTGGACGGTGACCGTCTTCAAGGTGCTCATCTGCCTAATGGTCCTACTCACGGTCATCTGTACCATCATCCATTTGGTGTATCTGTTCAAGTACGACAACAAGAAAGCCATAACCAAAAAGCACGGTCCCACCTCCTACGGCATCCTGGTCGCGGTCTGTTTCCTCGTTCTGCTCGCTCAGATGGCTCTACTGGCGACACTCGTGCTCGAGCACTTCTGTGGACTGGTGGTCACCCTCATGGTGTTGGCCGTCTGCTTTGGCTTTCGCATCTATAGCATCAGCAATGAGGGCGATCCCAAGGCCACTGCAAACAAGGCCTCCTTCGGATTTGAGCTTTTCGAAATGATTCTACTCAGCAGCTATTGCATTCTACTGTGGTGTGCTAACAAGGACAAGGACCCTAAGGACAAGACAGGAAAAGCCTGAATATTATTATTATTCCATATATGGATTGATAGTTTGTCATTATAATTTACATTATTAAAATTATTATTATACGCATGCGTGTATGCATTATTGTATCGATCAATCAGATTGCGCTGCGCTATGACAATTTATCTTTTTATTAAAATTCATATTTTTTTAAATTGTTTTTTGGAAAAAGATTGTTAAGCTTAGGTAAGTTAGGGTTCGTTTAGGACTGGGTTTAGGTTAGGTTATTAGGATTAGGTAAGTTAGGAGTTATTTAGGATTGGGATTAGGTTAGATTGTAAGGGTTGTAAGGATACTTAGGTAAGTTGGGGATTGTTTAGAACTGGGTTTTGGACTACACATCATGGGTATTTTTTAAGCCCAAGGTGTACCTATTATAAGATATTGCCTGGATTAAAATTTAGCACCCCCAGGGCTCGTTTATTCTGTGTCAAGACCAACACTGCTAATTGACTCAACAGAACTATGAACAATCGCTTTATGTTTCACAACAATATGATCAATGGCAATACAAAATAATCCAACGAGGACTCATGGAGCCCTCCCTCGAATCTTTGCATTCTACTTTCTGAACTCTCTAGCCATATCCTTCAATTTTAAACTTTTGACGTTATCACCATCATGTATTATATGTTATTTCCGCTTTTTCGTCAATGCTTCCAATTACACCCTGGCAATTGGAACGTACGACAATCCTGACGATATTGAGATTGTCTTTCCAGATGGAAATGAAGATTTGAAACGATTTAAATCCAACGCGAAGACATGTGGAATCAAGCTAATGAAAGTTAATGTTCTCGCTCAAAATGATCAAGAAGTGGAGTACAAGATCCGAAACTTTGATCATTCAGCAAGCCTGATTGGGAATGTAAATGTACTGCCCACAATTGAGGAATGAGGAATTGGTAACTAGCGAATTATGCTCTCATTTATAATCGTGTGCTTTTTCTATATATTCTAGTTTTATTTCAATATATTTTCATATATTACATTGTTCAATAAAGTTTATATTTCTCTTAACCTCGCGTTTTTCTTCGATTTTTAATTCTTTGATTTTTTGATAAGTCAAAACTGTTATCGACAATTCCTGGAATTACCCTACTAATTACCATTTAGCTAGTAATAAATTCTGGACACAATTATTTTGGTGATTCATTACCCAAATTAGCGAATTCAAATTTCTCAATTGTCAAGAATAATTCAATAAATTCATTAAGATCCAATAAACTAAATTTCAACAATCAATTTGCACAATAATACTGCCACTGGGCATTCAAAACAAGCTCAAGCTTTCGTGTTGAAGGGTATGTTCACTTGCGCTTTCACCATTGCCAATTCGTGTAATTCCACCATTTTTATCTCCGTCTTACATTTCCGATCTCCTTATCAAGCCAATATGTCACAGTCCTACGATTACAGCTTCATTGGATACGGGGACTATCTCGTATACAAGAGCCGTCACCTGATGACTGGTGAATTTGTGTCAAACGCGGTCAGATGGACCGAAATCAAGCACATACGCCTGAACGTAAACTCGGACCCCATCAATCTGTCAATAAGCGCCAAGTCCGAGAAGCTCAATTTCCCAATGAAAGATATGGGAAATTTTGAGCACTTTGTCGAAGAAGCGGCCAAAGCTGGTGTCACTCTGGTTCAAGAAGCGTCCAAGCATGAAGGAGTGATAAAGTTCAAGCCTGAAATCGGTTTGAGCGCTCATATTTCCCATACTGGAACATGGGAATTGGGTTACCAAGGAGAATGAGACTTTGTGAGCATTCCTAACGAATTTTACGATTCGAAATTCTGTTTGTTTTTTATTTGTTTTGTTATGTAAATTATTAAATAAATTATTTCTCTTAAAAATGCTTTGATTATTTTAATTTAGAATCTTTTAGTGGGCTAGTAAAATTGTACAAAATACAAAACAAAACGAGAATTAAAATTTAATAAATGCAATAATAAATTAGTAGAATTTTGGGTAGAAATTTCATAGCCCCGAAATCTTGTTGCGTCACTTGTTTGTATCGTCGAGTGCTTGTAACCTCTTGTGGGCCACCTTGTCTTGTCCCATCTATCGTCGTCTACTACTTCTGCGTCGTCCATTACTCGAAGCATCACTGACCGCGACCGCAGTGCAATAGCCACAGCAGCACAGCACAATCGCAATGATGATACAGGGCGAGCAGGTGACCAGAATTATGAGAATCATCACAAACACGAAAGCCACCATAGACATGCCCCACATCCCACCTGCGGCAACCGCCGCGTCGTGTTCATTTTTGTTGAAATCGTTGTTGAAATCACGCAGACCAGCTTGTTGACGGGTAAAGTTGGTTCTATTGGTGGCGACCAGAATAGCGGACTTGTTCATCGGGGCACTCGAGGACGGAGTGGAGATGGGAGAAGCGGCGCCACCGTGCGTGGAAGAGATTGCAACCAGAACGGTCCACAGGAGGAGGACAAAGGCGAGCTTGAGAGTAGCCATTTAGAAATAGAAATGAGAAAAAACGAGTTGTGCTAACGATAAAGTAGTAAGACAAAATAGAAAACAAAAATCGAACGTTCGTTCGTTTCTAATACACGTTTAGTAACTAAATCTGCTTTAGTTCGTTTTCGCGCAAAACATTAAAGATTTAGTGTTTACAATTAAAAAACGATTTATTAAATAAAGAATATATTCATCAATATTCAAGAAGCCACAGTTTTAAGTCTCGAAGCTCGAACAACCAAATTCATTACAACATAACCTAGACTAAACAACACAGTACCAAAAATAATCAAAGGGGACAATATTGCGAGAATGCCCAAAATAAAGATGAAAAAGTATATTCCGAAAGAGAATTTTGAAGTAATCTTCATATCATCTTGATCCAAATCGAACTTGGATTCTCTCATCGGGACAGGGGACAAAAGTTCCGAAGTAAAGAGGAGATTCAGACAACTTGATGAGACAATCATCATAGAAATGATCCACAACAAAACAAGATTTTTGAAAAGCGTAAAAATTGTCATTTTGAGTTTTAAAAATCAATTAAACTGTCAATTTTTTTACATTCACA
The DNA here is from genome assembly GCA_023373905.1 of Rhizoglyphus robini. Lineage (NCBI taxonomy): Eukaryota > Metazoa > Arthropoda > Arachnida > Sarcoptiformes > Acaridae > Rhizoglyphus > Rhizoglyphus robini. The sequence goes on along the minus strand of JAKIJQ010000031.1, from coordinate 711,581 downwards.
TAGATTTAAATGTAATGTCAATGTACTTTATAATCGTATTAGCAAATGCATTTTGGTTACGATTTTAACACTTTCAAAAAAGGAAATTGCATACATCCTGTCAGCACTTTTTTGTTCATAAATCAGTAAATAGATTTAAAATTAAATTTTTTATCAATTAAATGCTAAATTTGAATTTACAAATACATATGTATTTTTTTAAAAAATAATAATATTTATTTGATAAAATATAAATTGTCTAATTAAATTCGTGAACAAAATATGGATTTTTCTTGTGATTGATTATGATGAATACGAACGCAGTAGGAGGTTCGAAAAACTTTAGAATTTGTTTTTGGTTTTGCAAAGTGATCAAAAAGGTTGTGCTTTTCGATTTCGATTTCATATTTTCTTGTTTCTATTTGCCCAGCGCTCTACGTTTCTCAAGTTTCTCCGGTCCATCCCTCTCCTTTTTGTTCTTCTCGTGTGCCATGGCAAGTTCCAGGAAAGGTGGCGGTAGTGGCTCCGACAGCGCCAACTGTTGCATGGGCTGGATCATCACCGTCTTCAAGGTTGTCCTCTGCCTAATGGTTCTACTCACCGTAATCTGTACGATCATCCTTCTGGTGCATCTGTTCACGACCGAGAACAAGGACGACCTGATCGCCAAGCACGGCTCAACCGCCTACTGGCTCACGGTGGCCGTCTGTTTTTTTGTTCTGCTCACTCAAATCCTACTGCTGGTGATGCTCGCCAAGGAGCAACTCTGTGGACTGGTGGTCACTTTTGCGGTTATGGCCTTCTTCTTTGGCTTTCGCATTTATAGTGTGAGCAAGAGTGGCGAACATGCGTCCGCAAACAAGACCTCCTTCGTGTTTGAGTGTGTCGAACTGATTCTACTCGGCTGCTACTGCATTATACTGTGCTTTGCTAACTAAAGGACCCAAGGACCCATGTGAGACCTAACCTGTACATATTATCATTATTCCAAGTATGGATAATAGTCTTTGTCATTATAATTTACAATTTACAATATTATTAAAATTATTATACGCATGCGCTTATTGTTATTTACATCTCACATTGTCAGAGGATATTTGCGAATCTGTCATTTTGAGATTTTTTACTGATTTTGTAGTCAAACTTTAAAATGCTATGTTTTTTAAAAATTTCGGTTTTTGCCTAGTCAATTCACAATTTGACTAGTCATTAGAGCGGTCCTTGGTGAGGCCATGTCTTATTTTCTAAAAAGCCTGGGTGCCAAACGCTCCCATGTGATACCAAAAGAGATTCCCGCGCCATGAGCGAACCATATGTTGCAACATGAACTAGCATATCTAGCTCAAAATTTCAAGCTTTAATGACGGGTGTTTCGAGTGCTTTTTGGATGAGTATTGATGAGTAGCAGAGAGATCCACATGAGCTTCCCGCGGGGCCAGAGAATCCCAGTTCGCAATAGCGGGAACCAAACAACGGAGTGAGATAGGGTCAGCAGAAGTGCGATTGCACTCGACACATTTGGTTCAACTTGAGACCCACGGCATCAGCGTTAATCCAGGTGAAAGAGTTCTAGAGAGTAGAGTAACGCGCCAGCATTGATACAATAAGCCAAAGCTGAACAAGCACAAAAAGTGTACTTACAATGCCCATAGGAATAACCACCAGATAACGTCCGGTAATGCCAGTTGAGTTCAAAGCAAATGCGTGCATCACGCGATTTCCAAAGTAGAGCTCGATGCATGGTCTTGGAAGAAGACCAACTTGTCCAAGGCCACTTGATTCAGTGCATGAAGAGGCTTGTCCTTGGACACAACGTGTTGGTACATCGTGGACAACTCGAATGGTCTAATCTGAGAGTACAAGTTGCGGATCAAGTTTTTGGTCTTGTCGAATTATGATTGAATGTGAATTATGATGTTGAATTTGAACGGAGCAGGGACTTCGAAAAGTTTTCGAATTTTTTTGCTTTGCTGAATGATCAAAAGGTTCGGCTTTTTGATTTCGATTTCATATTTTCTAGTTTCTCTTCCTGTTCGTGCTCTGCCTTTCTCAAGTTTTTCCTCGTCGCCCTCTCTTGCCATCCTCTCTTTTTGTTCTTCTCTCGTACATGGCCTCAGGCTACACTCGAGGTACTAGCCGCAAGACCAGTGGCAAGTCCGCCCGAGCCGACTGTTGCATGTGGTGGATCGTCACCGGCTTCAAGGTGATCCTTTGCCTAATGGTCCTACTCACGGCCATCTCCACCATCATTCATCTGGTGCATCTGTTCAAGCCCGAATTCGAGCAGGACTACATCACCCATCACGGCTCAACCGCCTACTGGATCCTGGTGGCTGTCTCGTTCTTTGTTCTGTTCAATCAGATCCTACTGCTGGTGATGCTCGCCAAGGAGCAACTCTGTGGACTGGTGATCACCCTCGTCATTATGGCCGCCGTCTTTGCCTTTCGCATTTATGGCATCACCATTCGGATGAAAGGCGATGACAAGGACGATACCGCAAACAAGACCTCCTTCGGATTTGACTGTCTCGAACTGATTCTACTCGGCTGTTACTGCATTATACTGTGCTTTGCTAGGTAAAGTTGGACCCAAGTGAGGACCTAACCTGCATATTATTATTCCAAATATGGATAGTAATAATTTGTCATAATTTACATTATTATTAAAATTGTTATTATACGCATGCGCTAATTTTAGTATCAACCAATCAGATTGCTCTGTTAAAGCAATTTATCTTTTTACATATATTTGAAAATGTCATGTTTTTTTGCTATACATGACGAAGCTTTTATTTTTCTATACATTACGCGTCTTTTAAGTTTCCGATTCGTTTTCGATTGCGATTTTCGAAAGTTTAAGTAACTTTTTACAAAGTTTACTCATTCTATTACTTCTCCCTCAACTTTTATCTTTGACCCTTTCCCCTCAAGAATGTCTCGTTCTTATTCATCATCCTCTACCTCTTCTTCCCGTAGCGACTGTTGCATGAAAGCCCTGGTCCTCATATTCAAGCTCATACTCGGTGGCCTCGTAATCGCCAAGCTCGTCTTCACCATCATCGATCTGCTCCATCTCATCAAAATGAAGCAAGACTACATCGAACGTAATGGCGCCCTAGACTACTACATCTCACTACTTTTCCTTGGCTTTGCGATCCTGAATCTACTCGCACTGGTACTGCTGATTGTGCTCGAACGAGCGTGTGGCCTACTCTGGAACCTTGCGTACATGGTGGTGAATCTCGCCTGGGAGGTGCATGTCAAGACAAGGGCTGGTGAATATGGCGACTATGTTCACACGGTGGGATTTGTCTTTCATGTGGTGCTGTGCATTTTGCTAGGCTGTTACATTATACTGATTTGGTGTAAATGATGGATTTGATTTTTAATAATAAAAGGAAATTTTTGTCTAAAAGGGTCGATTTTGATTTGTGGTGTTTTGATGGTTTTGCGTATGTAGGTGATTAGGCGATTAAGGCGGGACGCGATACTTCAAACATATGTGAATGACCTATTTACCGATTTTTGTCTATTATAGCTTAAAATAAAGGTAAACGTATGATCTTAAAAATTGACAATCTGAAATTTTTTATTTGGAGCTAACTAAGAAAATCCATCCATAAATGTAAACAATAACAATGTTTTTTTTTGCTACTTGAAGTTGCCTGAATCACTCTCACTGTTTAATGTAATAAATTATAAAAATTTCAGATCGTCAATTTTCAAGATCATACGTTTACCTTTATTTTAAGCTATAATAGACAAAAATCGGTAAATGGGTTCCGGAGAAAAAGGTACAAACACAAAGGCCACTATTTTACACTAATATGTGAAGGGGTCATTCACATATGTTTGAAGTATCGCGTCCCGCCTTAAGTAAAAAAAAAGTTCAACATCAGCTTTTTAACACGATTTTATTATTTGACATCAAACAGTTAAAGTGTCTCTTTGTGTCATAGTGTAAAGATGTCCTGTAAGGGTCTCACAAGTGAGAAGTCAAAAGCTTTTGCATGAAAGTTTTGTCTTTTGGAGACTTGTCCTTGGTCGTAGCTACTTTGGTTTTGTCTTTGGAATCGTCGTCTTTCGTAGGTTCGGGCGCTTTTCCTGAAAGAGACAACGGTTTCTTGTCGCCTTTCTTCATCGTCTTGTTTGAGGACGAAGATTTGGATTTGGACTTTTCGGCTTTGGCGGATTTGTCTTTCTTGTGCTTCTTCGACTTGGACTTTTCTTTCTTTTTGGAGGACTTGGATGAAGGCGACTTTTCTCCGTCATTCTTTTTGCTGTTCTTTTTCGATTTTGGCGGCTTTTCGGTTCCATCCTCGGCCACAGATGGAGCCTTCTTTGGCTTCTTGGACTTGGAGTGAGACTTTTCTTTTTTGTCCTTCTTCTTGGACGAGATGGAGGAAGATTTCTTTTCCTTGGTTTCGTTGCCTTTTTCTTTGTTCTCAGACTTGTCCTTAGGGTCCTCTGACTTGTCACTAGAGGTCTTTGACTTTTCCTTTTTGTCCTTCTTCTTGGACAAAGACGAAGACACAGACTTTTCGGATGTACTCTTCTTCTTGTCCTTGTCCTTCTTGTGTTTCTTGTGGCTCTTTTTCGACTTTTCGGACCCAGAAGTGTTGGACTTTTCTTTCTTTTTGGTTGTCTTGAAAGAAGATGCGGTGGTAGAAGTACTGGAAGCAGACGTCTTGTCCTCTACTTTGTCCTTGTTTTCGCCTTTGTTCTCCTGTTTACCGAACACCTTTGACCACCATGACTTGTCATTAGGGTCCTTTTCTTTGTTCTTTTTACTCTTGGACGAACTTTTACTCTTCTTCTTGTCCTTGGCTTTCTTTTTGTCCTTCTTGTGGCTCTTTTTCGATTTGTCGCTCCTCACAGAAGACCTTTCTCTCTTCCTGGAAAGGGAAGACGACCGTTTCACCACCTTTTCCTTGCTTCCACCACCGTCAGCGTCATCTTTACCGTTACGACTTTTAGTGAGTATCGACCACCAGGACTCGCTTTCGCCCTTCTTCTTCTTACGTTCAGGGGACACGTCACCGTCATCATCTTCATCGTCTTCTTCGTCGACCACCTTTGGTTTACCACAACAGTTACACATCAGGACGGGACCCTGGAGGAAGAGGGGCCGGGAGTAACAACAAGAAGGAACCAAAAGGAAGGGAGGACGATCTTGGTAGTGAGGTAGTGAGTTACAAAGGCAAAGTTATTTAGAAAGAGAAAAGTAGAACGACTGCAAACAAACGAATGTGGTCAAAAATTTATAGAGATAGGTTTGTTCCAAAAAGGTTATTCGAAAGAAAATTTCGATTTCGAATCCCAAAAACAAAAAACCAAAAACCAAAAACCAAAAACCAAAAATCAAAAATGTTTTTTGAAAATTATAAATTTTACCAAATTAATTTATGATTCAATAAAATTAAAATTTTGTCGCATTTGTTTGCATTCTTGAATCTTTGATTTTTGTAATTCAATTAGGTACATTCAATTAATTACGTAATTAAGTAATGTCCTTGTTGGTGATTTTCAACAATTGGGCAAGATGGAGTTAAGAATCGTGATAGGAGTTTTTAATCAGCATTGAAAGCGACTTGAATACTGCGAATTCGTTTCAAAGTTTGCTCTCTAAGCTTTTCAATTCTGTTTGACGCACCCGTCCTCCTGTCATCTTTGATCCCAGTTTTACCCAACTCCACAATGACCAATTTCCAGTTATCGGTCTCGGTAATATTGGAAACATTTGCTTTGTAAACTCTATGTTCCAATGCTTTGCATCGGTCAAAAGCATTGAAGACTTCCTGCAAGTGGAATTGGATGGCTCAAATGAAGAACATGGATTCCTTTACTTGGTACAGGAAGAATTGCGACGCATGAAGAAGGAAAAAGATGCGATTTGGCTCAAGGAAGAGCTGTTGTACTATATCTACTTCCAGATATTCGACAAGAAGTACAACAGTCAGCAAGACATCAGCGAGCTGATAATGGAATTCTTTGAGCACTTGAAACAAGTGGCGCCACATGTCTACTTCAACTTTGGCGTTATGGCTACAAACTCCTGCCCTGATGTACCCAACATGAACTACACGCTGAATCTCAGTGTCTCGCCGGACGAAAGCTCAATCGACATTGGCGAGAAGCTTTCCAATGCCGTATTCCTTGAATACGATCAAGTGTGCACCTGTGGCCAACAAGACCGAGTACACTTCTATGGAGAAGTTCCCAAGTGCCTGATCATCACAGTGCACAAAATTGCTGGCTACGACCGGGTGAAAGAGTGCGAAATCATCCGTCGAGACGTACAGATCAAGTGCCAGCCAACACTTCGTATCAATGGACAGGAATACGAGATGAAGTCTGCTGTCCAATACGTTGGAAGTACCGGAAAGGGTGGTGGCATTGGCAAGGGCCTTCGAAAACTCCTGTGCATCCCCAAGAAATCGTACAAAAAATTGAATGACGACGAGCTTACAAGGAATAAATTGCAAGAGTACCAAAGAGCTGCTGCTGATGAATCTGTGAATTCAAGCCCGCCCAAGTCCGAGCCTATGCTTGAAGCTGAAAGCACTCCTCCGAACCATTTCAAGTATTCAAGTCCAATCCTCAAGTCCTCACAAGTCCAGTTCCGCTCAAGTGCCCGAAATTTGCCTCACATGAACAACCTTTCGGGACACTACACGAGCTACGTTAAACGGGGCGATGACTTTTTCTACATAAGTGATGATGACGTGAATCAGACTTCTGTAGTCCATACAGGCGATCTAAGCGTTCTTTTCTATGAACGAAAGTAGTGGTTTTATTTTTGATTTATTTGTTTTTGTTTATTTGAATAAAATTTTCTCTTTCTTGTGTACAACTTTATTTTTGTATAATGCTACAATTTTAAATCTTAGTAAATAAAAAATCTATTGAAAACATTGAAAACTGAAAATAGTATTCGTAATAAACTTGAATTCAAAGGTAAATTTGACATCTAACTTTGTCAAATTGAATTTAATCTTGGATCTTTGATTATTGGAAATCAATTCTTATAGATTCAATTAAGTATCTTAGTTGGAATCCTCAACAATTGGGTAAGATGGAGTTAAGATTCGGGCCTTTTGGCCCTATGATAGCACTTTTTCTTCAGCATCGAAGGCGACTTGAATACTGCGAACTTGTTTCAAAGTTATTTCACTGCTTTTCCAACTGTTTGAACCCCCGTCTTGTCATTCGTACCACCATACCCTTGACTCTTACTGCTTTCTCTACAATCATGACTGCCACCCCTGTCATTGGTCTTGAAAATATTGGCAATATTTGCTTTGTCAATTCTATGATGCAATGCTTTGCATCGATCCAAAGCATTGAGGATTTCTTGCAAGTTCAAGTGAATCCCGACTCTTCCCTTGAACATGGATTCCTGCGTTTGGTTCAGGAAGAATTGAGGCGCATGAAAATAGAAAATGGTCCGATTTGCCTCAATGAAGAACTGCTGTACTGCATCTATTTCCAGATCTTCTCTGGAGTTGAGTTCAACAGCCAACAAGACATCAGCGAGCTGATGACCAAATTTTTCGAAGGTTTGAAAATGGTGGCGCCACAAGTCTACATCAACAACTTTGGTGTCACGGCTGCAAATTCCTGTCCTTTTGGACTTAACACTTCAAGCCTCTACTATACCTTGCAGTTGAGTGTCCAACAGGAAGAAGACTTAATCGACATTGGCGAGAAACTATCCAATGCCGTCTACCTCCAACCTGGAAAAGTATGCACCTGTGGACAGGACCGTTTGCACTTCTACGGACAAGTGCCCAAGTGTCTGATCATCACGGTGCACAAAATAGATGGTTACGACCGGGTTAACCAATGCGAAAACATCCGTAGGGACGTCCAGATAAAATGCGAACCAAGCCACCGAATCAATGGGCAGGAGTACCAAATGAAAGCTGCCGTTCAATACGTTGGCAATACTGGTAATGGTGGCGGATTGCTCAAGAAGATTCGGAAAGTACTCCACATTTCCAAGAAATCCAAGTCGACGACTTCCGACGAGATTTCCAGTGATAGAATGTTGGAATTTCCCAGAGCTGCTGTCTCCGAAACTGAGCTATCAAGTCCACTCAAGTCCGAACCTGTCCTAGAAGCGGAATCTTCTCCGATTCAAGACTCAACTCTTATAGTCAGGCGCCAAGTCGAATTCAGATCAAGCCCTCGAAACTTGCCTCACATGAACAATCTTTCGGGGCATTACACGAGCTACGTCAAACGTGGAGAAGATTTCTTCTACATAAGTGATAAAGACGTGAATCAAACTTCTGTAGTCAAAACAGACGATTTGTGCGTTCTTTTTTATGAACGAAAGTAATTTTTGTTTATTTGATTGATTTATTTTTGTTTGATTTGATTAAAATTGTATTCTCTTTTACAACTTTACTTGTTTATTACAACAATTTTGAATACTCAGAAATACATATTTTGGAAAACTAAACTTGAACTAAAACTTCCAGTCCAAAGTCAATTTGTTTCAATTAAATTGAATCAAATCACATTCTTGAATCCTTGATTCTTGGGGAAATCAATCGAGAATCAATTCAATTACAAATAAGGTCTGTTGAGTCCAGCAACAATCGAGTAAGATGGAGTTAAGATTCTGCCCATTTGGCCCTAAGAGAGCACTTCTTCTTCAGCATCGAAGGCGACTCGAGACTCTACTGCGAATTTGCTTCAAAGTTATTTCTCTGCTTTTCCAACTGCTTGATCTTCTGTTCAGTCAATTGTACGACCAATACCTTGACTCAACCCTTCCTTCCTTTAACATCATGTCCGAGATTCCAGTAACCGGCTTGGTTAACATTGGAAACATCTGTTTCCTCAATAGTATGATGCAATGCTTCTATTCGCTTAAAAGCATTCAAAGCTTCCTGGAAGCTCAAATTGATGGAGACGAATCACCTGAACACCGATTCGTGCAAATGGTTCAAGAAGAACTGAAACGGATGAAGACAGGCGAAGGACGATCGATCCTTCTAAAGCAAGAATTGCTGGAATACGTATACTTCCAGATCTTCTGGGACGAATTCAACACTCAACAAGACGTCACCGAAATCTTGATGAGATTCTTCGATAACTTACAACTGGTGGCCCCAGAGATCTATTTGGACAACTTTGGTTTTTTGGCAACCTACGATTGCTCAAGACCAAACGAAAGCCTCTGGTCCCTCCGATTCAGCGTCACACTAGACGAAAACATCATCGACATTGGAGAGAAGCTTTCCAATGCCGTGTTCCTCCAACCTGATGAAGTTTGCACCTGCGGACAGAAGCGAGTGCACTTTTACGGAGAAGTGCCCAAATGCCTCATCATCACAGCCTACAAAGTCACCGATTTCGACCGGAAGTACGGAATGGGTTTCTATCGCCAAGACGTCCAAATCAAGTGTGAGCCAATCCACCGAATCAATGGACAAGATTACGAAATGAAGTCCGCTTCCCAGTACGTCGGAAAGAACGGTAAAGGTGGTGGCATTGGCAAGCAAATTCGCAAGATTCTGTGCATTCCCAAGACCAAATCCAAGTCTTACAAGAAATTGGATGAGTCTGAATACCGCAGAGCTGCCCAAGCTGAACATTCAACCCCACCGAAATTCGAACCAGTTTTAATGGCTGATAACTCCCCGGTCCAAGACTCAAGGCCCCGAGTCAAATTCTGCTCAGTCCCCCGAAAATTGCCTTTCATGAGCAGCCAGTCAGGCCACTACACGAGCTACGTCAAACGTGGCGACGACTTTTACTACATAAGTGATGCGGAAGTGACGCCTACTTCTGTAGTGAAAACTGACGATCTGGTTGTTCTTTTCTATGAACGAAAATGATCAAGACGATTATTTTTATTTTTCATTGAATTATTTCTTTGTTTATCTGAATAAAATTTCCTGTTTCTTTTACAAACTTTTTTTTGAACAATTTTTATTTTTATTTGTAAAATCTGTAAAAATGTCATTTTGGCTAGAAAAAATTGCTTTCAATTTCCTTCGTTGGAATTCAATCTAACTTTTTAAATTTTAATCCAAACATTTTTCATTTTTGAATCCTTGATTATGGTAATAATTGAATCAATTTAGATTGGGTTAATTGGATTTTTAACAATTTGATTTTTGGCAATCGGATCCTTAAGCTGAATCGTAACCGTAATCAAATCCCTAAACTGGCACTTGTTGCTCTGAACAATTGCAAATGTGTCCATCTCTGATCGAGAAATGCATGGCGAAGATTGTTAAAGGATACTCGGGCATTATTCATGGATTTACTTCTAATGCTGTTTATGCTCTTAGTGGATTTCCTGCCCGTGGATTAGGAATACCCTTTACAGAGAGCATTACTGATGAAAAAATCAAACTTAGCCCGATTCAATTGGGATTCTTTGATCGACTAGTTCATTTGTTCAAGAAGAACTACATCGTCACTGTGGATTCGCGATCAAGTCTATCCGTAAAGGATCAATGACACACTGACCAATTATTATGGGATCAACAGCCCGCACTCTTTTGGCATTGTTAATGTTTTTGATTCGGGAAAAGGCCAGTCCGTCTCTCTGTTTGTTGTTTATGACTGTCACAGACCCACGCCTGTCTGTCTTTTGTCAATTTGAACATGTGTGAATTTAAAGTGCCCTATTAATGAGCTTTCACTTGGCTCGACTCGCGTTCTTTTTCTATGAACGAAAGCAATTGCTTTGTTTTATTTTTTGATTTATTTGAATAAAATTTTCTTTTCTTTTTACAACTTATTTAGAATAATGCTATAAATTTGAATTCTTTGTAAAATATATTTTGGAAAAGCTGAAAATAGACATCAATTTGCATTAATTTATAAAATTTGTTATTTCTTGATTTTTGATGTAAATTATTTTGGAATCAAGTAGGGAATCTTTGAAAATTAGATGAGATTGGGTAAGATCTGGACAGTTTGTTCCTAGGATAGCAAATATTTTTTAAACATCGAAGGCAATTTGCGATTTGATATTTTACTGCGAATTTGTTTCAAAGCATTCTCTCAACATTATCGTTTTAGATGAAACTGTAAATGTAAATAGACTTTGAAACTTTTGAAATTGACTGTTCAAAAGTTTTAGACTTGAACTTCAAGAGTTGAAGTCTTATTGATTCAATAATCAAACTACAATTTTATTCCATTCTTGAGTATTTGATTCTTGTGGAAATCAATGGGATTCGATTCAATTACCAATCAGCTCTATTGGGTCCTGTAACAATTGGGTAAAATGGAGTTAAGATTCGGGCCATTTGGCCCTAGGAGAGCACTTCTTCTACAGCATCGAAGGCGACTCGAGACTACTGCGAACTTGCTTCAAAGTTACTTCTCTGCTTTTTCAACTGCTTGTGACCCTTTCAGTCAACTGTACTACCACTACTCTTGACTCGATCTCTTCTTTCTATTACATCATGTCCGACATTCCTGTAACCGGTCTGATGAACATTGGAAACATCTGTTTCCTAAACTCAATGATGCAATGCTTCTATTCGCTTAAAAGCATTCAAAGCTTTTTGGAAGCTCAAGTTGATGGCGATGATTCACCAGAACACCGATTCGTGCAAATGGTTCAAGAAGAACTGAAGCGCATGAAGACAGGCGAAGGGCGTTCGATCTGCCTAAAGCAAGAACTTCTGGAATACGTCTATTTCCAGATCTTCTGGGCCAAATTCAACTCTCAACAAGACATCACCGAACTCTTGATGAGATTCTTCGATCACTTGCAACTGGTCGCACCAGAAATCTACCTGGAAAATTTTGGCTTCTTTGCAACCTACGATTGCTCAAGACCAAACGAAAGCCTCTGGTCCCTCCAATTCAGCGTCACACTAGACGAAAACATCATCGACATTGGAGAGAAGCTTTCCAATGCTGTGTTTCTCCGACCTGATGAAGTTTGCAAGTGCGGACAGAAACGAGTGCACTTTTATGGAGATGTTCCCAAGTGCCTCATCATCATTGCCTATAAAGTCACCGATTTCAACGTGGCGTACGGAACGAGTTTCGTTCGCCAAGACGTCCAAATAAAGTGCCAGCCAATCCATCGTATCAATGGGCAAGAATACGAAATGAAAGCCGCATCCAAGTACATCGGAAAAAATGGCAAAGGTGGTGGCATTGGCAAGAGTCTTCGAAAACTTTGGTGCATTCCAAAGAAATCCAAATCGTACAAGAAATTGGATGAAGACGAGATTCCCAGGGAGTACCGAAGAGCTGACGAACAATCAAGCCCACCCAAGTCCGGAGCTGTCTTTGTGGGCGAAATTTCTCCGGTCCAAGACTCAAGGCCTAAAGTCAAATTCTGCTCATTCCCCAGAAAACTTCCACTGATGAGTAACCAGTCAGGCCACTACACGAGCTACGTCAAACGTGGCGACGACTTTTACTACATAAGTGATGCGGACGTGGCGCCTACTTCTGTAGTGAAAACTGACGATTTGGTTGTTCTTTTCTATGAACGAAAGTAATCAAGACGATTTCTTATTTTTCATTGAATTGTTATTTCTTTGTTTATTTGAATAAAATTTCCTGTTTCTTTTACAAACTTTTTATTGTACAATTTTTATTTTTATTTGTAATCCGTAAAAATTTTTATTTTTGGCTAAAAAATGGCTTACAAAATTTATGGGAACATGATTCCTAGAAATGTATTTTGCGTAGTCAAAAGTATTTTGCATTCTTGAAACGGTGGATCTAGTTGGATTCTTGGTAATTGGACCTTTAACAATCGGACCCTTAACAATTTGATCCTTAACAATTAGGATATCTTAACAATCGGGTAAGTTGGAGTTAAGTTATCGACACAGTTGGACCCAGAGAGTCATTCTTCATCTCCGAAGGCTACTTGCGAATCTCAACTTTGCGATTTTCACTGCTACAACTTCCACCCCTACTACTTCTCACATCATTACGTCCTACCCGACCTACCCAACGATCACCATGTCTTCATACCCTGTTGTTGGATTAATCAACATTGGAAACATCTGTTTCATAAACAGTGCTTTCCAGTGCTTGGCTTCACTCAAGAGCATGCAATCGTTCTTGACCACAAAGTTCGGCGACATTGCCGAAGAGCAGATATTTCTGCGAATGGTACAGAACGAGTTGTACCAGTTAGCCAAGCCAAGCCAAGAAACAACGCGTCAACTGAGCCACGATTTGCTGCGGTACATCTATGAGAGGATACTATTTGACACGTTTAACACGCAGCAAGATGTTACCGACCTGTTGAGGGGTTTGTTTCAAGTATTCAAGATTTGGGCGCCGAGGACCTATGCGAACTTTCAAGTGACGGCCACCACCGAGTGCTATGGATCAAAACGATTGGATGCAAGTTGGGGCCTACAATTGAACGTCTCTGAAAGCGAGAACTCGATCGACATTGGCCAATTGCTTTCAGAAGCGGTTTTCCTGCAGCCTGGACAAGTTTGCACATGTGGACAGAATCGTATCCACATTTACGGCGACCTACCACAGTGTCTAGTGATCACTGTGATCAAACTAAAGTTCAACCAAGCCCTCCAAAAAGGCTTCGTTCGTCAAAGTGTTCAAATCAAGTGTAAACCGACGTACAAGATTCAAGGCTTCGAGTACGAGATGAAAGCCGCCGTCGAGTACATTGGCGCAGATTACATTGGTGGCGGAAGCGTTTGCAGTGGGCTCAAGAAAATAACCTGCTGCGATAACAAGAAAGCAAAGAGACGTGAAAGACTGCATCGAGAACGTGTCAACATGATGAGAGACAATTTTGCACTGTCAAGATATTCGACACAACCTACTAATGTTGGTATGTGTCCAACTCCTGAAGAATTCGAAGAAGAAACAAGCTTCGATAATCAACTTCCCAAAGAATTGGCTACGACTCCTGTTGAAGACGAAACAAGCTTCAATGAAGAGACGTCAAGCTCAGAAGAAGAAAGCTTCCATGAAGAGACGTCATCAAGCGAAGATGAAGATTTGGAAAGCTCACTAGATGCAAGCTTTCACGAAGCGTCTCCAAATCTAGAAGAGTTGGTGATCAAAGACGATGATCCGAGTTGCAAAGAAGACTCATCGAGCTCAGAAAAAGAATTGGAAAGCTCAGAAGAAGAAAGCTTCCATGAAGCGATCCCAGAAGAGCTGCTACCAAGCTTCAAGGCAGAGTACCTAGCTGCAAACGAATTGGAAAGACAAGATGAAAGTGTGGCTGCCGAAGAAAGCTTCAAAGAAAAATCATCAAGCGAAGAAGATTTGGAAAGCTCACAAGAAAGCATCCATGACGCGACTCCGAGCCAAGAAGAACTGGCAATAATCCAAGAGTTTCTTGCAGCAAACGAATCGATCAGCTGCGCGACAAGCAATGAAACCACCTTCCAGTCAAAGCCACGAAATTATAAGCCACTTGCCAATCCAGATGCAGGACATTACATGAGTTACGTGAAGCGCGACGAGGACTACTATCACATCAGTGATAAAGATGTGATGAAAGTAAAAATGATCGAGACTGACGATCTGTATGTTTTGTTTTACGAGCGAAAGTAGATGTAGATTTCTATATGATTTTTATATTTGTTCAATAAATTATTTATCCAAATATTTTTTGTATATGATTTTTTGATTAAAAATTTACAGGAACAGATTGCTAGAAATGTATTTTGAAAGTCTAAAGTTTGTTTTAACTTGACTTTAAAATTAAACTTTTGGGTTGCATTCTTGAATTCCTTGATTATTGTAAAATTTCATCAAATAATTGGTCATTTGGATTCTTAACAATTTGATCCTTAACAATCGGGTAAGATGGTGTTAAGTTTCAAGCATTTTGGACCCATAGGATCATTCTTCAGCACCGAAGGCTACTTGCGAATCTCAACTGCGATTTTCACTGTTATTTCCACCTATAACTTTATTACGCCATTCCGTCCAACCCGACACCTAACTTCAAAATGAATTCCTATCCAACTGCTTTGGAAAACATTGGAAATAGCTGCTTCATTAACACTGCCTTGCAGTGTTTCATGTCCCTCAAGAGTATGGACTCCTTCATGCAGGAAGAATTTGGCTCCGAAACTGCCGAACACGAATATCTTCAAATGCTGCAAACTAATATGCACGAAATGCAGTTTTACCGATACGCAGAGCTAAGCGACGATCTGCTCGAGTACATCTACTATGAGTTGCTTAAGCAAAAATTCAACTCACAGCAAGATATTACGGACTTACTGAGGCAAATGTTTGGAATTTTCGAGAGGCTCGTACCAAGAACGTTTGCAAACTTTCGTGTAATGGCCAAAGCTGACTGTCAAGGACAAGTGGTTGCAAGCTGGGGCCTTATGTTGAACGTTCCAGAAGAAGATGATTCAATCGACATTGGAAAGCTGATCTCAGAAGCGGTTTTCTTAGAAACTGGACAAGTTTGCGAATGTGGACAAAGAAACCGTATCCACTTCTATGGAGAGCTTCCACAGTGTCTAGTGATCACTGTAATCAAGCAAACCTTTGACAAAGTACTCAAATGTGGCTTGGTCCGTCAAAGTGTCCAGGTCAAGTGTGAACCAGTTTACACGATCAATGGTGCGGAGTATGAGATGAAAGCTGCTGCGGAGTACATTGGCAAACCCACGCGCAAATCGATGTATCTAATCTGTATCTAACTTGCGTCTAAACTGCCTGACTAATCGCGACCTAATCGACGTCTGAATTTGAAGCGATCAGACTGCGTTTGGGATGAGATTAGACGTGCAATTCAGACGCAGATTAGACACAGTTTATTCTTGACTGCTTTCATTCCACCCGGTACCGGGTTTATACTGGTACTTTAGTTCTATAGAAAATGCATGCTATTAATTGCAAAATAATTTAATTTATAATAAATCTTAATAAAAAAAAATAAGAATATAAAAAAATACATTCAAATTTGCTATCAAATAATAGATGAGTACATTTATGAATGAATGATGAATAAAAAATGGAGATCACTGATCAGTGAAATTTCATGAAAAATAATCACAAAAATCAAAGGTACTTCAATGTTGATGAATCACGATCTTGACCAACATTTTGAGAATCCACGTTTTCGTTGTTTTTCTTAGCTTGTTCCTTCTCTTGCTTCTTCTTGCCACGGTTTAATTTGGATCGCTCATTTCGTTCAGCAATCTTTTCAGGCGACTTCTTAGCTTCCTGATAACGATTGGTAAAAGATTTGGCGTATGCCTTCTGGACTTCTAGAACTCGTAGAGCCTGCTTAGTCAGAACTTTCTTGTTCTCGCCACGGCCGCGGGTTTTCACAGCGTTTGAATTCTTCCTCTTGAGTGAAGAGCTTTCAGTTACAGGATTGAGAGAATCGTCATGACTCTGATCATGTTCCCTTGTAGGACCGATGGGATAATCCGGAAAGAAAGTGCCATGAAGGAGATGAGGATTATCTTCCACCACAAGCTTGCAATGACAAAAATAGCCTATTGAATATATTAAGATTAGAAATAAATTATATCAAAATAAAATTTACCAATCAGTTCAGTAAGTTTAAGTTTGTCCAATTCAGGAAATTGATCGTAATTTAGTTTCTTATCAATCTTGTCCTGATCATAGTCAAGGCCAAAAACACTGCCAACGAGATATTTGAATCCTTTCAAATCCGTAGCTTCACCCAACGCGACCTGCAGTTCAAGGTAGACAATTTTTTGTTCATAGAGACCAATGAACTTGACCTAAAAAAATAACAATTTAATTTATAATAGATTAATAGAGAATTCAACATGAACTTACACGTTCTGTTTTCTCCTTATGCAGTTTTTTCATAAGGTGATTTTCGTTTTCCACCACAACCAGTCGTGCATTTGTCTTCTCTAATTCATCTTTTAAATCCAGCACTAATTTTGTGATCAAAGTCACATCAGTGAGCTCAATTACCGGAGGAGGAGAAAGTTGATCCATTTCGGCTTCGGCTTCAGACTGGCCTAATTAAAGAGAAATGGATATAAAAATAATAATTTGAGCATTAAAGATAACTTACTTCGACGAATACACTTCAAAAGGCCTTCATGCTTGATTCCACGTTGACCAGGCACTTCAACCCACCAAGTGGCCCATTTGCACTTCTCCGTATTTTGGTGTGGACCAGGCCATTCATTTTCTTTTGTCTCCCAGCTAGATGAAGAACCATTTATATCAGCCAAATTCTCAACACTGTATTTATCAGCTAAGACATCAGTCCCTTTTTTCGCGATGTTGGACTACGGCCCATAAGTAAACAGTTGAAACTATATATATAATAGAAAATTTGAGAAAATGCAGAAAATTTCAGTCATATTAAATATATTTATGAACTTACTTTCACTGGTAGTATCCATGGTGTGATAATACCCGTTGCCAAGGTGCCCGTTTGAAAATTTCCCAAGTCGACGTCGACTGTGTTGTGATGTTTGCTTGAGGATAGGCAGGCATGCACTGGCAAGAGGAGCGCTTTGTGTGTTGTGTTGAAAGGCGCAAAAATGATCACCGCATGAGGGTCTTTCACAGAAGACGATTTGTGTTTGAGCTTGTTTACAATTTGGCCTTCAAAATTTAGCCAATTTGCAAATCAATATATATTTATTTGAATTTTGAATTTGTTTGATTCTGTTGCGAGGACTTGCTCAACTTGTACATTAATACTATTTGTGCTAACAATATATAATATAGAATTGCTAAATCATGTCATCTAAGCGCACAGATAAACAAGTTAAAAAACGATTTAAAATCTTAAAAGAATTTGCAAGTCAAAGACGGTAAAATGTCAATTTTATAATTATTGTTGATTTTGATTATTGATTTATTATTTAGCAAATTTAATGAATCACATCCTACTGTTGAAAATGAAATCAAGAAGATTGTTTTGCCACTCAATTCTAACATCAGTCAAGTATTATGCTCTGTTAGTAATATTCCCACTGCTTTCCCCTCTTCCTCCTCTCATATGCAGGATAACAATATTGTGGAAGTTTCAATGACTGAAGATCATGAGTACGAATCAAATGACATATTTGATATTGATAATTTCATCGATGATGACAGTCCAAGTATCTTATCAACTCAAGAAAACTCAATTAGTGGTCTAAGAAGTATTCTTCATTCAGACGATCAATCAATATTATATAAAAAACTATATCTAGATCTGTTTTTACAACAAAGCCATAGTAATCTGTCTGATAAAGATGTTATGATTAATGCAAGGAGGCATGCCTTACTTCATCAGCTCGATGAAATTCCCCGATCTTACGAAACTCTGAAGAAAAGAGCCAAGATTTTTCAGCCAATTGTACATAAATATTTGTACAACAAATGTGGTCTCATTGGTCCACTCACTGCTGCACAAATCACAGCAAATCGAACAATGATGAAGAATGGAGGTCATTGGCACTCAGAACTGAACAAGTAAAAGTAACAAAAGGCAACGAACGACAATTTTTTGGTATTAAAGGTACCACTCCGCTAATGGATTTGCCTTATGTAAACATGGTGTCTGTTTGTCCCCCCGAATTTATGCACAGCCAATTCTTAGGGACAGTGCGATTACTACTTAATCATTGGTTAGGAATTCGAAGTTCAGATAAGTCGCTCGATTCAGGATTGCTCAATTTAAGACTAAAAAGTCTAAAATTTTCCTCGAAGATTCTCAGAGTAATGCCGGCAGATATTACAAAGCCTCTGAAATCAATTGAGCTCGAAAATTTGCTCTACTACGGATTTGTACTGCTTGAGGGGCTAGTACCAGAAGAGGAATTTGCAAATTTCAAGTTGCTCTCTCTAATTATTTCGACACTCAGTGGCAGAGAGATTTCTCAAAGCCAAATCGATAAATGCGAAGAATGGATCAAAAAATATATTTCCGACTTCAAAAGAATTTTCCCCTCCGAACTTTGGAAATATAATATCCACATGATTTGTCATTTGCCTCAGGTGGTTCGAGAATTGGATCCATTGATAACTAATTCAGCTTACCAAGTAAGACTTTTTGTAATTGTTTATATGTTTCATTCGTTTCCATTTAAGGTAGAGAACTTGATGGGCAAAATTGCGGCACAAGTCCAAACTGGAGTTAAAGTGCCGGAACAAGTGATGAACAAGACGTCTATGATTTCATCAACAGTTGTAAACTTTTTTGCCAACATTGGCATTTTTGATCAAGCTTTCACCGATTACATACTCCAGCAATATTTCCCATTTCTGATGGAAGATCAAGAAAAACTAACAGTTGCTGAAAAAGGATATAAGTTGTCTTCATCTGAAATTAATTTACTAGCAACGATAGATCCTATTCAATTGAATACACGGACGTTAATTCATAATATTAAGAAGATTACATTCAACAGATTTATTGTAAGCACAAACAACTACTCGATTGAAAACAACGAATTAAACAACAATCAGTACATTAAAACACGATCTGGAAAGTATTTTCAAGTTTATAAAATTATCAGAGTAAAAGACAATGTATATTTATTGTGCTACGAATACACCAATTTACAACCATACTCTGTAACACAAGGGATGGATTTTCAACATGTCAAATACACTAAAGATATGTCTCCATTGCAAATAATCAAATCATCAGATATCGAATGCCCATTTTCCCTTGTCACATTTCAACGTACTTTTATATTATTTGATCTTTTTAATCGACATATATAAACTCACATTTCAAAATAAACATAAAACTTTAATCGATGTAGATCTCCAAATTATTTATTTATATTTATTAAAAATTTAAATCACATACAATATGATTCATATTTCAAATTCGGGAACATCGCAGTGGTGTAAAAGACGCGATTGGATACAGTTTAGACAGTAACAATGTAACAGACACCGATTAGATGCAGTTTAGCAATAGTAATCTAAACTACATCTAATCGGTATCTGTACTCGAGCGCAAGCTCCGATTAGACACCGATTAGATACATCGATTTGCGCGTGGGAAAGACCGTAAAGGTGGTGGATTGTGCAAAAACGTGAAAAGTTGTTTTGGTTTTGAATCGAAGGCAAAGAGGCGTGCAAAACTCGTAGCACAACTCGAATATATGAGACCATTTTATGCGTCTCCAACAAACATTTTTGAAGAATCTGAACAAGAATCAAGATTCACTGAAGCAAATGAGGTTTCAAGCTTTACCACGAACGAAAGTAGCGATGAAGTCAACTTCCGGTCAAGACCTCGAAATTTGCCACTTTCAAGTCCCCGAGCTGGTCATTACATGAGCTATGTAAAGCGTGACGAAGGATACTACCACATCAGTGATGCGATTGTGCGGCAAACGAATGTGGTTAAAACCGACGATCTGTACGTTCTGTTTTACGAGAGAAAGTAGAAGACTTTTTATACATGATTTTTTATTTGTTCAATAAATTTTTTTACAATAAATTGTGAACGTTTTCTTTAAATTACGTTATTTTTAAACAAATTTTTTTATATCAATTTCAAATCAAATCATTTTTTTGCTTTACAAATAAGTTTTAAATATCTTGAAACATTTTGCACAAAATTAGTTGAATTGAATGGATCAATTGTTTGCATCAATTATCATGCTTAATATCCGCATCATTATCGAGATTATTCTTGAAATATATTCAACAATGGTTGCTTTTGGGAGATAACTTTTGGATGATTTGTCTCCTTCTAGATCACTTTTCGCTCAACGGATACTTTCTCGATTCTACCACAATCATGAAGCTTCCAGCTATTCTCAAAACCGTTTACCACTACACCATTGGATGCTGCTGCGGCAGTAGACTCGACCTCGATACCCGCGAGGATGAAACTTTCCTGCTGGTTGAAGTTGGTCACGATGCTCTTCAGTATCAGGCGTGTTTGAATGATACAGTTCGGGTAGAAGTGACCGGAGAACACCAGGAAGAAGAGTCCAAGAAAGCTGAATCGACAAGACAAGTCGAACCGGTTGAATTGGGCAACCTCGAAGATGGGGAAAAAGAAGAAGATGATGTCAAACAAGCCGATGACGATCGACAGGAAGAACCAGCACTTCCTACCCAAACCTCCGACCCAGCACCAGAATCGGAGCTCAATGTCGAAGGGCCAAAGAACCTCCTTCATCTCATACTCAAAGAAGACTTTGTGCCGGGCATGTTTTTGCCAAAAACAGACGGTAAATTGGTTCAAGACAGATTTAGCCTTTCATCGCTTGAGTACCTGAAGAGTGGCTCATATGGAGATGTGTTCAAGGCTCGTGATGAAGCAAAACAAAGATTTGCCGTTAAAGTCGTCAGCAAAAGAGGATACGTTGAAGGAAAAGTGGACACTTGGCTTCAAGAAACTGAAAAGGAACTGAAATTTCTAGTGAGAGCCAAGCACGAAAACATTGTCCAACTGTACGACTATTTTTGGATCAAGCATACGATCGAAGCCGAACCGTCCTGCCTTGTGATGAAAACCGAAAAGCTGGACTTCACGCTCGAAGATGTGCTCAAAAAGATCGACGCACCATTGGACAGATTAGCCACAATACGACTGGCCAAACAGTTGGGCGCAGCACTCCACCATCTTCATCAATGCAAGATTGTCAATCACGATATCAAGGCAGAGAACGTCATGGTGAATCGATTCAAGTCCATCAATAGACCCACTGAGAAGCTGATGAAGTATCTGTCGAAGGACTGTGGCTTCAAGATGATCGATTTAGGCCTCGGAGAGCAGTATTCAGGTGAAGTGGGCGACTGTAAAGACTCGACCGAGATACGCTTTCGAAAAGGCGCCTTAAAGTACAGAAGTTTGGAGAAGCGAATCAACGACTCGTACGAACCATTCTCGGCGGACTGTTTTGCCTTTGCAGTGGTACTGCTCGAGACCATGATGGGCCACAAGGCGTTCGAACGCGCTTACAACTCGAAATGTAAGAAGATTTTTGATCCTATAACTGATGCCGTTAAAGCAGGCGCCAGGCCATACAACTTTATTCGCAAGATTGCGCAAGAATTCTTTGACGATCGCGAAAAGAATCCAAGAATGAATCCAATCAATTTTTTGGTTTTGCATCTACTTGACGACGAGCCCAAAAGGTGGAACATGGATCAGGCCATGGAAAGGCTTAACAAAAAATACGCCACTATTTTGTGAAATGATTTTTATTTCAGTTTTGTTATTATTTAAATAAATTCTTTAACCACTAAATTTTCTTTTTATTAAATACAAAATTTTTTATTGTTCAATACTTTAACTACTCCTAACTTACCTAAGCCAACCTGCTTAAAATCTAACCTGAATTCAATCCTACACGGCAACTAACCTACCTAACATCTAACCTACATAATACCTAACATAAATTCAATCCTACACGGCAACTAACCTACATAACGCCTAACCTAAACCAAATCCTACACGGCAACTAACCTACCTAACGCCTAACGTTTGAACGGTTCTGAACGTCGGACAGATCTTTAAGTTATTTATTTGAAAACGACTATTCAAACAGTTCAAAACAAGCAACGTTTCATCTAAATCCGCTTTGATTAAAAAAAATTTGAGCTAAACTGACGTTCAATTTTTTTAAACATAAATTTAAAAGTTACACTCAGGTAGATCACATTTAAATGAGTTCATAAAACAAGTTAAAGAGGATACCAGAAAAGAATCCCAGAGAAGAAAGTTGATTGTTGGAAAACCTGTTAAAGTTAAGCCTCGATTCTTGGAATAATTGGGTCAATTAAAATCCTTGCTCTGTTGAATCCTTAACAATTGGGTAAGATGGAGTTAAGTTTCAGGCAGTTTGATCCTAGAGGGTCATTCTTCGTCAACGGATGCTACTTGCTATTCCCACAGCGACTCTAACTGCTATTTCCTTCTACCCTTTATTGATCATTCTGTCCCACCCGACAAACCCACCCTTCACTACAATGACTAACTTCCAAGTTATTGGTATGAAAAATATTGGAAACATCTGTTTCATCAACAGTGCGTTCCAGTGCCTGGCTTCCCTCAAGAGCTTCAGAACTTTCTTGGAGGACGAATTTTGCTCAGGTTTGGATGAGCTAGAATTCTTGCAAGAGGTGCAACTAAATATGCACGGAATGCAGTATTACGATGTACTTCAAGAAAAAGAACCCTTCGTGTTGAGCGACAAACTGCTCAATTACATCTATCGCAAGATGTTTCGTGCTGGTTTCAACTCCCAGCAAGATACGGAAGAATTTCTGATGCTTCTGTTTAATAGGCTTCAAGACCATTCGCCGAGTACGTACGCGAACTTCAAAGTTATGGCAACGACCGAGTGTCAAGGCGAACGTTATGAAAGCTGGAATTTGAGGTTGAGAGTGCCCGACCATGAGAACTCGATCGACATTGGTCAAATGCTATCAGAAGCGATCTTCTTGGAGCCTGAACAAGTGTGCACATGTGGACAAAATCGAATCCACATCTATGGCAAGCTGCCACAGTGTCTAGCGATCACTGTGGACAAATCTACCGGGACTAACTTAATTCGTCAAAACGTCCAGATCGAGTGTGCACCAGCGTACAAGATCAATGGTGTGAAGTACGAGATGAAAGCTGCAGCCGAGTACCTAGGAAAAGATTATAAAGGTGGCTGCGATACGAAAGTGAAAAGCTTCAACAAACTGCCTAAAGACTGGCAGATTTATTTCGAAGAATTGGCTCAAGAAATGGTTCCAATACAAGAAGAATTGGAAACACCCGCGGTGACACCTGTTGAAGAAGAAGCAAGCTTCAACCAAGTGCCTAAAGACCAATGGCTAATCAATTTTGATGTAGAATTGCCAACCCCTGTACAGGTGGAAGCCATTTTTGAAGAAGATGTGTCTTTCAAGTCAAAACGCCGAAATTTGCCTCCTCTCGTTCCCCTAACAGGACATTACAAGAGTTACGTAAAGCGGGACGAGGGCTACTATCACATTAGTGATCTAGATGTGGAGAAAACTCGAGTGATCGAGACCGACAATCTGTACGTTTTGTTTTACGAGCGATAGATGAAATTTCTATATGATTTTTTATTTGTTAAATAAATTACTTTCCTACAATTATTTTTTTGTTCAAATTTGTAACATGTAGCCTCTCCAGGATGTTTTACTGCTCGAGACCATGATAGGCACAAGGCGTTCGAAGGCGAGTACAACTCGAGATGTAAGAAGCTTTTCGATCCTATAACTGATGCCGTTAAAGCAGGCGCCAGGCCATACAACTTTATTCGCAAGATTGCGCAAGAATTCTTTGACGATCGCGAAAAGACTCCAAGAATGAATCCAATTCATTTTTTGGTTTTGCATCTACTTGACGACGAGCCCAAAAGGTGGAACATGGATCAGGCCATGGAAAGGCTCAACATAAAATACGCCACTATTTTGTGAAGTGATTTTTCATTTGAATTTTGTAATTATTTCAATAAATTCTTTAACCACTAAATTCTTTTTATTATTATTCTTGAATGTATATATAATTTTTCACCTACTAATAAAGTACTTATAGTACTTATATATTCTTGAATACAAAATTTTTTATTGTTCAATACTTTAACTACTCCTAACAACCTGCTTAAAATCTAACCTGAATTCAATCCTAAACGACAACTAACCTACCTAAAGCCTAATATAAACACAATTCTACATAACACCTAACCTAAACACAATCCTACACAGCACCTAACCTACATTACACCTAACCTAAATTCAATCCTACACGGCAACTAACCTACCTAACGACTAACGTTTGGAGGGTTTTGAACGACGGACAGATCTTTAAGTTACTTATTTGAAAACAACTATTCAAACCCTTTAAAACAAGGGTCGTTTCATCTAAATCCGTTTTGCTTAAAAATTTGGAATAAACAGACCGTCACTTTTTTCACTCAAATTTAAAAGTAACATTCAGGTAGATCACATGTAAATGAGTTCCAAAAACAAAATCTAAAGGTGATTCCAGAAAAGAATCCCAGAGAAGAAAGTTGATTGTTGGAAAACCCGTTAAAGTTAATCCTCGATTCTTGGAATAATTGAGTCAATTAAAATCCTAGCTCTGTTGAATCCTTAACAATTGGGTAAGATGGACTTAAGTTTCGCGCAGTTTGGTCCTAGAGAGTCATTCTTCGTCACCGGATGCTACTTGCGATTCTCACAGCGATTCTTACTGCTACTTCCTTCTACCCTTATTCTTACATCATTCTGTCTAACCCGACAAACCCACCATTCACTACAATGACTAACTTCCAAGTTATCGGTATGAAAAACATTGGAAACATCTGTTTCATCAACAGTGCGTTCCAATGCCTGGCTTCCCTCAAGAGCTTCAAAACTTTCTTGGAGGAAGAATTTTGCTCTGGCTCAGGTTTGGATGAGCTAGAATTCTTGCAAGAGGTGCAACTCAATATGCACGGAATGCAGTATTACGAAGGAACCAAACCCTTCGTGTTGAGCCACAAACTGCTCGATTACATCTATCGCAAAATGTTTCGTGCTGCTTTCAACTCCCAGCAAGATACGGAAGAATTGTTGATGCTTCTGTTTAATAGGCTTCAAGACCATTCGCCGAGTACGTACGCGAACTTTAAAGTTAAGGCAACCACCGAGTGTCAAGGACCAGAACAAGTTTTTGCAAGCTGGAATTTGAGGTTGAGTGTGCCCGACCATGAGAACTCCATCGATATTGGTCAAATGCTATCAGAAGCAATCTTTCTGCAGCCTGAACAAGTGTGCACATGTGGACAAAATCGAATCCACATCTACGGCAAGCTGCCACAGTGTCTAGCGATCACTGTGGACAAATCTTCCGGAAACTTAATTCGTCAAAACGTCCAGATCGAGTGTGCACCAGCGTACAAGATCAATGGTGTAAAGTACGAAATGAAAGCCGCAGCCGAGTACCTTGGAAAAGATTATAAAGGTGGCTGCGATACGAAAGAGTTGAAGTCAAAAAGCTTCAAGAAACTTCCCAAAGAATGGTTGACATATTTTGAAGAATTGGCTGAAGAAATGGTTCCAATCAAAAAAGAGTTGGAAACACCCGCGGCGACACCTGTTGAAGAAGAAGCAAGCTTCAACCAAGTGCCTAAAGACCAATGGCTAATCTCTTTTGATGTAGAATTGCCAACTCCTGTACTGGTGGAAGCCATGAAATATGAAGATGTGTCTTTCAAGTCCAAACGCCGAAATTTGCCTCCTCTCGTTCCCCTAACAGGACATTACAAGAGTTACGTAAAGCGGGACGAAAGCTACTATCACATTAGTGATCTAGATGTGGAGAAAACTCGAGTGATCGAGACCGACAATCTGTACGTTTTGTTTTACGAGCGATAGATGACATTTCTATATGATTTTTTATTTGTTAAATAAATTATTTTCCAACAATTATTTTTTTGTTCAAATTTGTAACATGTTTTTCCTGACAAATCTAGATATTTGTCGAGCGTAAGCGAAGACTATGTTTCCACATTTTCGATTTCGATTCTTGTCCTCCTACATTTTTCAACCGATTTGCATCAAATTTTGCCAAAGTTGCCAAATACATTGCAGATCTGCTGTTCAACCTTGTTTTTTTCGAAAAAATGTTTTTAAACTATACCTGCAGAACAAATTTCAGATTGAAAAGTTAAAAGTTTGAGTTCCCATTTTTGAGTCACAACAATGAGATTTGTTTTGGTTCAGTTTGACCGTTAGGTGGTTAGGTAGGTGTGATTAAGGGATTAGGTTTAGGTCGGTTTGGCCGTTATGTATGTGTGGTTATGACATTAGGTTTAGGTCGGTTAGGCCGTTAGGTGGTTAGGCATAATTTCAATTTTGGGGACATTGCTTTCAAAATAATATTAAAAGCTTCAAATTTAGCACCCACAGGGCCCACTAGTGATAATCTAGGGACTTTTCAAATATATTTGCATCAAAATATTTGACATAAATTGTGAAAAATTTATCAAATGCAACATTTGGCTAACCTACCTAACACCTAACCTACATTACACCTAACCTAAATTCAATCCTACACGGCAACTAACCTACCTAACACCTAACCTAAGCCAAATTGATTAAAAAATTGAAAATACAAAAAGTAACATTCAGGTAGATCACATGTAAATAAGTTCCAAAAACAAAATCTAAAGGTGATTCCAGAAAAGAATCCCAGAGAAGAAAGTTGATTGTTGGAAAACCCGTTAAAGTTAATCCTCGATTCTTGGAATAATTGAGTCAATTAAAATCCTAGCTCTGTTGAATCCTTAACAATTGGGTAAGATGGACTTAAGTTTCGCGCAGTTTGGTCCTAGAGAGTCATTCTTCGTCACCGGATGCTACTTGCGATTCCCACAGCGATTCTTACTGCTACTTCCTTCCACCCTTATTCTTCATTCTGTCTCACCCGACAAACCCACCAATCACTACAATGACTAACTTCCAAGTTATTGGTATGAAAAATATTGGAAACATCTGTTTCATCAACAGTGCGTTCCAGTGCCTGGCTTCCCTCAAGAGCTTCAAAACTTTCTTGGAGGACGAATTTTGCTCAGGTTTGGATGAGCTAGAATTCTTGCAAGAAGTGCAACTCAATATGCACGGAATGCAGTATTACGATGAACTTCAGGAAAAAGAACCCTTCGTGTTGAGCCACAAACTGCTCGATTACATCTATCGCAAAATGTTTCGTGCTGGTTTCAACTCCCAGCAAGATACGGAAGAACTTCTGATGCTTCTGTTTAATAGGCTTCAAGACCATTCGCCGAGTACGTACGCGAACTTCAAAGTTATGGCAACGACCGAGTGTCAAGGACCAGAACAAGTTTTTGCAAGCTGGAATTTGAGGTTGAGTGTGCCCGACCATGAGAACTCCATCGACATTGGTCAAATGTTATCAGAAGCGATCTTCCTGCAGCCTGGACAAAAGTGCACATGTGGACAAAATCGACTCCACATTTACGGCAAGCTGCCACAGTGTCTAGCGATCACTGTGGACAAATCTTCCGGAAACTTAATTCGTCAAAACGTTCAGATCGAGTGTGCACCGGCGTACAAGATCAATGGTGTGAAGTACGAGATGAAAGCCGCAGCCGAGTACCTTGGAACCGATTATAGAGGTGGCTGCGATACGAAAGAACTGAAGACTAAAAGCTTCGACAAACTGCCTAAAGAATGGTTGAAATATTTCGAAGAATTGGCTGAAGAAATGGTTCCAATACAAGAAGAATTGGAAACACCCGAGACACCTGTTGAAGAAGAAGAAGCAAGCTTCATTCAAGTGCCTAAAGACCAATGGCTAATCTCTTTTGATGTAGAATTGCCAACCCCTGTACAGGTGGAAGCCATGAAATATGAAGATGTGTCTTTCCGGTCCAAGAAACGAAATTTGCCTCCTCTCGTTCCCCTAACAGGACATTACAAGAGCTACGTAAAGCGGGATGAGGGCTACTATCACATTAGTGATCTAGATGTGGAGAAAACCCGAGTGATCGAGACCGACAATCTGTACGTTTTGTTCTACGAGCGAATGTAGATGATTTCTATATGATTTTTTATTTGTTAAATAAATTATTTTTCTTTAATTTTTTTTTTTGTTTAAATTTGTAACATGTAATCTCTCCTGGATGTTTTTCCTGGCAAATCTAGATATTGATAATTGGAGGAGCGAACGAACAAACTCACGCCCGAGCGAAGCGAGGGTGTGAGTTTGTGAGTGAACGAGTCCTCTGGTGCCGCTTGATAGGAAAAGGCTTGTGCAGAGGATTGTGGCTATATGGTTCAATGGATCGGTCTGAAAATTTTACACAATGTTCTGGTTGGGGTGAAGTTGTGCCTTTTGGCAAATAAGTTAAAGGTCAACGGAGCAGCGATTTTTCAAAAAATAAATAAAATTTTGTATAGAAATGTGTAAGGACCGAGTGTCCACAGTGGAAGTACAAAACACTGTGTGAGACACAGGCAAGCACACACGCCGAGGAGCGAGCCCGCTGTGCACAAAGAGGATGCGCAGTGACAAACACACCCACACAGGAGTGCTGTGATTCACATATTGATTTGATTGTGTTAACTTTAGACCAAATTGCATACTGCATGTTGACTGTATCTGTTCATAAACATTGAACAACGATCAAGACATGTAATTTGCAAGTCTGTGTGATCTATTAAATTGAGTCAACACAATTCGAGCTTACTTCCCCTACCATCCAATACATTTTCAATTAAAACACATCTAACTTACCGAATTATTATAGCGCACTGTTATTGGTGCATAACTTAAAGTATTTTAAAATAAAATTATCTGCATCTTTTATTTCCCCTTTAACCGGATTTTTAAAATCGCATATCAATTTGTAATTAAAGATCATGAAATTGTTTAGATGGATATAGATCTAGGTGTCTATTTTTCAAACGCAATGGTTATTTTGTGGCCATGTGCAGAAAATAGTTGTCCAACTTTGTTGTATTGAACTGATTTGGAACACAACTTATCAAACAAGAAACAAATGGTTTACATACTCTCGCTCCGACTTTTATGCCAATGGCATTACCTATTTTGATTTACGATAGCTAAAAAGTTTCATAATGCCAGCGGCTGGTTCTATACTAGTCTAGGTGACTTTTCAAATATATTTGCATCAGAATATTTGACATAAATTGTGACAAATTTATCAAATTCAACATTTGGCTTATTTTTCCATTGGAGATGATGATGAAAAGGCAAAAGGCAAAAGGCAAAAGGCAAAAGGCAAAAAGCAAAAGGCAAAAAGTATAGAGAAGAAAAATTAATTGTTGGAAACTTTAAAGTTAATCCTCGATTCTTATAAAAATTGATCCAATTAAAATTCTGCGGCAATTGGATCCTTAACAATTGGGTAAGATAGAGTTAAGTTTCAGGCAGTTTGGTCCTAGAGGGTCATTCTTCGTCACCGGATGCTACTTGCGAATCTCAACTGCGACTCTTACTTCAACTGCTACCCTACCCTACTTCTTACTCTGTCTCACCCGACTTTATTACCCGACTTCATCATGAACTCCAACTTCCCAATTGTTGGTTTGAACAACATTGGCAACATTTGCTTCGTGAACACTGCCTTCCAGTGTTTGGTCTCACTCAAGAGCATGGCCTCCTTCATGCAAGAAGAAATTTGCAACTTATTGCCCGACCTACAATTCATGCAAATGATACAAAACAATATGTATCGTATGCAGTATTATGTACCTCAACCCCGCAAACCTTGCCAACTAACGAATGAACTGCTGCAGTACTGCTATAAAGAGTTACTGTATGGCGCCGAATTCAACTCGCAGCAAGACATCACCGATCTGCTGAGACCTCTGTTTGAAAAGTTCAAAGAATTTGCGCCCAGAACGTACGCGAACTTCCAAGTGACTGCTACCACTGAGTGTCAAGGGTCAAGAAAAGTGGAAGCCAGCTGGGCCCTTATGTTGTATGTCCCGGAACACGATAAGTCAATCGATGTTGGCAAAATGCTTTCTGAAGCTGTCTTTTTGGAGCCTGGACAAGTGTGCAAATGTGGACAAAACCGTATCCACTTTTATGGCGAACTACCACAGTGTCTAGTGATCACTGTGATCAAGCAAACCTTCGACAAAGTCCTCAAACGTGGCTTTGTCCGTCGAAGTGTCCAGGTCAAGTGTGAGCACGCCTACACGATCAATGGCGTGGAATTCGAGATGAAAGCTGCTGCAGAGTACATTGGAAAGGATGGTAAAGGTGGCAGCAGCGAGCTCAGCAAAAAAAGTTTCAACAAATTGCCTAAAGAATGGTTGAAATATTTTGAAGAATTAGACGAAAAGATGGTTCCAATCCAAGAAGAATTGGAAATACAAGCGAAACCTGTTGAAGAAAAATCAAGCTTCAACCAAGTGCCAAAAGAAAAATGGTTAATTTCTTTTGATGAAGAATTGCCGACTCCTGTTCAGGAAATTGCGAAAGAATCAAGCTTCATCGAACCTTCAAGATCAAGTTCAAAGATTGTCCGCAATGAAGATGTCCATTTCAAGTCAAAACCACGAAACAAGCCACTGGCCGACCCACGCGCAGGACATTACAAAAGCTATGTGAAGCGGGACGAAGGCTATTATCACATCAGTGATCTAAATGTGAAGAAAACGCGAGTGATCGAGACCGACGACCTGTACGTTTTGTTTTACGAACGAAAGTAGATATGATTTCTATATGATTTTTTATTTATTCAATAAATTATTTTTCTTTATATATTATCTTTATTTTATTGTAAATATTCATAAATAAAACTTAATTGATAAATAATAAATAAATTCTTAAAACAATAAAAGCATCCATTCTGTGAAGGGCAAAAACTCGAGTTTAGGTTTATATTGATATTAAAAAAGAAAACAACTTACTTGTAACTCTAAACTCTAAAACTTAATTCAATTTGGATGTGAGCAGTGTGTGGTCATATATTTTGAACGAAGTATTAATAAAAACTTTTGTAAAGAAATTTTCAGTCTCAATGGGTCCCATTTTGTTGCAGGAAAACAAGGCATATCCAAGATCCAGAGATTGCCTTGAAAGTTTGAGAGATTTGAAAGAGATTTGATGCGCGATGTGATGTAAACTGGACGAGCAACATTCATCAAATGATTGTCACAGGAAGATTTAGCCCGTTTGATCAAGTTGCATATACAAACACACACGTACACTCATGTCATCGGATTGTGCATTACATCTATTCATTCGAGTTTGTTTTGGCAAACTTCGATAAATCAATTTGTTCTGATTGTACACTGATCGTTTGCCAGTGCCTGTGCAATCTAGTTCGCCGAATTCATGTTTTGTTTGGTGTTCTCAGTCTATTAGAGTCGCATCCAATGTCCAACAATCAATGACTCACACTAATTGCATAACAAACATAAATAATCAATCCATTTGATTGTGGATTCCATTTTTCATCATGCAAAATGTTTTAATGTCAAAATAGGAAAAAACCAAATAATCAAATGGAAAAGGGCAAAAGTCAAAAAACAATTTTTACTGTCAGTGAGAACCTTTACAACAAAAACAAGATCAGATTTTTGCATCTGAAAATAATTTGTGAGTGAACGAGAAGATTATTTTCTACAACAAGCAAGCGCAGCGGAAGAACTTGTCAAACAGCCAAGCTGAAGAAGAACGTAAGCAGTACGAGAACATGCTGAATTGGTAAAGATTGCAGCTTTCTGGGATAGCCGAAAAAGCTGCCATGGCAGAAGCCGAAAGAAGACGGAAAAAACGTGCCAAAATTGATGAAAAACTCAGCTAATCAAGCTGCAATGCTGAAAAGCGTTTTCTTCATAAATTCTTGGCACATTCCTCCTGCCTACTTCCAGCTTCTGCAATCACAACCTATTCTGCTTTCAGGAAAGTTCTTCCGCTGCATTTGTTGTAGAAAATGACCTTTTCATGCACTTTCAACTCATGTTGAGAGGAGAAATCCAAATCCACAATGGTCGCGGCACAAAAGCAACCATTCTGTAAAGAGAAAAATGACCGAGGTTAGGTTTATATATTTTGAAAGAAGAAAACAAGACTCACTTTAACTAATTTTAATTTACTTCAAGAATACGGAGAGATTTGAGCCATTGCTGTCACGTTGTATTTTGTAGTACAAAATTTTTGTAGATTTTAACGTGCCATGCCGATTTTTCCAACGTAGTTTTAGTCAAATTATAGATTTTTTAGTTATTTCTGCTCGGG
The DNA here is from genome assembly GCA_023373905.1 of Rhizoglyphus robini. NCBI lineage: Eukaryota > Metazoa > Arthropoda > Arachnida > Sarcoptiformes > Acaridae > Rhizoglyphus > Rhizoglyphus robini. The sequence continues at coordinate 678,937 of JAKIJQ010000031.1, read as the reverse complement.
AACTGACGCTTTTCAATGTATTTCTCCCATTGGGCGCTACGACACCTAAAAATTTGGTACATTTTAAGCCTTTTGGGGGACGTCATTGTGGAAGTGGAGGAGGTGTGTCTTTTGCCCACCAGCAAGGAGGAGCACTTGAATTGTAGAAGTTAGTGACGCAATCACATGTACTATGTGAAATGCCCATCTTTTTGCCCAGATGCGCAAACGGCCAAAAATCACACGTGAAATCTAGTTCGCGCATGTTTGTGTGTTTTACTTCTGAATACGTTGCTGTGCTCGTGAGTGTTTGTTTTATTTGTTGTAAAATGCGTAAATTGAGTGAAAACAAACGTCATTTGTGGACGGTCTTGTTTACTGCTCGATGCTGCATAAACACAGTTTTGTCAACAACGTGCTCAAATTAGGTTAGGTTTTCTTTTGTGTTCAAATTGGCGAATGGAATCGTGCTTTGGTTTGCATTTCTGTACTGGAAACGAAGCATATTGTGTCATGTTAGCAATTGGCGGATGGAGTCGTCTTTTGGTTTGGTACATTAATTACTTTACTTTAATCACTACCTAAACACATTGTATTGCCTTATAGTACTCCTTATTCATGAAGCATCGCCCTTTTCTTTTGCTTTCAATATGAACCAGCTTGAACATTTCAGTGTGTAATTCTAGGCCATTTTGATATACGACAAAAGCAGAACCAATGCCGCATTCTGTCCCGGATCTATCTCTGTAAATGACAAAATCAACATCGTGAAGAACCTTATTCATTGTACTTTGGCCGCTACAGTACTTTGCAAAGGTTGAGCTGTAACGTCGCGTTGTGAATTTGAGCACTGAATTTCCCTTTAACCCCAATACTAATGGCATGTATTTTTATCTTGCAATTAAAATATCGACTTTTGCAATAGCGCTAGATTTTACTTGCAATAGTAACTAGATTTACTGCAAGCAGTTCAGCTGAGCGATAATTTTTGTAATTCTGGCCAAAATGAGAGGTATAATATATGAAATTTGACTCATTAAAGAGAATATGACATATTTCTTACTTATTTCCCTTCCCTCTTTTTAGTTCGCCTCCACTAACGTAATCTACAAAACGTAATTCTCCGGGTCGTCCAATGCCATTTAGAGCAGAGTGATGGATAACTTTGAATTTAAGTTTATAAAATTTGTGCACACACATATTTTAGATTTATTGATGAATTCAAGCAATAGTCTCTGGTAGAGTGAATTCACGAAAGATAAATTAAATCAATTCGATTGCAGGCAGTTATTATCATCTTGTAATTCTATTATAATGAAAGCATGTTTTTATTATGAGTAATAAATTCTCATACGAAATGAAAAAAAAATTCTCAATTTAAATCAAATCAATAATTGAAATCAACAATTTGAGTTTAATTGTGTGGGGAAAAGGTTCACAATTGTGTTCAAGATAGTGAAATTTCACTGAAGTTAACTTTACATTGAAATTATTTTACTTTGCACTGCTGTGTGTTTGACTATTTCATTGGGCGAGTTGTTTGCTTTCGATTTTAATAAGTTAACCCTCGAATTCCAAAGAGTTTGGTTCTCAAATTTATGTTGTTTGACATGCCATTGAATGTGTTAAGACTAAATGATTATTGCACTTGTGTGCACACACACACACACACTCAATTTATTATGTGACACACAGTGTCTAATGTGCAAAATGTCTCTCGCAGGCCACACATGTTACCAATTGGTTGTCTCTCCTCTTCTCTCCCTTGTCCAAGCGCGTTAGGCTTAAGGCGAAAAGGGTGTAATTCGATACGCTTTCCTTTTGCCTTATGCCATATGTTGGTGCGGGGTGCGCAACAAATTGTTTTGCGTAATGATCTCACATTTTAATGAGTCTCCAATAAAATAAATTTATACTTTCACTTAAAACAAATATTTTTTAGACTTAACCAAGAACATAGTGGGAATTACTTGAATAAAAAAAATTCAAATAAAATTGCGTGTTCAAATACAATAGTCAATAAAATGTTACCTTATATCAATTAGTAATTTTTTCTCTGACGAAAACTTTCTTTTTGAAAATGGTTGAAGTCAAGTGGGTCCTGCGTGTTTGTCAGTGCTTTTACAGTGACATACGAGTGACATATGTCACAAGTAAATTAGCGTCAAGAGCGACTCCACAAAACAGCATAATCACCCTCGAATGTAATTCTAATTTATGACCTTCTCCCCACTTTCCTTCTTTATTTTGCCTCTCTTTTGTTTTATTCATTTTTGTAAATTATCTTTCTGTTCTTGTTCCTCAATGGAGTTTACATATAAATAGAGAAATTTTGCATCAATTAAATATCCGTTCCTTGCCACTGTGAGTGTTATTTCAAGAAATCAGTAATAGTTTAATTAAATTAATTACATTAAATCATCTTTACCTGCATATTATTGATAGGTTTTTAAAGACATTAAATAGGCTTCTTCTCTGATAAATATCTGGTCAGCAAAGCCCTAATTGACCTCAGCGGTTGGTCACGTTCTAGAGATAATTTATCCACAAATTCTCCACACATTTACATGCTGAAGTTTCCTTCTACTTTCACTGTAGAAAGAGCATTTGAGCTTCGGCCAAAAGCTGACCTCACTCCACTCACTCCACTCATTCGCTCGCTGGCGCTCGCTCATTCGTTCCGTTCGTTTCGTTCGCTCAGCTAAATATTGAAATTTGCAATATAAAAATTTACGAGATTTGCAATAATAAATATTGTTTTCTGCAATAGTATGAATTATTTCCAACAGTTAATGCCCCAAATAAATACTTCAACAAAGCTATTTCATTAAGAAAATGGATACAACCCAATAGTTAGTTCCCAATTGGATACAACCCAATAGTTAGTTCCCAATTGGATACAACCCAATAGTTAGTTCCCAATTGGATACAACCTAATTGTTAGTTCCCAATTGGATACAACCCAATAGTTAGTTCCCAATTGGATACAACCCAATAGTTAGTTCCCAATTGGATACAACCCAATAGTTAGTTCCCAATTGGATACAACCCAATAGTTAGTTCCCAATTGGATACAACCTAATTGTTAGTTCCCAATTGGATACAACCCAATTGTTAGTTCCCAATTGGATACTACCCAATAGTTAGTTCCCAATTGGATACTACCCAATAGTTAGTTCCCAATTGGATACAACCCAATTGTTAGTTCCCAATTGGATACTACACAATAGTTAGTTCCCAATTGGATACTACCCAATAGTTAGTTCCCAATTGGATACTACCCAATAGTTAGTTCCCAATTGGATACTACCCAATAGTTAGTTCCCAATTGGATACTACCCAATAGTTAGTTCCCAATTGGATACAACCTAATTGTTAGTTCCCAATTGGACACAACCCAATAGTTAGTTCCCAATTGGATACTACCCAATAGTTAGTTCCCAATTGGATACAACCTAACTGTTTACCCAACTAACCTAACCTAACGAACTAAATAACTATCTGGATAATTCACAATAATTAAATCTACATTCTGGAATGAATTTTGAGGTAGAATGCAATGGGATTCTAATATTGGTATTGTAAAAATCGATATTGCAAAAATTTAATTTTCACTATTGTACTCATCAACATTTACTATTGCATTTTATTATTTTTCTTATTGCAAAAGTCGATATTGCATGGATGTAATTTTTACTATTGCAAATATCGATATTTTAATTGCAAAATAAATTTATTGCCAATAATAATCGAATCAATCGATCTCTCCACCAGTCAACTCCTTATTATCAGTTGGAAAATACTAAACCGAAAAGTGCCAACATGAAGTTGACTGTATCCCCTCATAATCAGATTTTCCTACTAGAGGAACCTGAAGAATCAAAACCATCAACCTTTGAACCTGAACCATCCCGTGGCATTAGACAATCGTCAACCACCATTGCCAGATGTGAACGTAGATACGACCTCTCGTGTTCAATTCAATGATAAACCACAAGTGATTGAAGCTAAACAAACTGACCACGAGTGGTGGACACTAGCAAACTCTGGTTCAACCTTCTATAATTGATACCGCCAACATTCAAAAAGTGAATAAGAGTCACATTTCGAAAGGATCCTAAGCCGTAAACAAGCAAAGGAGAAGATTAACAAACTGAAGTGATGGTCTTCTTCCTAAAGTTTTTACACGGTGGTAAATCGGTTATGCAAAGACGAACAAGGTGCTAACGGTGCTACACTGTTATATATCTGTGGATGCTATTTCGTAAGTTTTCTGGACAATATATTTGCTCATATAACAAATAGTTTTTCGGTATGCTAGATTTTGTCTACAACGAACTGGTAATAGTTATGATCATCATGATCATTTATCCATATTGAGTCTTGTAAACAAATGGCAAATGGAATCGTGGTTTGGTTTGGATTTCTGCACTGGAATGGAGCCATATTGTGTCCTGTGAACAATTGCCAAAAGGAATCGTGCTTTGTAGCTTTCCAGTGTGTGTTTCGACTTGCTTTGGTACTTGTTCATAACACGTATTGAAAATCGATGCAATATATTCTTGTAAAATCGAAGATTTCGACTATAGATTTTTTATTTTCCATATATTTAGAGCAGCGCGTGTAAATTAATAAAACATGCAAACAAACCTAACGCTTCTAAATTGATAAAACAAGAAAATTGAACTTGTAATTCATTTTCCAATAAATAATAAAAAATCGTGCCCCAGGTGTAACTGCAAGAATTGCGGCATATTTGTTGCTGCAAATGCAAAAGAACAATCAGAGTATATTATTAACCCAGAAAAATTACAAATACGTAATTATGCTTATATTCTGTATTGCAAACAATTATTTACAAAATAAAATAAAAATTAAAACAATATTTGAAATAAATGTGGTTATAGAATCAACGTAGTCAACGGTAATTGATTAATTCTTGAAGTTTAGGCACAATTGAATGATGATGATGATAATTGAAGCCTAGCCAGCCAGTATTTATTATACTGTGGTGAGCGCATGCTACAGGCATGTCGCCACGTAACACCACAACCATTTGCATTCCAGATCGACATGTCATCACTCGTACAACTATCGATCTGTGATACAACTTCAATCAGTCAGACTCTGACCACCGTACCGGCCAGTCGCATCAGTCTTGCACTTGTCATAACAAGTAACTTCCAACAATAAAAAAACTGAAACGCCTAACGAGTCCGCGGTCTAATCAACTCCATCTCATTGTGTGACGCCTGACCTCGCCTGTCAGGTGTCCTCCACAATACATTGAATATTTATAACATTGTTTAAATATTTGTAACATATATTTTAAACAATTTTTCAATACTTAAAATGGTCGTACTATTACAATTGCAACATTGTATGCTCCCAAGCTACGGATAATCTCAATAGATTATGTTTGGTTTAGTCATCTTGTAATGATGTGTGCATTAAACCTTGCTCTTATCATACATTTTTATTGGTTACGAAATTAAATAAATGCTTTCTGTGTGGTGAATATAATGTCATGCGTTACCTGTAGTGTAGTGTACCAATTGGTGAACATGTCCTTGATCTTCCAAGTTGGCCAACAGTCACCATGACAAAGGATAAGACTTGGTGGCGTGTCATAAAAAGGCAATTGCAGGCATAGATCGATTTGTTGGTGATCAAATGTGCTCGACTTGTTTTCTTTACTATAGTATATAATAAAGTCTTTAATATATTACAAAATTTTAAAAATCAACTCAATATGAGCCTCAACCTTGACTACTTGTCTGATGATGAAGAATACAACTTTCTTTTGGTTGGACAATGTGAATTAAAATCAAATTTCCTGAATGCATTTGCAAATTTGTTAAAGTTTTCCTCTTTTGAAGAAGTTATTTCGAGAAATAATGAATTGATCAATGTGAATGAGACTGGAAATGATGGCGTCAAAGAGATTGCTAAAGAAAGTACTGAACCTGTGGTTTATTCTTTCCGTTGTGACAACAAAATTGTTCGCATTGTCGATTCGAATGTGGATGATTTGTACTACAAAATCACATATAAAATTTATCGATGCTTCGCTCAAATTGAAAAATTTCACGCAATACTAATAATGATTCAAAAATTTGATGATGTGCATATTTATTCTACTTTTACTAAATTTCATAAAAGCGCTTTAAACAATCTAGTATTTTGTTTCACTAATATTAATGAAAGTCATTCATTTAGTGAAACAAATAAAGAATTTACTTTGTTTAAACTTGAACTAGAAAATGAAACTTTAATTTCTTTAATTCAAAATAAAAATTATTTTTTCCTTGATAAAGAAACAATAAAAGAATTGTTTACTCAAACAACTGCACATTTTTTATGACCAAAATCAACTAAATAGCTACAGTGAAAGTTGGAAACAAATGACCAACACAATTCAAACAATGCTCAACTATGCTACAATGCAACAACCATTCGAGTGTGAATGTTCTATTTTAATTATGCAAGCTAATATTTTAACTGTAATATATTTAAATTTAATTGAACTTTTCAAAGATGATTCCAATTTTCCAAACAAAGGAAATTTTATTAAAAAATTGTCAACATGGACGTATAACTCGGATAAAATAAATCAATTGGTGAAGAGTTTGGAGGAAAATGAAAATGAACTAGAGAAAATTGAGTTTATTTGTGAACAATTGTACTGTCTAGTATGTGAATTTAGTTTGGTAAGTCATAATTTGTATACTTTTACCGATTGTCCAAATAAATAATAATTAATTACTATATCGTTTACATTTTAAGATTTCACCATATTTTATTGAAATAACAATTGAAAATGGAATTAAAAAATACGAAAATAAAGTATCCGATAAATATGAAAAATTGTATTACAATTTCTTAACAAAAATGAAAAACGTTTGCAAGAGTAATAAATTAAACAATAACTTAGACATTAATGATGTGAACAAACTATTGAAAAAATTAAAAATCTTGAAATATTCAGGCGAATATTTTTACAGATGTAATATGCAAATGGAAATATTTTGGTGAAATTAACATCAAAACTATCAATTTCGATATTACCAAACGAAACTTGGAAACAATGTCGTTAGAAAATGGAAAATGTCAATTCAATAACAAAAAGCTCGATCAAATTCATAATGTACTTTCGAAACTAATCGAGCAAAATTTACTTCAAATGGAGATGAAAAATACAGCAAAGTACGATTTTACCAATGCAACACTCGAGAATGTCGTCTTTACGTGTGACAATTCGAGCAACACTATGCGCGATTTTATAGTTAACAACGGAATAAAAAACTTTGACATGAATTTCTTCATTGCCAACATTGACCAAATGATTAAAGCAAACATTCAACAGTTTCCTATGATGAAAGAATATTGTCTTGTACAATCGAACAATGAAAACGAATTTGAGAAGCAATTTCAGATGCCAAGCACCTCAAAGCAACAATTGTCACTTGAAAACGAAAAGAAATTTCTAATCAAAAAGATCAACAATAAAATTTTGGAAAATGAGGACATTTTAATCATCCCTGACATTGTATCTCACTTTACTACTCCTTCTTTTGTAAAATCTAAGGAAACAACTGAAAACGAATCTATTGAGGTTCAAGAAAACGAGAAAACAGATGAGTTGATTGCGAGTCCATTGCAAGTGATGAATAAGTCCAAAAGGTCGCTCATAGAGCGTCTTGTTTTTTACTCGGATATATTCAGGAATTATATTTATATGAAAATTGACAGGGGTTTCAACGACAAAACTCAAAAATAGTGTAAACAATCAAACTTGTTTGGTAAAATCATAGATTTTACAGAAATTGAGTTTTTAATTAGCGCTCTAAAATGATATAAACTTGAAAGCGCTCTAAAATGATGTAAACTTGAATGCCCTCGGAAAGGAATAAAACATAAATTAAACCCTTGTTTTGTTGTATAATTAAAAACTCAGAGAGCCAGCAATTCGACCACCGCGGTATGTTTGTTCTCATATGGTTGGACGCTATTCAGTTCCAATGCGAGGTTGATTTTGGTGATGACGTTCTTGGTTTTAAGTTCATTCTTTCTTTGGTACCAACGTTGTAACAACGTTGTTACATGGTTGAAAAATGGAGCATGAATAAAATTTTAATTACGAGAATTGCTCTGTTTTCGGTTTGCCAGCTGACCCTCCCACCTGAGTCTTGAGCTTTCGGGGTTTTGTACATTGTATTATTTTATCCAATAAAGGATATTGAAATTTAATTACTCAAATTTCAACATAATCACCACAGTCACTATAAACACGATTGGTCACGTGATATTTTGACAAATTCTTTCAGTATTATTCAGTTGCTATCAAAATTTCCAATTTTCCAAAGCACTACCAATAAAGCATATCTCTGTTTCATTCAAATTCCAAACAAGATATCAAACGTAATGTGCCATCTGTTGATTGATAACTTAGCTCTTCAATTTTGTTTGCTTACCAGTGGCGGCAATTCTTTGCAAATCTTTAACTGATTCTAGGTTTTTGCTATGTTTTTGTCACTTCAGTGAATTAAATCAAAGCTATATTCATTAAGTCCCACTTGCTGAATCAAATTTCTGGCTCTCTGAGTTTTTAATTATACAACAAAACAAGGGTTTAATTTATGTTTTATTCCTTTCCGAGGGCATTCAAGTTTACATCATTTTAGAGCGCATTCATGTTTATATCATTTTAGAGCGTTAATTAAAAACTCAATTTCTGTAAAATCTATGATTTTACCAAACAAGTTTTCATTATTTTCGCTATAAGGGTTGTGCTAACTACAGTGAACATTTTGTTAAACCCCAATTGTTAGGACTCACTAATTAAAAAAATCAATTCTGAATCCATTCCAATGCATGGCTGCTGTCAATGTTTGCCTTTTTGGAATGGCATTTTATTGAACTCTTAAGCAAAATTAATGCTAAATGTAAGCTAGAGAACATACTGACAATTACCACTTTCAATTATAATTACAATTATTAATGTTACCCCTTCCGAATACACAAATCTCCAAATTAAGTTTGATTCCATTCTCTGACTTGTTGGTTTGGATCCAGTGAACCTAAATGCTCGAGGGAGCCCAGGTTGAAGAAGAAAATGAAATGAACCGTTTTTAGCGAGACAAAGTCGAAGTCTTATAGTTTGAAGAAAGAAAGAAACCACTGCACCCCCAGTAACCAAACTTGGAATACAATTTCAGGTATTAGGTAGAGCCATAAACAGTTGCCCTCTACGCCCTTCTAAAACGCCTCTACCTAATTGTTCAATAAGTGTGCAATAGGGTGACATTTCAAGTCACACACAATTGTCTCAACGCTTTCTCACTGCTTTCGTTTAGGACCAACTTGATCATGCGTGGCCTGATCGAGATGGAGGTTAGCCCGCTTGCCGGTGTGGCCATCCTCGTCCTCGCCAAAGTTGATCACCTTCTCTTGTTCCTTTTCGTCGAGAAAATTGCGCATACTGTAATAATTAGTGAGAGGGCCTCGCTTGATTGCTGCCACTCGGTCACCCATAACCATCTGTTCGCCCATGATCGGGACACCATTTCCCTGATCAAGCAAAGCCGAATCGATCTCCTGCTTTGGTTGCATCTGCTTCACGACTCGATTGGTGCCAACAGACGAAAGTGAAGCGCCAAGCACCAGAAGAAGGAGAAAAAAACCTCTTATGAACCACAAGAGAAGACTTGAGTCTAGAGATTTTGGGTTAAGATTACAGAGCGATAAAACAAATTAGATACATACCTTTAGATGGTCCACCATGAGCAGAAGCAGCCGAAACGAATAACAACAGACCCTAAAAGTTTGATCAAAAAGCGACCAAAGACAAGGCAGAGTCATATAAAGAAGAAGGTGCTATTGCAAAAGGAATTAAAAGGAAAATGATAAGAAGAAATGTAAAACAAGAAAATTGTAGTGAAAGTCAAATTCCAAACTTGAAATTCATTTTGTTCTAATGTATTTTATAACGTATTTTTTAGATTCACATCAAAAATAGTATATTACACTCCCTGTATATTTACATATATATATATGTACTTAGATTAACAGTCTATAAGGGATTGAGTGTATGGAGGGAGGGAGTGAAACAAGTATTGATGAAAAGTGTCAATTTTCAATAGAAATGAACGAAAAGTTCATTTCTAAGCAGTAGAGTCTACTTTCTGGCCGAGTGCAAGGTGTGGAAGTATTGTGGTTTGAGAAGTATTGATGAAAAGTGTCAATTTTCAATAGAAATGAACGAAAAGTTCATTTCTAAGCAGTAGAGTCTACTTTCTGGCCGAGTGCAAGGTGTGGAAGGATTGTGGTTTGAGAAGTATTGATGAAAAGTGTCAATTTTCAATAGAAATGAACGAAAAGTTCATTTCTAAGCAGTAGAGTCTACTTTCTTACCGAGTGCAAGGTGTGGAAGGATTGTGGTTTGAGAAGTATTGATGAAAAGTGTCAATTTTCAATAGAAATGAACGAAAAGTTCATTTCTAAGCAGTAGAGTCTACTTTCTGGCCGAGTGCAAGGTGTGGGAGGGTTGTGGTTTGAGAAGTATTGATGAAAAGTGTCAATTTTTCAATAGAAATGAACGAAAAGTTCATTTCTAAGCAGTAGAGTCTACTTTCTGGCCGAGTGCAAGGTGTGGAAGGATTGTGGTTTGAGAAGTATTGATGAAAAGTGTCAATTTTTCAATAGAAATGAACCAAAAGTTCATTTCTAAGCAGTAGAGTCTACTTTCTGGCCGAGTGCAAGGTGTGGAAGGATTGTGGTTTGAGAAGTATTGATGAAAAGTGTCAATTTTCAATAGAAATGAACGAAAAGTTCATTTCTAAGCAGTAGAGTCTACTTTCTTGCCGAGTGCAAGGTGTGGAAGTATTGTGGTTTGAGAAGTATTGATGAAAAGTGTCAATTTTCAATAGAAATGAACGAAAAGTTCATTTCTAAGCAGTAGAGTCTACTTTCTTACCGAGTGCAAGGTGTGGGAGGGTTGTGGTTTGAGAAGTATTGATGAAAAGTGTCAATTTTCAATAGAAATGAACGAAAAGTTCATTTCTAAGCAGTAGAGTCTACTTTCTTGCCGAGTGCAAGGTGTGGAAGGATTGTGGTTTGAGAAGTATTGATGAAAAGTGTCAATTTTCAATAGAAATGAACGAAAAGTTCATTTCTAAGCAGTAGAGTCGCCTTTCTTGCCGAGTGCAAGGTGTGGAAGTATTGTGGTTTGAGAAGTATTGATGAAAAGTGTAAAATTTTCAATAGAAATGAACGAAAAGTTCATTTCTAAGCAGTAGAGTCTACTTTTTTGCCGAGTGCAAGGTGTGGAAGTATTGTGGTTTGAGAAGTATTGATGAAAAGTGTCAATTTTCAATAGAAATGAACGAAAAGTTCATTTCTAAGCAGTAGAGTCTACTTTCTTGCCGAGTGCAAGGTGTGGAAGGATTGTGGTTTGAGAAGTATTGATGAAAAGTGTCAATTTTCAATAGAAATGAACGAAAAGTTCATTTCTAAGCAGTAGAGTCTACTTTCTGGCCGAGTGCAAGGTGTGGAAGTATTGTGGTTTGAGAAGTATTGATGAAAAGTGTCAATTTTCAATTGAAATGAACGAAAAGTTCATTTCTAAGCAGTAGAGTCTTCTTTCTTGCCGAGTGCAAGGTGTGGAAGGATTGTGGTTTGAGAAGTATTGATGAAAAGTGTCAATTTTCAATAGAAATGAACGAAAAGTTCATTTCTAAGCAGTAGAGTCTACTTTCTTGCCGAGTGCAAGGTGTGGAAGTATTGTGGTTTGAGAAGTATTGATGAAAAGTGTCAATTTTCAATAGAAATGAACGAAAAGTTCATTTCTAAGCAGTAGAGTCTACTTTCTGGCCGAGTGCAAGGTGTGGAAGTATTGTGGTTTGAGAAGTATTGATGAAAAGTGTCAATTTTCAATAGAAATGAACGAAAAGTTCATTTCTAAGCAGTAGAGTCTACTTTCTTGCCGAGTGCAAGGTGTGGAAGTATTGTGGTTTGAATTTAATTCTCTTCCTGCAAGGATTGCTTCCATAAGCAGAGAGTGCTCTGGGATGTGCACATTTATTATTGAGTGAATATTTTGGCCAATCAAACCTAATTCAAAAGAAATTGACGTTAATTCTTTGAAAACCCAAGTTCATTATTTTGGAAAAAGTAATTCCTTGCAGATGGTATATTAATTTGTTTCGTGGTTTGGGCATCCGAGTTCGGAACCGCTTTGACGTCTAACAAGTGAAATATTTTATTGCCAATTTTAATAAAATTAAGGGTAAAGAGGTACGAGTGGAAGAACGTCATTGATACGAAAAGCATGAATAAGCACCCTCAAAGGTTTGGAGTGTAATATTTATCTGGTTAGATTTGTTAGTGTAGAGATACCGAGTGGAGTGATGTGATCCCGCTTGAATCCTAGCAAGAGAGAAATATAAATGAATATTATACTATTTGGATGTTATAGCGGAGGTAATTTAGGCGGTTACTTGAATGATTTCTAATGTATATTTTAAATTGACCTGACAGATTTGGGTTTCTGAGACAAATAATGATAAAGAATTGAACAAACGAGTGATTTGGCGTATTTGTCGTGTATGCCTTGAAGAATATTGTTTGTCAATTTTCAAAAGATTTTAGTATAACAAACACGACTTGCAGTACGGTTTTATTCTGTAAGGGATAAAGAATTGAACAAACGAGTGATTAGACGTATTTGTCGTCTATGCCTTGAAGAATATTATTTGCTAAATTTCAATGAACAAATATGTGAACAGATCATTTATAAAACGTCATTCTAGATAAAACTTGTCAATTCAACTTTAGTGTTAAATGCCTGGTTTGTATAGATCGTGGTTTGAGAAGGATTGAATGAAACATATCAAAATGTGGAAATTTTCAATATGAGAGTATGCACAGATCGTTTATATTACTAGAGGTAACGTAAAGCATGTACAGTCTATTTTCTTGTTGAGTGCATGGAATGGAAGGTTTGTAGTTTGAGTACGATTGAATAAAATATATCAAAATGTGGCAATTTTCAATATAAAAGTATGCACAGATCGTTTATAAACTGTCATTCTAGATAAAACTTGCCCAGTCTATTTTCTTGTTGAGTGCATGGAATGGAAGGAATGAGGTTTGAGAAGGATTGGATGAAATATATTTACATTATAAACCATTCAGATAACCCACTAAGTAACCGCCGCTATAACATCCAGGTAGTATAATATTCATTTATATTCTTCTTCTGTTAGGATTCAAACGGGATCACATCACCGAACTCGGTAACACTATTCTTTCCAAAACAAAACACCCAATCCTTGCAAACACTTTCATTATTTACACATATCATCAATGCAATTCATGTTACATTTACCTCAACATTACTCCAAACGTGAACAAGTGCCTCTGTCAGGCTTGTGTTTTGTGTTTCTTTTCAATCAAACCTTACAAAACGATAAATCTTTGCAAACACTTCCAATATTCTTCATTTTGAATTTTGAAGATTTCTGTCCTATTAACTATTATACTATAGTCTTTTGATCATATAGAGAGAGAGGCAGTCGGTTGTTGAGCGTGTTAATTTTTGTAAAAGTTTTTAAAAGTGACCAAGAACAAACTGCCCAACACTGGAAACGTGTGAAGATTGATTTCTATAAGGAATGGGAAAATTTGTATTAGTCTTTGGATCATATAGAGAGAGGCAGTCGGTTGTTGAGCGTGTTAATTTTTGTAAAAGTTTTTAAAAGTGACCAAGAACAAACTGCCCAACACTGGAAACGTGTGAAGATTGATTTCTATAAGGAATGGGAAAATTTGTATTAGTCTTTGGATCATATAGAGAAAGGCAGTCGGTTGTTGAGCGTGTTAATTTTTTTGTAAAAGTTTTTAAAAGTGACCAAGAACAAACTGCCCAACACTGGAAACGTGTGAAGATTGATTTCTATAAGGAATGGGAAAATTTGTATTAGTCTTTGGATCATATAGAGAAAGGCAGTCGGTTGTTGAGCGTGTTAATTTTTGTAAAAGTTTTTAAAAGTGACCAAGAACAAACTGCCCAACACTGGAAACGTGTGAAGATTGATTTCTATAAGGAATGGGAAAATTTGTATTAGTCTTTGGATCATATAGAGAAAGGCAGTCGGTTGTTGAGCGTGTTAATTTTTGTAAAAGTTTTTAAAAGTGACCAAGAACAAACTGCCCAACACTGGAAACGTGTGAAGATTGATTTCTATAAGGAATGGGAAAATTTGTATTAGTCTGGATCATATAGAGAGAGGCAGTCGGTTGTTGAGCGTGTTAATTTTTGTAAAAGTTTTTAAAAGTGACCAAGAACAAACTGCCCAACACTGGAAACGTGTGAAGATTGATTTCTATAAGGAATGGGAAAATTTGTATTAGTCTTTGGATCTTATAGAGAGAGGCAGTCGGTTGTTGAGAGTGTTAATTTTTGTAAAAGTTTTTAAAAAGTGACCAAGAACAAACTGCCCAACACTGGAAACGTGTGAAGATTGATTTCTATAAGGAATGGGAAAATTTGTATTAGTCTTTGGATCTTATAGAGAGAGGCAGTCGGTTGTTGAGAGTGTTAATTTTTGTAAAAGTTTTTAAAAGTGACCAAGAACAAACTGCCCAACACTGGAAACGTGTGAAGATTGATTTCTATAAGGAATGGGAAAATTTGTATTAGTCTTTGGATCTTATAGAGAGAGGCAGTCGGTTGTTGAGAATGTTAATTTTTGTAAAAGTTTTTAAAAGTGACCAAGAACAAACTGCCCAACACTGGAAACGTGTGAAGATTGATTTCTATAAGGAATGGGAAAATTTGTATTAGTCTTTGGATCATATAGAGAGAGGCAGTCGGTTGTTGAGCGTGTTAATTTTTGTAAAAGTTTTTAAAAGTGACCAAGAACAAACTGCCCAACACTGGAAACGTGTGAAGATTGATTTCTATAAGGAATGGGAAAATTTGTATTAGTCTTTGGATCTTATAGAGAGAGGCAGTCGGTTGTTGAGAGTGTTAATTTTTGTAAAAAGTTTTTAAAAGTGACCAAGAACAAACTGCCCAACACTGGAAACGTGTGAAGATTGATTTCTATAAGGAATGGGAAAATTTGTATTAGTCTTTGGATCTTATAGAGAGAGGCAGTCGGTTGTTGAGAGTGTTAATTTTTGTAAAAGTTTTTAAAAGTGACCAAGAACAAACTGCCCAACACTGGAAACGTGTGAAGATTGATTTCTATAAGGAATGGGAATATTTGTATTAGTCTTTGGATCATATAGAGAGAGGCAGTCGGTTGTTGAGCGTGTTAATTTTTGTAAAAGTTTTTAAAAGTGACCAAGAACAAACTGCCTAAATCTAAGAATGCGTACAGAAAGTTTTGTCTGAGGTTTGAGAAAATTATATAAGGCAAACGATCTTAGAACGATATGCAGTCGGTTTCTTCAATTTTTCAATATTGAGGTAAATGTAACCTGAAATGCATTGAACAAATCATTGAATATATGAAGTGTTTGCTAGGTGTGGGCGTTTTGTTTGGTTTGAGCACAAAACACAAACCCAACAGAGGCACTCGTTCACGTCTGGAGTAATGTTGAGGTAAATGTAACTTGAATTGCAATGAACAAATTATTGAATATTGGAGGTGTTTGCTAAGTGTGGAAGGTAATTATTTCTAATGCAATTTTCAGGTGAAATAACCCACTACGTGTCCATCTAAGGTCTCAATTCTTAAAGAAGACTCAATGCAAGCATTCTCGGCTTTTTGGCAGTTTGCTCTTGGTCACCTGCAAAAACTTTTGTGTCAATTTTCAAGGTGAAACAACCAACTACGTGTCCGTCTAAATTCACAATCCTTAGACATTTTCTCCATTCCTTCTAAAAACACACTGCATACCTTGTGCCCCTTAGGCAGTTTGTTCTTGGTCACCTGCAAAAACTTTTGTGTCAATTTTCAGGTGAAATAACCATCTACGTGTCCGTCTAATACCGCAATCCTTAGAGATTTTTCCCATTCCTTCTAGAAACACACTGCATACCTTGTGGCCCTTAGGCAGTTTGTTCTTGGTCACCTGCAAAAACATTTCTGACAATTTCCACCTCAAACAACCGACTGCATCTCTCTATAATGTCGCTAGACATGAAGAATTTCCTCATTCCTTCCAGGAAACAAGCTGCAAGCTTTACCTGATTCAGGCAGTTTGTTCTTGTTCTCCTGCAAAAACATTTCTGACAATTTCGAGGCGGATAATTAGTCGGTTTGCTTTTACTTTTTCATTGAATTTTTATGGAACAAACGTGTTTGTTGTTTAAACTTTTCAATTTTGTAAGTAATGAGGGTTGTGGTAGGGTTGAGTAAATATTTCGTTGATGATCACTTGAACAGATCGTTTTTTATAACCTTTATGCCGTATAACACGTGAAGTATCTAATTGCCAATTTTCAAGAATTAAGTGTAAAGGGGTACCAATTGAAGAACGTCATTGATACGAAAAGCATGAATAAGCACCTACAAAGGTTTGGAGTGTAATATTTATCATGGATAAATCATATTGAAATTCCGAGTACATCGCTTTGGAAAAAGTTTTTCCTTACAGATGGCAAATTATTTATTTTCGAGGTACGCCCATCCGAGAACGGAACCACTTCGCCGTCTAATACGTGAAGTATCTAATTGCAAATTTTTATAAAATTAAAGGTAAAGTAATTCAAGTGGAAGAACGTAATTGATACCAATAGCATGACTTTGCACCCATAAAGGTTTGGAGTGCAATATTTATCTGGTAAGATTTGTTAGTGTAGAGATACCGAGTGGGAGGATGTGATCCCGTTTGAATCCTAGTAAGAGTAAGAGAAGAATATAAGTGAATATTATAATATCTGGATGTTATGGCGGCGGTTATCTAGTCGGTTATCTCAATGGTTTATAATGAAAATTTTAAATTTACATCAAACCTCACAAATGGACAATTTGACTACTCTAGAGGTAGTGAAATATTGGAAATGAATTGTTTGATCAGTTTATCATCGAAAATTGGACAAATAATTTGCCATTCAAAATAAAAACACAGTGAATTAATGGAAAAATATGAAATTTATTTAAAATTGCATTTGATTAAAAATAAACGCAAAAAGTAGACACGATCGTAAATTTCATCTTGATTATATTGATACAGGTATAAACACTTTGCACAAGTAGCGCTATACATCCGCTTACTGGATGATCTTGAAGCTGATTCTACCGTCCACCATTTCAATTCGACCAGCTACGCGATTTTCCACGCATTGCATAAAACGTAAAGCATCATCTTGGGAGCCATTCATCTTTTGATAGATTAATTCGCCCGATGCCAATTCGAAGCAAAATCTACGCTCGGGTTTATTGTACAAATGGACGGCGCGCAACTGAGCCCACGGAACTTGATACTGGGGCTGGGCTGAATATAGTGACTCATTAAAAGTCAGACCAAAGTCAGTCACGGTGACAAAAATTTCGGACGCGTTTGTCAGGAATGCAGGCAACATGTTAGCGGGTGAGCAAAAAGTGGTGATAGATTCTCAAAAAGATTTGAGTTGTACGCAGAGATTGGCCTAACTAGGGGCATTTGGCCAATATTTAACCTCAATCAACTTGATTGTTGTTGTCGTTGTAGACAGAAAATTAAATTTGCTAACTTGGATTCTGTTTGGAAATTGAATCAAAACTATTTGTCTGAGATGGTATGACTTGCGAAATTTTGGGCAGATAAAGATTTCGAGCAGCTAAACTACGTATAAATTTCGAATATATTCGTATATACGGGTTTTACCCTATTTTTTTGTTTGTTTTACATTTCGATATTTGTTCATTTGTAGTTCAACTATCTTTTTGTGACGTCCACCCTTCCAAATGGACCTACTTGTGTTGCAACATTTTTCACTGCATCCTTGACTATTGTAGTTGGTTTCATGGAAATCGGTCCCATGGTATGTATCTCACTTATCTTTTCTGTTCAATCCAAATTCTTTTTAGAATCGAATGTTGTCGAATTATACGACTAGTGTTACTAGTATTTTAAGCACGCTAAAAGTTCCACTCTTGAATGGTGAAAAGCGATCGATCTCTTTGAGAGCTTTCCAGAGGATGTCATGTCCCCTAAAACCAATGTCTTGTATCATCAAGTAGGAGGTGGTGCCGTGGGGGGCATTGCGCCCTGTTCCACTCCATGGTCCGTTTGCACTTAAAAAGTTGTCAATTTCAATTTGGATAAGGCCTTAGGGTTAGAGACGTGTAGGCCGACTTTTTAGTTCATGCCCGTTGGAAAGCTTCATGCCCGGAGTGTAAATAGTCGAATTTTAAATTAATAGATGAAAAACCCCTATCGCCATCTAGTTTAGGACATTTTAGTTTTTTCAAAGCTGGCGGCCATTATCAAACCATAAAATAACGACTAATAATATGATCTTGACATCTTGCAACTGGTGTGCAAGACTTTTGACTCCTTATCATATGGATTTTATTGGCTTTATAATATGTCTGTTTATAATATACGTTGGATGCCATAAATGGCGTGCTGTATTGTGTAACTGCACTGATAAATATATCCTTGACTTGTTAAGATTGTTAAAAGTTGTCATGGTAAATGATAAATTTGATGTGCTATGTGAGCAATAACGATTGCAATCAGAGAACTAGCTCGATTTGTTAGTGCATCAAATGTGTCCGACTTTGTTGCTTGAAATTGACTTTTTGCAATTATCATTGTGTTAAGTGAGTATACTTCAAAAATGAGCCTCAATCTTGACAACTTGTCAGACGAAAAATTCAACATTTTATTAATTGGAAATTGTGATTCGAAATTAAATTTCGTGAATTCAATTGCAAATTTATTGAAATTTTCATCTTTTGAAGAAGCTATTTCTGAAAATAATCAATTGATAAATGTTAATGAGTCTGCAAATGATTGTATCCAAGAGTGTGTTGTGAAAAGAACTGAACCTGTAGTTTATAATTTCATTTGCGACACTAAAATTGTTCGGGTTATGAATTCGAATGTAGATTTTGATGATAATTTTGACGATTTTTATGAAAGTTATAAATTCTTTGATAAAATTGAAAAAATTTCACGGAATATTTATTTTGATGAAAAATATTCCGACGAACTTTGTTAATGGTTTGTGGCAATACCATAAAAGCGCAATAAACAATCTAGTATTTTGTTTCACTAATAATAACGAAAATCTATTTGAAGAACAAAATGCACCGAAATTTAATCGCCTAAAAAATGAACTTGAAAAAGATTTTTTAATTTCTCTAGTTCCACAAGAAAATGGTTTTTTCCCTTGATAACGAAACAATGAAAACATTATTTAATCAAACTCAAAACCATAACCAAAATCAACTAAATAGCTACAGTGAAAGTTGGAAGCAAATGTCTAACACAATTCAAACAATGCTCAACTATGCTATAATGCAACAACCATACGAGTGTGAATATACTATTTTAATTTGGCAAGCTGAATTTTTAACTAGAATATATTCATTTATAATTGAATATTTTAAAGAAGATTCAAATTTTGCATTCAGAAAAAAATTTATTCAACAATTTTTTAACATTGACGTATAACTCGGATAAAATCAATCATATGGTGAAATGTTTGGAAAAAATGAAAATGAACTGAAAGAAATTGAGGATTATTGTGCACAATTGTATAGTCTAGTATGTGAATTTAGTTTGGTAAGTCATAATTTGTATACTACCGATTGTCCAAATAAATTATTAACTATATCGCTTACATTTTAAGTTTTCGCCATATCATTTTGAACAAGTGATAGAAAGTGACTTTGAAATATTCGAAAATAAAATATCCGACAAATATGAAGAATTGAATTTCAATTTCTTCAAAAAGGTGAAAAACATTTACAAGAGTAATAAATTAATCAATAACTTAGACATTATTAATGTAAAAAAACTATTTAATAAATTGAAAAACTTGAAATATTCAGGCGAATATTTCACAGAAGTAATATACGTATTGAAATCTAATGGAAAATTGAGAATCAAAACTATTAATTTTGATTTTAACAAACAAAACGTTGAAACCATGTCGATTGAAAATGACAAATCTCAAATCAACAACGAAAAACTGGATCAAATTCAGAATTTACTATCGAAACTAATCGAACACAATTTACTTCAAGTGGAGATGAAAAATGAGACCGCCACAAAGTACGACTTCACCAATTCAACACTTGAAAATGTAATCTTCACGTGTGACAATTCGAGCAACACTATGCGAGATTTTATTGTTAGCAAACAAATTGAAAATGGAATGAAAGATTTTGACGTGAAACTTTTCCTCGACAACATTGACCAAATGATCAAAGTCAACATTCAACATTTGATTCCTGTCATGCAAGATTGCTCCCCTGTACAACAGATCATTGAAAACGAAATTGAAAAACAAATTCAAATGCCTAGTACTTCAAAGCAACAAAATTTTTGTTGTTCAAAGTACAAATCTTTGCTTTGCACCCCTTAATAAGAATTTGAATCCTGAGGGTAAAATTGTATTGGACTCTGAAAAACTATTCACATTTGGAAAAATTCTTGAAAAACTAATTGAAAACAACTTGTTTCATATTAGTTTGAACAATCCAGATGATCCAAGCAGTCCAAATCACGATTTTTGTAGTGCAACTTTGGAAAACGTCAACTTTTTATGCAATTCTGAATTTGATTTCATCAGAATGATCAACGGCGATAAGAATTTAAATATTTCTCAATCTGACCGAAAACATTACTTTGAAAACCTCAACCAACTGATCAAGTCCAACTTTGAACTACTTCTTCCCACCCTACAGAATTGCTTTCAATTGAGATTTATCATCAAAAATGGAAATTACAAAATAACCAAATCGAACTCTGTGAAATTTACCATTAAAAAAATGAATAACAAATCAGCAAACAAACCAGACATTTTATCACAATTAAATTTAGCAACAAATTCTGATAAAGCGGAAGATCAGTCATCTGAAGATCACAATCGAAAAATTGATGAAATGATTGAGCAATTGAAGAAGATGAAAAGTAGATTAGATATCAAAAAATATTATTAACCTAGAAAAATTACAAATAATTGTGCTTACATTCGGTAATACAAAAAATTACAAAAATAAAATAAAATAAAAATGAATTGAATTCTTTAAATTTTCCCTGTATATCAATTAATCAATCTTTCTTCTGTTTGATTGTTTACAATTCAATCAACACGTGCTTTATTGGCTACAAAAATTGGAAATCGATCCAAATTGTCTTCATATTTCTTCGGGACACTCGCCTATATATCACAATTCAAGAAAACAAAATTTTTCATTTTCTTATCAAGTTTTTTTTTACTCTTAGATTCAGTATGTTCTGAAGTTTCCAAATCACCCAATGACTACTCTGTACATGTTGTTTTGACCGAGATACTGTTCCTGGAACATTGGATGGGTCAAATTTTTTAATAAACGGTGAAATAGGAGTCTGTGGATGTGACGAGTGGGTTACTGACTATTGTGGCAACCGCTCTTGCACACAGGGGAAATAAGGATACAAGGAGGTGAACGGCTTAGACGTTTACTAGCTCAAAGAGAGGTCACAGGTCACGCGGGACAGAAAGGTTATCTTGGGACTGAACTCAGCAGCAGCTGCAGCACAATAGTGGCGAAAGGCTCGCCTTTAAATAGCTGGTCTATGGCTTCGAGTTCGATCGTTCTGTTCGAACTTCCTGTTACGAGTTTGACTCGTGACAACTATTTCGAGGTCGGGGTATTCGAAAATGCTGACCATTTTGTGATTAGGCGTCAGAGTGCCACTAGTGGGCGCAATAAAATATTTGTTATCCCCCCTTATCCCCCTTAAATTAATTTTATCCCCCTTAGATTAATTTTAGGGGGTGTTTGGAAATGTCTGTGTGTGATTCCGTCCGTCCACAAATCGAATTATGTATCAATTAAAGAAAAACTCGAATAACTCAAAAACTATTGAACATAGAGAAATGAGATAAAAGACAAAAAGATTGTGCTAATTTTTTCCGATCGAATGGTGTAGGGCATAAACAGGTGCAAACAAAAGAAGTAACTGAAATATACAAAACAGACAAATGATTGTTGTGTAATTGTTGCGGAAACTGTAACAACAATGCCAACAATGCAAATTTTTGGGTTAGGTTAAGTGCCGTGTTAGGATGGGTGTGGGTTAGGTTAGGTGCCGTGTTAGGATGGGTTTGGGTTAGGTTAGGTGCCGTGTTAGGATGGGTTTTGGGTTAGGTTAGGTGCCGTGTTAGGATGTGTTTGGGTTAGGTTAGGTGCCGTGTTAGGATGTGTTTGGGTTAGGTTAGGTGCCGTGTTAGGATGTGTTTTGGGGGGTCGGTTAGGTTAGGTGCCGTGTTAAAATGGGTTTTGAGGTTAGTTTAGGTGCCGTGTTAAGATGGGTTTTGAGGTTAGGATAAGTGCCGTGTTAGGATGTGTTTGGGTTAGGTTAGGTGCCGTGTTAGGATGGGTTTGGGTTAGGTTAGGTGCCGTGTTAGGATGGGTTTTGGGTTAGGTTAGGTGCCGTGTTAGGATGGGTGTGGGTTAGGTTAGGTGCCGTGTTAGGATGGGTTTTGGGTTAGGTTAGGTGCCGTGTTAGGATGTGTTTGGGTTAGGTTAGGGGCCGTGTTAGGATGGGTTTTGGGTTAGGTTAGGTGCCGTTTTAAGATGGGTTTTGGGTTAGGTTAGGTGCAGTGTTAGGATGGGTGTGGGTTAGGTTAGGTGCCGTGTTAGGATGGGTTTTGAGGTTAGGATAGGTGCCGTGTTAGGATGGGTGTGGGTTAGGATAGGTGCCGTGTTAGGATGGGTTTTTTTGGTGGCGCCGCTGGCAGCTTGCTGCCAGCGGTTTCGTACAAGTCCCAAAAAGGCAAAACGTTAGTTTTGCGGGACTTGATCCTTTGTAATTTAAATTAAAACGTTAAATTAAGACAGTGTAGTGTGTGGAGTATACGAGATGCGATACTACACCCAACTAATGCATTGACTTCCAATCGGAAGAGTGTTTGAACGAACGAGCTTTATTGAATCATCAAGTGAGATTGATACATCAAGTCGAGGTGTTGTTCTCTCGACTGATCAAATCCAACTGGCTGGTTGCAATGAGCAACTGGCCATTACATAGGATGTGTGTGTTGATAGTTAGTGAGTTAGTGACTGGATGCGTTCCGGTGAGATCGGAATGCACTGGTTTAATCTAGACGGAGTCCGATCGTGGGAAGCTGTCGTCAAGGCACGTACAGATCATTACGATGAATTTTTGTCAGTTACACTGTGTGGAATGTACGACAGAGGATGTTTACGTCTGGTTCGGACAGGCACCACAACAGTGAATTAATGGAAAAATATGAAGTTTATTTAAAATAACATATAATTTGCTGCATACTGGACCATTTTTGTTGGTTTCATGGAAATCAGTCTTATGGTATGATATCTCACTTATCTTATTTTTTTAAGGATACCAACCCAAATTTTTAAAAAATTGAATGTTTCTTCTGTCCTTTGGATTATACTACCAGTATTACTAGTACACTTAGCAAGCCAAAAAATTCCATTCTTAAGTGATGGAAAAGTAATCGATCACTTTGAGAGCGTTCCAGAGGATGTCATGGCCCCTAAAACCAATGTTCTCTATCAGCAAGTACGAGATGATGCCGTGGGGCATTGCGCCCTGTTACACTCGAGGGTCCGTTTGGACTTCAAAAGTTGTCGGGCAATTTGGATGAGAGTCAAGATGGTGTAAAACCTATGACCGCGTACATGAACCGCGATTTGACAACTAACAAATTCAAGGGCGAGCCCAAGCAGTGACCAAGGGCTCACATATGGCTTTGTGAGCAATTTATGACGTGTTCTAAAAACACTGTTCTTATCATTAAATTTTGCAATTCTTTCTAATAAGATTGTTTGATTTTGACTTCACTTTTTTACAATAGACTTGGAAGTTTTGCATGTATGATTAACCCATTGTAGCTTCTACGTTGCCAAATCACCATTCTCGTGAAAATGTCCCTGTTTGGGTTGCTCTTTTTTACTAACCAAAAGTGACATTCTATGAAAGCTTTCTTTGTAGATCCCAATTAGAAAAATTTTAACCTTTTGTATTAAAAATGTTGCAGGACACGAGAGACAGGAAATAACACTTGATGTTTATTCAACATAACAAGCATAACAGACTGAGCACAATGCAGGCCTTATATACAGCGAGAGAACGTTCGAGAAACGTCGTGAAGTTTTCGCTTCGAGAACCTTCTACTCGTTTCTAAACATAACACAAAACCGTCCACAGAGGACGTTACAGGACACTACCAAAACACAACACTTAACACACCCCCTGGTTTGGTACTGTCTGGAACGGAACTCCAAGCAGTTTGTCCGCATCTCGGGAGGCGCTCTTCGTCTTGGTTAGGCCATCGGCAAGTTGAGTCGCGGTCCCCGTCCAGTTGACATCGATGTAGCCCTTGAGGATGTAGTCCTGCAAGGCGTGCAATTTGGTGTCGATGTGTTTGGCCATCGAGTTGTTCTTCCGGTTGGTCGCCACTTGCATTGTGGGTTGGTTGTCCTCGTAGATCACAGTCGGGTACTTTACAGGGATGGACAATTCCTCCATTAGATTTTGCAGCCATAAGACCTCGTTAGTTGCTGCAGCCAGAGCGATGTATTCTGCTTCGGTGGTAGACGTACTCACCGTCTTTTGTTTCTTGCTAAACCAATGAATTGAGCTGCCACCAAGTCGGAACAGTGCTCCAGACTGAGATTTCCGATCACCACTCGGTGCAAAGTTAGCATCCGCGTAGGCTAGCAAATTGGAACCATCGAGATTTCCCAGGTGTAGCTTCTTGTGCTTGGTCGACCGAACGTAGTTGAGCACTTTCTTACAGTACTTGAATAATCGGTGACTCGGACGATGGAGATGTCTTGACAAGAGACTGACCACAGATGAGATGTCGGGCCTGGTCATGTTCGCAATGAAGAGCAAGCCGCCGATGATGCTTCGTACGGGCATTGATTCATCCACAGGGTCCTGGGTCAGGTCGATCTCTTCTAGTGCTGGCAATGACGAAGATTTCTTCGACTGAGAGATTCCGAATCGTTCAGTCAAGTCGTTGATGTACCCCTCCTGGGACATAGAGAGTTGTTCCATGTCTTGACTTCTCTCGAAATCAACTCCAAGAAAACGGCCAATAGGGCCCAAGTCGCGTACTTCAAGTAGTGCCTTTAACTGGTTCTTGATCTCCTCCATAGTTTTGAGGTCTTCAGTGAGGATCAAGATGTCATCAACGTAGACTAAGATATAGCTGACTTTAGACCCTTCTCTTCGTACATAGATGCACCTCTCTGACTTGGTTGGGTAGAAGCCCATCTCAGCTAGGATCGAGTTCATCCTTTCGAACCAGCATTTGGGCGCTTGCTTCAGACCATACAAGGATTTCCACAACTTCCAAACCTTGCCAGGCTCAGCATAACCAGGAGGTGGCTTAACGTAGATCTCTGTGTCAATGTAGCCATTGAGGAAAGCTGTTTTGATGTCAACTTGATGGACATGGAGTTTCTGTAATCCCGCGACAGTCAGTAGGAAACGGATCGAGGCAAATGATACGACAGGCGAGAAGGTTAGTTCATAGTCGATACCTTTCTTCTGGGAGAAACCTCTAGCCACCAGTCGAGCCTTGAATCGGTCGATGAGCCCATTCGCCTTCTTCTTGATATCGAACACCCACTTGGTGGTGATCGGTTTCTTCATTGGGTCTTCATCGACAACGTCAAACACCTGATGCTCCATCAGGGACTTGATTTCATCATTTGTGGCTCCTTGCCAGTAGTGAGCATAGTTCGGGTCGTTCATTGCTTCGTCATAAGTTGCGGGAACTTTCACCTCCTTGGCGTTAAGATGTTTCAACTCGGCAGCCAGACCAGTATAGTCCCATTCTCCGAATCGCTCGGGTGGGACTCCGATGTTACGTCGAGCTGACCTCCGCAACGCGGCAGGTTGTTCAATTTGGTTCTCAACCACCTCAGGTGGGTCATTCAGGGTCGGGTTGTCGACCACCGCTGGTGGGTCATTCTGGGCTTGGTCCGCTACCACCTCGGGTAGGTCATTCTCGGTTGGATTCGCAACCACCTCGGGTGGGCCATTCGGAATTTGGTTCGCTGCCACATCGAGTGGTTCATTCAGGATTGGGTCAATTACCACCGTTGTAGCAGGTTCCACTGTTTCTTCATAAAATCCACCTTTCTTTAATGTCCACACAGTCTTCGGTATTGTCGGCACCTCTGGAGGTACATTTACGACCGGTTGTGGGACCACAGGAGGC
Source organism: Rhizoglyphus robini (assembly GCA_023373905.1). Classification (NCBI taxonomy): domain Eukaryota; kingdom Metazoa; phylum Arthropoda; class Arachnida; order Sarcoptiformes; family Acaridae; genus Rhizoglyphus; species Rhizoglyphus robini. Next base: position 652,581 of record JAKIJQ010000031.1, on the reverse strand, counting down.
TCAACCGTAGGTTTGAAAACGCTTGATCCACCACCTTGATCGTCATCGTCTTCATCATTGTCATTAGCTGGGCTACCTCCACTACCATCATTTCCACCATGTTGCTGACCATCAGACGATGCCGTAGGGAAGACAGAAGAAGGATTCACACCCCCTGATTGGGGAATCACCACAATCATGTCCGTAATCAGCTCCTCCGGGAAGACGCAGGTTGATCGGCACGCTTCAGTCTCTTTGCAGTGGCACTCGGTGTCCGGTTCCTTCTTATCGCAGAACGGGAACACACCATCGATGATCTTCACGTTTCGTTCTGGAACGATGGCGCCGGTTTCTCGATTCAGGAGCAAATAGGCATCGGCATCGGGTGCGTATCCAACGAACACCATTTTCTCAGACGTTGGATCAAATTTGCCTCTCAAGTTCTTCTCATGGTGAATCCAACGGTAGGCGGCAGATCCAAAAGACGTGCAGTTTCTTGATACCATCGTCCTTTCGAGGAAATAGGACTTTAAACGGGATCTGACCATCCAACGAGGCATGTGGCCAGCGATTAGCGAGGTATGCTGCAGTCTTCAGGGCCAGTGGCCAGTATCGGGCAGGCACACAGCTGTCAAACATCAACGCCCGGGCTATGGTGACCACCTTTTGGATCGTCCGTTCAGCAGTTCCATTCTGCTGATGGCAGTAGGGCACAGAATGCTGGAGCTGGATTCCATGTTGAGCCAGGAACTCCCCGAAATAGCCAGCAAACTCCCCACCATTGTCACTGCGGACACTTTTGATTTTCCTATCAAGTTGGTTCTCGAACCGTAACTTGAATGTCCTGAAGGCGTCGAGTACTTCGGCTGAGGACTTGCCCTTCAGCAGGAACACCTCCACGTACTTGGAGAAATCGTCGATGAAGATGATGAAGTGGTTGCTTCCATCATAGCCGGTTTTTTCGCATCTGTCCACACAGATCGGTGTGAACCAGTTCGAGAGGTTCCATTCCACGGTCCTCGGTTGAGCGGTACGGCAACTGGTGTAGCTTAGTCCTTAGGCAGGTTTCACAGTTCTCTGGGTGATTCCATTCCAGTTCTGGATACAATTTCCTCAGGGCGGCCAGTTTCTCGGCGCCTGGATGACCGAACTTGCTGTGCCAATCAGGTTTCTTGGTTATTAATGCGGAGTCATTCACTCGGCTCGCTTTGTCACCGGTATCAATGTACCTGTACAGATTGTTGATCATCTTGGCACGCAGGTACACTTGATTGTCTTTAAATACTATGGCTTCTCGTTTATCAAATAATACTTTAAACCCATTCGAGGTTAGCTGGCTGACGGATATCAGATTCTCTTCGAATGATGGCGCAACATGAACATTGGTGAGCTTCAGTTGACGAGATCCAGTGTGCAGAAACGTATCGCCGGCTCGGTAGATCTTGCAGATAGCTCCGTCTGCGAGTACCACCGAAGAATCGTTGATTTCTCGGATCTCAACCAGGTTCTGGTCACAGTTAGCATAGTTCTGAGTGGCTCCTGAGTCGAGTATCCAGGAGGCGAAAGCACGGGACACATACTGTTCAGTGGATTTATTAGATTTCTTAAAATCACTAACTACACGCTCACTACAGTCGGAGATGGCATGGCCAGGCTTGTGACAATAAAAGCAGGCTTTGTTGGCGATATCCTTGGTTCGTTGAGCTTCTTTAGCAGGGTCCATTCGAGGTTTCTTTGATCGGATGAAGAAAGCCGAGTTTTTCTGGTTCATCTTGCGGCACTTGTCCTTAATTTTATCCATGGCCTCATCGACTGAGTGGGTGCCATACGCGACGGTGTCCTTGAATGATGACCAGTCGGGACCATCGGGGAGGGAATCAGCAAGAAGACCAAGGTGCTTGTCACTGTCAAAAATAGCTCCACCACTACGGAGATTCTGGATTTTCTTCTCCACCAGGTCGAGATGCTCGCACACGGAATTGTCATCTAATTTGACCAGCTTGGTAGACTTAATGTCTTCCTCGAGTCGAGACAATCGGGTGTAGCACATGGTTCCATACTTGGCTCGAAGATTCTGCATTGCTTCAAATGCCACAAATGATGAACCAAGGCTAGGCTGAAGTTTCTCTGGAACGGCCTTCAGGATCTTGCACATCGCCTGACGATTGACGGGATGATCCTGAGGATAGGCGCGGTTGATGGCATCAAGGGAGGCCCTCTCTTTCAAGGGTAGTCGAGAGCATGAAAAACCAGGTGTTAAAGTTGAACTGGTCGAGCAAAGGAGTCGGATTGTCACCGACGACGCGGGCATGGTTAACCGGCGGGTTACGGGCAGAGGCAGGGACGGGATACTGGTTGGCTGGAGCCAAGTCGGGATAACTGGCGGGAACGGGAACAGGACGGGAACGGAGGTACAGGATGTACAGGACCAAGACAGTGAGAACGATGATGGTGATCACAGTGGACACTTCTGGCAGGAGAGGACGGATGAGGTCCAGCAGGGCACAGACGAGGAACACGGGTAGAGACATCGTGCTGATAACGTGTTGCAGGACACGAGAGACAGGAAATAACACTTGATGTTTATTCAACATAACAAGCATTACAGACTGAGCACAATGCAGGCCTTATATACAGCGAGAGAACGTTCGAGAAACGTCGTGAAGTTTTCGCTTCGAGAACCTTCTACTCGTTTCTAAACATAACACAAAACCGTCCACAGAGGACGTTACAGGACACTACCAAAACACAACACTTAACAAAAAACACTTATTCTTAGTATTACATTTGTTGATTTTTATGTTTCCAAAGGTTTATTTTTTGTTCTAATTATTGCCTACTTAATAATTAAAATGTTGTTAAAACTGTTTAAATAATCTCTGTATTCACATGTTTGCATTGTTTTGTTAAATTATTTTCATTTCGGTGGAACGGGCTTTGGTCCTGGTCTTGGATTTGGTATCTTAGGTCCTTTAGGCTTCTTAAAATCGTCAATGCTACGGTCGACACGAATAATTGCAGGATCATTTTGGGCAAGAACCGATCTAAGTGGCACTGCTTCCACCTATGCTATCCATTTCACTATTATATTGAGGTAAATAAAAAGGTGTGAATTAATTTAATGATTAAGAAACTGACAAAATGAGGTATTACCCAACAAAATCAGCGAACAAATGGTCAACAAGCTAAAAAGTGAAATGATCTTCATTTTTTTGGTTACTTTAATGAAAATATTGTTCATGTTTGGAGTGTGTTTTGATTTTATACGAATTTTGTATCGAACATGTTTTGCGATCAACACTTTGATTGTCAACTTCTATGACCAACCGCAATAGCAGTATAGAACAATATCTGAGGGTTTAATTAATTTAGATAGATTTTGAAGTGTCAGGTGCTTCATACTTTTGCTTTTCCATGTAGTACGGATTCAGTACTATTTCGTATTAAGGAAGAAAAAACAAAATTTTATCACTAACCACCATATGTGAAATATCAGCCCAACATATGTGACAGCCAGCAAATTGTGGCCTCAGTGTGAGGTCGATTGCAGTACATCATAAGGGAAATGAATCATGATCGAAAGTTGGGATCAAGGATGACGCAATTCATTGCAAATTAGAACGAGAATTCTCTATCGGATTCTATTGATTTATTAAGATTTTTATGATTTTTTAGATTTCTTACAATATCAAGAAAAAATTTCTGGAAATCTAGAATTCCAATTGGATCAATGAGTTTATTTGTGCTTCTATTATGCCCAAGATAGCTAGGATCAGTCGTTTAGGGAAATTAAATTAGCAATGAAAACGCAACCGTAGCTAGTACAAGTAAGATAACTGATTTCATTATGACATTTACAATTTAATGCAATCACTGCAAAGGGTATGTTTGTCATCGTTACCTAGACGGAGTGATAATTTTATTTGTGTAAACAACGGCTTAATTGATAATACTATTGATAAATATTGACGAACGGAGTAGCATACTGCAATATACAATACTATCCAATTTTCCGCTTGCCTTAAATTGCAACCTGAATGACATTTTCTATAGATAAAAAAAATATTAAATCCATCATAAAATAAATTATTCTATTTTACTTTACCCACCAACATCGATCATGTTTGATTCACTGAACGATTTACTGCAACAAATTATGGTGATTGTGTTGATTTTACTGATCGTCACGATTGTATTGAGAAATTTGTCAGACGAAGCAATTCCAGTAAACAGAAATACAGAATTCATTGAAGATCAAGTAGACGGAACATTAGACGACCCAAACTGTGCAAATGATATGATCGATGACGGTGTAAAAGATGATCTTGATTGGGATACGGACTCAACTGATTCGACCACCGATTCGGAAGTAATCGAACACGAAATGCAACCAAAACAACAGAGAAAATCCAATTTTTCGGTTCCGCTAAAAATGTGCAGATTTGGTAGGGGGAAATATCGGGTAAGATTGCATATATCTGTTGGTTTGATTGGTAATACAGAATATCCTAACGAATTTTTTGTTAAATAGTTTTCTGACTCGAAGCAGAGTTCGATCAAACATGATCCTGGTAACGAACTTACTAACTGACACATTTCACGATACTTTTTTTGCAGATCGAATTGATTTACTTAGCTATACATCAAATGGAAAAACTATTTATAGGAAATGATTACCTTTGACCTGATGATATTTGTCAATGTTTAATAAAAACGATTTATTTCCGAATAAAACAAAGCAATTTTCAGTTCAGTTAGCCTGTCTATACATTTATTAGTTTTAGGTTTTGCATGATCCTGTTTGACGCTTGAAGATAATCAGTTTAAAGTCTCATTTCGGTGGCACAGGGCTAGGTCCAGGTTGGGGATTTGGTCTCGGATAAGGATTTCCCCTCTTCTTATACTTGCGACCGTTTTCATCAGTCAACCAGTCACGTTCGACACGAATAATAGCTTGATCATCATTTTGGGTAGACAGAACTTTTCCGAGTGGCACCGCTGCTTCCACCGATGGGGTCCATTCCACTATTAAATTTAGGGTAAAATGTATATTAATTTGTTGGATTAAAAAACTTAAAAATAAAATTACCCAACAAAATCAACGAAAAAACGGTCAAAAAGATAAAAAGTAAAATAATCTTCATTTTGTCATACAATTATGAAGATTGTTCAATGTTTTAAGTGTTTTTCAATTTGCTATTTATTATGATTTAAAAACTGGCTGTTTTTAACAAAATATTTTGATTTACACTTTCTATGACGTTTGTAAATGACTCATAGTAATGCACTAACATTTAAACCACTTGTTTTCATTATTATAATTAGGACAGATGGTTAAATTCAGGCGCATCTTTAAATCTTTAAAGTACGATTTCAGTACTATTTTGTAATACGGAAGCAAACAAAATTTGATAACCAAACGAAAACATGTGAATCTATTAACCATCACATGTCAATCGTATGACAGCAAAAATGACTGAAATTCAATCTTTAATTTAATTAATTTACATTATTAGGTCAATTAAAGTACGTAATTAAATGGAAATATGAAGTTTGGAATATGGAAATATTGTAAAATAAAAAATGAATTCGAAAAATGTTTTCGAAATGTTTTCGAATTCGCTTTTGGTTTTGTTGAGAGATATAAAAAGGTTGTGTTTTTCTTTTCGATTTCGATTTTAGTTTCTTTTCCCCCAGTGCTCTACGTTTCTCAAATTTCTCCTGTCTCCTTCCCTCCCTCTCCTTCTCGTAACTCGTGCACATGGGCAAGAAAGGTTTCAGTACCGAGAACTGTTGCACCGAGCGTGGCATGTGGTGGACGGTGACCGTCTTCAAGGTGCTCATCTGCCTAATGGTCCTACTCACGGTCATCTGTACCATCATCCATTTGGTGTATCTGTTCAAGTACGACAACAAGAAAGCCATAACCAAAAAGCACGGCCCCACCTCCTACGGCATCCTGGTCGCGGTCTGTTTCCTCGTTCTGCTCGCTCAGATGGCTCTACTTGCGACACTCGTGCTCGAGCACTTCTGTGGACTGGTGGTCACCCTCATGGTGTTGGCCGTCTGCTTTGGCTTTCGCATCTATAGCATCAGCAATGAGGGCGATCCCAAGGCCACTGCAAACAAGGCCTCCTTCGGATTTGAGCTTTTTGAAATGATTCTACTCAGCAGCTATTGCATTCTACTGTGGTGTGCTAACAAGGACAAGGACCCTAAGGACAAGACAGGAAAAGCCTGAATATTATTGTTATTATTCCATATATGGATTCATAGTTTGTCATTATAATTTACATTATTAAAATTATTATTATACGCTTGCGTCATTTCTTGTATTGACCAATCAGTTTGCTTCGCTATGACAATTCATTTTTTTTATTAAAATCCATATTGTTTTTTGGAAAAGATTGTCTTATGCTGTTAAATTGTTAGGCTTAGGTAAGTTAGGGGTCGTTTAGAACTGGGTTTAGGTTAGATTAACAATAGCCTAACAGGCTTATATAAGTTAGGGGTCGGTTTTTCGATAAGACTCAATGACCATTATATCTATACCCAAGACATTACTTATTTTAAGACTCATTTGTTTTACCGTTCGGCATATATAAAATTTACAATGTCCAGTATAAAAAATTGAAACTTTAAAGGTTTAGAATGTTGATCAATTGTTGATAAAGTGGCGCAATCTATGTGTCAAGACCGCCACTACTAATTGACTCAACAGAATAATGGATAATCGCGTTAGGTTCCATAACAATATGACCTATTTCAATACAAAATGAGGTCCAACGGGATCCTATGGAGCTACCCTCGTGTTTGCATTTGCATTCTACTGTACCAACTGATCTATTCTTTGCACCTTTGACCTTTGACACCTTATCGCCATCATGAATTTCAGCTACGTAAATTTTCAGGGTAGTGAGACCCATTTGCTCATAATCAGCTACCAAGTTGGGCCACTCTTCCCACGGATAACGTCTGTGGAATGGCGGAATGTACGATTTTTCCGCTTTTTAGTCACTGCTACGAAGTTCACCCTGGCTATTGGAACTTACGACAATCCTGACGATATTGAGATTGTCTTTCCGGATGGAACAGAAGATCTAAAACGATTCAAGTCCAATGCAAAGTCGTGTGGTATCAGGCTGGTGAAAGTAAATGTACTTTCTCAAGTACTGGAGTACCAAATCCGAAACTTTGATCCTTCAGCAAGCCTGATTGGCAATGTCAATGTACTACCTACAATTGAGGAATGAGGAATTTGTAACTAGCGAATTATGCTCTCATTTATAATCGTGTGCTTTTTCTATATATTCTAGTTATATTTCTATATATTTTCATATATTACATTGTTCAATAAAGTTTATATTTCTCTTAACCTCGCGTTTTTCTTCGATTTTTAATTCTTTGATTTTTTGATAAGTCAAAACTGTTATCGACAATTCCTGGAATTACCCTACTAATTACCATTTAGCTAGTAATAAATTCTGGACACAATTATTTTGGTGATTCATTACCCAAATTAGCGAATTCAAATTTCTCAATTGTCAAGAATAATTCACAACCAGATACATTCTGGTGTGGACTATCCAAATTGCCCCAAATTTTTATCATAAAACTAGTGACCCAAGACTAGCTCAAGGGTGGGTTTTGGTTGACTTATGGCCAGAGGTACGGGTTACGCAAAGGTCAAAAGTTGAAAAACTTAAATGTACGTATAGCTATTCGTGGTGCTTATTTTTAATCAAATTAATTAATTATTTACTTTAATTAATTTTTTATATATTTGATCCAGTTTTATTTAAATGTTCGACATTTTACTTAATATATGTTGGCATGAACAAGTAAAAATCTTATTAAAATCACAAATATCAAAATTAAAGATGAATTTGCCATTGGTGCCAAGTTCATAGTGCTTTACTTTCATCAATGTTCACAAGTACATACTTTTAATTTTTTGTTATGAATATTCCTCTAAGATGTGTTGCACATGCAAAATATAAATTTATTTCTCATATTAATTTCAAAAGAATAATTAGTTTGATCTTTCATTAAACAAGAAAATATATTAAATAGGATTCGTACAAGTCCCTGCAAAACTAACGTTTTGCCTCTGGGACTTGTAATGAAACAACGGCACCACCCCTTCACCTCACTCAACTCACCACCTCATCAATTTAGGAACAACACCAACCATCAACCAACCCAGTTTCCCCTAACGACGCCAACCCCCACCGAATCACCTAACCTAACCTAAACCTACACCTAACGACGCCCAACACCCACCACACCACCTAACCTAACCTAAACCTACTCCTAACGACGCCCAACACCCACCACACAACCTAACCTAACTCTACACTTAACGACGCCCAACACCCACCACACCACCTAACCTAACCTAAACCTACTCCTAACGACGCCCAACACCCACCACACCACCTTACCAAACCCTACACCTAACCACGCCCAACATCCACCACATCACCTAACCTAACCTAAACCTTCTCCTAACCACGCCCAACACCCACCACACCACCTAACCTAACCTAAACCTACTCCCTAACGACGCCCAACACCCACCACACAACCTAACCTAACTCTACACTTAACGACGCCCAACACCCACCACACCACCTAACCTAACCTAAACCTACTCCTAACGACGCCCAACACCCACCACACCACCTTACCAAACCCTACACCTAACCACGCCCAACATCCACCACATCACCTAACCTAACCTAAACCTTCTCCTAACCACGCCCAACACCCACCACACAACCTAACCTAACTCTACACTTAACGACGCCCAACATCCACCACACCACCTAACCTAACCTAAACCTACTCCTAACGACGCCCAACACCCACCACACCACCTTACCAAACCCTACACCTAACGACGCCCAACACCAACCTAACCACCTAACCTAACCTAAACCTACACCTAACGACGGCCATCACCCACCTAACCACCTAACCTAACCTAAACCTACACCTAACGACGCCCAACACCCACCACACCACCTAACCTAACCTAAAATTACACCTAACGACGCCCAACACCAACCTAACCACCTAACCTCCTAAACCTAACTAAACCCTATCCTAATTGATGCACACACACACCCAACTACCTAACCTAACCAAACCTACTCCTAACCACGCCCAACACCCACCCAACTACCTAACCTAACCTAAACCTACTCCTAAAGACGGCCATCACCCACCCAACCCGTTAACCAAACCCAATACAACTCACCAAAGAGAAGAAACACAAAAATTTGAAATTTCAATTGTTGCAATAACACTAATAACAACTTTTCCAGATTGCCATTGTTGGTCCTCCATTAAGACATTGTTGAACGCAACAAACAGCGTGACACACACACCGACACCAGAATTTTAATAGAAGTGGGATTGGCAAGTTTTACGGACGCGATCGAGCACGTATATACATGAAAATTTCAACTTTTGATTTTTGCCTAACCCTGTACCCCTGGCCATAAGTCAACCAAAAACTCATCCTAGAGCTAGTCATGGGTCACTAGTTCTATGATAAAAATTTGGGACAATTTAGTGAGTTCACACCAAAATGTATCTGGTTGTAAATAATTTAATTAAAAAATAAAATTTAAAAGTACTACCAATCAAGTAATAATTGAATTTAATGAAACACACGGCCTCAATAAAGTCAATTTCAACAATCAATTTGTACAATAATACTGCTACTAGGCATTCAAAAGAAGTTCAAGTTTCCGAGTTGAAGGGTATGTTCACTTGCGCATTCACCATTGCCAATTTCCGTAATTCCGCCAATTTGATCTCCGTCTTACATCCTACATTTCTGATCTCCTATTCAAGCAAATATGTCCTATGATTACGACTTCATTGGTTACGGGGACTACCTCGTATACAAGAGCCGTTTGTTGACGGGCGAATTTGTGCCAAATGCGGTCAGATGGACCGAAATCAAGCACATACGAGTGAAAGTTGACTCGGATCCCATCATGCTATCCATTACCACCAAGACCGAAAAACTTAATTTCCCAATGAAAGATATGGGAAATTTTGAGCACTTTGTCGAAGAAGCGGCCAAAGCTGGTGTCACTCTGGTTCAAGAAGCGTCCAAGCATGAAGGAGTGATCAAGTTCAAGCCTGAAATCAGTTTGAGCTCCCACATTTCTCATACTGGAACATGGGAATTGGGTTACCAAGGGGAATGAGACTTTACGATTTGAAATTCCGTTTATTTTTGTATTTGTTTTGTTATGTAAATTATTCAATAAATTATTTCGCTTAAAAATGCTTTGATTATTTTAATTTAGAATCTTTTAGTGGGCTAGTAAAATTGTACAAAATACAAAACAAAACGAGAATTAAAATTTAATAAATGCAATAATAAATTAGTAGAATTTTGGGTAGAAATTTCATAGCCCCGAAATCTTGTTGCGTCACTTGTTTGTATCGTCGAGTGCTTGTAACCTCTTGTGGCCCACCTTGTCTTGTCTCATCTAGCGTCGTCTACTACTTCTGCGTCGTCCATTACTGGAAGCATCACTGACCGCAACCGCAGTGCAGTACCCACAGCAGCACAGCACAATCGCAATGATGATACAGGGCGAGCAGGTGACCAGAATTATGAGAATCAACACAAACACGAAAGCCACCATAGACATGCCCCACATTCCACCTGCGGCAACCGCAGCGTCGTGTTCATTATTGTTGAAATCGTCGAAATCGTCACCCAGGCCAGTTCCTTGTTTGCGGTGATGCAGAGTAAAGTTGGTTCCATTGGTGGCGACCAGAATAGCGGACATGTTCATCGGGACACTCGAGGAGGGAGTGGAGATGACAGAGGCGGCGCAACCGTGCGAGGAAGAGATTGCAACCAGAACGGTCCACAGGAGGACAAAGGCGAGGATATGCTTGAGAGTAGCCATTTAGAAATAGAAATGAGTAAAAAACGAGTTGTGCTAACTTTAAGTATGAAAAAGAACAAAAGTCGAACGTTTGTTCATTTCTAGTACACGTATAGTAACCAAATCGGTTTAGTTAGTTTTTCTCGCGAATAATTAAAGATTTAGTATTTACAATTAAAAAACGATTTATTAAATAAAGAATATATTCATCAATATTCAAGAAGTCACAGTCTTAAACCTCGAAGCTCGAACCACCAAATTCATGACAACATAACCTAAACTGAAGAGCACAGCACCAAAAATAATCAAAGGGGACAATATTGCGAGAATGCCCAAAATAAAGATGAAAAAGTATATTCCGAAAGAGAATTTTGAAGTAATCTTCATATCATCTTGATCCAAATCGAACTTGGATTCTCTCATCGGGACAGGGGACAAAAGTTCCGAGGTGAAAAGGAGATTCAGACAACTTGGTGAAAGAATCAACGCAGAAATGATCCCCAACAAAACAAGATTTTTGAAAAACGTAAAAATAGTCATTTTGAATAATTAAAATTAATTAAACTGTCAATTTTTTTACGTTCACATTAATTTAAATGTAATGTCAATGCACCTTATTATCATATTTGCAAATGTTTTTATATCGATTTTAACACTTTCAAAAAGGAAATTGCATACATCCTGTCAGCACTTTTTTGTTCATAAATCAGTAAATAGATTTAAAATTAAATTTATTTATCAATTAAAGGCAAATTTTGTAATTTCAAAAATACAGAATGCATATGTATTTAATTAAAATATTAATTAATTAATTATCGTAATTATAAACAGAAATCGAATGGAGAATTTTCGAAAAACTTTCGAATTCGTTTTTGTTTTGCTGAGTAATCAAAAAGGTTGTGCTTTTCGATTTCGATTTCATATTTTCTTGTTTCTATTTGCCCAGCGCTCTACGTTTCTCAAGTTTCTCCTGTCCCTCCCTTTCCTTTTTGTTCTTCTCGTGTGCCATGGCCAGTTCCAGGAAAGGTGGCGGTAGCAGCTCCGACAGCTCCAACTGTTGCATGGGCTGGATCATCACCATCTTCAAGGTGGTCCTCTGCCTAATGGTCCTACTTACCGTAATCTGTACGATCATCCTTTTGGTGACTCTGTTCACCACCGAGAACAAGGACAACCTGATCGCCAAGCACGGTTCAACCGCTTACTGGCTCACGGTGGCCGTCTGTTTCTTTGTTCTGCTCACTCAGATCCTACTGCTGGTGATGCTCGCCAAGGAGCAACTCTGTGGACTGGTGGTCACTTTTGCGGTTATGGCCTTCTTCTTTGGCTTTCGCATTTATAGTGTGAGCAAGAGTGGCGAACATGCATCCGCAAACAAGACCTCCTTTGTGTTTGAGTGTGTCGAACTGATTCTACTCGGCTGCTACTGCATTATACTGTGCTTTGCTAACTAAAGGACCCAAGGACCATAGGACCCAAGTGAGAACTAACCTGCATATTATCATTCCATGTATGGATAATAGTCTTTGTCATTATAATTTACATTATTAATAATAAAATTATTATTATACGCATGCGCTTATTGTTATTTACCTCTCAGAGGATATTTGCGAATTTGTCATTGCAGAGGTTTGACAGATTTTATAGTCAAACTTTAAAATGATATATTTTTGGAAAATTTATGGTTTTGCCTAGTAAATTCACAATTTGACTATTCATTAGAGCGATCCATGGTGAAGTCATGTCTTCGAGGTGAGGCGTCCAATATAGATGGATTCACAGATGGGACTTCGAGCACAATTGACGAGTCGGAACTGATTGAAATAGTTCTCCGGAAAAATGGCCCTCCGGTGCCAGTCCAAGTGGGCAGGATGGTCGACACTCCTGTAACAAACGCAGCACGACCAACGGTACAAGTCCTGAATGCCAGATCGGTTGGCTTCAAGTGACGACGCTCATCACCGACAACCAGTGGCACCCACTTCGCATATGATGATGAGTAGCAGAGAGATCCACCTGAGCATCCAGCGTAGCCAGAGAGTTCCAGTTCGCAATAGCGGGAACCAAACAACGGAGTGAGATAGGGTCAGCAGAAGTGCGATTGCACTCGACACATTTGGTTCAACTTGAGACCCACGGCATCAGCGTTAATCCAGGTGAAAGAGTTCTAGAGAGTAGAGTAACGCGCGAGCATTGATACAATAAGCCAAAGCTGAACAAGCACAAAAGGTGTACTTACAATGCCCATAGGAATAACCACCAGATAACGTCCGGTAATGCGGATGCCAGTTGAGTCCAAAGCAAATGCGTGCATCACGCGATTTTTAAAGTAGAGCTCGATGCATGGTCTTGGAAGAAGACCAACTTGTCCAAGGCCACTTGATTCAGTGCATGAAGAGGCTCGTCCTTGGACACCACATATTGGTACATCATCGAGACCTCGAATGGTCCAATCTGAGTGTACAAGTTGCGGATCATAGCGACATGGCACTCGGGAATGACAAGATCCAAGCACTTGTGTGAGACAAGTGCAGCTCCTGTGAGATTGACTAGTCAACTCGGCCCATTTTGGAGTGAAGGAAGGGGAAGTGACGAAAGTGCTCATTGTAGGATTTACACTTACACCCGTACAAGTTCAATCAAATATAAAATGCAAACATTCCAATTCAAAAGGGAGTTCTAATTCTTCTTCCAATCTACGAATTTTGTTTTTTGGTCTTGTCGAATTATTATGACGAATTTAAACGGAGCAGGGACTTCGAAATATTTTCGAATTTGTTTTTGCTTTGCTGAATGATCAAAAAGGTTCGGCTTTTCGATTTCGATTTCATATTTTCTAGTTTCTCTTTCTTTTCGTGTTTTACGTTTCTCAAGTTTCACCTGTCACCTTCTTCTACCACCCTCCCCTTCTCGTTCTTCTCGTGTACATGGCCTCAGGTTACACTCGAGGTACTAGCCGTAAGACCAGTGGCAAGTCCGCCCGCGCCGACTGTTGCATGTGGTGGATCGTCACCGGCTTCAAGGTGATCCTCTGCCTAATGGTCCTACTCACGGCCATCTCCACCATCATCCATCTGGTGCATCTGTTCAAGCCCGAATTCGAACAGGACTACATCACCCATCACGGCTCAACCGCCTACTGGATCCTGGTGGCCGTCTCGTTCTTTGTTCTGTTCAATCAGATCCTACTGCTGGTGATGCTCGCCAAGGAGCAACTCTGTGGACTGGTGATCACCCTCGTCATTATGGCCGCCGTCTTTGGTTTTCGCATTTATGGCATCACCATTCGCATGAAAGGCGATGACAAGGACGATACCGCAAACAAGACCTCCTTCGGATTTGACTGTCTCGAACTGATTCTACTCGGCTGTTACTGCATTATACTGTGCTTTGCTAAGTAAAGTAGGACACAAGTGAGGCCTAACCTGCATATTATTATTCCAAATATGGATAATCATAATTTGTCATTATTATTTATTACATTATTAATAAAATTATTATTTTACGCAAGCATTTTTGTATCAACCAATCAGATTGCTCCGTTATGACAATCTTCATCATTTTTACAACAAAATTATTTTTGCTTTGTCATACTTTTTTCTATACATGACGCGTCTTATCTTTTCTATACATGACGCAGCTTACATTTTTCTAAACATTACGCGTCTTTTAATTTCCAATTCGTTTTCGATTGCGATTTTCAAAAGTTTAAGTAACTTTTTACAAAGTTTACGCATTCTATTGCTTCTCCCTCAACTTTTATCTTTTCCCTCAAGAATGTCTCGTTCTTATTCATCCTCCTCTACCTCCTCTTCCCGCGGGGACTGTTGCATGAAAGCCCTGGTCCTCATATTCAAGCTCATACTCGGTGGCCTCGTAATCGCCAAGCTCGTCTTCACCATCATAGATCTGCTACATCTCATCAAAATGAAGCAAGACTACATCGAACGCAATGGCACCCTCGATTACTACATTTCACTACTTTTCCTGGGCTTTTCGATCCTGAATCTACTCGCACTGGTACGGCTGATTGTGCTCGAACGAGCGTGCGGCCTACTCTGGAACCTTGCGTACATGGTGGTGAATCTCGCCTGGGAGGTGCATGTCAAGACGCGGGCTGGTGAATATGGCGACTATGTTCACACAGTGGGATTTGTCTTTCATGTGGTGCTGTGCATTTTGCTAGGTGTTACATTATACTGATTTGGTGTAAATGATAGGGTTGTTTGATTGTAATAATAAAAAGAAATTTTTGTCTAAAAGGGTCGATTTTGATTTGTGGTGTTTTCATGGTTTTGCGTATGTAGGTGATTAGGCGATTAAGGCGGGACGCGATACTTCAAACATATGTGAATGACCCCTTCACATATTAGTGTAAAAAATAGTCTTTGTGTTTGTACCTTTTTCTCGCGAACCTATTTACCGATTTTTGTCTATTATAGCTTAAAATAAAGGTAAACGTGTGATCTTAAAAATTGACAATCTGAAATTTTTTATTTGGAGCTAACTAAGAAAATCCATCCATAAATGTAAACAATAACAATGTTTTTTTGCTACTTGAAGTTGCCTGAATCACTCTCACTGTTTAATGTAATAAATTATAAAAATTTCAGATCGTCAATTTTCAAGATCATACGTTTACCTTTATTTTAAGCTATAATAGACAAAAATCGGTAAATGGGTTCCGGAGAAAAAGGTACAAACACAAAGGCCACTATTTTACACTAATATGTGAAGGGGTCATTCACATATGTTTGAAGTATCGCGTCCGGCTTTAAGTAAAAAAAAGTTCAACATCAGCTTTTTAACATGATTTTATTACTTGACATCAAACAGTTAAAGTGTCTCTTTGTGTCATAGTGTAAAGAAGTAACGGACTTCACTTCTCAGTGAGGAGTCAAAAGCTTTTGCATGAAAGTTTTGTCTTTTGGTGGCTTGTTCGATGCACTTTTGTCCTTGCTACTTTGGTTTTGTCTTTGGAATCGTCGTCTTTCGTAGGTTCGGGTGCTTTTCCTGAAAGAGACAACGGTTTCTTGTCGCCTTTCTTCATCATCTTGTTTGAGGACGAAGATTTGGATTTGGACTTTTCGGCTTTGGCGGATTTGTCTTTCTTGTGCTTCTTCGACTTGGACTTTTCTTTCTTTTTGGAGGACTTGGATGAAGGCGACTTTTCTCCGTCGTTCTTTTTACTGTTCTTTTTCGATTTTGGTGGCTTTTCGGTTCCATCCTCGGCCACAGACGGAGCCTTCTTTGGCTTCTTGGACTTGGAGTGAGACTTTTCTTTTTTGTCCTTCTTCTTGGACGAGATGGAGGAGGATTTCTTTTCCTTGGTTTCGCCTTTTTCTTTGGTTTCGCCTTTTTCCTTGTTCTCAGACTTGTCCTGGTCCTTAGGGTCCTCTGACTTGTCACCAGACGTCTTTGACTTTTCCATTTTGTCCTTCTTCTTGGACAAAGACGAAGACACAGACTTTTCGGATGTACTCTTCTTCTTGTCCTTGTCCTTCTTGTGTTTCTTGTGGCTCTTTTTAGACTTTTCGCTCCCAGAAGTGTTGGACTTTTCTTTCTTTTTGGTTGTCTTGGAAGAAGGCGCAGTGGTAGAAGTACTGGAAGCAGACGTCTTGTCCTCGACTTTGTCCTTATCCTCGCCTTTGTTCTCTTGTTTACCGAACACCTTTGACCACCATGACTTGTCATTAGGGTCCTTTTCTTTTTTCTTTTTACTCTTGGACGAACTTTTGCTCTTCTTCTTGTCCTTGGCTTTCTTTTTGTCCTTCTTGTGGCTCCTTTTCGACTTTTCGCTCCTCACAGAAGACCGTTCTCTCTTCCTGGAAAGAGAAGACGACCGTTTCATCTCCTTTTCCTTGCTACCACCACCATCAGCGTCATCTTTACCGTTACGACTTTTAGTGAGTATCGACCACCAGGACTCGTTTCCGCCCTTCTTCTTCTTACGTTCAGGTGACACGTCACCGTCCTCATCTTCATCGTCGTCTTCTTCGTCGACCACTTTCGGTTTACCACAACAGTTACACATCAGGACGGGACCCTAGAGGAAGAGGGGCCGGGAGTAACAACAAGAAGGAACCAAAGGGGAGGAAGGACTATCTTGGTAGTGAGGAGTCACAAAGGCAAAGTTATTTAGAAAGAGAAAAGTAGAACGACTGCAAACAAACGAATGTGCTCAAATATTTATAAAGATTGGTTTGTTCCAAAAAGGGTATTCGAAAGAAAATTTTGATTTCGATAACCAAAAACCAAAAACCAAAAACCAAAAACTAAAAACCAAAAACTAAAAACCAAAAACCAAAAACCAAAAACCAAAAACCAAAAACCAAAAAAAACCAAAAACCAAAAACCAAAAACCAAAGAATAAAAATTAAAAATTAAAAATTAAACATCATAGATTATAAATCATGAATTTTGTTGAACATAATTGACAATTGACATTGTGAGTCATTTTTGAATCTTTGATTGTTGGAAATCAATTCTAAGGATTCAATTAAGTAATTGGATCTTTGTTGGGGATCCTGCAACAATAGAGTCAAAAATAGTTAAGATTTCTCGGAGGTTTCTGAAGAAATATCGGAAACATTTGTTTCATCAACTCAATGTTCCAATGTTTTTCCAACGCTCAAAAGCATTGAAGATTTTTTGCAAGCTCAAGTCCAAACATGCAATGTTCCTGAAATGAATCACCACCATTTAAAAAAATGCCGCTGACCAGAAGGAGCAGGAACTCAATAATACTGCTCAACGATTCCAACGACAACGATGCGCAAAATGAATTTTCAAATAAAAAGAAGCAAGAACGATCGCAAAAAGAACCAATTGAATTCCCGTGTGCATCATCAAAACCAACAGTGTGCTTGTCTTAAACAATTGTCCACTTTTCCAGTGTCAGCTACTCAAGAGCATTTGGAAAAAACAAAGACATCTTTAGCAGTGCCCTCTAATCAGGCTAAATTAGCACAAACAAAGTCACCAAGTCAAGAAAATGGCACTTTCCTTGCACCTAAAAATGTCAATGAAACTTTTAATATGTTTAATCATAAGATTGACATATCAACAGGAACGTTTACGAAACGTAACTCTACAATTGAACGTGATGCATTTGCTTGTGGCCGTGTTCTGAACATGTTGAGCAAGAACGACGTTAAGGACACTAAAAAAAGCATTCTCCTTATTTAGATGAGGCATTTACTCAATGGGATGAGATGGATAAGCCGTGCATTGCAATTGGTGCTGTTGTGATCTCCAACAAGTGTGCACGCGCGATTTTTAAATCAGAACAAAAGTACTGCTTATTTGACGCACACAATTCGGCATACATTGGAAGTACCGGAAAAGGTGGTGGCAAGAGCCTTCGAAAACTCCTGTGCATTCTCAAGAAATCGTACAAGAAATTGAATAACGACGAACTTACAAGGAATAGTTTGCAAGAGTACCGAAGAGCTGCTACTAATGAAACTGTGAATTCAAGCCCGCCCAACTCCGAGCCTATGCTTGAAGCTGAAAGTACTTCTCCGACTCATTTAAAGTATTCAAGTTGAATCCTCAAGTCATCACAAGTCAAGTTCAGATCAAGTGCTCGAAATTTGCCGCACATGAACAACCTTTCGGGTCACTACACAAGCTATGTCAAACGTGGAGACTTCTACTACATTAGTGATGCGGACGTGATGAAAACTTCTGTAGTGCACACAGATGATCTGAACGTTCTTTTCTATGAACAAAAGTAATTTTTGCCTATTGTTTTATTCTTGATTGATTTGATTTTGTTTATTTAAATAAAATTTTCTTGTTTTTTGTATACAACTTTATTTTGATTAATGCTACAATCTTAGTGAATTAAAAAATCTATTGAAAAACATATTTTGATGAAAACTGAAAATAGTATCAGTAATAAACTTGAATTCAAAGGTAAATTTGACATCTAACTTGGTCAAATTGAATTGAATTAAATTAAAAGCATCCTTGGGATCTTTGATTCTTGGATATCAATTTATAGGGTTTCAATTAAGTTAAATTAAGTTCTTGTTGGGAATGCGCAACAATTGAATAAGATGGAGTTAAAATTCGGGCCATTTGGCCCTAGGAGCACTTCTTCTTCAGCATCGAAGGCGACTTGAAAACTGCGAACTTGCTTCAAAGTTATTCCACTGCTATTCCTTTCTGTTTGTCACCACCTGTTCTGTCAATTGTATCACCCTACCTTTGACCTAATTCCTCCCACCATCATGACCGACACCACTGTCATTGGTCTGGAGAACATTGGCAATACCTGTTTTGTCAATTCAATGATGCAATGCTTTGCGTCCCTCCAAAGCATTGAAGATTTTCTACAAATGCCACTGAATGATTCTGAAGAACAAGGCTTCCTGCTCTTGGTACAGGAAGAATTGAGTCGCATGAAGAAGGCTGAAGGACCCTCGATTTGGCTCAAGGTGGAACTGCTGTATTTCATCTACTTCCAGATCCTCGAAAAGGTGTTCAACAGCCAACAAGACATCAGTGAGCTGATGATGCAATTCTTTGAACACTTGAAAAATGTGGCGCCCCATATCTATCTCAACTTTGGAGTTATGGCGACCAACTCCTGCACTGATGGATACACCATGTACTATACACTGAATCTCAGTGTCTCACAGGAAAGCAACTCAATCGACATTGGCGAGAAACTTTCCAATGCCATATTCCTGGATCCCGAACAAGTGTGTACATGTGGCCAACAAGACCGAGTACACTTTTACGGAGATGTGCCCAGCTGCCTCATCATCACCGTACACAAAATTGCTGGCTTCGACCGGGTGAACGAGTGCGAAATCATCCGTCGAGACGTACAGATCAAGTGTCAGCCAACCCTTCGAATCAATGGACAGGATTATGAGATGAAATCAGCTGTCCAATACGTTGGAAGTACCGGAAAAGGTGGTGGAATTGTCAAAGGCATTCGAAAACTTCTGGGCATTCCCAAGAAATCCAAGGCAATGAAAGCCGACGAGGCTGCAAGGGAAAGACTGGTGGAGTACCGAAGGGCTGCAGATGAAGAAGTTGCGCTTTCAAGCCCACTTAAGTCCGAACATCTCTTTGAGGCTGAATGCTCACCAATCCCTGCTTCAAGCCCACCCACCCCCACCGAACCTATCCATGAAACTGATGCTGATTCTCCTGTTCCTGTCTCAATGCCAATCCCGACAAAGCCACATGTCCAATTCAGCTCAATCCCTCGAAACTTGCCTCACATGAACAATCTTGCGGGGCATTACACAAGCTACGTGAAACGTGGCGAAGATTTCTACTACATTAGTGATGCTGACGTGATGCAAACTTCTGTAGTCAAAACAGACGATTTATGCGTTCTTTTTTATGAACGAAAGTAATTTTTGTTTATTTTATTCTTGATTGAATTGTTTTTGTTTGAATAAAATTTTCTTTTCTTTTACTTAAAACTTTCTCATTTTGTTTAATGATTAAATTTACAGACAAAACAAAATACTTGAATTTAAAGGTCAATTTGCTATGTAGCTTTGCAAAATTGAATTCAATTGAATTCAAACTATTTCAGAATATTTTGATTCTTGCAAATCAATTCATTTGATTCAATTAACTAAATTCTTCTGTTGTAAATTCCCAACAATTTGGTAAGATGGAGTTTAGATTAGGGCTTTTTTTGCCAGCAATTTTTCTTCAGCATCGAGGGCGACTTGAATACTGCGAACCTGTTTCAAAGTTATTTTACTGCTTTTCCATCTGTTTGAACCACCGTTTTTTCTGTCATTCGTACAACCATACCCTTGACTCCTACTGCTTTTTCTACATCATGACTGCCACCCCTGTCATTGGTCTAGAAAATATTGGCAATATTTGTTTTGTCAATTCTATGATGCAATGCTTTGCATCGATCCAAAGCATTGAGAATTTCTTGCAAGTTCAAGTGAACCCCGATTTATCCCTTGAACACGGATTCCTGCGTTTGGTTCAAGACGAATTAAAGCGCATGAAAATTGAAAACGGTCCGATTTTGCTCAAGGAAGAACTTCTATACTACATCTACTTCCAGATGTTCACCGAAGTCGAGTACAACAGCCAACAAGACATCAGCGAGCTGATGACAAAATTCTTCGAAAGCTTGAAAATGGTGGCGTCACAAGTCTACATCAACAACTTTGGTGTAACGGTTTCCAACTCTTGTCCCTTTGGACCTAAAAGCCTGTACTATACCTTGCAGTTGAGTGTCCAACAGGAAGAAAACTCAATCGACATTGGCGAGAAACTATCCAATGCCGTCTTCCTTCAACCTGGACAAGTTTGCACCTGTGGACAGGACCGTTTGCACTTCTACGGACCAGTCACTGATCTGATTGTTACTCACGTATTGGCGAGCAACCGAACAAGACTCGCTATTTAGACTCTGCAATGACAAATCTCAAATAAAATATTCAAAGCATAGATTTGCTGTTTAGTTTTATTTCTTAAAAGCATCAAAGTGGATCTAATCTGCGTGATAAATTTTCTCTTGTTGCACATTACACGAGCTACGTCAAACGTGGAGAAGATTTCTTCTACATTAGTGATAAAGACGTGAATCAAACTTCTGTAGTCAAAACAGACGATTTGTGCGTTCTTTTCTATGAACGAAAGTAATTTTTGTCTATATTGTTTTATTGTTGTTTATTTGAATAAATTTTGCTTTTCTTTTACGTCTCTTCTTGTATATTGCAACAATTTTGAATACACAAAAATACATATTTTGGAAAGCTACTTGAAGACTTGAAGAGTAGAGCTTCAAGCTTTGAATGTCCAAAAGTCAAACGATTAAATTGAATTAATTCGTATAAATTGGTCACATTCTTGAATCCTCGATTCTTGGGGAAATTAATTGGATTCAATCCAATTAAAAATCAGCTCTATTGGGTCCTGCAACAATCGAGTAAGATGGAGTTAAGATTCGGGCCTGTTGGCCCTAGGAGAGCACTTTCTCTTCAGCATCGAAGGCGACTCGAGACTACTGCGAACTTGCTTCAAAGTTACTTCTCTGCTTTTTCAACTGCTTGATCTTCTGTTCAGTCAATTGTACGACCAATACCTTGACTCAACCCTTCTTACATCATGTCCGACATTCCCATAACCGGTCTGATGAACATTGGAAACATCTGTTTCCTCAACTCTATGATGCAGTGCTTTTACTCACTCAAAAGCATGCAAAGCTTCTTGAATGCTCAAATTGATGGCGACGAATCACCAGAGCATCGATTCGTGGAAATGATTCAAGAAGAACTGAAGCGCATGAAGACAGGCGAAGGTCGTTCGATCTGCCTAAAGCAAGAACTTCTGGAATACGTCTATTTCCAGATCTTTTGGGCCAAATTCAACACTCAACAAGACGTCACCGAAATCTTGATGAGATTCTTCGATAACTTACAGCTGGTGGCGCCAGAGATTTATTTGGACAACTTTGGTTTCTTAGCAACCTACGATTGCTCCAGACCCACAGAAAGCCTCTGGTCCCTACGATTCAGCGTCCCACTCGAAGAAAATATAATCGACATTGGTGAAAATCTGTCCAATGCCGTGTTCCTACAAGCTGACGAAGTGTGCACGTGCGGACAGAAACGATTGCATTTCTATGGAGAAGTACCGAAATGCCTCATCATCACAGCCTACAAAGTCACTGACTTCGACCGGAAATACGGAATGGGTTTCTATCGCCAAGACGTTCAAATCAAGTGCGAGCCAATCCACCGAATCAATGGGCAAGAATACGAAATGAAGTCCGCTGCCCAGTACGTCGGAAAGAACGGTAAAGGTGGTGGCATTGGCAAGCAAATTCGCAAGATTCTGTGCATTCCCAAGACCAAATCCAAGTCTTACAAGAAATTGGATGAGTCTGAATACCGCAGAGCTGCTGACTTCGAAGCTGAACAATCAAGCCCACCCAAGTCCGAACATGTCTTTGTGGGGGAAATTTCTCCGGTCCAAGACTCAAGGCCAAAAGTCAAATTCTGCTCAGTCCCCCGAAAATTGCCTTTCATGAGCAGCCAGTCAGGCCACTACACGAGCTACGTCAAACGTGGCGAAGATTTTTACTATATCAGTGATGCAGAAGTAACGCCGACTTCTGTTGTGAAAACTGACGATTTGGTTGTGCTTTTCTATGAACGAAAATGATCAAAACAATTATTTTTATTTTTCATTGAATTGTTATTTCTTTGTTTATTTGAATAAAATTTTCTGTTTCTTTTACTAACTTTTTTTTGAACAATTTTTATTTTTATTTGTAAAATCTGTAAAAATGTCATTTTGGCTAGAAAAAATTGCTTTCAATTTCCTTCATTGGAATTCAATCTAACTTTTTAAATTTGAATCCAACATATCAAACATATTTTCATTTTTGAATCCTTGATTATGTTAATAATTAAATAAATTTGAATTGGGAGAAATGGATCCTTAACAATTGGATAAAAAGGAGTTAAGTTTAAGGAATTTTGGACTCAAAGAACCATTTTTCATCACCGAAGCCAACTTGCGAATCTCAACTTTGCGATTCTTACTGCTACTACTTCAATCCTTCGTCATTGTGTTCCACCCGACTTTACGTTAAGAAATGCGACTCGCTCAAGAGACAGTGGCTCGTAGCTTCTTCCGACAAGTGGTGGAGACCTCCTATTATCTCGTATTATCAAGCTTGTGTCACCGTGATATTCTCGACTTGAACACGGGGACCCTAAAATTGGTCGACTTTGGCTCTGGTGCCTACGCTAAGGACTCACTATTCGACGACTTTTGAGGTAAGTTTTGTGCTGCTAGTCTCGACCACTAACGATATACCCACGAGTGTACCCAACGCTAACCTTCTTCTATCTTCTACCCTCTCAGGTACTCTTTTGTACGCCTCTCCTGAGTGGTTCCAATTGAAAAAGTACAATGGACTTGCTGCGACCGTGTGGTCACTGGGCGTGCTCCTTTACGAGATGGTTACCTGCCACATTCCCTACACGATGGACCACAATATGATCAAGCGAAGCAAGCTCAAATTCAGCAGCAAGATCTCAAAGGAGTACATCGACCTGATCTAAAAGTGTCTAACCATCAACGCATTTCCCTCAAAATTTTAATGAATGTTCAATTAAAGGTTTTTGGAAATCATGCAGAGGAAATTCTACCCTTAACGCACGTGTTCGGACCCACGGCCATGGCCATCCCATGGGATCAACAGCCCGCACTCTTTTGGCATTGTTAATGTTTTTGTTTTTGATTCGGGAAAAGGTCAGTCTTTGAAGCTGAAAGCTCCCCTCCGAATCCCATCCCTGTCTCAAGCCATACCCTGACAAGGCCAAAAGTCCAATTCAGCTCAAGCGCCCGAAACTTGCCACACATGTCCAACATTTCGGGCCACTACACGAGCTACGTCAAACGTGGCGAAAACTATTTCTACATTAGTGATAAGGATGTTACAAAAACTTCTGTAGTCGAAACAGACGATTTGTGCGTTCTTTTCTATGAACGAAAGTAATTGCTTTGTTTTGATTGATTGATTTGAATAAATTTTTCTTTTCTTTTACAACTATTTTAGAATAATGCAATAAATTTGAATTAACAAGTCAACCCAAACGCTTCGCGTTTGCTGCGTTTCACTCCGCAAACTGCTACACGTTTGCAGTTGTCTTGTTAAAACCCCCCGTTGCAAGCAACGGGGGGTTGTCCGCTTCTTCCGCTGCAT
The DNA here is from genome assembly GCA_023373905.1 of Rhizoglyphus robini. Taxonomy (NCBI): domain Eukaryota; kingdom Metazoa; phylum Arthropoda; class Arachnida; order Sarcoptiformes; family Acaridae; genus Rhizoglyphus; species Rhizoglyphus robini. The sequence continues at coordinate 627,960 of JAKIJQ010000031.1, read as the reverse complement.
TCAAAGTAATAGAATGTCGCAAATGCGCATGTCACATGTCACTCTGTCCCTTTGAGCGACCGTATTAAGACGAAGACGACCACACTTTTCTTTACTCAAATAATATTATTAAGATTGGATTGTGTACTGACAGTAGTGTATTGTGTGTGTCTGTACTCAAAGTATAAGGTGTGTCTCTATTGCGCATGTGCCACACTCTACCTTTGAGCAATCCCATCACGACGACGACGACGACCACACTTTTCTTTACTCAAATAATATTATTAAGATTGTCAATGTGTACTGTCAGTAGTGTATTGTGTGTGTCTGTACTCAAAGTATAAGGTATGTCTCTATTGCGCATGTGCCACACTCTACCTTTGAGCAATCCCATCACGACGACGACGACGACGACGACGACCACACTTTTCCTTACTCAAATAATATTATTAAGATTGTCAATGTGTACTGACAGTAGTGTATTGTGTGTGTATATACTAAATGTAGAAGGTATGTCTCTATTGCGCATGTGCCACACTCTACCTTTGAGCAATCCCATCACGACGACGACGACGACGACCACACTTTTCCTTACTCAAATAATATTATTAAGATTGTCAATGTGTACTGAAAGTAGTGTATTGTGTGTGTATATACTAAATGTAGAAGGTATGTCTCTATTGCGCATGTGCCACACTCTACCTTTGAGCAATCCCATCACGACGACGACGACGACGACCACACTTTTCCTTACTCAAATAATATTATTAAGATTGTCAATGTGTACTGACAGTAGTGTATTGTGTGTGTATATACTAAATGTAGAAGGTATGTCTCTATTGCGCATGTGCCACACTCTACCTTTGAGCAATCCCATCACGACGACGACGACGACGACGACGACCATGTGGCGAATGCACGCGGGCAGTCGCACAGGAAATAACGGTGAACACAAGGGTAAAGGTGGTGAAGTGAGTTTAATGTGCACGCAGGCAGTGGTTTGGTGACAGTGTAAGATGGCTCGCAGCAAACACTATGCCCAGAAGGGCAAAGGGCAAGAGGTTAAATAGGCCCAGGAAAGGCTATAGTTCGATCGAACTCGACTTGCTTTGTTGCATTTGCAACATCTTGGGCCCGGGCAGGCACGGCCTTATCGTCAGACAGCGCGATATGAATCTCTTCCCAGTGGACCAACTCTACGGGTGATATCTTGAGAGGCGGACCATCCTCGATTTGTAGATCCAACCGTTTGTCGGATAGAGAGTTGGTGGATGGTGATTGCATCAGTTTGAACCGAATGTGCAGGTAGAGCGAAAGTAGACGTGAGTCGTAGTGAACCAGGTTGATGCATTCCTCGTGCCAGTAAAGGTTGACGGGCCACAACTCATCTTTGAATCGGGTGTGACGATGGTGAGTCGATGGTGAGCCAGTGTTGGTCATTCGAATCGCCAATTGGTCTGTTAGTTCATTACTTGGTTTGCATCTTTGTAGTGACTCGTTACTGGTGGGCATCTGACATTGGTCTTTGTGAGTTGTGAAGACGGTTTGGGATGGTTCGTGTAGATATTGTTTCATCCGATTTTGGAGGTGGGTGACTTGGGTTTGTACTTGTGACTTGTACTTGCGTAGTAGTCGTGTGACACTTGCGTTACTTTCGGGTGGAAGTATGTTGTCCAACTCTTGGTTGAGGTTGTTCAGTGAGACCATCCAAATGTCGAGTCGTTTCTCCAAGTCGTGACTTTCATTTTGCTCCATTTGGCATTGGTGAGTGTTGACCTGTTCGATTATTTCTTGGTTCATTTGGTTGTTGTCTTGGGATGCAGTCTCTGATTCTTTGTGATTGTCTTTGTCGTTGAAATCGATTAGCCAGTCTTTCTGTAAGAAGCCTTCCACGCGGGGACGGCCACACCAAGTGGACTTGCAGTCGGGCTTGTCTGTTCCATTGGGTATTGCTGGTTGAACGCTTTCTTCTTTTCCACCGAAGACAAGCCAACCAATCTTGGTATGTTTGGCTATAAGGTCGTCATCGACTTTTACTTCTTGTCCGGTTACCACTCGAGAGTAGTGTGGCAGTCCGAAAATGATCTCAATTGGTCTTGACGCATCGTCTTGATAGTGTATTCCTTGAGACTTTAGTTCGATCACTTTGTCTTTGGAGAGGGACTTCCATCTCATGTCACCGAGGTCGTCCACAACTCGCACGTTGGTCTTGATGGTAAAGTCGTTATTCAACGATGATAGCAAGAATGACGTAATTCGGTCATTTATTGAGCTAACTTGGCTTTCCGCGTGTCTCTTGATACCAAGCTCTGGTGCCTTGGAAACTTCAAGTTTGAGTTCATTGGCCAACTTTTCGGTTATGAAAGAGTGGCCAGCAGCACTGTCGAAAGCAATTCGTACTTCTTGTTTGTTGATTCGTGCCATACACGTTTGATATTGCGCAGATCCAAGATTGCACTTGCGAATGACAGCCTCTGGGTTGACTACTTCTGGTGATGTTTCACGTGGATTGCTTGATAGGTCGTCAATTGTTGTCGGTTTTGGTAAAATAGGTTGAGTTGAGATGCTATGAACGTTGACTTGGTGTTGGTCGTATTGTACGGTCGACTGTTGTTGTTGGTGGATTCGTTGAATTGTTGCACACATGTATGCCCAGTGCTTTCCACCATTGCACTTTCGACAATTGAGCTTGGAGTTGGTGCATTCGGACCAAACGTGTCCAGGTTGAAGACAGGCCAAGCACAGGTTCTTGCTTCGAGCAGCGGCTTCTCGGGCAACTTGATCGAGGGTGCATTGAGAAGTTACGTGAGTACGATCATCACAGAAACTACACATCTTGTAAGTGGTGAAGTGTGTGGTTGCTTGGTTCACGTTGGTGAATTCGGCGTAGTTCTGATACGGTTGCTCTGTTGGCGTGATTGGTTGTCGTGCTGCTTGTCCACTTGGGTACGACATTGGCACTTGGCTGTTGGATATGACTTGTTCTTGTGGCTTGTACGTTCGTTGGAGTCCATATCGTCCACCTGCATTTGGAACTGACCTGGGCACTCCATTGTCGGCAATAAACTGCTCGGTACATTCAATTTGTACTAGGAGCTCGCTAATAAATTCTTCAAGAGTGGCCACTTTGGGTCGCTTCTGGTTGATCGCGTACTGGTACTCTTCAGGTAGAACTTTCTTTATGGTTGTGAGTACGTCTTGGTTGATGTATACATCCGGCAGTTGGAGCTGTTTCGCTTGCGTCAGGGTAAGGCTTGCGGTGGACCATAGATTTCGAAGTGAGGATACATCGTATCGGTTGTCAATTCGTTTCAAATGGCTTAGATGCACATTGAACGCTGCCTTCTGCACTTGAGGGTTCTCAAAGTAGGTTCTCATGTTGGTGATCACTTGGCAGTAGCTTTGCTTGGTGGGGATAAGTTCTTTGATCCAGCTCTGAGCAGGGCCACACAAACATTGTTCGAGGCGGACACCCTTTTCGATGTAGCCAACTTTGGTATTCGAGTGTACCAGTGCGTTGTACTTGGGCCAAAACGTGAGCCACTTGGTGACATCGTTGTCGAATTTGGGCATTGGAATGTCTCGCAGGCTCAGTGGTGCAAAGTCGCTTTCGTCAACAATCGTGTTCGATTGTGACTCTGTTCCAATTGGTTCTCGTTGGTATTCGAAAGTGATGAGGTCATCGATGACGTGGTTTGATGGACGGTCCACAGTTCGGTTGGCGTCGCCTTGGGGACATCTTGGTACCACTTGCTCTTGTTGACCGACTTCCTCTTGAACCTCTTCGGGCTCGTTTTGAACTTGCACTGTCACAGCAGTGTTTGCGGTTCCGATTGGCATTTCGGTGTCGAACTTGCACTTGGCGTACACTTGTTCCAGCTTGTGGTCAATGTCGTCGCACTGTTGTGACAAGACCGGGTCGAGGTCGACCTCCAACAGTTGCTCGATTTCGAGTAGTTCATCCACGGTGGAGCAGTAGTCCACTTGAGTTGGGCTTCGACCCATCTTGAGTGCTCGAAACCAAGAGTCGACTTTACGGTGTAGTTGTCGTCGCCGCTCTTGCAGTTTCAGCTTGGTATCACAGGTGAGGGTGCCATCGGCTTTGTACTTGATCTTGACTTGGGTGATGAACTTGTCAATTGTGGGATCCATCCCGGGTGGTGACTCCAAATGTGGCGAATGCACGCGGGCAGTCGCACAGGAAATAACGGTGAACACAAGGGTAAAGGTGATGAAGTGAGTTTAATGTGCACGCAGGCAGTGGTTTGGTGACAGTGTAAGATGGCTCGCAGCAAACACTATGCCCAAAAGGGCAAAGGGCAAGGGTTTAAATAGGCCCAGAAATGGCTAGAGTTCTATCGAACTCGGCTTGCTCTGTTGCATTTGCAACAGACCACACTTTTCCTTACTCAAATAATATTATTAAGATTCTTAGTAAAATATATTTTGGAAAAGCTTAAAATAGACATCAATTTGCATAGAATTATAAAATTGTTATTTCTTGAATAAATTAAATTATTTTGGAATCAAGTAGGGAATCTTTGAAAATTAGATGAGATTGGGTAAGATCTGGACAGTTTGTTCCTAGGATAGCAAATATTTTTTAAACATCGAAGGCAATTTGCGATTTGATATTTTACTGCGAATTTGTTTCAAAGCATTCTCTCAACATTATCGTTTTAGATGAAACTGTAAATGTAAATAGATTTTGAAATTGACTGTTCAAAAGTTTTAGACTTGAACTTCAAGAGTTGAAGTCTTATTGATTCAATAATCAAACTACAATTTTATTCCATTCTTGAGTATTTGATTCTTGGGGAAATCAATCGAGAATCAATTCAATTACAAATAAGGTCTGTTGAGTCCAGCAACAATCGAGTAAGATGGAGTTAAGATTCTGCCCATTTGGCCCTAAGAGAGCACTTCTTCTTCAGCATCGAAGGCGACTTGAGTCTCTACTGCGAACTAGTTTCAAAGTTATTTCTCTGCTTTTCCAACTGCTTGATCACCCGTTTAGTCAACTGTACGACCAATACCTTGACTCTTCCTACTTCTCTTAAATCATGTCCGAGATTCCAGTAACCGGCTTGGTTAACATTGGAAACATCTGTTTCCTCAACAGTATGATGCAATGCTTTTACTCGCTCAAAAGCATTCAAAGCTTCTTGGAAGCTCAAGTTGATGGCGATGCTTCACCCGAACACCGATTCGTGCAAATGGTTCAAGAAGAACTGAAGCGCATGAAGACCGGCCAAGGAAAATCGATCCTCCTAAAGCAAGAACTACTGGAATACGTCTATTTCCAGATCTTCTGGGACGAATTCAACACTCAACAAGACGTAACCGAAATCTTGATGAGATTCTTCGATAACCTACAACTGGTGGCCCCAGAGATCTATTTGGACAACTTTGGTTTTTTGGCAACCTACGATTGCTCAAGACCAAACGAAAGCCTCTGGTCCCTCCGATTCAGCGTCACACTAGACGAAAACATCATCGACATTGGAGAGAAGTTTTCCAATGCCGTGTTCCTCCAACCTGATGAAGTTTGCACCTGCGGACAGAAGCGAGTGCACTTTTACGGAGAAGTGCCCAAATGCCTCATCATCACAGCCTACAAAGTCACCGATTTCGACCGGAAGTACGGAATGGGTTTCTATCGCCAAGACGTCCAAATCAAGTGTGAGCCAATCCACCGAATCAACGGACAAGATTACGAAATGAAGTCCGCTTCCCAGTACGTCGGAAGAAACGGCAAAGGTGGTGGCATTGGCAAGAGTCTTCGAAAACTTTGGTGCATTCCAAAGAAATCCAAATCGTACAAGAAATTGGAAGAAGACGAAATTGACAGGGAATACTGCAGAGCTGGCCAAGCTGAACAGTCAACACCACCCAAGAACGAACCAGTCTTAATGGCTGATAACTCCCCGGTCCAAGACTCAAGGCCTAAAGTCAAATTCTGCTCATTCCCCAGAAAACTTCCACTAATGAGTAACCAGTCAGGCCACTACACGAGCTACGTCAAACGTGGCGACGACTTTTACTACATAAGTGATGCCGAAGTAACGCCTACTTCTGTAGTGAAAACTGACGATCTGGTTGTGCTTTTCTATGAACGAAAGTGATGATTTATTTTTCATTGAATTGTTTCTTTGTTTATTTGAATAAAATTTTCTTTTCTTTTACAAACTTTTCTTTTGCAATTTTTTTTCAACTTCGAATCAAGCTTCGTTCAAATGCATCAACTACCAAAAGAAATGGTGACAACGACTCCTGTTGAAGAAGAAACAAGCTTCAATGAAGTCATCCTGCAAAGAAGAGTTGGAAAGCTCACAAGAAAGAAGCATTAATGAAGTGACTCTAGTCTCAGAAGAATTGGTAATCAGCGAAAAAAAGCAAAGCTTGAAAGAAGAGTCTTCAAATGAAGATTTGGAAAGCACCCAAGTGAGCCCAGAAGAATGGGCAATAATCCAAGACTTTTTAGCTGCAAACGAATCTGTATCAATCAGCAATGAAGAGGAAACCACTTTCCTGTCAAAGCCAACTTGCATGGGTCCGCGCAGGACATTACATGAGTTATATAAAGCGCGACGAAAGCTTGTGAGGAAAGTGAAAGTGGTCGAGACCGACGACCTGTTCTGTTTTACGAACGAAAGCAGATGTAGATTTTAATATGATTTTTATATTTGTTCAATAAATTATTTAACATACTCTCTTGAATGATTTTCTGATTACAAAATTTATGGGAACATGATTCCTAGAAATGTATTTTGCGTAGTCGAAAGTTTTTTCAATTTTGAAACGGTGGATCGATAGTTGAATTCTTGGTAATTGGACCCTTAACAATCGGACCCTTAACAATTAGGATCTTAACAATCGGGTAAGTTGGAGTTAAGTTATCGACACAGTTGGACCCAGAGAGTCATTCTTCATCTCCGAAGGCTACTTGCGAATCTCAACTTTGCGATTACAACTGCTACAACTTCCACTCCTACTACTTCTTACATTATATTGTCTTACCCGACCTACCCAACAATCACCATGTCTTCATTCCCTGTTGTTGGATTAATGAACATTGGAAACATCTGTTTCATAAACAGTGCTTTCCAGTGCTTGGCTTCACTCAAGAGCATGCAATCGTTCTTGACCACAAAGTTCGGCGACATTGCCGAAGAGCAGATATTTCTGCGAATGGTACAGAACGAGCTGTACCCGTTAGCCGCACCAAACCAAGAAACAACGCGTCAACTGAGCCACAATTTGCTGCGGTACATCTACGAAAGGATTCTATTTGACACGTTTAACACGCAGCAAGATGTCACCGACCTGTTAAGGGGTTTGTTTCAAGTGTTCAAGGTTTGGGCCCCGAGGACCTATGCGAACTTTCAAGTGACTGCCACTACCGAGTGCTATGGTTCAAGGCGACTGGATGCAAGTTGGGGCCTACAATTGAACGTCTCTGAAAGCGAGAACTCAATCGACATTGGCCAAATGCTTTCAGAAGCGGTTTTCCTGCAGCCTGGACAAGTTTGCACATGTGGACAGAATCGTATCCACATTTACGGCGACCTACCACAGTGTCTAGTGATCACTGTGATCAAGCTAAAGTTCAACCAAGCCCTCCAAAAAGGCTTCGTTCGTCAAAGTGTTCAAATCAAGTGTAAACCGACGTACAAGATTCAAGGCTTCGAGTACGAGATGAAAGCCGCCGTCGAGTACATTGGCGCAGACTACATTGGTGGCGGAAGCGTTTGCAGTGGGCTCAAGAAGATAACCTGCTGCGATAACAAGAAAGCAAAGAGACGGGCAAGATTGGATCGAGAACGTGTCAACACGATGCGAGACAATTTTGCACTGTCAAGATATTCGACACAACCTACTAATGTTGGTATGTGTCCAACTCCTGAAGAATTCGAAGAAGAAACAAGCTTCGATAATCAACTTCCCAAAGAATTGGCAACGACTCCTGTTGAAGACGAAACAAGCTTCAATGAAGAGACGTCATCAAGCGAAGATGAAGAATTGGAAAGCTCAGAAGAAGAAAGCTTCCATGAAGAGACGTCATCAAGCGAAGAAGAAGATTTGGAAAGCTCACTAGATGCAAGCTTTCACGAAGCGTCTCCAAATCTAGAAGAGTTGGTGATCAAAGACGATGATCCGAGTTGCAAAGAAGACTCATCAAGCTCAGAAGAAGAATTGGAAAGCTCAGAAGAAGAAAGCTTCCATGAAGCGATCCCAGAAGAGCTGCTACCAAGCTTCAAGGCAGAGTACCTAGCTGCAAACGAATTGGAAAGACAAGATGAAAGTGTTGCAGCCGAAGAAAGCTTCAAAGAAGAATCATCAAGCGAAGAAGATTTGGAAAGCTCACAAGAAAGCTTACATGATGCGACTCCGAGCCAAGAAGAACTGACAATAATCCAAGAATTTCTAGCTGCAAACGAATCGATCAGCTGCGCGACAAGCAATGAAACCACGTTCCAGTCAAAGCCACGTAATAAGCCACTTGCCAATCCCGATGCAGGACATTACATGAGTTACGTGAAGCGCGACGAGGGCTTCTATCACATCAGTGATAAAGATGTGATGAAAGTGAAAGTGATCGAGACTGACGATCTGTATGTTTTGTTTTACGAGCGAAAGTAGATGTAGATTTCTATATGATTTTTTATATTTGTTCAATAAATTATTTATCCAAATCTTTTTTGTATATGATTTTCTGATTTAAAATTTACGATTTCTGATTAATTAAGAGATAGAAATGTATTTTGAAGTCTAAAGTTTGCCTTCTGTCTTTAAAATTGAATCGTTGGTTGTACTCATGTTGCTGAATGCATTCTTGAGTCATTGTTTCTTGTAGAATTAAAATTGGGTCAATTAGATCCTTAACAATTAAGATCTTTAACAATAGGCTAAAATGGGGTTAAGTTTCAGGCATTTTGGACCCAGAGGAACATTCTTCAGCACACTTGCGAATCTCAACTGCGATTTTCACTGTTATTTCAACCCCCTAACTCTCTCACACCATTCTGTCCAACCCGACTCTTTCAAACCTTCAAAATGAATTCCTATCCAACTGCTCTGGAAAACATTGGAAATAGCTGCTTCATAAACGCTGCCTTGCAGTGTTTCATGTCTCTCAAGAGTATGGACTCCTTCATGCAGGAAGAATTTGGCTCCGAAACTGCCGAACACGAATTTCTGCAAATGGTGCAAACTAATATGCACGAAATGCAGTTTTACCGATACGCCGAACTGAGCGACGATCTGCTCGAGTACATCTACTATGAGTTGCTTAAGCAAAAATTCAACTCACAGCAAGATATTACGGACTTACTGAGGCAAATGTTTGGAATTTTCGAGAGGCTCGTACCAAGAACGTATGCAAACTTTCGTGTAATGGCCAAAGCTGACTGTCAAGGACAAGTGGTTGCGAGCTGGGGCCTTATGTTGAACGTTCCAGAAGAAGACAATGCAATCGACATTGGAAAGCTGATCTCAGAAGCGGTTTTCTTAGAACCTGAACAAGTGTGCGAATGTGGACAAAGAAACCGTATCCACTTCTATGGCACCATCCCACAGTGTCTAGTGATCACTGTAATCAAGCAAACGTTCGATCAAGTACTCAAACTTGGCTTGGTCCGTCAAAGTGTCCAGGTCAAGTGTGAACCAGTTTACGCGATCAATGGTGCAGAGTATGAGATGAAAGCTGCTGCGGAGTACATTGGCAAAGACCGTAAAGGTGGTGGATTGTGCAATATGGTGAAAGGTTGTTTTGGTATCGATTCGAAGGCAAAAAGGCGTGCAAAACTCGTAGCACGACTCGAATATATGAGACCATTTTATGCGTCTCCCACAAACATTTTTGAAGAATCTGAACACGAAGAATCAAGATTCACTGAAGCAAATGAGGTTTCAAGCTTTACCCCCAACGAAAGCAGCAATGAAGTCAACTTCCGGTCAAGACCTCGAAACTTGCCACTTTCAAGTCCCCGAGCTGGTCATTACATGAGCTATGTAAAGCGTGACGAAGGTTACTACCACATCAGTGATGCGATTGTGCGGCAAACGAATGTGGTTAAAACCGACGATCTGTACGTTCTTTTCTATGAGCGAAAGTAGAATTTTTATACATGATTTTTTATTTGTTCAATAAATTTTTTACCACTTGCTTTGTTGATTTTAATTTAAAATTTGAACTTATAAAGTTTAAGTAAAACCAAGGATTATATCCGGGGTATTTAGTCTGAACGTGAGACAACTATCCCGTTGCCCAACTTAACATCTTAAACCTAAAAACAAATTTTGTCAAAAAATGTGTCACTTAATTCAAATGACCAATAAAGGAATTAAACAACCTTAAAACAAACCAAAACCCAACCCTACACGGCACCTAACCTACCTAACACCTAACCAAAACCCAATCATACACGGCAAATCCAAATTTCATGAAAATTGGCAAAGAAACCTCGGAGCCTTTGGGTTCAATAAAAAAAACGGCCAAAAGTCAAAGGATTGCCACTCTCGTTCAGACAATAAATTGAGAACGTTTTCTTTAAAGAACGTTTTCTTTTTCGTTATTTTTGTAAACAAATTCTTTCATATCAATTTCAAATCAAATCAATTTTTTTGATTTACAAATAAGTTTTAAATATCTTGAAACATTTTTGCACAAAATTAGTTGAATTGAATGGATCAATTGTTTGCATCATTATTGAGATTATTCTTGAAATATTCAACAATGATTGCTTTTAGGAGATAACTTTTGGATGATTTGTCTGCTTCTAGATCACTTTTCGCAACGGATACTTTCTCGATTCTACCACAATCATGAAGCTTCCAGCTATTCTCAAAACCGTTTACCACTACACCATTGGATGCTGCTGCGGCAGTAGACTCGACCTCGATACCCCCGAGGATGAAACTTTTCTGCTGGTCGAAGTTGGTCACGATGCTCTTCAGTATCACGCGTGCTTGAATGATACATTTAGGGTAGAAGTGACAGAAGAACACCAGGAAGAAGAGTCCAAGAAAGCTGAATTGACAAGACAAGTCGAACCGGTTGAATTGGGCAACCTCGAAGATGGGGAAACGGAAGAAGATGATGTAAAACAAGCCGATGACGATCGACATGAAGAACCAGCACTTCCTACTCAAGCCTCCGACCCTATACCAGAACCGGAGCTCAATGTCGAAGAGCCAGAAACCCTCATTTTAAAAGAAGACTTCGTGCCGGGCATGTTTTTGCCAAAAACAGACGGCAAATTGGTTCAAGACAGATTTAGCCTTTCATCGCTTGAGTACCTGAAAAGTGGCTCATATGGAGATGTGTTCAAGGCTCGTGATGAAGCAAACCAAAGATTTGCTGTTAAAGTCGTCTGCAAAAGAGGATACGTTGAAGGCAAAGCGGACACTTGGCTTCAAGAAACCGAAAAGGAACTGAAATTCCTTGTGAGAGCCAAGCACGAGAACATTGTCCAGCTGCACGACTATTTTTGGATCAAGCATACGATCGAAGCCGAACCGTCATGCCTTGTGATGAAAACCGAAAGACTCGATTTCACACTCGAAGATGTGCTCAAAAAGATCGACGCACCATTGGACAGATTAGCCACAATACGACTGGCCAAACAGTTGGGCGCAGCACTCCACCATCTTCATCAATGCAAGATTGTCAATCACGATATCAAGGCAGAGAACGTCATGATGAATCGATTCAAGTCCATCAATAGACCCACGGAGAAGCTGATGAAGTATCTGTCGAAAGACTGTGGCTTCAAGATGATCGATTTAGGCCTCGGAGAGCAGTATTCCGGTGAAGTGGGCGACTGTAAAGACTCGACCGAGATACGCTTTCGAAAAGGCGCCCTAAAGTACAGAAGTTTGGAGAAGCGAATCAACGACTCGTACGAACCATTCTCGGCGGACTGTTTTGCCTTTGCAGTAGTACTGCTCGAGACCATGATGGGCCACAAGGCGTTCGAACGCGCGTACAATTCGAGATGCAAGAAGATTTTCGATCCTATAACTGATGCCGTTAAGCCAGGCGCCAGGCCATACAACTTTATTCGCAAGATTGCGCAAGAATTCTTTGACGATCGCGAAAAGACTCCAAGAATGAATCCAATCAATTTTTTGGTTTTGCATCTACTCGATGACGAGCCCAAAAGGTGGAACATGGATCAGGCCATGGAAAGGCTAAACATAAAATACGCCACAATTTTGTGAACTAATTTTTGTTGTATTATTTAAATAAATTCTTTAACCTCTAAATTTTATTTTTATTTTTGAATACAAAATTTTTCATTCATTTTTCATTTCAATACTTTAAAGACTTCTAACATACCTAACAACCTGCCTAACCTGCCTAACGCCAAACATAAATTCAATCCTACACGACAACTAACCTACAAAACACCTAACTTAAACACAATCCTACACAGCACCTACATAACGCCTAACTTAAACACAATCCTACACGACACCTAACCTACATAACGCCTAACTTAAACACAATCCTACACATCACCTAACTTACTTAACGACTAACCTAAACCAAATCCTACACGACAACTAAAATATCTAACGCCTAACTTAAACACAATCCTACACAGCACCTAACCTACCTAACGCCAAACATAAATTCAATCATACACGGAAACTAACCTACCTAACGACTAACCTAAACCAAAACCTACACGACATCTAACCTACATAACGCTTAACCTAAATTCAATTATCAAACTTTAAAAATGGAACTAAATATATAAACAATTTTCAAATTAAAAAACCAAAATTCAATCCTACCTGGCAACTAACCTACTTAGCGCCTAACGTTTGACCAGTTCTGGACGTCGGACAGATCTTTAAGTTACTTATTTGAAAACAACTATACAAACCCTTCAAAACAAGCCACTTTCCATCTAAATCCATTTTGTTAATAATTTTGGGCTAAATTGACGTTCAATCTTTTTTTAAACACAAATTTAAAAGTGACATTCTGGTAGATCACATTTAAATCACATAATAAAGTAAGATAAAAGGGATACATGAAATGAATCCCAGAGTAGAAAAATTGATTGTTGGAAAACCTGTTAAAGTTACGCCTCGATTCTTGGAATAATTGGGTCAATTAAAATTTTTGCTCTGTTGAATCCTTAACAATTGGGCAAGATGGACTTAAGTTTCAGGCAGTTTGATCCTAAAGGGTCATTCTTCGTCACCGGATGCTACTTGCGAATCTCAACTGCGATCTTTGCTACCACTTCTACCCTTACCACTCTTCCATCATTCTGTCCAACCCGACAAACCCACCATTTGCTACCATGACTAACTTCCCAGTTATCGGTATGAAAAATATTGGAAACATCTGTTTCATCAACAGTGCGTTCCAGTGCCTGGCTTCCCTCAAGAGCTTCAAAACTTTCTTGGAGGAAGAATTTTGCTCAGGCTCAGGTTTGGATGAGCTTGAATTCTTGCAAGAGGTGCAACTCAATATGCACGGAATGCAGTATTACGAAGGAACCAAACCCTTCGTGTTGAGCGACGAACTGCTCAATTACATCTATCGCAAGATGTTTCGTGCTGCTTTCAATTCCCAGCAAGATACGGAAGAATTGTTGATGCTTCTGTTTAATAGGCTTCAAGACCATTCGCCGAGTACGTACGCGAACTTCAAAGTTGTGGCAACGACCGAGTGTCAAGGAGAACGTTATGAAAGCTGGAATTTGAGGTTGAGAGTGCCCGACCATGAGAACTCCATCGATATTGGTCAAATGCTATCAGAAGCGATCTTCCTGCAGCCTGAACAAGTGTGCACATGTGGACAAAAACGCATCCACATCTACGGCAAGCTTCCACAGTGTCTAGCGATCACTGTGGACAAATCTTCCGGAAACTTAATTCGTCAAAACGTCCAGATCGAGTGTGCACCAGCGTACAAGATCAATGGTGTAAAGTACGAAATGAAAGCCGCAGCCGAGTACCTTGGAACCGATTATAGAGGCGGCTGCGACACGAAAGAATTGAAGACAAAAAGCTTCAAGAAACTTTCCAAAGAATGGTTGAAATATTTTGAAGAAATGGCCGAAGAAATGGTTCCAATCCAAAAAGAATTGGAAACACCCGCGACACCTGTTGAAGAAGAAGAAGCAAGCTTCAACCAAGTGCCTAAAAGCGAATGGCTAATCTCGTTTGATGTAGAATTGCCAACCCCTGTAGTGGTGGAAGCCATGAAATATGAAGATGTGTCTTTCCGGTCCAAGAAACGAAATTTGCCTCCTCTCGTTCCCCTAACAGGACATTACAAGAGTTACGTAAAGCGGGATGAGGGCTACTATCACATTAGTGATCTAGATGTGGAGAAAGTGAAAGTGATCGAGACCGACAATCTGTACGTTTTGTTCTACGAGCGAATGTAGATGAGATTTCTATATTATTTTTTATTTGTTAAATAAATTATTTTTCTTTAATTGTTTTTTTTGTTTAAATTTGTAACATGTAATCTCTCCTGGATGTTTTTCCTAACAAATCTAGATATTGATAATCTAGGTGACATTTCATTTCAAATATATTGCATCAATATTTGACATAAAATGTGATAAATTTATCAAATGCAACATTTGGCTTATTTGCCATTGGAGATGGTGATGAATAGGCAAAAGGCAAAATGCTTTTTTTTACTTTAACGATTCCTAATTTACCTAAGCTTAACAACCTACATAACATCTAACCTAAATCCAATCCTACACAGCTCCTAACCTACCTAACACCTAACCTACATAACACCTAACCTAAATTCAATCATACACGGAAACTAACCTACCTAACGACTAACCTAAACCAAATCCTACACGAGACCTAACCTACATAACGCTTAACCTAAATTCAATTATCAAACTTTAAAATGGAACTAAATAAAAACAATTTTCAAATTAAAAGACCTAAATTCAATCCTACACGGCAACTAACCTATTTAACGACTAACGTTTAGAGGGTTTTGAACGTCGGACAGATCTTTAAGTTATTTATTTGAAAACGACTATTCAAACCTTTTTTAAAAACAAGGGTCGTTTTATCTAAATCTGTTTTGCTTAAATATTTGGGATAAACAGACGGTCCCTTTTTTTCACTCAAATTTAAAAGTGACATTCAGGTAGATCACATTTAAGTTCATAAAACAAGTTAAAGAGGATACCAGAAAAGAATCCCAGAGAAGAAAGTTGATTGTTGGAAAACCTGTTAAAGTTAAGCCTCGATTCTTGGAATAATTGGGTCAATTAAAATCCTTGCTCTGTTGAATCCTTAACAATTGGGTAAGATGGAGTTAAGTTTCAGGCAGTTTGATCCTAGAGGGTCATTCTTCGTCAACGGATGCTACTTGCGATTCCCACAGCGATTCTTACTGCTACTTCCTTCTACCCTTTATTCTTCATTCTGTCTCACCCGACAAACCCACCAATCACTACAATGACTAACTTCCAAGTTATTGGTATGAAAAATATTGGAAACATCTGTTTCATCAACAGTGCGTTCCAGTGCCTGGCTTCCCTCAAGAGCTTCAAAACTTTCTTGGAGGACCAATTTTGCTCAGGTTTAGATGCGCTAGAATTCTTGCAAGAGGTGCAACTCAATATGCACCAAATGCAGTATTTCGATGAACTTCATGAAAAAGAACCCTTCGTGTTGAGCGACGAACTGCTGAAGTACATCTATCACAAGATGTTTCGTGCTGCTTTCAACTCCCAGCAAGATACGGACGAATTGCTGATGCTTCTGTTTGATTTGCTTGAAGACCATTCGCCGAGTACCTACGCGAACTTCAAAGTTAAGGCAACCACCGAGTGTCAAGGACCAGAACAAGTTTTTGCAAGCTGGAATTTGAGGTTAAGCGTGCCCCAACACGAGAACTCGATCGACATTGGTCAAATGTTATCAGAAGCGATCTTCTTGGAACCTGACCAAGTATGCACATGTGGACAGAATCGTATCCACATCTACGGCAAACTGCCACAGTGTCTAGCGATCACTGTGAACAAATCTCTCGCAAATGGCTCAATCCGTCAAAACGTCCAGATCGAGTGTGCACCAGCGTACAAGATCAATGGTGTGAAGTACGAGATGAAAGCTGCAGCCGAGTACCTTGGAACCGATTATAAAGGTGGCTGCGATACGAAAGTGAAAAGCTTCAACAAACTGCCTAAAGAATGGTTGAGATATTTTGAAGATTTGGCTGAAGAAATGGTTCCAATACAAGAAATGATTCCAATCCAAGAAATGGTTCCAATCCAAAAAGAGTTGGAAACACCCGCGACACCTGTTGAAGAAGAAGAAGCAAGCTTCAACCAAGTGCCTAAAGACCAATGGCTAATTTCTTTTGATGTAGAATTGCCAACACCTGTACATGTGGAAGCCATGAAATATGAAGATGTGTCTTTCCGGTCCAAGAAACGAAATTTGCCTCCTCTCGTTCCTTTAACAGGACATTACAAGAGCTACGTAAAGCGGGATGAGGGCTACTATCACATTAGTGATCTAAATGTGGAGAAAACCCGAGTGATCGAGACCGACAATCTGTACGTTTTGTTCTACGAGCGAATGTAGATGAGATTTCTATATTATTTTTTATTTGTTAAATAAATTATTTTTCTTTAATTTTTTTTTTTTGTGTTTAAATTTGTAACATGTAATCTCTCCTGGATGTTTTTCCTAACAAATCTAGATATTGATAATCTATGTGACTTTCAGGCGATTTTTCAAATATTTGACACAAAATATAGAATATAGAAATATAGAATATTTGACATAAATTGTGACAAATTTATCAAATGCAACATTTGGCTTATTTGCCATTGGAGATGATGATGAAAAAGCAAAAGGCAAAAGGCAAAAGGCAAAAGGCAAAAAAGTCTAGAGAAGAAAATTTAATTGTTGGAAACTTTAAAGTTAATCCTCGATTCTTGGAAAAATTGATCCAATTAAAATTCTGCGGCAATTGGATCCTTAACAATTGGGTAAGATAGAGTTAAGTTTCAGGCAGTTTGGTCCTAAAGGGTCATTCTTCGTCACCGGATGCTACTTGCGAATCTCAACTGCGATTCTTACTTCAACTGCTACCCTACTTACTTACTTCACTCTGTCTCACCCGACTATATCTCTCACCATGAATTCCAACTTTCAAATTGTTGGTTTGAACAACATTGGCAACATATGCTTCTTGAACACTGCCTTCCAGTGTTTGGTCTCGCTCAAGAGCATGGCCTCCTTCTTGCAAGATGAATATTGCAACTTATTGCCCGACCTACAATTTATGCAAATGATACAGAACAATATGTATCGTATGCAATATTACGAACCTAAACCCGACGAACCCTGCGAACTTACCGATGAACTGCTGCAGTACTGCTATAAAGAGTTACTGTATGGCGCCGCATTCAACTCGCAGCAAGACATCACCGAACTGTTGGATCCTCTGTTTGCGAGGTTTAAAGAATTTGCGCCAAGAACGTACGCGAACTTCCAAGTGATGGCTACCACTGAGTGTCAAGGGTCAAGAAAAGTGGAAGCCAGCTGGGCCCTTATGTTGTATGTCCCGGAACACGACATGTCAATCGACATTGGCAAAATGCTTTCTGAAGCTGTCTTCTTGGAGCCTGGACAAGTGTGCAAATGTGGACAAAACCGCATCCACTTTTATGGCAAACTACCACAGTGTCTAGTGATCACTGTGATCAGATTACGTGTTCTACCGACTACAGACTCGGACAGTCAAACACACTTTCTCTTGAGTTTGTTCTTTGACCGAGAACGTCCTGATCGTACATTATCCTCAACTCAATCTTCTTGCCACAACTCGACCTCTCTTCACAACTCGATCGCTCCTCACATGTTGTCAACCCTCTACTCATCATCTTCAAACATCATCATATCTCTACTTCTCACCTTACGCTCACCTAATTTGTCTATTCTCAATTGACATAAGTGATTTCACTTTCAATTCACAAATCTCAAACGAGATATCATTTCTCTGGCTAACTCTCTCCGATTCACCATTTCCCAATTCTGTCCGTCATCTACAAACCACAAGGCCATTTAGGCGATCGCACACACACACAAACTAACAAACTCAACTCTCGTCTGACAGTTAATATTTATGGCTTTGGCCAAAAGCCAACTTCGCTTGTCCCTTTGAACGTTGCCTCATTCGCTCTTTCTCGGAACTAACGAAAGCAACTTGTCGGTCTTGTCTCCTGACCGTTTCCTTTCCTTATTCCACTCCATCAACTCAACATATCCTCAACTCATCATCTTCTTGGCTTCCTCCAAAATCACTTGGCGCCATAGCCGGCACTTGTCGCGAGTTTTACGCTTAAGTTCTGGGTCTTGGCCTAGGCTGACCAGTACTGATTTATTTACGCTCGAACAGGTGCCTTGGCACACAGCTGTCATTTTGGTGGAAGTATCAAAGTTAAAGGTTTGAACTTGGTCCGTGGACTGTTCTTACCTGTTCATCACCGCATCATCATCACCGCATCATCATCATCATCTTCTTCTTCTACTTTTTCTCCTTCTTCTTCTTCTACTTCACCCTCCTCATCTACACCTTCTCGCCTACCAATCGATCTCCAAAATCACCCAATCGGTCCAACTCGTGAACAAACACGTACATTCACTTTCGATCACAAAACCCTCGCTTCGCGGGCCATCGTCTCGTACTGCCCTCGCTATCGCTCGGACAGCACTCAACTCGGCACCACTCAGCTCGGAAGCTTGCCTCGCGAGAACAAAGTTCTCGCTCGCCGTCGGAGCATCGCGATTAAATCGCGCTGCTGCCGACAACGTTTTTTTTCATCTCTTTTATTGCTCCTTCGGCCTTAACAGTTCGTTTTCTGACTTGACTTCAATCATATTTGAATCATTTGGTCAACATGCCCTTCACCGTCTCAACTAGAAGCACCAAAAGAGACTTCCCAGATACTGTACCTACTGCCCCAACTAAGTCTAATAAAAAACTAAGAGTCGATAAAGAGGGGAGACGCATCCTCAATATTAAACGCAACAGCCCCATGCCAAGCACCCCTCAACCTCAGTTGTTCCCACCACCTGTGGATACTTTAGCCAATATTCCAATTACACCCTCAAAGGAGACACCGGAATCAGCTAAGACAATCACTGAATCTTCTACAGCCACTCTTACTAAACCACAACCTGTTAAAACATCGATTATTCCTTCTAACCTCGAATGCATTTGTGGACAAGTTCCAACTCTTCCTGAAGATTTAGTGGTCATCACCAAACATGCACTATTTCACTTTCAGCACATCGACTCTCTTTACCAAAAACATATCTCAGAAGGAGGAGAACCTATTGATGTGGATTCTCAAATAGATATCCAACTTCGCGATCTCAACAAAATCTTTCGTCCTCCTACTCACATCCCGCTCACCAAAGAATCCGTTGTCAAATCATGGCGGGCATTTATGGATAGCGCAAATCAACTTGAATATCTCCTGGGCAATAACACATATTTCGGTGGCAAAAAACCCGAATACTTGACAAAAACACTTCCTCCAAAAGTCATTGACAGACTCTCGGATATTGTGGAAACTATTCGCCTACACGCCAAATTACTAGCTGCAGGTGGGGCAGATCAAGATTACAAAATCAAACGAAATCTTGTTCAAAAATGTCTCACAGACAAATCAAATTCCTCCTCCTCAGAACTCCCTTTGACACCGATTAAATCATCTAATCCAAAATTTGAAGCCTCAACCACTCATAAACTTGACTCGATTCTCGACTCTACAGAACGGTTAATGACATACTTAAGCAAACAAGAGTTAGCAATTAACGATTTACGAAAAACCACAACTCAAACTCAATCTGAGATTTTAAAACAGTCAAAAGCACATACATTTCAGCAGATCAGTTCTCTCGAACCGAATTTGTCCAACAATGCGGCATCTGTAATCACTAAATACATTCCTTCACGTGTACCTTACTTCTCTTTAACAATTCTTGCCAAAAACCCTGCCCTATATACACCGAACAACATTTTGACGCAAATCACCTTATCTGCAGACCCCTTCAAAGAGCCTAATTTTAATACTGATCAACTGCGGAACACCAAAAGAGGTTTTGCTCTGGACTTTAAGTCGAGAAAACTTCTAGAGGTCTATCATTCGAAAATAATTCACTCGGATTTAACTAAAATCTGTGATATAAATCCCGCCAAATTTGTTTTCCCTTGCATCGAAATTCGTGCCGTCCCCAACAGTATCCCAAGTGACAAACTGCCTAAACTCATCGCCTCCAATAGTACACACATCGATGACATCGATAAGATGCCACATCATTTCCTCTGGCTCGAACAAACAAAACGCTGCACTGAAAGAACTAAATCTGTCATTTTCGCTATTTCTCCAAAACTGTGGCAAGCTCTTGATCGCCATAATTTCAAAATTAACTTTGGCCATGGAGATCGCACAGTAACCGAAATCTTCCTTGTTCGACAATGCCAACACTGTCTCTCATTTGAGCACCACACTCACGATTGCACAAATAGCCAAACTATTTGCTTCAGATGTTCAGGCAAGGAAACACGAGGTCAAGTTCACAAGTGTAAACAGGTCCTTTGTTGTTACACTTGTGATGCGTACAATAAATCTTACAATCTAAGCCATCCTACAGCACATCTGGCTAACATTATTGATTGCCCAAAGTACTATGAAAAACATGTCCAAAGGATTCGAGCTACTGCATTTCGAGCTGATCAATTGTCTGGCCCAGACTTGATCCGTCTGAGAAACGTCCTTGATCACAATCGTCGGAAATACCTATTCTCATAGAACCATACACTTTCGTCTCCACAACTAAATCGTCAAAATGAACATAATTCAATTAAACACCGGGAATAGTAGCAACGAAGCTAGCATCTTAGTAATGAGATGTGCTGAGCTAGATCCAGATATAATTCTCCTGCAAGATGCACATGTGAATCTAGATGGAAAGATTACAAAATTTCCAGATGCACAAGTCCTACACCCACGATTCGAAGATGACCGCCTTAGTGAATCAGTCCATAGATCACATAGAACAGGACTTAATACAGCCACAATAATTCGGAATCTGAATCTCAAAGCTGAAATTTTACATCAATACTCTAACGATGATATTACAACTGTCCAAATTAAATCCAACTCAGACATATATGTTCTCGCCAACGTCTACTTTCGCCCACCTCAAGAAATAACAGAAACAATAGCCAACCTAGCACTCTTAGCTTCACTTCTGGATGATCCCACATTCTGTGATCGACCAATCATCATAACGGGAGATATGAACGCTCGACATGAAATGTGGTACGATCATGACGAAAACCCAAAGGGTTCCTTAATCTCGGATTTTATCGCCGATCATCACCTTCATCTGGCAAACCTTATGGACATCGGCCCAACTTTCGCAAATAGCCAGGGCACCAGCACAATAGACCTAACGTTATTCAATCATGCAGCTTTTCCAAAGATCGACGAATGGCAACGAGATATTGATAATTCCAACACCGGTCACTGCATGATCCGTTTCACTTTGGGTTGTGACGCTCCCGCCGATCGTAAAGTTTACAAATCTCTAAAGCGCTACATTGAATCTGAAACCTTTGACTGGATGGATTATGCCAAGGCAATAGACGAACATGAAAACATTGAAAATTACCTAATTAGATCTCAAAAAGGTAAAACTAAAGAACTTGCGACCCGTCTAATAAAAGAATTAACGAAAATGCTTTTGCGAGCTGCCGAAAAAAGTGGCATGCAATGGAAATCATCGAAACCTCGAGAAAAAACGGAATATAGACTTCCTTGGCTTACAAACGATATTATCGAAATGTCCGCTAGAGTCAATGCCCTTAAAAGAGTCTTTTGGTCTGAAACGGATGCAGACAGGAAACGCATTTTTTGGGATAACTTCACAAATGCAGATCGAGAACTCAAAAAAACCATTCGTACAAGGGCCTTCAACTCATGGAAATACTATATTTCGGGGGATGAACGAGATGACGCTTGGGGCAACTGCAACAATTTGCTAAAGAAACTCAAAGCAGGACCTAGAGGTATGCGTTTACTCGACCGCAGTGCAAACGTCAAGAGAACTTTAAATGAACTGCTTCATACTAAATTTCCCAACGATAACTCAAACTTGGACAACAACGATATGGCCTCTACACGCACCTTCTATCGTTTAACGTCTGCACCCCCCGAAGGTGAAGTTGATCAATACCTTCGAACTTTACGTCTTAGGAGACTGGAATCAGACAATCTTACATTTAATGAACCGGTGCAAACACAATCATACAATCTTCGATCGAATTCTCTGCAATCTGATCTTCCACAAACGCTCGCATTCTCTAACAACAGAACTCCGATTGCACCCATCACAGAAAAAGAACTTGATAACATTGTTAAAAACCTAAATTGTAACATCAGCCCGGGCCTAGATGGCATCACAAACAACATGATCAAAGCAGCTTTCGCTATCCCCCTTCTAGGGAAAAGTCTGCTAAATATACTAAACACTTGCCTTGAACAGAAATTCTTTCCCGACTGCTGGCAAAAGGCGTTCGCTATTTTCCTCCCAAAACCACACAAGCAGGACTACAACTGTGCAGAATCTTATCGCCCAATTTGTCTGCTATCGAACCTCGGGAAAATCTTTGAAACAATAATAAAGGACAGATTGGAAAGCTTCTCTGAACAGAGCAACATCTATAGCTCAAGCCAGTTTGGATTTAGAAGAGGTGGCTCTACAATCAAAGTACTGTCGAGGATTGTCAACCAAGCAAAGGTGAAGCAGGCTGAAGGATATCAAGTCGCACTTATCTCTTTCGATATTAAATCAGCTTTCGATTACTGTTGGTGGCACAACATTCTCAAAGTCATGCATTTAAACAATTTTCCGGTAGCCTTAATCGAAGTAATTCAAAGTTATTTCTCCAAACAAACTGTTGAGTGCACTTTTGGGAATATTAATGTTGATAAACCACAAACAAGAGGTTGTCCTCAAGGCTCCGTACTCTCGCCTTTTCTATGGGACTTAAGTTTAGATCCTCTGCTCAAGCTCCTTGAAAGTACGAATACGCACTGCAGGCTGGTTTCGGCATTTGCCGATGACACCTCAATTCTTTTATGGTCTTCTAACTTGATGGATTTAAGAAATGAAATTATCAAAACATTCGAAACGGTCGTAAATGAATGTGCAAAGATGGGCATTCAGATCAATGCTGAGAAAAGTTGCATTTTACCTATGTTTGGGGCACATCTGCAGCCATCTAACAACCTTCAGGTTGGATCATTCAGAGTGCCTATAGTGACTTCTACTCGTCTACTTGGAATTATAATCGACCAGAATCTCAAATTTGATCAACACGTGAAAAACACCATCAATAGATTAATTCCTCTGAGTCATGCTTTTATCCGACTGTTCCCTAATGCGTACGGATTGGATTCTACAAGAAGGGCGATTCTATTCAAACAAGTTGTGAGAGCTAAGATGACATACGGCTCTGAAATATTCTCCTCCGAGATTGATAATATTTGCATGGACAAACTACAAAGTTTTCAACGTCGCTTTCTGGTAAGCGTAGTTAGTGGATATAGAACAATTTCCCATATCTCGGTAGAAACTCTATCACGAATTGAATCAATACGCACTTATATGGGAAGACGCAAACTTACCTATGACGCACAGGAGAACACTCCCTCCGAGGATAACCCGTTATTAGCACATTTTCTTCCAAACGAACCACCAGCGAAAAGACCAAAACCCGAAAAAATCATCTACAAATCGTCACAAGAGATAATCAACATGCACAATAAAACAACAATTCACAGAATTGAACAAAACTCAAATGAATTTGATTCACAAGTAAGATCAAATATTCAACTCAGAACAACCGCAAACTCTCAGACAATTCCGGCAGACTGGGTAGATGAAGACGATATTACTCATGAAAGTGATCTTGTGGACCCGCAACTTTCTACCCTTGGGGACCCGAATTCTAACAACTTCCATTTATATATCTCAGCTCGTATGAGGAAAATCGAATCGACCTTCAACCTCGGTGTTTGTTATCGTTTATATACTCAACGTGACTATTTCTGCAAGGAAAAATTCCATTTCCAACATTACGTGGACAGATGTCAAGGCACCCAAGTCGCACTTTCAACAGCACTAAAGCGCATTGCTGAAAGTGCTGAAATTGGGCCTCCAAACAAAGTGATCATCATTACTGACGAACTCAACTCTTCTAGATTTATTGAGCATTGCAAGAATAACATTACTGAACTCGAGGGCGAGGTTCTGTCGGCACATCAAACATTGAATTGTGGTCTGATTTTCCGGAGGCCGGTGGCAGGTGATCCAATATTCAAACAAGTCAAAGAAGATGCTATTGACAAATGCAGAAGCCGAATGAAAGATTTTGCATATTTCAAATACAATAAGAAATATGTGAAAAGAGTTGTTGATGCTTGGTCGACTGTAGAGTGCAATGAGCGTTTTAGAAACTCAGATAATCTTGTATTGAAAAAATTCTTTCCAGTCGCTTCATGGATTCCACAATATATCTCGACAAACTTCATCCAGACTCAATTCTTTACTGGACACGGTTGTTTTCGAGAGTATCTATATCGCTTCCGCAAAAGGGACAGCTCTGCTTGCGACTGTAACCAGTCAAGTCAAACCGTAGAACACGTTTTATTTGATTGTACTCGGTACTCACCAATCATCAAACAAGCATTTTCAAACGCAGGGATTCGTGCCTCTTGTTTGATGGAACTCGTTGGCAGTCACCGGGCTTACACACTGTTCGACGAATCCACGACTGAAATTCACAAGTTGCTCATGATCGACAACCAAAACTCAGACATCAATAGAACGAACTAAGCTTTGTATTTGAGCTCAACCATATCATGTCCCTTGTGTTTTACATTAAGATAATGCTCTCACATCATGGATGGTAATCTTAGTATATTTTTGTTTATCACACTATCTCTTAATCACTCATTTCAAACACATTGTTTAAACACTTTAATACACTACTCTTAAACACTCACTTTAAACACACACTTCAAACACTTCGGTGCATTGACTTGTACCTATCCAGCCCGGGCTCACCCTCGAGGCTGTTTAGTTGGTCGTCTAGTGCTTACTCACTCATTTTAAACACTTAATTCAAACACTAATACTTTAAAATAAACGGCCCCGCATGATTCATGAATCAATGATTCAATGAATCGTGCAGTAAATAAATAGATCACTGTGATCAAGCAAACCTTCGACAAAGTCCTCAAACGTGGCTTTGTCCGTCGAAGTGTCCAGGTCAAATGTGAGTCCGCCTACACGATCAATGGCGTGGAGTTCGAGATGAAAGCTGCTGCAGAGTACATTGGAAAGGATGGTAAAGGTGGCAGCAGCGAGCTCAGCAAACCAACTTTCAACAAATTGCCTAAAGAATGGTTGAAATATTTTGAAGAATTAGACGAAAAGATGGTTCCAATCCATGAAGAATTTGAAAAACCAGCGAAACCTGTTGAAGAAAAATCAAGCTTCAACCAAGTGCCCAAAGAAAAATGGTTAATTTCTTTTGATGAAGAATTGTCGACTCCTGTTCTGGAAATTGCAGAAGAGTCAAGCTTCATTGAACCTTCAAGACCAAGTTCAAAGATTGTTTGCAATGAAGATGCCTTTTTCAAGTCAAGACCACGAAACAAGCCACTGGCCGACCCACGCGCAGGACACTACAAGAGCTATGTGAAGCGGGACAAAGGCTATTATCACATCAGTGATCTAAATGTGAAGAAAACGCGAGTGATCGAGACCGACGACCTGTATGTTCTATTTTACGAGCGAAAGTAGATATGATTTCTATATGATTTTTTATTTATCCCCCTTAGATTAATTTTAGGGGGTGTTTGGAAATGTCTGTGTGTGATTCCGTCCGTCCACAAATCGAATTATGTACCAATTAAAGCAAAACTCGAATAACTCAAAAACTATTGAACATTAAGAAATGAGACAAAAGACAAAAAGATAGTGCTAATTTTTTCCGATCGAATGGTGTAGGGCATGGAAAGGTCCAAACTAAAAAAGTAACTGAAAAATGCAAAATAGACAAATGATTGTTGTTGTATTGTTGTGAAATGGAGACAACAATGAATTCAAGGAGTAAACTTTCAAGTCAATTTGATAAGCTACGATTATATTCGACTTTTATATTGTTGGATGCATTTGAATACGATGTGTAGAATGTTGTTGTGGAGTTAGGTGGTTAGGTATGCTCTTTGGTGTGTATAGTAGGAGTTGGGTTTGGTGGTTAAGTTTTCGGTTTTGGGTTAAATTAGGTGCCGTGTTAGGGTGGGTGTGGGTTAGGTTAGGTGCCGTGTTAGGATGGGTGTGGGTGGTTAGGTTAGGTGCCGTGTTAGGATGGGTGTGGGTGGTTAGGTTAGGTTAGGTGCCGTGTTAGGATGGGTGTGGGTGGTTAGGTTAGGTGCCGTGTTAGGATGGGTGTGGGTGGTTAGGTTAGGTTAGGTGCCGTGTTAGGATGGGTGTGGGTGGTTAGGTTAGGTTAGGTGCCGTGTTAGGGTGGGTGTGGGTTAGGTTAGGTGCCGTGTTAGGGATGGGTGTGGGTGGTTAGGTTAGGTGCCGTGTTAGGATGGGTGTGGGTGGTTAGGTTAGGTTAGGTGCCGTGTTAGGATGGGTTTTGAGCGGGGGGCGCCGCTGGTAGCTTGCTGCCAGCGGTTTCATTACAAGTCCCAAAAAGGCAAAACGTTAGTTTTGCGGGACTTGTATTAAATAAATTATTTTTCTTTAAATATTTTTTTATTTTATTGTAAATATTCATAAATAAATGGACATATAAGTTTAAATAAATTCAAGCATGTTGCATGATAGCAATTGCGGAACAAACTTTGACTCTCAAAATGATCTGAGAAGACATCTTGAGATTTTTTCGCTTCAATAAGAAAGATCTTCAACAAACATGATTCATTCGATCAATTTGTGTATTTGTATGTGTATAAAATTTTGTGTCTAATCTAGCTAAATATATTTTGAATTTTTATTGTATTCAAATAAAATTTGATTTATATCTATTTTTACAAAAATCTTTTTCAATTCGTAATAACACATCTGTGAAAGAGTTAAGCTGTTTTTTACAACTCTCAAAATGATTTGGAAGTGCATGTGGAAACTTTTTTTGTCCCAACAAGGAGGCTGTAGAACTTGCCTGAAAGCAAATTTGCAAGAGAAAATGCCCAAAGAAGGTAGGAAGTATGCGCCAAGAATAGATGAAGAAAAAACGCAGCTTGTCAAGCTGCAATGCTGAAAAGCTAGAGGCTTTGACGATGATCCGGTTGCTTTTTACAAATTGTAGCCTGACGAGCAGTTGCATCCTCTGCATCTTCACTTGGCATTCATTCTTCTTGCATTCTTTCTGCATCCGCTCTAGAAACTTTTTCTGCTTTTATGAAAGTTCTTCGGTTGAACTTGCTCGTTGAAGCAAAAATCTCCTAATGAACTTCCAAAATCAATTCGCGAAATTCGCAGCACTAAATATAATAAAAGCATCTATTCTGTGAAGGGCAAAAACTCGAGTTTAGGTTTATATTGATATTAAAAGAGAAAACAACTTACTTGTAACTCTAAGCTCGAAAACTTAAATCAATTTGAATGTGATCAGTGTGTGGACATGTATTTTGTACGAAGTTTTAATGAAAACTTTTGAAAATAAATTTTCAGCCTTCAGGGGCCCATTTTGTAGCAGGAAAACAAGGCATACTCAAGACAGAGATTGCCTTAGGGGTTTGAGAGATTTGAGAGATTTGATGCGCAATGTGATGTAAACCGAACGAGCAACATTCATCAAATGATTGCCACAGGAAAATTTAGAAGGATCGATCAATTTGCATATACATGCGTAAACTCATGTCATACGAACGTGCATTACATCTATTCATTCGAGTTTGTTTTGACAAACTTTGATAAATCAATTAGCTCTGATTGCACACTGATCGTTTGCCAGTGCAATCTAGTTTGACGAATTCGTGTTTTGTAGTGTTTGTACCCGGGTACAGTACCCGTCCCGGATATCCGGGTACCCGCCAAATTTTCAATTACCAGTTACCCGGGTCTTGAGACACCACTACCCGGGTAATTTTTATTGGGTAAAAGGGCCTAAAAATCCCATTTGGGGGTAATTCCGAATCACCAAATGGGCACAAGGACAACAAAAGCTCATTCGGGAATCTTTCCGATGGTCAAATTTTGGGTAAATAACTAGAAATCCCATTTGGAGATCATTCTGATACACCCTCCGTGGGAGTAAGGAGACCGAAATCCTATTGGGGGGAATCATTCTTATAAAATTGTGACGAATTAGGGGGCAAAAACTGAGAAATCTTATTGGAATTTTTTCTCATCCACCAATTGGAGTTCCTACATTTATTTCAAATTGCCAAAAAATCACTAAATCTGGAAGTATAAAATTTTTGGTAATTACCCAGGGTAATACCCGGGTACCCGTCAACAAAAAACCGACGGGTACCCGTTACCCGGGTAGTGAAAAAGACGGGTATTTGCGAACACTAGTGTTTTGTTTGATTTTGTCTGGCTATTGGAGTAGCGTCCAATGAAACAATCAATAGCTCAATGACTCACACTAATTGTATGACAAACATAAATCATCGATCAATTTGATTGTGGATTCCATTTTGCATCATGCAAAATGTTTTAATGTCAAAAATAGAAAAAACCAAATAATCAAATGGAAAAGGTCAAAAGTCAAAAAACAATTTTACTGTCAGTGAGAACATTTACAACAAAAACAAAATCAGATTTTTGAGTCTTAAAATGATTTGATAGCGCATGAGAAGATCATTTGCTATAACAAGCAAGCGCAGGGGAAGAACTTGCCAAAAAGCAAGCTGAAAAAGAACGTATGCAGTACAAGAACATGCTTGATGATTGATAAATATTGCAGCTTTCTTTGATAGGCGAAAAATCTGCCATGGCAGAAGCCGAAAGAAAAGAAAAGCGTGCCAAACTTGATGAAAAACTCAGCTTGCCAAGCTGTAATGCTGAAAAGCGTTTTCTTCATAAATTTTTGCCACGCTCCTCATGTCTTCTTTCTGCTTCTGCAATCGCAACTTTTCCTGCTTTTTGAAAGTTATTTCGCTGCATTTGTTGTAGCAAACGATCTTCTCATACATTTAAAAAACATGATGAGAGACGAAATCATAATCTACAATGGTCGCAGCACAAAAACAACCATTCTGTAAAGATAAAAGTTACCGAAATTAAGTTTATATATTGTGAATAGAGAAAGCAACTTACTTTGACTCAAAACTTTAATTCCAAAATGAGAGAGATGAGTAGCCCGTGCGGTTAGAAAATTTTTGAGTGAAATTTGAGTCTCCAGGGGGCCCATTTTGTAAAAACAGGGCCCCCCTAAAACAGTTCTGCTCTGGAGATTTGAGAGAAGAGAGCGATGGGATGCTTCGACTGGGCGAGCAACATTCATCAAATGATTTATTATTGAAAGCAGATGCCTTGATCAATTTTAATATGAAACGCATGATCATGTCATCGGAATGTGTACTACATACTAGTTCATTCGAGTTCACTGTGTTGGCCAACTTTGATAAATCAATTAGTGATTGCACTGATTTGGCTGTGCCTGTACAATTTATTTCGCTGAATTCAGTTTGTTTGATGTTGTCTGACTATTAGAGTGGCATCCAATGCAATCGATCGAGTTACAATCTGCATAAATATATTTTTGAATTGTATTTTTAATTATTTGTTCAATTCCAGGCAAAAGGCAAAAGGCAAAAAGCTAAAAATTACTCATATAATTCATAAAACAAACATTCATTTTAGCTATTCAATAATTTTTAAATTGTATTTCGTTTATTAACATTTTATTCAAGCGATCGGGTTTTATATTATTTTTAAAATTATAATTTCTGTGTTTTTGTGTTTCATTTCCTTTAAAACCAAAGAAAAAGAAAGAGAAACAACAAATCAATTTTAAAAAATCAATTAATTTATTTAAACTTTCAATGGCGACATCTCATGATCCAGAATGACACCAATTGAGACACAAATTTATCAAAATTTAGCGTTTTTAAATTTATTTTATCATCACTGTACAATTGATCGAAATTCCCCAACTTGATTTTCTGATTGAACATTTATGAGAACATTATTTAAAAGTTATCTTAAATCATAAGTAAAATCTCATGTTTTACTATTAAATGAAATTTTCTGTTAATTGAAAAAACCTTTTTCAAAAGGCAATACATCCTTCCGTCCATATTTTATCGCATCAAGTCTGTGTCTACTTGTTTTGTATATACGCAAACACACAGTTCTCACATGCATGCATATTGATAATGACTCATTATATTGACAAGTACAATTTTGCCTTGCCGTAATTAAAGTGACACATGTGATAATAAGATATGCCACAAAAAATGCAACTAATGTCATATCAAAAGCACAACTAACTAGTAGTTCATATGTGCGTGTTAACTTTTGCGTTAAGAATGGGCAATGATGTCATCAAATTTCCTTATTCTTTTGTGAACGTTGATACTTTTTCCTACAAATGGACCATAAAAGACTATCAAAATTACAGCAAAACGAATTGTAAAACAAGAAAAAGATTCAAGTACATCGAATCAAATAGATATCGCAATTCTGGCTATTCGCTGCAGACTATTTTGTATCCAGATGGGGACGAAGCAAATTGTCGTGATTATGTTGACGTTTGCATTAGGATGACAGATGGTTATGATATTTCCTATGATATTTACTTCAAAGTTTCAATTCTTAACGATAAAAACGAGCTTTGCAATACCCACGGTATGTAAATTAATTTTGCGTAATTTAAAAAATATTTTGTTTAAAATTAATCCAGAATTAACCCTTTCCATGCCATAAATCACATGCCTCTAGCGGTCGCATTTTTGAGTCTAGAGACTTGAAATTTTAGGACAGTACCTCTCGGGAGTGGGAAATTTGGGGAAGGATAGTGAAGTGTTCCAATTGGAACACTTAGGACAAAATATGGTTTTATTGGCAATCTGAGTAGCTAGATCGATTCTACTCGCTTCTCTGAGCATTTTGATGTATAATTTGCAATGGTAAACATTTTGGAACCTAGGAATCCAGGAACTATGTACCAGATAATGCCACTTTAGAACTAATTTGGTATCAAAAACAGATTCTACGGAAAAAATCATGCGGAATAGACCTCTCAATTATAAAAATCCATACAAGCAAAGCAAAGATACACACTTTCAAAAAATGTCTATTTGGGACCCGGGATGTCTGTCTGTCCATTCTAGGTCCCAATAATTTTTTCTTAAATTAGTGATTAATATAGTCAAGTTATATATCAAAATGCTCAGAATTATGAGTAGATTCCATTTCTAACATTTTGTTGTACTATTTGGGCCATTTGTTTGACTTTGGTCCAGGGCCTAGGGCCCGGTTCCAGGAAATCTATTTTTGAAACCAACCGATAAGACTATTGCATTCTACTCACACTCCTGAAGAAAATGGTACCGATTATATCCAAATCCATGCACGGGAACATAATCAAAATGAAAATTTAGTCTGGCCCTAGAGCGGACGGACAGACATCCCGGGTCCCAAATAGACATTTTTTGAGAATGAATATCTTTGCTTTGCTTGTATTTATTTTTATGGTTGAGGGGTCTATTCCGCATGATTTTTTCCGTAGAATCCGATTTTGATGTCAAATTAGTTGAAAAATATATTTTTCTGGTTACTTGGATTCTGAAACCTGGATTCAAATGGGGCCAAATTTTTTTCTTGGGCATGTTATATATCAAAATTCTCAGCTAAGCGAGTAGAATCGATCTAGCTACTCAGATCGCTAATAAAAAAATATTTTGTCCTAAGTGTTCCAATTGGAACACTTCACTATCCTTCCCCAAATTTCCCACTCCCGAGGGGTACTGTCCTAAAATTTCAAGTCGCTAGACTCAAAAATGCGACCGCTAGAGGCATGTGATTTATGGCATGGAAAGGGTTAAAAGATATATTTTCTTCTGGAATTTATGTGAGATTTAAGAAATTTATTTCTAAAATACAATTTAATGATCTCGCAAATGGATTTTTGTCAAACGGCGATTTGACATTATTTTGTGAGGTATGTACACTGTACAATAATTGTAATGGGCCTATAAGTAATTCATAAAGTACGTAAAATTAATTTTTAATTAGTTTTCTACATATTACAATGAAAAACAAATGTGCAACCCTCCAAGTTCGGAAATAAAAAACTTACAAGATCTTTGGGAGAATACAAATTCGATGTCACATTTCATAATGCGAATAAACAATTTTTCATATGAATGGATAATCGAGAATTTTGGCATTTGGCATTTGGCATTTGGCATTTGGCATTTGGCATTTGGCATTTGGCATTTGGCATTTTAAACCGTTGACAATTTTTTCATTAGGTTTCTGTATATGAAAATAAAAAAAACGTTGAAAATGTTCCGAGAATCGTGAATCTGAACAACATTAATTTGTCCTCAAATAATCATTCAAGCCAGTCGTACACACACTCGAAAGTGTCGAAATTCAGTCACACCTGGATAATTGATAATTTTAGCATTCGTTGTGATCAACTTCTGATTGAAACTCCCTACGTGGAATCGGACAAATTTTCCACTTCTACCGGTCAAGAGGGGAATGAAATCTATCTTCGCTTATATCCAAGGGGATTTGACCGAAATAGTGAAGGTTATTTGTCTTTGTTTTTCTATCTTACCCAGGGCCCACTGGAGAGGGTAACTTTTCTATGCAAAATTTCCATTCTCAATTCTAATGAAGATAAATGTTTTACTAGAGGTGGGTTTGTATTATTTGTACTATTGTATTTTTAGTAATTTTTTGTAATATTTTACTCAAACATAGTATGAACTCAAAAAAACTAAAAAGTTTATGCGAAAACTCGTTATGCTCAATGGTAAACTCAGAGACTGTGGGATACCTTTTGATACTGACCAGTGTGCACAATCCTGCAAAGTTGAAGAAAACGCTGTTTGATTTCATTAATTTGTAAGTTTGAATATTAAAATGATAAAATTTTTCATTTTTATTTCAATTAATTTTAGCCAAGAACCTGATATCATGGAGGATGCTGAAGTTACCGGCCAAATTAGCAAAGACATTGTACTTGAATTGTGGCGACATTTAAAGAATAGACAAAGAAAATCTTTTGGTCGATTAATTATTTGTTATATTTGTTACAAATTAAAGAAAATGTTTTCAAACAGATCGATATTATTTAAATCGAATGTATTTGCGTACCACTACACTTTGGCCATGACTAACAATCAATCAACCATGGTAACCATGGTCACTAAATCGCACATTTATGTAAGAGATATCTCGAGTGAGCAACAAATAAAGCTATGTGGCTATTGTAACAATCGAGCTCAATTTATGCGATGTTGTTTTTTGCTAATTTTAATAAGCTAAAACTTACTTTAATATGTGATTTAAATTTAATTTTGATCATCTTGTTAAAATGGCGATACCCCCAGCAGCAATTGGCATCGATTTGGGAACCACTAAATCGTGTGTTGCAGTTTACGAGCATGGAGCTGTTAAAATTATCCCCAGCGACTATGGCTATAGTACCACGCCATCTTGTGTTGCTTTTACCGAACGGGAATGTCTAATCGGACAAGCGGCAAAAGATCAGATGGCCCTAAATCTTGAGAATACAGTTTATAACATTAAACGATTGATTGGAAGACGCTTTAGAGAAATTCAAAGTGATATCAAATATTTTTCATTTTGTGTTATCAACGATGCTGGAAACCCCAAAATTGAGGTATTTTTGCGTTTTTGTTTTTTTTATTTTTAGCAAGACGAAGTCGAAGCCTTATAGTTTTGTCCTGTCTGTCTATCTGTTTGTCTGTCTGCCTGTTTGTAGCAGGCTTGGCAGAAGAAACCACTGCACCCCTGGTAACCAAATTTGGCACACAGTTTAGACACCATCAGAAACCGTAGGGTTCCAAAAATCAGCCATTTAGGTTATCTGGTTGCAGAGATATTAACCAAAAAAGATTATTTTTGGGACAAAACAGCTATTTCTACCCACACTAGCTTATGAGTTAAAATAGGGCAATCACACTTCATCTTGCTATGTTCCTGGCTTGCCAGAATTTTTATTTGATTTGTTTTCTTAGGTTCAATATCGAAGAAAACTTCAACGATTTGCACCCGAACAAATCACTTCAATGATTATAACCAAATTGAAAGAAACTGCCGAAACTTATCTTGGCACTAAAGTAACGGGTGCAGTCATTTCGGTGCCTGCTTGCTTTAACAGTTCTCAACGACAAGCAACCAAGAATGCTGCTCAAATTGCTGGTCTCAATGTTGTGCGTATCATCAATGAACCAACAGCTGTAGCATTAGCTCACGAGTTTGAAAATCGAACAAAAAACAATCGTAATATATTAGTATGCAATTTAGGTGGAGGTACATTTGATGTATCCGTGATTGAGATCGATGACGCAGTGATTAAGGTCAAAGCCACTGTTGGAAATACTCACATCGGTGGAGATGCTTTTGATAGTCGATTGGTGGACTATTTTGCTGATGAAATTAAGGCGAAATACCAAAAAGACATTTCTAATGACAAAGGAGCACTGCGACGACTTAGAACTGCTTGTGAGGAGGCAAAATGTGCCTTATCCAAATCGACTGAATCCACAATTTTTATTTCAGCTTTATATTATAAAATCGATTTTATTTCAAATATTACACGAGATAAGTTTGAAGAGATTTCTTTGGATCTGTTCGAAATTATAATGGCTTCAGTGAAAAAGGTAATTTTGGATGCCCGAATAAACAAAGAAGATATTGATGAGATTATTTTGGCTGGTGGTTCGAGTCAAATTCCACGAATTCAAAAAATGTTTGAAGAAAACCTTGGGTGTATAAAAATTATCACTTCAACCTTGAATCCAGAAAAGGCAATTGTCTGTGGTGCTGCAGTTCAAGCTGCAATTCTATTTGGAGATAAATCCGAAATTCTTCAAGACTATTTAATATTGGACATTACTCCTATGTCAATAGGCATTGAAGCAGACAGTGACAAAATGCAAACAATAATTCAGAACAACACGACAATTCCACACTGTGAATCCCTTTATCCGGCAACTGATTTTTCAAATGGAACTCTTAGAGTTTTTGAGGGTGAACGTCAACTTACAAAAGACAACCATTTTATTGGTGAATTTCGTTTTAACTTGCAAAAAAGCGATAAAAACTCTCCAATAATTAAAGTCACATTTACCATTAATGAAGACGGGATTCTGATAATTGATGCAATTGACACCAAAGATTCAAATCAAATTATTTGTGAAAACATTGTTTGTGGAATGACTCAAAAAGAAATCGAACAAATTATCATGCAAGCCGAGATAGATAAAGAACAGGATGAATTGAAACGAAGCACAATTGATAATTTTCAAAGTAACAATTTCACTGTTCCAGTAAATCCAAACAAGAAGTCATTACAAGAAAACATTGATTCGATGCTCGAAAACAAAAAAATCTCTTTATCAATTACACATAAATGGATCATAGAAAAATTTGAACGTCTTTTTAGTACTGAGAATTCAAGACAAACGGTTTCAGTTGTGTATTCGGAAACATTTCCCGTCTCAAACAAATTGCAATTTACAATCCGATTATTACCGAAATACATTGAAAATGAAACAAATCAAATCATGTATTTGTCCTTATTTTTGTATATGAAACAGTGCGAAATACAAAATGGAAGCATCTCTGTCGATTATAAGTTTTCACTTATTAATTCCATAGAGGAAAGATTTATTTCAAAATGTACTGATATTTTTTTACCAACAAAGCACTTTTTTCTTATATTATTTTTTTTAAATAGGGGAGAAAAATTTTTAAGCAAGAAAACTCATATGGCTGGGACAAATTTGTTCGAGTGGATTATTTGCTTAACCAGCCAAAACTTTTTTTGCCAAATGGAAATTTGATTATTCTTTGCGAGGTAACTCTTTACAATATATTAATTTATTAAAAATCCCATTTTCTAGGCAAAAAATTAACCGCATCAATTTAATTATCGACGAACCATATAACAATTTTTTCCACACAAAGCCGTTTTAATTGTGACTTGAAAGTAAATAAAGTCAATCGTCTATGGGAAATTGAACAATTTAGTGCCTTCTTTTATCGCACAAATCAAAATTCAACTGAAAAATACATTTGTGTTCAATCGAAGAATTTTCCAGAAACCAAAGAGAATACAAACAAATATTATCTTCGATTGTGGCCAAAAGGAATCGATGAACGATCGAACAATTTTGTGTCAATATTTTTGTATTGTGAAATTTGTCCACAAAAAATTCGACAAATGTGACTTCGCACAATATCGTTTTTCGATTTTGGACCGAAGTGGAGAATTTTTCCATTCTGGGGGTAAAATTTGCTATTGTATTTTTTAAATCTAAATGTTTTTTTCAGAAGGTAAAATTGAATTTTCACCCAGGAAAAATACTCCAATTATTGGATATGGTTCAGCAAAATTTTTGCCAATTGATTCAATATTTGATCCAAAAAATGGTTTACTACCCGGCGATAAATTAACAATATACTGTGAGGTATGATAATATATATATATATATCAGATGATTATTTTTCAATTCGAAAATATATATTACAATTAACTATATTTCAGATTGAAGAAGTTCAAGTTGTTGATAAAAATTTTCATAAAATTGTTTCCCCTATCAATTCATCTGCTTTGACAAGACAAAAGACAATTTTTGTTGCAAAAGATAAAGCCAATATTGTTGGAACAAATACTGAAAATTCGTATTCCAAACCAACCCTTAAAATAGAACTTGAATCTGAAATTAAAAAACATCAACAAAAATAAAGAAATTAATATTTTACTTTTTGGGGCCAAAGCGGTGCTGGTAAATCCGCTACTGTGAGTGCTATGCAACATTATTTGTCTGATTCAGCATATGAGGGGGCAGTAAACTCTTTGCACAACATTTTTGAAGCGCCATCTTCAAAGTTACTAATGCCTGATTTAAGAACAAAAATGCAGGGAGATTTAGAATTTACTCACAATCACTATAATGGAAAATATGAAATGAAACCGACTACACAAGTTCCAATTGATCATACTTTCAACTATGATTCTTACATAGTGCGAGTAATTGATACACCGGGCATTGTTTGTAATCCAGAAGAGGATAGAGCAAATTTTGATAAAACAATCAAATTTTTTAGAAAGTTATCAAAGTTTAAATGCAATTTTGATTATTTTAAAAGGAAATGAATCGCAAAATAGTATCGAGTTTCGATACTGCATCACAGAACTGTTGATTCATTTGCACAAGAATGCACGTCAAAATATTATATTCTGCTTTACTCACAGGGCACAGAGAAATTATATATTTGATACACTAAAATCTTTCTTGGACAAAAATCAGGAATGTTCGAATTTAGTTACAAAGGAAAATTTCTTTTTATCAATAATGAAGCATTTTTAGATATTTTATTGAAAAAGCAGCTCATGCCAATACATCTAAAAAGAAATCGTAATAGTTGGAACGAATCAGCGAAGCAAATCGAGAATTTACTTGACCGTATAATCACACTGCAACCACACGAGTTGAGCAAAACAATACTTTTGAACCAGGCAAGAGAATTGATACCAGATTTGAATCAATCTTTGATACAGATTCATAAGGCAATCAATGGGAATTTAAACAATGGCCACATGATTCAAAGATTTCTTATTGAAGAATATAAAAGTGAGCAAGCTTTTATCCAAAATATCCAACCTATATTTGTGTGCATTTTAAAAGAAAACTCATTTTTTGTAAGTTTAACGATTAATTCTTTACTTTTTGAATATAAAAGTGCAATTTCTTTAGGCATACAACAAATATGTCCAAAGGATTTTAGGCAGAATGGTGAACATTTACAAGAAAAATAATTCCAAAGTAGATCAACTGAAAAAGATGATGTCCAACCATCAAAAAAATCTAAATCTGATAGATGCTGCAATTGAACATAATCTCGGTGGAAAGTTTCAAATAGAGGACGTGCTACCGCTTAAAGACCAATTGCTCCGACTGAAACACATCGGACGAGTCTTAAACCAAATTTGGGACAAAAAAACTACAACTAAAAATGAAATTGTGACTGTAAAAATGTTTACAGACAAGCAAGCGCCGTTAAACCTGGAAAAATCTCTTGAACAAATTCAGATATGTTACAGAGAAGATTATTAAAAATTCTATGCATGAACAAAAACACAAAAACTATTTTTTGACAAACTAACTCGATATTTAATAAAAGTTACAATTATGATTTAAGATTGATCTCGTCAGAACAGTAAGGTGATTTGAGTTACAACAAAGTAAATCCAACAATATAAGCTGATAATTTCCAAGGAGCATATTTATTAAGTTAGTGATAAGCATAAATAGCTTTACCGCTATGATGATAAGCATCGCCTGATCGCATTGTGCGCTCTTAATATCCAACTCCAACGTGGCATATGATTTGTTGCTGTCTAGCTCTCTAAAATCACGAAATACTCCAAAACCATATCCCAAATGGAACATTCGCACAAGTGGACAATTAAAAAATTTGGACATTTTGCCTATAAACATGGCAAAAAAGAAAATGTTCTTCAATTTGTTCAATCGAATTTTTTCCCAAGTGATCACAATGAGAAGATGAAATTTTTCCTCCGTTGCTACCCAATTGGTATTGATAAGAGAGGAGAAGATTATGTTGCTATCTCATTGCACATGCACAGTGGCAAACAAGAAGTGGAAATTTCTTATCAATTGGCTATCATTGATCGGGACGA
Organism: Rhizoglyphus robini; assembly: GCA_023373905.1. NCBI lineage: Eukaryota > Metazoa > Arthropoda > Arachnida > Sarcoptiformes > Acaridae > Rhizoglyphus > Rhizoglyphus robini. The sequence continues at coordinate 589,001 of JAKIJQ010000031.1, read as the reverse complement.
TGTCAAGCACAATTTGACCGGTAAAATTTGCGTTTAATTTATTTAGACATTAATATATTTCTAATTATTAGTTGAAAATAACAAAATTATTTCAACTGACCATGAATTGAAGCATGCTGAATTTATCAAACAAACTGATTTGTTCAGCCCATTCAAGGGCTATTTGCCGGATGAAAAATTGACGTTCTTTTGCAAAATTAAAATCTCTGGCGATAACGAAACCTCGACGGAGGGTAACAATAGCCAAACTAATACAAACGAGAACTTGATTCCATCTGAAAGTGAAACAAATGCAGAAGTAGAATTCACTCGACTCAAACACGAATGGACAATCAAAAACTTTCAATCAGCTCGAAATTTGGCTCAAGAAAATGACATTTCACTATCAAAAGATTTGGACGATCATGAACATAACAAATTGTTTCTTCGACTATGGCCAAGTGGACGAGGCAGTGGGAGCAATAATCATATGTCAATCTATTTGTACCCCTTGATATGTGTCCAAAAAGAAGGAAGAAGAAAACCATTATCCCAAAAGTGCACAATATCAGCTTTCCTTGATCAATTTGAAAGCAGAAAAATTCCATACCAAATGTATGTTGATTAGCTTTGATGAAATAATTTTATATTTATAATTTTTAGTATTCAAAGAACCACTTGGCGGTTGTATTAGTGAAATTGGCGCCCACAAATATGTCGACTTGAATGATCTGGAACAAAATGACTTGTTGGCGCAAAATATTTTGACAATTCATTGTGAGGTCGACTTGATTGGAAACGATAATAATCCCAAAATACCTGAATGGCGAATAAAGAAACGGTTAAATTCGTCAAAGATTTCTCATTCTGAAATGATTGAGTCTACACCAGTCAATCTATCGGTTGCTCATTCCAATAATGTACTCATAAATCTTCATGCGGATACTCAAGTTGGAGATATTACTTTACGAGCATAATTTGTTCAAAAAAGCGATTGAAAAAGTAATATTATCAAATTAAATTTATTTAATTGTATTGTAACATAGCAAATCGTACAATCAAACAAAAATTCTTTTAATTATTTATACTTTAAATGTCGCCACAGTTCAAGCACAATGTATTTGCTAATTTACCCGGTCAATTCAGTATCCTCCATAATATCAGATTCTTGACTGAAATTAATTAAATAAAATAAAAAAATAAAAAAATTCAAATTTCAAAATTAAAATTTACAAATTAATGAAATCAAACAGTGTTTTCTTCAACTTTGCAGAACTGTGCAGTGCAGTGTACACACTGGTCAGTATCAAAAGATCTCCCACAGTCTCTGAGTTCACCATTGAGCATAGCGAGTTTCCGCATAAACTTTTTAGTTCTTTGAGCTCATGGCGAAATTATAAATTATAAAAAAACCTTTTAATTTACAACGCGATTTTGTACAGTTAAAGGTACAAAATTGTAACAATTTTAAATCAAACCTCCAAGTTTTAAATTATGGAAGGTTTCTAAGTTTATTTAATAGCATACATGAGATAAGCCATATCCCCCAACTGAACTTAAAGTGAGCACCTTCAAGCAAGCTAAATTCTTCAAACATAAATGGTCACAAATGTGGAGTCTTCTTTGACACTAGAAAGTAAGAGGGGTTCTATATCTAAAAGCGTGACCTATAACCTTGACCTTAAAAGTAACCTGTTTAAAACAGGCTGTTAATTTCTGTCGATAAACTGGATTCACTTGTTAAGGTAATTTATTTTACGAATCTAATCATTTAAAAACTAGAGACAAATCATTTCATATAAAACTAAGCTAGTGCGCGAGAATGTGAATTCCAATTTTATCTTTAGATCTTGTCTAAAAGCTACAAAAATTCTTGGAGAAAAGTTGAATTTTCCCTCTCTTTCACATTTTGCTCTTTTTTTAAGCATATAAAAGGACATTGATATTCAAACCATAAACTATTCGCCCCCACTCTGTTCAAATCTTCAAAACTTCTCAGTGATCGAGATCGTAGGCTAATCGTGTCAAAATGTTAAAAGCAAGTTTCTTCAGTATATCTTCAATTATGGCTAACTTTTTTTTATCACAGTTCATCCTGATTGCCGTTTTATGCTTCGCTCTCGTTGCTGCTGCTCCTGGTGGTGAACAACCTAAGAAACTAAACAAAACTCCAGACGGGCCTAAAGCAACTTCATTTGATGAGTCTATTAAAGCAGCCCCAGGAAATGTTCAATTTGTGCCTGTGCGACTTCACTACTATGATCCTGATACACAGACTATGGTGGTGCGCAATTTGCCTGGTGCACATATCATGCCCAGTAATGTCAACTAATAATGTGGTTCGATTTTAATGCAAATATTTTTTAAAAATTAATTTCAATAAAAAATCCAGTTTGAGGTAAAATTGTAAAAAAAGTTTGTGGTATTTGTGTTGATTCATAAAGTGATTTGTCTAATGATTATCTAGAAAGTTCCGTTTGCAGCTAGAATGATTCGACGATTAACTTCCTTGAATAGAGTTGGCTCACTTATGGCAAGTTGCACAAACGCATCTGACTGACAAATTAGTGGACATTGGCTATTTAAACAAATAAAAATTTAAAAACAATTCGATAAAGCAAATCATAACTTACATTGCAATGAAATCAATCAAACTTTCTTTCAAGTTGTGCGCCTGGTAATCTTTTGCCAAAATCAACAAATCGAGTGCATTATCCGCACATTTGGAATCGATCAGAGACTGTTCACATGCACCTTTTAATGCACGAAGTTCAAATTTGTGTGCAAGATTCAACAGTCCCTCCATCTGGTGTTGATTCAATTGAGTCAATGCATTTTTATTGCTCAGAAAGCAGAGCATTGCTTCAAACACTACAGGATCGATTGATTGGTTGACTTTGTATCGATACGCTGGATGTTTTTGGAAAAGTTCCTCGAAAATCGGTGATTTCTCAGATAAAAGCATTCGCATTGCATGAAAGACTTGTCCGTTAACAACAAATGAAACATCTCCAGGAGATTGCGGCAATTGTAGAAAGCTTTTGTCTGGTTCAATGCCAATTGAGGATAATTTGTCTTTTTGAGGAGGAGGAGGCGTTCCAAATGTTAGAAATGGACTTGAAGGGGCGTCGACCTAAAAAGGAAAAATTTTATAATCAAATTATATCATTGAAATTAACATGAAACATTATTACTTGATCAAAGACACTTCTTTGAGAGGCATATCCACTTGAAGGCAATGATTCAGCATTTTTAATGACTTGTCCCACCGCTTGTGGCGCCACTAGTGGTTGAGCAATCCTAATTTTGATATTGCCAATCTCATTAGTGGCTTCGAAATTGGCAAAATAGTTTGACACTTGACGTCTCGAGTTTGTTTCGTTCAGCTGCCTAGCTTGGCGTTCAATGTCAACGTTGCCTATGCGGACTCTAGCGTTTTCATTGTGAAATACAACGTCCAAGTCTGCATCCTGGTAATCGATGTTGCTTCGTTGACTCATTTTCCGGTTAATTTTTATGTATGCAAGTTAACAAATCTAAAACAGAAACACAAATCAAAACGCAACAATCGTGCAATCGAGTTTTGGGTGAGTGAATGCATGAAAGAAGTCTGATTTAGTCCTTTCCGAGAAGCTTGTTATCAACATCTTTTGCAATTGAGGGTGAGTTACGAGATTTGGTGATTAGAATCGAAGCGTAAAGGTATAAACAGTTATGAGGCGAACGAAAAGTATCATTATCGAGACAACAGATGGCGTCACAAACGCCGTTATTTTTACTGTAGTGATGTTTTAATATCTAATCAGCTGCATTATAAAAACAGAGTTGAAGTATTGATTGTTGATTGATTGGAATTCGACGACTTGTCTTGATAGTGAGTTGTGTCTTGTGAGATGTTGTTTTTGCTGTTGTTGTTGGCTTTACTACATTTCATTGGAAAACCCAATAAAACTCACAATGAGCAAACCAAAACATTTTCGTCACGAGTGGACCATATCTGGCTTAAGTTCAACATTGTGCGACCGAATCACAGGCCATCCATACATCAGATCGTGTATCGATGAAAGATTTCAAATTTGTTTCTATCCCAAAGGGCATGACAAACCCTGCAAAGAATATATTTCATTCGGTGTTTTGAAGCTTTATCATTTTAAATGTCATCTTATCGAGTGTGAAATATCAATCAAAAATGATAAAAATGAAAAATTGTTTGTCAAGGGTATGTTTGTTTGTTTTCATTACGAATATGAATTTATCAATTTATCAATGGATTTTATTGTATTTATCATTAATTTAGATTTTAAAATCAAGAACAATGGCGAATATTTGTTCAAATACATTCAACGTGACTATCTACTCGATCTTACAAATGGTTTGATACATAATGACGAATTTAAATTATTTTTCGAGGTTTGCTTCTATTAATTTGATTTATATGCGATAAAATTAATTTAAATATATATTTTAGGGAAAGGCCTATTATAAAGAGAAGAATAATTTTGAAACAAACTTTGAAAAAGAAAACAAAATTAATCAAAGACTATTTTGACTTTAGCCCACTGTTATCCACAAAATCATTGGTACTCAAATGGAACATAGAAAATGTTAAGCATTTATTCAAAAAATCATTCAAATCAACAATTGAATTACCTCAATTTAAGGATAGTACCGACACTGATGAGACAATTTTTGCATCCTAAAATTCACATAATAAAAGATTCACAATCAAATAACAAAATTTTGTTGTTTCAATTAAAATCCAATTACAAGGGACTGATTGCTATTGAAACATCGGCAATCGGCATCAATCAACAGAAATTCTATATTAAAAAGAGAGGTATGGGAATTTGGGAAAAAAATTAAAAATTGTTAATAATTTTTGTTTTTACAAACAAAAAAGTTTTTGAAAGTTCTGATGGCTTTATTTACAATTTTCCTGTTGATAAGGAAATCAATTCGAAGCAAACTATTTTTGCAAACAATAGATTGACATTATATTGTGAGGTGAGCTGGTAATAATTTTTATTTTTGTTATATTTTTTATATATATTTCAACTTGTAGATTACGCGAATAACTGAATCAATAAAAAAACAAAAAACAAAAATTGATTATTTACAAATATTGGAATGCTTCTCAGCACCCACAGCTTTTCAGCTAAACGAGTGCACATTTGATGGAAAAAGTGAGAAAATTTTACAAAATAAAATTGCGCCTTTATTGTCGAGCATAGAAGAGATAGGAGAAATCGAAATTAAGAAAATTGAAGAAATTGAAAATGTCATCACCGAACAAACAGCCACCCTAGATGAAGCAATCACCAATGTGTACAATGTTGTCTATCAGGGACACAATTTAGAGAATGCCAACTTGCACAATGTTTTACTGAACACAAACTCGCACTCCACCATGGGAAATGTTAACATCAAATCAGAATACATCGATCATGTAAAAGTGATTGAAAAACTCGAGAACATTGTTAAAGGTGAGATAAAGCCTGTTTTGGATGAAATGGTCACCGAAATGAAAACACTCGTGTCGTCGTATAATGTAGCTTTGGTTGAGATTACACTTGAAAATCAACAAGAACTTGCTGCATTGCAAAAGGAGCTCAACAAAATGAAACAAACCAAAAATGTGAAAAAGGCTAAAATGAAACAAATTGTTGACAGAATTGTTGGATTGCTCAACAAAATCAAGTACGAATTGAACAAAGTTGGCACCAACATTAGTGAAACTGTTACACAAGTTCGACAATCAAAGGCAACACAACCTAAATCACCTGAAATATCAAATCCTGTCACGGAGTTCATTGAACCGTACACATCTACCCTTATCAAATACGTGGAAAGTGTACCAACTTCTCGATCAATAAACAACAAAACCAAACAAAATCACATTCAAAAGTTGGAAACAGTCAACAAATTCTTAATTATGCATCTACCTGTTGAAAGTTGCTCTGTGGCTGACAAAATGGTCACCAATCTTCAAAATTCACATTTCGAAATTGAATCAATGACTAAAGAAAATGCTGAACACAAACTTGCTGACATTATCGACAGCCTCAGAAGTGATTGGGACAAAATGTTATTGACTAGATTGCGTGACTTGATTATGGAGTTTAAATCAGAATCCGTTACGATTTTATCAGATAAAAATGAAAATGATGTTGAAAATTTAATTGTTGTATCTGAAACTCATTCTGAAAATTAACATCTAAATTAGCGTCTTGATAAGTTTCATATTTCACTCATATACATTTTCTTTTCGTGTGAGCGTGTTTGTATTTAGATTTTCTTTTTATTTGTAAACTTTCAAATTTTAACCAGTTTTGTGTATCATTGATATCTTCTACCTTAGCAACCACCTCGACAACATTAATTTGATCACATTTACAAAATAATTATTTGAATTATTTTATAATGTAGTTAAATTCTAATCTGAAGTGAAACTTTTTAAAAAATTGTCCTCAAAATAGGTAAATTTCGTTAGTGCCGTAATCACTCGTTATATCTCAACCACAATGTTTTTGTCCTCCAATGAAAAAGTTTCTGGCCTCAAAATGTGCAATAATGTTTAATTTAAATGCAAAAAAAATATTTTAATAAAAAAATATAATTTGAGGTAATAAAATTGGTAAAAGTTTGTGTTAGTTCAAAAATTTGTGTTAATTCGAAAGTGATTTGTATCTCTTTTGTATCTAAAAAGTTCTGTTTGCAACTTAAATGATTCGATCATTCACTTCCCTGAACAAGGTTGAGTCACAAAGTTGCACAAACGCATCATGTTGACTAATCAGAGGAGATTGTTGGAATTGTTCAGAGCCTGTTCGCATGCACCTTTCAATGCATAAAGTTCAAATTTGTGTGCAACTTGCAACAGTCCCTCCATCTGGTGTTGATTCAATTGAGCCAATACATTTTTGTTACTCAAAAAGCATAGCATCGCTTCAAACACTACAGGATCGACTCCGTTGATGTTGTATCGATAAGCTGGTGATTGTTGGAAAAGTTGCGCGAAAACTCGCGATTTCTCAGACAGAAACATTCTCATTGCATGAAAGACTTGTCCGTTGACAAGAAACGACACATCTCCAGGTGTTTGTGCAGATTGCAGAACGCTCTTTTCTGGTTCAAGGCCAATTGAGGAAAATTGAATATCTTTTGGGGGCGGCGTTCCAAATGTTAGAAAAGGACTCGAAGGGGCGTCCACCTAAAAAACAATTAAATTTGATTATCAATTCATATCTAAATAAGCTCAGTAATTTGCATGAAATTACTTGATCAAAAACACTTCTTTGGCTGGCATATCCACTTGAGGATGGTTCAGCACTTTTAGTTACTTCCTCCACCGCCAGTGGCGCCACTGGCTTTGCAATCGTTTTCTTGATATTGCCAATCTCGAAAATTGAATCGATATTGGCGAAAAAGTTTTTCACTTGACGTCTAGGGATTGTTGGCTCAACCAGTTTAGCTTTGCATTCAATGCTAACGTTGCCTACGAGAACTCTAGAGCCTTCACTGTCAATCACAAAGTCCAAGTCTGAATTCTCGTAATTGATGTTGGTTGGTTGATTGGTTGGTTGATTGCTTGGTTGATTGGTTGGTTGATTGCTTCGTTGACTCATGATGATTTTCCGGTTAATTTTTATGTATGGCAAGTTAACTGCAAACAAAATCAGAAACAGAAACGCAACAATCGTGCAATCGAGTTTGTGTTGAAATGAAAGAAGCTTGATTTAGTTCTTTCCGAGAAGTTTTGTTATCATCAACTCGCGGCAATTGAGGTTGAGTAATAAGATTTAAAGATAAGAATCGATGAGTAAACATATATACAGAGCTATCAGGCTATTGAATAGTATTTCATTATCGAGACGACAGATGGCGAAACCGATTCGATTGATCGAATTAGATTTTGTTAACTATTTTTCATTCATGTGTTTGTTGAAAACTTTGATTGAAACATGTCTGATTGCATTAAAAGAATACATCAAATACATACTATTTTTATTTGTTAAATAAATAATTATTCTTTTAAATCACTTTTTGTATACGAATCATGTTATTCGTGAAGTAATATCTCCAACTTGATTATCCGCTTGAACATTTATGAGTACATTGGTGGAATGAGCAACCGAGACATTAACTGGCGTAGGCTCGATCATTTCTGAATTAGATATCCTCGACATATTTAAGCGCCTATTTATTCCCTTTACTGGTATTATTAGAGGATTTTCATTTCCAATCAAATCGACCTCACAGTGAATCGTCAAAATATTTTTGTGCCAACAAGTCATTGTGCTTCAGTTCCTTCAAGTCGACATATTTGTTGGCACCAAATTCGCCAATACCACTGCCAATTGGTTCTTTAAATACTAAAAATGTATTATACGTATATTAAAATATAATTCAAAGTTAATCAAATAAATACATTTGGTATGGAATTTTTTCGGCTTTCAAATTGGTCAAAGAAAGCTGATATTGTGCGCTTTTGGGATTATAATTTCCTGTTTCTTTTTTCTTTTGGAAACAAATCAATGGGTACAAATAAATTGATATGTAATTGTGATTCTCACTGCCCCGTCCACTGGGCCATAGTCAAAGAAACAATTTGTTATGCTCATGATCGTCCAAGTCTTTTGATAGTGAAATGTCATTTTGTTGGGCCAAATTTAAAGCGGATTCAAAATTCCTAATTGACCATTCGTGTTGTAGTCGAGTGAACTCCACCTCTGCATTTGATTCGCTCTCAGATGGAATCAAGTTTTCGTATGCATCAGTGTCGATGCCATTCGTCAAGATTTCTGTATCGGTTTCTACCAAAATTTTAATTTTACAAAAAGATTGTCAATTTTTCATCCGGCAAATAGCCCTTGAATGGATTAAACAAATCAGTTTGTTTGATAAATTCCGCATGCTTCAATTCGTGGTCGACTGAAATGATTTTGTAACTTTTCACTTAAAAATAAATTTACAAAATTATTAATGATTTAAAAAATGAACCCAAGTTTACCAATCAAGTTATGTTTGACATTGTCCCGATCAATGATTCCCAATTGATAAGAAATTGCTACTTCTTTTTCTTTGTCATTGTGAAAGTGCAACGAAATAGAAACATGACCTTCGCCTCTTTTATCAATGCCAATTGGGTAGCAGCGGAAAAAAAATTTCTTTTTTTCATCACTTGGGAAGCAACTTGACTGGACAAATGTGAGCACATTTTCATTTTTGCTGTGTTTGTAGAGAAAATGGCCAAATTTTTTTAATTGTCCACTTGTGATAATGCTCCATTTTGATACATAATAATTTGAGTTTTGCTAGTGATGTATAATGGTGTATTTCGTTGTGACTTTAAGCAACAACAAAATATATGCTTTGATTTGAGTAGTGCAGCAGAGAAGATATCATGTCCTTCACTCAATGCTTATCATCATGGAAGTAGAGATATTATTTGTGTTTATCATTGGCCTAAAACAAATAAAGCGCTCTGTGTAAACTAGCAACTCACTGTTTGACTAACTTTGTTATTCAAACCACTTTATCTGTCAATCTCAATTGCAACCTTTAGTAAAATATTTAGTAAGATTTGAGACTTTAATTAGAATTTGCATGTTTGATCGATATCACATTGCAGAGACAACAAAGTTCGAACAAGACTAAAACTCAAAATTAAGCCATGATGACAGACATTAATTTTAAACAATTTTATATAATTTTACATTGAAACTTTGACTTACTTAGGAAAAGGACAATATAATTATAAATTTAAATGAAGATTAAAATTGTTTCTCTTGTTCAGGCTTTAAGAAATGGCAATTATTATTTTGAAAATATTTAGCGAGGCAATTAATAATTGATATTAGTTATCCTCAGTTGATCACAGATCGAGGTATAATTGAAAGTTTGCAGTAAAATTTCGTGTGAAATCGTTCTAGCAACTCTCTATCAGATTATTATATAAATTATTATTAGTGGGCCCCTGCGGGTACTATATTTGAAGCATTAAACTTTGTTGGCTTCAATAATGTCTCCAAAATTTGATATTCTGGGGAATAGTCGAGAGTAAGCGATTATATGCGACTCACACACCTTCCTAAACACCTAAACCTAACCTAACCCCTAACCTAACCCTATCCTAACCGACGCCAACATCTGCCTAACCTTAGCTTGAAGTCACAATGTAGCCAAATTTCCAATTGCCATTGTTGGACATCAGACCCAGCAATGAAAATTCAAACAGAGATTTGACCTAGGTGAGATTTGACTGGCAGCTATACCTAAAAAACATTTTTCGAAAAATCCAAGGTTGAACTGCATAATGTGCAGTGCACATTCGCATAGTATTTTAAGCACTTTGGCCAGGTTTGATGTAAATCGGTTAAGAAATGGAGGACGAGTTTACTGGAAACCAAATCAGATTTCTTGTTACTAAAAAGTCTTCGCTCACGCTCGACAATAAAAACTGTTTTTAATTGTAAGCATTTTGAGGTAAAATTGGCAAAATTTATATTTGTATTGAAAAAATGATTCTATGAAGCTTTGCTATCATTTTCAATGATTCGAGCATTCAATTCCATGAACAGAGTTGGATCACTGCGGGCAAGTTGTACAAACGCATCTGATTGGCAAATAAGTGGGCATTGACTATTTAAATTTACAAAATGTTATTTCACAACTAAAATTAAGAAAACATACTTACTTTGCAATGAAATCAATCAAACTTTCTTTCAAATCTCCCGCCTGGCAGCCTTGTGCCAGAATCAAAAGATCGAGAGCATTGTCTGAGCATTTCGGAGTATCGATGAGAGCTTGTTCGCATCGTTCTTTGTGGTCATGTAGTTCAAACTTGTGAGCAAATTGAAGTAGTTGTGACATATTCTGTTGTCCAATCAATTGAATTGCATTCAAATTGTCGCTATTCACAAAATCGAGCATCAACTTGAAGACATCGGGATCAATTTTACTGATTTTGTATCCATAAGCTCGTGTTTGCTCAAAGAGAGCTTTGAAAACCACAGATTTTGCAGACAAGGTCAATCGTTTAGCTGGAAAGACTTGTCCTTGCACAGTAAAGAAGACATCACCTCTGGATAGTAGTTCAGGCGTTGGGAGAAAACGAAAGTCTGGTTGAATGCCAATATGAGCAAATTTGTCCAACTCTAGTATGGGTCGACTAAAAAGGCGAGCATCGCGTTCATCAATCTAAAATAGACGATTACATGACAATGATCATCATTACATCATTGCAAATTAGCATAAAATTACTTGATCATAAACACTTCTTTGGGTAGTATATCTACTTGATGAGGATGGTTGAGCACTTTTAATGACTTCTTCAATCTAAAATATTGTTAAAAAAATGAAAAAACTCAATAGAATCAATCAGATAATACCTCACAGTAAATCGTCAATTTATCGCCAGGTAGCAGACCATTTTTAGGATCAAATATTGAAACAATTGACAAAAAACTTTGCCGAACCTTGGCTCAAGTGAGTTGTCGATTTTTGACCACGTAAAAATTCGATTTTACCTTCTACAGCATATTGGTAGATTTAGTTTACAATTTTAAAACAATATATAATTTAATTTACCCCCAAAAAGAAAGAAATTCTCCACTTCGGTCTAAGATGGACAGTCGATACTGGGCGTAATCAATTTGCGCAAAATTTTCACAGTGCAAAAAATAGTGATACAAACCCGTCCGACTGTTCGTCAATTCCTTTTGGCCACAATCGAAGATAATATTTGTTTGTATTCTTTGCTGAAAAATTCTCCGATTGAACACAAAAATATTTGTCAATTGAAACATTTGTGCGATAAAAGAAAGCACTAAATTGTTCAATTTCCCAAAGACGATTAACTTGATTTACTTTTAGATCACAATTAAAACGACTTTCGGAGGAAATTTTTTCAATGTACTGTCAGTGACTGACGACAGATTATTTGCGAAAATGTTTGCCTAGAAAGTTTTGTTATAATAAATCTGTAAATTTTTATATATTTTAAAGTGTTACACTGCAAAGAATAGCCAAATTTCCATTTTTGCAAAAATCCTTTCGATCGGTCGAGCAAATGATCCAATCGAATTAATTTGTCCCAGCCATGTGAGTTTTCTTGTTTAAAATCATGTGTTTCATCTATTAATAAAGTGATAATCTAAGCAAAGAGAACTTGAATAGAGTTTTAAAATTTTAATACCTTTATGAAGTACTTTTTCCCATTTGGAATTGATTATTGAAAAGTTGTAATATACAGAAATGGCTTCATTTTCGAGTTGATACTGTTTCAGATATAAAAACAATGACACATATGCAATTTGGCCGGTCTCGTCAAAATATTTTGGTATTAATCGTATTGAAAATTTCAATTTGTCTGAAGCGGGAAATGTGTCCGAATGCACAACCGAAAGTGTTGGTGTTTTGTCATCAGCGTTGAAAAGGCGTTCAAAATTTTCAATTGTCCATTTGTGTGTAATAGAAAAAGGAGTGTTACTTTTTAGCATTGAGCCCAAAAGTATAACTGGATTTGTAGGCGAGTCTTTCTGAAAACAATCAATTTTTATTATCGATTTATATCATAAAATTATCATGAAATTACTTGATAAAGGACTCTTCTTTTGAAGCCATGTGAACTACTAGGGAACGAGGAAGATTCGCCACTTTTAACGCGTTGAGCAACCACTGGTTTCGCAATTGTTATGTTGATATTACCAATATCACTGTTGGAATCATTATTGGAGGAAAAACTTGTCACTTGACTTCTCGGGTTTGTTGCGTTCTGCGGCCTAGCCTGGGGTTCAATGTTAACGTTGCCCATGCGGCTTGTCGAGCATTGATTTCGAAACAAAACATCCAAGTCTGCATCCTCGTAATTGATTGGTTTACTCATGATTTAGCGGTTTATGGCAAGTTAACCAAAAGAAAAATATCAAAAACAGAAACACAAATCAAAACTCAACAGTCGTGCACTCGAGCTTGGTTGAATGAATGCATGAAAGAAGCTTAGTCCTTTCCGAGAAGCTCTTTATCACCATCTCGCCAAATGAGAGTGAGTTATGATTAGAACCGAAGCACAACTGTATATACAGTTATCAGGCAAACGAAAACTATCATTATCAAGTCGACAGATGGCGCTGTGAATCGATTTGTCAAAATAAATTTCCGTTCATTCCTTCAACTCACGACATTATTAATTACTCGTATGTTAATGAATGGATAAGTTTAACAAGAGCATTTATATTTAGAAAATTACTTATAAAAATCGGTTAACAATTTTACAAGAAGAAAAATCAGTAAGCGACTTTTTGAGGTATTATAAGGTTACCTTATTAAGGTATTAAATCAAAAAATTTATCAAAATGACAATTAAAATGTCGAAGAATAGTTATCTGCTATTAGCTCCAATAATTCGATCATTCACCTCCTTGAACAGAGTTTGATCACTACGCGAAAGTTCCATGTAGGCATCCGATTGAGAAATTCGAGGACATTGACTAGGGTTTAAAGAAAAAATTATTAATATTTCAATAAATCAAATCAAATCAACATACTTTGCAATGAAATTCAACAAGCTTTCTTTCAACCTTTCAGCCTTGCAAGCTTGTGCCAGAATCAGCAGATCGAGTGCATTGTTTGCGCATTTAGTTACAATTAGAGCTTGTTCGCATGTGCTTTTTAGTATCTGTAAATCAAATTTATTTGCAACTTAAAAAAGATTTTCCATTTGAAGTTGATTCAATTGATCCAATTGATTTTTATTGCGCAAAAAATTGAGCATCGCTTCAAAGACCACTGGATCAAATTGGTTATTATTGGTAATTTTGTATCGATAGGCAGGTGCTTTCTGGAAGAGTTCCCGGAAAACTGGCGATTTTGCTGACAAATGAATTCGAGTTGTATGAAAGACTTGTCCACAGACGCTAAAAGAAACATTTCCAGGAGTTTGTGCGATTGGAGTCGGGCAGCTCAAGTCTGGTTCAATGCCAATTTCAGCAAATTTGTTGTCCAATTGCAGTATTGGTGGACTAAAAGGGGTTGCATCGCGTTCAACCTAAAAATTATTACATGATTACATCATAATTACATCATATTACGTCATCAAATTAGTATAAAGAAGGGTCTTACATCGGGAGTTCGTGGAATGTTGCTTGCCCCTATCTGAGGTTCGGTAGTACGATTTACATTTTGATGATCATTTGAAGGCATAGTATGAGCAGGAGTAGCGCGAATTGTGATTTTGCCACTCTTGTTTTGTGATTTAATGCCAATGAACGCACTCGCTATAAATTGTTGGCCTTTTGGATAATGTTTCTGTTCATTTGCTGTGCCATCGTCCGTATACTCCATCAATATATCACCAGCGCTGTTGATGGTATCCTCCAAGTACATGAAGCCCTTCATTGAAGCATTTTGAAAGTTGACAATCGTTTTTGAATCTTGTTCGCTCATTTTTGAATTTTTAAAACAAAAATTTTGAAACAAAAATAACTCGATGACAAATCACAATGTGAGATATGATATTTTTTTCTCGAAACAGTGAATAAGCTTGTTCTCAACTTCTCAACTTCTCTCAACACCAAACAACAACATAACGATCAAATGCGCATCAAAATGATAAGACTATGTGATCATGTTCTTTGCCAAAGACTTTTACTAACACTTCTAAAGTTACAAAGTTCACACATGATAAAAATAGGACGGGCGATCAGAAAGTGAACATTTTACTTGTTTATTGAAAATTGATTGAAAACTGTCTGCAAACTTTTTCGACATACTTTAATAAACATATTTGGGGTGTTGGTTTGAATTACCATTTATGAATCATATATCAAAATGAACAGAAAACCAACAAAGTAATCAAACATTCTATTTTAAAAATCACATTATTTTAAATTACAAAGCATTTTGTGAAAAGTTTTCAAAACACAATTTGAGGTAAATTTGGCAAAGTTTAAGTAAAGAAGCGGTAAAATATTTTATCTAGGAAGCTCTGTTATTAGCTCCAATAATACGACCATACACTTCCTTGAACAGTGCTGGTTCACTGCGGGCAAGTTGCACAAACGGATCAGATTGACAAATCAGAGGACATTGGCTGTTTTGAAACACAGAAACGTTATTTTACAAAATATTCAGACAAAAAAGTTTACTTACAGTGCAATGAAATCAATCAAACTTTCTTTCAAATTTCCAGCCTTGCAAGCGTGAGCCAAAAGCAAAATATCGAGAGCATTTTCTGGATTTTTAGGAGTATCAATGAGAGCTTGTTCGCATCGTTCTTTGAGTGCAAGTAAATCAAATTTGTGAGCAACTTGAAGTAGTTGTTGAATTTTTTGTTGTTGTTCAATCAATTGAGTATTCAAAATTCCAGTATTCACAAAATCGAGCATCAACTTGAAGACCTCAGGATCGATTTGGCTGATTTTGTATGCATAAGTTCCTGTTTGCTCAAAGAGGCCTTTGAAAACCACCGATTTGGCAGACAAGGTCATTCGTATAGCTGGGAAGATTTTTCCAGCCACATTAAAAAAGACATCACCTCGTGATAGTAGTTCAGGCGTTGGACGGAAGATCAAGTCTAGTTCAATGCCAATTTCAGCAAATTTTCCCAACTCCCCAAGTATGGGTGGACTAAACAGGCGAGCATCTCGTTCATCAACCTAAAAATGTATGATTACAAATTTGCATAAACATATATTTCTAAAGATAACTTACATCATGATTGGAGGTTTGTGGAATAGAGATTTTAGGCGATTTATGAACAACAAATGGCTCATTAACAGGGGTAGTTGTAGCCATACTACGAATGTTGATATCACCAGTCTTGCTGGTGGTAGTGTCAATGATCACAGTGCTCAGCATTTCAATACGATCTGGATTAGATCCGTTTACATTGCCACCACTATTAGCAGGATATTCCAAAGTGATGTTGCCAGTTTGGTTTGTGGATCCTTTTACGATGTAAACGCCCTTCGTGTTGGTGTTTGGTGGTATATTGTTCATGTTTTTTGGAGGCGATTTTGGAACTTAAATCTCGAAAATTTCGACTTGAAACCCAACCAAAATGAAGTGACACATATATGTAATAGTGATGCAAACAAAAAGCAACTCTGTTGTCAACTTCTTCCGATGAACATGCACGCAAATGCGTAGCATCAAATGATAAGTTCATCATCGTCTTCTATAGAAGCCAACTTTCTACTTCTACTATAGTGTGACAAGTACGTAACAAGATAAAAAGTGAAAGCCTGTTCATGAAATGAGCTTTCACTTGCTCATTGAAATTTGATTGCAAAACTGTCTGAAAGCTTTTCAACTCTCTAAATAGTGACTCATGATATGGGCGCTGGTTTCATATATATGAATCATAATATCAAATTAAATGAAAATTGACAAATACAGTGCAAAATCTAATCGCAAACTCTCGCTCTGACTTGAAAATAGTAATTTTTATTGAACAAAACATTTTTAAAGGTAAAAATTTTTAATTAATATTATTCTTCACCTGATGATGCAAATCCAAGGCCAATTGAAAGTTGGCGGCTCCAATTCGCTTGAAATCGTCCGATTCCACGATTGAGGGACAGTCGCTTATAATAAATTGAACAAAAAGACAGAAGTAAATCAGACCAAAAATCAATCAAATTATTAAAACCAAAATACCTGATTATAAACTTGATAACATCTTGCTTCAACATTTGTGCCTGAGTCTCTTCAGCCAACAGCAGCAAATCAATCGCATAATCGAAAGTCTTTTTACTGATCAAAAAATCTTCACATTTATCTTTGAGTTCAACAAAACCAAATTTGTGTGCAATTCTCAGCAATTCTGGAGCAAGTCGAACGAGTTGACTGTGCAGTACTCCAATATTTCCATCTGCCAAATAATCGAGTACAGTTTTAAACACTTCAGGATTGACTTGTTTGATCACAAAGCGATGCGTACTTGGTTTCTGTTCAAAGAGAGCCTTGAAAATAACGGATCGATTGTAGAGATTCATTCGTAGTGCAGTGAATTCGTAGCCATTGACCAGGAAGGATACATCGCCCTGGGCTCCTGGGGTCCAACGACAGTTCAGGTCGGCTTCAATGCCAATTTCGGAAAATTTGTCTTTTTGAGCGGGAGGGTTAAGTAGAAATGGACTTGGAGGAGCGTCCACCTAGAAAGACATTAATGTTATATATTTTAAAAAAATTATAACAAAATTACTTGATCAAAGGCACTTCTTGGGGAGGCATATCCACTTGAGGTTGATTCAGCACTTTTGATGACTTGCCCAACCGCAGGCATCACTATTGGTTTCGCAATCGTAATGTTGACATCACGCATCTCAACGGTGGAATCGTAATTGGTAAAAGCATTTGCAATTTGAGGTCTCAAGTTTGGGCCTTGATCCACAAACCGAGGATGGCGTTCAATGTTAACGTTGCCATGGCGGGCTGTGCTCCGTTCATTGTGAAACACAACGTCCAAGTCTGCATCCTGCAAATTGATTTGACTTCGTTGTTGACTCATTTTTGGGGTTAATTTTTGGTTGAAAGTGGCAAACTCAAACAACAAAAAGACAAACAGAACGCAACTGTCACGCAATCGAGTTTGTGACTGGTATGAATAAAAGAGAGTGATTTAGTCATTTCCGAGAAGAGAGCTCTTTCTCATCATCTCGCCAATTTGGTGGGGTGGGTAATCATTGGAGTAAGATTCGATGATTAAAATATATCGAAGCGCAATATATAGTACAGTTATCAGGCAGACTAAAAGTATAACTATCAAACGATAGATGGTTCCACGGGTTCTGTTAATTACTTAATAATTAAGATTATTACACATTTTGTTACAAGGCAGGAATGTTGCGATGAAAATTGGGCACATTTTACACATCTACGCTTTCGTTCGCGCAAATTGACAATTCGAGATGACATTTTTACATATCTACGCTTTCGTTCGCGCAAATTGACAATTCGGGATGACATTTTTACACATCTACGCTCTCGTTTGCTCAATTTAACAATTTGGTAGGATATTTTACATATCTACGCTTTGGTTCGCTCAATTTGACAATTCGGGAGGATATTTTACACATCTACGCTCTGGTTAGCTCAATTTACGACAAAATTGGGCACATTTTGTTACCAGGCAGGAATGTTGCGATGAAAATTGGGCACATTTTGTTACCAGGCAGGAATGTTGAGATGAAAATTGGGCACATTTTGTTACCAGGCAGGAATGTTGCGATGAAAATTGGAGACATTTTGTTACCAGGCAGGAATGTTGCGATGAAAATTGGAGACATTTTGTTACCAGGCAGGAATGTTGCGATGAAAATTGGGCACATTTTGTTACCAGGCAGGAATGTTGCGATGAAAATTGGGCACATTTTGTTACCAGGCAGGAATGTTGCGATGAAAATTGCAAACATTTTGTTACCAGGCAGTAATGTTGCGATGAAAATTGCAAACATTTTGTTACCAGGCAGGAAAGTTGCGTTGAAAATTGGGCACATTTTGTTACCAGGCAGGAATGTTGCGATGAAAATTGGGCACATTTTGTTACCAGGCAGGAATGTTGCGATGAAAATTGGGCACATTTTGTTACCAGGCAGGAATGTTGCGATGAAAATTGGGCACATTTTGTTACCAGGCAGGAATGTTGCGATGAAAATTGAGCACATTTTACACATCTACGCTCTCGTTTGCTCAATTTGACAATTCGGGAGGATATTTTACACATCTACGCTCTCGTTTGCTCAATTTGACAATTCGGGAGGATATTTTACACATCTACGCTCTCGTTCGCTCAATTGGTTTTGTACTCAATCTATCGAAAGAGATTTTGAAACAAAGGAAAAGTGAAGGTAAATGTGTTGGAAAGCGAAATGTTTTGGTTCAGTTGTTGATGGATGCGTTTGTGTATGAGGATGATGATAAACAGAAAGTGGATTACGATAAATCGACAGCTACGGAAGGTAGGATTTTAAATTTTATACCGCCAAATCTAATAACTCAATTCCAAATGTAGATGAAACTCCCGAAACAGTTCAACAAAATGCTACCAAAACTTCTGTCAAAAAGTCTTTGAGAGAAAACGAAATCATTGCTCAGTGTATTTTGTTTTTCCTCGCCGGCTTTGAGACTTCCGCAACCACACTTGGTAACATCCTATATCATTTAGCATTGAATCAAGATGTTCAAAACCGATTGGCTCGTGAGTTGACTCAACATTTGGAAGGACTGGACGCTAACTCGAATGAATATCTCAAGAAGATCAACACTGAAATTCATTATCTTGATGCTGTTGTGAAGGAAACTTTGAGAATTATTTCACCGGTTCCGCGTCTTCAACGACGAGTTGGTGTTGATGGATTCAAACTTGCTGGAATTCCTTTAGACAAAGACATCGAAGTTAACATTGCAACCTACGGAGTGCACCACTCCCCAGAATACTACCCTGAATCGGAGAAATTCAAGCCCGAACGTTTCCTACCCGAGAACAAGCATCTCCTCGTGCCCTACACGTACCTTCCATTTGGTGTTGGTCCACGAAACTGTATCGGAATGCGATTCGCTTACCAGGAAATCAAACTTTGTCTAGCCAAAATTATCCGAGACTTTAAATTTTCAACTACACCAGAAACTAAAATCCCGTTGGATTACTTCAATTTTGGTGCACTTTTTGTCCAAGATATACAACTCAAAGTTAGTAAGCGTTGAAGCATCTTATGACTTACATTTGATTATTATTACACATCAATAAAGATAGCTTATTAGCTTTAGTTTATCACAAGTACAAAGCCTACTTGCTATTGGATACAAATGTCATCTCTATTACAGCATTATCAAGTACAAAAATATTACAAAGCTAAAGGGAAAGAAAGAGCATCTCTCAATACTCACTTGTATGGTTAAGTTCTACATTACATTTGACGGTTGCTTTGATTATCACAAAAAGTCACAGGTTTACGCAATATGAAATGTCTGTCTTATGGTTATCATCAAAAAGTCTAATGCCCTGATTGTAGGGACATTGCATTTCCAATTGTGTTGAAGTTCATATATAAGGTCGACCTCAATTATACTAAAATGCAAACAACGTTAAACATTTATTAAGAAAAAATCTTAAACACTAGCCAAAAAATGGATTTCTGGATCTTGGTACTCTCGCTAATTGTTCCAATTTCTGCTTTGGTTTATTTGTAAGTTTTCTAATTTTAACTCTATTTTTCTAATTTTAGTATTTTTTTAGTCATTATCAACGTAAATTCTCATATTGGACTTCACGCGGAGTCAAAGGTCCTACGCCATCCACTCCTCTAGGTAACATTTTGGACTTTCTAAGATTCGGTCAAGTTAAACTCGAAACGGAATGGTTGACAAAATATGGCAAAATCTATGGAATCTATCAGGGAACCACGCCGATTCTCACAATCGCTGATGTCGACCTGATCAAGCAGGTGATGGTTAAGGATTTTCACATTTTTGTGAATCGTGACATCCCAAAGTTTGAACACGAAATACTGAAAGACAATTTGTTCAACTCGGAAGATGAACAGTGGCGGCGAATTCGAGCGATCACCAGTCCGTCCTTTACCACTGGAAAGTTGAAAGGGATGCACAAAATGATGAATCGATGTGTGGACAAGTTGGCTGACTACTTTGATCAAGCGATCAAATCAAGTGAAGGCAAAATGAATGCTAAAGAAGTTATCACGGGTTTCACAATCGACGTTATCGCTTCCACATCGTTTGCCACTGAAACCAACTCGAATGATTTTGTCAAAAGCAAAAATGATCCTTTCCTGAAAAATGCAAGAGAGATGATAACGTTTAGTGTATTATCCTTTGTGGGCTTCTTTTTTCTTCCAAAATGGCTCAACAAGAGGATTGGAAATGATGCTACTACTAAACCGGGTGGGCTGAATTTTTTTGTTAATTTATCGAAGGAGATTGTGAAACAAAGGAAGGGTGGAAAGGCGGGAAAACGAAATGATTTGTTACAGTTGATGATGGACGCGTTCGTGTATGAGGAGGAAGAGCAGAAGGTGGATTACGACAAATTGACTGCTACGGATGCTACGGAAGGTATGGGATTTCCTATTTGTATTACAACCTAGATTTCTAATCTAAAATCTATTTTCTAGATGAAGCACCCGAGACAGTTCAACAAACTGCCACCAAAAGTTCAATCAAAAAGACCTTGAACGAAAACGAAATCATTGCTCAGTGTATTTTGTTCTTCCTCGCTGGATTCGAGACCACAGCTGCAACAATCTCTCACGCTCTGTATCATTTGGCGCTGAATCCCGAGGTTCAAAACCGTTTAGCCAAAGAGCTCACTGAACAGTTGGAAGGTTTGGAAGTGAACTCGAATGAATATCTCGAAAAGGTCAACACTCAAATGCCATATCTCGAAGGAACAATCAAAGAAACTCTCCGAATGTGTCCACCTGTGATACGTCTTCAAAGGCGAGTTGGTATTGATGGATTCAAACTGGCTGGCATCCCTTTGGACAAAGATATTGAAGTGAATATTCCCACCTACGGAGTGCACCAAAATCCCTGAATTCTACCCCGAACCTTCTAAATTCAAGCCCGAACGTTTCCTACCCGAGAACAAGCATCTCCTGGTGCCCTACACGTACCTTCCATTTGGTGCAGGTCCACGAAACTGTATCGGAATGCGATTCGCTTACCAGGAAATCAAACTTTGTCTGGCAAAAATTATCCGCGATTTCAAGTTCTCTACTACACCAGAAACTAAGTTCCCGTTGGATTACTTCAAAATTGGCGGTTTTACTGTCAAGGATATTCCACTGAGAGTTAGTAGACGATGAAATTTTTTTTCTTTTGGTTGTTTGATCAGTAAATCACAATAAAATATGACTTTAACACGAGCTTAAACCTTTTCTGTTTTGATGTCAAATTAAATTTCTAGTAAATTATTCGAAAAAAAACTCTAAAATTATCCTAATTGAAATGTAAGAAAGATAACTCAAACGCATGCATGTATAATTTCGGAGCGGAACGATCGAGCGAGCGAAGCGAGCGAGTAAGTGAAGTGACGACTCTGCCTTCACTTGATTGGAAAAGGCATGTCCGCAGGATAGCGTCTATACGGTTCAATAGATCGGTTTGAAAATTTTACACAATGTTCTGGTTGGGGTGAATATGTACCTTTTGTGCAAATAAATCACTAAAGGTTAAAGGTCACGGGATATAAAAATAATAATTTGTGATATTTTACATAGATTTGTATTGAGAAATATCACCAAAATAGTTTGAT
Source organism: Rhizoglyphus robini (assembly GCA_023373905.1). NCBI lineage: Eukaryota > Metazoa > Arthropoda > Arachnida > Sarcoptiformes > Acaridae > Rhizoglyphus > Rhizoglyphus robini. Next base: position 566,746 of record JAKIJQ010000031.1, on the reverse strand, counting down.
GTGGTGAGATCATTATGTACATTCTCTGACGACGACAAAAGTAAAAGCATTTCTTTGTGTCATAGACTCTCAATCTTATGGTTAAGTTCAACATTACATTTGAGGGCGGATAGATCAATCATTAAAAGTTGCCCAACCAAACAATGTTTGCATCTGATGATGATTATCTTCAAATTTTGCCTGTACATTTGGTCGTAATCGTTACAAATATGCGAAACGACCTAAACAGATGCAATTATCAATGAAATTATCATCAAAAGGTATCATAAGCGCACTGATAGTGGGGAAATTTCCACCGGTGCAGAGGATCATATATAAGGATGATGTTTTTTATTTAGCATTTACAATTGTACAAACATAATTTAACAAATTGAAAAAATTTCAAATATTGAAGCAAAAAATGGAAAACTGGATTTATGTACTTTCGTTAATTGTTACGATTGGAGTTTGGGTTTATTTGTGAGTTTACTTCTCTATTTTCTTTATTAATCTAATTTCAATATATTTTCTTAGTTATTTCCAGCGTAAATTCTCTTACTGGTCATCCCGTGGTGTGAATGGACCGAAACCTTCAATCCCGCTAGGAAACCTCTGGGACTTTTTTCGAGTCGGTCAAGTGAAACTCGAAACAGAATGGTTGACCAAATATGGTAAAGTCTACGGAAACTATCAGGGCGTGACTCCCATTCTCACAATCGCCGATCTCGAACTGATCAAACAGGTGGCTGTGAAGGACTTTCATGTTTTTGTGAATCGTGATGTGAACAAGTTTGATCACGAAATACTGGTTAACAACCTGTTCAATGCAGAAGATGAACAGTGGAGACGAATTCGGGCCATTACCAGTCCGTCCTTTTCCACTGGAAAGTTGAAGGGAATGCACAAAATGATGAATCGATGTGTGGACAAGTTGGCTGACTTCTTTGATCAAGTTATTCAATCGAAAGATGGTAAAATGAATGCAAAAGAAGTGATCACGGGTTTTACTATTGATGTGATTGCCTCAACGTCTTTTGCCACCGAAACGAATGCAAACGATTTTGTCAAAAGCAAAAATGACCCATTCCTCAAAAGTGCAACTTCACTGGTGTCGTTTAATCCGTTCTATTTTGCGTCCTTCTTTATTATGCCAAAATGGTTCAACAAGCTAATTGACAATGAATTTGGCTCAGATCCTAAGGCTTTCAACTTTTTGATCAATTTATCGAAGGAGATTGTGAGACAAAGGAAGAGTGGTAAGGAAAGTGGAAGGCGAAATGATTTGGTACAGTTGATGATGGATGCGTTCGTGTATGAGGATGATGCTCAAAAGGTGAATTACGACAAGTTGACTGCTACGGAAGGTAAGGATTTTTAAATTGAATAATCTAAATCTAAATCTAAATCTAAATATTTTTCAGATGAGACAAATGATCAACAGCAAACTATCACCAAAAGTTCAGTCAAAAAGTCCTTAACCGAAAATGAAATCATTGCTCAGTGTATTTTGTTTTTCCTTGCTGGTTTCGAGACCACCGCGACCACAATCGCCAACTGTCTCTATCATTTGGCATTGAATCCTGATGTGACTGAGCAATTACATCAAGAGATAACTCATCATTTGGATGGTTTAAACGTGGACTCGAATGAATATCTCGAGAAGGTCAACACTCAAATGCCGTACCTCGAGGCAACAGTGAAAGAAACTTTGCGAATGTGTCCACCGGTTACCCGACTTCGACGACGTGTTGGTGTTGATGGATTCAAACTTGCCGGAATTCCTCTAGACAAAGACATTGAGGTGAACATTGCAACCTACGGAGTTCACCACTCCCCGGAATACTATCCCGAACCGGAACAATTCAAGCCCGAACGTTTCCTACCCGAGAACAAGCATCTCCTCGTGCCCTACACGTACCTTCCATTTGGTGTTGGTCCACGAAACTGCATTGGAATGCGATTCGCTTACCAGGAAATCAAACTTTGTTTGGCTAGAATTGTACGTGATTTTAATTTTTCCACTACACCTGAGACTAAGATCCCGTTGGATTTCATCAAATTTGGAGGACTTGTCGTGAAAGATATTCCACTCAAAGTTAATAGACGTTGAATAATGTTATTCTAGTGGCTTGTTTGCTTCTCATAATTTGCACATTAAAATTTGAGAACGAGCTTAAATTTCTGTTTTGATGCCAAAATAAAAGTCCTTAAAATGAAATGATTCAATTTAAGATCTATTTACTCATTTTATAGTAAAATAAATATTTTTTTTGTAATAGTCTACCTATTGTTAATATTGAAATCTGAGTACAATATTGAGGGGAGCAAACAAACTAACATCAAAATTAGCAGTGATAATTAAACAAAATAACGATTTTTTTCAACGTCTACTAACTCTTAGTGGAATATTATGAACACCACATAATTTGTGATAGTCCATCGGGATCTTTGTCTCAGGTGTAGTGGAGAATTTAAAGTTGCGTACAATTTTAGCCAGGCAAACTATAATTTCCTGGTAAGCGAATCGCATTCCAATGCAGCTTCGTGGACCAACACCAAATGGAAGATACGTGTAGGGCACGAGGAAATGCTTGTTCTCGGGTAGGAAACGTTCGGGCTTGAATTTTTCCGGTTCAGGGTAGTATTCAGTATTCAAGTGAAATAAAGCTAACAAGCCGCATAGTCTATGGATTGCCTTATCGTGGTTTTCATCAGATAACTCGTGATTTTACAGTATCAGACCAAAACTGATTTCAGATCCGGTTTCAGCGGTAAAAATACAAACGAAAAACTTTATGAAAACTTACACATATTTATTTGAGGATCCCTGCACACGACGTGTTGTGTGTTTGTCGCTCTGTGATGACTCATCGATGACTGAACTGATGAGGACGAGTGCTCGCGATACTCCAGCTCCGACTTCACGCCAACGGCGTCACTTATGACTAGTTAAATTATATTTGTAATAATAATTGTTTGTCACAATTTAGTGTCATGTTTATATATATGATCGTCAGCACCAATGGAGCTTATCACCACTAGCAGTGTGCCTATGCTGATAATTGCATTGAAACATGCAAGACATTTTGCATATTTGTAATGATTTTGTCCGAATGTAGGGACAAAATTGAAAGTAAGCTTCCACAATGTTGCTACTTGTGTGCATTGCAATTCACCTATGCAGACGATTGAAAGTGTCAATGCAGTCGTTCAAGCCCATCACAAGGTAATGACTTTTTATCTGTAATTGGCTATATAATTGACTACTGGGACGTTTTCATTACAGACAAGGGTATACATCTACTCGAGAGTAGAGTATACAGTTTGTGCATCAATTTGTGTCCCACCCCTGCTCAACTCAATCGAAAAGCAATGTACAATCGAATCTGTGGTGCCCTACCCTGTACCTCTCCCCTGTAATGTGGCATGAACTCAAGCATTTGCACATTTAAATGTTGTTGGTCGGTATGAAGATAAACGGTAAACGATTGGATTGGTTAAGCTTTTTTCAAGCGTTCATTCGTCTCTAGCACATGTTCTGAAACTCCCAAATCAAACATGCACCAAAATTCGTGAAAATAATTTGAACTAAACCAAATCACAATTTCGTAATCTCCCACAAATCCATTTTCAAAAAATCACTGCTCCGTTGCCCTTTGACCTACAGTGATCAATTTTTGCACTGCACATCTTCACCACCACCAGAACATTGGGTTAAATTTTCAGATCGATCCATGCAGTAGTTTCGGAGGAGTTATACGGACAAGAAATTACAAAAGTCGCATTTTTTTGTGTATGAATCGTCGTAGTCAAAACTCAAACAGACATTTTGATATTCAAATTTCGAACCAACAAAGAATTCTTTCCAATACTTCTCAACAATCACTGTGTGTAGCATCGCAGTGAGAAGATAATTTTGCTGAATTATAAGTTCTTTAATGTAATTGAAAGTAATTGTAGGACGAATAGGGCCTTGGGTCCTATGTCCTAACGATATAATGAGATGATGATTGAAGATAGAACAGTAAAGAGTCTTATTGATGGTTTATTGGTTGATTAGTAGTTGTCACATAGACGTCACATCGGAGAGTGATCCTCTGTGAGAGTACATGACAGGTAAAGGATAATGAACGGTGTGCATGGGATACAATGCCCATGCGCATCCGATCAGTACAGTATGAATAGAGAGTGAGAGAACCAGTGGATAGGCACTGGGGTGAGCTGTGGGATAAGCCAGGGGTAAGACCCTTTACATAATTGCCGAATAGTAGAACATGATCAAGTTCATTTGTTGTTTTTAAATTATAAATGTGAATGAATCGGAATGCAGTGCACTCTCAAGTTCACTTTCGGATGACAAAAAAAGGCAGATAGATAAAGTGCATTGCCTTCTAGTACAGTCAAGACGTTTAACAGTTTGAACAGTGGTGACAAGCGCCCGATTGTCGTAAAGCCAAATATTTGTTCAATTAAACTGAAGTATATTTGCGGAAATAGTCATGCTTTTGCATTGGAGGAAATAAGTGTTTGCTATTCATTTTTGCGATGAAAAAGTCAACTCTGGTCTCCTTGATATGAGTTTCTTTTGTCAAGTGGCTAAGAATATATCTACACTCAAATGCCGAACCTCGAGGCAACAGTGAAAGAAACTTTGCGAATGTGTCCACCGGTTACACGACTTCGACGACGTGTTGGTATTGATGGATTCAAACTTGCCGGAATTCCTCTAGACAAAGACATTGAGGTGAACATTGCAACCTACGGAGTTCACCACTCTCCGGAATACTATCCCGAACCGGAGCAATTCAAGCCCGAACGTTTCCTACCCGAGAACAAGCATCTCATCGTGCCCTACACGTACCTTCCATTTGGTGTTGGTCCACGAAACTGCATTGGAATGCGATTCGCTTACCAGGAAATCAAACTATGTTTGGCTAGAATTGTACGTGATTTTAATTTTTCCACTACACCTGAGACTAAGATCCCGTTGGATTACTTTAAAGTTGGCGGTTTTACTGTCAAGGATATTCCACTTCGAGTTAGTCAACGTTGAAAAATGTTGTTAAATTAAATTTTGATATATTGCACAATAAAAGAGGGAATGTTGACCAAGCTGCAAGATAGAAACCTGCACTTTACTGGCTCGTCTAGGTGTCCCCACTGTGGCAAGGGATCTAAAAGCGTTGACCATCTCGCGACTCACTGTGGGCGGATGTTAAACTTTGATTACAAAAAACGTCACGATGAGGTCGTCAGATGTCTCCACTTTCAGTTTACTAAGCGATATGGTCTCAACAGAAATAAAAAACTCAAGAACTACAAAGTCGAAAATGCAGTCTCAAATGAGCGGGACAAGATAAAGTCCGACGTGCCGATTTTGACAGATTTACGAATCGAGCACAACAAGCCTGACCTTCTGATTCACGACTTGAGGACCAAGGAGATCATGCTGATCGAAGTGGGCATCACGAACAAGGACATTTTACCATCCACTGAGTTAACCAAATCGCGCAAGTATGAACTGCTAGCGAACGAGCTCAAGTGCATCCATCCTGGAACAACTGTAACTACGATACCGGTGGTCATGACCTGGGACGGCCTCGTCACTCGTCACTTCAAACGATACATGAAGCAATTAGACGTGGACGTAAAGCTGCAGGCCTATATCCAGTCGGTTGTACTTAAACGAACATGCGAATCCATTCTGGTAGACTGTCGGGCAGGAAGTAGAGGCGACTGGCTCGAGGAAGAGGTGCCAAACTGGATGGCCATGCTGGAGGAGACTCCCGCGGAAGCACAACAAGATAACACACAAAATTAATTCATGCAACACACCATTTGTACAAGTTACTCACATTAACAATAAAATATATTGCACAATAAAATATGAATCAAACCAAACTTAAAACTTTCAGTTCTGACGACAATGATAATCTTTTGGTAAGGGATTTTAAAAATCTCTAAAATTAGATTAAACATATTAGATGAAATGTTCTAGAATTTTCCACATTTGGACTGAAAGACCCAATTCTCAAATCAGTTCCCAAGTCATCAGCTTATGATGTACATTTACGGCTAAAGTTGAGTCTTTAAGACGAAAAGTAAAAGCAGTTTTCTTTGCTCGTAACTAAATCGTATGGTTTAGTTCAACATTACATTTGACAGCTCATTGATAATCATGACAAGTGGTATCATCAGATTTTCCCCTACATTCGGACATAGTCGTTACCAGTATGCGAAAAGTCCTCATAATGCAAAATTATCAATAAAATTATCACCAAAAGGTGTCATAAGCATACAGATTGTGGGGCAATTTCCATAGGTCCTGACGATCATATATAAGGATGATATTTTTAATTGACATCAACAATTTAACCAATAATAATTGAACTTGAAAATTGAGAAAAAAATATTGAAGTAAAAATATGGATTCTTGGATTTGGGTACTTTCGCTAATTGTCCCAATTGGAGTTTGGGTTTATTTGTGAGTTTTAGTTATTTTTGTTGTTGTTTTATTTTTTTTAATTTCAATATTTTACTAGTTATTTCCAACGTAAATTTTCGTACTGGTCATCCCGTGGTGTCAAAGGACCAAAGCCATCCACTCCTCTCGGTAGCATTTGGGACTTTCTTCGATTTGGTCAAGTGAAACTCGAGATTGAATGGTTGACCAAATATGGCAAAGTTTACGGAATCTATCAAGGCACAACCCCGATCCTCACAATTGCCGATGTCGAACTGATCAAACAGGTGATGGTGAAGGATTTCCAGATTTTTGTGAATCGTGACATCCCAAAGTTTGATCATGAAATATTGGTAAACAACCTATTCAATGCTGAGGATGAACAGTGGAGACGTATTCGGGCAATCACCAGTCCGTCCTTTACCACTGGCAAGTTGAAAGGGATGCACAAAATGATGAATCGATGTGTGGACAAGTTGGCTGACTACTTTGATCAGGTGATTGAGTCAAAGAGCGGCAAAATGAATGCTAAAGAAGTTGTCACGGGTTTTACAGTTGATGTGATTGCCTCAACATCATTTGCAACGGAAACCAATGCAAACGATTTCGTCAAAAGCAAAAATGACCCCTTCCTCAAAAGTGCCACATCATTTGTCACGTTAAATCCGCTCTATTTTACTTCCTTTTTTGTCATGCCCAAATGGTTCAACAAGTTGATTGATAATCACACTGGTGGAAATCCTAAGGCTTTCAATTTCTTTGTGAATCTATCGAAGGAGATTGTGAGACAAAGGAAAAGTGAAGTTGGTGGTGGAAAGCGAAATGATTTGGTTAAGTTGTTGATGGATGCGTTTGTGTATGAGGATGAGGCGCAAAAGGTGGATTACGACAAATTGACTGCTACGGAAGGTAGGATTTTTTAGTTGTGATATCTAAATCTAAATCTAAATTTTTTTTAGATGAAGCCCAAGACACTGTGCAACAGCAATCAAATATCACCAAAAATTCAGTCAAAAAGTCACTGACCGAAAACGAAATCATTGCTCAGTGTATTTTGTTCTTTCTCGCCGGTTTCGAGACCACAGCTACCACAATCTCCAACTGTCTCTATCATTTGGCATTGAATCCTGATGTTTCTGAACGTTTGCATCAGGAGATCATTCAACATTTAGATGGTCTGGACATGTACTCGAATGAATATCTTGAGAAAGTCAACACTCAAATGCCGTACCTCGAGGCAACAGTCAAGGAAACTCTACGAATGTGTCCACCGGTTACTCGACTTCAACGTCGTGTTGGTGTTGATGGATTCAAACTTGCCGGAATTCCTTTAGACAAAGACATCGAAGTTAACATTGCGACCTACGGAGTGCACCACTCCCCGGAATACTATCCCGAACCGGAGAGTTTCAAGCCCGAACGTTTCCTACCCGAGAACAAGCATCTCCTCGTGCCCTACACGTACCTTCCATTTGGTGTTGGTCCACGAAACTGTATCGGAATGCGATTCGCTTATCAGGAAATCAAACTTTGTCTGGCCAGGATTGTGCGTGACTTTAAATTTTCCACTACACCAGAAACCAAGATTCCGTTAGATTTTATTAAATTTGGCGGTCTTATTGTCAAGGATATTCCACTCAGAGTTAGTAGGCGTTGAAAACATTGTTATTTTAGTTGTTTATTTGTCTTATTATTACTTTTAACCTATCCTAAATTTCTTTTTTGTTCAAAAATAAAATCTTTGTAAATGATTAAGAAAATTAGAAAATTATCTCAAATTAAAAGCTTAGAAAGATGTACATTAAGTAATCAAGTTGTGCAATGCAATATCATGCTTTCCTGATTGCAATGAGCATACAACATAATGCGATAAACCACATTTAAATGTGCAAATGCTTGTACATGGATTGTACATTGCTTTTCGAATTGAGTTGAGCAGGGGGGGGGACACAAATTGATGCACAAACTGAATACTCTACTCTCGAGTAGATGTACCCTTGTCTGTAATGAAAATGTCCGAGTAGTCAATTATATAGCCAATTACAGATAAAAAGTCATTACCTTGTGATGGGCTTGAACGACTGCATTGACACTTTCAATCGTTTGCATAGGTAACACAATTGAATTGTAAAGCATTCAGCATTCTTAAGTTTAATTCAATTACATCTGTACTGGAGAACATGCGCCCATGATTTTGTTTCAAAAACACAAGTTGTGGCTAATATTCGGTCACAATCGTTACCAATATGCGAAGAGTCCTAAAAATTAGAAATTATCAATGAAATTATCAGCAAAGGGTGTCATGAGCATACTGATTGTGGGGTTATTTCCATAGATGCTAAGGATCTATGGAAGGATATATAAAGATGACATTTTTATTTGACATTTACAATTAGAAATAATTGACCATTTAGAAAAATTTCTTTCAGCAAGCAGAAAGAAATCTTTCAACAAAAAAATGGATAATTGGATTTATGTGCTTTCGATAATTTTTTCGATAGGAGTTTGGGTCTATTTGTGAGTTTTTTATTCTTGTTTAAATTTAATTTTTTAAATTCTTTGAATATCCCCTAGTTATTTCCAACGTAAATTTTCGTACTGGTCATCCCGTGGTGTCAAAGGACCAAAACCATCCATCCCGTTGGGTAACATCTGGGACTTTCTTCGAATCGGTCAAGTAAAACTCGAAACTGAATGGTTGAACAAATATGGCAAAGTCTATGGAAACTACCAGGGCATAACTCCGATTCTCACAATCGCCGATGTCGAACTCATCAAACAGGTGATGGTTAAGGATTTCCACATTTTTGTGAATCGTGATGTACAAAAGTTTGATCACGAAATGTGGTCGACAAATTTGTTCAACTCGGAAGATGAACAGTGGAGACGAATTCGTGCGATCACCAGTCCGTCCTTTACCACTGGAAAGTTGAAGGGCATGCACAAAATGATGAATCGATGTGTGGACAAGTTGGCTGACTACTTCGATCAGGTGATCGTGTCAAAGGAGGGCAAAATGAATGCAAAAGAAGTTGTCATTGGTTTTACTGTCGATGTGATTGCGTCCACTTCGTTTGCCACCGAAACAAACTCGAATGATTTCATCAAAAGCAAAAATGACCCATTTCTCAAAAATGCAACCACACTGATCTCGCTTAATCCGTTCTATTTAGTATCCTTCTTTGCGATGCCAAAATGGTTCAACAAGTTGATTGATAATCAAACTGGTGCTGATCCTAAGGCTTTCAATTTTTTCACCAATTTATCTAAGGAGATTGTGAGACAAAGGAAAAGTGAATTTGGCGGTGGAAAGCGAAATGATTTGGTTCAGTTGTTGATGGATGCGTTTGTGTATGAGAATGATGAGCAAAAGGTGGATTACGACAAATTGACTGCTACGGAAGGTAAGTTCTACTTTTGTATTCTAGATCTAAACTTAAACCTAAATTTTTAACCTAGATGAGACCCAGGACTCTGTCCAACAGCAATCAAATGTCACCAAAAGTTCAGTGAAAAAGACCTTGAGCGAAAACGAAATCATTGCTCAGTGTATTTTGTTCTTTCTCGCCGGTTTCGAGACAACCGCGACCACTATCTCAAACTGTCTCTATCATTTGGCATTGAATCCTGATGTAGCTGAGCGTTTGCACCAGGAGATTACACAACAGTTGAATTGTCTGGATGTGGACTCAAATGAATATTTGGAGAAAGTCAACACTCAAATGCCGTACCTTGAGGCAACAGCTAAGGAAACTCTTCGAATATGTCCACCGGGGACACGTCTTCAACGACGAGTTGGTATCCATGGATATAAATTAGCCGGAATTCCTCTAGACAAAGATTCTGAGGTTAATATCTCAACATACGCAGTTCACCATTCCCCGGAATACTACCCAGATCCGGAGAGTTTCAAGCCCGAACGTTTCCTACCCGAGAACAAGCATCTCCTGGTGCCCTACACGTACCTTCCATTTGGTGTTGGTCCACGAAACTGTATTGGAATGCGATTCGCTTACCAGGAAATGAAACTTTGTCTGGCCAGAATTGTGCGTGACTTTAAATTCTCCACTACACCTGAGACTAAGATCCCGTTGGATTATCTTAAATTTGGTGCACTGATTGTCAAGGATATTCCACTGAGAGTTAGTAGACGTTGAAAACATTTTAGTTGTTTATTTGTCTTATTACTTCGTCATTTGAACAATAAAAAGTTTAAAATATCAAAATATGACTTTTAACCTAGCAGCATCTTTAAGTTGAATTCAATTACATCTGTACTGGAGAGTATGCGCCCATGATTTTGTATCAAGTAGCACATACTCTTGGTAGCATTTTGGATTTTCTTCGATTTGGTCAAGTGAAACTCGAGACTGAATGGTTGACCAAATATGGCAAAGTCTATGGGAACTTCCAGCATGTGACTCTTATCCTCACAATTGCTGACGTCGAACTAAACAAACAGGTGATGATTAAAGATTTCCACATTTTTATCAATCGTGATTTGCAAAAGTTTGATCATGAAATGTGGTCGACAAACTTGTTTATCACTCTTTCGAACATTTTATTTATAATTGAGTTCACAAATAACAATATAATGTATTACATCAAAGGATAAAAGGTTCATATCAAATTGAATCAATCAATCAAACACAATCAACGTCTTGACACTTTGTCCACTGGTGACACTTTCGACAGCCTACATGTACGAGAATGGGAACTCAATAATATTTGGAAACAACAGAAATAGGAATAAGAGTTGCATGCATTGACAATATATAATTCAGTCAGTGACTACGATCAACTGATTGCAATGATCTGCATCACACAGAAAATTGTTTGAATGTGAATAATAAAATAAACAAATTAGAATGATACTTAAACTTTTAACTGTAAATCCAAAGTTAAAGTGTCTCACTTTAGGATAGGTACAGGGTAGGCACCACAGATTCGGATTGTACATTGCTTTTCGATTGAGTTGAGCGGGGGTGGGACACAAATTGATGCACAAACTGTATACTCTACTCTCGAGTAGATGTATACCCTTGTCTGTAATGAAAACGTCCGACTAGTCAATTATATAGCCAATTACAGATAAAAAGTCATTACCTTGTGATGGGCTTGAACGACTGCATTGACACTTTCAATCGTCTGCATAGGTAACTGAATTGAATTGCAAAGCACACAAGTAGCAACATTGTGGAAGCTTATTTTCAATTTTGTCCCTACATTCGGACAAAATCATTACAAATATGCAAAATGTCTTGCATGTATCAATGCAATTATCAGCATAGGCACACTGCTAGTGGTGATAAGCTCCATTGGTGCTGACGATCATATATATAAACATGACACTAAATTGTGACAAACAATTATTATTACAAATATAATTTAACTTGAGAATTTGAAAAAAAACTCAAATATTTAAGCAAAAAATGAATCATTGGATTTATGCGCTTTCGCTAATTGTTGCAATTGGAGTTTGGGTTTATTTGTGAGTTGATTAATTTTATTTTTTGTTTTGTTTTATCTAATTTCAATTAATATATTTTCTAGTTATTTCCAACGTAAATTTTCGTACTGGTCATCCCGTGGTGTCAAAGGACCAAAGCCATCCATTCCTCTCGGTAGCATTTTGGATTTTCTTCGATTTGGTCAAGTGAAACTCGAGACTGAATGGTTGACCAAATATGGCAAAGTCTACGGAATCTATCAAGGCACAACCCCGATCCTCACAATTGCCGACGTCAAACTGATCAAACAGGTGATGGTGAAGGACTTCAACATTTTTGTGAATCGTGACGTCCCAAAGTTTGATCATGAAATAATGGTAAACAACCTATTCAATGCGGAAGATGAACAGTGGAGACGAATTCGGGCAATCACCAGTCCGTCCTTTACCACTGGAAAGTTGAAAGGGATGCACAAAATGATGAATCGATGTGTGGACAAGTTGGCTGACTACTTCGATCAGGTGATCGTGTCAAAGGAAGGCAAAATGAATGCTAAAGAAGTTGTCACGGGTTTTACTGTAGATGTGATTGCGTCCACTTCGTTTGCCACCGAAACGAATGCAAACGATTTTGTCAAAAGCAAAAATGACCCATTCCTCAAAAGTGCCATCTCATTGGTCACGTTTAATCCGCTCTATTTTACTTTGTTTTTTGTCATGCCCAAATGGTTCAACAAGTTGATTGATAATGAAACTGGTGTAGATCCTAAGGCTTTAAATTTCTTAATGAATCTATCGAAGGAGATTGTGAGACAAAGGAAGAGTGGTAAGGAAAGTGGAAAACAAAACGATTTGGTACAGTTGATGATGGATGCTTTCGTGTATGAGGATGATGAGCAGAAGATTGATTACGCCAAATTGGCCGCAACGGAAGGTAAGTTATTCTATTTTTGTATTCTAGATCTAAACTTAAACCTAAATTTAAACTTAGATGAAACCCACGACTCTGTCCAACAGCAGCAAACTGTAACCAAAAGTTCAGTTAAAAAGACTTTGAGCGAAAACGAAATCATTGCTCAGTGTATTTTGTTTTTCCTGGCTGGTTTCGAGACAACCGCAACCACAATTTCCAACTGTTTCTATTTTTTGGCGCTGAATCCAGATGTGGCTGACCAATTGCACCTGGAAATTACTCAACATTTGGATGGTCTGGACGTGAACTCGAATGAATATCTCGAGAAAGTCAACACTCAAATGCCGTACCTCGAAGCAACAGTCAAAGAAACTTTGCGGATGTGTCCACCGGTTACTCGACTTCTACGACGGGTTGGTATTGATGGATTCAAACTTGCCGGTATTCCTTTAGACAAAGACACCGAAGTTAACATTGCGACCTACGGAGTTCACCACTCCCCGGAATACTACCCCGAACCGGAGAAATTCAAACCCGAACGTTTCCTACCCGAGAACAAGCATCTCCTCGTGCCCTACACGTACCTTCCATTTGGTGTCGGACCACGAAACTGTATCGGAATGCGATTCGCTTACCAGGAAATCAAACTTTGTCTGGCCAGAATTGTGCGTGACTTTAAATTTTCCACTACACCAGAAACCAAGATTCCGTTAGATTTTATTAAATTTGGCGGTCTAATTGTCAAGGATATTCCACTCAAAGTTAGTAGACGTTGAAAACATTGTTACTTTAGTTGTTTGTTTGTTTTATAATTACTTCGTCATTTGAACAATAAAATTTTTAAAATAACAAAATATGACTTTTAACCTGGGCCAAATTCCTTTTCTGGTATAAAAATAAAATCTTTGTAAATTATTAGAAAAACCCACAAAATTATCCCAAAGCATAAGCAATCTTTCGAATACAATCACAATTGCATGTATCCTCAGTTCTTATTATATTTGTCTGTCCATTTAATATATTAAATAAATTTATCAACTTCATCATAACAAATTATTAAAAAGTTGAGCAATACGATGCTTGCCTGATGATTATCAGTCATAATTTTTGGCAGTATCCTTAAGTTGAATTCAATTACATCTGTACTGGAGAACATGCGCCCAAGATTTGGTATCCATAACACAAGTTGATACTAAGATTCGGTCACAATCGTTACCAATATGCGAAAAGTTCTAAAAATTAGAAATTATCAATGAAATTATCAGCAAAAGGTGTCATGAGCATACTGATTGTGGGTCTATTTTCATAGATACCAAGGATCTATGGAAGGATATATAAAGAGGACATTTTTATTTGACATTTACAATTAGAAATTATTGAGCATTTAGAAAAATTTCAAATCTTTCAGCACAAAATGGATAATTGGATTTATGTGCTTTCGATAATTTTTTCAATTGGAGTTTGGGTCTATTTGTGAGTTTTTTATTTTTGTTTAAATTTAATTTTTTTTAATTTTTTGAATATCCCTTAGTTATTTCCAACGTAAATTTTCGTACTGGTCATCCCGTGGTGTCAAAGGACCTAAACCATCCATCCCGTTAGGTAACATCTGGGACTTTCTTCGAATTGGTCAAGTGAAACTCGAAACTGAATGGTTGAACAAATATGGCAAAGTCTATGGTAACTACCAAGGCGTCACTCCGATCCTCACAATCGCAGACGTCGAGCTGATCAAACAGGTGATGGTTAAGGATTTCCACATTTTTGTGAATCGTGATGTACAAAAAATTGATCACGAAATCTGGTCCACAAACTTGTTCAATGCTGACGATGAACAGTGGAGACGAATTCGTGCAATCACAAGCCCGTCCTTTACAACCGGAAAGTTGAAGGGCATGCACAAAATAATGAATCGATGTGTGGACAAGTTAGCTGACTACTTTGATCAAGCGATCAAATCCAGTGAAGGCAAAATGAATGCAAAAGAAGTTGTCACTGGTTTTACTGTCGATGTGATTGCGTCCACTTCGTTTGCCACAGAAACAAACTCGAATGATTTCATCAAAAGCAAAAATGACCCATTTCTAAAAAATGCAACCTCACTGGTCTCGGTTAATCCGCTCTATTTAGTATCCTTCTTGGCGATGCCCAAATGGTTCAACAAGTTGATTGATAATCAAACTGGTGCTAATCCTAAGGCTTTCAATTTTTTCATTAATTTATCGAAGGAAATTGTGAGACAAAGGAAAAGTGACATTGGAGGTGGAAAGCGAAATGATTTGGTTCAGTTGTTGATGGATGCGTTTGTGTATGAGGATGAGACGCAAAAGGTGGATTACGACAAATTGACTGCTACGGAAGGTAGGATTTTTTAGTTGTGATATCTAAATCTAAATCTAATTTTTCTAGATGAAGCCCAGGACACTGTGCAACAGCAATCAAATGTCACCAAAAGTTCTGTCAAAAAGACTTTGAGCGAAAACGAAATCATTGCTCAGTGTATTTTGTTCTTTCTCGCCGGTTTTGAGACCACAGCTACCACAATCTCCAACTGTCTCTATCATTTGGCATTGAATCCTGATGTAGCTGAGCGTTTGCACCAGGAGATTACACAACAGTTGGATTGTCTGGATGTGGACTCAAATGAATATTTGGAGAAAGTCAACACTCAAATGCCGTACCTTGAGGCAACAGCTAAGGAAACTCTTCGAATATGTCCACCGGGGACACGTCTTCAACGACGAGTTGGTATCCATGGATATAAATTAGCCGGAATTCCTCTAGACAAAGATACTGAGGTTAATATCTCAACATACGCAGTGCACCATTCCCCGGAATACTACCCAGAACCGGAGAGTTTCAAGCCCGAACGTTTCCTACCCGAGAACAAGCATCTCCTTGTGCCCTACACGTACCTTCCATTTGGTGTTGGTCCACGAAACTGCATTGGAATGCGATTCGCTTACCAAGAAATGAAACTTTGTCTGGCCAGAATTGTGCGTGATTTTAAATTCTCCACTACACCTGAGACTAAGATCCCGTTGGATTATCTTAAATTTGGTGCACTGATTGTCAAGGATATTCCACTGAGAGTTAGTAGACGTTGAAAACATTTTAATTGTTTATTTGTCTTATTACTTCGTCATTTGAACAATAAAAAGTTTAAAATATCAAAATGTGGTTTTTAACCTAGCCTAAAGCTTTCTTTTCTGGTGCAAAAAATATAATTTTTGTGAATTATTAGAAAAAAACGACAAAAATATCCCAAAGTAAAAACATCTCTTCGAATACAGTCTCAATTGCATTTGCCAGTCCATTCTACTCACCTCTAAAATAATACATTGAGAGAGTCTCCGTCCGTTATAGAAATAAATATCGGTGAATCTGTTCACAGGTGAAGGTTAAAGATTTCCATATTTTTGTCAATCGTGATTTGCAAAAGTTTGATCATGAAATGTGGTCGACAAACTTGTTTATCACTCTTTGGAACATTTTATTTACAATAATTGAGTTCACAAATAACAATATAATGTATTACATCAAGGTTCATATCAAATTGCATCAATCAATCAAACACAATCAACGTCTTGACACTTTGTCCACTGGTGACACTTTTTACCGCCTCATTAATTTGATCAAGTTTGAACTTGTGGGTGATAATTTTGTCCAACTCGTACACTCCCTTCTTGTACATTGTCAGCACTTCTTCATACATGTCAGCACTGGGTATTTTACCAAAGAATCCACCCAAAATGTTTTTGCCAACAGCAAATTCTCCAGTTCGTTGAACAACTTGAGCACCCGAATATGACAATGCCACCAAATGGTACGTACCAAATGGAGTGAGGCACTTGAAGGCCTCATTCACATTCTCTGGCTGTCCATTGCAGTCAAAGGCATAGTCCACGTCTCCGTACTTTTGCTGCAAGTACTCACTCACCGGTTTGTTCAGCTCATTTGGATTGACAAATTTGGTGCAACCAAATTCGCTAGCCAACTGCGCACGGTCGCTGTGCACATCAATAGCAATGATACTCTTGGCACCGCTCAGCTGCGCACCAAACATTACATTGAGACCAAAAGCGTTACTCTCCCAAACGGCAACACTAGATCCAGGCACAACTTTGGCAATGTGTTTTGAAGCACTGTATCCACTGCCTGTGGCACAAGCGACAGCGCTCAAATTGTCCAACTTGATAGAGGCGTCTATTTTCTCGACGTGTACAGCTTTTCATAAAGTGACACATTCGAGATTCGTCATCATTAGTATCATCATTTTTTATGAAACAGGATGGTCACTTTATGATCACATACTTTAATTGATAATAATGGCGCCTTTTTATAGATTTTTTATGATTTTGACTGTGTCCGTAACGCTTTTTCCCCATTAAAACATTGGAGGGCGTTAGCGCCCATAAAAAATCATGCCATTCGGCGTTGCACATCTCAAGGAAGGTTTTTCAAGTGTGCAGTGGAAGTGTAAAGTGGAAGTTCAAACTATATGAATGGACCAATTGTGGGCGACACGCCACTTTTGCTGTGGCATGTGTCGCATTTTCTGAACACATTGCTAATCTCTCGCTGTACAGTTTGAAAGTCTACTGTCAGCAGTACTAACCGTGCTTTACGTGTGTTGTTGTGATTGAGATCGAGTGTTTTGGGACATTTGTGGATCTATTCGGAGTAATATCGGTGGCTATGAGTTCCCAAAACTCTTATTTTTTAGTGTATCGAGCCTTGTTCATATCAAAAAAGTGTCTCTCTGTGTGTATGTGTTGATGTATTGTCTGTTGTGACTTTCTTTGTTATTGTTTTGATTTGTATTTTTCACCTCTGCAATGATATAACTTATATCATATAAGCAATTCGCGAACCAGTTCATCATCATTACCACATAACATTCAGCATCTAACGGTTAACATTCTAACCCTCAACACTCAATCTCTCAATCAACTCAACTCGTGTTACAATCAAAACATCCTCCTCCTCACGTCGATCAGCTGTTTGTTTATGTTTCGAGGTTTGTGTGGTGCTTTTGTTTGTTGTACTAGATTTATTCGGGTATTCTCATGGAATTACACGTTTCATTTCATCAATCTGTATATCAATGTGGGTGTAAGTGATAGTATTGTTTTGATATGACATTTCTCCCTAAATTGTTCTTTTTGTTTTTATTGATCCATTCAGAGATTGATGAATATTTTCACGGTATAAACGAACAGTCTGAACGTAATCGTGTACACGAGATGTTATCCTTGGTTTCAACACACGCTCAGTTCCTTTTTGGATTATTTTGATTTATGTTAAACTTTATGTTTAACACTGTAAGCTAAATGATGCATTTCACTTTAAACTTAATTTTAAACCTATAATTTTGTTTTTATACCGTTACAGGAATACGTGGAATAATTTACCATTAGAAATGTATGATATCATTTCTGTTATGAAATGTTTTCCTTCATTTTATGAAGTTCATACTGAGTTATTTTTGGTCAAGGTATTGGTTGTATTTTCACTTTGGTTCATTGGTGTATTCAAATTAGATGTGAAACTGGAATCGACTAATGTACCAAGCACCAAATCTGAATATGGTAAACGAGGTATTTCTCAAGGAATAAAAACGAGAATATTAATTGTGACGTGATTTCTTTTTTAGATGTTTTATGTGGATTCGTGTACTTTTTCACTTTCTCTGATGACAGCCTAGCACATTTTAATGTTATATAATATAACTTATATTACAGCCCCCGTTCATTAATAAAAATGGTTTTTGGATTTCAGCTTTGGAATTTGGGATTGAAATTCACCTGTAGAGTTTGCATAGATGAGTGATTCATAATTATTTTTCAAAAATTGATTTTATCTAATAAATGTATTTTAAATTGGAAATCATTCGTTCAAACTGAAAATGGTTGAAATATATTTATAAAATCCAAGATTAAAATGATAGATTTTTTATTTGCGCTTGTAAATGATTGAAACAAGAAAATGCGCTTGGGAATGTTGAAAACAAGAAAATTATTACTTATGTAATATGTTTGAGATGTTCTTTAAATAAAAAATCAGGCGGCGGAGAATTCCTGAAATAAAATGGCTTTAAACAGCTCGGTTCGGAATTAATTATGTAATCGCTAGATAGTGGTTGATTGTATTTTCAACTAAACTTTCAAGTTAGTTCACAAATTAGAACATATATCAAAAATCTAAACAAAACTTCATTACATATTCATAAATTGTAATTAAGTTCTTCTGTACGTTTTCCAATAACCAGAAGTAAGTTATCAAGAAGTATCGATTCAATTTTTTGGAATGAATCAAAATTAAAGTGGATGCACACTGTGCAATGAAATAAAAAGGATGTGGTCATGTTATATTTGACAAGTTTGAGGACAGAAATTTAAGTTTTACTGAAACTTTGGTTTCGCTTTTGTAATTTTGAGTAATCAAATTAATCTATGAAATATATTTTGATATTAATCTTTATGAGTGCAATTATTACAGATAGAATGGGTCTCTAATCTTAATCTTAAGCAATTACACACTACTTAAATATAACGAGTACTAACATTCTAGTGAGAGAGTTCGGGATTTCTTGTGTGGACAAAGGTTAACCTATTCTCCTAAATTTTGAGACCCCTTTTTGTGGTTCATTTTGTGTAACTTACCCAAAATGGAACCACAAAAAAAGTTAATTCGCCGCCTGATTTTTTATTTAAAGAACATCTCAAACATATTACATAAGTAATAATTTTCTTGTTTTCAACATTCCCAAGCGCATTTTCTTGTTTCAATCATTTACAAGCGCAAATAAAAAATCTATCATTTTAATCTTGGATTTTATAAATATATTTCAATCTGTAATTGGGTATAATTGACTACTCGGACGTTTTCATTACAGACAAAGCTACATCTAGAGTAGAGTATACAGTTTGTGCATCAATTTGTGTCCCACCCCTGCTCAACTCAATCGAAAAGCAATGTACATTGTACAATCCACTCTGTGGTGCCTACCCTGTACCTCTCCCTGTAATGTGCATGAACTCAAGCATTTGCACATTTAAATGTGGTTTATCAGTATGCGCAACTCACTCAAAGTGCAGTGCAAATGCCCAACAAATACGTATTGATTGATAATGTGATAGTGATTCTAAGAGGCCTAAAAATACATATTTATTAAATTAAATTAAATTAAAAATAATAAAATGTTTAAAAATATATTTAATGTTAATTATAAAAATATAGATTAAATTAAACTAATTACATTAAAAATTATTAGATACATTCTTAGCCACTTGACAAAAGAAAGGAGACCAGAGTTGACTTTTTCACCGCAAAACTGAATCGCAAACACTTATTTCGTCCAATGCAAAAGCATGACTATTTCCACAAATATACTTCAGTTTGATTGAACAAATATTTGGCTTAACGACAATCGGGCGCTTGTCACCACTGTTCAAACTGTTAAACGTCTTGACTATACTAGAAGGCAATGCACTTTATCTACCTACCTTTTTGGTCATCCTAAAGTTAACTTGAGAATGCACTGCATTCCGATTCATTCACATTTATAATTGAAAAACAACAAATGAACTTGATTATGTTCTACTATTCGACAATTACTTTCTATTACATTAAAGAACTTATAATCCAGCCAAATTATCCTCTCACTGCGATGCTACACACAGTGATTGTTGAGAAGAATTGGGAAGAATTCTTTGTTGGTTCGAAATTTGAAAATCAAAATGTCTGTTTGAGTTTTGACTACGACGATTCATACCCGAAAAATAATGCGACTTTGGTCATTTCTTGTCCGGATAACTCCTCCGATACTACTACATGGATCGGTCTGAATCTTGTGTGTGTTTTTTACTGAGTTTTTATTAGAACGACTCTGTCAACAACAATTTTGCTGCCTTCCAGCAGTGGTGTGTTATAGTGCCCACAAAATTTCGCGACGATTTTGCGTTGCAGAGCCAACAGTAGCAAAAATAGCTAATACAGTGAAAGTTAAAACTGGGTGCTGTGCCCCTTAAAAAGCCCATCATGCTCTATTCACAAATACGTTACGTATTCTGAATACTTTGGTACAAAATCTCCGCTGTAAAGTGCAAAAGCGCCACTGCAACAATGAACTACTGCTGGTGATGCTGTTGTTGTCACTTTTGAGTCAATGTTTTGTGTTGATGTTTGCAAATGCGTACTGATTTGATCATTTATCGTCTGAAAATACCAGAACCCAAATTGGTTTTATTCGTGATCTTAACTTCCATCGCTACTATTGTGCTATGCGTGTGTGCTATTGTTGTGACAAAGTTGGTTCACATATCACGGTGCTGGGAGAAACGAGTTTGTTTTGGTGTCTTTGGTTTGTTAATTAGGTTTCGTATATCAACATATATACTACCAGAGGAGCTGCCCGGGCTTCGCTCCGGCATTACTAAATTCATTCTAGAACATTCCATTGATATATCCCTCCAAAGGAGGCAAATTCTAGAATCTTTCACAACATTCCATTATAATGTTATAACATATCCCTCAAAAATAGGTACATTCTAGAACATTCCATGGATATGTCTCTCATAGGAAGGTACATTCTAGAAGTTTCCAGAACATTCCATGGATATATCCCTCATAGGAAGGTACATTCTAGAAGTTTCCAGAACATTCCATGAATATATCCCTCATAGGAAGGTACATTCTAGAAGTTTCCAGAACATTCCATGGATATATCCCTCATAGGAAGGTACATTCTAGAAGTTTCCAGAACATTCCATGGATATATCCCTCATAGGAAGGTACATTCTAGAAGTTTCCAGAACATTCCCTGGATATATCCCTCACAGGAAGGTACATTCTAGAAGTTTCCAGAACATTCCATGAATATATCCCTCATAGGAAGGTACATTCTAGAAGTTTCCAGAACATTCTATGGATATATCCCTCACAGGAAGGTACATTCTAGAAGTTTCCAGAACATTCCATGGATATATCCCTCACAGGAAGGTACATTCTAGAAGTTTCTAGAACATTCCATGAATATATCCCTCATAGGAAGGTACATTCTAGAAGTTTCCAGAACATTCCATGGATATATCCCTCATAGGAAGGTACATTCTAGAAGTTTCCAGAACATTCCATGGATATATCCCTCATAGGAAGGTACATTCTAGAAGTTTCCAGAACATTCCATGGATATATCCCTCATAGGAAGGTACATTCTAGAAGTTTCCAGAACATTCCATGGATATATCCCTCACAGGAAGGTACATTCTAGAAGTTTCCAGAACATTCCATGAATATATCCCTCATAGGAAGGTACATTCTAGAAGTTTCCAGAACATTCTATGGATATATCCCTCACAGGAAGGTACATTCTAGAAGTTTCCAGAACATTCCATGGATATATCCCTCACAGGAAGGTACATTCTAGAAGTTTCCAGAACATTCCATGAATATATCCCTCATAGGAAGGTACATTCTAGAAGTTTCCAGAACATTCTATGGATATATCTCTCATAGGAAGGTACATTCTAGAAGTTTCCAGAACATTCCATGGATATATCCCTCATAGGAAGGTACATTCTAGAAGTTTCCAGAACATTCCATGGATATATCCCTCATAGGAAGGTACATTCGAGAAGTTTCCAGAACATTCCCTGGATATATCCCTCATAGGAAGGTACATTCTAGAAGTTTCCAGAACATTCCATGGATATATCCCTCATAGGAAGGTACATTCTAGAAGTTTCCAGAACATTCCCTGGATATTCACTTTCAAAAGATTATTCTCGAATGTTCATGTATAACCTTATATTTCTACAACCTCTGTGATGTTTGCGAAATGCGCATGCGTCATTACAATAGCAGCAATACATTAGAATCCTAAGAATCCTTATATCTCCAGTTCCACATAATATTTTGACTTGGGACCAAGACTAATACCTTTCCTGACCCAAGTAGAGAATCCATGCCAAGTTTCATCAAAATTGATCCAGTAGTTTCCGAATGCATAGCGGTCGTACAGACACACTTTCAATTTTATGTATATAGATTGTGAATTAGTATCATCAACAGGAGTGATAAAGATCACTTGAGTGGTTTTTACGAATTATTATTCTCAGCTAATCCTAAATGTTTCTTGATGTTTGCAAACGTGCCAATTTGTCCTCTGAAACCACTGAAATTGGACCCTGGATGGCTTCTTTCGTGAGCTGAATTTCCTTCTCTTCTGTGGGTATTTGTTGTTACAAAGTTGGCTCACAGAAGATAGTGCTGGTTGAAACGGGTTCGTTTTGGTGTCCTTTATTTAGCTTGTTATTTGGTTTTCGTTTATCAATGTGAGTATTGTCAATTATCACCATCAAATTAGCACCACAATGAACTACTGCTGGTGATTCTGTTGTTGTCGCTTTTAAGTCAATGTTTTGTGTTGATGTTTGCCAATGTGTACTGATTTGCTCATTTGTCCTCAAAAAACACCAGAACCTGGCCAAAATTGGTTTCATTCGTGATCTTAACTTCCATCGCTACTATTGTGCTATGCGTGTGTGCTATTGTTGTGATAAAGTTGGTTCACATATCACGGTTCTGGGAGAAACGAGTTTGTTTTGGTGTCTTCTTTGGTTTGTTAATTAGGTTTCGTATATCTTAAACATATATATTGTGAATTAGTATCATCAACAGGAGTGATAAAGATCACTTGAGTGGTTTTTACGAATTATTATCCTCAACTAACCCTAAATATTTCTTGATGTATGTAAACGTGGCCATTGTGTCATTTAAACCACACTGAAATTGGATTGCTTCGTGAGCTGAATTTCCTTCTCCACTTCTTCTTTTCTGTGAGTTTTTGTTGTGACAAAGTTTGCTCACAGATCACAGTGCTGGTAAAAATGAGTTATTTTGGTGTCTTTTATTTATTTTGTTATTTGGTTTTCGTTGATCAATTCGAGCATTGTGAATTAGCAGCATCAACCAGAGTGAAAATGATCATCTAACAAAAATCTTTTAAAGATTTTTTCTTTATTCTTTACTAAACCAAACACGTCATCTGTGAACAGGCTACAAAACATGCTCAAGTTTGAAAACAAAACATTGAGCTGGCAGAGGCACTGCTGTGATTTAGTTTTGAAGTTTTTGTCTGGTATCGACAAAAAGCTCATTGTTATAAGTAAGGCGAGTCTCAAGAAGTACTTAACAATACAAGTATAAATCGTGATGCGACTGTTGTTTGTAGATTATATTCCTCTATTCGATACTCAATTTATTTTCTTAGAATAGATATTTGTCAATGTATTCCTTTGGACACTAAATTGTCATTGTCTAGCAGATTACAATTCTGTGAGTGTTCTAAATTGGTATTGTACCTGCAACTAGAACAAAAAATGGTTGTGTTGAAATATGATTGATTGTAAACAAAGTAAGTATCTCCATTATATTAAAGTAAAGATGAAAAAAGTGGTCGTCGTCGTCGTCGTCGTTGGTGATGGTATTCGAGTGATCTGATTGGTTGATGAGCAGCGCCACATTGACAGTGCTTTGATTGGTTATACAGTTTTGAGTATATCTAGGGCCATGACTTATGACCCTTGACCCTTGGGCTAGGGAAAGTTTCCGGAAATATTTGTCAAAACTTACGGGAACTTTCCCAAATACGTTCGGAAAAATCACAATTTTCGGGAAGTTTCTCAACTTTTCCGGAAACTTTTCCCATTCAAATTAATTTTAAGTGATGATGCATAGATTGAGATATGAATAACAACATGCAAAATAGATAAATAAACCATAAAATGTAACATATATCAATGTAATGATATCTAATCAACATCGTCAATTCTATTTGATAACAAACTATAATATAAACCGCGAACTACTTGCAATTTTACACTTGCAATTTCGACATTACATCGACAAGTAAATGTGATGTTAATGTTTGTTTCGAAACAACTCTGTCCACTCAAATCTCAAAACAAACAAAAACTTATATTTCAGTATTTTTCGCCAATTTTGTATTTTGTTTCTCTGAGAATCAAACGAGAACCCAGTCGAGTTTCTGCGCCAAATCTCTCTTTTTGATCGCCATTACCACATCGTCTATATATAACTTATCGCAAGCAAACTTTTCTTCTGATTTTATGTTATCTTTTTTTGAATTGGTTTTTTACACTAAGCAATACATAAATCCACTGTGCCGGCAGCATCAGTTCAAATGTGTTTAAGAAAAGAAAAGTTCAGTTGGAGGATCCGATTACGGAATAGTATTTCGTCACCACGCAGGTCAGTAGTTTGGTCAACCTGCTGAAATCGCTTTACTCTACAGAGATAACGACACTGACCACACTGAACGTGGTATCATTTGCTATGTCAAAGCTTCATCAGTCCAACCAACGTTGACCACAATCATTTTTCCATCATCAGAACAAAGTATACTTTAGTCAAATTCACTCGCAGACAGATAATTTGAATCAAGGCACAACAAGGTTCCACTGTAAACCTTTTTTACCCATCTACATCACGTAACGATCAATCTATCTCAGTCTCAAATGCTTAAACACAACCACCAATACTTCACACATTCCACTTAATTCCAATGCAATGACAATCAGCTAAAGTTTAGCTCTAAACCGATGTTCAAGGTAATTCCATGTTTCAAACCAAATACTTTGAAGGTGACCATGCTCTATGCGACCACCTGTCTTATCTGTTACTGCGTATTACGGGGATGCCGGTTCGTGCATTTATCACACCAATTGAGCCTAATTCATTTGCCCATATAACCACTCTGTGCTTGAGCATAGAGAGGGAGAGTGTGTTCAATACCCTGCACTTTGCTGGAAAGCTTACCTTCCAATGGATAGTTGATTGTTGGGCTAATTCTGAAACAAAGAAACTCAAGTTTATGCTATACAATCAGTCTTCATTGCGTGTTTCACGATGGAGTACATCAACAGACTAACACCAAATGTATATCTTCGCAACATTTTTCGATTCGAAAAAATCCATAGTGATTCTTCTGTGCAATTTAGTTACCTTTATATCATCCTTCCAATTCTAATATTTTACCAATAAGCAAGACGTTTGCTTAACTTTTTGTGACATTTTTTTTGCCGAGAGAGATGGAGTGGTGGAGGAGGCGGGTGTGGGGCGGGGGTGAGGGTAAACCCGCCAAGGGCGGGTTTTTTAACAAGTCAACGGCAAACCCGGAGCAGTGAGCGGAGTGCAACGAAGCGAGCGCGGAGGGTTTGGGTTGACTTGTTAATTAGTATTTATTTTGAATGCATAATTGGTGTTTTTTATGTGAAAGTGAATTGAGAAGGATTATTGAGGCATTAGGAATTAAATCAAATTTGATTGTTTGGATTAGTGAGTTTTTACAATTGAGTTTATGATTAAATGCTCAATGTAGTTAATACAATCATTATAGCAAAAATGGTGAAAACTTGTAGACTAAAATCATAGATTTTACTATTACTGAGTTTTTAATTAGCGCTTTAAAATGATAAAAACTTGAATGCGCTCTGAAAGGAATAAAACTTGAATTAAACCTTTGTTTGGTTTATCTTTGATTAAAAACTCAGAGAGCCAGCAATTTGAGTCAGTAAGTAGGACTTTATGAACGCAGTTTTGATTTAATCATCTGAAGTAACAAAAAAAACATTTACACCGGAAATATATTAAATATTTGCAAATATTAAAGTTTTCCGCCCTGACAAATAAACAGAATTATCTCATGGAAAAGTTAATTTATCAGTGCTCAGATGGCTTGCTACAGTTTGATAATTTGCTTTGAATCTGAATGAAACAAAAGATTTATTGGTAGTGATACAAAAGCAATAGATGTGTTGATTTGACTAATTTCCTTTTTTAACTTTTAATCCAAACTTCATTTTCAATTAGGACAAAGAACCAAATGAATCGCATGAACTTAAAAGCAAAAAAGTTTTTATTGACCCAAGAACGTCATCACCAAGAACAATATCTCCATGAAATTGAATATCGTCCATACAAAAGAAAACAAACAAACCGTTGTGGTCGAATTGCTGGCTCTCTCAGTTTTTAATCAAAGATAAACCAAACAAAGGTTTAATTCAAGTTTTATTCCTTTCAGAGCGCATTCAAGTTTTTATCATTTTAAAGCGCTAATTAAAAACTCAGTAATAGTAAAATCTATGATTTTAGTCTACAAGTTAATCTTTGTAAATAATTATAAAAACACAAAATTAATCCAAAGCAAAAGCATCTTTCGAATACAATCTCAATTGCATGTATCCTCTGTTCTTATTACATTTGCCAGTCCATTAAATATATTAAATAAATATATCAACTTCATCATGCTTGCCTGATGATTATCAGTCATAATTTTTGGCAGTATCCTTATGTTGAATTCAATTACATCTGTACTGGAGAACATGCGCCCAAGATTTGGTATCCATAACACAAGTTGATACTAAGATTCGGTCACAATCGTTACCAATATGCGAAAAGTTCTAAAAATTAGAAATTATTAATGAAATTATCAGCAAAAGGTGTCATGAGCATACTGATTGTGGGTCTATTTTCATAGATACAAAGGATCTATGGAAGGATATATAAAGAGGACATTTTTATTTGACATTTACAATTAGAAATTATTGACCATTTAGAAAAATTTCAAATCTTTCAGCAAAAAAATGAATAATTGGATTTATGTGCTTTCGATCATTTTTTCAATTGGAGTTTGGGTCTATTTGTGAGTTTTTTATTCTTGTATAATTTTAAATTTTTAAATTTGTTGATTATCACCTAGTTATTTCCAACGTAAATTTTCGTACTGGTCATCCCGTGGAGTCAAAGGACCAAAACCATCCATTTCGTTGGGTAACATCTGGGACTTTCTTCGAATCGGTCAAGTGAAACTCGAAACTGAATGGTTGAACAAATATGGCAAAGTCTACGGAATCTATCAAGGCACAACCCCGATCCTCACAATTGCCGACGTCGAACTGATCAAACAGGTGATGGTTAAGGATTTCCACATTTTTGTGAATCGTGATGTACAAAAGTTTGATCACGAAATGTGGTCGACAAATTTGTTCAACTCGGAAGATGAACAGTGGAGACGAATTCGGGCAATTACCAGTCCGTCCTTTACCACTGGAAAGTTGAAAGGGATGCACAAAATGATGAATCGATGTGTGGACAAGTTGGCTGACTACTTCGATCAAGCAATCCTGTCAAAGGGCGGCAAAATGAATGCTAAAGAAGTTGTTACTGGCTTTACTGTCGATGTGATTGCGTCCACTTCGTTTGCAACCGAAACGAATGCAAACGATTTCGTCAAAAGCAAAAATGACCCATTCCTCAAAAGTGCCATCTCATTAGTCACGTTTAATCCGCTCTATTTTACTTTGTTTTTTGTCATGCCCAAATGGTTCAACAAGTTGCTTGATAATGAAACTGGTGTAGATCCTAAGGCTTTAAATTTCTTAATGAATCTATCAAAGGAGATTGTGAGACAAAGGAAGAGTGGCAAGGGAAGTGGAAAACGAAACGATTTGGTACAGTTGATGATGGATGCTTTCGTGTATGAGGATGATGAGCAAAAGGTTGATTACGACAAATTGACTGCTACGGAAGGTAAGTTATTTTATTTTTGTATTCTAGATCTAAACTTAAAACTAAATTTAAACCTAGATGAAACCCATGACTCTGTCCAACATCAGCAAACTGTAACCAAAAGTTCAGTCAAAAAGACCTTGAGCGAAAACGAAATCATTGCTCAGTGTATTTTGTTTTTCCTGGCTGGTTTCGAGACAACCGCAACCACAATTTCCAACTGTTTCTATTATTTGGCGTTGAATCCAGATGTGGCTGACCAATTGCACCTGGAAATTATTCAACATTTGGATGGTCTGGACGTGAACTCGAATGAATATCTCGAGAAGGTCAACACTCAAATGCCGTACCTCGAGGCAACAGTCAAAGAAACTTTGCGAATGTGTCCACCGGTTACCCGACTTCGACGACGTGTTGGTGTCGATGGATTCAAACTTGCCGGAATTTCTCTAGACAAAGACATTGAGGTGAACATTGCCACCTACGGAGTTCACCACTCCCCGGAATACTACCCCGAACCGGAGAAATTCAAACCCGAACGTTTCCTACCCGAGAACAAGCATCTCCTTGTGCCCTACACGTACCTTCCATTTGGTGTTGGTCCACGAAACTGCATTGGAATGCGATTCGCTTACCAGGAAATCAAACTTTGTCTGGCCAGAATTGTGCGTGACTTTAATTTTTCCACTACACCTGAGACTAAGATCCCGTTGGATTTCATCAAATTTGGAGGACTTGTCGTGAAAGATATTCCACTCAAAGTTAGTAGACGTTGAAAACATTGTTACTTTAGTTGAATTTGTCTTATTATTTTAATCTTTTAAACTTTTAACCTATCCTAAATTTCTTTATTGTTCAAAAAATAAAATCTTTGTAAATGATTAAGAAAATTACAAAATTATCCCAAATTAAAAGCTTAGAAAGATGTACCTTAAGTAATCAAGTTGTGCAATGCAATACCATGCTTTCCTGATTGCAATGAGCATACAACATAAAGCGATAAACCACATTTAAATGTGCAAATGCTTGAGTTCATGCCACATTACAGGGGAGAGGTACAGGGTAGGCACCACAGATTCGGATTGTACATTGCTTTTCGAATTGAGTTGAGCAGGGGTGGGACACAAATGATGCACAAACTGAATACTCTACTCTCGAGTAGATGTATACCCTTGTCTGTAATGAAAACGTCCGAGTAGTCAATTATAGCCAATTACAGATAAAAAGTCATTACCTTGTAATAATTGCAACGCCACGTTAAACGTTAAGCGTTAATTCTTAACGTAATTTTGACGTTAGCGTTATTTTTTACGTATTCCGCTATTTCTAACGTATTTGTGATATTGTCCCAATTTTTATATTAAAATAATTGATTTAATCAGAATAAATGTGTATTTGTGCGCTAATTTTTGTCATAAACACTTGCAAAATAAAGGAATTAACTTTTGTTAAAAAAATATCGTAATGTGCGCATGTGTAACCACTTGGTTACTATCATGCATGCGCGCGCATTTTCATTAACGTTTAATGCAAATTTACGTAAAAATCACATTAAACGTTAAGTGTTTTTAACGTATTAAAACCAAACGGTAAACGTTAATTAACGCTTAACGTTTGACGTTAATTTTTACGTAAATTTCGTTTAACGCGATTAACGTTGCAATCATTATTACCTTGTGATGGGCTTGAACGACTGCATTTACACTTTTAATCGTTTGCATAGGTAACACAATTGAATTGGAAAGCATTCAGCATTCATAAGTTGAATTCAATTACATCTGTACTGGAGAACATGCGCCCAAGATTTGGTATCCATAACACAAGTTGATACTAAGATTTGGTCACAATCGTTACCAATATGCGAAAAGTTCTAAAAATTAGAAATTATCAATGAAATTATCAGCAAAAGGTGTCATGAGGTGTCAAGGATCTATCGAAAGATATATAAGGAGGACATTTTTATTTGACATTTACAATTAGAAATTATTGGCCATTAAGAAGAATTTCAAATCTTTCAGCAAAAAATGGATAATTGGATTTATGTGCTTTCGATAATTTTTTCAATTGGAGTTTGGGTCTATTTGTGAGTTTTTTATTTTTGTTTAAATTTAATTTTTTTTAATTCTTTGAATATCCCCTAGTTATTTCCAACGTAAATTTTCGTACTGGTCATCCCGTGGTGTCAAAGGACCGAAACCATCCATCCCGCTTGGTAACATTTGGGACTTTCTTCGAATCGGTCAATTGAAACTCGAAACTGAATGGTTGAACAAATATGGCAAAGTCTATGGTAACTACCAAGGCGTCACTCCGATCCTCACAATTGCCGACGTCGAACTGATCAAACAGGTGATGGTTAAGGACTTCCACATTTTTGTGAATCGTGATGTACAAAAGATTGATCACGAAATCTGGTCCACAAACTTGTTCAATGCTGACGATGAACAGTGGAGACGTATTCGGGCAATCACCAGTCCGTCCTTTACAACCGGAAAGTTGAAGGGCATGCACAAAATAATGAATCGTTGTGCGGACAAGTTGGCTGTCTACTTCGATCAGGTGATCGTGTCAAAGGAGGGCAAAATGAATGCTAAAGAAGTTGTCACTGGTTTTACTGTCGATGTGATTGCGTCCACTTCGTTTGCCACCGAAACAAACTCGAATGACTTCATCAAAAGCAAAAATGACCCATTTCTCAAAAATGCAACCTCACTGGTCTCGCTTAATCCGCTCTATTTAGTATCCTTCTTGGCGATGCCCAAATGGTTCAACAAGTTGATTGATAATCAAACTGGTGCTAATCCTAAGGCTTTCAATTTTTTCATCAATTTATCGAAGGAGATTGTGAGGCAACGGAAGATTGGCAATAGAAGTGGAAAACGAAACGATTTGGTACAGTTGATGATGGATGCGTTTGTGTATGAGGATGATGAGCAAAAGGTTGATTACGACAAATTTACTGCTACGGAAGGTAAGTTATTCTACTTTTGTATTTTAGATCTAAACTTAAACCTAAATTTTTAACATAGATGGGACCCAGGACTTTGTCCAACAGCAATCAAATGTCACCAAAAGTTCAGTCAAAAAGACCTTGAGCGAAAACGAAATCATTGCTCAGTGTATTTTGTTTTTTCTCGCTGGTTTCGAGACAACCGCGACCACAATCGCCAACTGTCTCTATCATTTGGCATTGAATCCTGATGTGACTGAGCAATTACATCAAGAGATAACTCATCATTTGGATGGTCTAGACGTGGACTCGAATGAATATCTCGAAAAGGTCAACAATCAAATGCCGTATCTCGAAGCAACAGTCAAAGAAACTCTACGAATGTGTCCACCGGTTACTCGTCTTCAACGAAGAGTTGGTGTCGATGGATTCAAACTTGCCGGTATTCCACTAGACAAAGACATTGAGTTGAATATCACCACCTACGGAGTTCACCACTCCCCGGAATACTATCCCGAACCGGAGAGTTTCAAGCCCGAACGTTTCCTACCCGAGAACAAGCATCTCATCGTGCCCTACACGTACCTTCCATTTGGTGTCGGACCACGAAACTGTATTGGAATGCGATTCGCTTACCAGGAAATCAAACTTTGTCTGGCCAGAATTGTGCGTGACTTTAAATTTTCCACTACACCAGAGACCAAGATTCCGTTAGATTTTAGTAAATTTGGCGGTCTTATTGTCAAGGATATTCCACTTAAAGTTAGTAGACGTTGAAAACATTGTTATTTTAGTTCTTTATTTGTCTTATTACTTCGTTATTTGAACAATAAAAATTTTAAAATATCTAAATATGACTTTTAACTTAGCCTAAAGCGTTTTTTTTTTGGTGCAAAAAAAATATAATCTTTGTGAATTATTAGAAAAAACGACAAAATTATCTCAAAGTTAAAACATCTCTTCGAATACAATTATAAGTTGTTCAAGTTATAAAGATGACATTTTTATTTAGCATTTACAATTAAAAATAATTGACCATTTAGAAAAATTTCATATCTTTCAGCAAAAAATGGATAATTGGATTTATGTGTTTTCGATAATTTTTTCAATTGAAGTTTGGGTCTATTTGTGAGTTTTTTATTCTTGTTTAAATTTAATTTTTTAAATTTTTTGAATAACCCCTAAATATTTCCAACGTAAATTTTCGTACTGGTCATCCCGTGGTGTCAAAGGACCTAATCTATCCACTCCTCTTGGTAGCATTTTGGATTTTCTTTGATTTGGTCAAGTGAAACTCGAGACTGAATGGTTGACCAAATATGGTAAAGTCTTTGGAAACTTCCAGCATGTGACTCCTATCCTCACAATTGCTGACGTCGAACTAAACAAACAGGTGAAGGTTAAAGATTTCCATATTTTTGTCAATCGTGATTTGCAAAAGTTTGATCATGAAATGTGGTCGACAAACTTGTTTATCACTCTTTGGAACATTTTATTTATAATTGAGTTCACAAATAACAATATAATGTATTACATCAAGGTTCATATCAAATTGCATCAATCAATCAAACACAATCAACGTCTTGACACTTTGTCCACTGGTGACACTTTCGACAGCCTACATGTATGGGAACTCAATAATATTTGGAAACAACAGAAATAGGAATAAGAGTTGCATGCATTGACAATATTTAATTCAGCCAGTGACTACGATCAACTGATTGCAATGATCTGCATCACACAGAAAATTGTTTGAATGTGAATAATAAAATGAACAAATTAGAATGATACTAAAACTTTTAACTGTAAATCCAAAGTTAAAGTGTCTCACTTTAGGATAGGTACAGGGTAGGCACCACAGATTCGGGATTGTACATTGAGTGAGTTTCGACTTTTCGATTGAGTTGAGCAGGGGTGGGACACAAATTGATGCACAAACTGTATGTACTCTACTCTCGAGTAGATGTATACCCTTGTCTGTAATGAAAACGTCCGAGTAGTCAATTACAGATAAAAAGTCATTACCTTGTGATGGGCTTGAACGACTGCATTGACACTTTCAATCGTCTGCATAGGTAACAGAATTGAATTGCAAAGCACACAAGTAGCAACATTGTGGAGGCTTATATTCAATTTTGTCCCTACATTCGTACAAAATCATTACAAATATGCAAAATGTCCTTAAAATACAAAATTATCAATGCAATTATCAGCATAGGCACAGCATAAGCTCCATTGGTGCTGACGATCATATATATATAAACATGACACTAAATTGTGACAAACAATTATTATTACAAATATAATTTAACTTGAGAATTTGAAAAAAAACTCAAATATTCAAAAAAATGAATCATTGGATTTATGCTTTTTCGCTAATTGTTGCAATTGGAGTTTGGGTTTATTTGTGAGTTGATTAACTTTTTTTTGTTTGTTTTATATAATTTCAATATATATTTTCTAGTTATTTCCAACGTAAATTTTCGTACTGGTCATCCCGTGGTGTCAAAGGACCAAAGCCATCCATTCCGCTAGGTAACATCTGGGACTTTCTTCGATTCGGTCAAGTGAAACTCGAAACAGAATGGTTGGCCAAATATGGCAAAATCTACGGAAGCTATCAAGGCGTGGCCCCCATTCTCACAATCGCCGATGTTGAACTGATCAAACAGGTTACGGTGAAAGATTTTCATATTTTTTGTGAATCGTGATGTACAAAAGTTTGATCACGAAATGTGGTCTACCAATATTTTCAACTCGGAAGATGAACAGTGGAGACGAATTCGTGCGATCACCAGTCCGTCCTTTACCACTGGAAAGTTGAAGGGCATGCACAAAATGATGAATCGATGTGTGGACAAGTTGGCTGACTACTTCGATCAGGTGATCGTGTCAAAGGGCGGCAAAATGAATGCTAAAGAAGTTGTCACTGGTTTTACTGTTGATTTGATTGCCACAACATCGTTTGCCACCGAAACGAATTCAAACGATTTCGTCAAAGCCAAAAATGACCCATTCCTCAAGAGTGCCACCACACTGGTATCGTTCAATCCATTTTATATTGTATCTTTCTTGGTCATGCCCAAATGGTTCAACAAGTTGATTGATAATCAAACTGGTGCAAATCCTAAGGCTTTCAACTTTTTGGTCAATCTATCCAAAGAGATTGTGAAGCAAAGAAAGAGTGGAAAGGGTGGTAAACGAAATGATTTGGTTCAGTTGTTGATGGATGCGTACGTGTATGAGGATGATCAACAGAAGGTGGATTACGGCAAGTTGACTGCTACGGAAGGTAGGATTTTTAGTTTTGTAAAACTTAATCTAATAACTCAACTTCAATCTAGACGAAACTTCCGAGGCTGTTCAACAAAGTGCCACTAAAAGTTCAATCAAAAAGACTTTGACCGAAAATGAAATCATTGCTCAGTGTATTTTGTTCTTTCTTGCGGGTTATGAGACCACCGCGACCACAATCTCCTACTGTCTATATTATTTGGCACTGAATTGCGATGTTGATGAGCGACTGTACACCGAGATAACTCAACTTTTGGATGGTCTGGACGTGGACTCGAGCGAATATCTCGACAAGGTCAACACTCAAATGCCGTACCTCGAAGCAGTCGCAAAGGAAACTCTGCGAATGTGTCCACCTGTGATACGACTTCAACGACGAGTTGGTGTTGATGGATTCAAGCTTGCTGGTATCCCACTGGACAAAGACACAGAAGTGAACATTTCAACATACGCAGTGCACCATTCCCCGGAATACTACCCAGATCCTGAGAGTTTCAAGCCCGAACGTTTCCTACCCGAGAACAAGCATCTACTCGTGCCCAACACGTATCTTCCATTTGGTGTCGGTCCACGAAACTGCATTGGAATGCGATTAGCTTATCAGGAAATTAAACTTTGCCTGGCTAAAATTGTACGCAACTTTAAATTCTCCACTACGCCTGAGACAAAGATCCCGATGGACTATCACAAATTATTTGGTGTTATTGTTCATAATATTCCACTAAGAGTTAGTAGACGTTGAAAAAAATTGTTATTTTGTTTAATTATCACTGCTAATTTTGATGTTCGTTTGTTTGCTCCCCTCAATATTGTACTCAGATTTCAATATTAACAATAGGTAGACTATTACAAAAAAATATTTATCTTACTATAAAATGAGTAAATAGATCCCAAATTGAACGACAAACTCCCAAATCCAATTTTCGAATATCAAATCACCAACTTAAAGATTACTTACATTATTTGAGTGATCAAGTTCATTTCCCTTACATCTGTTACTATATGAGTTCACATTTTCATTAAGAGGTTCTCTCTTGTGTTAAGTAAATTAAACATCAAGGCTACTAACAAAAAAGTCTCTTTATAAGTTGCACAAGTCTCATATGCAGCGTATCCTTAAGTTACATTCAATTACATCTGTTATGTGTGAGAACATGCGCATGTCCTTTCATTTTATCACAAATTTTGTAAACATTCGGTCAAAATTGTTACAAATGTGATTGAGTTAGAGAATTTATCATTAAAAGGTGTCAAAACATGGATGTTAATGACGTTTTCCTGTCTATGGAGAAGGATATATTAAGATCGATTCAATTGTAACTAAGCCCATAACTTTATTTTGCAAAAAAAACTCTAATTTATAAATTCAAACATGAATTTTTGGATTTTGGTACTTTCGTTATTTATTTCAATTTTTGGTTTGATTTATTTGTAAGTCTATTTATATATTTATTTTATTTCATTTTTATATTTTTAAAAATTTTCTAGTTATTTCCAACGTAAATTTTCGTACTGGTCATCCCGTGGAGTCAAAGGACCGAAGCCATCGATCCCCCTCGGTAATGTCTGGAATTTCATCCGAATCGGTCAAGTGAAACTCGAAACTGAATGGTTGACTAAATATGGTAAAGTCTACGGAAACTATCTGGGACCAGCTCCCATTCTCACAATCGCCGATGTCGAACTGATCAAACAGGTGATGGTTAAGGATTTTCATGTTTTTGTGAACCGTGATGTGGCGAATTTTGATCACGAAATATGGTCTACTAATTTGTTCAACTCGGAAGATGAACAGTGGAGACGTATTCGGGCAATCACCAGTCCGTCCTTTACCACTGGAAAGTTGAAGGGCATGCACAAAATGATGAATCGATGTGTGGACAATTTGGCGAATCACTTTGATCAGATCATCAAGTCAAATGAAGGCAAAATGAATGCTAAAGAAGTCGTCACAGGTTTCACTCTTGATGTTATTGCTTCCACTTCGTTTGCCACCGAAACGAATGCAAACGATGCCACAGGAAGTAAAGAAAACGTATTCCTCAAGTATGCAACAACTCTTTTTTCGGGAAATCCATTTTACGCTGCATCCTTCTTCATAATGCCCAAATGGTTCAACAAGTTGATTGGAAACGAAATTGGTGTCAATCCTAGGTCTTTTAATTTTTTCGTTAGTCTATCGAAGGAAATTGTGAGACAAAGGAAAAGTGATGTTGGTGGTGGAAAGCGAAATGATTTGGTTCAGTTGTTGTTGGATGCGTTTGTGTATGAGGACGAATCACAGAAGGTTGATTACAACAAATTGACTGCTACGGAAGGTAAATCTCGTAAAACTTTTTACAACCTAACCTAATTACTCAACTCTAATTTAGATGAAACTCCTGAAACTGGTCCGAAAACTGTAACCAAAAGTTCAGTCAAAAAGTCCTTGACCGAAAACGAAATCATTGCTCAGTGTATTTTGTTTTTCGGCGCCGGTTTCGAAACCACCGCGTCCACAATCACAAACTGTCTCTATCATTTGGCACTGAATCCAGATGTTGATGAACGATTAAACATTGAGATAACTCAACATTTGGATGGTCTAGACGTGGACTCGAATGAATATCTCGAGAAGGTCAACACTCAGATGTCGTACCTTGAAGCTGTAATCAAGGAAACTCTGCGAATTTGTCCACCGGTTCCACGTCTTCAACGACGTGTTGGGGTCCATGGATTCAAACTTGCCGGAATTCCGTTAGACAAAGACACGGAGGTGAATGTTACCACTTATGGCGTGCATCATATGGCGGAATACTACCCAGAACCGGAGCGATTCAAGCCCGAACGTTTCCTACCCGAGAACAAGCATCTCTTGGTGCCCTACACGTACCTTCCATTCGGTGTTGGTCCACGAAACTGCATTGGAATGCGATTCGCTTACCAAGAAATCAAACTTTGTTTGGCTAAAATTATTCGAGATTTTAAATTCTCCACAACACCAGAAACTAAGATACCGTTGGATTACTCCAAATTCGGTGGTCTTTTCATCAAAGACGTACCACTAAGAGTTAGTAGACGTTGAAAACTTTTGATTTGTTTGCAACTCCATCAATTGTACAATAAAAATTTTTAACTTTTAAATCCAAAATAAATTCGTCTTTATGTGCAATATCATTATAAATTAGGTTATAACCAGAATTTTTACAGAATTTTTAAGGCAGATTTTGGAGATAAATTGATCTGATTTAAATAAAAAATGGTTTATTGGTTGAAATTAACTTTATTTACAACAAATTCAAAATCCATATTACTTTTTTCTTCTAATCAGACAAAAAACTCTAAGAATGTAATAATTGGATGGTCAAATATCTTGAAGTGTATATGGCGATTTGAAACCATTTTCACCGAACTATAAATTGTGTTGTAAAAATTGTAAAAATATGAGAAACTCTTGAAACGATCTGAAACAAATGAGAATTACGCAGTAATCATCACATGATTACTTGTGCAAATCAGGCCATGTTTTGTACATTTCAGTAGTTTCTGGTGGACCATACAACAGCATTGTGTTCGGCAATAAAGTTTCATTTACCAAATAGAACAAAAGTCATCTTGGAGTTTTCAGTTGGCTTGATCAATCAAGTAATCGGGACTCCATATTGGATTAAATTGTAAATTGCTGGTTAATTTCTAAAACTAAAAAGCTTGCAAGATTTCATTGCCTTTTATATATTTTTAAAAATTGTTGACCCAATTTTAAAGGCTAATTGGTACATGAAACGAAATTAACCAGAATTTTTATAATCGAATAGAAAAGTTAAACGAACCGATTTCAATTTCAAGTATAGACCTTTAATAAGCATAAAATGGCTCAATGACAAAAGTACTTTATAATTTCGGTTGATAAATTGATTGATTTTGAGTTAACATTGCAAATGTTGCGTGATTGACGAAATGATTTCCTGGTAACGAAATGCAGTTTCGTGGACCAGCACCAAATGGAAGGTACGTGTAGGGCACAAGGAGATGCTTGTTCTCGGGTAGGAAACGTTCGTTCTTGAATTTAGAAGGTTAGGGATAGAATTCTGGAGATTGGTGCACTCCGTGGAGGTGGGAATATTCACTTCAATATCTTTGACACTTTCTGACTTTACTTTAATATTATAAAAATAGAGCACATATGCATTCCTATCCATCCTACTTATCTTAAAATTGTGGTGTTGGTTCGTTTGTCAACAATGCAAAGTCAAAGATACAGAAAGTGATTGTTGAAATTACAAGAATAGAAATAAGTTTGATTGTTGAAATAAATTTTCTTTTCTGATTTTGTTTATGTTTAGCTATTATATTAGGTGGGCTTTGGCGCCGTTTAGGCTTAGGTTAGGTATTAGGTGCAGTGTTGGATTAGGTTTTGGGTTAGGTTAGGTGCCGTGTTAAGATGGGTTTTGGGTTAGGTGGTTAGGTGGGTGTGGGCGTCGGTTAGGATAGGGTTAGGTTAGGTTAGGTTTAGGTGGTTAGATGGGAGTGGCCGTCGGTTAGGATAGGATTAGGTTAGGTTTAGATGGTTGGGCGGGTGTGGGCGTCGTTAGGTGTAGGTTTAGGTTTGGTTAGGTGGTTAGGTGGGTGTTGGCGTCGGTTAGGTTTGGGTTAGGTGGTTAGGTTTGTGTGGGCGTCGGTTAGGATAGGGTTAGGTTAGGTTTGGGTTAGGTGGTTAGGTTTGGGTTAGGTGGTTAGGTTTGTGTGGGCGTCGGTTAGGATAGGGTTAGGTTAGGTTTGGGTTAGGTGGTTAGGTGGGTGTGGGCGTCGGTTAGGATAGGGTTAGGTTAGGTTTGGGTTAGGTGGTTAGGTGGGTGTGGGCGTCGGTTAGGATAGGATTAGGTTAGGTTTAGGTGGTTAGGCGGGTGTGGGCGTCGGTTAGGATAGGGTTAGGTTAGGTTTAGGTGGTTAGGTGGGAGTGGCCGTCGGTTAGGATAGGATTAGGTTAGGTTTAGATGGTTGGGCGGGTGTGGGCGTCGTTAGGTGTAGGTTTAGGTTTGGTTAGGTGGTTAGGTGGGTGTTGGCGTCGGTTAGGTTTGGGTTAGGTGGTTAGGTGGGTGTGGGCGTCGGTTAGGTTTGGGTTAGGTGGTTAGGTTTGGGTTAGGTGGTTAGGTGGGTGTGGGCGTCGGTTAGGATAGGGTTAGGTTAGGTTTGGGTTAGGTGGTTAGGTGGGTGTTGGCGTCGGTTAGGATAGGTTAGGTTAGGTTTAGGTGGTTAGGTGGGAGTGGCCGTCGGTTAGGATAGGATTAGGTTAGGTTTAGATGGTTGGGCGGGTGTGGGCGTCGTTAGGTGTAGGTTTAGGTTTGGTTAGCTGGTTAGGTGGGTGTTGGGCGTCGTTAGGTGTAGGTTTAGGTTAGGTTAGGTTGAAAATGTTTTATTGCGTTTTAAAAATCAAGTTTACAAATGAGACTTATAAATGTGTTGCAGTTTGTTAGTGCAAGCACTGAGAAGCATGTGTCTTGTGTACACAGCTGAGTTGATGTTGTATAAATGAGGTTGTGAATGAGTTTTAAACAGAAAGTGAGTGTCAAGTTCGTGATACAGAGTGTTTTACAAAGTTGGTTTACTAAGGGAGTGTGATTGAAATCAATAATTCAAAAGAAATATATACAAGCGAAGAGGGAAGTGGGCATTAATTAATTCTGACAAGGAACGGTAATTTACAAATGAGGAATACATTACGGAGAATAATACTTTGTGCATTATGTACATGAGGTTAGGTTAGGTGGTTAGTGGGGGGTTTGGGCGTTTTTAGGTTTAGGTTAGATTAGGTGGCTCGGTGGGTGGTTGGTGTCTTTAAGAGTAGGTTTAGGTTAGGTTAGGTGGATTGGTGGTTGTTTGTCGTTGTTCCTAAAGTGATGAGATGGTGAGTTGAGTGAGGTGAGGTGGTGGGGGTGCCGTTGGCAGCTTGCTGCCAACGGTTTCGTACAAGTCCCAGAAGCAAAACGTTAGTTTTGCGGGACTCGTTTTATTTATTTCAAAACAAATGAACAAAGTTTTATTTTATGTTTGTCCAATAACTGTTGACAGGATTAATCTGCCATTTAGCATTTCAATTGCATCTGTCTCAAACATTTGTCAAATGTCATGACATATTAAAATGCTAATTAAAGTGTATATCGACAAATGCGCATTTATACTTTACCCAATGTCAAATGTTCAATAAAATCATCGTTGTTTGGTCATTTACTTTCAACAGCATAAATTTAGTCAACTTTTCCCAAAGACTTGTGTTTTTTTTTCTCTTCAATTCTTCACAAAATGAAGTACAAATTTCTTTTGTTTTTTGTGACGATCCAGATGATAGGGATCCAGAATTGTTCATCAGAAAATAATTCAATTGACTATAAATGCCTGGATGATTCATTTCAAATTGTTGGCCGCATGCAACATGCGGTTGATATCACAAAATTTAACATACGCGACGGACTATTCTACACAGGCCATATTGTGTCGATTTTTAGCTGCAACTTCAACAGGACTTGGTCAAATGACCAGGTTCTTCCCAATCAAAAATTCTCTTTGCCCGATCAAATTGCTCAAATCTCAGTCAACGTAAGCAATGGCCTGAACGTGCCAAAAGTCCAGTTTGCTCACAACATCCACGAGATGCGAGACATTCTGCTGTCGATGAGTACGCCGCCGGACAGTCCAACTGGAGCCTGTTCTCGAGAGCAAGGCTACAGCGACTTTGTTCGCGATAACTTTCAATCGAAAACTACCTTTGCCCTCTTGTCAGCCCAAATCGATGTCTACAGCGTTGAGCTTAAGCCTCCAAGTGAACTTTTGCTGAATCCTAGCTTTGTAAATCTAATGAAGCAGCTTCCAGCCAAGTATGAACAAAATGACCCACACAAGTATCAGCTATTTATTCTACAATATGGCACACACTACATTGAACGAGCCAAATTTGGTGGAATAATTTTTTGGAAATTTTCTATTCCAATAACATATTACAAAGATACAAGTGATGAAGAAATTGAGGACATTTTGAAAGCTTTATTTTTTACCTGGCTGGGACAGAATGTTACGAAGCCAAAGGGTCTTAAGAATTTCTGCAAAAATGTAAATAATTGTGATCTTTTATCGGTAACTGTTGACGGGGCCCTAGATGCTGAAGTTCACCATTTAAAGCCAGGCTCTATATACAAATATCCTAATATTATGGAATACACCTTGAGACCATTGGAAGATTTGATTGCATATGCGCCTATAGACGATAATTTGAAAGCTCAGATTAAGATTGCCCTTGAAGTGCACCAGATCAAAGCTTATTTGGATGAGTTGGAGGGCGTGTACAGTGCTGCTAAAGAGTATTATAATCCCTCAGAGCAGGATCAAGATTTATTTGGAAAAGTTAAACATTTTATACGCTCAAATATATCGTCGATGAAAGCCGAACAAGCAATAGAAATAATCGATAATTTGGTCAACAAAGTTGAAGCTTCTAGAAACCTAGGTTTGCAGTAACAGTATTAAAAGTAACTTGTATTTTAACATATTTTGAACCTTTTTTACATGCTAACCAAATCAGAAAATCAAAAAATTTATCAGAATATGGAACAGAATATGAATCAGAAAATCACCGATTACTATGTGACCGCAGCACTCAAGTTAGCATTATCACAGTCCATTTGTACACTTTTAGGTCAGTGTCCATCGAGGGCAATTATAGCCGAGAATGGCCAACTTGAGCAGCTCAATCGCGAGTACGAATCGAGTAAAGCAGGTGGAAAGCAATTTACCCGTGAAATGTATTTGCAATTTAAGAAGAGAACCCAAGAACTCAATGACAAATATCAGATTGAGGCTGAGATGCAGGAGGGACTTGCAGTTAGTTGCGATAAATGTTTATAAATGTAAAACTGTGATCAGTTTATCAACAAATAAAAAAATGCGTAACATGTACTTGTAGCACATTTTTATTGAAAGTAACGATATTGGCCGAATATTGACCTACAGCTACAAAATCTACAAAATCATGTGATCATGTAAACATAATATTAATAACATGCAATGAAAATTAACATAGCAAAAAAAATTGTATTAACAACTTAAATTAGCCAAATTTAGGATTTGCGCGTTGAGTAGCATAAAAAATCCAAGTCTCTTAACCGTTATTACGCCGAGACCTTAAAAAATGAGAAATTTGTACTTTTTTTGTTATCCACTTTGACTATGGGCTACAAAAATGATTTTTTGCTTAGGAAATTAATTTTGGTCCAGAACTGTTCCAGATACACTTGGTGCACTTAGGAGCACCAACGGCGATGACCATGATGTAGTTCATAGTGTATTACCAATAGATGGCGCCACTAAAAATTGACTTTTTATCAGTTTATTTCTATTTTAAATTGATTTCAACGTTAAAATCAGTAACTAAAATGTTGTAATAACCAACGTAGATAAGATTAAAACAGATCTATTATATGTTAAAGTATTTTATAATAAGAATCTATTGCATGAGTGACAAATTTATTGGACAAATTGAGATTCATACTAGACTAATAGATTACATCTTAAGACTACTCTATAACTTTGTGGATCTTGTCGAATGCATCTTTGCACATTCGTTTATTTAGACAACCAGGACATGTAGTCTTTATCCAGTGTTCCTTTTTTTGGGTGCTGGTTGTAGCACGGAATGCATCGACTTTTAGTTAGAACGGATTTCAAAGTGTGTCCCGTCACTACTGGGACCATCTTGTTCAAATCTTGCTTGACCTCGTCTTCGTACTTGGTGCCAAAGATGGCCAGTTCATCCACAACAGCAACACGAAAAGTCAAATGGTCCCAGTACTTAGGCTTGACCCATTCGATCTTCTTCCGAGTTGGTCGCAGTACTTTAGCTGAGCCAGTCCGCCTTCTCTTCGTTGCCCGTTGAGCTTCTTCTTCTTGCTGCTGTTGTCGTTCCAACTGCAATCTCTTCCTTTCTTCAACTGATACCTTCGGTTTTGGGTACAAAGCTTGATACAACTTGAAGGCAGCCACCATAGCAATGTTGTAGGCATTCATCTCCAAGTTGTAGTACCATTTTTTACCTTGGATCTTTGGCCTGTATGAGGAGAGCAGTTTGTCCATTACATCCACACCTCCCATATATTCGTTATATCTCTCAAATACATTTGGATACGCGACAGGTATTTGATAAGACTTTTTCACACCTTTTGTCACTTTCTTCGTCCACTTCAGGATAGAACCAAC
Organism: Rhizoglyphus robini; assembly: GCA_023373905.1. Taxonomy (NCBI): domain Eukaryota; kingdom Metazoa; phylum Arthropoda; class Arachnida; order Sarcoptiformes; family Acaridae; genus Rhizoglyphus; species Rhizoglyphus robini. Next base: position 522,882 of record JAKIJQ010000031.1, on the reverse strand, counting down.
AGGTTCGTGAGTGAACTTGTTTGAAACCACAGTAACCGGTTTCGAATCCATCCACCTAGTGACGTGCACTTTGTTGTTGTTCATGTAATCGAAAGTCCCTCTCGGCTGCTTCTTGATGATTGGAACAGTTGCCAAACCTGGCACTGGGAATCGATTTGGTTGAGCTGTTCCAGTAGCCCCAATTCCTAATTCAGTGCAATGCTTGAAAACAGCTGGGGACGAGTAAAAGCTGTCAAAGTATAGATCTACATCAATGCCAGGATCGATAGCAGCTAGCAACCTTTTGACAGCTTCCAAATGTTGCGGTTGCTTGGGGTCAAAGAATGGGTCAGGGTAAGGAATGACTTTGTAAGGGTAGCCATCACTAGAGCAAATTACAAATAATTTGTAACCGAATTTGATAGGTTTCATCTTGATATACACCTTGCAACTGCATCGACCACAATACGGACACATTGATTCGTCGATTGCCAGATTCTTATGGAAAGTGCCGAATTGAACAAGCTTTTGGTTCAGCAAGTCGTAAAGTGGTCGTACTTTGGCATATTTATCTTCTTCTTTTAGATTGTCATTATCGGCCATATGAAAGCATCTGAGAACAAATTAATAGTATTACAATAAATAAGACAAACACAAATATTACAACCTTTTTATCTGTCGGTATCGATTGCGGGGAAACAAAGAACGAACAAAGTCGTTTTTGTGTTGCACATTCTTTGACCAGTACAATTCTTCTCGCGGGGTTGGTTGATATCCAGAATATAACTGCAGTGCTATAAAGTTTCTCACTTCGTCTTCAGTAATTTCAGCAATCTCTTCAACCCAATTGTTTTGTCGTCGGTACAAATTGCACTGCTCAGTGACGTAGGTGAAGTGTTCGGGAGGAATAAACAAATTGAACAGCTCGAGTGGTGATTTCTCCTTGAGATCATCTCCGTATTCTTTAACGATGTCCACAGGCTGTTTTACATTGAAAACATTATTCAATGACAGGTTCTTCGTCCAACCGTTATCAGTCGTACTCGGCAGTACATAATCTTCCTCATCTTCTTCAAGTACCACTTCGACCGTACCAACTGTTTCAATCAGACCTTCACATTCTTCTCGGTCTTCATTCAAAAGTTCTTCTTCGTCGAGGTCTTCTTCTTCTGACTGATCGTCAACTATGCTTGGTGGTAAACAATAGATTCGAGCATTTAATTGTGGATTCCTTTCAATGTCTTCACCTAAAGAAATCAAAGCATCCCGACAATGCGTGAACTCTTCATGGCCATTTTGATGCCTTGCAGGTTCGGGTGGTGGTGGTGTCAGTGCCGGAGGATCCTTTCGAGCCCTTTTCCGAGAATTAGCCATTATCTTTTTTATCAGTCTTATCAATATGTAGATAAGCAATCAGTGTTTAGCTGATAACAAGCAGAACGACAGGCACGTGAAAAGTAAATCAACACGTGTACACCCATGTGGGAGGTAGTGAGTCGTGCTGTCACCTATTGCAGAAAAGTTTCACTTCATCAGGCCTTTCGCCGATGGTGCTCTTTGGTGCACCACTTTTTCGATTCGTTATCAAGATAACTTATCGGTGTAATTTTATGTCAAGTGATAGCTCATTTTGTTCGTTTTTGCAAGTAGAATTGATTTTTAAAGTAAAAAATATATGGTTTCTATATAAAATTTTGAGTTTTGCCCAATTGAAATTTTGAGCAAAAAACACCCCATCTTTGGTCAACTGCCACACCCCCATAGATAAGTTATCTTTCAAGTTTATTGATACGATCTGTTTAAGCATGGTCCAAAGTAAAATAATATGCCAAACTTTACCAATTTATCTTTTGAAATGACAGAGAAACACGCATTTGAAAATCGTGGTGCACCAAAGTGCACCAACGGCGTAAAAACGGTTAATGCCTTTATAGCATTCGAACTAATAGAGCTTTGTTGCCAACGAGTGGTTTAGGGGAGGGACTTTGGATTCCAGTAGGGGCCCCATTTTTTGGTCAAACAAGGACCCCCAAAACCATCCCGGGGACTATATCTGTTGGTTGCTAGACTGGATAGATACTTTCTTCTTAGTTGGGATTACAGGCAAAGTTGTAGTGTTCCATTGGTTCGAGTAAAAAGTTAGCCCATCACGGCCAATTTGAACCGCACAGCTAAATACTCCCTTCTGCGCATGTCCATATCTTTCCAAAAAAAGGACCATATACTCGGGATAGTTGAAAGCGCGTTCGTGAACTCGAATGTCTTTCACATCCATCGATCTCCAGATAAAGACTTCTCGATTGGCTAAATTAAAGATAATAAAATAAAAATAAAATAAATATATATTTATTATTTTATATTTTATATTTTAAAAATAAATAAATTATAAAATATCTTACAATCAATTGTATATTCGCCTTCCAACTCATTGTCCAAATAGAATTTCACTGAATAGTAATCCACGGCCTTTCGATTTGCAAATTCCCTGATAAAGCATTTTCCGAGAGTTCCGCGTCGGGCTGGGTCTTGATAAGCGGCAAAGCCGATCACAACTTGAGGATTTGGTGTCGGTCTGGGCAGACTTTTTCCTTCTGCATCTGGGAAATTGGTTAAAATTGAAATTAAAATAATGAGAAAAAGTTAGAGAACCGCTACGGAGAGCTTCATTTTCAAAAAACGATTAAAACAGAAAAAGTCGCGACATTCGTTAAAAATGAGAAATGCATAGTCAACTTATATGAAGCTTTCTACTTGCGGTAGCAATGTGCCAAAAATGAATGAGTTTGATTGTTATTGGAAAAATGATCATCATCAATTTAGGTTTTACATGCAAAATATTGTGTACAAGGAATATCATGTGGTTTCATAAAAAATGAAACATGGAAATCATGGAAACTTTCATCATAAAGTTTTTTCATTTAGTTTTATCACCAGATATTATCTTGATACTGTAGAGTGTGCGAGTATACCATACAACTAATGCATTGTCTTCCAAACTGGGACAGTGTTTGAACGAACGAGCTTTATTCGAATCATCAAGTGAGAATGATGCATCAAAGTCGAGGTGTTGTCCTCTCGACTGATCAAGACTGAATAGATTTGAATACGAAGTGCATCATCTGGTAATCTGCCCCAGTACAATGGTTTACACTGTTAAAGACAAGCTCATGTTCATCCGCCGTAATGTCACATTAGTTTATAACAACCCAAGAAATATTGCCTTACTGAATTTGGCTCTCTTGGAACGAGATTGGCAGTATGCGATGTTCCAAAGGTCAAGATTGAGTTGAGCCAGTTTGTTTCGAGAAAAGTTAAACTGATCAGTACAATTAGTGATACGAAACTACTGGCCACAAATGGAAGCATAGTGTCACTGGAGTTTATGCAAATGTACTATGGACCACAGCAGTATAGTGTGGTGCTCGAGAACGGAGGCCCGCTGTCCAAGTACAATACATCGTCGCTTATTATCGATCGGACAGTGTTTACCAACTACTCTGTGCTCGACTCCAAAGGAAATGAGTTCAAGCCCGAAATTCTAATTAAAAACTCGCAATCTCTTGCCAGTCAATTATTTTTCAATTGGCGGTTCAAAAGATTATATGGCCCACAATTCACCAAGGTGCAAAAATTTAATCCCAATTCGGAAATTTTCCAAGATAAACTTCTCTCCTGAATGATGTGGCTTTTATTACATAACGCGTAATTTGCGTAAAATAAATATTTCATAGCAAGTAGTTGGTAAAAGCAGATGTCCCAGATGATTCATTAATCTTGGTCATATTTACCAATAGACATTTGTAAATATTCCGGGTCAACCCGGTTTTTTAGACCAGGTCAACACGGCCGGGTCAAAATTCCAGGTCGGGTCACGAAAACTTTCAGATTCTAGTCTCTACCCCACATAAAACGATCAATCTCATGAAACCAATATTGATATTTTGTGACATTTTTACTTGGTAACATTGATCATGATACAAACATGATCCAAAAATGTTTATAGGCTGGAGATTATTATTGCACTAATTTTCTTTCAATGGTCATTGATTATTCCTCAAATGAATTATGTCAATATTACAATTGTGTACAGTGTATGTTTTGTCAATTCAGTAATATTTAGGTTTACAAAGTTTTTGTTTACACTGGGAATTTAATACACAAGAGATTCTAATTACTGTTTGCTGGTTAGACAAAATCAATCAAAATATAAATAAAAGATATCTATACGAATGTATTGTTTACATTTTGACGATCAAATCAACATTGTGATTTGTGATTTGTGATTGTGAGGACAACCTTACAAACCATTGGCGTATTGGGCCGACTTCAAGAAAGGGTGGTTTGGAGTTTTTTTTTGATTATATTGTATTCTTTAATGTTAAAGGTTAATAAAATATAATAAAAAAACCCTTACAAACCACCCTTTCTTGAAGTCGGTTCAATTCGTCATCTCAGCAGGCGTCTGAACATTACGAGTCTTGGGATAAACACTAGCAATCCAGTCTTCAAAACGCTCCACATTGGTGAAGTCACTCGGTTTACGCCCACAGTTTGGCGGTTCCGCCCCAAAGGAATCAATGCCCACCAGTGAGTACGTGTCTGGGTTCGCCTTTTGAGGGCACACAAGTGATCCGCCTGAATCGCCATAGCAGATGCCAGTTGGAAAAGTTGAGCCAAAATAGCCAGAACAGAGATGATGGTCCGCATCGAAATTGACACTTTTCTAGCTGCATATTTGATTGTTCAAAATTGGTAGAACCACTTCCATTAGATTTCTTGCTCTCTTAATTGTATTGTCTATACCCCCAGCCCATTGTGACACACTTCGAAGTGTCGAGATTGTCGAGTGGCTCAGGATCGTTTACACATTGGACCTAGTTAAGAGAAAGTGAAGAGAGTATGAAGAGAAAGTGAAGAAATTGTGAACGTAGAACGTACCTTTCTGTTGATCCCATTGAAATCGATGCTACGATCAAGAAAAATCAGCGCAATGTCATTTCCGGTATGAAAACTTTGATAGTCTGGATGACAAATTATCTATAAAAATGAATGCGGATTATTCATAAATATAGTTACGATAAAGAATATATTTACCTCTCTGACCTTGAACATGTATAGTATATCTCTTGGTTGGGTCCAGCTATTGTAGCCCATATAAACTGCCTATAATTCTGGATGATTGGGATTTTCCTTACTAATAAGACAATGAAACGAATGTAATGAATGGTTACGGATTAATGCGATTGGGAATATATGAATTATAGATACTTACACGCAGTGAGCCGCAGTGAGGAGTGTGTCCTTGTCCCAGACCACCGCTCCACAATCAGGAAGATGCGGTTCATCGGTTAGCTTGTAGAACAAGCCTGCGAAAAAGGGCCATCTGCATTGGTCACTTTCGGTGCCACCAACCATCTGGGCTTGAGCACTCGAGGCACCAGATCAAATAACGCCCACAAAGACTAGCAGACACAAAGGAGAGATTATGGAGCTCATGACAAGGCAAAATGTCAAAAACTAATGACAAATCATTTCTTCGTTCGAATGTTTAAATAGTAAAATGACAAATAAAAAGTACAATTCGAAAGCAGGTAATTTTGTCAGTTCGGTAAGTTGACACTGTGCAGTGAAAGTTGATGGACACACATTTAATGATCAAACCAACAACCAACTCAACTTTCATTTGCAATTTAAAGCTCGAGATCGAGGAATGAGTCTGCAAAACTTTATCACAATCGAGTATGCGTGCCAACACATCTCGTATTTCGATAGACCAATCAAATTTGACGAATGACTCACTCAATAATAAATCTGGAATAATTTATTCCGAATAAATGGAAAATTTATAAACAGATTTTGGAATATTTGGCAATGTAAGATTTGCTAAGCTGCAGTGAGGACTATGTCCTTGTCCCAGATGTCCACAGTAAAGAACATTAGGATTGTCAACTTTCATACTGGAGAGCAAACCCTCGAAAAAGGGCCATTTGTCTGGAAAACTTGCGGTGCCTCAAACGATACGAATATGGTTTTGGGCACTAGTCAGAGAGTGGGGGAGATCCTGACGAAGCAGGCAATGCCAAAAGTCACACAAATAGCGATTCGTTTCAAAAGTTTAAATGTAATAGTGCGACAAAACAGTTCCAAAATTGAGGATCGTTTCCTTGTTTTTTGTCAGGGCAATTGTTAATGTTATTTGATAAGTTTTACTGTTATTATGAATCATTTGTAATTTGAAGCTCTTGATTACTCATTCTGATATTAGTTAGTCAAACTTGATCACAATCTAGTAACTCCAATTTCAATTGGCCAATCTAACTTATTAATGACTCACTAGATCTCGAACATTAAACACTTTTCCGATTGGTGATGACATTACGGTTAAAGTAGTATTTCCGGACAACAATCTAGAATGGTTAGAAAATGAATTTCAACATGAATTTCATACACATTCGACCAAATAAAGATATGGGTATCCGAATTTTCTAAATAAAATTTAAAAATTGTAAATACATACAAAAACTCTACAAATAGATAATATCAAATTAATTCGGTGGGAAAAATGCATTTTATAATGGAAAATTGTAAAATAATACAAATAGATTAATTTTAAAGGACAATCTTCATGTGCAGAGGTGTCCCCAACTTTTGATTACTTGATCAAACCTTTGTGGGAAAACCACCTTCCAAACAATCCTTTCTTGAAGGGGATCCACCTAGACGAGGTTCGACCAAGCTTCGGAACTTTACGAGTCTTGGAAAGAACATTAGCAATCCAGTCTTGAAAAAGCTCAACCTTGGTGAAGTAAGTCGGCATACGCCCACAGTCTGGCTGTATTCCCACCAAAGGAAGCAATGCCCACCAGTGAGTACTTGTCTGGGTTTGCCTTTTGAGGGCACACTAGAGGTCCGCCTGAATCGCCTTCGCAGGAGCCAGTTGGCACGATTGGGTCAACATAGCCAGCACAGAGATGATGGCCCGCATCAAAATAGCCACTTTCCTCGTTGCATATTTTTTTGTCCAAAATTGGTAGAACCACTTCCATTAGATTGGCCGGTTTCTTGTCTTTATTGTCTCTACCCCAGCCCATTGTGACGCACTTCGAAGTATCAAGATGATCAAGTGGCTCGGGATGGTTTACACCTTGAACTTAGTTGGAGGAGCGACCGCAATCACTCACGCTGAGCGAGCGAAGCGAGCGAGGTGTGAGTGATTGCGGGAGCGACGATATATACCCGAGAAAAATGTAACTTCAGTCATTTCTTGTTAGCAGAAATCCTCCGAAACTACTGCATGGATCGGTCTGAAAATTTAACACAGTGTTCTGGTTGGGGTCTAGATGTGCTGTATAGTTTTGGGGCCATATAGGTCAAAGGTCAAAGGAGTAGCGATTTTGAGAAAAATCCGAAATTTTGTATTGAAATGTGAAGGAATCGAGATGTCAACACTGTGTGTGTGTGTCCCTCTGTGGCACACGCTTTCCTTGGCACGACCACTGTGCGCAATAGAGATGCGCAGTAGCAAGCACACTCAAAGGTGATTCCAGGAAATGGATGCGGACCATTTGACTTGAGTGTAGGTGTTGTTGGGTATTTGTTAACATTTTCCGATATATTTGAGAATTATCATTATCACATTTAATTAGTCCGAAATTTTAAACCTAACAACTTTATTTTAAATAATGCAGTGATACTCATCTAATCATTGACATATTTAGTATGTAGCAAAGAGGCATAAAATATCAATATTTCCTATAGTAAAAATTTAATTTTTGCAATATCGATTATTTGCTCACCAAAATGCCTTAACAGTAAAAGATTGCATTTACGAATTCGCAAAATTTGTATTATTTTACAATTACATGATTTAATATTTTACGAGTACGGAAATTTTCAAAACTTTACGTAGGACCTGCAGGGCAGGATTGTACCTATTGAATATATCCGAATTCGTGAATTTTAAATTCACATATACGTAGATTTTAACTAAGAATAATTTACGAGTTTGTAAAAATTAAAATTTTACGTATACGGAAACAGGTACTATTATTTTTACGAATTCGTAAATTTTTGAAAGCAAAATTTTTAACGGTGTTGCTGAACTACTCTGACAATCATTGACATTGTATTCGATCTATGGATAATGTCACATAATTAAAACCGCTGGACGTACCATTGCAACCTAACAATGATACAGAACATAAAGATAAACAAAGACAAGAACAATTGCACAAATGTGATTTCTAGATGGGAGAATCTATCCTGGATCTATCTTGAAAATAGTTGAATTTTTATTTGGATTTGTGAACCGAGTACCAATTTTCGATTTTTTGCTTTATTATTCTTTTTTGAAAAATGTTTTTTTGACTTTTGAAAATTATATGAATCTGTATATTTAGTATAAGCGACTGTTTCTGGGCATTAAAACATGGTGGTCCAAAGCATATGAAATGAGAAACAATAAAAATTGCAGGCTGTGACTATAAAAAGCGATGTTCATGATCTAAAGTCTATGACTTGTGATGTAACTCGAGAATTATTCTGTGATATGAATTGCTTTTAACTGAATGCGATTATCTGCGTATTTTGGTACATCGTTTGCATTTGTTTGATGAAGAGACAAATTAGATTGATACACTAAACTTTTAATTGTCCAACCAAATTTGCCGAAATTGAATTCTCAATTTTAATGTGACAGTGATTTTAGCGTTTCACACACTCTCGCTCCGACTTTCATGCCAATGGCATTATCTATTTGTATTGATGATAGCCATAATCTTTCAAAATGCCTGCTGCTGGTTCAAATACTAGTTAAGAGTTTGTGAAGGAAAAGTAAAGATAGCATGAACCAAGTATGAAGAATGTATAAAGAGATAGTAAAGATAGTGTGAAGAGAGGAAATTGAAGACTCTTCAATAAAGAGAGTATAAAGAGAAAGTGGAGAGAAAGTGAAGAGAGTGTGAAGAGATAGTAAAAAGATCATGAATAGAAGGTACCTTCCAATTGATTCCATTGAAATCGATTCTACCATCAAGAAAAATTAACGCAATATCGTAAATTCGCGATTCCTTATTGAAATTCGGATGAATGATTATCTAATCCAAAATGAGTTATTTATAAATATAGTTACGACAAAAAGTATGTTTACCTTTCTGACCTTGAACATGTAATCTACAACTCTTGGTCTAGTCCATCTATTGTTGCCCATATAAACATCAAATAATTCTGGATGATGGCGATTTTTCTTACTAATGAGACAATTAAGCGAATGCAATGAATGGCTACGGATTAATGCGATTGGAAATATATGAATTATAGATACTTACACACAGTGAGCCGCAGTGAGAAGTGTGTCCTCGGCCAAGACGACCGCCCCACAATTAGGTGAACCCGGAATCTGTGCGCGTTGGCGGAACCAAGGTTTGGGACTGAAGAATAAGCCAGCGAAAAAGGGCCATTTGTCTTTAGCACTTTCGGTGCCACCAACCATCTGGGCTTGAGCACTCGAGGCACCAGATAAAATAACGCCCACAAAGACTAGCAGACACAAAAGAGAGATTATGGAGCTCATGACAAGTTGTCAAAATGTCAAAAACTAATAACAAATCACGACGAATATGAATATGACAAATAAATCGTACAATTCGAAAATTGATGAACACACACATTCATTGATCAAACCAACAACCAACTCAACTTTCATTTGTAATTTAAAGCTCGAAATTCAGAAATGCGTCTGCAAAAATTTTCATCACAATCGAGTATGCGTACCAACACATCTCGTATTTCGATAGATCAACCTAAATTGGCGAATGACTCACTCAATAATAAATCTGGAATGAATGGAAAATTTAGAAACAGATTTTAGAAGATTTGGCAATGAAAGATTTGCTAATCATAGTCTTTTTAAATAGATTAGGATCCGAATTTGGCAAGGAAAAAATAAAAATAACAAACCTAAAATACTATTCGATTAAATCATTTCAAATTTGAAATGTTTAATAGAGCCACAAAACAGACGGAACGATTCAAATCTTGTCGATCGCTAAAGTGTCATCATGTTATTTGATAAATTTTTACTGTCATTATTCATTTGTAACAAACTTTGGAAATAGAGAAATTTAAAACAATTCGAGATTATTGTGACCAGAGCAACAACAGCTGACATTAGTAAACAAAGCATGCTTGTGGTACAGTGGCGGACTCAGAAGATTATCGAGTGCCTCTGCCTTTGACTGTAGATTGGTGCCCCTGCCTTAAATAAATAAATAAATAAATTATAAAATATCTTACGATCAATTGAATAATCGCCCATCAACTCATTGTCCAAGTAGAATTTCACTAAATAGTAATTCATGGTCTTCCGATTGGCAAATTCCCTGAAAAAGCACTCTCCGAGAGTTCCGCGTCGGGCTGGGTCTTGATAAGCGGCAAAACCGATCACAACTTGTGGATTTGGTAGTGCATTTGGTGGTCTGTGCAGAATGTTTCCTTCTGTTTCTGGGGAATTGGATAGAATAGTTAAAACCAAAATAAAAAGCTGGAGAACTGCTACAGAAAGCTTCATTTTGGGAAAATTTAAAGAGAAAGGTCGTGACTTTCGTCGAAGTTGTCAGCAAAGTAAGCTTCTGTTGGTTTCTAGAAGAAACTTTCTACTTGTGGTTGCAATTCCCATAATAAATGAGTTTAATTGTTAATGGAAAAAATCATCGACATCAATGAAGGTTACATACATACAAAAAAGGATTATATACAGTAGATATCATGGTTTTATCGTGTAGAAAGAAAGGCAAAGTCATTTGTTAAGTCAAAGTTACGTACTTTATGAGCAACTTCCAGCAAATATAAAACAATTACAATTTTAAATGTTTATTTCATTAATTTAATTAATAAAACACATATTTTAAAAATTCAAGAAAACAAACATTCTCCGAATTGATTTTATTTTTTACAATTTAGAATCCAACAACAACAACAAACTTTCCGTTTACTGTAATTGAATATATTTGTTTAATAAATTTAAGTTTAATCCTTGACAAGATATAAAAAGAATAAGAAAATATACGAAATAATCTGAATTATTAATAATTATATAAAATAAATTTTAATTAGAGGAATTTTTATTTAGCCAAATTATTTTGATATACATAAATCTTACCATGTAAAAGGACTTGTTGGTGATTCGATAGTTGCCAAAAAGACAAAATGCATAACAGTGCAGCAGTCGACTGTCCTGTAGACTTTCGGCCTATTTGAAAAGTCAATTTTACGAATATATCTCTAAATCTAATCTCATTTACCTTTACCAAATTGGGATACAAAACTTTATCCTTTTGACATTTGTAGCAGTAGTTATAGTATAGATAGAATTTTCGATTAAGCTTTGCGACACGCTTGAAATTGGTCACAACCACTGCACAGTATCGAATGAGCACAAGCTCCACAATTACCATTGCAAGCACAACCGACAATATCAACAGGCGCAACAGCAGCGGCAAGCGATCAAATAGAAATATGTGGAAAGCGTGACATTCAAAATAAATCAAATTCATAAACAGAATTGTGAGATAAGGTGACCAGAAACGAGAATATTCTCGGAGGTGGCCGCAAAGGGCACAAATTTGTGTGTGAACTTTTAAATATTCCAACCATAGACGATGATGCCGACGACGAGGACAGTAACGATGCTGTCGATTCGAAATTCTAAAATTTCGAAATTGAATTACCCGAAATTTTGCATCAATTTTCGCCAATCTGTGGATGAGACTGCTCTGTTGAATTGTCACATATTTGCTTGCCAGTATGACATAGAACGGTATCATGTACATTACTTGAATTAAATAGAAATCTAATTAACCAAAAAATTTTTGTTCAATTTACGAAACTTACAGTGAAGGTAATAGTAAAGCTGTAGAGGATTGAGCACTGTCCAAAAGACAAGTGATGTCCAGCTAACTTTATATACGAAATTCACAAACAACACTTGAATATAGACAAAAATATACGAAAGCAAGAGTACGGAAATTTGCATTGAAATTGCACACTTCAGGATTCGTTTTCTGGAGGCTTTCATTTGTTTAAGATCTGTTTTAGATATCATTACGCTTTTCTGATCATTTCCAGTCGAGTCGAGGCGAATCAAGAAACGCTTCTCAATTGGTGATATGAGATAGAAGCCAACAAAGTAGCAAACACAAAACCAAATTGCCGCCAAAGTCATCACGTCTACTTGAGGCCAAAAAGTAACTGGACTCATCTGATGGTACATGGTGAATGGACTCGATGCTAGTCCGGCCCAGTCAATATCACAAACTGGCCGTGACTCACATTCCAGACCGAAAAACCCGTAAAAATGAGCTAAAATGTATAGAGAAAGTGAGGTTAAGTAACATTTTCGGATCGAATCAATGTTGTAGGCGTTTGCTTGTTCAAGTCGAATCACATCGAACTGGGCGTAATGAGCAAACAAATTCAGTTTGATGAAAAACTCGAGATTTTCAAATAATTTTGAAATTTTTCTCAGACAAAATGTAAAAACAAACATTATTTTCGACATTTTTGGCTTTAAACGAGATATTCCACACACACACAAATTCGGAATAATGAAAATGAAGAATAAATTTAAAAACAGTTCCGCACTTAAAACCCAAGAGTCCAAATTCTTACATTAATCAAAAGTATAATTTAATTATTTAAATAATAATTTTTTAATTAATTATTGTTATTAATTGAAGAACTGCACTTAAAATGTTTTGTTTAATGTAAGCAAAATTTTTAATTTAAATTTAATTTAAATTTCACTTTGGAATTCAAAAGAAAATTCACAAATTCAAAATTTTAAAGTTAACCATTTTTTGACAGTTTAAATACTTGAAATATATTATAATATTAAATGATTTAGCATAGAAACACAAAAACCGAAAAATGCTAAAATATATCAAAAATTAGTAAATTAAAACTCATTAGCGTTAATTATCGTGTTGGCAATTTTTAATGTAATTTCGCAATTTACAGGAAATAATGATATTTAAAATATTTTTATTTTTTTATATTTTAAGATGGCCTTCAGGTTGAAGAGAAATGTCGACCAGAGAAAAAATTTAGTTGTCACTTTTGATTAATGGATATATAATGAAGGTAAGTAAATAAGTTTTGTAATGCGTCCCTGATTCCAGGAAAAATGTACCATTAATTTGAATTTCGAAATTGAGTTATTATATTGCAAGTCAAATAGATAATTAGCAATTTAATGAGTTTTTAATATTAATTTAATTTGTTATATTTAAAATCGTATGTTTTAAATTTTAAAAATTCCAGTGCTCATATACATCAGGATTCGCTTTCACAAGGCAAACATTAGTTTTAAATCTGATTTAGAAATTGATCTTTTTCTGCCAAGTTCGGACGAATTTATAAAGAATGCAAAGAAAAATTTTCGTAATAAAAAATTTATTTTACGACTTTAACCAAGTTGAACTTTGAATCTAGGTACTAAAACATAGGATCCTATATCCAAGTCATAGGATCCCCTGTTTTGGTAAAACGGATCTCCACGATACGCGGATTTGTTATCCTCAATTGGTCTGTAGCCCCAAAAGGTTGGTAGTTTTGAACTGCGTTGGTTACTCGACTTGGGTACTTCCTTCTTAGTTGGAATTACAGGTAAAGTTGTAGTGTTCCACTTGTTCGAGTAAAAAGTTTCTCCATCACATCCAATTTGAACCGCACAGCTAAACACCCCCTTCGCTGCATCTCCATATCTTTCTCGGTAAAGAGCAGAATATTCGGGATAGTTGCAAGCGCTTCGGTGGACTGCAACACGATTGTTGTGAACATCCAAAGTTCTCCAGGTGTAGTCGTCTCGATTAGCTAAATTTAATTTTGGAATAATTAAAAGATTAATTTTAAATTTTAATTAAATTTTAAAAAAAACTTACGATCAATCGTATATTCGCCCTTCAGTTCATTGTCCCAGTAAAATTTTACTAGATAATAATCCACGGCCTTTCGATTTGCAAATTCCTTAAAAAAGCACTTTCCGAGAGTTCCGCGTCGGGTTGGGTCTTGATAAGCGGCAAAACCGATTACAACTTGAGGATTTGGTCGTGCATTTGGTCTGTGAAGACTTTTTCCTTCTGTTGGAAAATTGGTTAAAATATTTAAAACCAAAAGAAAAAGTTGGAGAACCGCTACGGAAAGCTTCATTTTAGAAATTTTCTATTAGAAAACTAAATGAAGAAAGTCGTGACTTTCGTCGAAATTCGGAGCAAAGTTAGCTTATATTAAGCTTTCTATATGTGGTTGCAATGCCTAATAATCAATGAGTTTGATTGTTATTGGAAAAATCATCAACATCAATGTAGGTTACATACGCAAAAGATTATGTACAAGAGATACCAAGTATGGTTTTATCATATATAGAAAGTGAGTCATGATTTATGCAAAGTCATCAATTTAGACTGTTTGTTTGAAGGTTATTTATGATTTTTATGGTTCGAAAACTAACAAAATTTATGTTTTTATTTGGAAGTAAAAAATGGAATTTCTAAGAATGTAGTTTTAACTCTGCTTATTCTTAACATCACGATACACATTCAATGCTAAACGTGGACTGTAACGAGTAATCTTTTCGAAATCGTCCGAATCGACAATTGCTGGACAATTTCTTGCAATAAAATCGATTGCACCCTCCTTCAACCTTTCAGCTTGATTCTTATCAGTATAAAGCAACAAATCTATGATCGATTCATATGTTAGCTTTGGCAGAGCATTGGATACGAGATAATTTTCTGACTTTTCTTTAAGTTCTCTTAAATTAAACTAAAAATTCAAAAATTACTTATTTTAAAATTTTAAGATTAGTGTTACGTACTTTATGAGCAACTTCCAGCAGTTCCGTAGCATACAACGCCAAATGACCATCAAGTCGTCTCACATTGCCATCTTTCAGAAAATCCAACATGGCCTTGAAAGCATCCGGATTCATATTTTCAATTACGTATCGATTCGTTTGTTTCGCTTGGAATAGTGAACGAAAAACTGGAGATAGTTGAGAGAGAATCCATTTGTAAGCGGTAATTTCCTGTCCGTTGACCACAAATAGAAGGTCACCAGTGTTTCCGGGGGTCCATTGACTGGTGAGGTCCGCAAGGATTCCTATTTCCTGAAAACGGTCTGAGCGTTGGATTGTGGTTTGTATGGAAGGTTCGGCGATTTCCTGAATTTTTAGAAAATTTTATAGTTTTATAAGAATTTTTACAAATTTTTTAATATTCAGAAATAAAATTACCTTATCCACAGTTATTGGTATAATTCGAGCCGTTGATTCAGTTTGAGGAACATTTTCTTGAGTAGCTGGTGGAAAAACAGTTTTGATAGTAAAATTGCCCGTACTATTGTTTGAATCAAGATTCAAAACAGTTTGATTCATTTCTGTACTCTGAGAGTTTTCTGGAGGCGCCACTTGAGGCGCTGCTTGCTCAAAGTGGACATGACCCATCTTGTTGGTGGATCTTTGGTTGATAATTGAGCTGTTCAGTTTGGAGCCGTCGAGATTCAAATGTTCTTTAGGTTGTTGGTTCATTTTTAAGCTTGAAAATTAAATGAAATTTTATGTCAAAACAAAGGGGAAAACAACAATAAATGTCACGTATTATAATGTTCTGGTTAGCAGCCAACACCAAAACAAACTTCTCCCTTCTGAGAAGTCGTGCTCTGTCTTGCTCATGTTTGCTTATCTTCTTGATTAGTCATAAAAGAAGTCATGCCAAATGCAATATGTGACAAACGCGACGACGACGACGGCAACATGAAATATATACGCGATAAGAATAGAACGTAGTAGTAGAACAAGAAGGGCGAGAGAGTGATGATGGTTTGATGTCAATTTCACTTACTGCGCCCTCAATTAGATCGTGCACAATGTCAGGCAAACATCAAACATGTGCATGTCAATCATCATTTGTTTGTTTACTGTGGCATTTGGGTGTTTTTGGGGGCTATTTTGTACACACGCGTATTCTTAATCAATCATATTGTAGTCATATTACTATATGGGGAAAAATGGACAACTAATTCTAGTTTTGCGTGCCATAAATAAACCAGTAAATCCATTAAATAGGGTGAATTCGGAAGCCGAATATTATATGGAATGAATTCTAGATAGTAAATCTTTTTTGCTATGCAACGCTAAACTAATTCGTTGGACTAAGTAAACTGAAAACGTTCCATATAAGAAATGAAAAAATATTCAAGAAAAACATATTTTCCTTGAATAATTTAAATTTTGAAATTAGGTCATTATATCGTACTACTTAGGTTGTCAATAAGACAATTAAAGCTTTAATGGGTTATTTAAAAAATATATTATGCTTATAAATAATTATTAAATTGTATTTCTATTTTGTTACTTTATCGAATTTCACAAAAAAAAAAACTTTTGAGAACGTCAGAAACAGGTTTGAAAAATTAAGGCTAAAGCCATAAATCAGAAGATATTAATGAGATTACCAGGAAATTTGCCTGTCTTATGAATTTCAAAAGGAACGAAA
This sequence comes from Rhizoglyphus robini, assembly GCA_023373905.1. Lineage (NCBI taxonomy): Eukaryota > Metazoa > Arthropoda > Arachnida > Sarcoptiformes > Acaridae > Rhizoglyphus > Rhizoglyphus robini. Next base: position 506,353 of record JAKIJQ010000031.1, on the reverse strand, counting down.
TAAAATTGAGTCTAAAATTTTTTTTCCTTGCATTAAACATTTTAAGTGTAACACACGTTTTATTAATTAAAATAACTATTATTTAAATAATTAAATTTAAAGAATTATATTACACTTTTGATTAATGTAAAAAGCGAGGTACTCTCGGTTTTAAGTGCATTTGCGGAACTGTTTTTCAGTATTTCCATGCAAACCAAACTCATTATCATTATAAACCATTTTAATTTGGAAACATTAACATTTTAATGATTTTGAATTTTAAATTTGGTATATTATATTTTAAGTAATTTTGAATTTATTAAATATAATTTATTAAATTTAGGAAAATTTAATCTTCATTCTCTATTTGAATTTTATGTTAAGAATTTGGTTTGAAGTTTTAAAAATGTCGGAAATAATGTTTATCTTAAAATATTGTTGTAAAATTTGTGAAGCTTTATTTAAAAAGCTCGAGTTTTTCGTCAAATTTAATTTGTTCGCTCATTATGCTCAATTTGATGTGATTCGACTTGAAGACAAGTACAGCCATGAATCGATCCGAAAAATGCTATTTAACCTCACTTGCTCTCTACATTTTGGCTCATTTGTATGGCTTTCTCGGCTTGGAATGTGAGTTTAGGTCAGTGTGCCAAATTGAGTTTGAAAATCTATCGTCAAGTCCATTCACCATGTATCATCAGATGATTCCTGATGATTTTTTGGCATCAAGCAGACGTGATGGCTTTAATGGCGGTTTGCTTTTGTGTTTGTTACTTTGTTGGATTTTATCTTGTTTCCCCTATTGAGAAGCGTTTCTTGATTCATTTGGACTTTTCTGGAAAAGGTCAAAAAGGCATAAAATCTAAAGCCGATTTGAAGCAAATGAAAGCCTCCAGAAAACGAATCCTGAAGTATGCAATTCGAATGCAAATTGCCGTAATATTGTTTTCGTATATTTTTGTCTATGCGAACGTACTGTTTGTGAATTCCGTCTACAATGTTAACTTGACATCGTTTGTCTTTTGACAGTACTCAATCCGTTACAGCTTTATTATTATGTTCACTGTAAGTCGGAAATTGAAACTGAACTTTTGGGTTAATTAAAAAATTTTTTTATATATGATAACAGTAATGTACATGATACCGATCTATGTCATATTGGCAAGCAAGTACATCACAATTCAACAGAATAGTTTGATTTGCAAATTAATGGAAATTAATGGATAATTTTGGATAATTCAGCGACGTCCTAATTTGAAATCGAATCATCAGCATTACCGCCGTCTCTGGTTAAAGTTCATGTCTGTTCAAAGTCAAATTTGCTTCCTGTGCAAACACCTCCGAGAATATTCTCGTTTCTGGTCACCTTATCTTACAATCCTTTTCATGAATTTAATCTCCTTTCAGTGTCACACTTTTCACATATTCATATTCGATCAGTTGCCTTTAGTTTTACGCCTGTTGCTATTGCTAATTGTGCTTGCAATGGTGATTGTTCAGTTTGTTCTCATTCGATACTGTGCAGCAGTGGTGACCAATTTTAAACGAATTACCAAGCTTAATCGAACTTTCTATCTGTATTACTACAAAAACAAATGTCAAGTTAAAGATGGTAAAATTTATTTGTCTCAAAATTTGATAAAGGTAAGTGAATTTTGTGGAAATGAATTTCATATTTTTTCTATTTTCAATTTTTTTTAGGCTGAAAGTCTGCAAGATAGGCGACTGTTGTACAGTTATGCATTTGGCCTATTTGGCAACTATCGAATCACAAACAAGTCGTTCTACATGGTATACATTTTTAATAATTTTCAGATGTTTTGAAAATTAAAATTGATTTTATATATATTTTCAGATCATTTCGTACATTTTCTTATTCTTTTTGTATCTTATCAAGAAGTAAAATTGACGAGAAAACCCACATTTTTTTTAATTAACAAAACACCCGACATTTTAAAAAGTTTATTTTTAGTACATGCAAAGTTTTTCTCAATTAATTAATTTTTTAAATCTATTTATATAATCTAGACTTCATTAAAAGTTTCAACAACAATTTTCAGGTTACTGACCCTGAACATTGATTATAGCTACGAATTTGAAATGAATTGAAGCAAATCTTAATCCAATTCTTTCTGAACGCGCTTCCAAATTTGAATATCCTCAGTTGTGGATTGTGACTGAATGATGACCATTGAGTTCTCGAAATGTGAGTTAATAATTAGCACTGGAGTTTGTTGCTGTTGAATTTTGTTTTCTGTTTGAAATTTTAATGTGTTCGGAATTTCTTCCTTAGAAACTACTAAAGATATTTGATTGATTTCCGATTCAGAATAGTTTTTGGTGATAATTTCTCCCTGTTTATGAATTTTAAAATCAATTTTTATAATTCAAAATTGTCACATACCTCTACCAAAAAAGTCAGTTTCCCGTTCACCAGTAATCGATTGTTGAAAATTGTTTCCCTTCGAATATACTCTTGAAATCCTTTGCCGTTGTTCTCTTTAAATGTATCCTTATTCTCTATTTGATAATACTTATATTTTTAAATTCTAAAAATTCAAGACCACTTACGTTTGGTGTTGAATTTGTTTCCTTCCGAATCAATGATTGATAGTTTGTATTGTACTTCAATTGGATCATTTGACCTTGATTTAGCCAATTGAAGATGTAATGAAATATAATCTTTAGTTGCACTGTCATATCCCTTTGGATATAATCGAAGATTGAATTTGTATTCTGTTGAGTTTGGTGGTGAAAAGATAGATGATTCGTTGAAAGGATATTCAGAATTTGGATTGTTACACAATTCGTGAATATTGTCGAGAGTCCATTTGTACACAAATTGGTTCATTTTTTAAATGCTAAATGAGAAAAAATAAACCAAATCTTTGTGTACCAATATATTTCCCTCACAATTGAATCCGTCAAATCAAACAACGTCAATATCAACTCAATGGTGATTGATTTGTGAAGTTAAGATTAGATAAAAGAGGATCTGTAAGACTTTAATAATGTCTTGCAGTATCACATGATACATTGATTAAGCTTTCAAGTGGTCTCTGCATACCTTTACGTTATTGAGAACGAATATCACGTGATTAAGGATATCGAGGTCATTAATCGATCAAAGTTCAAGTGTCTTCCTCTGTACTCAGGTAAACATATTTGTAGACACTTATACCTCAATTTTATATTTTACTCAAATCTATTTTTGATTCAAAATTAACAAATATTAATTAATTAATAAAATAAAATAACAAATTTTTTGGTTAAAAAGGAAAATTGCTATGATAAACAAAACCAAATTGTGCACATACACTTTCCCTCAATTGAAACGGTCAAATGCGCCAATATCAAATAAATGGTCATTGTATTGATACAAGGTTAAATCTTAAAGAGGAGCTTTAATGCTAAAAATAACTATTTAGTAACTAGCCTGTTAAATTTTGTTTTTAAGTGTCCTGTACATTGAGAGTAAAGATAAAGTCACGGACTAAATGATTGCGAGGTCATTAATCGATCAAAGTTCAAGTACTTACAGGTATATCCAATTGCAAACACTTGTATTGTATTTTTGTTCTAATCTCTTAAATATATTATCTTAATTGTTTGCCAATTAAGTATCATCTTGTTGGTTTACACTGTTGAGTTGGGGGTACAATCTTACTCTGTTTCAAAATAGAGTAACAAACAAGTCTTATATTGTGAGTTTATTTCAGCTACTATTTTGTCAAAATAAAAATGATTCAATTTCGTCACAAATGGGATATTGAGAACATAGAAAGTCTGTTTTCGAATGAAAATCTAACCGGACATCCGCGTATCATTTCATCGATATTCTCTCCAATCAATCAAGCACAACATCAATTCAGCATTGCTCTGTATCCAAAAGGAAGGGATTCGGGGTGTCATGAATTTATTTCTCTATTTCTTGTGACGCATTCAGGCAAAATCGAAACTGCCGAAAAACATGTTCAATTCAAATTCTCAATACTCGATTGTAGAGGAGTAAAATCAAATACAAAAGCAACTTTATACGCATTTACTAATGAGAATACTATTTGGGGATTTCCGGAATTTATTTTACGCAAATTAATTTTCGATTCAAAATTAGTGAGCTATAACAAGTTGACTTTGCTGTGTGAAGGGGAAATCATCCAAAATGGATCAAAATTATCAGACAGAGAACTCATGCGTCATTTCTCTATATTTGGAGACAAACTTTTAATGAACGTTCCACAATCCCAAAGTTACTTCAACACTCAAATCAGCAAAATTCCATTTGCTCATCAATGGACAATTGATAATTTCACCAGTTTTTTCACTGATAAAATAACTGGACATCTATATTTGAAATCTAATCAATTTTCACCAACTGATCTAAATCAATACCAATTTGCCCTAAAACTGTACCCTAAGGGTCACAATGAACAATCACAACATTATTTATCACTATATTTGGAATCCTATTTTGAAAATCAGGATACTTGCAGAGTTCACTACAAATTGTCTATAATCGATTCAAAAGGAAGGAAATATAACACTAAAGGTTTGTGAAATTCTAAAATTAAATTCAAAATTAACTAACTTTTATTTATTCAGTCAGCAAACAAACATTTCTCGATAGAGATAGTTCCGGATTCCATGAATTTGTTCAAAGTAAATCAATTTTAAATCTTCAGAACGGAAATAAACTAATTCTGTTGTGTGAAGGTGATATAATTGTGGACTACGATAAAATGACAACACGCAATTCTACAAATCATTATCAACTTTTCAAATCAAGCAAACATTCGTGCTCTTATCTGTCGAAAAGTAATTTCAACACCAATTTACGGACAATTCCTTTTGTTCACCAATGGCCAATTTCTGTGCAAAATTTTATTCAGAATACCCAGGAGAATCAAAACTTCATTGAATCGTTCAAATTTGGACCAAATCCAAACAATCAATTCAGTCTTCGTTTATATAATTCTAAAGGAAATAAAAAAGCTGAAGATTACATTTCAATACATTTACTGTATTTGAGTTCAAGTTCAATTACAATTCAAAGCCGAATTACCATTCTCGATCCTGAAGGAAAACAATTTAGCAAAGTAAAAGGAAACATTTTAACTTTTACCAAAGAAGAAAATTCAAATGAATATTCAAAATTTTTGTCAAGCAATTTAATTTTGATGTCAGGAATTTTGTCCAACAAAAAATTTACATTACTATTTGAAGCAGAAGTTGTCCTGGATGCAGAAAAGCTGAACGAACGAGAACTCAAAAATTATTATCACATTTTTCGACACAAACAATTGGACAATCAAGAAATCGAAAAACAAACCGAAATGCACAATTTGACCAAACAATTGGAGGATCTAAAAATTGAAAGCATAACCGAACAAGCAGCTCAAAGATCAAACAGTACTAATATTGTTCATTCAAATTTTAATAACACTTTGATCATTATCAATTCAAAGTCGGATATGAACGATTTTGAGGTCGGAAAATTTACATAAAAATAAATTTAATCTTTTAAAACTAAATTATTCTTGTTCTAAATTTGTATTGCACTGAAATCGATTATTATTTAATTTGTTAGGTTCATGACATTCATTACAGTCTATGACAAATTTGACATTCCAAATATGTCAACACGTGTTATCGATTCAATGACATCTTGACATTTAGGTGATCCGCTTGATTTAATTTAACAAAATAAAATCATTCTGCGTGAAACGCAAATGAATGTATTACATTTTCACTATTAAACGATATATCGTATAAGATAAATTCTATGAAATGAATATTATCTTCATTAGTTTGTTTGTTTTGGCTGTTTTTGTAGATCAAAATGCTCAAGGCGATACATCGCTTGAGTGCATCGACGATGAGGGCAAGAGTGCAGACTGGTACATCGTGTACAAATTTCCGACTGATCAAGAAAATAAAGAACTGTTCAGTGGAGATCGATATGCCACAATCAGTTCAAATTTACCAACTGATTGGACACTTTCCCCCGAAAAGTATCTTTGACGATCAATCGATATTTGGAAAAAACTTCAGCTCCACTTTATGATGAAGCAAAACAGAATCAAATATCCAAACTGTTCTACAATGACGACCCACCGGGAATGTTTCTACAAGTTCCAGCTATGCACATGCAAAGGGTGTGGTGGCTACTGACAGGAAGAAGGGCTTTTGGTTGATTCATTCGGTGCCAAATTTTGCATCGCCTGATAAGGTAAGTAGAAAAATGGGATTAACACGTTAAAAATCTAATCAATTTCTTAAATAGTATGAATACCCACCAACAAGTCAAAAGTACGGGCAAGTGGCACTTTGCATCTCACTAAAGATCAAACACATAGAACTTTTGTTTAAAAACATAGTCGTTTCTAGACCGTACATCTATCACATGCACAATCCTTGGACAACAACAAATTCCAACAATAAATGGATCAACAATTTAGAAGACAAAAGTTGGATTGAAACTAATTTGACCAGCCTGAAAGGAGTCACCTTCCGTTCGTTCTACAAGAGCCGTAAAGATGAACTGGACTTGTATGCAGGAATTGTTGCACCCACCGTTAAGACATCCCTTATCGTGGAGACCTGGAGACCAAATCTTTCACTCGATTCAGAGTGTACAGATCCAAAGTTGGAAGTGGAGAATGTGAAGCAAGTGAACGTGTTCTTTGGAAACTCGCAACTGACAGGTCAATTTAGCTATCTAAATGATCACTCCAAGTGGGCCATCTCGAAAAAAGGTGAGGATGATGGTACCAATGTTGTGTGCATTGGAGACATCAATCGGATGAGTTCACAATTTAGACGAGGTGGTGGTACTACCTGTATGAACATTCCATCCGTGTGGAAAGCATTTTACAAGTTTGTTGGTGAGACTGAGAAATGTAATAAGTGATAAATACAAAAAATATTTCTAATGGATCACTTCAAAATGAATTCAACATTTCAATAAATCTGAGACAATTGAATATAATTGTTTTATTTGATTATATTTTTTTTAGATACAAGAAATTTATCGCAATTTAGCCTACTTTAATAATGTTTTCAAAGACTCGATCATTTCAAGAATTTTTTGATTATGTTCCTTCTTTGATTGGTCGTCAGTTTCTGTTGGTAAGTGAGTAATTAGAAAGATTTTGACAGCTTCCAATTTGTAAATGTGACTTTCTTTAGTTTCATTGCTAATCAAAACAGAAGTTGGAACACTTTGCAAGTATTTTATCAATGGATCTGTGTACAACATTATGTGGTTGGATAGGGAATTTGTTTTTTCCGAAGTTGCTTCTGACGATTTTGATTGTGCCATTGATTTTTGAAATTGTGTGGCAGTTGAACTAATGCATGCAAAAACTTTGTTTAATTCGTACTTGATTCTGTTGAGAATGAAAGTTACTCTGTCGACAATTTGTTTTATTATGGGCCCTCTAATATTTTTGGTTTGTTTCATTTTGTTTAGCACGCTCTGTAATGTTTTCATTTCCTGTTTGTTTTTCTAGAATTAATTTCTGACTTTTTAAATTCAAATCAATCAGCTTGGCATCATTCGATTGTAATGATTTTATTTCATTGTACATTTGTTCATTTTTATCTAAAATAGGTTTAATTTCATTGCTCACGATTTCCTGCAACTTCTTAATCAGTTTGGTACTGTCACGTTGTTCCGTTTTGATGTTAATGTCGCCAAAGTTTGATTGTGATTTATTGTTCACTACACTATCCTTAAAATTTGCATTTTCAAAGTAATGCTCGTGGTAAACATTGTTCACATTGATTATTGTCTGATCTATGGTTAATTTCTGTTCATTGATTCGGCTTTTGAATGTTTCAATTTTTTGCTGATTTTGATTGAGATTTTCAAAATTTGTTTCATGAACTTCTTCAACTAAATCAAGTTGTTTACACAGAAAAATTCGCCATAAATTATTTAGATCTGTTTGTGATAAATTGTTTTCCTCGACAATTATTTCTCCCTGTTCGAATAACAAATTAAAATTAAATTATTTATTAATTACACATATTAATACACACATACCTCACACAGTAGTGTCAGTTTGTCGTTTGTCAATAATTGTTTATCACGATTTAAAAGTGTTTCATGTGAAATGTATTTTTTGAATCCCCAATTTTCCGATCCATTTTTAATAAATATAATACGAGCGCCTGAAAACTTTGATTAAAAATCGGCTAACTTTCAATTTTATACCTTTTGTTTCACATTTATGTTGGTCGCAATCAATTATTGAAAACTTGAATTGAACAGCAACATTATCTTGGAAACTCGATACTTTCACAAGAAATAATGAAATGTCATGTTTACTTTCTTCATCTTCTCCCAATGGATGCATTAGAAGATTGAATTGATATTTTGGGTTATTAAGTGTCGAAAATTTTGTTGATTCAATTGAAGGAAGTTCAGTTATTGGATCACTGATTAGATTACTGAACTTGTCAATAGTCCATCGATTAGTGAAGGAAATTGTTTGTGGGTGGGCGTTGAAATAACTTGTTGACGATGGAACATTAGGGAATTGTTTTGCCATGAACATGTTATAATGGTTATCTATATTTGTTTGTGATAATTGGATTCCATCCATAATCACTTCACACTGTTAAAATAATAATAATCATAATCGAATTATTTAATATTTAAAACATACCTCACTAATGAGTGTAAGTTTGTCGTTTTGCAATAACGTTTTGTTGGAATTTAAAAGTGTTTCATTTAAAATATAATTAAATCCCCAACTCTCCGATAAATTTTTAATAAATATTCCCCAACCTCCTAAAAACTTTGATTAAAAATCGGCCAACATTCAATTCCATACCTTTTGTGTCAGATATATCCCCATCACAATTAATTATTGAAAATTTGTATTGAACAACGACATAATCTTGCAGACTCGATTCTAACACAAGAAATAATGAAATGTGATGTTTACTTTCTTCATTTCTTCCCTTCGGACGCATTCGAAGTTTAAATTTGTGTTGCGTGTTATTGTGTGGTGCAAATATGGGAGATTCAATTATAGGATATTCAGTTAATGAATCGTTGATTAGATTACTGAACTTGTCTATAGTCCATTGATGAGTAAAGAGAATTGTTTCTGTATATGCGTTGAAATAACTTGTTGATAATTCAATTGGTTTATACGTGAACACGTTGTAATGATTATTTAAATTTGTTTGTGATAATTTTTCCATGACCTCTCCCTGTTTGTTAAATGAATATTATTGGAAATCATAAAAATAAATATACTTTGGACAATATTCCAACGCAGACCTACCTCACACAAAAATGTCAGTTTATTGTCTTTTAATAATTTATTTTTAAAATTTAAAAATTTTTTGTGTGAAATATAAGTTGGGTATCCTATAATGGTTTCATCATTTTTTATAAACGATCTTTTCATATCTAAAAATGTAATAATAATGTTTTAGAAATTTTGAAAATCATCATACCTTGAGTTTTATACAGCTGTCCAGTGCAATCAATAATTGACAGTTTAAATTGAATAGTTGAATTATCATCACATCCTTTTGACGATACCAGGTATAAAGAAAAATGATTTTTGCTGTCTTTGTCACATCCTTTAGGGTAGAGTCGAAGATTAAATTTATGATAGTAATATTTTTTTGGAGTGAACTTGGACGATTCTAAATAAAGCTGCTCCACTTTTATTGTCTTCGAAAATTGTTTTTTATATTTTCTATTTCCCATTTGTGACGAAATGGAAACATTTTGAAACAAATCGGTATTGTTGAATAACAATACAAACAAAAATGTTTCAAACAAATTACTCGAAAACAACGTTACAATATGCTCCAGTTGATTCAGTGGTGTCCATGTATGATTGCAGCTGTGGCTGGTTTATATGTTGCTGTTGTGGATGCTTCAGTGAATATGTAGCAGGTAACTAAATCTAGACTTCTAATTAAGTTGTCATGTATGCTACATCTTACAAGCTGATGCTACAGTCCAATATTGATTGACAATCAAAATCTATGTGAGAGATGATACTTTACTGAGGATCAGGGCAAAAAAGCCATAAACACTGTTCCTCTGTGCATACTTGAGAATTTGATCTCTGAGCTTTAGTAAGATTCAAACTCAATGTTGCCAAGAGAAATTATACATATAACTTACCTCACTCAACAATAAGAGGCAGGTTAAACAAATAGTTGCCCTTAATAAATATCTCTTATCACAGAAATGGGGAGCCATTGTAAACGTTTAGTAGTTGTAGTGTCATGGATATTATCGTATTCTTTCAACTAGCATATTCACACCATTTGTGACCAAACCCAACCATTTTGTTGCATTAACAATTTCAATTCTCATTTCTAATTTTTCCCAATAAACAAGACGTTTCATTCACTTTTTTTCATTTTTTGCCGCGAGAGATGGAGTGATGAAGTGGGGTGGATGTAGGTGGGGGGAAACCAGCCAAAGGCGGGTTTTTAACAAGTCAACGGCAAACCCTGAGCAGCGAGCGGAGTGCAACGAAGCGAGCGCTGAGTGGTTGGTTTGACATGTTAATGCTTTAATTATTATCAATTCAAAATCGGATATGGATAATTTTGAGATCGAAAAATTTACTTACCGATAGATGGCGCCACTAGTAAACTATTACGTCCTTTGTGAATAGTCCCCGGATATCTTCTTACTCATTGTCACACTCACACATAAGTGCTTACTCATTGTAATCCCACGACACTTGCCAACTGGACGCTTCTTGGACCGGATGTGCCACTCCCCTCTCTCTTATCGGAGTTCTGTCCCAATTTCGGTTCAGATCTTGTATCGCTGTTGCTTATCAATAAACTGCTGTTATCAACTGAGCCGGACACAGTCCACTGCTACAATACTAAATTAAAAGTTAAATTGATAAAAATTAAAAGAAAATTATTGTACCAAATTTGTTCACTGAAATCAATATTATCTAATTTGTTTAGTTCATGACATTCATGACAGTTTATATCAACAAGTTTATGATAAACATTTGACATTCAAAATGCGTCAAAAAGTCATCATTATCAATTCAATGACATCTTGACATTTTGGAGTTCAGTTTGATTGAATTTGGAAAAATAATAAATTTGCATATGTTGACCATTAAACGATAAATATCTTACGATTAATTTGAATTTTCTCATAAATTGAAACATGTCAATGGATAATATTTATTGAATATTGTCTTCATTCGTTTGTTTTTCTTGATTCTTTTCCTAGAATTGACTTCTAGTGTTCAAGGCGAAACATCACTTGAGTGCATCGACGATGATGGCAAAAGTACAGACTGGTACATCGTGTACAAATTTCCGACTGATCAAGAAAACAAAGAACTGTTCAGTGGAGTTCGATATGCCACAATCAGTTCAAATTCACCCACTACCTGGACTCTTTCACCACACAGAATCTCTGAAGATCAATCGATATTTGCCAGAACTTTGGCTCCACTTTATGACAAGACAAAACTCCAAGAAATATCCAAACTGTTCTACAATGACGACCCACCCGGAAATGTTTCTACAAGTTCCAGCTATGCACATGCCAAGGGCGTGGTGGCTACTGACAGGAAGAAGGGCTTTTGGTTAATTCATTCCGTGCCAAATTTTGCATCGCCTGATAAGGTAAGTAGAAAAATGGGATTAACATGTTAAAAATCTAATTAATTTCTTAAATAGTATGAATACCCACCAACAGGTCAAAAATACGGACAAGTGGCACTGTGCATCTCACTTAAGATCAAACAAATAAAACTTCTGTTTAAAAACGCAGTCGTAGCAAAACCGTACATCTATCACATGCACAATCCTTGGACAACTATAAATTTAAACAATAAATGGATGAACAATTTAGAAGACAAAAGTTGGATAGATACTAATTTGACCAGCCTGAAAGGTGTCAATTTTCGTTCGTTCTACAAGAGCCGTAAAGATGAACTGGACTTGTATGCAGGAATTGTTGCACCGTCCGTTAAGACATCACTTATCGTGGAGACCTGGAGACCGGATAAATCTCTCGATTCAGAATGTACAGATCCAAAGTTGGAAGTGGAAAATGTGAAACAAGTGAACGTGTCCTTTGGAAACTCGCAACTGACAGGTCAATTTAGCTATCTAAATGATCACTCCAAGTGGGCCATCTCGAAAAAAGGTGAGGATGATGGTACCAATGTTGTGTGCATTGGAGACATCAATCGGATGAGTTCACAATTTAGACGAGGTGGTGGTACTACCTGTATGAACATTCCATCCGTGTGGAAAGCATTTTACAAGTTTGTTGGTGTAACGGATAAATGCGATAAATGATAAATGATAAATAGAATGATTTATTCGTTTCATTCAAATTGTATATACAATATAATATTTGTATAATTTAATAAAAATTATGTAAAAATAATTATTTGATTATTTTTAAACAAAGAAATTTGCTTCAATATAGTTTACTTTAATAATGTTTTCAAAGACTCGATCATTTCAAGAATTTTTTGATTATGTTCCTTCTTTGATTGGTCGTCAGCTTTATCGTCATGATTTGTTACTAAATTTAATTGAGATAAAATGTCGGGTTTGTTTGATGAATTGTTATTGTGGATCTTTTTGATAGTAAATTTCATTGAGTTTGATTTGGTTATTTTGAAATTACTGTTTTTGATGATAAATCTCAATTGGAAACAATTCTGTAGAATTGGAAGAAGTTGTTCAAAGTTGGACTTAATCAAGTTGTCGAGATTTTCGAAATATTGCTTTCGATCATATTGGGAGATGTTCAAATGCTTTTCACAGTTGACTGTTTTAATGAATTCAAATTCAGAATTGCAGGAAAAGTTGAAGTTTTCCAAAGAAGCGTTTCGGAAATCATGATTTTGGTCATCTGAATTGTTCAATTTGATTTGAAACAAATTATGATCTATGAGTTTTGATAGAATTTTCTCAAAATCCGACAATTTATTGGTGTTTAAAATAATTTTACTTTCAGAATTCGAATTCTTTGAAGTCGGTGAATCAAATAAATTTTTATCAATGCTTCCGATAATCAAATTTTGTTGTTCTGAAGTACTAGGCATTAGAGCCTGTTTCTCAATTTCGTTTTCAATGATCTGTTGAACAGGAGAGCAGTCTTTCATGACAGGAATCAAATGTTGAATGTTGACTTTGATCATTTGGTCAATGTTGTCAAGGAAAAGTTTCCAATCGAAATCTTTCATTCCATTTTCAATTTGTTTGCTAACAATGAAATCGCCCATAGTGTTGCTCGAATTGTCGCATGTGAAAATCACATTCTCGAGTGTTGCATTAGCAAAGTCATATTTTGTTGTTGTCTCATTTTTCATCTAAACTTGAAGTAAATTGTTATCAATTAGTTTCGATAGCAAATTTTGAATGTGCTCGAGCTTTTCGTTGTCCTGTTGGTGTTTGACATTTTCAATGTTAGGTGTTTCAATGTTTTGTTGAATTGGATCGAGCTTTTCGTTGTCCGGATTATGTTTGTCAGACTCAGTTTGAAGTGATTTAATGCTTTGTTGAATTGGATCGAATTTACCAAAAATGTTTTCATTAATTTCTTCGGCCACAAAATTTTGTTTGTTTTCATAAATTCTAGATAGATTGCTCAGATCTGTTTCTGACAATTTATCTCCGTCAACAATCACTTCTCCCTGTAATAAATAAATAACATTAATAGTAAAATTATTTCTTAAATGCAAACATACCTCACACAGTAATGTAAGTTTGTCGTTGTTTAATAATTTTTTGCTATGATTAAAAAGTGTTTCATGTGAAATATATTTGTCAAATCCCACGGCAAACGAACTATTTTTAATCAATATACCACAACCAACTAAAAATACATTAATTAAATTTAATCAACTTTCAAATTCATACCTTTTGTGTCACATTTATTTCCATGACAATCAATTATTGAAAATTTGAATTGAACAGCAACTTTATCTTCTAAACTTCTTATTAACATAAGAACTAAAGAAATGTAATCTTTACTATCTTCATCTACTCCCTTTGGAAGCATTAGGAGTTGGAATTCATATTGTGTGTTATTGATTGGTGAAAATTTTGGCGATTCAATTAGGAGATGTTCAGTTAATTGTTCGCTGATTAGATTAGTGATGCTATCGATAGTCCATTGGTGAGAGAAGGGGATTGTTTTAATATGCACATTAAAATAATTTGTAGATGTTTGGATAGAATAAAATTCTTTATCTATGAACACGTTGAAATGGTTGTCTAAATCTGTTTGTGATAGTTCATTTCCAGTTGCAATGATTTCTGCCTGTTTAATACAAAATTTGATTAAAACTTTGTTCCATAAATTCTCAAATAACCGTCCCGACATATGTTTGCAAAGACACTTTGTTTTCAAATTTTTAATGTTCATCGATATAACTATAGTTTAAAGTAAAATAAAATATGAAACAAACATACCTCACACAGAACTGTCAGTTTATTGTTTTCTAATATTCCATTATCTATACCTAACAAAGATTCACGAGAAAAATAATTGTATATTCCCAATTGGATTTTTTTGGTAATTATATCGGAAGAACCTAAGAAAAAATTAACAATGTATTACGAATATCATCAGAAAACATATAAATATATAAATTACCTATTGTGTTACATTTATTTCCATTGCAATCAATTATTGAAAATTTGTATTGTACGGCAACTTCATCTTCTATGCACGATTCTATATTTAAAAATAATGAAAGGTAATCTTTGTTTTTTTCGTCATTTCCCATTGGATATAGCTCAAGTTGAAATTCATAATCTTTATTATCCGCTGGAGTAAAAAGAGACGATAAAATGCACAAAGGTTCAGTTGTGTTGTCTTGTTCGAAAAGTTTCTGTATATTATCAATTTCCCATTTATGTCGGAATGGGATCATTTTGATGTTTTTTTGGCAATTTTAAAGCATTTAAAGTATTAAGTTAAGACTAAGTCGCAGTTCAATCAAAAGAACGCAATTTAAAACAGTTAAGTGAGCTCAACTCAACTCTCTAAAACAGCTTTGCAGTTACCATCACTTGTCAATGGAGATCGATGGGGACAGGCTATAAATACTGATAACTAAGAATAGAGTAACTTAAGCATTCTTTGAGCACTGTTTACCTGCGCATATATGGTAAATACTATGGCTATTTGTGCAATGCAGTGTTCTTTGTTCTCAGATTCGTATCACTTTTAATTGGAAAGTCATGTGATTTGCAACGATTGATTAGACTATTTGCATTGATGGGGTCACATTCCAACGCACTCAAATGTTATCAAAACTATGGACGGCTTTTAAATTCTCATGAAAAATATAGCTATTTTTAAATTTTGAATGTCCCAAATAATCAGGTCAGTTGCTTAAATTTTATGAAATTCTAGCTCAAATAAACAAAAATGATTTTTATTTTAATAATTGATGCAATAAAATAGCCAAATCGATTATTCAATTAATGCACAAATAAATATTGTTAAATAGCAATCTCTATTCAACCCCCACAGTAGTATGTACGTATACTTGTATGTATGTATACTTTGCCAATTAGTCGTAGTAAATAAATTAAACTAAAAGTATCTAATAAGAGAGGCGTGTATAGTATACTCCAAACTAAGCTTAAAAACTAACTGCACAGTTCAATAGTGATTGACAGTCAAAATTGAGGTAAGAGATGATTATTTTTTAATGCTGCATCATCATAGCAAATGAGCAATGAACACTAAAGTAGTGCAAGTACTTGAGATTTGATCCCTGAGATTGCGGTCCACTTCAATACAAATTTAAATTTGGATTTTAGAGATTAGATTTGACTTACTTTTAGTCAACCAAAAGTAAAGCATGTTAGATAATAGTGCATCTTGTTGTGAGTACCTCGCATCTCTATTATGGGGATACATTGCAAACATTTGGTGTTGGGTCATGGTGGAATATTGTCAGCGATAAATTTGAATTTTGATTACGCAATACCTTAAGTACCATTTGCTAGAACAATAATTTTTGGTGAACACACTATACTTGTAAATTGTCCATCTTTGACAGGCATAATGAAAGTGATGACACTTTTATTGCTCTTTCATATAACTTAGCACAACATCTATTACATAGAAAATTCTTATTTTGCTTACCGTAATTTCGCGACAATAGCCCGCGGGCTATACGTGTTTTTACATCTATAAGAGGTCTACTGCGGACTATATTCGGGTGCGGGTACTTTTGTAGACACTAGATGGAGTAAAAGTTGGGATTCATGTATGAAAAATTTTTTGGTTTTGGCATTTATTCTTTTTAATTCAACAACTATGGCTACAACTGTTTTAATGAGTAAAAAGGTTATTATTTTGTAAAATAATATTAAAAGAAAATTTATTTAACAACATTATTTATAAATTGTTTATATTTGTAATGACTTGTTGTTGTTATGACTTCACAAATGTGACATTTTTGTTGGACGCGATCATGAGTTGATGAGATCGAACGAGAGAGACATTATATGATGATAACATAACATCGAATGGACAGTAGATGTACGAGACTGAACACCGTACACCGATTCGATGTGGTGTGATGCTCATGCTGTGAGCAACATGCGTGACATTTGTCAAGGTTCCTCAACATCAAAACTGTTTGAACAAATATGCTTGAAAACAAAATTGCGAATACATGTTGCGAAACAAACATTGCTGACAAAAAATATTTTAGTTAACTCACTTTCAGTAATCGACATTTATCATTAACATTACACAGCATTTTTTGATTATTTGGTTTGACCAAAATTGCAACCAAAAATGGATATTATAATGGGAATGTTGTACTTCTTTTATTTTGTCTTATCCGATCTAGTTGGAATATCTGCTCAATCATACTTTATATATTGTCATCACGAAAAATCGCTAAAAATCTCACCTGTTACAAGAATTCTACTTCTAAACTTGACCATTATGAATCTGCTTGCACTGACCATTCACTATCCAATAGTTTTTATCACATAAGTAAACGTTGGATAGATATTGATTTGATTATGGACAAATCGCTAGTCGTGAACTCTAATTCGTTAAGTTCGATCGTACGATATTTATTTAGAAATATTCTTTGTCAAACTTGCAAAAATCTTTCCTTTCTAGAAATTGCTCAAATTAGGACAGTAACATTTTTGTGAGATTTCGTCAGTAATAGTACAATCTTGATTAATGTCTTCAGTCATGATAAGGTTTAATTTTAGCTATTAATAGTTTTCTCTCTTTTCCCAACTCTTTTCTGCTGACTGTTGAATGTTGATAATGAAAAGTGTTTGTGCATTGGTAATTCAAAAGTTGTGCTTGTCACAATATGTTGTCAATCGACTGTGGTAACGTACGATCAAATTGATCTTATCGTTGAGTGAAATCTGGTTTATAACGGATTTAACCGGTTAGGCACACGTTGCAACATAACTTTTTCATGGAAAGTGTAGTCGAGCGACACAAAAGATACACAGTTTCAAGCTTCTGATTGGTTCTTGCATTTGCTAGCAGACAGAGTAGCATGAAGATACAAAAAGCTTGAGTTTTATGCATACTTTCTCATTCACATTCGAGACAATGACGCAAAGGCCCATTGCATAGGTCGTCCTCGTCATAATTCACGTCATTCTTTCGTTTCAATTAGTGAGCGCTGTTTCATCCAGTGCTCGTGTAACGTGTTCTCGTTAAGTTTTGTTCTTGATTACTGGATCGGGAACTTGAACTCTCCCCTCTGTCTTGAATTGTCGTACTCCTGAATTGTATAGAAAACATCTGTTCTCTATCTTATTTCTTCTTAAATTGGTCCATAAGGCGCTGAAGCTCTTCTTCAATTCAACTCCAAAGTTTATAAGGACAATTAAGGTCGAATTTTTGACTGATCCAAACAATGTCCTGAACAGCCTTATCACTTTGGTCTTCTTCAATCGCGATCAATTGCAAAAAAATTGCTCAACGAAAGGAATATTGAAGAATAGAAAAAAATCACGTTTATTTGTCCTTAAACTTTAACTCTGTTTTTATACACAATTCAAAAAACTAGATAATTGAAGAAGCAGAAAGTTTCGGCAACTAATTAACTTATTGACTGATTGAGGAGGAAATTAGATAAAGAACAGGTTGTGTTCATCCAAGTCAAGAGAATGACAATTCGGAGATATGGAGAGAAAGTTCAAAATCCAGATCCGGTAATTCCAAGAACGAGACTTAGAAGGGAATACGTTTCACTGGAAGAAAACAGGCCTGATGCCAATTCCGAAAACTTAATTGACGTGAAATATGACGAGGCGCGACCTAAGCAATTGGCCAATGAATGATCTAATCAACTAGATTATTTCAAATGATGACGAATTCTTGTCCGATTCTTTCTGTTGTTAATTTGCTCCATGAATTTGAACCCGTTCACAAATGTGAATGTCCTCGATGCTAGATTGCGAATAAAAGTTGATAACCGAATTCTCGATATGTGAGTTCATGATGTTGTATTGGCGTTTGTTGTTGCAGTTTGTTTTCCATTGAAATTTTTTCAGTGTTCAGAATAGCCTCTTGTTTTGAAACTACTAAAGACATTTGATTGGTTTCAAATTCAGAATTGTAATTTTAAAAAAATTTATTTGGTATTGTATCATATTGAGAGTTGAGGTACAAGTGATGTGATGTGAATACATGAAATAGTAAGAGAGATACAAAATATGATGTAGTGCTAGAGTGCATCGAATGTACATCGACTGGACAGTAGATGTAAATTCTATCCGTTGGTTGTGATGCGTATTGTGAGCTATAACGCTAAATTACGTGACATTCTTTAGGATTTCAAGGTCTCTCACAGCAATTGCATTCAAAGAAACACACATTTTATCACCCACCACTTCATTCATAACGCAACATCAAACCTGTTTGGCCATATGCCATTGGAAACGCAATTGCGAATATATTGTGAGAAACAAATATTGCGGATTAAATATTTAATTTAATCACATTCATAAATTGACATTCGCCGTTAACACAGTTTGATTATTTTATTTTCACCAAAATTTGCTTCAAAAAATGGACGCTTTAATGGAATATTTATACTTAATTTATTTTGTCTTATCCGAACTTGTAGGAATATCGACCTGTTCAATATTGCTTTACTTGTTGGCATCAAGAAAATATTGCGAAAAATCATTGAAAATTTCATTTGTGAGCAGAATTCTATTGCTAAACTTGACCATTATGGATCTGCTTGCACTCACAATTCTCTATCCAATATTTTTCATCTCATATGTAAACGTAACATGGAATTTTGGCTCATTCATGTGCAAGTTTGTACATTTTGTTCAGGCTGGCTCACTCACGGTGAGCAGCTTCACTCTCACTGCAATTGCCATTCAGTGGTACAACAGTCCGGCGGTGAAGCCTCATAAGAAGCCTCTTTCGGTGAAACAGTGCTGCTGGTTGTTGGCAGTCATTTGGATTATGGCAATTTTGTACTCGAGTCAAATGTTTGACATTATGACTACTCATGTGGTGCATGTCAATTTAACTGGTTGGGGTGAAGAACAACCATTTTGTGTACAAAATTTCGAAACAAATTTTTACCGAACAAGTTTCGTTCTACAAACATTCATCCTCACGCATGCTGTGCCATTCTTGATTTGTGCCTTTACCTACACACGGATATCGAGTCTAATTTGGTGTTCAACTTTAGAAAATCTTAATCAAAACGATCTAAAGGTAATGGCAAAATTAGTTATTAAAACAATATTTACACAAACAATATTACCCACAATTTATATAGATAATCAAAATGATGCTCATTTCCACAGCTGCCTTCATGTTACTATTCATACCGTTCAACATTTTGCTCATATTTTACCATTTTACCGATCTTATCACAAGCAACATGAAGCATTACACGACGCATTTCTTTATATTGTCCACCCTGGCAGAAGCACATGTATTCTACAAACCAGTGATTTATATTTGTGTCAATGACAATTTCCGTAATGCGTTGTGGCGTGTTTTGAAATGCGGTAAAGGTAGTAGTCCTGAGTTTGAATCTAAAGATGATGATATTGTTTTATCGGTACAATTGACCAGGGAACAATCGATTACTCAAGTTGACAATGTGACATTCTAATTATGTAACAATTGGTTTGTACGTAATTTAATTAAAATTTATAGATCTCATATAAATAGATTGGATTCATGTTACCAAGTTGGCAGACCACTCAATTGTCTTATACAGCTCATGTCTAGTCGCCAGTCATCATTTCCATGAATTCTGTAAAGCAGTGTCCAGTGAGATAATGTGTATCAGTTCAAATGTCCACTTACCGTCAAAATCGACAGTTTCCGAGCTGTCCGTATCGATTTCAGCAATCATTTCGTCCAATTCGTCTTCTGTCAGCTTGCCGTCGAGAGCCCGCAAGATTTCCCGTAAAGCCGAAGTTGGAATATAGCCGTTGCCCTCTTTGTCGTACATGCGGAAGGCTTCTCTCAACTCTTCCTGCATGGCTTCGGTGTCTTCCTCCACCAAAAAGCGAGCAGTGAGCGTCAAGAACTCGTCAAATTCCAATTCTCCGCTGCCTGTCAATTGTTAACTCATTAATTACCATTAGAAACAACGGCTCATTTTGTTCATTACGGTCCGCATCAATTTCAATGATCAGTTGTGCGAGGTCGTGCTCCTCAAAGGTCTGACCCAGGGTCCTCAAGATTGTAGAGACCATGTTGGTGTGGATGTAGCCTTTCTTGTCGCGATCGAACATGTCGAACGCTTTTCGCAACACTGTTTTGTGCAAACATTAGAGTGTTAATTTTCAAATAGCTAGGGCTGTCCACTTTGAAATCGTATGAAAGTGCACTTACTTTGCAATTGCTCTTTGGACAGTTCTTCGACGGACTAATGCATAAATAAATGAATACAACATTTGTGATTAAAACATTAAGTGATTACAAAACTTACCATTTTGAAGAATTTTGCTAAGAATTTTCAAGAGAGATAAAACTATTGGATAAAACAAAATAAATGTTATCAAAGAGATGAACCAATCGAAAACTTATACAGCACTTGAACACTAATCTAGTCAAACAAAGTTTGTGGAGAAAAAGCAGACTTTGGCGATCACTTTACTACACAATCGAGTGACGAATACTGAAGAAGACGAGAAAGTGCTCCAAGGGTGGCTGACTAAAGGTCTACACAGATTCAGATGAAATGCCATTCTCATCTCGAGTTGCTTTTCGTTCGAGCCTCACTAAATTTCCGTCCAATCCATTTTTGGCAAGAGTACGTCACTCAATTTGGTAGAACTCGTAAGCTAAGGTCGCCTTCCTTTGCATGAAAGTAAACAAAAAACAGACTTTTTTCTTTCCGATCACAGATTTAAGTAGAATGTATTGCAACTGCTTCGATTTTACTTTCAAAATTTGTTTACATAAGCGAAATTGTGTTTAGAACCGAGTAATTTACAACAAATGCACTCACGTATATAGAACCCAACCGATGATTCACATGGAGTGAAATCAATTCACAGATCACCATCAACAACTTTAACATGTAACATTCTAAAAATAGTCAGTTCGCTTTGAGCATTTGAGCGCACAATATCTCAACTTTTATGTGTCAACAATCCAATTGTATAGTATACTAACAAAATAAAATATAATTTTCTTGAACTTTCAACCAAACGTCAATATAATAAAATATGTTCACAGACAATCGATTTATATATGATTATAACGAGCCAACTGAATCATAGGAAGCAAATGTAAACTTTTATTTATATTTCATTAGATCATGCATAAACCAGCCTACCAGGCCATACCAGAATAGTGATCTAAACAAAACGGGAATGTAACCCTGTCCAAAGAAAACAAGAATATAAATCCGCCACATGGACACAAAAACGCTATCGCTCTGTAATGGCAAGTTTTCACTGAGTGAATTTGGATAAACAGCGAAAAAATAAAGGTAGGCAAACTGCTCGCCAATGCCATAGGTCATGTGCAGTCCAAGCCAATGGATATTATTCCGGATTACGCCCTTCATCCCACACCATTCGCCAGCAACTGATATCCAAATCAAACGCTAAAAATAATTAAAAGACATATTTATGATTACATAATGAAATGTGAATTTAAATACGCACCCAAAAAAATTTTGGCATCTTTATCTGATTTGAAAAATCCATCAATAAAATATAAATGATTAGAGCAATTTTTAATACAAAATTGAAACAAGTTCCAATGATGAGAACAAGTTTTTTGAATAAAAAACATTTTGAATGCGTTGCTTCAGCTGGCTCATGGTCACCATATATAAATCGATTGTCTGTGGACATTTTTTTGTGTGGATATTGGCGTTTAGTTGAGACACTGATAATTGAGATTTTTTTTTGAATAAATGAAATTTTAGTTTTTTAAGTTTACTGCAGTTAGGTTGTCGATACATAAAAGTTGAGATGTTGTGCGCTCAAATGCTCAAAGTTAACTGACTATAGAATAGCTATTTACAAAATGTTACACGCTGAAGTTGTTGGTTGATTGGTGCATTCTGTGAATTTATTTCGATCTTTGTGAATTTGTGCTAAATATACAGTCTATGCAAATGCATTTGTTGTGTTAATTACTTCAGATTACCTCATGAACACAGTTTCGTTTGTGTAAATGTCAAATCTAAATTGCACTACATTAGGTTGCATAAGGAATAAATCTGTAATTAGGACGATAAAAAACTTTGTTCTGTTTGTTTTAATTAGACAATTTTCACCAGTGACTCATTGATAAATGTTTATATCATGTCAATGAAATGCAAATCTTCAATGCTTCCTTTGATAGGCGCATTTTTTAACAGTAAAACTCACATAAACTAACTTTGTACATAGAACAGCAATTGATCATTTGTACTCAAAATATACAGACACTACTGTGTGCTATACAACTTGAATATTTGTTTAAAGATACCTTTTTACGATTTCGAATCTTCTTCTTTGTCGGGTAAAACCTCATTGATCTCTGAGTTAAACTCCACCATCAAGTCACACAATCGAACAAGTTTTTGTTGATCGTTCATATTCAAATCACTTGTTTGGTTGTCTAGTATATCGGCAAGTTTTTGTTCTGCCTTTTCCAGTGTTACTGGATCGACCACGCTATTTGAATTTTGACTTGCACCAGGACAAATTTGGGTTGATAAATTTGAAATTAAAAAGTTTTTTGACAGTTTTCAATTTTTGAATATAGCTATCTTTAGTTTCGTTGCTTATCAAAGCAGAAGTAGGAATACTTTGCAAGTATCTGATCAATGGATCTGTGTGCAACAAAATGTGATCGGAAAATTTATTTAATTTCTCCGAAGTTGCTTTGGTCAATTTTTGTTGATTTTCAATTGATTGTTGAATTTGTAAACTAATATTGACAACAACTTTGTTCAATTCGTATTTGATTCTGTTGAGAAACAAGATTACTCTGTCGACTGTTTGTTTCATTACAGGCAGTGCAACATTTTTGGCTAGTTTCCTTTCGTTGAGTTCGCTCTGTATTGTCTGCATTTCTTGTCGGTCCTTTAAAATTGAATTTTGATTTTCTAACAACAAGTCTTTCAACATTTCATTACTCGATTGTAATGATTTCATTTCACTGATCATTTGTTCTTTATGATCTAAAAAAGATTTAATTTCATGGCTCACAACTGCCTGCAGATTCTTGATCAGTTCAGTACAATCAGGGTGTTCAGATTTGATGTTAATGTCTCCGAAGTTTGATTGGGATTTTGTGTTCACTAAGCAACCATCAAAATTTGAATTTTCGAAATAGTGTTCGTGATAAATGTTGTTCACAGTGACAATTGTCTGATCTATCATTAACTTCTGTTCAGTGATGTTGTTTTCAATCTTCTCCAATTGTTCGATTTTTTTCAATTGTTTGTTGAATCTGATCAGGATTTTCGTTATTCTGTTGAATTTTGTCAATTTCAATTTGAGATGATTCAGTGTTTTGCTCAATTAGATCGAGCTTTTCGTCGTCCTTTTGAATTTTGTCAATTTCAATTTGAGATGATTCAGTGTTTTGCTCAATTAGATCGAGCTTTTCGTCGTCCTTTTGAATTTTGTCAATTTCAATTTGAGATGATTCAGTGTTTTGCTGAATTAAATCGAGCTTTTCGTCGTCCTTTTGAATTTTGTAATTTTCAATTTGAGAAAATTTAATATAATTTAATAGTTGAGTTGGATCAAATCGCTTTTCAAAGTAATTTTGCTCATTTTGTTCAATCAAATGTTTGCTTTTATAAATCCGGTACAAATTTTCCAGATCTATTTGTGGCAATTTCTCTCCGTTCACAATCACTTCTCCCTGGTTGAATGACAAATCACAATAAAATTATTTACCAAAAGCAAACATACCTCACACAGTAATGTAAGTTTGTCTTTATTCAATATTTTTTTTGTTGGGATTTAAAAGTGTTTCATGTGAAATATATTCATTAAATCCCCAACCTTCCGAACTATTTTCAAAAAATATTCCACAACCACCTAAATATACATTAATTTAATTTAATCAATTTTTTTGTTTTATACCTTCTGTTTCACATTTATCTCCATCACCATTAATTATTGATAATTTGCATTGGACAGCAACTTTATCATGTAAACTCAATACTAACGACAAATACAATGAAATGTTATGTTTACTTTCTTCATCTCTTCCCTTTGGACACATTCGAAGTTTGAATTGATATTTTGCGTTATTTAGTGGTGAAAAATTTGGCGATTCAATTGATATATGGCCAGTGAAAGGATTACTGATAAGATTAGTGATATTATCGATAGTCCAATTGTAGATGAAGGGAATGGTTTGTGGATAGGCGTTGAAATTTGATAATAATTTGACATGAGGGAATTGTTTACCATTGAAGACGTTGAAATGATTGATTTTATCTGTTTGTGATAATTTGTCGCCGTCCACAATCACTTCTCTCTTTTTGAATATTTAATGACAAACAAATTATTTATCAAATGCAAACATACCTCACACAGTAGTGTCAGTTTGTCATTTATCAAGAAATTTTTATCAGAATTACAAAGTTTTTTATGTAAAATATATTTTTTAAATCCCAAACTTTCCGAACTATTCTTAACAGATGCATCAAAACTTTCTAAAATACATTAACTCAGATTTACTGCAAGCAGTTCAGCTGAGAGATAATTCATGTAATTTGTGCCAAAATGAAAGGTAAAATTTAAAATTTAGCTCATTAAATAGAATATGACATCTTTCTTACTTCTTTAACTTCCTTCTTCTTAGTTCGCCTCCACTAACGTAATCTACAAAAACTAATTTCCAGGGTCGTCCATTGCCATTTAGAACAGTGTGATAGATATGGTTTGCCGCTAAAAATAATCAAAAACTGGGGAGGCGTGGCTTAGCGTGAAGTATTAGCTTAGCTCTGTCAGTCTGTCCGTCCATCTGTCCTGCAGAAGAAAACCATAGTTAAGCCCCCTCCTTCCCAGTGTTTAATTATTTTTAGCGGCATACCATAGTGATAAATAACTTTAAATTTAAGTTTATAAAGTTTGTGCACGCACACACATTTTCGGATTTCGGACGAATTAAAGCAATAGTCTCTGGTAGAGCGAATTTGCGAAAAATAAATTGAATCAATTCAATGACAGGTAGTTATTTTATTCTTGTAAATCTATTCTAATGAAAACATGAGTAATAAATTCTCATACGAAATGAAAGACAAATAAAATCGAATTATCTCAATTTAAAAAACTCACGATTGCAATAATTTAAATCAAATCAATAATTTAAATCAACAATTTGAGTCTAATTGTGTGGGGAAAAGGTTCGCAATTGCGTTCAAGATTGAAGATGAAATTTCACTGAAGTTAACTTTCCAGTGAAATGATTTTACTTTGCAGTGCTGTGTGTTTGACAAATTTATTTAAAGATCTGTTTTCTTTCGATTTAATAAGTTAACCTTCGAAATCCAAGAATTTTGGTTCTTAAATGTATGTTGTTTGACATGACAGTGAATGTGTTAACATGAAATGAGCATTGCGCTTGTGTGCACACACAGACTGCAGTGACTGCATGCACAAAATGTCTCCTCGCTGGCCACATGTTGGTTGTCTCTCCTCTCCTCTCACTCGACCAAACACGTTAAGGCGAAAAGGGTGTAATTCGATACGCTTTCCTTTTGCCTTATGCCATATGTGGGTGCAGGGTGGGCAACAAATTGTATTACGAAACGATTTCACATTATAATGAGCATCAAATATAATAAATTTCTACTTTCACTTTAAAAAAATTTTGTGGGCCTAATCAAGAACATAGTAAGAATTAGTTGAATCAATAATATTCAAATAAAATTGTGTTGAAATAGTCAATAAAATGTCACCTTATATTAATCAGTAATTTTTTATCTGATGAACACTTTCTTTTTGTAAATGGTTAAAGTCAAGTGGAGTCTCCGTGTTCGTCAGTGTTTTTACAGTGACATATGTCACAAGTAAATGCGCGTTAAGAGCAACTCCGCAACATAATCACCCTCGAATGTACGAATGTAATTCTAATTTATGCCCTTCTTCCAACTTTCCCTCTTTATTTTGCCTCTATTTCGTTTTATTCGTTTTTGTAAATTATCTTTCTTTTCTTGTTCCTTAACTCTTTCCATGCCAACGTAAACTCACCTCCACAGAACGAACGGTAAGGTCTAGGGACTTGAAATTTTAGGACAGTACTCACCTCGGGTGGCTTCTTTGGGGAAAGGGTCCAATTTGTTCCAAAAGGATTCTCCAGGAAAAAGTGGCTTGTAGCTCATCGATGTCTATTTTAATCGATTCTACTCGTTATTCTGAGCATTTTGATATATAATATGTCTGGGACAATATGCTTTTTTGGACCGGATATCCTGGATTCAAAATCCTAGGTACCAGAAATATCGATTATAGATACTAATAGAATGTGCCATTCGATTCTCCTGAATTTTCTGAAAATTTTGATATAAGACATGACCATATTGGTCAATGGGAAGGCAGCGAAAATGAATTTCAAAAATAAATAAAAAATAAATCCATTTTACCAGATTAGGGTACGCGAACATCAGTTGGGGTGTACGTGAATAAGATGTGATTTGAAGGGTTTGGATGAAACAAATGTGGTCAAGTGATATACCAAATTGATCGTAACGATGCAGGGAACAACATGGGGTAAACTGTTTTGGAATCCAGGACCATATTCTGGTTGAATCCTAGGTCCCAGATGGATTCAAATGCAATATCAAGCATTACGGTCATGTAATATGCCAAATTGATCATAACGATACAGGGAACAACACGGGACAAACTGTTTTGGAATCGAGGATCCATTTCTGGTTGAATCCTAGGTCCAAATTGGACAGAGAAACAAAATCAAGCAATATAGTCATGTAATATACCAAATTGATCATAACAATGCAGGGAACAACATAGTGTAAACTGTTTCGGATCCCAGGACCATATTCTGGTTGAATCCTAGGTCCCAGATGGATTCAAATGCAATATCAAGCATTACGTTCATGTAATATGCCAAATTGATCATAACGATACAGGGAACAACACGGGGCAAATTGTTTTGGAATCGAGGATCCATTTCTGGTTGAATCCTAGTTCCCAGATGGATTCAAATGCAATATCAAGCATTACGGTCATGTAATATGCCAAATTGATCGTAACGATGCAGAGAACAACATAGAGTAAACTGTTTTGGAATCCTGGAATATATTCTGGTTGAATCCTAGGTCCCAGATGGATTCAAATGCAATAGCAAGCAACATGGGCAAGTAATGTACCAAATTGATCGCAGTGATGCAGAGAAAAACATGGAGTAAGTTTTGGCAAACAATATGGTCATTATGTTTGACAAAACTCTGGTAAAGACAATAAAAATTGCTCTACATATTGATCTCGAATCGATGATTCTCGATGCTATATATTACCAATATATTATTGGATTTATTGGTGCCCAAAATGTATTTCAAAATGTTTCTAACAAAAAAATGTCAGGTGGAGGTCATCTTGGTTTCAAAGACATAATTCAAGTAAAAATCAGAAATTGACTAAAACACAAAATAACCCAAAAAGCAATGCAGGAAAGTTCAATATTTGAATTCTGCATATTCTACGTTGATTGGTTTCAATTGGGCGCAATTTCTAACCAGGATTCCAGTTTTTGGGTTTATTGTCAGCCCAAAATTGACTAAACAAAAGAATTCCCTAATGCTGTATTTTGATTTTTTTTCAAAAAGTAGAAAACTTGAAGGAGGTTGAAGAACTGGAAAAATTTCTTTAAAAATTGTGGATTGGCCAAAAATCTAAAATTCTGGAAAAATTTGAAATTGGTTTTACAATTGCTCTTTTCCTAAAATATATTTGAGTTAAGGTAAGTTTTTAAAGTCAAATTTTGATTTACAAAAACAAAAAAAGTTTATGGTTATCCTAACTGTATATTTCATTTCGTTCTCTGCATCGTTACAATCAATTAGGTATATCAAATGACTATATTGATTGATTTTACGTTTTGATCCATTTATGAAAATGTAAATTATGTAATTTATGTAAATTACTCAATGTTGTTCTCTGCATTGTTATGATCAATTTGTTATATTACATGAGCATAATGCTTGATATTGCTTTTGAATGCATCTGGACCTAGGATTCAACCAGAAATGGATCCTGGATTTCAAAACAGTTTGCCCCATGTTATTCTCTGCATCGCTACGACCAATTTGGTATATTACATTACCATATTGTTTGATTTTGCTTCTCTGTCCAATTTGGACCTAGGATTCAACCAGAAATGGATCCTCGATTCCAAAACAGTTTGTCCCGTGTTGTTCCCTGTATCGTTATGATCAATTTGGCATATTACATGACTATATTGCTTGATATTGCATTTGAATCCATCTGGGACCTAGGATTCAACCAGAATATGGTCCTGGGTTCCGAAACAGTTTACTCCATGTTGTTCCCTGCATCGCTACGACCAATTTGGTATATTACATTACCATATTGTTTGATTTTGCTTTTTTGTCCAATTTGGACCTAGGAGTTATCCAGAATATGGTCATGGAATCCAAAACAATTTACTCCATGTTGTTTCCTGCATCGTTACGATCAATTTGGTATATTACATGACTATATTGCTTGATATTACATTTTAATCCATCTGGGACCTAGGATTCAACCAGAATATGGTCCTGGGTTCCGAAACAGTTTACTCCATGTTGTTCCCTGAATCGTTACGATCAATTTGGTATATTACATGACCATAATGCTTGATATTGCATTTTAATCCATCTGGGACCTAGGATTCAACCAGAATATGGTCCTGGGTTCCGAAACAGTTTACTCCATGTTGTTCCCTGAATCGTTACGATCAATTTGGTATATTACATGACTATATTGCTTGATTTTGCTTCTCTGTCCAATTTGGACCTAGGATTCAACCAGAATATGGTCCTGGAATCCAAAACAGTTTACTCCATGTTGTTCCCTGTATCGTTACGATCAATTTGGCATATTACATGACCGTAATGCTTGATATTGCATTTGAATCCATCTGGGACCTAGGATTCAACCAGAATATGGTCCTGGGTTCCGAAACAGTTTACTCCATGTTGTTCCCTGAATCGTTACGATCAATTTGGTATATTACATGACTATATTGCTTGATATTGCATTTGAATCCATCTGGGACCTAGGATTCAACCAGAATATGGTCCTGGGTTCCGAAACAGTTTACTCCATGTTGTTCCCTGAATCGTTACGATCAATTTGGTATATTACATGACTATATTGCTTAATATTGCTTCTCTGTCCAATTTGGACCTAGGATTCAACCAGAATATGGTCCTCGATTCCAAAACAGTTTGTCCCGTGTTGTTCCCTGCATCGTTACGATGAATTTGGTATATTACATGACTATATTGCTTAATATTGCTTCTCTGTCCAATTTGGACCTAGGATTCAACCAGAATATGCTTTAGGATTCCAAAACAGTTTACTCCATGTTGTTCGCTGCATCGTTACGATCAATTTGGTATATTACATGACCGTAATGCTTGATATTGCATTTGAATCCATCTGGGACCTAGGATTCAACCAGAATATGGTCCTGGATTCCGAAACAGTTTACTTCATGTTGTTCCCTGAATCGTTACGATCAATTTGGTATATTATATGACCGTAATGCTTGATATTGCATTTGAATCCATCTGGGACCTAGGATTCAACCAGAATATGGTCCTGGGTTCCGAAACAGTTTACTCCATGTTGTTCCCTGCATCGTTATGATCAATTTGGTATATAACATGACTATATTGCTTGATTTTGTTTCTCTGTCCAATTTGGACCTAGGATTCAACCAGAAATTGATCCTCGATTCCAAAACAGTTTGTCCCGTGTTGTTCCCTGTATCGTTATGATCAATTTGGCATATTACATGACCGTAATGCTTGATATTGCATTTGAATCCATCTGGGACCTAGGATTCAACCAGAATATGGTCCTGGATTCCGAAACAGTTTACTTCATGTTGTTCCCTGAATCGTTACGATCAATTTGGTATATTATATGACCGTAATGCTTGATATTGCATTTGAATCCATCTGGGACCTAGGATTCAACCAGAATATGGTCCTGGATTCCGAAACAGTTTACTCTATGTTGTTCCCTGCATCGTTACGATCAATTTGGTATATCACTTGACCACATTTGTTTCATCCAAACCCTTCAAATCACATCTTATTCACGTACACCCCAACCGATGTTCGCGTACCCTAATCTGGTAAAATGGATTTATTTTTTATTTATTTTTGAAATTCATTTTCGCTGCCTTCCCATTGACCAATATGGTCATGTCTTATATCAAAATTTTCAGAAAATTCAGGAGAATCGAATGGCACATTCTATTAGTATCTATAATCGATATTTCTGGTACCTAGGATTTTGAATCCAGGATATCCGGTCCAAAAAAGCATATTGTCCCAGACATATTATATATCAAAATGCTCATAATAACGAGTAGAATCGATTAAAATAGACATCGATGAGCTACAAGCCACTTTTTCCGGGAGAATCCTTTTGGAACAAATAGGACCCTTTCCCCAAAGAAGCCACCCGAGGTGAGTACTGTCCTAAAATTTCAAGTCCCTAGACCTTACCGTTCGTTCTGTGGAGGTGAGTTTACGTTGGCATGGAAAGAGTTAATGGAGTTAACATATAAATAGATAAATTTTGCATCAACAAAATATCCGTTCCTTGCACTGCGAGTGTTAGTTCAAGAAATTAGCAGGTTTAATTAAATTAATTAGAATAAATCACCTTTACCTGCATATTATTGATAGGTTTTTAAAGCCCTTTAATAGGCTTCTTCCCTGATAAATATCTGATCAGTAGAGCCCTTATTTACCTCATTGGCTGGTCGCGTTCTAGAGATAATTTATCCACAAATTCTCCACACATTTCTATGCTGAAGTTTCCTTCTACTTTCACTGTAGAAAGAGCATTTGAGCTTCGGCCAAAAGCTGACCTCACTCCACTCACTCCACTCATTCGCTCGCTGGCGCTCGCTCATTCGTTCCGTTCGTTTCGTTCGCTCAGCTAATTAAAATTTAAACAACTTTCAAATTCATACCTTCTGTTTCACATTTAGATCCATTACAATCAATTATTGATAATTTAAATTGTACAGAAACTTTATCTTGAAAACTCGCTATTAAAACCAAATATAATGAAATGTAATCTTTACTTCCTTCATCTTCTCCCTTTGGGTGCATTCGAAGTTTGAATTGATATTGAGTGTTGCTGAGTGGTGAAAATATTGGCGATTCAATTGAGGGATGTGCAGTTAATGGATCACTGATTAGATTACTGATGCTATAGATGGTCCATTGGTGAGCGAAGGGAATTGTTTGTGGATGAGCGTTGAAATAACTTGTTGATATTTGGACACCAGAGAATTGTTTCTTCTTGAATAAATCGTGATGATTGCCTAAATTTATTTGTGACAATTTATCTCCATCCACAATGATTTCGCCCTGTTCAAAATATATCAATATCAATATATTTTAGTATGTCATTAATAATTTCATTTTATTCAAAAAATTTTGTTTTTTGACATAAAAATATTTATTTTATGCAAACATACCTCACACAATAATATAAATATGCCGTTTTTAAGTAACTCATCATTTGAATTTAAAATTAAATTCCGCAAAATGTATTTTTGAAATACCCCCATAATTAATATTAATTAGTTTATTTTGACAATCTATTCAAAAATATTGTAAATAAATAAATAAAAATATATATGTTAACGTCAAAGCCCGATGGCCGGCAGGAACTTTCAAGAACTGCCGCGGCAAAGTTCATACAAATTATTTTCACATTTGACTTCGGACTTTGACGCGGCACTTACCGAAACTGCTGAACGTTTGGACTTGGACGCTAACATAAAAGCATACCTTTAATGTAAGTTTTTTCTCCCACACTGTTGATTATTGAAAATTTAAATTGAATTACAAAATTTTTTACTAAGTTTGAAGGAGCCTTCTGAAAATATATTGAAATATAGTCTTTATCGTTTTCTCCATCTCCCTTTGGATAAATTTGAAGATTGAATTGATATTGATTGTTGTTGTATGGGGGAAAAAGCTTGACGATTCAATTTTTAGTTGTCCAGTTAATTGATCATTAATCAGATTGCTGAAATTGTCAATAGTCCATTGATGGGCAAAAGGAATTGTTGTGTTGATATTGAAATTACTGATCGATGTTTGGGCATACATGATATATTTATCTTGAAAATATTTGTATTGTTTTTCTAAATCTTTGGGGTTTTTAATCTTTTTGTCTCTATCAATAACGATTCCGCCCTGTTTTAATAATCATTTTAAATCAATTTCATTGCATAAATTTTTGAGCAAAAAATTACCTCACACAACAAAGTCAATTTATGGTCTTTTAAAAATATATCTTGAGAATTCAAAATTTTTTTGCATGAAATATAAGTCTTATATCCATGAATCTGGTCAAAATATTTTGAAAATATCTTTTGCGTACCTTAGAAAGATAATGTGTGAATAGTTTGTGAACTTTTTTTAATTTAAAAAATCCTTTTACCTTGAGTGTTGCACAACTGTCCAGTGCAACTCATAATGGAAAGTTTAAACTGAACCTTTGCGTTATTCACAGAACCGCTTGACAATACCAAGTACAGAGAAAGGCGATCTTTACTGTTTTCGTCCAATCCTTTTGGATATAATTGAAGAAAAAATTCATAATTGTTATCATTTTCTGGAGTAAACTTGTCTGATACTAAACAAGGCTGTCCCACATTGTTGTCTTCGAAAAGTGTTTTTATATTTTCTAATTCCCATTTGTGACGAAATGGAATCATTTTATGGTATAGTTTCAAAGTTGAAATATTATTTAAAATTTTAGAAAAGATGAGGTATATGTGAAAGAAAATGACCACCTCCCTACATTTGATGGACTGTTCAGACTTGAGAAAGGCATTAGAGAACAATGTGTTAGATTAAATATGGCATTGATGTAATGTCGCCAATCTAATCCACCACTTTTGGAAACTTGTTGGACAATTGTATGTTCAAAATAAATGTCACTGTGAAAATGAAGTTAGAGTTTGTATGATAAATCATAAAAATGTTTTTGTGATCACATTGTAAGATACTTTAGCACATTATCATAGTGAAAGGCTTAACTTTGAAGCCTCCAATTAACCATAACAAAATTGGTGTTAGTTCTGTTGTCACATACCAACAAACTAGATGTTGCGTAAATAAAAGTGTTGATGACACACATGTTATCACATAATTGGGATTAACTGGTAAACAATTTTATGAATTTCTAATTACTAAACCCCAAATAGCAAGTGACCTTTCTCATACCTGTTGTGTTAAAAGTCTTGAGGAAACGAGAAGAGACCACACTAAACTCATACCAAACAACTATTGTCGTTTTTAATCAATTTTGAATTCAAAGATTGTCTGACAATCCGATTTGGACAAGTGACTTATAAAAAAATTATTTGGTATTGTATCATATCGATAGTTGGTATACAAGTGATGAGTGGTATACATGAGCGAGTATGAGAGAGAGAGAGAGAGAGAGAGAGAGAGAGAGAGAGAGAGAGAGAGAGAGAGAGAGAGAGAGAGAGAGAGAGAGAGAGAGAGAGTGAGAGAGAGAGAGAGAGAGAGAGAGAGAGAGAGAGAGAGAGAGAGAGAGAGACAAAATACATGATGTAGTGGTAGAGTGTATCGAATGTACATTGTACATCGACTGGACAGTATAGATGTATAGCGTTAACCTTACACCGATCCGATTGTGAAGCGCGAGTTGTGTTGCTCTAACGCTACAAATACGTGATTGTGATTTTTTTCCAAGGCCATAACCAATGTATTCGAAGAAACACAAATTTTTATCACCCACGACTTCAACACAGATTGCATGAACTTTTATTTATATTTTATGTTCATTCCGCAACATCAAACATGTTTGCCATTTGCAGCACTACGTCTGCATCGCACTTGTCGAGATCATGTACATTGTTATTACTCATTCACTTCAGTCTGAATTGATGGAATATGTAAACACTAACATCCTGTATAATATCATATCCATTCAATGTATGTCGAATTGCTGCACATTTGTCGTTGAAATTAGATTTTTTTTGATTATTTGGTTTGCTTCAAAATTGCTTCAAAATGGCTTCTTTAATGTCAATTTTGTACTTGTTTTATTTTGTATTATCCGAACTAGTAGGACTATCAACCTGTTCAATCTTATTTTACCTGTTGTCATCACACAAGAAATGTGTTGAATCACTGAAAATTTCACCTGTCACCAGAATTCTATTACTAAACTTGACAATTATGGATCTGTTTGCACTGACCTTTCACTATCCAATCTTTTTCATCACAAATCATACCGTAACATGGAATTTTGGCTCGTTCATGTGCAAGTTTGTGCATTTTGTTGCGGCGGGCTCACTCACCGTGAGCAGTTTCACACTCACTGCAATTGCCATTCAGTGGTACAACAGTCCGATGGTGAAGCCTCATAAAAAGAAGCCTTTCACGGTGAAACAGTTCTACTGGTTGTTAGGAGTAATTTGGATTATGTCAATATTGTACTCGAGTCAAATGTTTGAAATTATGTCGATTTTTGAAGTGCACCATTCACAGCAAACATATTGTGTACAAAATTTTATTCCATCAAACTTTTACCGGACAAGTTACATTCTACAAGTGTTTATCATGCCGCACGCTGTGCCATTCCTGATTTGTGCCTTCACATACACACGATTGGCTAGTGTAATTTGGTGTTCAAATTTAGAGAATCAAAACGATCTAAAGGTAACAAAGTTGATTATCAAAACAATTTTCACAAATTTTTCAAATTTTTCGAATAGACTATCAAAATGATGCTCATTTCAACAGCTGCCTTCATGTTACTATACATGCCGTTCACCATTTTGCTCATAGTTTTCCATTTTACCGATTATTTTCACACAAGAATGGAGAATTACAGTTTGATTTTTTTAATACTGTCCAACTTGGCAGGAGCGCATGTCTTCTACAAACCAGTGATTTATATTTGTGTCAATGATAATTTCCGTAATGCTTTTTGGTGTGTTTTGAGCAGGAAAAGCCTTAGTCCTGTAATCGATAAATCGAAGGATGATGATGATGAAGATGTTGTTCTACCGTGCGTTCAATAAGTAATATATTTATAAAATCCAAGATTCAAATGATAGATTTTTTATTTGCGCTTGTAAATGATTGAAACAAGAAAATGCGCTTGGGAATGTTGAAAACAAGAAAACTATCACTTAGGTAATATGTTTGAGATGTTCTTTAAATAAAAAATCAGGCGGCGAATTAACTTTTTTGTTGTTCCATTTTTTGTAAGTTACACAAAACAAACCACAAAAGGGGTCTCAAAATTTAGGAGAATAGGTAAACCTTTGTCCACGCAAGGAATCCCGAGCCCTCTCACTAGAATATTAGTACTCGTTATGTATAAGTTGTGTGTAATTGCTTAAGATTAAGATTAGAGATCCATTCTATCTGTAATAATTGCACTCATAAAGATTAATATTAATATGAAAATATATTTCATAGATTAATTTGATTACTCAAAATTACAAAAGCGAAACCAGTTTCAGTAAAACTTACATTTCTGTCGTCAAACTTGCCAAATATAACATGACCTCAACCTTTTTATTTCATTGCTATCACTGTGCAATGCACAGTGTGCATCCACTTTAATTTTGATTTATTCCAAAATATTGAATCGATACTTCTTGATAACTTACTTCTCTGTTATTGGAAAATGTACAGAAAAACTTAAGCAGAATTACAATTTATGAATATAAGTTTTTGTTTATATTTTTGATATATGTTCTAATTTGTTAACTAACTTGAAAGTTTAGTACAATCAACCACTATCTACGAGTGATTATATAATTAAGTATAATTCCGAACCAAGCTGTTTGAAACCATTTTATGTCAGGAATTCTCCGCCGCCTGATTTTTTATTT
Organism: Rhizoglyphus robini; assembly: GCA_023373905.1. Lineage (NCBI taxonomy): Eukaryota > Metazoa > Arthropoda > Arachnida > Sarcoptiformes > Acaridae > Rhizoglyphus > Rhizoglyphus robini. Next base: position 469,761 of record JAKIJQ010000031.1, on the reverse strand, counting down.
AAAGAACATCTCAAACATATTACCTAAGTGATAATTTTCTTGTTTTCAACATTCCCAAGCGCATTTTCTTGTTTCAATCATTTACAAGCGCAAATAAAAAATCTATCATTTGAATCTTGGATTTTATAAATATATTTCAACCATTTTCAGTTTTAACGAATGATTTTCAATTTAAAATACATTTATTAGATAGAATCAATTTTTGTAAATAATAATAAATCACTGATCCATGCAAACTCCACAGGTGAATATCAATCCAAAATTCCAAAGCTGAAATCCAAAAACCATGTTCAGTGTTTCAGTGTTAATGAACAGTGTCCGTAAAATAACATTAAAATGTGCTAGGCTGTCATCAGAGAAAGTGAAAAAGTACACGAATCCAGGTAAAACACCTAAAAAGAAATCACGTCACAATTAATATTCTCGTTTTGATTCCTTGAGACATATCTCGTTTAACATAATCAGATTTGGTTATTGGTACATTAGTCGATTTCTGTTTCACATCTAATTTGAATACACCAAAGTGAAAATACTACCAATGCCTTGACAAGAAATAATTCTGTATAAACTTCATAAAATGAAGGCAAACATTTCGTGACAGAAATTATTTCATACATTCATAATGGTAAATTATTCTACGTATTCCTGTAACGGTATAAAGACAAAATTATAAGTTTAAATTTAAGTTTAAATTGAAATGCATCATTTAGCTCACCGTGTTAAACATAAAGTGTAAATCAAAATAATCCAAAAAGGAACTGAGCGTGTGTTGAAACCAAGGATAACATCTCGTTTACACGATTACGTTCAGACTGTTTGTTTAGACCGTGAAAATATTCATCAATCTCTGAATGGATCGATAAAAACAAAAAGAACAATATAGAGAGAAATGTCATATCAAAACAATAATATCACTTACACTCACATTGATATACAGATTGATGAAATTAAACGTGTAATTCCATGAGAATATCCGAGTAAATCTAGTACAACGAACAAAAGCAAAGAATAAATTGATTCACCAAAAAACACCACATCAAAACATAAACAGCTGATCGACGTGAGGACGATATTTTGATTGTAGCACGAGTTGAGTTGATTAAGAGATTGAGTGTTGTGGGTTAGATGCTGAATGTTGTGGTCATGATGATGAACTGGTTCGCGAATTGCTTATATGATACAAGTCATATCATTGCAGAGGTGATGAATACAAATCAAAACAATAACAAAAAAAGTCACAACAGACAACACATAAACACATACACACAGAGAGACACTTTTTGATAGGAGCAAGGCTCGACACACTAAAATAAGAGTTTTGGGAACTCATAGCCACCGAGATTGCTCCGAATTGATCCACAAATGTCCCAAAACACTCGATCTCAATCACAACAACACACGTAAAGCACGGTTTGTACTGCTGACAGTAGACTTTCAAACTGTACAGCGAGAGATTAGCAATGTGTTCAGAAAATGCGACACATGCCACAGCAAAAGTGGCGTGCCGCACACAAAAGGTCCATTCATATAGTTTGAACTTCAACTTTACACTTCCACTGCACACTTGAAAAACCTTCCTTGAGATGTGCAACGCCGAATGGTATGATTTTTTACGGGCGCTAACGCCCTCCAATGTTTTAATGGGAAAAAGCGTCACCCTTCACAGTCAAAATCATAAAAAATCTATAAAATCATATACTAGTTGGTCGTAAAAAATGTTGTAAAACTAAATGTTGCCAATTTGATTTTTGATGTATTAAATTATTGTCATTTCATTCAATTTTCATATTTATTCCGACAACATCAAACTTTTTTTGGCCAAGTTTGAATATTGAAAATTACGTGTGTATATACTGAGAAACAAATATTGCCCAATAAATATCGTATTTTTAATTTGAACCTCCTCACTTTCACTAAGCGCTCAGTCAGCGGCGCTGAGGTTGCACTGCAATGCAAAACAGGCTTGTAACCGTCTGTAAACATTATCCGTTAGGTTTGTGTTTGTTTGTCTGTCTGTTTGTCTGTCTAACTCACTCACGCTCTCTCTTTCTCAGCCCAACGACTGTTTGTTTATGTTTTGCTTCGTTCTTGAAATCACTTGAAATCACTTGAAATCACTTTACTCCTGAATCGAATTGAAATCGGAAAATTTGTTTCAATGCTTCAAAAATGGCTTCTTTTACGTCAATTTTGTACTCAATTTATTTTGTCTTATCCGAAATTGTAGGAATATCCACCTGTTCAATCTTGCTTTACTTGTTATCATCATCAAAGAAATGTGTTGAATCACTGAAAATTTCACCTGTAACCAGAATTCTATTACTAAACTTGACCATTATTGACCTATTTGCACTGACTTTTCACAATCCAATATTTTTCATCACAAGTGAAGCCAAAACTTGGTATTTTGGCTTGTACGCGTGCAAGTTTTTACATTTTATTGCGTCGACATCACTCACAGTGAGCACCTTCACACTCACTGCAATTGCCATTCAGTGGTACAACAGTCCTACGGTGAATCCACTTAAAAAGAAGCCTCTTACGGAGAAACAGTTCTACTGGCTGTTGGCAGTCATTTGGATTATGTCAATATTGTACTCAATTCAAATGTTTAACACTATGAATATTATTGAAGGTCACTATTCGACCGAATCTCCACGGACATTTTGTGCACAAAAATTTCCATCAAACTTTTACAGCACAAGTTACTATGTACAAAAGTTCATAATCATCCACGCTGGGCCATTCTTGATTTGTGTTTTCATATACACACGGTTGGTTTGTTTAATTTGGTGTACAAATTTAGAGAATTTAAATCCAAACGATCTAAAGGTAATAATAACAAAGTTAATTATCAAACAATATTCTCACATTTAAAAAAATTGTATTTGTAGACAGTCAAAATGATGCTCATTACAACAGCTGCCTTCATGTTGCTATACATGCCGATCAACATTTTGCTAATTATTTACAGTTCTACCCAACTTATTACAGGTGTGGATCAAGTCAGGACTATTTCTTTCGTGTTGTCCAACTTGGCAAGAGCGCACATCTTCTACAAACCAGTGATTTATATTTGTGTCAATGATAATTTTCGTATGGCGTTTAGGCGAATTTTGACCGTAAAAGGCTTCAGTCCCGAGTTAGAATCGAATAATGATAATGAGGATGCTACTGTTCTAGAGGGCCAAATGATGAGAGATTAATCTGTTTAGTTCAATTTGTCGTTGACATTATCTTTTTGATTATTTGGTTTTTGCAAATTTGCCTCAAAAATTCTTCAAAATTACTTCAAAAATGGCTTTTTTACGTCAATATTGTACTCAATTTATTTTGTTTCATCCGAATTGGTGGGAATATCCACCTGTTCAATATTGCTTTACTTGTTGACATCACGAAAAACATCTTGTTGGCTAAAATCATAGATTTTACTGTAACTGAGTTTTTAATTAGCGCTCTAAAATCGTAAAAACTTGAATGCGCTCAGAAAGGGATAAAACTTGAATGAACCTTTTGTTTGGTTGATCTTTGATTAAAAACTCAGAGAGCCAGCAATTCGACCACAACAGTTTGTTTGTTCTCTTTTGTCTGGAAGATATTCAATTCAATGGCGATATTGATCTTGGTGATGGCGTTCTTGGTCAAAGATAACTTTTTTGCTTTTAATTTCATTCGATTCATTTGGTTCTTTGGTTGTTCCTCGGTCTTGTACTAATTGAAAATTAATCAAATCTTAACATGACCACGCGAATCACTTAAATTTTTAGTCTTAAAACACGATTGATCACGTAATGTTTCGACAATTTCTTTCATTATTTTTCTGTAACTATCAAAATCTTCAACTCAACGTATCATTTTTACTATTCATTATTCACTTGGTACGTCAAATTCCTATAATAACCAATTAATCCCCTACTTACTACCTGAATCAACAGTACAGTAACAACCACAATGACTTTTGTATCACTGCCAATAAATCTCCCATTTCATTTAGATTAAAATCAAGTTATAAAACCGTAACAAACCATAATAATCACTATATACTAATATTACAAGGCTCGTAAGGGTACACGCCCTGTAATATACAGTAGAAGGCATATGGGACGAAACGTATTGATCGGATGAAAGTGCAGTGGAAGGCAAAAGTGGGACGAAACATATTGATCGGATGTTAGCGCAGTGGAAGGCAGAAGGCCATCCTTACTGATGCGTGTCTTATTACATTTGCACAGAGAAAGGCAGAGGCACCATAAAATCTTCTGAGTACGCCAGCGTAATTTACCACACACATGCTTTGTTTACAAATGTCAGCTGTTCTCGCTCTGGCAATGCAGGCACATCGGGCACGAATAGTTCAGAATTGTTTTGAATTTCTCTTTTTTCTACGTTTGTTTTTGTTTTTATCTAAATGTACGTCTCAACCAAATCACCACGAACGAGTTGAATTCATCAAATTCTACCAAACTCATCCAAATCTATTGAACTCCTCGAAGAACGCCCTTCTTCTTGCAATGTTATTGGCGTGTTTGGTATGTTTGTTTTACATTGTTGCTATGGTTATTGGCCACAAGAGTGTAACACATTGCTCAAGAACTTTTCCTTTCAAAATCATCTAGATTTGTGTGTTTTGATATTTTTCTGCAGTGCCGAGCGAGTATGACAGTGTGCTTTATCGTGACAGCTTAAGTTAAACACGCTGGTTTGTTTTGATGCAAACAAAACTTGATTGATTGATTAACTTGATTAACTTGATATTTAACTTGATTGCAACTTGCAATTTGCAAGCATCTCCAGAACCAGAAACCTAGATTTATTCAACTTATCACTCAACTGATTTGCCTCATCTATCATCAAACATGATCACTATGTGATTACCTTTATTTTCAGTCTTCCTTTCTAATGTGTTTTGCCATTTTATTTTTGTTTTGACACCAAGTATCAAAGAAACATCAAAGAACGCTTTACTTCAAGAGCCTGAAGAGATTCGTTGTAAAGAAATTAATTAGTAATCGCCATCTTTTTCTCATCAATTTACAAAATGAAGTATTTCAATTTAATTCTTCACAAACATATTTTACTAATTCTAAAATAAACCTGTTTTTTCTAGACTTTTATTATTTCAGATTATAGCGATTTGGTTAACTTGCCTCTATTGCCTTGATTCGTGAATGCTTAAAATATGTCATTTGAATGAATATCTTCACGTTTGGTGTATAATACATATATGTACTGTATATGTTTTCGGACTCGTTGTTGGTGACAGCTGCAAACTTGCTCTAACGTATTATTGGCTACTAATTGTTTGGTATATTATGTAGCCACAAGTTCAATGTTTTTCAATCCTGCACTGGTGGACATTGCCCGCATTTAGTTACCCGCCTTCCTTAAGTACCCCATTCGTGTGGGCTATTGTGCCGATATTACTAAGGTTACAATGCTGGTCAGTACAAGAACAACAAGTGACTTGGTTTCTGGAATCAAGTTTTTTGATTTCGGAAGAATGATGAATTTCAGAAATAATTTGATCAGATCAGAACCAGCCCGGTTTTGAAGTTAATATTGTCTAAAGTAAGTTGTCGTGAAATCGCCAGTTCCTACATCAAATAGTCAAATGCCAAACTCGAGTCCGAATGAACAATAACTACTACGAGTACAAAGTTGCTATTCCAAAAGGACGACTTCTTACTTCACTGTTATCAGTCTATATTTATTATTCGGTTTCTGATCATTTGGTCAATTCACAAAATCAATATTAAACATTTTTTTTTGTTAAATTCAATGCTGTCATTTTCTCTTTTGCCATCCACCACACCGATCAAAATAACTTGAAATAACTCAAATGAGATTTTTGAATCACCCCAGTTTAAGAAGGAAAGGCACAATCGCAAGGAAAACGTTTTTTGTCTATTGTGATTGAAGAAACCGAATAAAATACGTTGCACTAACTGCAACTCTGTCACCAATTGCTATCATACAAATGCATACAAAAGAGAATAATTCCACAAACTCGAGCTTTTCAACTTTGCCTATTACTTTATTTTCTGTGCATTATGTTCCGGAAATCACTATTTGATCTAAAGTTTCGATTCTAAACAAGAAATCATATATCACTTAAGGTTCGAATCAACACCAATCAAGCCTCAATTTGTTTTTTTTAACTTTTAATTTATGAATTGGGCTATGAGCTCACCCGAAGAGTTTTTTACAAGGAAACGTTTGCGCAGCAACAAATGACTTTGTGACCTGTCACAAAGTCATTTGAGTTTCCTTTACAATACAAAAAATTAGTAAGTGTTGATAGCCATAATCTGTTGAGATAAAAATATTTTTTGTGACCTTTAGTGAACCATTGCTACAAGTGATTAAATGAAGTAAAAATCTAAAGATTTTCTAAAATTATTAGTGCTGTGTTAGATTTAACTGAAAATAGGCTCGTGTTATACACATTTTAAAAACTAAAGTGCTCAAAAGTTTAAATTTGTTTGTATTAATGTCCGTGTGTTCATCAGAGGCTTTGATAGTAAAGTTGGAGAAGTAGCACACGTCAAAATAGGTGGGTGGTAACTAGAAAAGGCCTGTTCCATGTACCAATTTGCTTGAGATTAGTTAGCTAGTCCAGTAAGACGCCCAATAAACCGCCATTATTAGATAAAGCAACAATTAGTTGAAATACATTTTCTATAAACAGAAATATTCAAATTAAAATAAGTGTTTTAAATATTTGTTTAAAATGAAATAGAAAATAAAATTCAATACAAAAGAAATGAATATTATCTTGTTGAAAATAATTTTAACCATTTTAAAAAACGTCACAAAAATTCTTGGTCTTCCAACAAAGTCAAATGAATTGAAACTCGACAGTTTGACCACCTCATAATAAGCTCAATTGACAATCTGTACACACAAACAATCTTGGCTGGCCTTCGAGCATTAATCTACCAACATTATCATTTAAGTTCATCTATGTAAATATTTACGTAAAAAATCAATAAATCAAAATACTCAGAGAAAATGTTTTACAGAAAGTCATTGCACGTAAAGTGGAAATTTAAAACCTTTAATAACCAAGAACAAAAGTAAACTCATTAATTTTGTTTTATTGATAAAAATTCAGTTAAAACTAATTCACAAAAAAAGTTTAGACAATGATAGAACAAGAATGTTTACGCGCATTGAGTTTTTCGCAAAATCTCAATATATACCAACTGTATAGATGTGCTAAACATTAAGTTTCCAAATAAATATTATAAACAATTTAATCGTGGAATGCTGGTATCAATCCCTTGAATGACATTGATTCACTTTTAAACAGACTTACATTAAACAGTTAAACAAAATTAAAACCATTGCACATGAAAGTATTACATGATCACAGTTGTAATCAACGTGCTTGGGTGATTTATTACAATGTATCTTCAATTGATTCTGAGGGAAATATTTACTGGTCATTGGAGAAACTGTTTGGATAAAGCTGTAGAATGTTCGTTATCCAATTTATTCATATTAAACATTCGTAAACAAAAAAACGCTTCATCATAACGTGATTTATTAATAATATATGAATAATAATTGAAAATCACATGATAAATATAAAACCTTTGTAGATGGGGGATGGAAAAACGGGTGGAAAAAATTGCTATGCAAAATTATTTAAAGAACTTTTCAAATTTTAAATTTCACAGAGGAATTTCGCACTAAACAGGTCAACTCAGAATCAGAATTCCACTGCTCATGTTGATAATCTTCAATGGAACACGAACGTTTATGCCTAATTTGGTTAAACGAAACTGCAATACCGTGAGAGTATTTACATGTGAAGGTGTTTTCGGACGGGAATTTCCATATACGATATACGATATTTCCATATACTCTTGAAGATAAACGGACAGGTGAGCTTAAATTCAGTGATTGATAGAGGAAAAATGAATAAACATAAAAATTTAATATAAAAAATAATCAAAAAAATTAACTGAATTCTTAACTTCAAGATCAAATCCTCCATTGAAACCTCCAAATCCTTGTTGTAATCATCCACCTTGAGTATTGCATAATTATAGGCGACTTGACCGTTGAATAAATATTGTTTAAAATTGTTAAAAATGTATTTTCTGACTTGTAAAAGCAGTAAGTGTATTATAATTTGTTAAATAAGAATTGTCATCTTAAAATATTTATATGAATACCTTTTGTAGAATGGAACAACCTTCGCAAATCGTAATTAGCAAAATTATGATAAAAATTCCAATAGCAGTTAAGTAATTTTCAATATAAATAAAAATTATTGATATAAAAATGAACGAATAAGTTTCGAAGCTTCGAAGTTTTTTTTACTTAAGGCTTCGCCTAGTTTTGAATAACCGAATAATTGGAAACCCTAACCTCATCCAATCAGAAGGCTGTCAACTTGTTGAATAATGAATGATTAAACAACTAATAATTTATTTTTTTCATGGAGTAATTCTGTTTATTTGTCAAGGCGCCAATTTGCAAATTATTAATATAATCTCGGTTTAAATATGTTTTTTGTCACTTAAGTTGATTTAATCAAAACTGAATTCATAAAATCCCATTTATTGACTCAAATTGCTGGCTCTCTGAGTTTTTAATCAAAGATCAACCAAACAAAGGGTTCATTCAAGTTTTATCCCTTTCTGAGCGCATTCAAGTTTTTACGATTTTAGAGCGCTAATTAAAAACTCAGTTACAGTAAAATCTATGATTTTAGCCAACAAGTTTTCACCATTTCTACTATAAAGATAAAAACAGTGAACATCACAAACCCGTTTGTATCAATCAATTATGCATTCAAAATAAATACCTGGTACAAACAACTCACTTACTTTGTACACAATCCAATCAAATTTAAACAGCACCATTTCTGGTCCGAGTTGCAGCATACAAGACAAACAATGAAATATGCACAGAATTGTAATCTGGTAAACAATGACACTTTAGTGTTCTAACATTTAGAAATACAAAACTTTTCGAAAGAAAATACAAGACACGCGTTGAGTACGAAGTAGAGAAGAATCTAGAAACAACGGTCATTGTGATTAATATTCTTAAACACTTCCTTAGACTCACTTCGCTTACTGAAATCCCAAGCAAGTGAAAAAATCTATGAAAAACTAAATTACAGAAGTGCCTCAATAAAAGCTCATTGTTTTGGCCAAACTTGAGCATGTTTTGGATCCTGTTTACGTAAAGATGACGTACAGATGACGTGTTTGGTTTATTTTGATTTAGGTAAAGAATAAAATAAATATCTTTGGAAAGTTGTTTGTCATGTTTGATGATCATTATCACTCGTGTAGATGATGATAATTCACAATATTCATATTGATTTGAAACAAATAACAATCCAAATAAAGGACACTATAACAAATTTGTTTCTACCAGCACTGTCAGTTGTGAGCCAACATTGTCACGACAAATGCACACAGCAGAGAAGATGTAGTGACGGAAATTCATCTCACGAAAGAAGCCAACTAAGGTCCAATTTCAGTTATTTCAGAGAACAAATAGGCATATTTGCAAACATCAACACAAGACACTGACACAAAAGGACAACACATACTGAAACTAAATAGAGGACACCAAAACAAACTCGTTTCAGCACTGATACAATTCAGATAACGAGTGAAATCAATTTAAGTCCGGTTCTGGTGTTTTTCGAGGACAAATGAGCAAATCATTACAGATTTGCAAAACATCAACACAAAACACAGACTCAAAAGTGACAACAACAGCATCACCGGCAGTAGTTCATTGTTGCAGTGACGCTTTTGCACTTTACAGCGGGGCGGCGTATTCAGAATAGGTAACGCTGTTTTTGAATAGACCAATGGGTGGCAGAGCACCCGTATTTTAACTTTTACTGTATTAGCCATTTTTGCTACTGTTGGCTTTACAACAACTTTGTCATCATTTTATTTTGGGCGATACTGCCCCTAACTACTAAAGGCAGCAATTTGGTGGTAGACAGAGTCGTTCTAATTAAAAACTCATAACATAAAGTGCGTAGAATTACTGAAAATTTCACCTGTAACCAGAATTCTATTGCTAAACTTGATCATTATGGACCTGCTTGCACTGACCTTTCACTATCCAATCTTTTTCATCACAAATCATACCGTAACTTGGAATTTTGGCTCGTTCTTGTGCAAGTTTGTGCATTTTGTTGCTGCGGGCTCACTCACCGTGAGCACCTTTACTCTCACTGCAATTGCCATTCAGTGGTACAACAGTCCGACGATGAAGCCTAATACTAAAAAGCCTCTTTCGGTGAAACAGTTCTACTGGTTGCTGGGAGTCATTTGGATTATGGCAATACTGTACTCGAGTCAAATGTTTGAAATTATGACTACTTTTGAAGTGCCCAATTCACAACAGACATTTTGTGTACAAGATTTTATTCCATCAAATTTTTACCGGACAAGTTATATTGTACAAATGTTTATCCTTACGCACGCTGTGCCATTCCTGATTTGTGCCTTCACATACACACGGTTGGCTTGTGTCATTTGGTGTTCAACTTTAGAAAATCTGAATCAAAACGATCTCAAGGTAATGATAACAAAGTTGATTATCAAAACAATTTTTCATAATTTTTTTTAATTTTTTGAATAGACTATCAAAATGATGCTCATTTCAACAGCTGCCTTCATGTTACTATACATGCCGTTCACCATTTTGCTCATAGTTTTCTATTTTACCGATTATTTTCACACAAGAATGGAGCATTACAGCTTGATTTACTTACTATTATCCAACTTGGCAGGAGCTCATGTCTTCTACAAACCCGTGATTTATATTTGGGTGAATGATAATTTCCGTAATGCTTTTTGGTGTGTTTTGAGCAGGAAAAGGTTCAGTCCTGAGTTGGATAAATCGAAGGATGATGATGATGATGATGTTGTTCTACCGTGTGTTCAATAAGTAAAATCATACGCAGTTGATCGTCAAAAATGTTGTAAAACTAAATGTTGCTAATTTGATTTTTGAGTTTGGTTTTGAGATGCTTGGCCCTTATGAAACGAATAGTCGATTGATAATGATTGAAATTTATCTATAAGGTAAACGAAATTGTAAAGTGTATTCTGAGAAACAAATATTGCTCAATAAATATCTTTAATCATAATTTTTAATTTAAATTTAAATAAATCATTTTAACCTCTTTACTTTCACTGACTGTTTATACAGCGGCGCTGAGGTTGCATTGCAAAACTGGTTTGCAACCGTCTGTAAACATTAGGCGTTGTGTTTGTGTTTGTCTATCTGTCTGTCTGTCTAACTCACTCACGCACTCTCCTTCTCACAGCCCAACGACTGTTTGTTTATGTTTTGCTTCGTTCTTGAAATCACTTGAAATCACTTTACTCCTGAATCGAATCGAAATCGGAAAATTTTCTTAAATGCTTCAAAAATGGCTTCTTTTACGTCAATTTTGTACTCAATTTATTTTGTTTTATCCGAAATTGTAGGAATATCCACCTGTTCAATCTTGCTTTACTTGTTATCATCATCAAAGAAATGTGCTGAATCACTGAAAATTTCACCTGTAACCAGAATTCTATTACTAAACTTGACCATTATTGACCTATTTGCACTGACTTTTCACAATCCAATATTTTTCATCACAAGTGAAGCCAAAATTTGGTATTTTGGCTTGTACGCGTGCAAGTTTTTACATTTTATTGCGTTGACATCACTCACAGTGAGCACCTTCACACTCACTGCAATTGCCATTCAGTGGTACAACAGTCCTACGGTGAATCCACTTAAAAAGAAGCCTCTTACGGTGAAACAGTTCTACTGGCTGTTGGCAGTCATTTGGATTATGTCAATATTATACTCAATTCAAATGTTTAACACTATGAATATTATTGAAGGTCACTATTCGACCGAATCTCCACGGACATTTTGTGCACAAAAATTTCCATCAAACTTTTACAGCACAAGTTACTATGTACAAAAGTTCATAATCATCCACGCTGGGCCATTCTTGATTTGTGTTTTCATATACACACGGTTGGTTTGTTTAATTTGGTGTACAAATTTAGAGAATTTAAATCCAAACGATCTAAAGGTAATAATAACAAAGTTAATTATCAAACAATATTCTCACATTTAAAAAAAATTTGAATTTGTAGACAGTCAAAATGATGCTCATTACAACAGCTGCCTTCATGTTGCTATACATGCCGATCAACATTTTGCTAATTATTTACAGTTCTACCCAACTTATTACAGGTGTGGATCAAGTCAGGACTATTTCTTTCGTGTTGTCCAACTTGGCAAGAGCGCACATCTTCTACAAACCAGTGATTTATATTTGTGTCAATGATAATTTTCGTATGGCGTTTAGGCGAATTTTGACCAGAAAAGGCCTAAGTCCAGAGTTAAGGAATCACCCCTGAGTGGATAGGGTTCGTAACTGTAAAGAGATTCCATAGGGTTCCATATACACAAGCACATAAGAAATAGTATGTCTGTTCACTACTAGATGGCGTTTTCACTTGAACACTTTTAGATCTCATGACCAAAATGATTATATGACCAAATAGAATTTCTCGAGATAATTCATAGATCAAATGCACGAACTTATAAATATAAATATATAGATTTATTGTTATATTTGCTGAATCAATTCAAAAACGCACAATACAGATTTATCAGGATGATCACAGACATTTTCAATACAATTTGATGATAACCAAGTCCCAAAGGGACTTGGTACTATTAGTTGGTTACATTGTAGCATCAATCAGAGTTTATCTTCTTCTTGATAAGATGACAAGATTGCTATAGACAAGAAAAGCCCATCCACTCAACAATATCGATCTTTGTCACATTTTCACATATAGATTTGATTACATTTTTCAATCACAAAGTCACACCGAATTAAGGTCATTCAATTCTTTATATATCATTCGGCATCTCTCCATAGCACGAGTACGTTGGAACGTCCCACCGGGCGTAAATCTTCAATCAACATAATAGCAAGATTTTTCTTTCATTTACCATTGCACATGTACAACATTCGTTGTACATGTTAACTCGTAGATCTACTCTTTAGACTGACAGTTGGCTTCTCTTAAGAGTCCATTGGTATTGTGTTATTGTTTTCATTCCATTCTGTAATTGATCAATAGGTTTAAATCCACAATACCAAATAGCCTTTAAATCATCTAATTTCATAATCATGTCCATCCTTCTTTACGGGAACATTTACTAGAGTAGGTTTACAGGAACATTCCCATGTTGTTGGATCATGGCGTATTCAGAATATTTGATCTGTCACCTGAAAGGTGACAGAATCTAATACTGATAATGAGGATGCTACTGTTCTAGAGAGCCAAATGATGAGGGATGAATCAGTTTAGTTCAAGTTTTGATTGTTTGGTTTTTGCAAATTTGCCGCAAAAGTTCTTCAAACTAACTTCAAAAATGGCTTCTTTTACGTCAATTTTGTATACAATTTATTTTGTTTTATCTGAACTAGTAGGAATATCCACCTGTTCACTCTTGTTTTACCTGTTGTCATAACGAAAAAATTGTTCAGAATTACTGAAAATTTCACCTGTAACCAGAATTTTATTACTAAACTTGACCATTATGGACCTGCTTGCACTGATCATTCACTATCCAATCTATTTCATCACAAATCATACCGTAACTTGGAATTTTGGCTCGTTCATGTGCAAGTTTCTGCATTTTGTTTCGGCGGGCTCACTCACCGTGAGCACCTTTACTCTCACTGCAATTGCCATTCAGTGGTACAACAGTCCGACGATGAAGCCTAATACTAAAAAGCCTCTTTCGGTGAAACAGTTCTACTGGTTGCTGGGAGTCATTTGGATTATGGCAATACTGTACTCGAGTCAAATGTTTGAAATTATGACTACTTTTGAAGTGCCCAATTCACAACAGACATTTTGTGTACAAGATTTTATTCCATCAAATTTTTTACCGGACAAGTTATATTGTACAAATGTTTATCCTTACGCACGCTGTTCCATTCCTGATTTGTGCCTTCACATACACACGGTTGGCTTGTGTCATTTGGTGTTCAACTTTAGAAAATCTGAATCAAAACGATCTCAAGGTAATAACAAAGTTGATTATCAAAACAATTTTTCATAATTTTTTTTAATTTTTTGAATAGACTATCAAAATGATGCTCATTTCAACAGCTGCCTTCATGTTACTATACATGCCGTTCACCATTTTGCTAATAGTTTTCTATTTTACCGATTATTTTCACACAAAAATGAAGCATTACAGTTTGATTTTCTTAATCCTGTCTAACTTGGCAGGAGCTCATGTCTTCTACAAACCCGTGATTTATATTTGTGTCAATGATAATTTCCGTAATGCTTTTTGGTGTGTTTTGAGCAGGAAAAGGTTCAGTCCTGAGTTGGATAAATCGAAGGATGATGATGAAGATGTTGTTCTACCGTGTGTTCAATAAGTAAAATCATACGCAGTTGATCTTCAAAAATGTTGTAAAACTAAATGTTGCTAATTTGATTTTTGAGTTTGGTTTTGAGATGCTTGGCCCTTATGAAACGAATAGTCGATTGATAATGATTGAAATTTATCTATAAGGTAAACGAAATTGTAAAGTGTATTCTGAGAAACAAATATTGCTCAATAAATATCTTTAATCATAATTTTTAATTTAAATTTAAATAAATCATTTTAACCTCTTTACTTTCACTGACTGTTTATACAGCGGCGCTGAGGTTGCATTGCAAAACTGGTTTGCAACCGTCTGTAAACATTAGGCGTTGTGTTTGTGTTTGTCTATCTGTCTGTCTGTCTAACTCACTCACGCACTCTCCTTCTCACAGCCCAACGACTGTTTGTTTATGTTTTGCTTCGTTCACTGAAATCACTTGAAATCACTTGAAATCACTTGAAATCACTTTACTCCTGAATCGAATCGAAATCGGAAAATTTTCTTAAATGCTTCAAAAATGGCTTCTTTTACGTCAATTTTGTACTCGATTTATTTTGTTTTATCCGAAATAGTAGGAATATCAACCTGTTCAATTTTGCTTTACCTGTTGATATCACCAAAGAAATGTGCTGAATCACTGAAAATTTCACATGTGACCAGAATTCTATTGATAAACTTGACCATTATGGACCTGCTTGCACTCACAATTTCCTATCCAATATTTTTCATCACAAGTGAAGCCGAAACTTGGTATTTTGGCGTGTACTCGTGCAAGTTTTTACATTTTATGGCGTCGACATCACTCACAGTGAGCACCTTCACACTCACTGCAATTGCCATTCAGTGGTACAACAGTCCTACGGTGAATCCACTTAAAAAGAAGCCACTTACGGTGAAACAGTTCAACTGGCTGTTGGCAGTCATTTGGATTATGTCAATATTGTACTCAATTCAAATGTTTAACATTATGACTATTATGGAGGGTCTCGATTCGACTGAATCTCCACGGACATTTTGTGCCCCAAAATTTTCATCAAACCTGCACAGCATAAATTACGTTATACAAAAATTCATCCTCACCCACGCTGTGCCATTCCTGATTTGTGCCTTCATATACACGCGGTTGGCTTGTTTAATTTGGTGTTCAAATGTAGAAAATTTAAATCAAAACGATCTAACGGTAATAATAACAAAGTTAATTATCAAAACAATATTTCAAAACGTTTTACATTTTTTGAACTAGACAGTCAAAATGATGCTAATTTCAACGACTGCGTTCATGTTGTTATACATGCCGTTCAACATTTTGTTCATTATTTTCAGTTTTACCCGCTTTATCACATATGTGGAACAAGTCAGGACTATTTTCTTCGTGCTGTCCAACTTGGCAGAAGCGCACGTCTTCTACAAACCAGTGATTTATATTTGTGTAAATGATAATTTCCGTGAGGCGTTTAAGCAAGTTTTGACCGGAAAAGGCACAAGTCATGAGTTTGAATCGAATAAGGATGATGATACTGTTCCAGCGAACCAAATGTTGAGAGATCAATCAGTTTAGTTCAAGTTGACCATTAACTAAAGAACTTATATATGATATTTGGACAGATGACTTATTGACAGTTTATGAAATACAAGTGATTTGTATGAATGGTATATGATCATAATCTCATGAGATAGTGTAATAGACATACAGCAATGTAATATGATGTAGTGGTAGAGTGCATCGAATGTACATCTAATGTAGAGATGGTCAAAACGCAAAAATGCTTGCAAACGCTTGCAAAAGCTTGCGCCTTAGACATGGCAAGCTTTTTGCAAGCGTTTGCTAGCATTTTTACGTTTTGACCATCTCTAATCTAATGCACAGTATAGATGTATGAAACTGAACATCGTACACCAATCCAATGAAGTTGTGCGAGTTGTGTTGTGAGCTCCAAAGCTACAAATGCGTGACTTTTATCAAGGTCAAACCGCCAATGCATTCAAAGAAACACATACATTTTTATCCCACACCACTTCAACTTGCCTTTATTAGTTGAACTTTTTTATAAATCTTATATTCATTCTGTTTGAGCAAGTTTGTGATTGAAAACTAAATTGAAAGTGTATACTGAAAAACAAATATTGCTGAATAAATTTTGTTTTAAATTACTTTCAAAAAACGACACAAATTGACATTATCCTTTTGATTATTTGGTTTTTTCAAATTTGCCTTAAAAGTTCTTTGAAATTACTTCAAAAATGGCTTCTTTTACTCGTACTTCAATATTGTACTCAATTTATTTTGTTTCATCCGAATTGGTGGGAATATTTACCTGTTCAATCTTGCTTTACTTGTTGTCATCACGAAAAAAGTGCGCAGAATTACTGAAAATTTCACCTGTAACCAGAATTCTATTACTAAACTTGACCATTATGGACCTACTTGCACTGATCATTCACTATCCAATCTATTTCATCACAAATCATATCGTAACTTGGTATTTTGGTTCGTTTATGTGCATGTTTGTGCCTTTTGTTGCGACGGGCTCACTCACTGTGAGCACCTTTACTCTCACTGCAATTGCCATTCAGTGGTACAACAGTCCGGCGGTGAAGCCAAATACTAAAAATCCTCTTACGGTGAAACAGTTTTACTGGCTGCTCGGAGTCATTTGGATTATGGCAATTTTGTACTCGAGTCAAATGTTTAAAATTATGAATATTGATATTAATGAATATCAAAATTCAACGTATTGTATAGCAGATTATCCATCAAATTTGTACAATGAAAAAAGTTACATTCTGCTAACGTTCATTCTCACGCACGCTGTGCCATTCCTGATTTGTGCCTTCACATACACACGGATTGTCAGTTTAATATGGTGCCAAACTTTAGAAAATTTCAATAAAAATGATCTAAAGGTACATATAACAAAGTAATTCAAGTAAACAATTTTTTCATAACATTTTTTACAATTTGTTGTAGACAGTCAAAATGATGCTAATTTCCACAACTGCATTCATGTTTCTATTCATGCCGTACAACATTTTGATTCTAGTTTTTCATTTTAACGAACATTTTATCTACAACATGAAGCATTACATTGTTATTTTCAACATATTGTCCAGCCTGGGACAAGCGCATGTTTTCTATAAACCAGTGATTTATATTTGTGTCAATGATAATTTCCGTAAGGCGTTTTGGCGAGTTTTGAGCAGGAAAAGCCTCAGTCCTGAGCTTGAATCGAAGGATGATGGTGATATTGTTTTAGAGAGCCAAATGATCGAAAGGGATCAAACAGTTTAGTTTTAAGTTGACAATAACTTTTAAGACAAATTTTACTTTGGGATATTTTCACTTTCGATCACAACTTTCTACCAAAATTTTGGAAAATAAAGTTTGGGTAAAAGTAAAAAAACAAACTGATTTTCATGTTCACGTGATTATAGAATGATTCCTATGTACGTATATTTTCTTAGAACTAATAAACACAGTCGTATGCGTCTAATCAGTCATCATCATGACTTTTCAAGAAACAAGGATTGTTGTTGCGTAAACGTACGATGAATCATCAAATGATTTTCCTCTGTAAGCCTGAGCCAAAGATGACACTTCAAAATGAATTGCACTGTATTACTGTGCCATACCTGCAATGTAAGCAAATATTCAATATTTATTTAATTACCATAATCAAATCAAAGTTTGCGTTTATGAGAGAGAAGGAGAGTATAAAGTGATAAGACAATCGTTAAGTTAGTGTTATTTGATCATTACAGTGCAAACCTAACCTAACCTAACCTAACCTAACCTAATCAACCTAACCATCCAACCGTCGCTATACAACAGCCAACCAACCAACCTAACCAACCAATCAACAACCATCCATGGGATCCGACGAGAAGCCAAATTCCGGTGGCTTTGCCCAGTCAATCTGGAACTCATCCACTGGGGAGTTTCTCGGCCGGACTGGTTCAAGCTGGTTCAAAATTACTCTCTTCTATCTTGTCTTCTACTGCTGCTTGGCTGGTTTTTGGGCTCTTTTCCTTTACATATTTTACCAGACAATCGACATGAGCGGCCCAAAGTTTACTATCGAAAATTTCAATCCTGGCATTAGTTTCCAGCCCAAAACATCGAGTGAAAACACAAATAGTATTTGGGTCGCAAATGGAACCCATGGCGAGAACGCTACATATTGGTCTGATGCGCTTTCGACCTTCTTGGAACCTTATGAAAATAGTTCCGAAATTGTTAATTCCTATGCTGAGCAGTGTGATGGTAAAAATAAGTATGCGTCGCAGGGTAAATTCTGTCTTTTCGATATCAGCAAAGTTTCGCAAAACTGCAACGAGGAGAACATGTTTGGCTATCAAAACGGTCAACCGTGTGTGCTGATTAAGCTGAACCGGATCTTCAATTGGGTCCCTGAGCCCTACACTGACGCTGATCTGAAAGCGGAGAATATTCCAGAATTTGTCAAAAACCAATATCCTATGCACGCAAGCGGAAACCAATCGATTTACGTTACATGTGATGGTGAGAGCAAGGCTGACAAGCAGCACATGGGTCCACTCGCGTACTATCCTGAAGATCAGGGGCTCGAGTTCAAGTACTTTCCATTCGCAAATTTGCCTGGATATTTGTCGCCATTTGTGTTTGTACAATTTACGAAACCCACGAGAGGAGTGACGATCAACATCTTTTGTATGGCTTGGGCCAAGAATTTGGACCCAGGACATGCTACTGTTTATTTTCAATTACGAGTATAGATTTTTAAAACTTTTAACTTATGTACAACAATGAAAATTGTCACACAGTTTTTATTTGGTTTGATTTGATTTTGATTTTTGTGTTTTTTTGATTTAATTAAAATAATTATGGAATTTTTGGATTAAGATTTTGATTTGATATGTTAAAATATTAAAATATCTTTATCATGAATCATTTCACATTCAAAGCCAATCATGATTATCACCGATTTTTTTTGTATGATTGCGGGATTTTTTTACCTTAGTCACGCTGTTGCAGCCATAAATAATGAGTCAAACCACACCAACCCGGTACATACCAAATTGATTCGCATTCAAATGCGTCGAATAAATTTGCCTTTCCCCTGAAATTGTCAACTCATCGCACCCTTCTTACATTTGTAACTTGTTTTGCTAACTTGACTTGATCATCATCATCATATCGACACATATGAAATCTTTATATACTGTCTTTACCTTTGTATTTGTATTTTTTTTGGTATGACAAAACATTATTTCTTAGAATTATTATCATTCAAATAGCCAAAACAAAATAAAATTGATTTTACAATATATTTATAAATTTTAACCCTGATTTAATTCGGATATGAAATTGTGTGAAATCCCCCATTGTTTTATCCATGTGACACTTTTCCTCTCTAACCGGAAATGTGAAATGGGTTAACACCAATTAGGTGCCATTAATGCAAAATTTAATTGAAAAAGGCTGTATCCAGACATAACTTCCAGGCGGATTGTGCAAATAGATTTTTAATATCATTTTTGTACCTTGAAAATACAGATTACAGTTTGTCACCATTTTCATATATCGAACAAAATTATGAAATGTTCAACTTCCTTAATATAAACTAGATATAAACACTCGTTCACATGGTTAAAATTGACAGTTATGCATTGATCTCAACTTTAAACAAAAAAAATCAGAGAAGAAAATCAAACAAACATAAAAAAACTAAACAACCACTCAACAAACTCAAAAACAACAGTGCTCCAATCATGAAGTGTGCTCAAAAGCTGGCGGTCAAGTTTGTATGGCTTCTTCTACTGCTGGCCATCATGTTTGTGGTTGCGTCCCAACAATGTGGCATTTATGGAACGCCCTGCACCAGCTACAAAGACTGCTGTGGCAAATATTGTCGTAAGATTCCCGGAATTGCTGGCTATTGTTACTATTCGGGACGTCCTGCCCCATAAGGTCATTCCGAGCGCATGCTCCAACTGGTTCAAATTTCCAACTATTCTCAACCTAAAGTTATTTTGAAATTTTTTTCCCTGCCCACCAATTTAGGAAATACTTTTATTGATCTGTGTATAATTGTAATAATAAACTCAATTTAACAAATCAATCTCTAGTCTAGTCAAGTCTATGGATGTATCTAATGAAAATTTATGTGTCATCGCACCAATGTACATGACAGATGTACTTCATAAACTTTATTTATAACTAATTACACAAATCAAATAAAACACGACTTAATCAAATGTAATCTACTCCCATCAATTTCTTCTTGAGAATCTTCGTGAACAGCACTGAGAGCGAGCCAAACAACTAAGAAAGATCAACAACAGACAAAGTTAGAAAATTGACAAATCAACCCAATATTACAATTTCAAACATTCGCGAATCAATTATTCCATTGTTGATGAAACAAAATCCATTGCGGGCACCTTTGTAGTTTGAGATTATTCGGCTCAACTAAAAAGTAAGAGAAATGATTGAAAAAATCAGCCAAATCGAATATAACTTACTTTTAACAGTTGAAGCCTAGTTGGCTGAAGTGTGCGTGAGAAAGTGTACGCAAAGCGTAGATTCGCACGGTAAAGGGCCACATTTTGTCGCACAATGATCGAAGACTGATTTGTGATGAGCATGATTAAGACAAACAGTTCAATTGAGTAGAATATCTCAATGGATTTCTTGAAGATTGCATCAACCTCTCCGAACAGGGCAACATAAAGCAAACAACATATCATTACAACAAAGCCAAACACCAAAACCGTAATGATGAAGCTCCAGAAGCGGTTGTATGCGCTCAATTCGTTGAAGAGAGTTGATACTTTTCGATTGTAAACCAGAAATTTGTTCCACACCACAGAACGAGCAAGTGGCACATTCCGACGGACGTGCTTGCTCTTTGCCATCCGAGACACTTCTTCAATTAATGAGTCAATCTTTCTCAGTTTGTATTGTTGTTTCAGTTGAAAGTAGCTGGTCACAAGATAAAAGCAAAACGGCGTAAAAATTATTCCTGAAAAAAGGTATTTGTTTTAATACAGGTTCCCCAACAAACCAACTTACCAGCAGTGGTGTAATATGCCCAAAATTGGAAATACAACAAGAGCCATAGGTTTCGAGGCGTAAAGAGGTTTCCGTTCTGAATTGAGTTGAACAAATGATAACCAACATAGAAGGAATAAACAACTAGAAACGAAACCACCATCACGACACTGAAGATTTTCTTTATTCTTTCACGCTTCTTCAAGAAGCTGTCTGATTTGTCTTGTTTCCAAACTTTTAAAGCAACAACACAAAATTAAAGGAAAGAAGTACAGTAAAGTCTCGATAATTGGTGCCTGGCTTAATTCGAAAGTCTCTTTAATTGGTAATTCGAATGCAAATTTTGAAAATTTAGTATAATTCGCTAACTGTCACTGTACAAATGTTCTTTATAATTCGAAAATCACTCGTTAATTGGTAATTGGAAAGCAAAATTGATGCTAATTCGAACAGTTTTTATCGCTTTTTGGAGCAAAACCTGATCCAAATTTCGAAATTGACCATCAAAGGACAGTAAACAATTTTTTAAAACAAAATTCAGTTGATTGTTTAAGTCAGACAAATAGTTTTCAATTCAGTAACGTTATTCATTAATAGCCCATTTTACCAAATTTTGGAACCTCATGTACCTAAAATCTGTATTCTGAATACGCAGGTTTTTGTCTAAATCATAATTAACGCAAGATTTTCGAATTTTTTCACATTTTAGCACGTTGAAACATTCAAATTGTTTAAATTATTTAGCAATTAACGATTTTCAGATTCCATTTTGATCTAATTCAATCAAATATATACATTTTCAAATAGTCTCGATAAATGGTAATTCGAAAATTTTTTAGGAATTGGGGTCCCAAAAATTTCGAATTAACGAGACTTTACTGTAATCAAAAGAAACACTTACACTTTCCCTTGAAGTAAATGGTTCGCTTCTGAATGGCCTCGTTCCACACAGCAAACATAAAGTTCTCCGGGTCAATGTTGGGTCTCACAGTTTGATATCCAAAAATGAGCAAGCCTTGAGTAATTCCAATCAAAAGCACCAAATCAAAAATGTCCCAAAAATCGACAGGCGTCATCTGGTGGCTCATCAGCTCGGGCATTCCAGACGCATCGTAGTGACCATACCAAATGAAGATTACATATAAAGTATCTAGATGGAAATATAGCAGTACCATTGAGGGTACCAAAAAGTGAAGATTCACTTTGATCCAGAGAAAACCAGAAAATCTTTTCAGTGAACAAGCCGCCTTTAATGTCTCAATATCTTCGATTGAATTACAATCTTTGATCGTGTCAAGTTCAAAGAAAAATTCACTCAGATACACATAGAGCAATTTGAAGTATATTTTGATGTGTTTGAATGTGACCAAAGTGATTAAAATTAATAAGCGAAACATGTTTCCGATTGGACTGACTGAGTTGAACTAAGAGTACAATTGACTGCTTCAGAGTTGAGCTCATTGTCAAATGACATTATGATTTTTAATGGGCTCTTCTGAGTTTTGTCTTTTCGATCAAAATAACAAGGCAATAAAAATGAGTTACAAACGTGAATATTTCAACATATGTGACTTGTGTTTGTCATTAGTGGCCTACCTCTACCTCTAACACTGGTCTGGTGATGTTTGTACTGATCCAAATAGAACCACTTTCGATCGATTCATTTTGAATTCAACTCTCTTCATAGACTCGAGGGTTCGCCAAGTCTAATGACAAGTCTAATGTCATATATTTTGCAACCCGTACACAAGCCATGTGATTCGCCTGACATTTAAATTTGCCATTAAGAATGGAAACTTTTGTTTCAATTTGCCTGAGAATAAGATCAATATCAAAGGAATATAGCAAATAAGTTTTAGAATCCTTGCAATTTTTTCGATTCATTCGTCAATAGAAACAGTATCACTTGCCATCGGTCTTCAAAAAATCAATAAACCAATATTTAGCGATTATTAATCTTTATGGCCAAAACAAATTTGAGACAAACAATCGCAATGACCCACCAAGGTTGGGCGCCTGTAATGTTACTGAGATCAAATGCAATCTTGCCCCGTCAATTTCTTTTTTAAGGATCTTAATGAACAACGCTGTGAATTCGCCAAATAACTACTGGACAAAATATTAAGGAAAAAACGAAATTAAAAACAACAAATCGAATATTGCTTATAATAAATTTAAATTTCGATTTTTAATTTACAATTCATTTGAGATGGAATTTGGATTTTGAAATTTTACAATTTATCACACACAAACATGAAATAAACGCTAATATAGGAAATGATCTAAATTAAAACAAAACAAAATTATTTAAGAGAATTCCTAATTTTGTTTCAATTAAAAGTTCACATCATATACAAACCACGTGATATGTCTTTGACGTGATTCGGTAATTTCCAAACAGTTTGAAAGCATACGGATGAAACCGACGAGCCGTTTGGAATGTTTCTGTCTGTTGAATAGAAATTGCATTATTGGAATGTAAATGTAAATGTTTCATACTTTAACCAGTCTAGCTTTGTTTCCAAATCCACCTTGACGTGAAAATAGAAAACAAAATTCTCTATTGCACACTTCCAACTGTCGGCTAAGTTTAGCGATGCGAGAACACTCGTGAATAATTATGCACAGAAATGCATTCACCTCAAATGTTGACAAATAAAAGATTTGTCTCTGCAGTAGAGGAATGTTAATGTATACGGCAATGTAGATCAAATAGCACTGAATTGAGACATAGAATAGTAAAATGATGGAGAGCAATGGCGAACAGAAGTTCACTTGCTCTCGGATGACACTGCACAGATGAACAGACTCGTGGTTGGCCTGGATGTACTGTCGCCAGCTGAGGGACAAAGCAACAGACCGATTACTTCGCTTGACCTTGGAAAAATTTGAGTTGATTTTCACAAATCGAGTGAGCAAAGTTTGCTGTCGAATGCGAAGATAACGACTTGCAAGGATGACATAAACTAATAAGCCAAAGAGAGCTATATAAAAATGAATAAACAGGTTAATTTTGTGTTCAACAAAAAAAAAGAAATTACCATAACAAAAGTAGAAGAAAAGCAAAGGAATGAGAAATAGCCAAAACAGGATCGATCCAAAGCTCAGCGTGTAAACCGAATTGAGCCAAACATTCGTAAACATGAAGGCATCCATACACAGCATGAGCAGTAGAATCAAATACTGACACGCGTGCTTGATTCGACTGCGTTTCAGTAAAATCTTTTTCGATTCATTTTTAGTCAATTCTATATATTTTGTAAATATATTCAAACATTCAGTATTTGTTAACAAAAAGACAGAAACTACCTTTTGAACCGAAGATGATTCTGTCGTTGAGCTGAAAGATTTTGCCTTTTTCATGCACCGCGTCACTGTACATGATCACCACCAGAAAAAGACATAGTGTTGTGATCATATCCGAGAAGATACAAAAATCAAATACAATCCAAGCAGAGCGATGACATATTTGATGTGTAAAAATGAACGGACTTGTTCGGAGTGTTGCCAAGTTGGTGATATTCCCCATTGAGCCATTGGTTGCTTCGTACTGCAAACCAATAGTTCCATAAATACCAGTTATAATGAGGATGGAAATGGCTAAATATAGATGTTTGGTTGAGGATTTGGAGTTATTTTTGGTAGTTTCACTGGTGATGGTGCTAAGTTCGAGAATTGGGTCTATTTGTTGATTTAGAAAAGCTAAATGAGATTTCACTGGAGAGTAAACAAACTGATGGACAACCGTGTACAGAGTTGTAGCTACAGTAGTGAAGTAGTGAGCCATTTTTGGGTTGCTTGTGAGACAAAATTTGAGATTAATAAAGCCAACATCCAAACTTCTGTAAAAATATATCCCGAATTGTAGTTGTTCCCGAATAAATAAATAATCATAGTATTACTTGTCACGAACATGAATATAAATATATATACAATATCTAATTAAAGTTCAATAAAATAATTTTTTAAAATTAAAATATTATTTTTAATTATCTAAAATAATTTTGGATTAATAAAACAGCAAAGACCTTATAGAATATTGTATGACTTTTTAAAACTGATTTCAAAATTCTCAAAATTGGATTCTCATCATTGTTTCAAAAATATTTTTTTTGTCACGCAATTTCAATATTTAAATTATTAGTTTAAAAATAAATTTAATTTTTAAAAGTTATAATGATATTGATTGTAATAACAGATCCCTGATTTGGAGAATTTTCCACTCCCAATAATCCCATTAACATCTGCTTGCAAATAAGAAAGCATTATTTTTATGTTTTAATTGAATAGATTCAAATGTAAAAATGTAAATTACTTTAGCCAGTCAAGCATTGTTTATAAATATAGTGCCACAAACGCGAAAACAAAATTTTCTATTGCCCACTTCTATTAATTTTTGGTCAAGTTTAACGATTCGAAAAAAGACACTCGTGGATGATTCGAAGCATAAATGCATTCATCCCCAATGTTGCCAAATAAAATATTTGCCTCTCCAGAAAAGCAATTTCTTTGACTATAATCACAAAACGATCAAAAACAAGTTAGAGTTAATCGATTCTTCTTCCGGACGACTCAGTTAGATTTGTATGTTTGTGTTTTTTGGGTTACTTTAACTTTTGAAGTAACTATGACAACTTAAATTACCGTCTGCCAAAATATTTTCTTTGTAAATTACTAATTTACAATGCTGCGCCGTTGCAAGCGCTAAAAAATTATCCATCAAGATTTATTATTTATCTCAAAATTCAATTTTGAAAAAAAACTTTTTAAACTTGCCACACATTTCAAATGGAGATTTTTAATGACATTCACTCAAAGCACAAGTCAGGTAAAATTAGTTTTAATAATTGAAGTGAAGTATACGAAGTTTTACATTGAATAGAGAAGTGCGACTATTTATTTATTAATCCGTGAGTTTAATATTTTTTAAGTTTGTTTCAAGATATATAAAAGTCTGCAGAAGTTGCCAAGTGGTCTTTATTTGGGCTAAACTTGGTGCTCACAAGTAATGCTCCCAAAATGACCCACTACATCATCACTGCTGGGCATAAAGTCCATCGATGGCTTTACTCACCGGTGAAATCGCATCTATCCTTTCTCGATCAGCAGATTGATCCAATTCGCGAACTGAACAATGAAATATCCGAAAATGCCTCAAAATCGTCAAATAACAATAAACATATCTATTTGGTTATTGCAATTATCTTAATCGGTGGCGTTTACGGAACGTTTGGTTTGCAGTACGAGGGAACCAATGGTTCACTGGCTAATATCACCAACCTGGAAGCGCTCCGATCAAGTCCGTTCATTTTTACCCATCAAATAAGTCATCACTCGGTTTGGTTTCTATTTGATTTCTGTATCTACTCGGACATGGCCGCTTCACTCTGTCTTTTTATGGTCGTAATTTTCTACAGAGATGCTGTTCATGAAAATGGGGAAATTTTCCTGCTCAATGGCAAAATCTTCTTTGGTTCTAAAGGTAGGCCCTCTTTTTGTATGTTGATTCGTTAATATATATTTAATAAAATATATAGAATTGAGTCAAGAAGAATCAGATAAGATTTTGCTTAAACGAAGTAGAATCAAACACGCGTGTCAGTATTTGATTATGCTGCTCGTGATTTGTATGGATGCATTTTTGTATGCGAATGTTTGGCTCAATTCGGTTTACACGTTAAGCTTTGGATCGATTCTGTTTTGGTTGGTTCTCATTCCTTGGCTCATCTTCTACCTGTGCTATGGTAAGTTTTTTTCTATATAAAACTAAACAAATAACGGTTAACAGATAGTTAACAAATAATTTCAATAATTGGATAAGTAGTTACCCAAGTTAGTAGAGTAGTTACTTTAATTGGATAAGTAGTTACCCCAATTGGATAAGTAGTTACCTTAATTGGATAAGTAGGTACCCCAATTGGGCAAGTAGTTACCTTAATTGTATAAGTAGGTACCCCAATTGGGCAAGTAGTTACCCTAATTGGATAAGTAGATACCCCGGTTCGATAGTTTCTCCATTTGGGTAATTAGTTGCCCTAATTGGATAGGTAGTTACCCCAATTGGATAAGTAGGTACCCTAATGGGATAAATAGTTACCTTAATTTGATAAGTAGTTACCCTAATTGGATAAGTTGATACCTCAATTGGGTAAGTAGTTACCCCAATTTTGCAAGTAGTTACCTTAATTTGATAAGTAGTTACCCTAATTGGATTTATAAATTGGTACTCTAGTAATATTATTATTTTGGAAATTTACCAATCGAATTGGGGGTTTTGATGTATGCCACAATTAACGTTTGTTCAACTTGCAGCCCTGTATGGCTTGTTGGTTTATGTCATTCTTGCAAGTCGTTATCTTCGCATTTGACAGCAAACTCTGCTCAGCCGTTTTGGGCAAATCAACTCAAATTTGGCTAAAATCAAACAAAACAATCGGTTTGTTCCTTTGTTATTCAGCTGGCGACAGTACATTCAGGCCAACCACGAGTCGGTCCATCTGTGCAATGTCATCCGACAGCAAGTGAACTTCTGTTCGCCACTGCTCTCGATCATATTACCATTCTACGTATCAATTCAGTGCTATTTGATATACATTGCCTTCTACATTGACATTCCTCTGCTGCAGAGACAAATCTTCTATTTATCCACAGCTGAGGTGAATGCGTTTCTGTGTCTGATTATTCACGAGTGCTCTCGCATCGCTAAACTTGGCCGACAGTTGGAAGTGTGCAATCGGGAATTTTGTTTTCTATTTGCACGTCAAGGTGGCGCTGAATTTGGAAACAATGCTAGACTGGTTAAAGTAATTTATATTTGAAATTTGAATATAAAAGTTAATGTTTTATATTTTACAGGCAGAAACATTCCAAACCGCCCGTCGATTCCATCCGTATGCTTTCAAACTGTTTGGAAATTATCGAATCACTTCGAAGACTTATCACGTGGTATGTTGAGTTTTCAAAATTGTTAAAAATAAGAAATTTTCTTAAATAATTTTTGTTTTAAATTTAGATGATCTCCTATATCAGCGCCTATTTCATGTTTGTGTGTGATAAAGTGTAGAATTGTTCAAAATTCAAATTCTAAAATTCAAAATTCAAGATCAAATCCCAAATCAAATTCATATGTTTATATTAAAAAATATTCAAATAGTTTACACTATAGTGATTGCTCATAAGTAGGGACAGGACAATGGAGGAGAATCAGACAATTCGATGGTATCGATTCCAATAAAATGGATGAACGCCTACTATCGATAGTTATTGAGTTCACATTTTCCTCGATTGTCCGCTCCCTACTCATAAGAAATTCAACTAAGAATCCTTAGTAATTACGGATTGATTGAATCCATTAACCCCAATTTGGGAGATGCTTTTATTGGTCCATTTATAACAGTAAACCATTAATAAAACATTTTCAAACTAAATCATTCAATTCGCGAACAACTGTAGGCAAATTTTGTACACCAATTTCACTATTAAACGCCGCTTTCGAATGTTCAAGATGACCATCCAATTTATCCAACAAACGCATCAGTGCTCCATACTTTCGATTGCCCTGTTTGCGACTTTGGTGTTTACTCTGTAGATAGCGCTGCAGTAGTAGACTGTAGAGGAAGTGATGATAGCGAATGTTTTCATGGGATGACGAAAGGTTCTGTTGAGTTTTGAACAGAAGTAGTGCTGTGACCAGATCGCGAATGTTGACATCGTTTTCCATGAAATAGTACAATCGATTATAGTAGTTGAACGACTTGAGGACGGGTTCATTTTTGCTGAAGCAAGCGTAAATAATTTCTTTTGGAACTAATGTTGCATCCGTTTCCGTTTCATTCTGTAAAGAATCTTGATTAGCATCATCATCATGTAATAAGATACCTTACCGTAACCACCAAATTGCCATTTCGTTCCAATTTCCAGCAAAATGTGTTCCAAATCATTGTGAGACTATGACAGAATGGCTTCAACAGTGCCAACTGATCCGCATTTGAGAGCGAGTTAAAAGCGCCAAAATTGGAACAAAATCGAATGCCCTTCTTGAGATAGACCACAGTGTTGAGTATGGAGGCATCGAGAAAGTCCTGAACAGCCGTTGCGTGTTTGGATACAACTGGGTTTGGCTCGTGTCGGAATGCATTTCGTACTGTGTCAAGACATTCAAGCTCGTATGGGTTCAATTCGATTGGTACTCTCTTTGTAGGAACGTCAGGTTCGTGATTGTTGTTATTTAGGTTTTTGGAAAGATAATCCGAGATCTGTTTCATGTTGTATCCGGTAATACGTTTTAGAATGCTAATTTCAAGAAAAAGTTCTGCACCAGTTTTTGGTTCCTCTTCTAAAGATGATGATGATGATGATGAGCTATGAACTTGATGATGATAATGATCATGATTAGAATTGTTGTTGGTAGTTATCTTTTTCCACTTCTTTTTCCTCATGCCGGTGGCAAAACATTTCGTCAGTCTACATTTTGGACATTTAGTCCGAGTTGAGAAATCAATTTCACACGATCCATTTTGTTCACATTGAAATTTCTGTGAGAAAAATGCACAGTCAAATTAGATAGATCGAATATAGTCAAATAGCGAATTAGTCGAGTAGCCAAATATTTAAACAGCCAAACAGTTAAATAAACAAATTACTAAATAATTAAATATCTAAATGACCAAAATACCAAATAAATAGCCAAATAGTTAAATGACTAAATGCTTAAATAGATATAAATCCAAATGACCAAATAGTTAAATGACTAAATGGGCAAATAGTCAAATAGCCAAATAAAAAATGACTAAATAGTTAAATGATTAAATATCCAAATGGCCAAATAGTTAAATGACTAAATGGGCAAATAGTCAAATAGCCAAATGGTCAAATAGTTAAATGACTAAATGGCCAAATAGTCAAATAGGTAAATGACTAAATAAAAAATGACTAAATAGTTAAATGATTAAATAGCCAAAGTAGCCAAACAAACCTCGGGTCGTGATGCATTTCTGCAGAAGAACACTTTGCATGACTCACATGAGAGCACCTCATAGTTGAAGCCTAGAGTGGAATGAAAATGTGTCAAAAAATTTACCAAAACAAGCACCAAAACACATTACCACTTGCAATTTCGCCACAAATAAGGCACTTTTTGATGGTTTTATTCATTGAATTTTTCAATCACTTTTGTTTATATCACTGCAGTGAAATATGCATACGGACTTTCTACTATGTGGGATTGAGCTACATTTGGACACA
The DNA here is from genome assembly GCA_023373905.1 of Rhizoglyphus robini. NCBI lineage: Eukaryota > Metazoa > Arthropoda > Arachnida > Sarcoptiformes > Acaridae > Rhizoglyphus > Rhizoglyphus robini. Next base: position 439,024 of record JAKIJQ010000031.1, on the reverse strand, counting down.
GATAAGTACGGGTTAGATGTGGTCACCGATAAATTTCCATGACAATTAATGCATGGCATTGCGGCAATGTGCCATTGCTCAGTTTGGCGATCACACAGCTGTGCGAGTAAACACACTGTGTGTGTTGGGTTGTAAACAAACGTCCGGTTGTAGTGGTAAGGGTAGCAGTATAACGCATTAAGGCATAACCGAACGATGCCTGTCTTGGAGTATGTGTCTGTTTGAAACGGTTCCTACCACTACGATCATTTTTGAGTGTGTGAGAATTACTTCTGCTATTCAATGCAGACGTCGACGCAAAACCACCACAACGGGTCCTACTACACAAACTGAAGATTTTTGTTTGCATTGGCTGCAGATTAATGCAGCAATGCAATTGTCAATTGCCAATCGATATCATGGTCGTATTGCTAATTGAAAGTTAACCTCTGAGTGTTGCTAACTGATTAGATTCGAGACAACTACCAATTGGGTGATAAAATTAATTAACCTAATTTGAGGAACCACTTGACCATCAATTTGAGAATAAGATCCATCAACAATGAAAAGGAACTACCTGACCTGACCAATGGTCAGTGACCATTGAATTAAAGGATATGATCTATCCAAACCTATTGGCAGGACCAATTGACCACCAATTAGGATCACAAGAACAAGAACAACCCAATTTGAAAACCAACTGACCACCAATTTGAGGATAAGTTCCATCAATACGATTCTTTCTTGTTGTCTGTACTGTCACAAACCGTAAATTTCAGTTTAACCGCGTCATCCCAACGATTTACGCAACTCTCAATTAAACGCCGCAGAAAAATTTACAGTGGAAATTTAAAAGTAGGCGTGATTTTGCCTAAAGGCTAAAACCGACAAGCGGCGAGCGGCAGTTAATTAATGTGAATTTTCGTCAATCAGAGAACAGGCAAATGAACAGTCAAACAAACAACTCTGTCCTACCCTGTACTCTATTGAATGTACATTTGCCCTACCCTGTAAGCAGTCGTGTAATTTGGCATGAACGCAAACACAGGCACACGAGACTGTGCAACTACGCGCCGTCGTTGTTCTGTCTGTTGATTACGATGGGTAATAGTAGAGAAATAGCGCGCGCTATTGCACCCCATGCAGTGTTCTGTAGCTCCCGTCTCAGTAAAACTGTTCTGGTGTTCATGAGGTTCATTCATTTGCTAACTACTGTCCAACAAACAGAAAATCGACTTCTAGTCACAAGTTTCTAAGTCACAAGTATAACTCGAGTATCATTTGATCAAATCCTGGTTATTTGGTTGTCGTGTACCAGTGATATTTTTAATATCTCCCACCGTGGTCACATCTCATCTCTACTTCACAACCTATTCAAATGGAGCTGTACGTCATCATCCCGATCTCTGTCCTTGTTGGACTATTTTTGTTTGCATTTCTATCCGTTCTTTCCATGCCCCTATTCTACGCTCTACACGCGACTGCCCGTCACATAGAACGCAAACCAGGCTGCTGCTGCTGGGGCCTCAGGTGGACTGCGTGCATTTTTCATTTGTTTGCGTGCCTGATTGCCCGATATTTGCAATTCTACGCTTGGGTAATGCATTCGTATGAAATTGTTGGCTTGGAAAGGATTCCCACCGATCGACCAGTTCTGCTCATCTTTTATCACGGTTCCGGGCCTATTGATTTGTTCTTTTTCACCGTACAGATGTATTTCAAAGGAAGGGGTGTTATGCGATTTGTGGCAGAGTTGGGCAATTTTTCCATACCTGGATCTAAGAAATTGTTGCACAATTATGCCTTTCCGGGTCCTGTGGAGCACTGTGTCTCTACATTGCAAAGTGGTCACACCCTCATCATTGCGCCCGGTGGAACGCGTGAAGGTCTATATGCCACTCGACAATACGAAACCATATGGAACAATCGAGCAGGTTTTGCACGAGTTGCCCGTGGAGCCAAAGTTGACATTATAGCCATCTTTACGCGCAACATTCGACAGACGATCATCCAACTGGAGTGCTGTCAGCGTTGCACTCGTGGACTGTACGAGAAGAAGAAAATTGGGGCTGCGCTACCATTGCCGATCTTTTTCCCGACTAAACTCGTTACATATGTGGGTAAACCAATTCCGTGGGATACTGTGGACAGTCCTGAAGAATTGGCTAAGTTGACTCAACGGACAATGGATTCTATGATTGCAACTTATCAGCGCTTTCCTGCTACGTATTGTAGAGGAATTTGGGAACGTTTCACCAAAGTTCAGCAGCTTAGTACTGAAATTTAACGGATATAATGCTAAATGTAAAATATGAAAATAAATTTAACCGAGACGGTGGCGCCATCTACTTTTCGTGAAAGTAACTATTTGTAAATGCTTTTTTCGTTTATTTGTAACTAAAACAACTTTGATTAATAACAATTTTACTGACTAAATTGAGAATCAAATTATTGCTTCTGCGCATTTACCTGCGCATCCTGACCAGTGGTGATCGTTTCCGGCACTGGCGCCACCTTCTGTTCATAGTTTGATCTGTTTTGCTTGGTCAAATTGAACTTCAACTTCATGGCCAAGGATTCGCCCAATAGGCATACCATAATACCCGAAAGATTGTTGATGAACTTGTGGCGCGGATGTCCACTGGTCTGCTGTTCGGATCCAACCGCCTGAAGAGCGTAGCGGACAAAGTCTTTTGCCTTCACAACCAGATTTTTGTCCTTTGCATCTTTGGTCATGTTTGTGTCCACTTGGTTTGGTGTGACGGTTTGAATCAGAATTTTGTCGCCTGAGTACTCGGTTGCGAGAATTTTGCTCAGATAGTTTACGTAGACTTTAGCTGTAGGTTTAAGAATTTAAAATCTTAAAATTCAAATTCATTCAAATCAAATAACTTACACGCAGAATAAGTTGAGAACATTGGATACTCGGACAGGGCCATACCCGAAGACAAATTAATCACCACCCCTTTAACTGGACTTTTACGATACTTTGGATCCACAGTCTGTTTCTCCATAATGCGCAACACAATTTCGGACATCATAGTCATGGACACAACATTCGTATTGATCAACTGCAAATGATGTCCCTCCGGATAACGGGTAAAGTACTCAGGAATGTGATGCAACATGCCAACATTGTTCACCAGAACATGGATCGGTCCATCAAGGGATTCAATCTTCGTTTTAACTCGATCGTAAATGTCGTTACGGGAGAAATCTACAGCCAAGATTTCAATCTAGATTATACATAGATTAGACAACAATGGGGCATGCAAGGGTCGGGGTAGGGCCAAAGTAGGATATTATCCCCAAGTTATTATTCCAATTGTCAACGAACCCAAAATTGTTTTTTTTAATTGTTATAAAGTTAGGGTAGAGTTAGGGTAGAGTTAGGGTAGAGTTAGGGTAGAGTTAGGGTAGAGTTAGGGTAGAGTTAGGGTAGAGTTAGGGTAGAGTTAGGGTAGAGTTAGGGTAGAGTTAGGGTAGAGTTAGGGTAGAGTTAGGGTAGAGTTAGGGTAGAGTTAGGGTAGAGTTAGGGTAGAGTTAGGGTAGAGTTAGAGTTGAGTTAGGCTCGGTCAATGTAGGGTCTGAGAATAGTAGGGTCAAAGTAGTGTCCGACTAGAATGATGGTCAGTAAGATCTGGAAAATTGAATTAAAAAATGCTCACTATTTGATAAGATATGGTATATTTTGGGTCATTAAGGTAGACAAATCCCACAATTATGAAGAACCTCTTCCCCCCTCATTTACCTTTTTGGCCTGCGAATACATCAAACTGAGTTCATCCGCGACGCGCTTCAACTTTGCCTCCGTACGACTGAGTAGCAGCAAGTTGTATCCCCTCGCGGCCAACTGTCTCGCATACTCGAGTCCAATGCCATCACTAGCACCGGTCACCACTGCATAATCATCCACACCAGGTGTGAGAATTTTCCGGGACTTTGCCACAGCGCCACAATTGTTCAGCATCCAGTGTAGTTTGAGTTTGCCCGGACGGTAGAGTAGCCAGTACAGGAGAAAGAGAATGCCGACCAGCTCGAGAACAGTTGGCGCCGTCCAGGCGCTAATGAATTCCATGTTTTGAGGGTTGAGTTAATCGAGTTTCCAGAATTTTCGAGTAGACAACAACAAGAAGGAGAATATTTCAACAAGAATATTTTTCTTGGTATATAACTTAATTTTAAGTTCACAAACAAATACGAGAAATAAATTTCAAGATATTCATGTTAGAACGTGTAGAGTATAATGTTTTGCAGTGAAGCCAACTAAGTTTGTTTTCAAACTAAATGCTCGAGCTTCGGTGTGTTCGAGTTTGTATGCTCTCTCTCTCTCTCTCTCTCTCAGGAAAACAGAAAGACGTTACTCCTAACAACCAATAAGTTGCCCTTGAAAGTGAAACTCACAACAAAACGGAATTATACAGATGGAAGACGATTCAAGAGAGAAACTTTACTGAAACGTACCTGTTTTAAAATGCGTAGTTAGTTTGATGATGAGTTTTATTGATTTTTCCTCTGTTGTTGTTTGAGTTTGGGAAACGGAAGAATAAAATTTTGAAACAAATTGGAAAGTTGAAACTTTGAAAACAACAACAACAACAAACGATATTTTCTATTTTTAATTTATTGCCTAAAATATTAAACTGAAGGTAACTTGAAACTTCGACATTTTATAATAAAACTAATTGACAATCAATTTCGAAATAATTTCGAAATACAAGAATTTTCAAGAATTTCGATTTATTTATTTATTGCATTTAAAATTTGTAAAAAAAAAATAAAACAAACTTCTCATGCGGGTTGTCGTTTATAATACAATTGAGAGACTAAAATGAGAGTCTAAAGTGAGAGACTAAGCACTAGACGACATTAACAACATCGAGTGTTGCGCAGGTACAGCTTACCGTACCAGAGCGTATAAAGTGAGAGACTAAAATGAGAGACTAAATGGAGAGTGAATGAGAGACTAAATTGAGAGACTAAAATGAGAGACTAAATTGAGTGATCAGTTATAATATATCGATGTATATAATAACTGTTATAACAGATTTATAAGATCTGTCATATGCTTGATGGTTGGTGGCTTCTGATGGCTTCGTGTGTGACAGTTTACAAATTGTGGAAGTTGACAATAGAGTGGCTTGAGGCTTGAATTACAGAAATTAACTTTAATATGCAGGCGCGACTTCATGAGAGATTGATTGCGAAAATGATGTGAAATTGGTGGCAAAAGGGGAGATGGAAGGGGAACTGCTTCTGGATCAAGTCAATCAAGAGTAAAACGGAAAATCTGACATAAAAAACTAGCCAATAAGTACAGAGTCGTGTATAGACTCAAAATTGGTCAAAATATCTGTAAATCAAATAAACCAAACAAAATATTATATAATCATGTCCAAATGATCAATCAAAATGGACCGAGAGTCATGAAAAGACTCAAATTGATCAAAATATCTGTAAATCAAATAAATCAAACAAAATATTATATGATCAGGTCCAAATGACCAATCAAAATGGACCGAGAGTCATGAAAAGACTCAAATTGATCAATAATTATGTAAATCAAATAAATCAAACAAAATATTATATAATCAAGTCCAGATGATTAAACAAAAGGACCGAGAGCCATAAAAAGACTCAAATTGATCAAAATATCTGTAAATCTAGTAAACCAAACAAAATATTATATGATCAGGTCCAAATGACCAATCAAAATGGACCGAGAGTCATGAAAAGACTCAAATTGATCAATAATTATGTAAATCAAATAAATCAAACAAAATATTATATAATCAAGTCCAGATGATTAAACAAAAGGACCGAGAGCCATAAAAAGACTCAAATTGATCAAAATATCTGTAAATCTAGTAAACCAAACAAAATATTATATGATCAGGTCCAAATGACCAATCAAAATGGACCGAGAGTCATGAAAAGACTCAAATTGATCAAAATATCTGTAAATCAAATAAATCAAACAAAATATTATGTAATCAAGTCCATATGACTAATCAAAATGGACCGAGAGTCATGAAAAGACTCAAATTGATCAAAATATCTGTAAATCAAATAAATCAAACAAAATATTATATGATCAGGTCCAAATGATCAATCAAAATGGACCGAGAGTCATGAAAAAGACTCAAATTGATCAATAATTATGTAAATCGAATAAATCAAACACAATACTATGTAATCAAGTCCATATGACTAATCAAAATGGACCGAGAGTCATGAAAAGACTCAAATTGATCAAAATATCTGTAAATCAAATAAATCAAACAAAATATTATATGATCAGGTCCAAATGATCAATCAAAATGGACCGAGAGTCATGAAAAGACTCAAATTGATCAATAATTATGTAAATCAAATAAATCAAACAAAATATTATGTAATCAAGTCCATATGACTAATCAAAATGGACCGAGAGTCATGAAAAGACTCAAATTGATCAAAATATCTGTAAATCAAATAAATCAAACAAAATATTATGTAATCAAGTCCATATGACTAATCAAAATGGACCGAGAGTCATGAAAAGACTCAAATTGATCAAAATATCTGTAAATCAAATAAATCAAACAAAATATTATATGATCAGGTCCAAATGACCAATCAAAATGGACCGAGAGTCATGAAAAGACTCAAATTGATCAATAATTATGTAAATCAAATAAATCAAACAAAATATTATGTAATCAAGTCCAGATGATTAAACAAAAGGACAGAGAGCCATAAAAAGACTCAAATTGATCAAAATATCTGTAAATCAAATAAATCAAACAAAATATTATGTAATCAAGTCCATATGACTAATCAAAATGGACCGAGAGTCATGAAAAGACTCAAATTGATCAAAATATCTGTAAATCAAATAAATCAAACAAAATATTATGAAATCATGTCCATATGACTAATCAAAATGAACCGAGAGTCATGAAAAGACTCAAATTGATTAAATTCAAAATAATATTAGCCTTATGATAAACACTATGATAAAGACTGAAAACATTACTAATTGAATCTGAAATAACAAGATCGCGAAGACGGGAAAGGGAATAGAGGGTTAAAAGGAATGGGGTGCCACTTGTTTCTTTCTTCGTAAATACATCAGCGAAACAGCAAAAGTTGGCTTCAGGTGGACAGGTGAACGATATTTGCGAGTGGTTGAGTGGAGTTGTGTTGAACAGTGTAGTGGAAATAGTGAGGATTTCGGGCGGGCGGGAGGGGTTTTTTGTGGTTGGCTGCGGATGGCGTGGGAAAAGAAGAGGAGCATGTTGGCTTGAATTCGGTTGATTCTTGAGGTGGTTGAGGTGACGATTGTGGATCGGTTGCGTTGAGGTAGTAGGCATTGATTCAGGTGATGAATCAAACGAGTGGTGACACATAAAATAATAAGCAAATGTGTTTGCACTCAGGCAACACATGGGAATAGCGTAGTGTTACTCACTGGTACACGAATCGTGATTCCCAGAGTGTCCCACAGAATTGGGTGAATGAGATAAACTTGCCAAAACGGAAATCAAATCAAAAAAAAAAAAACTTGCTAAAGGCGAGTGCAAGAAAAAGAACCGTAAAAAGACAAGAAAATCATGAAATGTTTACTCGACAGTAGACAGGAGGCGAGTGTAAGTCGAGTGGTGGTGTGCTGTTTTGGTCGTGTGAAACTACAGCACACATGCGTAGAGTGGTTTGCATATAACTGAGATCAAAGGTCGAGAGAGCAGATGTGTTCAAGGTTTTCCTAGAATCAACTCGTGGTTGGTGTTTGCTTGTGGTTGGCTGCGGATGGCGTGGAAAAAGAAGAGGAGCATGTTGGCTTGAATTCGGTTGATTCTTGAGGTGGTTGAGGTGACGATTGTGGATCGGTTGCGTTGAGGTAGTAGGCATTGATTCAGGTGATGAATCAAACGAGTGGTGACACATAAAATAATAAGCAAATGTGTTTGCACTCAGGCAACACATGGGAATAGCGTAGTGTTACTCACTGGTACACGAATCGTGATTCCCAGAGTGTCCCACAGAATTGGGTGAATGAGATAAACTTGCCAAAACGGAAATCAAATCAAAAAAAAACTTGCTAAAGGCGAGTGCAAGAAAAAGAACCGTAAAAAAGACAAGAAAATCATGAAATGTTTACTCGACAGTAGACAGGAGGCGAGTGTAAGTCGAGTGGTGGTGTGCTGTTTTGGTCGTGTGAAACTACAGCACACATGCGTAGAGTGGTTTGCATATAACTGAGATCAAAGGTCGAGAGAGCAGATGTGTTCAAGGTTTTCCCTAGAATCATCTTCTGGTTGGTGTTTGCTTGTGGTTGGCTGCGGATGGCGTGGAAAAAGAAGAGGAGCATGTTGGCTTGAATTCGGTTGATTCTTGAGGTGGTTGAGGTGACGATTGTGGATCGGTTGCGTTGAGGTAGTAGGCATTGATTCAGGTGATGAATCAAACGAGTGGTGACACATAAAATAATAAGCAAATGTGTTTGCACTCAGGCAACACATGGGAATAGCGTAGTGTTACTCACTGGTACACGAATCGTGATTCCCAGAGTGTCCCACAGAATTGGGTGAATGAGATAAACTTGCCAAAACGGAAATCAAATTAAAAAAAAAACTTGCTAAAGGCGAGTGCAAGAAAAAGAACCGTAAAAAGACAAGAAAATCATGAAATGTTTACTCGACAGTAGACAAGAGGCGAGTGTAAGTCGAGTGGTGGTGTGCTGTTTTGGTCGTGTGAAACTACAGCACACATGCGTAGAGTGGTTTGCATATAACTGAGATCAAAGGTTGAGAGAGCAGATGTGTTCAAGGTTTTCCTAGAATCAACTCGTGGTTGGTGTTTGCTTGTGGTTGGCTGCGGATGGCGTGGGAAAAGAAGAGGAGCATGTTGGCTTGAATTCGGTTGATTCTTGAGGTGGTTGAGGTGACGATTGTGGATCGGTTGCGTTGAGGTAGTAGGCATTGATTCAGGTGATGAATCAAACGAGTGGTGACACATAAAATAATAAGCAAATGTGTTTGCACTCAGGCAACACATGGGAATAGCGTAGTGTTACTCACTGGTACACGAATCGTGATTCCCAGAGTGTCCCACAGAATTGGGTGAATGAGATAAACTTGCCAAAACGGAAATCAAATTAAAAAAAAAACTTGCTAAAGGCGAGTGCAAGAAAAAGAACCGTAAAAAGACAAGAAAATCATGAAATGTTTACTCGACAGTAGACAAGAGGCGAGTGTAAGTCGAGTGGTGGTGTGCTGTTTTGGTCGTGTGAAACTACAGCACACATGCGTAGAGTGGTTTGCATATAACTGAGATCAAAGGTTGAGAGAGCAGATGTGTTCAAGGTTTTCCTAGAATCAACTCGTGGTTGGTGTTTGCTTGTGGTTGGCTGCGGATGGCGTGGGAAAAGAAGAGGAGCATGTTGGCTTGAATTCGGTTGATTCTTGAGGTGGTTGAGGTGACGATTGTGGATCGGTTGCGTTGAGGTAGTAGGCATTGATTCAGGTGATGAATCAAACGAGTGGTGACACATAAAATAATAAGCAAATGTGTTTGCACTCAGGCAACACATGGGAATAGCGTAGTGTTACTCACTGGTACACGAATCGTGATTCCCAGAGTGTCCCACAGAATTGGGTGAATGAGATAAACTTGCCAAAACGGAAATCAAATTAAAAAAAAAACTTGCTAAAGGCGAGTGCAAGAAAAAGAACCGTAAAAAGACAAGGAAATCATGAAATGTTTACTCGACAGTAGACAAGAGGCGAGTGTAAGTCGAGTGGTGGTGTGCTGTTTTGGTCGTGTGAAACTACAGCACACATGCGTAGAGTGGTTTGCATATAACTGAGATCAAAGGTCGAGAGAGCAGATGTGTTCAAGGTTTTCCTAGAATCAACTCGTGGTTGGTGTTTGCTTGTGGTTGGCTGCGGATGGCGTGGGAAAAGAAGAGGAGCATGTTGGCTTGAATTCGGTTGATTCTTGAGGTGGTTGAGGTGACGATTGTGGATCGGTTGCGTTGAGGTAGTAGGCATTGATTCAGGTGATGAATCAAACGAGTGGTGACACATAAAATAATAAGCAAATGTGTTTGCACTCAGGCAACACATGGGAATAGCGTAGTGTTACTCACTGGTACACGAATCGTGATTCCCAGAGTGTCCCACAGAATTGGGTGAATGAGATAAACTTGCCAAAACGGAAATCAAATCAAAAAAAAACTTGCTAAAGGCGAGTGCAAGAAAAAGAACCGTAAAAAAGACAAGAAAATCATGAAATGTTTACTCGACAGTAGACAGGAGGCGACAGAATTTCTACTTTGAAACACAAGAACACGAAAAACAATTTCAAACCTAAGCTTTTCTAATTATTGAGAAATTGTTGCGTGTTGGATTACGATTAAGATCGAGTTGTCTTGGATAGAAAAGGCAGAATAATTCTATTTCATAATAAAATTAAAATTAATGGATGAAAGAATATTCTTTATGCTTCGGTGAGTTTCATAAAATATTTTGGCGCTCAAAACAGACAAATTATGTTATGTAAGGTTAAAAACATAAAACTGGATTTCTGTTCACCAAATTTTAATTAAAATCATGAGAAAATATTTGCTCTTTGAATTCTTTGAATCAAAATTGTACTTTTTAGTCCCGTAAAGAATATTCTAAAATGAAATGTTATTTATAGCCCTGATTTTATATTTATTTCAAAAATCCCAAACCCGCAGTAGTTTGTCTCAATCAATTTTGGCTCTCTGTAACTGAAGTTTGATTTGTTCCGTACGAACGAGTGAAAAGACAAATCACTTTTTATAAATTCCCTTGGTAAATTCAAGGCAAATTTGAAAGTTTCAGTATTTTTTAAATTTAAGAGTTATTCACAAATGCTGTTATGAAATTTGTGCTAAACATTTTGAAACTTGATGAAATTCCAAGTTTGAAAACGAAATAAAAATGTTTGCAGATGTTATTAAAGTTTTATCTATTTATTTTCCTGGAAATTCCTATGATTTTCCAATTTCTATGACATTAATTTTAGAAAATGTATTATGTGTAAAAAATTCTCAACAATTCAAGGCTGTAGTCCTATTTATAAAAATATACAAACTTTATGAACGATCCTTTACTTTTAAATCTCGGGATCTTTGGTACATTACAACTTGGATTTATATGGAATTTTTTTCGTTGTTGGAGTCCCTTTTAAAAAAAAGGTTAAAAGTCTTAAAAACAAATTTATAAAAACAGAAAATTAATTTTCCCGTGAAGAAAGGAATTTTACCTGTGCGTCAGTGGAAAAGTATTTAAATTAAAAACCATTGTTTCGTAAATAAATGAATAAAATATATATTTAGAGTTGAGTTCTAAATTTAAAAGGCTCGCATATTAAATTTAATGTTACAACCGTTCCGGTTACCAACTCATCTCTTTTTTAATACAAAAATTCAATTGTTTTAAAATAATTAGTTTTAAAATCAACTCTTTTAAAACAAAAACAGTAAAGTAATTAAACTCTTCTATTGTCATTTTCACGAAATAAAAATAAAATTTAATTAAATAGTTAATTAATTAATTAAATCATCAATCAGTGCATGCTTCGAGCAGTGCAGCGGAAGTGACATTCTGCCTTGTTCTTTACTTCCTATACGTACGCAGAACTACTAAACTGATTATGTCACGTTCCTGTATTATTCTATTGAATGTACTGTTAATGATAGTGTCGATAAAAAGTGGTCCAGTACAAGACAAGCACCTTAACCGCGCCTGGCGCCCCTCAGCGCGCATTGCGCGCATTTTCGAATGCAACTAAAATCGAACTTTATAATGAGTTAATTGAATTATTTCGAAGACAACAATGTTGCTTGCACAGTCATAAAGTTGCTTGCACCGTCATACAGTAGCTTGCGAAATTCAGTGGAGTGGCGACGTGGCGGTTGCGGCAGCAACCGACACGTTGCGTACGGGGTGGGGAAAGTTCGATTTCGATGATGTACCATTGCATCGAATGTTCGATTTTAGAGTTTCACAGTTTCGCCACTAGAGGCGCCAGTCGCGGTTGGCCAACTTGTATTGGCCCGAAAAAGTTTCTGTAAATTAGGACCCTTCAAATAAGTGGTTACGTTTACAGGAAATTTTCCTGCCTACCTTAATATATATCGGGAACAATTAATTTTAATGCTCTCATTTTCTCTTTCTATTTCATGTACAGTTGATTACAACGCCTGAAAGCTATTATTTGCACGTTTGAGGTTATTTTTAGAAAATAATCAAGTAAAGTATTATAAGGGAAAATGAAAGTAAAGTAAAGTAAAGTAACCTGCAGGGCTTGTGAATTAATTAATATTTTTTATAATATAAATTAAATTCCATGGATTTTCCAGTGTTTGTGTTCGTTTTTCATTGTTTTGGTTATTCCTGAAAAAATAATGACATTTTGTGTGTGTGTGGAACCGCAAGGATGCGACCCTCCAAAACCAAATTCTTTACTTTTTTCTTTCGAACATTCTATTTATAAACGTAAAGGGTCGTTCATAATATACGTCAATTTGTTAGCAGGAAGCTTTTGTCCTTTGAAATAAATGAGATAGAGTAAGATTTTATGGATCATTTCTTTTGAGAGAGAGCAAAAAACGCATGAAATAGCTTTTCTTTTCGCGGGTAAAAGTTCGTTCGCTTTTCTTTTTTCCTATTTTCTTGTTTCAAAGTCTCTCTCTCTCTCTCTCTCTCTCTCTCTCTCTCTCTCTCTCTCTCTCTCTCTCTCTCTCTCTCTCTCTCTCCTCTCTCTCTCTCTCTCTCTCTCTCTCTCTCTCTCTCTCTCTCTCTCTCTCTCTCTCTCTCTCTCTCTCTCTCTCTCTCTCTCTCTCTCTCTCCACAAAGTCACAAAATGTTATAAGAAATTCTTGTGTTTTTAGTGATGCGAGGGAGAGTCCTCTGTGCGGTCAAGTGTGCATAGTGCAATGGCATCATCAAAAACCGGCAAAATTTTCAGGAGAGAATGAAACCCATTGCGCATGCGTACTACGATTTTTATTATTCTGTTCCTGGAACAGTACACACAGTTTAGTGCAGCAGCACTACTAATACTACCTCTACTTCTCTTGAATTTCTCTCTTTTGATGAGTTTCACGACTAAAATGAAGGGAGAGGTAGTGGGTAGCACCACCCCCGCTACCACTACATCCATCCATCCAACCCAAACATGCATCCTCTGTTCCGTAAAATTCGTAAGCACCCACTTTAGATGCAGACAGACATTGCTACTGTTTGGTCGGTCGTTTGTTTGTCCTGTGAATTTTGTGAATGTACCAAAATTTTCTCGTTTTGCAGAAAACATTACTTTACAGTTCACATTCGCATTAATATTTTGTGTCCTTGTTTAAAAATTATTCTAAAATTTAATATTCTACACATTTTGTAAAACATTTGCACATCACCATCTTGTCTTAACGAGCTTTCACACTTTTAATATTATTCTTCATTTTGTTCCATCTTGTGTTTAATATTAATAAAATCTGTTCCAAATGTTCCAAATAATGTTCCATTCCGCGTAAAATCATTATGCTCTCATATTATTGAGTGAAATAATTATGATAATATTAATAAATTTACAAAACAAAATGTTATGTTAAAGCATCCATAATAAAATTAATATTCACCCAACTTGTGCCAAATTTTGCTGCTTGTTTTGTTTTTCAAATTACGCGCCAAAATTGCCTATCGATTGCACACTATCGATTTATTGTTTTTATTTGTTATTACCATCATTATGACTTTGAGACAGCGCTAAACTAAATCATCTTTAGTTTTTTCTACTTCTTTCTCCAAATCTTGCTTATATTAAGTGTCTTGTTTGTTATTTTTATTTTTTCGTGCTGTTTTTTATAAATATTTTTGTGATATTTTCGCATCTCCATCATCATCATGATGTCAACACGAAGCTCAACTTTATCGATAGTCCAATTATCGATACTATCGATGAAGCCGTCCATCACTTCTTCTTTGTTAAGATCAACTATAGTTTTGCTTATTATTGCGCTCAGCTGCCATCATCATCTACTCAACCAAAGCGCCTACACTGTTGAGTGTCTTCCGCCGGTTATTAAAATTGGTACGAATTATTAATAAATTTTGGTGACATATTTTTTCAAAATTAAAAATCGATATTTATTATCGATTTTCTCGTTCATCGTTTAAGCTTAAAGTATTTTTATTATGGTTTACTAGAGCATATGGAGATAATGACCAAGACGACAAAGTATGATGATGAAAAGTTTTGTGCACAATAAAATAAAATAAAAATTCAATAAACCATTATTTTCCCCTTGAATGCAGACTTTTCCTCATAACTTTTGGGGAGAAATTACTTATTTGGAAATAACAATAAATTGTTAATGTCTCCAAACTTTTCGCCCTCCATCCCCTTAACGACATTTATGACTTTATGTCAAGTCTCTATGTTAAGGTTTAAGTCTTAAGTCTTAAGGAGAGATTGAATATTATTTCCAAGAATTCTCTTGAAGGAGAAAATGTGAAATTTTCTTGATTTTTCCTTAAATCCAAAATTTATTGCTTTCTAGATTAATTTCTCTACTTTTTCATTAATATTACCAAATATAAATTCTATTTTTATCTTGAATTGCTCATTGAAAGTGAATTAGTGAGAGTGAACAGAATTTCGAATATAATGTTCTTTATAGCGAGAAATTAGTAAATTCTCTCCCTCTCTCTCCCTCTCTCTCTCTCTCTCTCTCTCTCTCTCTCTCTCTCTCTCTCTCTCTCCCTCTCTCTATCTCTCTCTCTCTCTCTCTCTCTCTCTCTCTCTCTCTCTCTCTCTCTCTCTCTCTCTCTCTCTCTCTCTCTCTCTCTCTCTCTCTCTCTCTCTCTCTCTCTCTCTCTCTCTCTCTCTCTCTCTCTCTCTCTCTCTCTCTCTCTCTCCTATCTTCTCATATGTTAAGCCTTTTATATTATACGGGAACACTTTACATGCATAAATTCTGTAATTCTGTAAGAGAAAATGAGATTGTGCATAAAAGTGCTTTTAGTATTAAAGATCCGAGTAAATTGCATTTTTATTATCTCGCGGAAAGAAAAAAGCTCGAATTAGTAAAAGCGATTTGCTAGTGCAGAATTTGTTTGAGAAAAATGTGCACAGGGAAATTTGAAATTAAACGAGAAGCGCCAAAAGCTCAGGAAATGATGGTTTTTAAATTATAAATGAGCTTTTATTTAATTCATTATATTTTAATGTTTGATTTAAAAATCTTTCTTTCTCATAAATGATAAAAAATCTCTGGTTCATTAATCTTAAATTCTGTAATATTCCACTAATTTATCAACTTTATTTGTATAAAGAGTTTTTTTCTAAAATAATATAAAATGTGTGTTTGTGATTTATATTTATAACAAAATTGTATATATTTTTAAAGATTTATTTATAGCCTTTGTAGCTTTGTTGATGAATTGGTTCAAGTCTTGCTTACATTTTCTCTAGGCTCTTTAAAAAGTTTCTGTTTAATTTGTGATTTATTTTCGGGTTTTGAATGAGGAGAAACTTTTTGGGATACAACAGAATTTGAATAATAAATGATTTAATTTCAAAATTCTCGTTTTGAATTCCCAGATGAGAATGAGAGTTTGAAGATGATGAAGTTTTAGTTTTCCGGCAGAAACGCACACGAGCGTGATTAAGTTAAGCTTGTGAACTTGAATAGAGGAAGAATTTATAATTCATTCATGTTTTGTTTTGCTGCATTATGATAAAAGGGCAACCAAAAAGTTTCGGGAACAAATATTCAAATTTAATGTTAAACAATAAAACCAACTTTGAACAGACTTTATGAACAGCCTCTCTTTTAACCCTTATTTATCCTTCTGGATTCATCATAAATCCTTTTAGTATTCCAAATATAATAATATAGGTCATTCTAGACATTCAAATTCGAATGCATTTGGCAGTCAAAACCCCGAAAAACCTCATTTTACCCATTCGTAAAATATAATATATTTGAATAATTTAAAATTCTTTAAAAATATTTGCATATTGTGTTTATGAATTATGAACGGATCATGTTGTTGTTGTTGTTGCTGTTGATGATGATGATGATGGAAAGCATAAAGTTGAGATGGAATATTCCATTCTCAATTTAGTTGAATGCAATTCTGTAATTCAAACCCTTTTTGGTGGAATGTGACTTTGTGGCTTTATGTGCATTTAAATTGATGATTAAAATTTTGAAGAGGCTTGATTACAAAGTTCTTTAATTTCGTTATTAAAATATTTTTTAATATCCCAAATTAAATTAAATGCTCAATTTATTTTGGGGCCATTTCGAGTAGTGGCTTTTAGAAACGACAAATTGGACGACCAATTTAGGACAGTCTGTTTCAAGATATCCTGATTGTCTGGACTTTTAATTTTGTAATTTTTTCTTATAAGTTTTCTTAGTTTCTTGAAAACTTTATAATATAAATCGACTAAAAATAAAATTTTCACAAAATTTTAACATTCTGAGAGCGTACAAAATTCTAAGAATTTCAACTTTTTTCTCAATTTAATAAAAAATCTTTCTCTTTTACGACAACAAAAAAATCTTATTTCACAAATCAAAGAATTCTTCTGGAATAATAAAATAAAATGAAATAAAATTGGGAATTACAGAAATTGCAGAATTGTACAGAACTAAAACAGAAACAGTAAGAATGCTCAATCAAACTCCAAATTAGATTGATTATCTTTTTCACAATGTTAGAACAAAAGAATATTCTTTGGGACTCTCAGGATTGTTCAAACAGAAGCAGCAAGCAAAAATCATGCTTCGAGCGGAAATCGCTCAAAGCTTTTTTGTTTGTTTATCCAAAAAAAAACTTCCAATTAAGAATTATTTTGTACGATATTCTCAACGAATCCATGACATCTTAAAGTCCCATCAATTTTGTTCAATCTTGCCCTTTAGTTGGTTCTCTCAATCATTAAAGACAGTTATAAATGTCCACCACAAAACCAAACCTAAACCAACATAAAACAATGACGCATCATATCATCTCCGATTTAATCTTGTTGACCTAAAAATCGTACATTTATTTATATATTTAAAAGGCAAAAAAAAAGAAATTATCCGCAATTGTTTGGCTTTGTCTTTGTTTTATATGGTTTCATTATTTATCATTTTGCCGGCCTACAACTATTTATCCCAAGAAAAAGTGCAAATCCTTAAATCTTGTTGTCCTACTATAAGGAGAGTAAAATAGAAATGTCGGCTTAATGTGAGAGCTTGTGAGCTTTGATTGATTTACTTGGAAATAGAGGGTGTCCGGATTTCATGGTATAAATGCGGGTAGAGCTTAAATTACTCGGCACTTTTCTGAAAATACATTTGAGATCCTCAAAAAGTCTCTATTGAAAATAGCCAAAAATATCGCCGAGGAAAAGTTGGAGAATTTTTTGAACCTCAAAAACAAAATCCGTCGAAGCACAGATCCTCAATTTCTCTTATTCAGTTGATTTTGCATTCTTTTTTGTGCAAGGATTTTGCGGGGGTAGCTTAGTAGTACTGATTTAATGCAGTATTCATCTTCTTTTTTTCCAAAGACCAAGAAAATGTCATCAAATCTAGTAAGCAACTCAACTTTTCTCGTAAATTCTGGTTTTTGCATCACATTAATGACGTTGATTCACCCACGCTCGTCAAAGCTATTACATTTCCATCAACTTTTCCTTACAAATGTTATAATTAATCAAAATTAAAACTTGTTTTCCTAGGTTGATGATTTATTTAGCTGCTTTCCTGTGTAATTTTGGTTGGTTAAATTCACTTAGATTTACTTTTAAGTTTCTCATAAATTACATTAATTTTTTGAACGACCTATGAGTCCAGAAAATCTATGGTTTTTAAAGTTTTCAAATTTTGTTGGGGGTCATTCACATATGTTGAAGGAATGTTGAAAACTTTTTGTGTTCTGGGTTTAATAAAACATTTTGCTACAATATTACAATGTACAATGAATTTTTCTATTCTGTTCTTGTTTGCTTGCTTGCGGTTCCCATGTCAGTGATTAATGATGATTTAATTTGATTTTTTCGCGTATGCCTTGTTCAAGTCGAGTCGTTCAAGCAGATTTTCTTGGCATTTTTATTGGATTTATATTTGCGTTGCTTAGCATACACGAGTGAAAGGATTTTGCATTACTATCATGACTTTTCAAGTCTTGAATATTCAGAAATATTATTCTTTTATAAATGAATTTGATGTTATTTAAAGCTTTTTTGAATTGTGAATTTTGTAGTGGAAAATCAAAAATGTAGTATTTAACTAAATGCCCAAGAATTTCAAAATATTAAATTACATTATGAAGGAGCAATTTGACGTGGATTACAACGAAAAGTAATTAGTCATTCATGACAGATGGCAGTAACATTTTTGAAAATTTGAAAATTAATTTTTTAATATTTAAAATCTAGGTTATGCTATATCCCACATCTCCCGCGCCATTAACCCATTTATTCCATTACTATATAAAACTCCAAAAACCAACAAATTAAAAGGGGAACGAAAGTGTTAAAATAAAATTTAAAAAAATTATTTTAAAATTATAAAATTACAAAGTAAACTTTTAACTATAAATTAATGTTTATAACATTAAACGCAAATTTAATTATCCATAAAATTGTTGTCCTCGTGCAATGAAATTGAAAATTTTACAACAACGCAAAAACTTTCCACAATTTTCAATATATCTTTTTCAACAACAGTAGAAAAGAGTAGAAAAGGCAGAAAATTAAAGAATTAAATGAAAACTATAATTAATTAAATCGTGCTGTCAATATTAATGGACTTTTTAAAAATTAATTTTTAAGAAAAGGCTTTTAATTTTAGTAAAACCAAAATCTATTAGTAAGAAAAAAAATTTTCATTTACAGAATACATTTTCATATACAAGCCCAGAAATAATTTAGTAAATTTAATGATTTTTAAGACTTCTCGATACTTACTCTTTCAAGAGAAATACAAATCATCATATTAATTTAATAACATGAAGCACCCCAAAACATTAACATGTTAACACAGAGTAGATAGATAGATGGATTTTTTCCGGGAAAAAGAGGAGAGAGTACATTATTAATACATTAATTTATTAATGAACGATTTAAATAATTCAAGTAATCTTCTACCATTTGGGAAGAGAGAAGAGCGTTAAATACATTCGAGTACAAGAGGACAAGGACACTAACTAACTTCTTAAGTAGACGGAAAGTAGAAATGTCCGTTGGGAAATTCAATTTGTGTTCTTGTTGACTACAACAAAGTTGGGAGACATACCAAACAAACAAACAACAAATTTCTGTTCATTTATATAAAAAGATATTACTATCATTATTATATATTTTCAATTTAACAACTTTTCATAATTTATTAATAAGCCTTGGACACACAATGTACTTTGTCATCAGGACTGTTTGTCTTCATGACTTTCATGAAGGGTGGACAGAATCTACTCTACTACCTACTTAGTCACATGTGATCCTAATACATAATGTAATACAGAGAAGATCTTTTAATTAACTTTATTTATTAATATATTAACATATATTAATAATGAAGATATAAGTAATAAGCTTTTTGGCACAACAAATGCTCTGCTGGCAAGTCCACTTTCAGGATTAACGATTTGTGTTTTGGTACTTGAGCTTGCAAGTAGTTCTTGACATTTGTTTTTGACATTTTTTGATATTTAAAAAGAAGTTTTGGTACTTAATTTTAAAATATGTCTGTATTTAGTTGCCAAATCCAAAATTTAATTGGTTAATTAGATTACAAACCAAAATTTTATTTTGACTGTCTGGGTGTTACTGTCTAGACAGCGAATTTTTATCTGTTTTTGATTGCTAGGACTAAATCAAATTATTTTTTATTTTTATTAAGTTAATTTATTATTGGATTGACGGTTTAATACTCGGTTTTTCAATTGACAAAAAGAAAAAGTTATTTTTAGATTTAGGGACAGAAATTGCTAAAAACTACTGCTGCAAACTATCCAAACTTTTCTAAATGTTCAAACTTTGTAAAATCTATTTAAGAAAAATGGATTCCAAACTTTGAAAAATGTTTGAATGTTCAATCAAAAGTTTCCAAATAATGTTATTAATTTTGTTTGATGTTTAATGTTTGCCTCTGAATTCCAAACCCTGCAGGAAGAAAATTTCAAACAGAATTCCCAAGAAATTACTTTACAAATGTACTTTATCATAAAGTTATTAATTCAGCAAATTTTTCACTCTTGAGCAAATTCTGTACTATTTTGCTTATTTCACATTATTTCAAAAGTATCATTTCTCAAAATTTATTATAAACTTTACAGAGTACAATTTTTCATTTTTGTTAATAATTTTTTTTTATTTCCCACAGGCGGCATCTTCACAAGCGACGAGATTGAACAGGCGGCCATCTTTCGCTACGCAATCGATCGTTTGAATGCGGATCAGTCAATGTTGGCACGATCGAGGCTTCAGGCCCATCTTGTCCTGATTGACCAGGATGACAGCTTTCGAGGGGAGAAAAAAGGTAAATTCATGTTCGTGTCATAATAAAATACAAAATAGATTCTCAAATATCCTTAAATTGCATCTAAAAAGAGCAAAACAAGAATTTTCCATTAAACTTACTAAAATGTGTCTACATTTCCGTCAGTTTTGAGCAATTTGTTAGCGAGCGAGCGTAAAGCAAAACTTTGCACTTAGTAATTTAATCTACTGTCCAAATGAAATTACTTTATTTTACTATTTCGTACAAGTTTGTCACACTAATTTAAAAGCTAATTTTCTATATTACAAAAGAGAATTGTACCTAATTCTATCTAATTAACTGTTAAATTAGTTCTAATTTACGAGGTATTCTAGCCTTAAAGCTAAAAACTAATTAACAAACATAAACTGATTAATAATTCATTAAGTCCTGAAAATTCTACCTTTCTAGTGTTGATTTTACTAAAGGCTGGGTTTCAAAGTTCTGCAAAAACTATCCTTGTATCTTTTTTTTTGTAAATTTTTCGCGGGTTGAATTCACAATTCTATATTGTGTAAACGATAGGTAGAGACCGGACAATCATTTATGGTTTTGTCATTTTTTTTGTTTTGTTTTTTTTTTAAGTTATACTAAGCTATCCTGTCATATATGTACAAAATCTAAATCAAGTCTAGGTCGAATGAGTTCTAATTACTAGTGTTTACCTATTGTCTTCATGTAGAAGACTGTGGACTTCGCGAATCTTGCTCAGGAACACTCGATACGCGCTTGCAGTTTCAGTCAGCTCCATCAGGCATCTGTAGTTCAGTCTGGCTGTCTCAAATGCTAACTTCATAGGTTGTGAGTAGATTTCGCAGTCGAGCAGCACGTGCTTGACTGTTTGAGGTCTTCTTGCTTCGCATTGGCACCGATCACTTCTCTTGATGTTAAAATCGTGCAGGTACGAGAGAAACGCTCCGTGACCACTGAAGAACTGAGTGAGTACAAAGTCCGGGTTGATGTGTTTCGGGAAATAGTTCGCACTGGGAAAGAAGGCCTTGATGGTATCGTTTGCAGTCAACCTGTACAGTTCGTCGAATCTCCCGTTTGTCCACCTCTTAGTCAGACTCTTAACAAACCTCTTGCTGTATACACGAAGAACATGTCTACCATTCGATTTGCACACTTCTATCGCGGACTTTTTCACTTTGTCTCTGAACACTTCATCGTTCTTAGTTGGTCTCCGAAAGGTTAGATTCACTCGGAGACGTTTCACAGCTCGAAAGATTTTGTTTTCCAACTTGGTTTGACGGTCGTGTTGGTTTTCGATGAATCTCGATGGTTAGGTTAGGTTAGGTGGTTGGGTGTGATGTTGGGCGTCGTTAGGTGTAGGTTTAGGTTAGGTTAGGTTGGGTGGGGGATGGGCGTCGTTAGGAGTAGGTTTAGGTTAGGTTAGGTGGTTAGGTGGTTTGTTGGTGATGAGGAAAGGGCGGGGTAGGGGGCCGCTGGCAGCTTGCTGTCAGCGGTTTCGTGCTAAGTCCCAGGAGCAAAACGTTAGTTTTGCGGGACTTGTACGAATTAATTTATTTAATTATTATAAAAACATTTGAAAATTCTAACAATTATAAATTAAATTAATATTACACACAAAAATTAACGAAAATTAATTTCTAAACACAGACGAATTATAGTAAACTATTGTCCAGTATTTGAGGTCCACAATTGAAAAATTGTGTCGATTATCCCAAAATATGTTTTTTGAACATACGGAAACTTTTTTCTACATCAGCTTGATTGATGAACAAGACAATAAACAAAAAAAACACAATATTTCAAAATTAGAACATGATGTGAGTTCACTATCAAAGTTATCCCAAAGAATCGATTTCATAAAACTCATGAATAAGCCCAACAATTTTGAACACAAGTTCAATTTGAACTTTCGCTTCTTGTCCTCTCGACCCGAGGTAAATTATTATAGGCTGGGAAGAATACATATCTCTATATCTGGTAACTTATACCTGGTATTGGCCAACTTGAATGTTCACACGATCGCTTAAATCCAGTTCAATTCGAATGCAGACATCCTCATGTGACAAAATGACTTTATCCAAATTTAACTAAATCGTACATCGGACCAACCATTATGTTTGTAATTTTTCGACCTTCTAGGCCAGGACTTTTGTCAATTTAAATACGTGTCAAATTTGTTGGGTCGTATTGATTGCAAGCCTTTTAAGATGCATCTTGAGAGTACTTTCATCTGGAACACTCTGTCGGTAGTATTTCTCGGTGTAACTCTTCATGCACGCCAATTTGATCAAGTGAATACCTCTCAAAATCATTTGCCATCATAAATTCTGTTAATTCAAAATTAAACTTGATGTGAGTTATGAATTTGTTGATTATGATCATAGGATGAGAAACTTAACACGTTGGGCTTGTGCAATACACAATGTACATATCACACTCGAGTGATCGATGACGATTGATGTTGAACGATTTTGGTATCAGGTTGGAGTAGCAAATAGTACAATATATTGAGTCGTTATTTATCGATATATGAAGATCATTGAATTCAGAATAAAGTTTCAATTGTGAATTGGATGCACCCGAAAATTGCACCATTTGAATTGAGAAAGTTTAATAGTTGTTGATTGAAGTTCAAGTTTGGAAGTGTGAATTTTGCTGTTTACCCTGATTATTTATGGCAATCATTCGATCATCCATTACTACTTGAAATAATTTACACTTAATTAATAATTTATTTGAAACATAAACAAAATTAAAATAATCAAAAGATTGTGAAAGTTGATTATTATTTAAGTCAATTTTTATACATCGAGTTGTTTGGGCTTTCTTCAAAGGATACTCATCAGCAGATATAAACCGAGTGAACGAGTACTTCATTTCGATTAGAATTACATTCAATTGACGTCAATGGAACTTGGTTGTTCATATATTTTTGTGTAGAATTGAAAAATAAAAAATCAAAAACAAACAACTCACTTGTCAGTAGTAAACAAACAGACAGTCAGCCAGCAGCAATGAGCTCAATTCGACTAGACTATCGATCAGTTTTTACGACTATATCGATACTATCGAACAGAACTGGCCCGATTGTCCGGTCTCTAACGATAGGATAGGCGTGCTACGACAATAAGCCATAAGTTATAATTTTGTATTTTGGGCTGAACACACTGACTCAAAAATGATAGTTTTCACATAGTTTTTTTTGTTGTTTTTTGGGCTGGAAATAAAGTTTCATGCCAAAGTTTAAAAGTTTTAAAAACTTTGAGATGGGTTGACCTGTTTTTAGCTCTCTCTCTCTTGCAACACACATATTTTACGATATAAAATTTGTTCATGAAAAAAAAAATTTGGTAAAATTTTTCCTGCGTTTTCTCAAATTTATTGATTCTTATTCATATTCTGCATACATATAACATTGAATCACTTTTACCCAAAATCGTGCCCAACTCAATCAATTATCGTTAATCGTTAATTCTAGCAGCCTATCTATCTTTCTTTATGAGCCACTTTGTCTGATATTTTCTCCAAAAAATCCAAAAGCAAATGCAGCAAACAGCATCCATTATTAATCGTCTGATATTTGTTTTCGTATAGACTCGACTACATTTGTCCTCTTCAATTTGCTCCTTATTTTATGTCTGCAGTTTGTCTGTCAATTTGTGTTCAGTAGTACTGAGTAGTATTGAGGAATTGTCGGCCCCGAAAAATTCACCAATTTGTTCTCGAATTCACTCACTTCTCATACATTAATATTAGATTAAGTAATACAAAGAAGAAGAAAGTTCTCGACATGTTAATGTCAACACGAATGTGCACACATTCGAATGGTTTCCTTCGATATAAAAAACTTTAGCACTAACCTAATTGACTACTATTTCTATGTACCCAATTGTGTGCCCAATGATTGAATAAGTGTTCCTAGTAGTAAAACATAATTTGTTTTTTATTCACATACGCGAAAATTGCATTATCACTACTATACGAGGTGACAGAAAAATGTGTATTCGAATATACAAGGAAAATTCATGACTAAATTTTTATTAATCATTTCGTATAGTATACGATCACAAGATAGATTTATTAATATTGATCAAATCGACAAAACAGGCAAACAACTTTTTATTGAAGCTTATTATTATACCATACATATGGATTGAGAATTGGAATTTATTAATAAATAATAATTTGAGAATTTTTTCTCCTAGAAAATAAAATATATATTTGATTTATGTATTTATTGCTTATTTTATTTTATTTATTTCATATTTTTATTGTCAAATATATAAAAATAATGTTCACAAGTGGAATACTAATGTCGGATCACATCCAGGAATCCACAAAGAAAAAATAAATTGGATTCGAGCTAAAAAGGTTTCCAGTATAAATCATATAAATTTTTAATCTTTAATTTTATTGCGTTAGAAAATTTATTCGTAGATTCAATATTTGGAAAATTACTGAAGGATATATTTTTAGATAAATAGAAATATATAAAACCATATGTCTGGAAATTCAAAATAAAATTCAGAAGCTCAAAAGTCCAATTTGAACTTTAACGCAAAAAAAGTTTTCACAATTTACTCAAAATCCCCTTCAATATGATAATTTTGGACTCAAGTCAGAGAAAATTATTCATAATGCAAACTGACAGTTCAGATATGATGATGATCTGTCGAGCAGATAATTTTCAATATATATAATTTACATATGGATCGTGTCTCACTTTTTCGCTGCTTAATAAACATGATATATAAACATGACAGGTGTCACTCACAAATGACGTTACACTTTTTTTATTTAAATAATTTATGATGCATACTTCATACAGATGCAATTTAAAATCCATTAACAAAATATTCCATTACATGAGCTTATTTAATGATTTTACAAAAGTGTAGGTAGTTTATAATAAAATTTTGAAATTCCACTTGAAAGATATTTTCAAGGTGGAATTTTTATTTTAATTTTAAATTAACAAGTTAACCAAACGCTTCGCGTTCGCGGCGTTTCACTCCGCTCACTGCTCGCGTTTGTCAGTTAACTTGTTAAAAAAACCCGCCGCTTTCAGCGGCGGGTTGAAATTGCTGAAACATAGCTCTCTTTGTCAAAAGCGAAGCAGTTTTTAGACAAATTCAGCCACAATTGACGGTTGTCGATATTTCACTTTAAACGATCATGTAAAATCAGGTGTATACTGCCCATTTGATCTCTGTAAAATTAGTCTTTATCTTTTAAATCCTTAAAACAAACTTACGCTGCCTCAAATTCAACCAATTTGCAATTTCTTTTTGCCAAACAAATAAAGTGGAAAATGTTTAGTTTAAAATCATCAAAGTAAAGTTTACCTAGCCGGGAGAACGGCACCTAAGGGTCCACTTCTACAATTCAGTTACGTAGGCTTGGGGTAGCAGCGACAACTGCATATATGTGGTGGACCCTCAGGTGCCGTTCTCCCACCTAGTTTACCTTAAGCTCTAATAATACAGTGCATAGTCAATTTGAAGTTCATATTGGAATGTTATATAATGGCATCCAAGATACCATCATTTAGAATGAAGATACTAAATAACTGA
This sequence comes from Rhizoglyphus robini, assembly GCA_023373905.1. Classification (NCBI taxonomy): domain Eukaryota; kingdom Metazoa; phylum Arthropoda; class Arachnida; order Sarcoptiformes; family Acaridae; genus Rhizoglyphus; species Rhizoglyphus robini. The sequence continues at coordinate 412,945 of JAKIJQ010000031.1, read as the reverse complement.
CAATTACTTCAATCATAATGTTTACTAAATATAACTCATCATCATGTACCAATTTACACCTCTATATATGCTTACATCTTAGGGGTTAATAAAGTTTCTCTCCAAAAAAATGTTTACTAAATTCATTACTCGTCATTTTGGATATGGTTCATTTTAGAAGTCCTACAACAAATAAGACATATCGAATTTTTTCTTAAATATACCCAAGTCAAACTCTTAAGCTTCAGAATTTGACTTGTACATTTTGTTAATTCTAGAATTTTGGCACACCTTGCAGCAGCATTGCCGAATAATTGAAATTGTGGATCTTTATTTCTCCGTCTAATATATTCAGTAAACATTTAATTGTCCCCCTTAGAAAATTTTCAAAAAAACTAACAATCTGTATGTCTAGAGAATGCACTCACAACTTTGGTTCGATGTGTCAGTGGTCGCTGATAAGTTATTACATAATCTACTTCTAAGAATATAGCACAGAAAAGTATGTCAAGTTTTTTTATAGATGATTTATAATTCAAAATTTAGTGATATTATAGTGAAATTTAGCTAGATTTTCAGAAAAAGAGGATAACTTGAGTTATAATTTCGATTTAAAACTTTTAAATCCAAGAATATGTTGAAATGTGCTAAATACTTAATTATATTAAAAACTAAAATTAGTATTAAAAATCTGAGGAAAAAATTAAATTCCGCGTGGAAAATTATATAAGAATGAATTTTAACAATAAAAGTAACACGGATTCTAAGTAAAAATATTAATTGATTGCAAAATTATAATTCCCGCCTTTGAACAGTGTTTTTGTCAAAGTCATTTTGTGTGTAATTGTTCTACCCTCATATTGTGTGTATCATATTTCAATTTGCAGCCCCCTGCACCGTACCTTCTACAATGCATAGGAAAGTTTTCGAAAAAGTTGGGAAACTTCTCGGAAATTTTGATTTTTCAAAACGCATCTGGGAAAGTTCCCAAAAGTTTTCAAAAATATTTCCGGAAACTTTCCCAGTCCAACGAATCAAGGGTAATAACCATGGATATACTCAAGACATGTACATCTCTACTGCGCATGTGCGTCGTACCTTCCACAATGCATTTACCCGACACGACGACGACGACAACCACGATTTTCAAAATTACTTTAATGTAGTTAGATTGATTGTTTTTGGTTGCATAATTTTTTTTGCCCGATGTAATTATATTTAATGCATTTAATAATATTTTAATTTCCTCTCTTCATATGTCTCTCTGTCCGTCTGTCGTACTAATTTCCTTGCCCCTAAACCGTAGAAGAACATTCTGGAGTCCCAACTTTCAAGTAATTCTTTCTCGTATTCGGTAATCTCCAAACACAAATACCAACACATACTACTAATGACAATAATATTTAATAAATATTATTACGGTATAGTATACAGTAGAAGATTTGAGTCCTCTCTTTGACGAGCTGAATCCCCTAAACTCTAATATAAAACCTTTATAGCACTTTTGGTATCGAAGGCCGAAGCCGCTCGAGCTCGTTTCGTTGATTATTTCATGAGTTGAAGAGCGCTCGCTCATGTTATAAACGAAAATGCGTTTCTTGTGTTGTTGCACCGCACAATTAGCTTTCAGTTATTGCGTTTTGATTTCCTGTTAGGTTTTTGGTGTGTGTTATCTTTATGACTTTCTAGTTATAATAATATAGTATAATACATAAGTGTTATTTAACGTTGAACATTCGCTTTATTGCTGCATCCAAAAACCTGAGTCTATCTTTACTATATTTACTTTTTCAACTCGATTTAATTCATAGCTTGCAAAATCAAATATCAATTTTTGCTCATGCAGGATCTTAATGGACAAGTTTTTCTGGTTCTCGAACAAAAAAATTAGATCCACAAAATTACCTATTTCAAATAACAAAGAAAAGTGATTTTCCGTCGCTTTTTATAAAGTTTTTCGTTATTTTTGTACGATAATTGATATATTTACAGACTAAAAATATGAAGCCATGAAGAAATTAGGTTAAGGCTATGGATAGGGAGACGTAATTACAAGCGTTTTATTACTCTTAGTATATTCTATAGTATCCACAAAAACAGACTATATATCTTTGATGGAACAGATTCAATTACAACTCATGCTGTTCTGCTCATTTCGGCGGAATATTCTTGCGTCCCGGGTTATAAACTTGTATCTTATAAGATAATCTCTCCTTCAAACATTTTATAACATAACATGAAATTGAATAGTTTGTGTGTTTCAGTAAGTCAGTTCAAGGGAATTACAGGGCGATATTAACAGATTATGATACATAACAGGAAAAGGACACCGAATATTCTTTGTATCCACCGGGTCAACCACTTTTATGGTTTCTCTTATACTTACTTATTATTATTAACCCAAAAGCTAATAAACTGAAAATAAAGTGCTTTTGCACACAAAAAAAGAGAACTAATTTTCCGGTTAGAATCTTTGCTCAAACACAAACCTTAACTTACGATTATTACACTTTCGAATTTTTTTATATGTCGAATTTTGCAAATTGAAAATTGGGCTGTTTTATCGTAGATTATCTTTCTCTTAAGAACACCGTAAGAAATTTTTTAAATATTTAATGACATGTAGCATTATTACGTAAAGGTATTAGGCAGTCTGTACGTTGTTTTATAGATTATACTATTGGAATTATAACATCAATTTTTTAACGTGAGTTCCTCAGACATCCAAATCCTGCGTCATACATTGGATCATTAAAGTGCATTACAATGTGCACGAAACACTTTACGTTACGCAGTAATCTCTTGTCTGTCTGCGTCGTACAAATAATAAATTCACTTATGATGTGTGTCGGATTAGGCTTTTTTCAAGTACACGGGAAAAATATTTCTATTTTAAAGAATTTCTATTCAATATTTATGAATGCAATTTTGTGAGAATAATAACTTTGTTTTTTTTGTACAAATTTTGTCGTAAATATATTCAATTGTGAAATTTTGTGTTATTATATTTAAAAATTGAATTCAAGAATTTCTCTTTCTTGAGAACTTGAAGAAAAAAAATTGCATACAAATGAGTTCCATTCTTGTTGGGGACAATTTGTTTGACATTTTGACAATGTTGTTTTGTAAAAGAAATTCCATTGCAAATTTATTGAAGAAAATTTTGGAAATCCATTCATAAATAACGTAAAATTTTAAGTTCAGAATTAAAAAAAACTGTAAATCAATTTTAATTAGAAAATCTAAAAATTCAGTAATTGAAATTTCAAGGACCGAAAAATCAATTAAAGGAAATCACAAATTAGAAAAAATCACAAAAAATCGCGATTTTCTAAAAATTACTTGCAATTCTCTTTGTAGACTGTCAAACTGTAGTGAAATTCCACGATCAAACTCAATTCCACCAAGACACACAATTAATCCAATAATGATACAGTGGAATTTCACTTTGAATTTTCTCTGTCTTATTTTTATTCTATTTTAGCTAATTTTTTCTCTCTTTCTCGTAAACCTCAAGTTAATTTGTGCCACTCTCCCAGTACTCGTTTCTATCTTAATTTTGTGCTTCATTTGTTTGTTTGAATCATGAATTTTGCTAGAATGTTAGATTTTATATTTTCGTTCTCTCGTCTTCAAAATCTTGTTGTGTTTGTTTATTTGTTTGGAAAGATAAACAAAATAGAAGAGAAAACTTAGAAAGCGAACAGGAAATTAGAAAACTCAAAGCCATGGACAGAGAAATTGACATGTTGAAATGTTCGTACACGAAATGTTTCTGCTTCTCAACACACGGTTGACAAGTTTTGGGTTTTGGGGGGTTTTCTTTAACAGAATATTCTGTACACAATATACGACAGTTGATGGAATTGACTAATCGAGAGAAATTGGAATTTCTGGATGAGATGAAGAATTTGAAAGGCGAGCAGCACAAACTTACATGTTTTGATTATGGCAGCTGTAGGAAATATTTTTGTGTTTCAGAACATTCTCAGAAGTGCGGGTGTGTTCAAGACAAGTTTATTTAGGTTTCTCAAAGGAAAAAAATGTGACTTGACACCCCCACACTTGGCTTGATTGATTGGCGTGTTTTTTGTGTGTGGTAAAAATTCCACAAAATTCTGTTTGCTCATTCAAAATGAAATTCTTGTCATTATAACTCGACAAGAATAAAAAACGAAGACCTTTTGACTCAAATCTTTATGAGAATATAATTTAATTCAGACTGATTGATATTCGTGAAATTTAAAAGCTATTTTAAAACACAATAAATTTTTGCTTAGCTAACTAAAAATCTCAAATTTCAATTTTGTTTTCTACATTAAAACAAGTCTCCCCTCTCGAAAGGAACATATCGATTACATCTGCGACAAGGCGGAAAAGATTGTTCATCGAATCGCTCGCACAACGGGAAAGAATTGGGGACTGTCGGGAAAGCTGCTTCGGATAATCTACATCGGTGCAATCGAACCATTGCTCTCATATTCGTGTTCAGCTTGGTCTGAAGCACTCAAACATCAGGTATACAGAACTAAACTGCTATCAACACAACGAACATTCGCACTACTGATCACGAAGGGCTACTGCACTGTGTCACTTGAAGCTTCGTTGGTTCTGGCGAACATTGAACCAATTGACTTGAGACTGGAAATGTGGTCAAAACGATACTTCATCCGTCGTGGTATTATGCCGGAATCTCTACAGAATCTATCATCGGAATACCAAAGACCAGCCCACTTTCTGGAAAATGGTCACCCTGCACTGAAATCTAACTTTGTGCATCAAAACTGCCGAAACACTCACCATTTTACAATCTACACGGATGGCTCAAAGAAGGAGAATCCTCTGACAAACAAAAAACAGACAGGATGCGCTTTCGTGGTGCATCAGGAAGAGACTATTTATCATCGTGAGCCAACTCGTTTGGGCGATGAATGTAGTGTCTTTCAAGCCGAACTTCTAGCCATCAAGAGAGCGGTATGTTGGTGCCTCGAGAACAGTAGAAGTGCGATAATCTGCAGCGATTCAGAATCCTCATTGAAGGCCATCGCAAATCGAACGAGTCGAAACAAATTTGCTGTGGAAATCCGGAATCTGCTTCGACAACACCCGGGCCACATTTGTCTGAAATGGGTCAAAGCCCACGCCGGTATTGATGGCAACGAAGAAGCAGACAAACTCGCGAAGGAAGCAACCTGTCTGCCTACAGTATCCTACAACATGAAACCACTCTCGTCTTATTGGGGAATATTGAGAGAATGGATGTATTCGAATTGGAATCAACGGTGGATGACAACACCGGACGGAAGAAAAACAAGCCAATTTTTCCCAACAATTCTCGACAGGAAAAAGTGCTCAAACATACCTGACTTTGTCATGACTCAGTTCTTGTCAGGTCACGGTAAGTTTCACCAGTACCTGACTAAGTACCACATTGAACACGATGCACGGTGTCACTGTGATGAGGCTGAACAAACACCAATTCATCTAATCAAAGACTGTCCCGCGTTCGCTAGACAAAGGCAAGTCTTTGAGAGCCGAATCAACGAGATCACCAAGTCGAATCAAATCTCGTTGAATCTCTACTGCACTGACAAGTGCTACAATGAATTTCATAAATTTGTAACTAACATATTCAATCAATTACCTCTACCAAGAGGTTAACTTATTATCATTATATTCATTTTTATTCATATTTAACATAATACTCATATCACTCATTATCTCATTTCATAGAACATTGATATACTCATAATTTCAATGTAAATACTCAATCTTGTATCTATCTATACCTTTATTGTATTCTTTAATGTTAAAGGTTAATAAAATATAATAAAAAAAAAGTCTCCCTCTCAAATGTCTCTATTAAAGAATATTTTGTTTGTCTATACTTTATTAAATTGTTTTTTATTTTAATTCTCTAAACAATCTTTAACTTAACTACAACGTCAAAACTTTCGAGATTGCTATAAAGAACCTTAAGAAATGCGTCATAATAACCAGATTAAAATTTTTAAAATTTTCCTACCATTTAAAAGATCTTGAGCTTTAAGTTTAACAATTATTTTTTTATATTAAATTGTCAAAATTATTTCTGCTAAATTTAGGATTTAGGATACACCCAACAATAAAGAACAATAACAATAAAAATAAATCACGAAAATATTTTTGACACTTGAGACTCGTGAAGTTTTTATGACAAAAGAAAATTCCAAATATTTTTTTGCTGAAAACCTCGACATTTTAGATACAAAGTCGTATATTTGAGAAGATGAAGATGGTGGAAGGAAGTTGGTGTTTTGAGATGTTGAGAGAACCGGGACTCGGGAATTTATTGTTATTATTTAATGGAAAGGAAAAATTGAAGATTGAAGCAAAAAACTTGTGCGTAAAAACAAAGACAAAACTAATTCGAGCGTATTCGAGCCTTCCTTTTGTTGGATTTCTAAGCATTCTGAGAACTAAACAAATATAATTGCTGACTTGGCTTACGAGAAATTATGAAAAATATTAATGTCATACTGAGTATAGTATGAATCAGTGATTCGCAACAACCGCGATTCCGTAATTCCGAGATGATGAGAATTCGTAATGATCATGATTCTTTGACTCCTTACTCAATCCCTCCCCTCAACTAATATCCCATCCAACAATCCTTAATAAATAATAATACAGTTAGATTAGATCGCAATATCATTATTATTCTAGTGTAACTACTAATATGAATCTTAATATAGAGTAGAGTAATGATGTTGTGCAATAATGATATTCTTATTCTTGGAACCGAATCGGATAATGAAGTTATACATACTCTAGTTGAGAAATTATTCCACGAATATTTGGATTCATTGGATCGAGTTCTTAGATTCAATCATTCAATTCATTAATCAATCTTGAGAAGAGTGAATAACTCATGAGTCTTTTTGTTTCTTTTGACACACGCCTTCATTGGATTATTTGCTTCATATTATAAGAATTAAGTTCACTAATTTATATCAAAATAAATCTCACAGAAATAAAAACTAAAATCACAAAGACTTGGCAAGAAATATTAATATATAAATCAAGAATAATTTGAATAAATTTGTCTTGTTTTACTCTCGATATTTTTCCATCTTATAGAAAATTCCATACATGTATGATTTTTGGAATGCTTCTTTCATATATGACATGTCAAATTTTGATTTAGGTTGAGATAATATAATGACGGATTTAATGGAATAGCATTCAGATGTAATTTATGTAAAGCTTGAATATAACATTTGGAATTTTGAGATATTCTACAGAAAATTGTAAATATTTCATCTTTTTGAGTGTATTTTACATCGGAAAATATTATGATCTTTAGATCATAAATTAGCATTTGAAAGCTTTGAAGATTTCAAGTGTTCTTACGTAAAAATGCATTTGAAAATATCTTGTTGTTTACGCTTTTCTCGCCAAATGTCTGATGTTCATGCTTCCTTTGACGTTTGCGTTTTTAGATTCCTTCAATAATCAGAAAACATAAAAAATTCACATACATATAAATAAAATGACAAATGTTTTTTTTAATGGTTTGACAGATTTGAATGATTGTTCGAATGTTTTTAAAGCTTTAAGAAAAAAATCTACTTAAGATTCAAATAGATCTAGAATATTCTTATCTTTAAGTAAAGGAATATTTTTCTTGTTAATGTTAATGGATCTATTTTCCAAGATTGTTTACTTATTACACACGAATTTCTGTAGGTGTCTTGTCTTAATTATCCTTATCATTTGAAATGGCTGCATCCTTAAGAGGATAGAACTTAATAATGATAATAATATGAGAATCATTCCATTCCATCAACAAAACGCAATCAAAATGTCATAAAGTTCTTGTTAGATATTAACTCAGAAAAGAAGTTTTTTGGCTCTCATCATTTGACTTTATATTATATACTTAGTAAATAAATAAATAATATTAATAAGTCCAAGACACGATGAACTAATAAAAACATATTAATTTAGGCTAAAAATAGAATTTTTCTTATAATAAAGTGCTGCAGTGCCGGCATTCAGGGACAGGATGCTTTTCTGTAATGAAGATAACGAGTGTGTTTGTTGGGTTTCGGTCATAAAAAGAAGACTGAGGCATGATACTCGAACGAACAAACTTTGTTAATAAAATAATATTCATAAATAATTTTTCTACTAATATTCAGAGTCAGAATAATTCCAAGAAAGAACCTACAGGATGTTTCATAAAAATAAATAAATCATTTTAAAATCATTTTGTAAGTGAATAAATATCTTCCGTTGTGGACATTATTTGTAAAATTTGTGATCCAATTTGGACGCAGAATAAATAAATATTCAATCGTTTTTTCTATGTAAAATTTTGTGTAGGAAACCAGAACATGACATTGATGAGGTCGACAGTGAAATAGCTTGAGGTTATGAGTTTGGGTCTGATGAAATAAATTCTCTTGCTTGTTATATTTATTTATTTATTCTTCTCAATAATGGAAAATATTTTTTATTATAGCAAATTTAATAAATTTAATATTTATTTTTATTTATTTGTTTTTCTATTTTTTCTCCAACCCAAACCCATCATCCACCAAACAGTATGCTCCTTACTCCAGAATGGTTCCATCGCTCTGTTTGGTCCCCTCACGGGTCGTCGAGTGTACTTTCACGTGCAGTCCATCTCCGATTCGCTCGAAATTCCCCACGTCCAGTTTGATTGGTTCAATTCGTGGATTCGCTCCTCGACCAATGCACGCAATCAACTGTCGATCAATTTGTATCCCAACGCAAAGCGACTCTCACAGGCGTACATTGATCTGGTCAAAGCGTGGCAGTGGAAGTCTTTTGTGATACTTTATGAAGAAAATCAGGGTAAGAATGAGGATTTATCTTAAAATTTTGAAACAAAATTTTGGCAAGCTCAATCGATTTCACTTTGAATTTGATTGGAATTTGTTTGAATATTGAACGATAATCTATTTCTTTCTTTTTCTACATAAACAACAGGATTAATACGCATACAAGATTTCCTGAAGGAAGCGGAACGACACGATTGGGAAATTCGTCTGTACCAGTTTGGGCCCAATCGCCTCTACCGAGATGTCTTCTGGGAAATTAAACAAAACAAAGTCGATAACGTACTGCTCGATGTGCGACGGGAAAATATCTTTCTCACACTCAAACATGTAAGTCGACATACATTTCCATATATATAATAGAGTTCCAGAATCGAGTTCTAAAAATAGATCCCAAATGAAATGAGCATTCTGAGAAATAATATACATTTGCATTCTGGAGAATATTCTGCATGTTGGTCTGTATATAATAGTCATACAATAATATTCTTTTTCTCGAGTAGTTAATTTATTCAAAAGTACTGTGTGTGAAAGCGGCAAAACGAGTTGCAATTCAATTTGAAATGAAGGGAAAAGTCGAGTCACTCAACTGAATTCGAGTGTGTGCCATTTAGGTTAGATAAATGAATAAGATCTCCGATGTATCTTTCTACCATTAGATAATATATAAAATGCCTCTAAATTATGCAATGAAGCAACTATATCTATGAAACGCTCCTTAAAATGTTGAGAAACTTTTTGAAGTAACTTGTAAGATGTACGAGATACTTTCCCGTATAACCGAGTTTGTGAGTGATGATAGACCCAAACCCCATCTCGTCTCCCGAAAGACGAACCGAACCAACCGAACCAGCGGAACAAAAGTCAAGTGAAACTCAACCAACCAAACATTACCAACCCAAACACAACTCTTTGGGGACTATCAATATTATTACCACTAGGACCACTTAACTCTCTACACTTACACTTTGGAGTATTAAGTAATATACAAACTATCCAACAAAATGCGGATCGAATAATAAATAAACGAACGAACGTTTGAGGTTAAGCTAGAAGACTAATTTTCGTATGCTAATTCAATTAATTCTTGCACACAAATTCTCACACTAACGTTCAACAAACACGTCAGTGTACAATAGTCTTAAGATAGCATTTGCAATCTTATTAGTAAAATTGCGAGACTGTGTTCATATATTACGATGTTATTCGTGTAATGTAATTGACTTTGGAGAGAAAGAACAGAGAATTACAGTTGTTAAGTTTGTTAGCTGCTACTTGCATGCAAGAATCAAATAAAAACGGGAAAATTGGTTTATCTATGAGAAAAAGGAGGTTTTTAGTTTCGAAATGAAGATAATCGTGTTTCTACAGAAAAAAGGAAGAAATGGCAAATTTGAAATGTTTATTTCAAAATAAGTTGTGTATATATTTTTGACGCAATTCAGATGCAATTTATGAAGTTTAGTTACATTTTATGCAATTTATACGAATTCTTCAAAATAGTTAACACGCCCTTTCAGAGAGAAGAAAGAAACGTAAATATTTGCATTTATTAAGACATTTGCATAATAATTTAGAGTTGCGAATGTCTTCGAAGAAGAAACTTGGAAAGTCAATTTAAACATGCAACCTTTCATAAATTGGCATCGTAAAATCGCAACTCCGAGAGCAAAAATTGCGAAATTGGAAATTTATGATTATTTTCTCAGGGAAAATCGTAACTCTAGATCTATTTATATTTATTTTTATATGTACAAGAATATTTTTTTATGATTATCGATAAATTTCGTACGTGACTTGGAATGCTCAATAAGTTTGGTTAATGGGGTTACTGATCATAAATTTGGATTAACCGTAAAAAGTAATGTTTTTCTACATAAATATTTTCACACAGGCACAACAAGTTGGAATGATGACTCAGCAGCAGAATTATTTGATAACTTCGTTGGTGAGTTTTTGTTTTTTGTTTTAATGGTTTTTAAGTTATTAAACAAATATTTTTATTTTAACAGGATCTTCACACTGTGAATATGGAGAATTTCCAGTATGCAAAAACCAAAATCGCCGCCTTACGAGTAGTGGACTTGACCAGTCCTGAGCTAACAGACATTGTGCGCCACTTTCGGCAGCACAATTATTTCAATAACAAACATAAAACTGAGGATAATCCTACGGTGGTGAAGGATACAATTTCGGTAAGAGTCTTTAAATAATTTTTAAACCATTAAAATTTTAATATTTTTGTACAAAATCTAGACCGAATCAGCCTTGTTATACGATTCGGTGAAACTGTTTGCAAATGCAGTGCAGGATCTCGACCAATCTCAATCCATCTCGATGCCTTCAAAGTTTACCTCCTGCACGGACATGAATCCCTGGGCCTATGGAACGTCACTCATGAATTATATGCGACAGATTGCCTTTCAAGGTGTGACAGGAATGGTGGGCTTTGATCAACAGGGAAAAAGGAATAATTTTATACTCGACGTTATAAGCATCACTAATAAAGGCCTTCAAAAAGTAAGTTAAATCACATAAATATTTAAAATCTGATTAGAAATTTCATGAATTCAGAAGGCAGAATAAAATAAATAAATCAAAAATTCATTTTTTTTTTTAAAACAAATTTTCCTGTATATAAGGAAAATTATCCTCTCATTTTTTATTTAGAGTAATTCTGGGACCAAATATTTTGTATGATAATTTTGAATCTTTTGACTTATTCACTAGAAAGCAAACAGAATTTTTCCATTTCAAGAATGAATGAATAGATAATTTGTTTATCTCTATGACAATTTTCTATTCTACACAAGATTTTCTCATTATAAAAGGGAAAATTTATGTTAGGGATTTTTTGTTTGGTGTTTATTTTAGGGATTTGGAGCCTAGGGTTTGTGCTTTACGGGGTGTTCTAAACTGTGGATCCTAGTGGATTTTATTTCATGGATTCAATAGTATTGTAGCCTTTAATTCAAAGAATTTTTTAGGACTATTCTAGATCTTTTTTCCTTATTGTTTGGTCCAAATTAAACGAAACTAATCACTTTGTTAGAAACATTATCTCATGTGTTGTATGAGAAAGTTATCTTCCTTATTCTAGGAATTGCTCAAGAAGTAGGGGACACTTGATCCCGACTTAATTGAAAACAGACCTAACATATGCCAAGAATAGATCTTATTAGAGAAACACAAAGGAATGTGTGTTCATTTGTGTCGCAGTCAATTTCGTATGTCTCATTCAATCTGCATATGTTTTCACATTAAGAGGATCAGCGAGCATTGTAGCACATCATCAAATCATCCAATGATCATTCCCTATTTTCCCTTTTTATTTTGTTCACTTCATTCCGCATTTCTTCCTCTAATACCAAGTGACATTGTCCCCCTGTTTGACTTGTTTCAATATTTACGACACAAAGAACGCTCTTCACTCAAACACCAGACTTAATGTATATGCTCGATTGTCCTTTTACTTTCTCTCACTCGATTTTCTATTATATCTCCTCGAAATGATCTTTCCCGTTCTCGGTAAATCTGTTTCGCTCTTTTCATTCTCTTGTCTTGTCTCTCTAATGTATTCTTCATTCTGTTCATTGAGTTTGAGTGAGTGTGAGTGAATAAAAGCAGAAAAGAACAGCACCCGAGAAAACAAGATTGAAATCATCAACGAACAAAGCCTTAAGAGGAAAACGAAGGAGGAGAAGGAGAACACTGAACACAAAATACAAAATATATTCACAAAATCCTAAATTTTAAACAACAACAGAAAAACAGTGAAAAATTAGCCAAAAAGCACAAAGAGGCAAAACATGATTGACAAAGCTAGATAGAAAATGACTCGATAAATCCATTTAGAATTCAGACAAGACAAGAATCACATATTGTCAAACAGAAAATATGCTAAACAGTTAAAAATATATTTTTTAAACCCCCAATGCAGAGAATCTTGCATTTATTTTAAGAAAATAGGTTTGTTTGTAGGCTGCATCATAAAATTTTATAGAAAATATATTTTGAATTCGAATTGGGAGTTTTGTGACTGAAATTTTTAATTTTTTACTCTAAAATTGTCCTTGGATATGTTTTTTGATTTTTAAGTAAATTTAATTAATTTGTGATTTAATTTTTTGATTGTTTTTGGAATTTCGTAAAGTTTTCGCTCAGTGTGATGATTAATTCAATTTCTAATTTAGACTCGCTAAAGCTTTTTTGTAGAGATTTTTTTTGTAGGAATTTTCGTGTTTGTTTTGGGTCAGCACCAACAACATCACAACCAAGCCTGAACTAAATGAATCGTTTAAATTAACTCGAGAATTAATCTTTTCTGTGTCTGTTGAATGGAAAAATCAACGAATGAAAGGAGGAACTGATTGAGGAGTTGACCCAAACCAGTTTCACTGGACCAATTGAATTCTGTTTGTTGTGTTGGGTTTTGCAAATGGAAAATGCTTTAAATTAGTTTGTTTTGTATCTCTGTATACGCTTGAATATATTTTTAATCTAATTTCTTTTATTTTCAAAAAATTAAATTTTCCAAAGTGAGTACAAACTTTTTATCTCGTTAAAGACATAAACAAGAAGAAATATATTTTGAAGACGTTAGATTCGTAATAAAATTTTCCATTTCCAAATAAACAGACAAAGTTAATGTTAAGTTTTTCTAATGGATAAGATAAGACAATAATGCCCCTCACATATAAGGGCTAACCACAAATGGTGTGTACTTTTCAGGAAATTATTGGAAAATAGAAACATTTTTCTATTTCGTGAAAAATCGATAACAAACCAAATCAAAATCTAAAAAATCGATTTTAAATCACAAACAACAATCGATAATCGATTGATAATGTAACGATAATGACCTGCGAACAACAAAAGATAGGAATTCTATTGAAATTTTCTGTTTTCTCAATCTGAGAATCAATTTGAAATAGCCCAAGAATCAATTTTAAGAATTGTATAATAGAATTTCAAAATCCAATTTTGATAACATTTTTAAACACAAAATCTAATGGAATATTCTTTGTGATCTATTTTAGATTGGTTTCTGGAACGGCAACGGTGGCCACACAGTGGACGAGCGACTCAACATAACCGACGACTGGTCACAAATATTCCGTACTGCAACACTCGAGAATCGTACTCTTGTGGTAACGACCATTCTGAACGACCCCTACTGTATGTACACGGAATCGTCCGAAACGAAAGTGGGCAATGATCGATTCGAGGGCTTTGTCGTGGATCTGATAAGAGAACTGTCCGAACAGTTGGGATTCAAGTACAAGTTCAAACTGGTGGACGATGGCAAGTATGGCGTCAATGATAATGGCGTCTGGAATGGAATGATCGGTGAGTAGAATTTACAGAATAATATAATAGAGTTTTCTAGTGAATTTTTAAAACAAAAGAATAATCAAAATATTTTACAAAAACACCGAAATTGTTTGAACCTTCAATTGAATTATCAATCTTGTGAAAACTTCGTTTTCTTCTTGTATACTATAAATAGAAACTTTTCCACAGACCTAGACAGACAGGAATTGCCAAATATATTTTCTCGATAGAACTCAATTCGGAAGCAGTCTATTGTCTGTGCATTTGTCAGTGAATTGTCTTGTTGAATTGACGGAGATAGACAAAAAGACAATGAGAGAAAAACTCGACGCAAGCTATTTTGCACTTTTTCATACTCTTTTCATTGTTTTTCGTTTTGTTTGGTTTTGATTGTCTGTGCCTTTGTAATTAGTTGGTTCTGTTTGAACCACACGCAGAATTACTAGGAAATAAAGAAATAGAACTCTACTGAATATTCTTCTTTTCAATTGAGGAAAATTTCTGGTATTAAAATTTGTGTACATGAAAATTTTACTACTAAGTTTAAATATAGTTGGGTTCTACAAAAATAAAAAAAATTAATTCAATATGGAAAATTTTATATTCAAAACTCAGTAAAGATAAGGAGAAAATATTGCTAATTTCAAATATTAATTTGGGTTTATTTCCTCTCAATTTAAATACTGGAAATATTTTATTGCATTTGTTGATTCGTTATGAATCGTTATGATTGATAATTAGCATCTTACATCAAAGATTTTTCAGCAAAAAAAACATTTAACATCAGTAAACACGAAAACATTTAAGTATCCCATCTGAACAGAACAGAGAAATAATCATCATCAGGAACAAAAATTCCAGCATCATTAGGTATTATGGGATCCTATTAATAATAATATTCAGGAGGAGAGGCCCAATTCAGAATCATCATCATCATTACCATCGAAAATCAGCATGAATTCCCTGAGAAAAACAATATCTCAAAAAACAACAGTTTTTCTAATTCATTATATCCAAGCCAAAATGATTTTTCCCTCGTACTTAAGAAAAATTACGGTACATAGACACAATTTTATTGCTCTGTTAAGTGGATTTATTCTGTCTGTTTTTGTCTGTCTGTCTGTCTGATGATCATTTGAGTTTGCGAGATGAACATTTTCTTCTGTTTGGAACATGTAAAACTTTCTTCCGTCTGTCTGTCCATCCTTTTCTCATCGCCTCAAATGTTCATTGTTTTTGTCTGTCAGTTTGAATTGTTTTTATTGTTTTTATGTTATCGAGTGTGGTTTAAATGGTTTTTGTTTTTAAAGATGAGAATAGGGAAAATAAAAATATTTTTCGCAATAAAAATTATTGGTTTTATTGGAGAAAATAGTCAGACAGACAGACAGAGGATATAATGCCTATTCTTCTTCATCTTCAATCTACGAAATAGTATATCCCTTTGTTTACGGTTCGATTGTTCTTGGAGGATTGGGTTTTGGGTAGATTCTATTTCCTAAGTCGCAGAATGTTATTGTCAATTGTTTTGATCATTAAATTTTTTGTTATGGTTTTCACTATCTATTTTGGCAACTTTCTATCTTGCAATCCTTAATAGTCTTTGGTCGATTCAATTCGATTCGATTGTAAATTCGATTTTAATGATTGCGTGAATCGTCTCGATCGACTTTATATGTCACTCTCAGAATGAGATGAGAATGTGTGCATTGAATTGAAAATTGGTTTTGGTCTTAATGTCACTTATAAAATGCACTGAAACGCAAAAGATATGATATATATCCGTGAAATAGATATATTTTTATGAATATTAAATATATTTTCACTGTCTGCCTGTTGTTGTCTATTTTGCGTATAATAAAACAATATATATTTGATAAATGTGTGTATTGAGGGAAAGTGAGCTTTAAAGTGCATTCGATTGGAAAGATTAGATCTGAGTGAGCGAGTAAGTGAAAGGGGAGAAAGAGAAAAGTCTTATGAGCGTGGGTAGACAGGAACATTTTTCATAGATGATGGCGATTTAGGAAAATGTTAGTGTTTTTGGAAAAGAAAACTTATTAGAATTTTGATTTTAGGAATTTTTAAATTCTTTGAGTAGGATTTTATGAGTAGGCTTCTATGATCAGAATTCTATATGTAGGGCTTCATGAGTAGAGTTCTATAAATTAGATTTTCTGATCGAGATTCATTTTTGTATTTCTTCGTTTCTAATAATAATTTTTCCATAATTTCTTCCCCAAACAGGTGAAGTCGTAAACAAAGTAGCCGACATCGCCGTCGTAGACCTAACAATCACCCTAAAACGAGCCGAAGCCGTAGACTTTACCCTACCCTTCATGAACACCGGAATCTCGATCCTGTTCAAGAAGCCCACAACCAAAGTGACCACTCTGTTCAGTTTTCTCTCGCCCTTCACCGGGCCAGTGTGGATCTATGTGCTCACAGCCTACATTGGTGTCAGTACGATCATGTTTCTGGTTGGGCGAATGTCGCCCTACGAATGGGAGAATCCAAATCCTTGTCAACAGGAGGAGAATGTTCTGGAAAATAATTTCAGTTTGGTCAATTCGTTCTTTTTTACTATTGGATCAATGATGCAGCAGGGTTCACAGTTGGCGCCAAAGTGAGTTTGAATTTTTGGAATGTTTTTGGCTAATTTTTGGGTGTAATCCTTCTTCAATATAGAGCAATGTCAACCCGAGCCATCGCCGCAATCTGGTACTTTTTCACCCTAATCATGATATCGTCCTACACTGCAAACTTGGCTGCTTTTCTCACAGTGGAAAAGGTGATCTACCCGATCAATTCTGCGGAAGAACTGTCCCTTCAATCAAACATTGAATACGGCTGCCTGGCATCGGGCTCTACACGGGCCTTCTTCAAGGACACCAACATTACCATCTACAAGAGAATGTGGCAATTCATGAAGACCCGTCCTCATGTTTTCATGTCAAAGAATGAAGATGGCAAAAAGAGGGTCCAGAAGGGCGGTTACGCCTATCTGATGGAAAGCGCTAGTATTGAGTACATTATTGAGAGGAATTGCAATTTGACTCAGATTGGTAGTTTGTTGGATTCGAAGGGCTATGGAATTGCTACAAGGAAAAGTAAGTTTATATATGTCATATAGAATTTTAAGCAAAAGAATATTCTTAATTATTTTTTCAGATTCACCCTATCGTCACTTACTGTCTCAAGCAATTCTGCATTTACAAGAATCGGGCCGACTGCATCTACTCAAGGACAAATGGTGGAAGCAGAAAAAGGGCGGTGGTGCCTGTTTGGAGGATTCGAAAAAATCTCAATCCTCAGTCACCGCACTAAAAATTGATAATGTCGGTGGTGTGTTTGTGGTTCTAATCGGGGGACTGAGTTTGGCCTTTTTAGTGGCAATCTGTGAGTTTTTGTGTGATTCGAGAAAGGTTGTCAAAAGTTGTGATTCAATCTGTGAGGAGATGGTGAGTGATTTGAAGTTTTCGTTAAAGTGCTACAGTAAAACGAAACCAAACCGGGAGAAGTCCTCATCGATGCAGTTGAACATGCCAATGGTGCTGCATCAGTCGCGTCCAATGTCTCACCACTCGAGCAATGACTCATCAATGTATCTTCAGCCCATCCATCACATTCAGCCTCAATCTGTGAATAATTCCAATTACCTAGCTAGTTATCTTGGGCTTCATACGAATCAACAGATGCTACATCCACCTGTGTCTCAACAACAGCAACAGCATCATCAATCACAACATCAACAGCAGCAACATCTACACCAGCCACAAGTGCACACAATACAGCCAGGTAGAAGTAGCAGTAACAATAATCTTAACGGTTGTTTATCGTGATTGTGTCAATAAAATGTGCCTTGTTTTATGTTTATCATTCGCGTTGTTTTTATTACTAATAATTTTTATGATAATATTTTCATCTCTGTCATGGTGTCATTACGAAGCAAAAAATCATCGATAGTTCTATCGATACTATCAATGGAGTCTTTCATCCCTTTCTCTTTGTTATGATTTACAATAGTGCTTATTGTGCTCAACTGTTATCAACTAAACCATTAAAGCTTCAACACTGTTCAATCACTTCCGTGGATTATTAAAATTGGTAAGTAAAAGAAATTATTAAATTTTCAAACCATATTTTTAAATTCATTAATCGATACTTATTATCGATTTTGTCGTTCATTGTTTAAGCTTATTTTGCTATTAAAAAGATAAATTTATTAGAGCATATGGAGATAATGACCAAGACGGCCACGATAATGAGTAAAACTTCTGAACAATAATGAAAATTCAATAAACTATTATTCCCTTTGAATGAAGACTTTTCCTCGTAACTTTTCAGAGAGGGAGAAATTACTTATTTGGAAATAATAAATTATCAATGTCTCCAAACTTGTCCTCCATCCCTTAACGACATTTATGACTTTATGTTAAGGTTTAAGTTTTAAGCGCTTACACATAAAGGGAATTGAATATTATAAGACAAAGACATAAGTTAATCCTGCAGACGGACAGAGATCCTACAATTGTCTTTGCACCAACGAGATGGCGCTGCAGAAAGACTTATGCAAAAACCTGATATCTAAACACTATCCAATTCACGTAAAAGTATACAAATCCCGGTCCGATGCATACAGCTCACAAAATGTAATACTTTATCTCCAACTAGAGCAGCCCAGTAACCTGTATGTTCAAACACTATCCAATTAATTAAACTCATATTGCGCAACTCACTAACCTGTATGCTCAAACACTATCCAATTCACGTAAAAGTATATGTAATAGTCTATGTGGCGGTTTAAATTGAGACCTACACATATAATAAACAAAATTTGATTATTAGACAATTCACAGCTCGTGTTGAGTCCATCATTAGGACGAGGCCAGTCATTTGTGTACCAGCAAAGGTCGTACGCATATGACCCTTCAGTTCTCAAGTCCATTTGGTGATCAAAGGTCGCCGTTGTCAACATGTATGACAACACATAGCAATCTAAGATATTATCACCAGCGTCAATGTGTGAGACGCAGTGTCTATGCTGAGACACACCAGTCAATGACCAATACCTTTCCCATTGATAACCACGGATCGGAAATGATCAGTTTAAGTGATTTACAAGGTACTAAGTATAGATCAGGTGATCAGGCTGATCCCAAGGTCAAGCTGATTGAACATTGAGGAACCTTAACCAGTGTAGGTATGACAGGCCGTAATAGCCCTTAGAGAACATGTACGAGAGTGAATGAGATTAGAATTATTATTATTACAGAGATGACCTCCCTCGATGAGGTTGAGGAATGAGAACACTTCGATGATTATTCGATAGTTTATTCGAGTAAATATGGCGATTAACATATGCCTCACACGGAGGGATTCAATGTTCAATGTCACAAGTGATAGTTGGTGAGCAAGACAAAGTAGACCGTGCCGTGTGAGTGTCAGTGATATTGTGTTACATATGAGAATAGAGGAGTAGATAATAAGTAAAAGGGTAAAATGACGTCCGAGTGGAGAGCAGCAGTGAGATATGGATCCGCCTCCGCATGCACTAATTAGCACAATGTCAATAGGCTCAGGACCTTCTCTGGTGAGTGGTATGTTCCGACTCTGAGCAATTTCACCTACTCGTTGAGATGGAGCACGAATCCTTTCGGATGCTATGACCGGAGTCATGTACGCGGTGATATCATACTTGAAAGATCCATCGAGGGCTGACAGGTTGAATACAGCCACATGATCCGTACGACGATAACCATCTGTGACTCCAGCCAGCCATTTGGTGTTCGCTTTAAAAGTCGGAGCACCCACCTCCGAGGCAACATCCATAGTGATGAGTGAAGTAGCCGCAGCAGGATCCAATAAGACATGAACCTTTCGGCTCTTGTTTCCATGATTGAGCTGTGCCATCAATGAGGACAAACAGATGACTCGGTCCATATTTTTGGTCAAAGTGACCATTGTTGATTTCGACGGTCTTTCTGCAAGTAACTGCTGAATGTCCCATACGGTTACATTTAGGACACCTTTCATTGCAGCGGTAACCAAATAGAAACTTGTGTTTGCCACATTTCATGCAAATCGAATTCTCCTTCAGAACTTGAAGTCGCTTCGGTAGATCAAATTCTGAGCAAGTGTGTGTAGCATAACTTTTGCGGCATATGATGCACTTGTCAGTTGGAATCACTTCTGGTTCTGAAGTGGAGGGTTCGTGTTTGACTTCGATTGCGGCAAAGTTTCCGGATACTTTCTCACACTTTTTCTCAGGCGAAATCCATTTATGAAACTTTGAAAAACTGAACTTTCAATCGAAAGTTTTGAAATGATGTTATCAATTTTGTAATGTTTAATGTTTGGCTGACTTCTGTTTGATTGACTTCTAACTCCAAACACTGAGGAGCAAAATTTCCGAACAGAATTCCCAAGAAATTGCTTTACAAATGTACTTTATCATCAAACTTATTAATTCAGCAAATATTTCTCTCTTGAACAAATTGTTAAGTTAAAAGCTTTATTGATGAAGAATAAAAAGTACAGAATGGTTTGGTTGAACTAAATAGGCACTGCGCCATACAAAGCCACCAATAGTGAGACTTGGTCAGTAGAGCCAGAGGGAGAGTTGATCATCAGGACAAAGTAGACACAATCTAGGAAGTAGAAGAGGTGTGTTAGCACAAGTCGTGGAGACAACTGATCAGAACACATACGAGACACTCAGTGATTGAGCACATCAGCAACACGTGCTTATAAAGACAGTCGAGTTCGGCTATGTCCACACTAAGTGACAGTAGACGTAGTGGCTTCACCATGACTAAGCATAAGATGACAAACGGTCATGCAGAGAGGGAGCCACTTCTCAACACAAATTCTGTAATATTTTTGCTTATTTTACAAAATATTTCAAAAGTATAATTTTTCAAAATTTATTATAAACTTTAGTGAGCAAAATTTTTATTTTTGTTAATAATTGTTTTTGCTTCTATTTCCCACTAGGCGGCATCTTCACAAGCGATGAGATTGAACAGGCGGCCATCTTTTGGTACGCAATCGATTGTCTAAATGCGGATCAGTCGATATTGGCACGATCGAGGTTGCAGGCCCATCTTGTACTGATTGACCAGGATTACAGCTTTCGAGGGGAGAAAAAAGGTAAATGTCCATGTTTGCGTGTCATAATAAAATACAGAATAGATTCTTAAATGTCCTTAAATTGAATTTCAATAACAAGAAATTTCCATTAAACTCACTAAAATGTGTCTACATTTCCGTCAGTTTTTGAGCAATTTGTTAGCGAGCGATGGAAAAGTAAAACTTTGCACTTAGTAATTTAATCTAGTAGACTGTCCAATGAAGCTTTTATTTTGTTATTTCCACACTAGTTTGTCACACTAATTTAAAAATTAATTTTCTAGAATGAGAGAGAATTATACGCAATTTTATCTAATTAACTGCTAAATTAGTTCTAATTTACGATTTTTTACTTAAAGATAAAGACTAATTAACAAACATAGTCTGATTAATAATTCATCGAGTACTGGAAATTTTAGCTTTAAATACAAATTTTATCAAAATTTGTTTTTCAAAGTTCTACAAAAACAACAAAAATTCCCAGAAACTTTTTTAGTTTTCTTCCGGTTGAATTCACAATTTTATGTTGCGTAAACTACAGGATAGGCGGGCTAAAACAATAAACCATAAGTTATAATTTTGTTTTTTGTTTAGGTTGAAAACACAGACACAGAAATGATAGTTTTCACACTGTTTTTTTCTGTTTTTGGGCTGGAAACAAAGTTTTGTGCCAAAGTTTAAAAGTTTCAAATACATTGGAATGAGTTGACTTATTTTTAGCTTTTTTTATTGGCACACCCATATTTTATGACATAAAAATCGACTCTTATTCATATTCTACATACAAAAACACAGATTCATTATTACACACAATCCTGTGCTACACAATCAATAATCATTAATCGTCAATTCTCGCAGTCTATCTATCTTTCTTTATGATCCACTTTGTCTGGCATTTGTTCCCCTTGAAAGCAAAATGCACAACAAACAAACATCCATTATTAATCGTCTGTTATTTGTCTTTGTATAAACTCGAATCTGTTAGTAGAGTACAGAATTTTCTTCAATTTCCCTCGTTTTATGACTAGTTTGTCTGTCAATTTGTGTTCAGTAGTACTGAGCATTTGTCGCCCCCAGAATTTTGACTAATTTGTTCTCGAATTTACTCTCACTTCTCATACATTAATATTAAATTAAGTAAGTAGAGAAGAATATATAAAAAGTTATCGACATGTTAATGTCAACACCAATTGTGCTGCATTCGAATGGTTTCGATGTAAAAAACTTTAGCACTAACCTAATTGACTAGTACCATTTCTATTTGCCAAATTGTGTGCCCAATGATTGAATAAGTGTTTCTAGTAGTACTATGTAAAACATAATTTGTTTTTTTTAATTTACAATTCAATGACAAGAGAAAATTCCAAATATTTTTTTGCTGAAAACCTCGAAATTTTAGATACAAAGTCGTATATTTGAGAAGATGAAAATGGTGGAAAGAATTTGGTGTTTTGAGATGTTGAGAGAACCGGGACTCAGTTCTTATTGTAATTATTTAATGGAAAGGAAAAATTGAAGATTGAAGCGAAAAACTTGTACGCAAAAACAAAGACAAAACTAATTCGAGCGTATTCGAGCCGTTCCTTTGTTGGATTTCTAAGCTTTCTGAGAGCTAAACAAATATAATTGCTGACTTGGCTTACGAGAAATTATGAAAAATATTAATGTCATACTGAGTATATGAATCAGTGATTCGCAACAACCGCGATTCCGTAATTCCGAGATGATGAGAATTCGTAATGATCATGATTCTTTGACTCCTTACTCAATCCCTCCCCTCAACTAATATCCCATCCAAGAATCCTTAATAAATAATAATACAGTTAGATTAGATCGCAATATCATTATTATTCTAGTGTAACTACTAATATGAATCTTAATATAGAACTGATTATGTTGTGCAATAACGAATATTCGTTATTCTTGGAACAGAATCGTATAATGAAGTTTTTTTTTGATTATATTTTATTAACCTTTAACATTGAAGAATACAATAAAGGTATAGATAGATACAAGATTGAGTATTTACATTGAAATGAGTGTATCAATGTTCTATGAAATGAGATAATGAATGATATGAGTAAATTATGATAAATAAGAATAAAAATGAATAATAATGATAATAATAAGTTAACCTCTTAGTAGAGGTAATTGATTGAATATGTTAGTTACAAATTTATGAAATTCATTGTAGCACTTGTCAGTGCAGTAGAGATTCAACGAGATTTGATTCGAGTTGGTGATCTCGTTGATTCGGCTCTCAAAGACTTGCCTTTGTATAGCGAACGCGGGACAGTCCTTGATGAGATGAATTGGTGTTTGTTCAGCCTCATCACAGTGACACCGTGCATTGTGTTCAATGTGGTACTTAGTCAGGTACTGGTGAAACTTACCGTGACCTGACAAGAACTGAGTCATGACAAAGTCCGGTATGTTTGAGCACTTTTTTCCTGTCGAGAATTGTTGGGAAGAATTGGCTTGTTTTTCTTCCGTCGCTTGTTGTCATCCACCTTTGATTCCAATTCGAATACATCCATTCTCTCAATATTCCCCAATAAGCCGAGAGCGGTTTCATGTTGTAGGATACTGTAGGCAAACAGGTTGCTTCCTGTATAATGAAGTTATACATACTCTAAATGAGAAATTATTCCAAGAATATTTGGATTCATTGGATCGAGTTCTTTGATTCAATCATTCAATTCATTAATCAATCTTGAGAAGAGTGAATAACTCATGAGTCTTTTTGTTTCTTTTGACACACGCCTTCATTGGGATTTTTTTATTCCCATGATCTAAGAATAATTTGAATAAGTTCGTTTTGAATTATTCGCGATATATTTTTATTATAGAGAAATTTCCATACATGTGTTTATTTCATATATTAAATGTCAAATTTTGATATAAGTTGAGATAAATTGAAGATGGATCTAAAAGAGTAGTATTCAAATATATTGTCAGATCTAATTTATGTAAAGCTCGAATATTATTTGACAATTTTTAGATATTCGACAGAAAATCGTAAATTTTTCTTCTTTTTGAGCGTATTTTACAGTGGAAAATATTTTTATCTTTAAATCATAAATTAGCATTTGAAAACATGAGATTTCAAGTGTTTTGAAATAGAAATGCATTTGAAAATATCTTGTTGTTTACGCATTTATTTTCAAATGTCAAATGTGCATGCAAGCTTCCTTTGACATTTGCGTTTTTCGTCTCGTTCAATATTCTGAAAACATAAAATTCACAAACACAATTCATAAAATGATAAATGTTTTATTTAATTATTTGACAGATTTGAATGATTATTCGAATGTTTTTGTATCCTCAGAAAAGGATTTTCTTAGAATTCGAATAGATCTAAAACATTCTTATCTTTAAGTAAAGGAATTTTTCTTGTGGTTAATGAATTTATTTTCCTCTCTTCTCTACTTCCGTATTTCTGTTTGCTTATTACACACGAAATACAGTAAGTGTTTAGTCTTAATTAATATGATGATAAATAATATTAATATTAATATCCAGAGTCAGAATAATTCTAAGAAAAATCCTACTGGATGTTTCAAAAAAATAAAAATTTGAAATTAAAAAAAGTGCAAATATATAAAATCAATTTGTAAATCAATAAATATTTTCCGTTTTGGAAATTATTTGTGATCCAATTTGGGCACAGAATAAATAAATATTCAATCGTTTTTTTTATATAAAATTTTGTAAATAGGAAACCAGAACATGACATTGATGAGGTCGACAGTGAAATAGCTTGAGGTTATGAGTTTGGGTCTGATGAAATAAATTCGCTTGCTTGTTATATTTATTTATTTATTCTTCTCAATAATGGAAAATATTTTTTATTATAGCAAATTTAATAAATTTAATATTTATTAATATTTATTTTTTATTTTTTTCAATCCCACCCCCTCATCCACCAACAGTATTCTCCTAGTTCCATTGCTCTGTTTGGTCCCCTCACGGGTCGTCGAGTGTACTTTCACGTGCAGTCCATCTCCGATTCACTCGAAATTCCCCACGTCCAGTTTGATTGGTTCAATTCGTGGATTCGCTCCTCGACCAATGCACGCAATCAACTGTCGATCAATTTGTATCCCAACGCAAAGCGACTCTCACAGGCGTACATTGATCTGGTCAAAGCGTGGCAGTCTTTTGTGATACTTTACGAAGAAAATCAGGGTAAGAATGAGCATTCTTAGTGCAATATTTTTTTATAAAATACAATCGATTTCGTAAATTTGATTGCATTTTCCCATTGCATTTTTACATATACTCACCCACTCACTCAACAGGATTAATACGCATACAAGATTTCCTGAAGGAAGCGGAACGACACGATTGGGCAATTGGTCTGTACCAGTTTGGGCCCAATCGCCTCTACCGAGATGTCTTCTGGGAAATTAAACAAAACAAAGTCGATAACGTACTGCTCGATGTGCGACGGGACAATATCTTTCTCACACTCAAACATGTAAGTCACCATTTCCATATTAAATAGTCACAGAAGCGAGTTCTTAAAATAGATCCCAAATGAAATGAGCATTCAGGGAAATAATGTACATTTGCATTCTAGAGAATATTCTGCATGTACGTCTGTATATAATAGTCATTGAATATTCTTCTACATTTTTTCATCGTATTGAAGAGTTAATTTATTCAAACGAACTTTGTGAAAAGCAAAGCAGTAAAAGACACACAAAACGAGAGGCAATTCAATTTCAAATGAAGGGAAAGTCGAGTCACTCAACTGAATTCGAGTGTATATTATTATTTAGGTTAGATAAATGAATAAGCGTAAAGGATCTCGCAATGTATCTTTTTATCATTAGATAATATAGCATAGAATTGTGCAATGAAGCAACTGTATATATGAACGGTCCGTATTGTAGACAAGTGTTTCGAAACTTTTTAAGTAACCTACGATGTACTTTACTGAGTTAACGGAGTTTGGGAGTGATGATAGACCCAAACCCCATTTTGTCTCCCGAAAGACGAACCGAACCAAACAAATAAACCGAACAAAAGTCAAACGAATCTTAACCAACCAAACATTAACCCAAACACAACTCTTTAGGGACTATCAATATTATTACCACTAGGGCCACTTAACTCTGCAGTACTTACTCTTTGGAGTACTAAGAAGAAACAAACATAAACAAAATGTGAATCGAATAACAAATGAACAAATGGTTTGAGGTTATAAGACAGATAGAAGACTAATTTTCGTATGCTAATTCAATTAATTTTTACACACAAATTCTCACATTAGCATCCAACAAACACGTCAGTACCGAAAGTCTTACAATTTGTTAGTCTCAATCTTATTAGTAAAAGGAAAAGTAAAATTGCGAGACTGTGTTCATATATTACGATGTTATTCGTGTAATGCAATTGAATTTGGATAAGAGATCAGAGAATTACAATTGTTAAGTTTGTGAGTTGTTACTTGCATGCAAGAATCAAATAAAAACGGGGAAATTAGTTTATCTAGGGAAAAGAGAGGTTTTCGGTTTCAAAAAGAATAGAAAAATCTTGTTTTTTAAAG
Organism: Rhizoglyphus robini; assembly: GCA_023373905.1. Taxonomy (NCBI): domain Eukaryota; kingdom Metazoa; phylum Arthropoda; class Arachnida; order Sarcoptiformes; family Acaridae; genus Rhizoglyphus; species Rhizoglyphus robini. Next base: position 386,101 of record JAKIJQ010000031.1, on the reverse strand, counting down.
GAGAAATAATGTTTCTAAACCCTCAATTTTGGAATTCTTTGACTTGACTTGACTTTTACTAGAATGAAAAGTCAAACCAAAACTAGATTTTCATTAAAATACGTTTACAAAAAAGTCCTAGACTTTAAAAATTTTGATTTGCAAAATTTAAGATTCAAAATTGAGTTTTGTTATTTATTTTTGACACAATTCAGACGCAAATATATAAAGTTTCCATTACACTTTAAGCAATTTACACGAACCATCCTCCAAAAAGATCGTTTACACACACTTGCCGAGAGAAGGAAGAGATGCAAATGTTTGCATTTATTAAGACATTTGCATAAATTTACAAAAATACATGAATAATTTAGAGTTGCGAATTTCTGCAAAGGAGGAAATCAAAAAGTCAATTGAAACATTCAGAACTTTCTAAATTGACATCGTAAAACCGCAATTGCGAAATTGGAAATTTACGTTTATTTTCTCATGAAAAAGTTGGAACTCTGAATATATATTTATATTTATTATTATCGATAACAATATTGTACGTGACTTGGAATGCTCAATAAGCTTTGATAATGGGGTTACGGATCATAAATTTACGGATTACAAGAAAAGTAAAGTAAACTATTTTTCAAACATAAATATTTAAAATCTGATTAAAAATTTCATGAATTCAGAAGGCACAATGCAGAATAAAATAAATAAATCTAAAAATTCATTTTTTATTCAAAAAAAACTTTCCTGTATGTAAGAAAAAAATATTCCTCATTTTTTTATTTGAAGGTATATCTAAATTCAGGAATTTTGATGATAATTTTGAAATCATTCATTATTTCTTTATTCTATTTATTTTTATTTTCTTAAAAAAACAAATTTAAATAAACAAACTTCGGATTCCTTCAATTGAAAGAAAACAGAAATTCCCATTTTTAAAAAATGAATAAACAGATGATAATTTGTATATCTCTTTGGCATTTTTCTATTCTACAAGATTTTCTAATTATAAGAGGGGAAATTTGTTTTATCGTTATTTTTTGTCTTAGTGTTTTTATTTTAAGGATTTGAAGCCTGTGGTTTATGTTTTAGATTGTTGGTTCTAATTTGTGGATTCAATAGTATGGATTTTATAACTGTATTGCTGTTGTCTTTAATACAAATAATTTTCTGTCTTATCTAGACCTCTTTTTCTTATTGTTTGGTCCAAATTAAACGGAACTAAACACTTTGTCAGAAAATCATCATCATGTGTTGTGCAAGAAAGTTTTTTTCTATTTATTTTTCCTTATTCTATGAATTTCTCAAGAAGAAGGGGACACTTGATCCAGATTTAATTAAAAACAGACCTAACATGTGTCTAGAACAGATCTTAATAGAGAAACACAAAGGAATTTGTGTTCATTTGTGTCTCAGTCAATCTGCATATGTTTTCACATTAAGAGGATCAGCGAGCATTGTAGCACATCATCAAATCATCCAATGATCATTCTCCTATTCTCTTCTTATTTTGTTCACTTCATTCGGCACATTTCGCTCTTCCTCTAATACCAACTGAGATTCTCCCCTGTTTGACTTGTTTCAAAATTTACGACACAACCAAAGGCTCCTCACTCGAACACATCAACCAGCTGCAGACTTAATGCATATGCTCGAGTACATTATCCTTTTACTCTCTCACTCGATTTTCTATTATACATCTCATCGGAATGATCTTTCCTGTTCTTGGTAAAGCTGCTTCGTTCCTTTCGATTTCAATCTTGTCTTTTCTCTCTAATGTATTCATCATTCTGTTCATTGAGTTTGAGTGAGTGTAAGTGAATAAAAGCAAAACAGAACAGCACCCGAGAAAACAAGATTGAAATCAACAACGACGAACAAAGCTTTACTAGGAAGACGAGAGTGAAGAACACATAAACACAAAATATATTCAAAACAGTAAATCCCTAACAACAAGAATAGAAAACAAAGAAAAATTAGCAAAAAAACACAAAAGACAAAATTGACAAAGCTAGATAAAAAGTGACTCGAGAAATCCATTTAGGATTCACACAAGACAAGAATCACATATTTTCAAACTGAAAATATGCTAAACAGTCAGAAATTTATTTTAGATAAAAAAGAATGCAGAGAAGCTAGCGTTTATCTTAAAAATATAGATTTGTTAATAGGTTGCATTTTATAATTCTTTTAAATTGATATATCAAAAATCTTGTTGTTTCTCAATTACTTAATTCACATTTTTTATTCAGGAATAATTTTTGACTTTTAAGTTTATAATTAAATTGTAATTTACGATTTAATTCATGGATTATTTTCGGAATTCGGTTTGACTTTTCTATCAGTGTGATGATTAATTTAATTGATAATTTGCACTCGTTCAAGTTTGTTTGTTTTAATAGAGAATTTTTATTAGAGGAATTTTTGTATTTGTGTTTGTTTTGTGTTAGAGCCAGTATGAACCAAACCGGAAACAAACTAAATGAAGCATTTAAATTAACTCGGGGATTAATTATTTCTTTGTGTGTTGAATGAAAAAATCAACCAATAGACGGAGCTATTGATTGAATCAAAGAATGGATCTTACAAGCAATAAAGCAATAGATCCCAAAGAATATACTTCCTCTGAATATTCTTCATTTCAATTGTGGAAAATTTCTGATAGTAAAATTTGTAAACGTGAAAATTTTACTAAAGTTTAAATATAGTTGGGTTCAATAGCAATAAAAAAATTTAATTTAACATGGAAATTTTTATATTTAAAATAAAAAATTCAGCAAAGATAAGAAAAAATATATTTTTGTAAAATCGAAGATTTCGACTATAGATTTTTTATTTTCCATATATTTATAGCAGCGCGTGTAAATTAATAAAACATGCAAACAAACATAACGCTTCTAAATTGATAAAACAAGAAAATTGAACTTGTAATTCATTTTCCAATAAATAATAAAAAATCGTGCCCAGGTGTAACTGCAAGAATTGCGGCATATTTGTTGCTGCAAATGCAACAGAACAATCAGAGTTAGATTCGATCAAACTCTAGCCTGTCTCTGGTATATTTAATCTCTGCCATTTGGCACTTCATGGCAGTGTATTTGCAGCCTCTCACATCACGCTAACCTTGTGCCTGTGAGCATTAAACTTTCTATTGAACTCCTGTTTACCGTTATTTTCATGCTTGTGCCTGCGTGAATTCGTAACATTTGTTACTATCTATAATCCAAAGTGCTATTTATGATCAATGATTTTTATTATATCTTTTTTGGTTCATGGTTCAGGTAATGAATGACATTCTATTTATGTCATGGGAGACAGCACCAAATAACATTATATTGGTCAATTAATGCTATTGCTAATGCTATTGACTTGACTACAAATCATTGACTAAACGACAACTGATGACTCCATCAAAATGAATGAATAATACTATTTTCTTCTGGTTTGAGTACAAATCTGTTACTTGAAACTTACAGTTTGGCTTATTCAAGGAATCAAATTCATGAATTCTTACCTTACTTTGAATGGATTTACACCTGGGGCACGATTTTTTATTATTTATTGGAAAATGAATTACAAGTTCAATTTTCTTGTTTTATCAATTTAGAAGCGTTATGTTTGTTTGCATGTTTTATTAATTTACACGCGCTGCTATAAATATATGGAAAATAAAAAATCTATAGTCGAAATCTTCGATTTTACAAAAATATATTGCATCGATTTTCAATACATGTTATGAACAAGTACCAAAGCAAGTCGAAAACACACTGGAGAGCTACAAAGCACGATTCCTTTTGGCAATTGCTCACAAGACACAATACGGCTCCATTCCAGTGCAGATATCCAAACCAAAGCACGATTCCATTCGCCATTTGTTCACAAGACACAATATGGCTAAATGATCATGATGATCATAACTATTACCAGTTCGTTGTAGACAAAATCTAGCATACCGAAAAACTATTTGTTATATGAGCAAATATATTGTCCAGAAAACTTACGAAATAGCATCCACAGATATATAACAATGTAGCACCGTTAGCACCTTGTTTGTCTTTGCATAACCGATTTACCACCGTGTAAAAACTTTAGGAAGAAGACCATCACTTCAGTTTGTTAATCTTCTCCTTTGCTTGTTTACGGCTTAGGATCCTTTCGAAATGTGATTCTTATTCACTTTTTGAATGTTGGCGGTATCAATTATAGAAGGTTGAACCAGAGTTTGCTAGTGTCCACCACTCGTGGTCAGTTTGTTTAGCTTCAATCACTTGTGGTTTATCATTGAATTGAACACGAGAGGTCGTATCTACGTTCACATCTGGCAATGGTGGTTGACGATTCTCTAATTCCACGGGATGGTTCAGGTTCAAAGGTTGATGGTTTTGATTCTTCAGGTTCCTCTAGTAGGAAAATCTGATTATGAGGGAATACAGTCAACTTCATGTTAGCACTTTTCGGTTTAGTATTTTCCAACTGATAATAAGGAGTTGACTGGTGGAGAGATCGATTGATTCGATTAGTATTGGGGTTAAAGGTAGAAATTCAGTGCTCAAACTCACAACGCGACGTTACAGCTCATACTTTGCAAAGTACTGTAGCGGCCAAAGTACAATAAAGAAGGTTATTCACGATGTTGATTTTGCCATTTACAGAGATAGATCCGGGACAGAATGCGGCATTGGTTCTGCTTTTGTCGTATATCAAAATAGAATTACACACTGAAATGTTCAAGCTGGTTCATATTGAAAGCAAAAGAGGAGGGCGATGATTCTTGAATAAGGAGTACTATAAGGCAATACAATGTGTTTATGTAGTGATTAAAGTAAAGTAATCAATATACCAAACCAAAAGACGACTCCATCCGCCAATTGCTAACATGACACAATATACCACTTCGTTTCCAGGGCAGAAATCCAGACAAAATCACGATTCCATTAGCCAATTTGTACACAAAAGAAAACCGAACCTAATTTGAGCACGTTGTTGACAAAACTATGTGTTTATGCAGCATCGAGCAGTAAACAAGACCGTCCACAAATGACGTTTGTTTTGACTCAAAATACGCATTTAACAACAAATAAGACAAACACACACGAGCACAGCAACGTATTCAGAAGTTTAACACACAAACATGCGCGAACTCGATTTCACGTGTGATTTTTGGTCGTTTGCGCATTTGGTCAAAAACATGGGCATTTCACATAGTACATGTGATTGCGTCACTAACTTCTACAATTCAAGTGCTCCTCCTTGCTGGTGGGCAAAAGATACACCTCCTCCACTTCTACAATGACGTCCCCAAAAGGCTTAAAATGTACCAAATTTTTGGGGCACTAGCGCCCAATGGGAAAAATACATTGAAAAGCGTCAGTTTACCGAGCAAAAATAACTAAAAAATCTATAACGTTAAAAAACTAAATTCAAAATATTAATTTAGGTTAATTTCCTCTCAATTTAAATATACTAGAAATATTTTATTTCATTTATTGAAAAAGCTAAATTAAATGACAATTTAGAAATTTTCAAATTACAATTGCAATGTACATCTAATCTAATTTAGTGTATTTAATTATGATACTAAAATTTAATTATAAACCACTTGAAAATTTATTGTTCATACGAAAAACATTTTTCGTTTTTATCGTTATCATTTGAAATAATAGTTAGCCTGCTAGAATCGTGATGATTGATAATTAGCATTTTACATCAAAAGATTTTCAGCAAAAAAACATCTAAGTATCCCATCAAAACAGAACAGAGCAATAATCATCATCAGGAACAAAAATTCCAGCATCATTAGATATTAAGAGGACCCTATTAATAATAATATTCAGGAGGATAGGTCCAATTCAGAATGATCATCATCATTACAATCGAAAATCAGCATGAATTCCCTGAGAAATACTACATCCCAAAATGCTATAAAAACAACAGTTTTTCGAATTCATTATATCCAAGCCTAAATTATTTTTCCCTTGTACTTAAGAAAAATTATTGCATAGACTCTATTTTATTGCTCTGTTAAATAGATTTATTCTGTCTGTTTTTGACTGTCTGTCTGTCTGATCATCTTTTGAGTTTGCAAGATGGACATTATCTTCTGTTTGGAACATGTAAAACTTTCTTCTCTGTCTGTCCATCCTCTTCATTTCGCCTCAAATGTTCATTGTTTCTGTCTGTCTGTTTGATTTGTTTTTATTGTTTTTATGTTATCGAGTGTGGTTTAGATGGTTTTGTTTTTAAGGATGAGAATAAGGAAAATAAAAATATTTTTCGCAATAAAAATTATTGGTTTTATTGAAGAAAATAGTCAGACAAACAGACAGAGGATATATTGCTTATTCTTCTTCATATTCAATCTACGAAATAGTATATCCCTTTATTTACGGTTCGATTGTTCTTGGAGGATTGGATTTTGGCTGGATTCTATTTCCTAAGTTGCAGAATGTTATTGTCAATTGTTTTGATCATTAAATTTTTTGTTATGGTTTTCCTTATCTGTTTTGGAAACTTTCTATCTATCCGCTATCTTTAATAGTCTTTGGTTGATTCAATTCGATTCGATTGTATATTCGATTTTAATGATTGCGTGAATCGTTTTAGTCTACTCCACTCGATCGACTTTATATGTCACTATCAGACATGGATGAGAATGTGAATTGAATTGAAAATTGCTTTATGCTTTAATATCACAATAAAATGCAATGAAATGCCAAAGATATGATATTTATCTGAGAAATAGATATATTTGTATCAATATTGAATATATTTCTCTGTCTGTTTATCTGTTTTCTATTTTGCGTATAATAAAACAATATATATTTGATAAATGTGTGTATTGAGGGAATATGAGCTTTAAAGTGCATTCGATTGGAAAGATTAGATCTGAGTGAGCGAGTAAGTGAAAGGGAAGAGAAAAATCTTATGATCGTGGGTAGACAGGAACATTTTTCATAGTTGATGGCGATTTAGAAAAATTTAAGACTTTTAAAAAAGAAAATATATTAAAGTATTGATTTTAGGAATTTTTAAATTCACTGAGTAAGCTTTTATGATTAAGATTCCATGATCAGAAATCTAATTTATTTCTTTCGTAAAGGTGAAGTCGTAAACAAAGTAGCCGATATTGCAGTCGTGAACCAATCACCCTAAAACGAGCCGAAGCCCTTCATGAAGGACGGAATCCTCTTCAAGAAGCCCACGACCAAAGTGACCACTCTGTTCAGTTTTCTTTTTGCCCTGTAACGTGATTGTGTCAATAAAATGTGCCTTGTTTTATTTCATTATTCCCGTTGTTTTTATTAATAATACTAATAATTTTTTTCGTGACAATATTCTCATCTTAATCATGGTGTCATCACAAAAACCAGATTCATCGATTGTGCCATCGGTACTATCAATGAAGTCGTTCATCACCTCCTCTTTGTTACGATCTACTAAAGCTATAGCATACCTCTCTCCCTATCTCATGTATGTAAAGCCTTTTAACGGTACTTTACATGAATAAATTCTCTCGTAATTTTGTAAATCAAAATGAAATTGTGCACAAAAGTGCTTTTAGTATTACGAGTGAGAGTAAATTGCATTTTTATTATCTCGCGCAGAGGGAGAAAATGTAGAATTAGTAAATGCAATTCGTTAAATTCTGTTATACAAAATCTGTACTGTGAAATTTAGGAGGAGAAAAAGGAAATGTGCGAATGGAAATTTGAAATTAAACGAGAAGCAGGAAATGATGATTTGAAATTATAAATGAGTTTTTACTATTTAACAAATTGAGATTTTTTTTAATATTTGACTTAAAAATCTGCTTTCCTTGTATTAAAAAAAATCTCTGGTTCATTAATCTCAAATTCAAGAATTTTCCACTAATTTATCATCGAAATTCGTTTATTTACAGAAATATAGTTATTTTTCTTAAATAATATAAAATGTGTGTTTGTGATTTATATTTATAAAATTATATATTGCTTTGATGAATTAGTCTTTATATTAATCTGTTTAAAAAGTTTATGTTTAATTCTAGATTTATTTTCGAATATTAAATGGTGAGAAACTTTTAGAAAAATAACAGAATTTGAATAATAAATGTTTTAATTTCATGAATTTTGTTTTGAATTCCCAGTTGAGAAGGAGAATTAGTTGAAGATGATGAAGAAGTTTCAGTTTTCAGTTGTTCCAGTCGAAAGGCACACGAGCGTGATTAAGTTAGCCTTGTGAACTTGAATGACGGAAAAATTTCGAGTAGCTATTTGAAACCACAAATTGAACGACCAATTTAGACAGTCTGTTTCAAAATCTTGATTGTCTAGACTTTTAATTTCGAATTTCTTAGTTCCTACAATTTTAAATTTCATAATAAAAAGAAAATCAAAATTTAATAAATTCTTCAAACGTACCAAATTCCACGAATTTCAATTCTTTTTTCGCTGAAATAAAAATCTCATTCTTTTACAACAATAACACCAAATTTATTTCACAAATCAAACAATTCTACTCGAGTAATAAAATTTATATAATAAAATGAAATTACGAAATTACAGAATTACGCGAATCGTATTGAACCAAAATACAGAAACAGAATGCTCAATCAAACTCTAAATTAGATTGATTATATCTTTTTACAGTAGCAAAGTTAGTTGTACAATGAGAGAATACTAAAAAAATATATTCATTTGGATTTTTAGATTGTTCAAACAAATAGGAAAAAAATATTGCTTCGAGCGGAAATCGGTCAATCGGAAAGATTTTTGTATACAAAAAGCTTCCAATTAAGATTTTTTTTCTGTATATTCTCAAAGAGTCCATGACATCTTAAAGTCTCATCAATTTTGTTTATTTAGCCATTTCGTTGGTTCTCTCAATCATTAAGGACAGTAATAAATGTCCGCCACAAAAACCGAAAGTGACGCATCATCTCCGATCTAATCTTGTTGACCTAAAATTCGTACATTTATTTCTATATTTAGAAGACAACAAAATAAATGGTCCGCAATTGTTTGGCTTTGTTTTTGCTTTATGTTTGGTTTCTTTATTTTATTTTGCCGGCCTGCAACTATTTATCCCATCCATTTCAGAAAAAGTGCAAATGCTTTAATCTTGTTGCATTAAGACTGATGGTAAAGTAGAAATGTTGGCTTACTGATGGGAACTTTGATTGATTTACTTGGAAATAGCGAAGGGGATTTCATGGTATAATGCGGGTAAAGCTCAAATCACTCCGCTCATTTCTTAAAAAAAACTATTTTCAGGATTTCAAAAAGTTTCGGTAAAAATTCCCAGAAAATCTTTGGGTAAAATTTGGATAATTTTTGAAACTTCGAACTTTGAATGAGTTCATCGGAGCACAAATCCTCAATTTCTCTTATTCAGTTGTTTTGTATTCTTTTTTGTGAGCAAGTATTTTCTGGCAGTAGCTTTGCAGTACTGATTTAATTCAGAATTTTTCTTTTTTCACAAAAAGCTTCAGAAAATGTCATCAAATCTATATCAAACTCAACTTTTCTGGTAAATTCTGGTCTTCACATTAATGACACACACACACACACTCGTCAAAATTATTAGATTTTCCATCCAACTTTTCCTGATGACAATTAATCAAAATTAAAACTTGTTTTCGTCGCTTGATGATTTATTTCAGTTATTTTTGAGTGTCATTCTGGTTGACTGAATTTATTCTTGAAGGGCGTTTCATAAACTTTTTGAGCGATTTTTGAGATCCAAAAATCTGGGATTTTAAAAGCAGTTTGAAAATTTGTTTGGTTCATTCACATTTGAAGGAATGTTGCAAACATTTGTTTGTGTTCTGGGTTTAATAATAACATTTTGCTATATTGTATAAAGAATTTTTTATGTTCTTTTTCAAGTTGCTTGCGGTTCCTATGTCAGTGATTAACTAGATTTACTGCAAGCAGTTCAGCTGAGCGATAATTCGTGTAATTCGGGCCAAAATGAGATGTAAAATATGAAATTTAACTCGTTAAAGAGAATATGACATCTTTCTCACTTCTTTCCCTTCCCTCTTCTCAATTCACCTCCACTAACTTAATCAACAAAACGTAATTCCCGGGGTCGTCCAATACCATTTAGAACAAAGTGATGGATTTTAAGTTTATAAAATTTGTGCACACACAAATTTTCGGATTTCAGATTAATTAAATTTTCATTTTGTAAATCTATTCTAATGAAAAGATGCTGTAATTATGAGTAATAAATTCTCATACAAAATGAAAGAAAAATAAAATCGAATTATCTCAATTTAAATAAAATCAACAATTGAAATCAACAATTTGAGTCTAATTGTGTGGGGGAAAGGTTCACAATTGTGTTCAAGATAGTGACATTTCACTGAAGTAAACTTTACACTGAAATGATTTTACTTTGCACTGCTGTGTGTTTGACTATTTCATTGGGCGAGTTGTTTACTTTCGATTTTAATAAGTTAACCCCCGAATTCCAACGATTTTGGTTCTCAAATGTACGTTGTTTGACATGCCATTGAATGTATTAAGACTAAATGAGCATTGCACTTGTGTGCACACACACTCAATTTATTACATTATGTGACACACAGTGTCTACTCCACTCACTCACTCCACTCACTCCACTCATTCGCTCGCTGGCGCTCGCTCATTCGTTACGTTCGTTTCGTTCGCTCAGCTAATGATGATTTAATTTGATTTTTTTAGATCTGCCTTGTTCAAGTCGTGTCGTTCAAGCAGATTTTCTTGGCATTTTCATAGGATTTATTTTTGCTTAGCACAATGAAAGGATTTTGTATTATTATTTTGACTTTTGAAGCCTAGAATATTCTGCATAAAAATATTATTTTCTTGTATAATAATTCATACTTTCCAGGATTATGGAATTATGAAAAACTTTGATTTTATAACTTTCTAGAAAACAATTCTGAAAGGAATTCAATTTCTATAATGCAACACAAAATTTCAAAGTGAATATTACAATAAATTTCAAGTGGATTACAACAAAAAGTAATTAGTCATTCATGACAGATGGCAGAAACATTTTTAATTTAATTTTTTTTAAATATTAAATCTAGGTTAAACACAATACCAAATTTTCCACACCATTAACCCGTTAACTCTCTAGCACTTTAAACTTTTCTAAAACATACAAAAAACTATAAATTTCGGGAAAAAAGTGTTAAAAAAATTAAATTACAAAGTAAACTTTTAATAATGAATTAATGTAACTAATAACGTTAAACACAAATTTAATTATCCATAAAATTGATGTCCTCGTGTGTTGCAGAATAAAATAAATACGTTTTTAAACTTTCCACAATTTTCAATCTATCTTTTTTTAGTAACTACAAAACGAGAAAAGCAGAAAATTAAAGAATTAAATGAAAACTACGATTAATTAAATCGTGCTGTCCATATTAATGGTCGACAAAATTAATTTTAAAGAAAAAAGCTTTTAATTTTGTTTAAAACCAATAATACAAAACCTATTAATAAAAATCCTTATTTTTACAACAAAACCTCTTCCATTTTGGCCCATTCATAAAAGGCATTACAAACCATTAAAAGCAGTGAATTAATTTAGTAAAATTATTAATATTTTATAAAATTAAATATTTTAAGGTCGATTCCTATACAAGAGCACATTCACAAATCATCATCACATTTAATAACCCGAAAAGTGTACATATGAAAAACATTAACATGTTAACATTTTGCTAGTTTCCGGAAGAGCACATTAATACATTAATTCATTAATGAATGATTTAAATAATTCAAGTAATTTTCTACCATTTGGGAAGAGTGCTGTGTGTTAAATACATTCGAGTACAAGAGGACAAGGACACAAACACTAACTTACTTCTTAAGTAGAAAAGTCCGTTGGGAAGTTCAATTTGTGTTCTTGTTGACTGCAACAAAGTTGGACAGACCCATGAAAACAACAACAAATTCCGGTTTATTTATATATAAAATATATTAATATTATTATATATTTTAACAACATTTCATAATTTATTAGACTTGGACACAATGTACTTTGTCATCAATGTTAGGTTTCTTTGCGTTGCACCTAAATCTACTTTATTCTACTGCTCAAAGTCACATGTGATCCTAATACATAATTTATAGAAAAAATCTTTTAATTATCTTTATTTATTAATATATTAACATAATATAACATTAATAACTAAGAAATATAAGTAATATAAGCTTTTTTGAATAACAAATGTAGTGCTGGTAAGTCCACTTTAAAGAACTTTCTAGTACTTAAGCTTTTGGCTCATTTCTTGACATTTTGTCATTTTTGCTAAACAAAAAGAGTTTTGGTACTTAATTTTAAAATATGTCTGTATTTAGTTTTGCAAAACTAGAATTTAATTGGTTAATTACATTAATGAAGTCAAAATTTTATGTTTTGACAGTTTGGCGGGGACTAAGTCTAGACGATGAAATTTTTCTGTTTTTGATTGCTTGGTGAAAAATTCCCCCTCAAAGCATTTTCAAAATGCTCACAAAACTTTGCAAAATCCATTTAAAAGAAAAATGGATTTCAAACTTTGAAAAATTTGAAAAATTGAAAAATTGAAAAATGACTTTCCAATCAAAAGTTTCCAAGTGATATTAATTTTGTACTTTTTAATGTTTGCTCTCCAATTCCAAACTCTTCCTAACAGAATTCCCAAGAAATTACTTTACAAATATACTTTATCATAAAGTTATTAATTCAGCAAATATTTCTCTTTTGAACAAGTTCTGTAATATTTTTGCTTATTTCACAATATTTTATAAAAAGTATCATTTCTCAAAATTTATTATAAACTAGAGAGCACGATTTTTCATTTTTGTCAATAATCTTTACTTTTTCTTTTATTTCCTACAAACATCTTTTGGTTGGCAATCGATTGTCTGAATGCGGATCAGTCGATTCTGGCAATATCGAGGCTTCAGGCCCATCTTGTACTGATTGACCAGGATGACAGCTTTCAAGGAGAGAAAATAGGTAAATGTTCATGTGCATGCGTGTCATAATAAAATACAGCATTTCAAATAGATCCTCAAATTTTCTTAAATTGCACCTCAAAAAGAGCAAAACAAGAATTTTCCATTAAACTTACTAAAATGTGTCTACATTTCTGTCAGTTTTGAGCAATTTATTAGCGAGCGTTCGAAAAGCAAAACTTTGCACTTAGTAATTTAATCTATTAGACTGTCCAATGAAGTTTTTATTTCGTTATTTCGACGCAAGTTTGTCACACTAACTTAAAAGTTAATTTTCTATAGAAAAAGAGAGTATTAACTGCTAAATTAGTGTTAATTTACGATCTAGACTTAAAGCTAAATTAACTAATTAACAAACATAGTCTGATTAATAATTTATCGAGTACTGGAAAATTTAGATTTTGGGCTAATTTCATTAAAATTTTCGTTTCCAAAGTTCTGTGAAAAACAAAATTCGCCATAGTTTTTACTTTTTTGCCGGTTGAATTCACAATTCTATGTTGCGTGTAAACGATAGGATAGGCGGGCTAAAACAATAAACGATAAGTTATAATTTTGTTTTTTTGTTAGGGTTGGAAACACAGACACCGAAATGATAGTTTTCGCACTATTTTTGCTGTTTTTGGTTGGCTGGAAAACACAAAGTTTTGGTAAACAAAATTGTTTTAAAAGGGAGAGAAAAATTTTATAACCGGTTGGGTTGACCTATTTTTTAGCTCTCACAGTAGCCGTTCCCAGGTTGAGACTAACGGATCTGTATGAAAGTCACCAAATTTCTTTAGCATAATTATCTAAAAATTTTAAGCCTAGTAACTAAGCAAAATGGGTTCAAACGTCGGAGAAACCCGAGGTCAAAGTTTACAGTAATTTAATTAAAAATCGTTACTGCGCATGCGCGATTTCCTAACATCACAAGCTGGCTACAGCTGAGAGCCTCTCATTGTGTCTGCTGTGTTTTGTTGTTTTTGCAAACACATGTCCACATAAGTGACATCACATATTACTGAGTTTTCTCCTACTTTTATGATTCTGCCTAATTTCGTTTCACTTTAATCACCGAAAATCAACATCATGACATGATTCTCTACTGCCTCTGATCTGATCTATCTGTTCTGTGCTTTTGTTACTCTAGAATATCTCTTGTTCATCATCATAATCAACTTTACACAGCGACATTAATCAAAATTGAAATTGCTCATGACCTCGACGTGAAATGAAGTTCGATTTATATTTTGAGCGATTCTTTTGTTTTGTTAATAGAAGAGAAATCTATCGTAAAGACTGGCTTGTTGATTGTTGATAATCTTGACTCAAACACCGAAATCTATGAACTTGAAACTGATGCAGATGATGAAGAGCATTGAGAATTATGACGAAGATGGTGATAGTGACTACCACTACCTGTCATCTACTGTTGGTCATTCTTAAATGGAAATGCAATCGTGTGCAAAGAATGTATTGATATGGGAAGAATTGTGAGCCAAAAAGGTGCAAATCATCAATCGTCAATCAGTCTTCTCGATGCCGACATTCATTTACGTGGATGTAAACAATCACCATGAGTGTAGTATAACCTACTATCTTTGGGCATTCAAGAAGATAAAGATCAAACCAAAAAAATGAACAACTTTCACACCAACTTGCCAATACCTACAGAATTGTTTTTATATGTTTTGCTGGTGAAAAGAATCTACTTATACTTGACAGGTACTTTACAGTTTGACTTCGATCAAAGATGACAATAGGATCGTCGAATAAGCTTTAACTATAGCTATCAAAACAGTACATTCAACATTCACCGCAAAATACAAGCAAGTTTACAACTACTTGACACACGCTTTCAAATTCCTGATGGTATATCGGATTATTCAGTTTGGATTGGGTCAGCAAAAGGCTCAATGATCGATTTGCAAATTAAAATCAAATAAATTTTCTCCGCAATGTCACAGGCTGTGACTGTCACTCACAACTAGTCACTAAGTTATTTATAGCGCATGCGCAGTAACGATTTTTAATTAAATTACTGTAAACTTTGACCTCGGGTTTCTCCGACGTTTGACCCCATTTTGCTTAGTTACTAGGCTTAAAATTTTTAGATAATTATGCTAAAGAAATTTGGTAACTTTCATACAGATCCGTTAGTCTCAACCTGGGAACGGCTACTGTCAGCTTTTTTGGAACACAAATGTTTTTGCGAAATATAGAAAATATTTAATCATGAAAAAATTAATATAGAGAAAATGTAGTTTAAATTTTTGTAGCCTAAATTGTTTAGTCTAAATTCTGTAATATAAACTCTGTAGTCCAATTTCTGTAGTCCAATTTCTGTACCCGACAGAATATTCTTTACTTCCTCATTCAAAAAATGCAAATGTCTCTCTGTTTATTGTCATTATGTCATTATCCATCTGTTATTTACAACATAAGCCCACTACATTCTATATGGTTCAATATAGCGAACTAATGTATCGGCGAACTAACGTTTTGGCGAACTAATGGCCACGAACTAATTGTAGAAAACAAACGTAGGTGAACCATTCTATATTTTCTCCCATGAGATTCAAACACACACACACACACAATATTCAAATGAAACAGAATTTTGTATACATTTTTCTGTTACTTCTCAAAATTTTTATTCAAAAAATTCTGCATATACAAAATACAGAATCTATTACACAGGATCATGCTCAATCAATTATCGTTAATCGTCTCTGTATTCTCGCAGTCTATCTATCTTTTTTTTTCGAGCCACTTTGTCTGGGGTCTCTTTCTCCAAATGCAACAAACAAACATCCATTATTAATCGTCTGTTATTTGTCTTCGTATTATAGACTCGAATCTGTTAGTATTGAGCACAGAATTTGTCCTCTTCAATTTGCTCTTTATTTTATGTCTGCAGTTTGTGTCTGTCAATTTGTGTTCAGTAGTGCTCAATTGTCGCCTCGACAAATTTGTCCCAATTTGTCCCCACCAACCATTGAATTCACTCTCACTTCTCATACATTAATATTAGATTAAGTACAAAGGATAAAAAAAAGTTATCGACATGTTAATGTCAACACGAATGTGCACACATTCGAATGGTTTCCTTCAATATAAAAAACTTTAGCACTAACCTAATTGACTACAATTTCTATGTGCCCAATTGTGTGTCCAATGATTGAATAAGTGTTCTTAGTAGTCCTATGTAAAACATAATTTGTTTTTTATTCACATACGCGAATATTGCATTATCACTACTATACGAGGTGACAGATAAAATCTATATTCGAGAATACAAGGAAAATTCATGGCTAAATTTTTATTAATCATTTCGTATAGTATACGATCACAAGATAGATTTATTAATATTGATCAAATCGACGAAACAGGAAAACAACTTTTTATTACTAGGCTTATTACATACATATGAATTGAGAATTGGAATTTATTAATAAATAATAATTTTAGAATTTTTTTCTCTCAATAAAATAAAATATATTTATGTACCCGTATTTATTGCTTATTTTATATATTTTTCATATTTTTTTCATTGTCAAATAAATAAAAATAGAAATGTTCACAAGTGGAATACTGATGCCATTCGTGGGATCATATCCAGAAATCCGAGGGAATCGGAAAACGAAAAATAAATTGGATTCGAACAAAGTTTTCCAGGATTCTAAATCATATAAATTTTTAATCTTTTACTTTATTGTGTTAAAAATTTATACGATTCAATATTTGGAAAATTACTCTGAATTCATATTTAAATAAAAACATAAATTAAATTCTGCAGAAATCCACAAATAAAATTCAGTAAAAGCTCAAAAGTTTTGAAGTTCAAATCAAATTTTATCATAAAAGTTTTCCCAATTTACAAAAATCCTCCAATGTGATAATTTTATGCTAATAATAACGTTGTGCTCAAGTCAGGGAATAATATTCATAATGCAAACTGACAGTTCATGATATGATCAAGTGAGCAGATAATTTTCAAGATAAAATTTACATATGGATTGTGTCATTTTTTCCTGCTCTAAATAATATAATCATATAATCGTGATAGGTGTCACTCACAAATGACGTTACTCATTTTATTTAAATAATTTATGATGCGCAAAAAAATATATAACGCAATTTAAAATGCATTAACGAATTATTCCATAGCAAATGAACTTCCATTTACAATTGATCCATTACTTTGAACGTGCCTCTTGGTCTTTTCGAAAGGTGCCCCTTTCAAAAATGACACATAATGGACACTCGACTTTTTCCCTATGACCTCTTTGCACAAAAAGTGACTCATTAATGAAATTCCAAGTAATTTCCTTATTTCATATGTTTCTGTCATTCTGTCATCCCCCAAAACATAGTAGAACATTCTGGAGTCCTAACATTTTGCTAATACTTTCCCGCTCGTATTCAGTAATCTCCAAACGCAAATACAACTATTCAAACATATACTGCTAATGACAATAATATATTTAATATTAAATATTATTATTAGTATACAGCAGAGGTCTCCGGGACAAGGATTTTAATTCCCCGCGTTTGACGTTTCTGAATCCCCCAAACTCAAATAAAACCTTTATTGCACTTTTAGGATCGTTTCGTTGATTATTTCATGAGTACAAGTGCGTTTGCTCGTTTTCTAGTTAGAAAAGAAAATGTTGTTGTGTTGTTGCACCGCACAATTAGTTTTCAGTTATTGCGTTTTGATTTCCTGTTATGTTTTCATTATTACGACCATTCTGGTTATCTCATAGTTTGACGCAAATTCATAAGTGTTATTTAACGTGCAACTATTCGCTTTATTCCGCCGTTTTGAGCATTTTTCCAAAAACCAGATTATCCTATTGTATCATCGGATGTTTTGTTTCAAGTCGATTTAATTCATAGCTCATAAAATGTTCGTCCATTTTTTGCTCAACTAGATCTTACTATAATGGATAAGTTTTTATGCTTCTCGAAAAAAACAAATATCCCTTATAAAATAACAAAGAAAAGTGATTTTCCATAATTTTTTATGAAGTTTAATAGCGCGATACTTGGAAAATTCTAAAGTCATACCAAGAAATTAGGTTAAAGGCTGTGTATATTGAGAAGTTATTACAATCCTGCGTTTTATTGCTCTCACTTTCTTGGTATATATTACATTCTATAATAACCACAGAATTCACTTTCTATCTTTGATGAAGCAGATTCAGTTATGACTCTGCTCTCCTTCTGCAGAATATTCTAGCGTCCCAAGGTTATAAACTTGTACACTATCTTATAAGATTATCTCTCCTTCAAACATTTTATAACATAACATGAAATTGAATAGTGTGTGTGTTTCAGTAAGTCAGTTCAAGGGAATTACAGTGCGATATATTAACAGATTATGATACACGACTTTTAAGAAGGGACACAGAATATTCTTTAAATCCACCCGGTCCACCACTTTTATGGTTTCTCTTATACTTACTTATTATTATTATTATTAACCCAAAAGCTAATAAACTGAAAATAAACTGCGTTTGCACAAAAAGAAAAGGAACTAATTTTCCGGTTAGAATCTTTGCGCAAACACAAACTTTAACTTACGGTTATTACACTTTCGAATTTTATATATCTCGACTTTGATATTGCAAATTGGGCCGTTCTCTCCTAGATTATCTTCGTCTTAAGTACACTGTAAGAAATTTTTTAAATATTTAATGACATGTAGCATTATTACGTAAAGGTATTAGATAGTATAAAGTCTGTACGTAATGTTTTATAGATTATATTAGCATCATCGGAATTATAACATCAATTTTTTAACGTTAGTTACTCAGACATTCAAAATCCTGCGTCATACATTGGATCATTAAAGTGCTTTACCGAGTAGTACACGAAACACTTTACGTTACGCAGTAATCTCAAGTTTTGTCTGTGTCGTACAAACAATTCACTTATGATGTGTGTTGGATTATGTTTTTTTCAAATACACGGGAGAAAATTTTCATTTTAAAGAATTTTGACAATTCTATATTTATGAATTCAATTTTGAGAAGAATAATTTTGACTTTTTTTTGTGTAAGTGTGCAAACTTTCTCATAAATAGACTTGTAATATATTGTATTGTGAAATTCTGTATTATTATTCTGTAATATTGAATTCATAAATTTGTCTCTTTTAAAAAAAATTGAAATACAAATGAGTTGTATTCTATTTTAAGGGGGACAATTTGTTACAAAAGATTGTGTTTGACATTTTGACATGTTATTTTGTTGAAAAAGAAAGTTTTATATATTTATTATTTATAAAAAAAATTCAAATACCCACTCATATACAACGTAAATTTATGGGTTCTACTTTTAGATATTTAAAAATCAATTTGAAAAACCAAAAATTCAGTAATTGAAACTTCATTAACTAAAAAATCACAAAAACGAGATTTTCTAAAATTCTTTGCCATCTCATTCTGAGTATCGAATTTCTGTCAAACTGTAGTGAAATTCCATAGCTTAGACACAAATTAATCCAATAACGATGAAGTGGAAATTCACTTTGAATTTTCTCTGTCTTATTTTATTCTATTTTAGCTAGTTTTTTTGGTTCATAAACTTCAAGTTAATTTGTGTGTCGTTTTGTTTCTATCTTAATTTTGTGCTTCATTTGTTTGTCTATTTGAGTTTCATGTTTAAGAAGGTTTTAGTGAATTTCTTCTACAGTGAAAGCTTGTTGTGTTTGTTTGTTTGCTTGGAAAGATAAACAAAAATAGAAAATTTAGTAATAGAACAGGAAATTAGCAAACTCAAAGCCATTGGGCAGAGAAATTGACATGTTGAAATGTTCGTATACGAAATGTTTCTGCTTCTCTACACACGTATGACAAGTTTTGGGTTTTGGAGGTTTTCTTTTACAGAATATTCTGTAAATATAGAAACGAATGTTGATGGAATTGACTAATCGAGAGAAATTGGAATTTCTGAATGAGATGAAGAATTTGAAAGGCGAGTGGTTTACAAACTTGGTGCATGTTTTGAGGCAGCTGTAGGAAAATATTTTGCTTTGCTGCAATATCAAGTGTGTGTTCAAGACAAGTTTATTTAGGTTTCAGCCTCTCAGAATATTCTTGACACAACAACACAACACCCCCACAAATTTCTCGCTTGATTGATTGGCGTGTTTGGTGTTTTTTGGTTTGAGAGAAAATTCCAAAGACAAAATTTTTATTTTATATTTCAATGACTGCTTTGTTCATTCATTCAAGATGAAAAATTCTTGTCATTAAATTTTTAGATTCGTCGTACAGGAATACAAAAATGTTGACTTTTGTCTCAATTATACTCAGATATACTAAATTCTTGTTTAGATAACTCAAAATCTCAAATTTCAATTTACGTTTTCAACATTACAAACAAGTTTGATAGGTAAAACACAACTCACAGGAAATCGATTCAAATCAAATTATCATTTCATGTGTCAAAAGTTATTGCAGTAAAGTTTCTCTAAAGGAGAACTTTTTTACAAGAATGATGAACCAATTTATATCAGAGAAAAAAAAATTCTCACATAAATTAACCAAGATCACAAAGACATAAAGTTCATTTGACAAGATATTCATGTAAGAAATCAAAAATAATTTGAATAAACCCGTGTTGATTTATGCAATAATTTATCGTGTTTGAGACAATTCCATTCATATATGAGATTTTTTGTCTGTTTCCTTCACATATGACATGTCTAGTTTTGATTTAGGTTGTGAGATTATATGATAAAGAAAGCTAATAAAAAATAGCCAAAAGAAGAGTCCATCTATTTAATGTCAGATTGTCAGATATAATTTATGTAAAGCTTAGTTCAAATGACATTTCTAGATATTTTTTATTTTCAAGAGAAAAATCGTAAATATTTTTCTTTTTATGAATAATTTGATATTTTGATCATTATAAATTAGCATTTTATATAAATCATAAGTGTGTTTTATTTATTTTTTTTTGAATCTGAAAATGCATTTGAAATATTTTCTTGTTGTTTACGTTTGTCAAAAACTCAAAATTCATGCTGCCTTTGACATTTTGAGTTCGTTTTAGGTGCGTTTTTTTCACTGTGTTCAATATATATTCAGAAAACCAAAACAAAACTTGAATATAAATCATGTTCATTTCAAAATGATAAATGTTTTCTTCTCAAATGTTTTGACAGATTTGAATGATTATTCGAATTCGTTTTTGAATTTACTTCATAGAAAAATTCTACTTAAGATTCAAATAGAAAAAATTCTTATCTTAAGGAGTAAAGGAATATTTTTTGTGGTTAATGGATTTTTTTTCTTTTCATTTTTACCCTTCTGTTTACTTATAACCCAAAAATGCACTAGGTGTCTAGTCTTAATTATCCTTATCATTCGAAATGGCTGCATCATTAGGAGGAAGGAACTAAATAATATGATGATCATTCCATTCCGTCCAAAACGCAATCAAAATGTCATGAAGTGTTTTTGTAAAGATGTTTTTTTTGGTGCTTTTCTTTTGACTTTATGGTATTAGATACTTAGTAAATAAATAATAAGTACAAGGACTAGGACGCAAAAAATATTAATAAAAACATATTAATTTAGGCTAAAAATAACTTTTTATGATATAAAAGTGCTGCAGTGTAGCCGGCATTCAGGAGGGCATGACGCATTTTGTTGTAATGAAGATAACGAGTGTGTTTGTTGGGTTTCGGTCATAAAAAACGAAGACGGAGGCGAGAATACTCAAACAAACAACTTTGTTAATAAAATAATATTCATAAATAATACTAATAATATTCAGAGTCAGTAAATAATTCCAAATAAAAAAATATCTATAGGATGTTTCCAAAAAATCATTTTTAGATATTTAGATTTCAAAATATAAATAATAAGATTGTCTGGCAAGCCAGGCAAAGTGCGAGACTCTTAAAAAATAGAAACTTGAACTATCAACTTAGAAACTTTTAAAACGACTTTATTTGATCCATTTGGATGACTAAAGAGGTGTGTTGGGACCAATATTTTTATTTAAAATGTGCATCACATTTATTCATCATTTTCAACGTAGTGACCACAAAAAAAAGCTTTTTTAAAACTTGGCGCTACCAAAATTGGGCGTCATGATCCATGGCGCCAAGTTTTGGTCTGACTAGTCGTTTACATATGCGCCCAAGTGTATGTATACCAAATTAGGTAATTTTAGGATCTACGGTTCTCTCAGGATACAATTGTGACCAGAATGGGCGTCATGATCCATGGCGCCAAGTTTTGGTATGACTAGTCGTTTACATATGCGCCCAAGTGTATGTATACCAAATTAGGTAATTTTAGGATCTACGGTTCTCTCAGAATATGGACAAAGGTTTACAGACAGACAGACAGACAGACGGTCAGACAGACAGACACGATGGCAATAGCATAAGCTTACGACTCTAAAAGAGTCTCGCTAAAAATCACCATCATGTAAATCCATAAATATTTTCTTTTATAAATTTAACTGTTATTTGTAAAATTTGTGATCCAGTTTAGGTACACAAAATAAAAATAAACATATATTTAATCGTATTTTTGTTGTAGAATATTCTGTAAATAGGAAACCAGAACATGACATTGATGAGGTCGGCAGTGGCCAATAGCTTGAGGTTATGAGTTTGTGTCTGATGAAATAAATTCTCTTGCTCGTTATTTTTATTTATATATTTTTCTTAATCATGGAAAATATTTTTTGATTATAGCAAATAAATTTAATATTTATTTTCTTTATTTATTTTCTCCTTTTTCTTCACCTCCACCAACACCAACAGTATTCTTCTTACTTCAAATCAATTTTTTAAATTTTATTGCACATTTTTCTCGCTTGCATTTTACATAAACAACAACAGGATTAATACGCATACCAGATTTCCTGAAGGAAGCGGAACGACACGATTGGGCAATTGGTCTGTACCAGTTTGGGCTCAATCGCCTCTTGCTGAGAAGTCTTCTGGGAAATTAAACAAAACAAAGTCGATAACGTACTGCTCGATGTGCGACGGGACAATATCTTTCTCACACTCAAACATGTAAGTCACCATTTCCATATATAAGAGTTCCAGAGTCAGTTCCAAAAATATATCTCAAAAATGAGCATTCTGAGCAATATACATTTGCATTTCCAGAGAATATTCTGTTGGTCTGTATATAATAGTCATAGAATATTCTTCTCTTTTTTTCTCAAGGAGTTAATTTATTCAAAAGTACTGTATTTGTGAAAGGCAAAGAAGCAGACAAAAGGCATACACAAAACGAAATGCAATTTTAAATGAATGGAAAAGAGTAGAGTCCCTCAACTGTTCTTCATTTGAGTAGGTTAGATAATAAATGAAAGTATTTTTCTACCATTAAATAGTATCCCTAAATTTTGTGCAAAAACCCACTGTATCTATGAAAGGTCCCTAAAAATGTTCGGAAACTTTTTGAAATAACCTAACAAGATACAAAATGTACTTTCCCTAAATAGACCAGTTTGTGAGTGATGATAGATAAAAAGACCTCAACTTGTCTCCCGAAAGACGAACCAACCGAACCTAACCGAAAAACTCAACCAACCAAACATTAACCCAAACACAACTCTTTGGGGACTATCAATATTATTACCACTAGGGCCACTTAACTCTGCAGTACTTACTCTTTGGAGTACTAAGAAGAAACAAACATAAACAAAATGTGAATCGAATAACAAATGAACGAAGGGTTTGAGGTTATAAGATAGATAGAAGACTAATTTTCGTATGCTAATTCAATTAATTCTTGTACACAAATTCTCACACTAACATTCTACAAACACGTCAGTACGAAAGTCATAAGATATTAGCACAAAAATAGAAAAGGCTAGAATGTTCATGTTCGTGTAATGTAATTGACTTTGGAGGGAAAGATCAGAGAATTACAATTGTTAAGTTTGTTAGTTGCTACTTGCATGCAAGAATTGAATAAAAAGGAAAATTAGTTTATCGAGGGGAAAAAGATGATTTCGGTCTAAAAAAACTTTAGTCTAGCCCTCTTACAATAATTCGCGATAAATTTTTACTTTCAATATTAAATTTTTTATTTGGCTCATATCATTAAAAATTTATTTTCCAATATTCAGAATTCTCAAATTTATCTATTTCCTGTTCCTAAAAATGTCTTATTTTGTGGTTAATTGCTTCAACGCTTTTCTCTTTATTGACTTTTTATATATTCAATTTTTTCGCTTTTCCGTTCTTGTTTTGGGTTATTGAACAAAATCTAAGAATCTTAATCAAACCGGAAAGTTCACGGAAACGGAAACTTTTTGTGCGTTTCCCAAAAGCAACGTTCAACAAAGCGTTCAAGTTCGTTCGCGGTACAATTTTTTAAATGTTGTTCCCAAGTTTCATGTTAAATATATTTAAATTAAATTGGTTAAACATGGTTTAACAAGAGTGAAGGGGAAAATGTTCGACTCTTTTTCTTTGTTTAAATAAAAACAGAAAAAAACTTAGTCAGAAAATGATAGAAGAGAGAAAAGGACGATTCTAAAAAACCAAATTAAACTCTTTGACTTGAAAGTGATTTATTAGCATAAAAGTCTGCTGTGTTCAACAACTTGACAAAAAACAAAAAACACAAATTTAAATTGAAAAGTTTCAAACAAACAATCTATTATTAGCACAAACAGAGATTAAATAAAAGCAAAAAAGTTAACGAACTTTTAATTAAAATTTAGAAGGCAATTTTGTGATGTTTTCAAGTGAACATTATAAATAGAATTTACATTACAAAACATACAATTTTTGTTGTATTTCAAATTTAAATTTGCAATTCAAAATAAGTTTATGCTATTTATTTTTGCCACCAATTCAGATGTGTGCAAAAGTTTTCGATTTCATTTTACGCAATTTACACGAATATCGTTTACACGCACTTTCATATAGGCGAAGGAGATGTAAATGTTGCGAATTTATTAAGACATTTGCATAATAATTTAAAGTTGCGAATGTTAGAAAGTATAAAATCAAAAACTTTCTAAATTGACATCGTAAAATTGTAAGTTTTCTTAAAGATTGCGAAATTGGAAATTTATGATTGGATTGAGGCAGAAATTTGATCCTGAATTTATTAGCTCCGAGAATATATATTACTTTATTGTTATTATGGATAGGAATACGTGACTTGGAATGCTCAATAAGTTGGATAATAATGCGGTTACTGATCGTAAATTTTCGGATTACTCAAAATAATGTTTTTTTTACAAAAATTAACAGACAGGACAAGCTGAAAACTGAACAACAGAATTATTTAATTACTTTGCTAAAATTTAAGGCTCTTTCTCTTATTGTTAGCCTTCAAATTAAACGGAACAAATCACTTTGTCAGAAAAATAATGCTGTGCAAGAAAGACTATTTCTTCTTTATTCTAGGAATTACACAATAAGAAAGGAGACACTTGATCCCGATTTAATTGAAAACAAATCTCGTAAATATCTCAAAAACATTTTATGGAATATAATACAAAGGAATGTTTCCTTATTTGTGTTTATCTCATTTTTGTATGTCTCATTCAATCTGCATATGTTTTCACATTAAGAGGATCAGCGAGCTCATTGTAGCACATCATCAAATCATCCAATGATCATTCCCCTATTCTCTTCTTATTTTGTTCACTTCATTCGGCCTTTCTTCCTCTAATACCATCTGACATTGTCCCCTGTTTAACTTGTTTCAACATTTACGATACGAGGAACGCTCTTACTCGAACACACCAGACTTAATGCATATGCTCGAGCACTTGTCCCTTTACTCTCTTGATTTTTTATTATATCTCACCGAAATGATCTTTTCTCTTTCATGGGTAAAGCTGTTTTGCGTTTCTGCTCTTGTCTCTTGTCTCCCTAATGTATTCTTCATTCTGTTCATTGAGTTTGAGTGAGTGTGAGTGAATAAAAACAGAACAACACAAAACAAGATTGAAATCATCAACGAACAAAGCCTTAAGAGGAAGAAGACCAAAGAGAAAAGACATAAACACAAAATTCAAGACACAAAATATATTCACAAAATAATGTAAATTCCAAACAGCAACAAAAACAACAGAAAACAGAGAAAAATTAGCTTTACAGATTGACAAAAAAATTCGAGACTCGAGAAATCTATTTAAGAATCACACAAGACAAGAATAATGTCACACACAAATATGCAAATTTTATGAATTAGAAAATTATTTTAAATCAAAATAAATGCAGAGAAGTCAACATTAATTTAAAATGTCGATTTTCAATAGACTGTATTCTACAATAATGTATTTAATTCAAAAAGAAAAAATTTCCAGTTCAATTCTTAAAAAACTTTATTTGGAAATTCTTTTCACAATTAATCAATTCACATTTTCTTATTCAAGAATAATTTGTCTTTTGGAATTTAGATTTAGAATTTAAAATTGGGATTTTCTAGAACTAGATTTATTATTCTTTTTTTGTATAACAATATAAATATAAATTTATTTTTCATTTGTATTTTATTTATTTTCTATTTTCTGGTTCAATATCGATTGATTTTTTCTCCATTTGGTTCAATAAAGCAATTCTGAATTAGATTTATTATGTTTTTCTTTGAGGCAATTCTGGCATTTGTCTCGGCTGTAATAAATGTATTTTTATTTTTTATTAGATTTTATATTTTTTGTATTAGATAGATTTATTTGATATATTTTGGACATTCGCATTATTTTGAGATTCGTGACTAAAATTTTAAATTTTTCCTGTATTAAAATTGTTCAAGGATTTTTTTTGATTTATTTTATATAGTAAATTTAATTAAATAGCGATTTACTGATTAATTTGTTGATTATTCTTGGAATTTTTTGCTTAGTTTGATGATTAATTCAATTGCTAATTTACACTCGTTTGAAGTTTGTTTGTCTTTATTTATTTTTTGGTAGAGAATTTTGTGTAGGAATTTTTGTGTTTATTTTTGTTTTGTGTCAGCACCAGCATTACGAACCCAAAAACGAACTAAATGAAGCGTTTAAATTAAACCAGAGAATTAATCTTTTTCCGTAGTGGATGGAAAATAACAGCTCGAATGAAAGTACAGTAATTCCTTGACTTAGCGCGACACGCAATTAGCGCATAGAGGGAGGCCTAATTGAGATAAAATTGACCACCACCATGGAATCGATACGTATTAGATAAGAAAGTATCCAAGAATGGAGTTATGCTCGAAAAAAGGTTTTTGGCGCATTCCCATTGCCTCAAAATCTGATGGGCATTTTACTTTACCTCGACTTAGCGCAAGAATTTCAAGGTGGCTTTTGCAGGACTAACTGTAGTTACTGATTGAGGAGTTGACCCAAACCCAGTTTCACTGGGCCAATTGGATTGTGGGCATTCTGTTTGTTGTTTGTGTTTTACAACGGAAAATGCCTTAAATTAGTTTTACACGCTTGAATATATCTATTTTCTATTATTTACTATATTTTAATTTTACAAAATAATAAAATAATTTCAAACTAAATCAAAGAATCATATATAATTTGAAAAATAAATATAAAACAATAATTTAGGATTTTTTATTTGCAGTTTCTTGTATATTTGAACTTTGTTCGTGAGAACTTTAACCGCCTTCCATCAAACTCAAAGAAAATCATTAAATTTAATCATGTTAGTGTATAAAATGTTTCTGTAAATTGTAACGCTGGCTTTGAATTGCCCCAATTCAGATTATTTTGAATCTTAAATCAAATTTATTATTTTTTTTGTGGTTTTCTTTTATGATTGATTTATTTAATCTTTTAATAGTTTTTATTTGTTTTATTTGTTTTGTCTTATCTTTCGCTTTTCTGGTAATTCTTTGCAAATAAATAAAGTTTTTGACTCATTGAAGACATGACCAGGCAGAAATATTTAGGAGAAACATTCAAATCGAAATAAATTTTCCCATTTCCAAAACATAGACAAAGTTAATGTGGATTTTTGCTTGTTTTATAAAGATTAAAATAAAACAATAAGACTACATGTGGGGTTAACCATAAATGACGTGCAATTTTTTTTGAAATTGTTAGAAAATAAACATTTTTATCTATATCTATAGTGAAAAAATAATCGATTTTAACAAACAACACAAAATAAATCTAAACAATCGATTCTCAATCTCACTCACAGACAAAATCGATAATCGATTGATAATGTATCGATAATGACCATGCGAACAACAAAGAAGATAAGAATTCTATTGAAAATCTCTGTATTTTCTGCGAATCAATTTGAGACCTCTAGAATGTTCTTAAAGAATCGTATAATAGAATTTCTTAATCCAATTTTGATTACATTTTTCAGTGATATATAATCTAATAGAATATTCTTTGTGATCTATTTTAGATTGGTTTTTTTGAACGGCAACGGTGGTAACACAGTGGACGAGAGACTCAACATAACCGATTATTGGTCATTGACATTCCGTACTGCGACACTTGAGACTGATACTCTAGTGGTAACGACCATTCTGAACGACCCCTACTGCATGTACACAAAATCGTCAACTCTATATAAACTAAAACAATAGATATGCTAGTTTTGAGATAATTTACTGAGTTTTTAATTAGTACGACTCTGCTAACGACAATTTTGCTGCCTTTAATAGTTAAGGGGCAGTAGCGCCCAACTTAAAATGATGACTAGAAAAATCAGCTAATACAATAAGAGTATAAAACTGGGTGCTCTGCTCCCTTTGGGTCTATTCACAAACAACGTTACCTATTCTGAATACGCTGTCTCGCTGTAAAGTTTTGTTTTTGAGTCAACAGAATATTCCATAAAATCCCAAGTGTTTGATCTCTACTCGATCTTCTAATTTTCTTCTTTGTAGTAGCAACAAAATGTGAGAAACTTTTCCACAGACCTAGACTGTTGGAATTACAAAGAATGTTTTATATTCGATTCTCTCGATAAAACTCAATTCGAAAGCAGTCTATTGTCTGTGCATTTGTCAGAGAATTGTCTTGTTGAATTGACTGAGACAACCGAGACAATGAAAGAAAGAAAAACTCGACGCAAGCTATTTTGCACTTTTTTCCATGAGATTTTGGTTTGTTTTAGGTTTTGTGTCTGCGCGCTTTTTTTTTAACTAGCTCAATTCTATTTGATCCAAAAAAAGGCAAAAATATATTCCACATTAAATAAAGCAATAAAGAGCAATCTTCCTCTGAATATTCTTCATTTCAATTGTGGAAATTTTCTGGTAGTAAAATTTGTAAACGTGAAAATTTTACTCAAACATATATATAAGCAATAACAAAATTTAATTTAATATGGAAAATTTAGTCATTTAAAAGATAAGAAGATGTTAAATTTAAATATTAATTTCGGTTAATTTCCTCTCAATTTAAACATATATACAAAATATTATTGCAATTGAGAACAGCTAAATTAAATGACAATTCAGAGAATGAAACCAATTTGTAATGCTCATTATTAATTTAATTTATTTAATTCCAAAAACCACTTGAATATTCAATGAATATTATTCATCCACATAAAAAGCATTACAGGGAAGCATCTGCAAATATTTTATTTTTACAAATATTTGTTGACATTCGTGATGTTTGATAATTAGTAGCATCTTGTTGGAGTACAAGATTTTTTCCGGTAAAAACGTTTAACATGAGTAAACACCAAAACTTAAGTATCCCATCCGAACAGAACAGAACAATAATCATCATCATAAAGAACAAAAATTCCATCATCATTAGGTATTATGGGACCGTATTAATAATATTATTAAGATGAGAGGCCTCCATTCCAAATCATCATCATCATCATCATCGAAAATCAGCATGAATCCTGAGAAAAACATGAATTTTTACGGAATCATTATATCAAAGCATAAACTTATATTTTCTCTGTACTTAAGAGAAATAAAAATTATGGACGCAAAATTATTGCTCTGTTAAATGGATTTATTCTGTCTGTTTTCGTCTGTCTGTCTGTGATCATCATTTAAGTTTGCGAGATAAACATTTTCTTCTGTTTGGAACATGTAAAACTTTCTTGACTGTCTGTCCATCCTCTTCATTTTGCCTCAAATGTTCCGTTGTTTCCGTTCTGTCTATCTGTCTGTTTGTATTGTTTTTATGTTATTGAGTGTGGTTTGGATGGTTTTTGTTTTGTTTTAAGGATGAGAATTGGGGAAATAAAAATATTTTTCGCAAATAATGTTATTGGTTTTATTGGAACGATTTTGAGGGAGAAAATAGTTAGACAGACAGTCAGACAATTTATTGCTGATTCGTTTTTTTTCTTGAATCTACGAAATAGTATATCCCTTTGTTTACGGTTCGATTGTTCTTAGAGGATTGGGTTTTGGGTGGATTCTTAAGTTGCAGAATGTTATTGCCAATTGTTTTGATCATTAAATTTTTTGTTATGGTTTTCACTATCTTTTTGGTTACTTTATATCTTCTAAGTATACTATCTTTAATAGTCTTTGGTCGATTCAATTCGATTGTAAATTCGATTTTAATGATTGCGTGAATCGTCTACTCCATTCGATCGACTTTATATGTCACTATCAGACGAGAATGTGAATTGAATTGAAAATTGGTTTTAGGTTTTAATGTCACATTAAATGCACCAAAAAGATGATATATCCGAGAAATAGCTATATTTTTATTAATATTGGATATATTTCTCTGTCTGTTTATCTGTTTTCTATTTTGCGTATAATAAAACAATATATATTTGATAAATGTGTGTATTGAGGGATAGTGAGCTTTAAAGTGCATTCGATTGGAAAGATTAGATCTGAGTGAGCGAGTAAGTGAAAGGGGAGAGAGAAAAGTCTTATGAGCGTGGGTAGATAGGAACATTTTTCATAGTTGATGGCGATTTAAGAAAATTTAAGACTTTTAGAAAAGAAAATATATTAAAATATTGATTTTAGGAATTTTTAAATTCACTGAGTAGGCTTCTATGAGTAGGATTCTATGATCAAAAATTTAAATGTAGGATTTCATCTGTAGGAATCTGTAAATAGGATTCAAGTGAAAGGGGAGAGGGAAAAGTCTTATGAGCGTGGGTAGACAGGCACATTTTTCATAGTAGAAAGCGATTTAGGAAAAATTTGAGTGTTTTGGATGAGAAAAAGTTATTAACCCCAAACCCAAACCCATCGAGCGTTGGAAATTAATTTTTACATTCTATTTGACCCTAATTATAATTCATCTTCTATTTCTTTCCCATAGGTGATGTCGTGAACAATGTTGTCGATATGCAGAGCTAACAATAGCCCTAAAACGAGCAAAAGCCGTGGAATTTAGCCTACCCTCTCCATTTCTAGTGTAGCTTTTAGAAACCACAACTTGTACGACCAATTTTAGACAGACTGTTTCAAGATATCTTGATTGTCTGGACTTTTAATTTCGTAATTCTTTAACAATTTTCTATAGTTCTTAATTTCACAATAGAAATGGAGGAAAATCAAAATTTCAAACAATTTTAAAGATTCTGTAAACGTACAAAATTCCAAGAATTTCAATTGAATAAAAATTTTGATTTTTCTTTTACAATAAAAAACAAATTTTATTTCACAAATCAAACAATTCTTCTGGAATAATAAAATGAAATTACGAAATTACAGAATTACGGGAAATGTTGAACTTAAACAAAACAACAGAACCAGTAAGAATGCTCGATCAAACTCCAAATTAGATTGATTATATTTTTCACAAAGTTTGAACACTAAAAGAATATTCTTTCTTGATTCTTGGATTGTTCAAACAGAAGCAGCAAAATAGCATGCTTCGAGCGGAAATCGCTCAATCGGAAAGCTTCACTTTCCAATTCTCTCACTGCAAAATGAGCATCCAATTAAGAATTATTTTATCCATGACATCTTAAAGTCCCATCAATTAGGTTTATTTTGCCCTTTCGTTGGTTCTCTCAATCATTAAGGACAGTAATAAATGTCCACCACAAAACCCAAAAGTGACGCATCATCTCATGTTGAGACACACATGCCCGATTTAATCTTGTTGACCTAAAATTCGTACATTTATTTCTATATTTCGAAAACAAATATAAATTGTCCGCAATTGTTTGTCTTTGTTTTGTTTGGTTTCTATTTTATTTTTCCGGCCTACAACTATTTATCCCTTCCCATGAAAAAAGTGCAAATGCTTTAATCTTGTTCTATTACTAAGGAGGGTAAAATAGAAATGTCGGCTTAATGTGGGAACTTTGATTGATTTACTTGGAAATAGCAAAGAGGGTTTTCGGTAGTAAATGCGGGCAGGACTCAAATCACTCGACGCATTTCTAAAAACATTCGATTGGATTTCAAAATGATTGTACAGAAAAATACACAGAAAAATCTTTGAAAAATGTTGGATAATTTTTTGTAAAGTTTTGAACTACTTTTACTTCCAGTAAACTGAGGTTTTTAAAACAATTTGAAATTTCATTGAGGTCATTCACAGAATGAAGGAATGTTGCAAACTTTTGGAGTTTAACAATAACAACATTTAGTTTCAATATTATAATGTATAGTAAATTTTTTTTGTTCATTCTGTTTTCGGTCGCTTACTTGTGGTTCTCATTTCAGTGATTAATGATGATTTAATTTGATTTTTTTGCGTATGCCTTGTTGTGTGTTCAAGCAGATTTTCTTGGCATTTTCATTGGATTTATATGCGCGTTGCTAAGCATCATAAAAGGATTTGTTTTATTATTTCGATACGAAAAGTCAAGAATATTCTGAAGCATTTCAAGCATATGAAATTATAATATTCAAAATAGAAATTAGGTTTTATTAGATTTTTGACGTTGTGTTAAACATAAGCGATTATGATGCAAAACAAAATTTAAAAATCATTATGAAAGAAATTTCAACAGGATTATACAAAATAATTAGTCATCCATGATTGATGGCAGACATATAAATTAATTTTAAAATTAAATTTAAAATACAAAATTTAGTTTGCGTTATGATTTTGGCACTACTTCTATTTCAAGTTCCAGTCATCCCATTTAAATAAGAACAGGAAAAACGCCCACAAACATTAGCATGTTAACACAGAGTAGACATTTTTCCTCAAGGAAGAGCTCATTAATACATAAATTCATTAATGAACGATTTAAATAATTCAAGTAATCTTGTACCATTTGGGAAGAGTAGTGCTGTGTGTTAAATACATTCGAGTACAAGAGGACAAGGACACAAACTAACTTCTTAAGTAGACGAAAAGTAGAAAAGTCCGTTGGGAAATTCAATTTGTGTTCTTGTTGACTGCAACAAAGTTGGGAGACATCCAAAACAACAACAAATTCATGTTAAAGATATTATTATATATTTTCAATTTAACAACTTTTCATAATTTATTAATAAGCCTTGGACACACAATGTACTTTGTCATCAGGATTTTCTTCATGACTTTCATGAAGGGTAGTGCTGCACTCTATTTTAATCTACTCAAAGACACATGTGATCCTAATACATAATGCACACAGAAAAGATCTTTTAATTAACTTTATTTATTAATATATTAACATATATGATTAATAATGAAGATATAAGTAATATAAGCTTTTGGAACTGCAAATGAAGTGCTGGCAAGCCCACTTTGGGGACTCTAGTACTTTGGTACTTAAGTTGGCGTACTTCTTGACATTTGTTTTTGACATTTTTGGTTTTTGAAATTTAAAAAAATTATCTGTACTTATCTTTAAAATATGTCTGTATTTAGTTGTAAGACTAAAAAATTTATTTGGTTAATTACATTACATAATAAAGCCTCAAAATTTATTTTACAGTCTGGGGACTCTCTGTCTAGACGATAAATTTTTTTTCTGTTTCTGATTGCTTGGCACTAAATAAAATTATTTTAATTTGATTTGTACTAAACTATTTTATTTTTTATTAAATTAATTTATTGTTGGATTGGCAAGGTGAAAATATTCACTTTTAGAAACAGAAATCAAAATTTTGCTTCAATCAATATTTTCCATCTTGAAAAAATCTTTGAAATCTTTGACTTCGAATTTTTCTTTACTACCAACAACCTCAAAAACCTTAGAATCGAAATAGTAGACCTTGAAATCGTTTGAAAACAGATAAACATTCGTTTCTCCAACAAACCCCTTAGTAATGCTACTCAACCAAACTGGTTGTGTACAATTAATCGATTTTGTTAAGTAAATTGACGACTTGTTCTCTTGACAAATGTTTACATAATTGACCAAATTTTTAGACTTGCGAATAGATTGGTAATTTAGATAAGTTTCTGGATAGTTTGGCTTGAATTTGTATGTTCCAAGTACAAAATTATCCTTTGGGTCATCACGTAGAATTGCGTAAAACATGTTGGGTTTAGTCGGATAGGGAGAAATCCAGATTCTTTGATGTTTTGAGTCGTAGGACGTGAGTTTGATTTTCTCAAAATCAATTTCTGTGCTACTCATGTTGTATAGCCCTGAGAGGACCTTGGGACCCGGATACTGGGTGCTTCCAAAGAGTACGTACTCGTTTCTTTTATTGAAAGCAAAAGTTGCATCCAAATTGTAGTGTCCAATATTAACGTGAGACATTTGTTCCGGAAGGGCTTTGGAAAACACAGGATAATGTTGACTTTTCTTGCCTAAAGTATTCGAGTTGCTTGCCAAAGTTAGTTCATTCGTACTCGAATTCATGAATTTTGGTAAAAATTCAAACACATGTAGCGATTCTTGTTCGTTTCCGGGTATTTGGTCCGCGGGAATTATGTCAGAGCTAATCAGGATGAAACGTCTTGGAACATGACCGATTAGTTGGATTTGGGCCTTGTGGTCGATTAGGTTTTGAAAAGCTTTCTATTGGATTATTAATTTTGATTATTAAATTTAAAAAAGGATGGCAAAATTACCTGTCCCAACTGTTCATACGTAAGCGGCACCACATCCGCTGGAATATTCAAGAAAAATTTGATACATCCGGTAAACCAAAGTTCATAACCAGCTTGACACAGTAGATAGGTTGCAACTATGCCAACAAAAAGCCAGAAACGATACTTGCGCCAGTAGGTTGCAATTGGTCCCTTGCGGGGCACGTCAATTGAGGCCGAAACGGTGTAGCTTGAAGCCATTTTTCGATGACACGTAGACACTTTTGACTTGTTTTAGGTTAAGGCAATTTTGTATTACATTTAAATGTAAAACTAGATTTTACTTTGACATCAACCGTAAAACCGTATTTTCAAGCGGATAAGCATGATTTATTTTTTCGGTTGAAGGCAAATTGCTTTTGGATTTTAATCTGTTTTATTAGTTGAAACATTTGAGCACATGATGCAGATTAGTAAATTTTGTTGCAAATTACAATATTCGAGAAACATATGCAATTTTAACTTTCAATTTAAAAGATGCTTACGTGAGCTAAATTAAAGTTGCGACAGTATAATTTAGATTTCAAACTTTAAAATTTGCAACATTAAGTAAAGTTTCAGGATCTAATTTAATTTAAAACCGAGACAAATTTAAGTTAAACTAATAAAGTTTATGCTGCAATAACCAAACTTTTCTAAATGTTCAAACTTTTTCTGTGTCGTTCTGCGAAATCCATTTATGAAAAATGGATTTTAAAACTTTGAAAAATTGAAAGTTCAATCAAAAGTTTCTAAAAATGTTATTAATTTTGTGATGTTTAATGTTTGCTCTTCAACTCTAAACATCTTCGAACAGAATTCCCAAGAAATTACTTTACAAATGCACTACTTTATCATGAAAGTTAATTCAGCAAATATTTTTCTTTTAAACAAATTCTGTAATATTTTTGCTTATTTCACAAAAAGTATCATTTCTCAAAATTTTATTATAAACTTTTGAAGTACAATTTTTCATTTTTGGTAATAATCTTTAGTTTTTCTATTTCCGACTAGGCGGTATTTTTACAAGCGACGAGATTGAACAAGCAGCCATCTTTCGATAAGCAATCGATCGGCTGAATGCGAAACAGTAAGTTATAGTACGATCGAGCCTGCAGACCTATCTTGCCCTGATTGACCAGAATGACAGATTTAGAGGGAAGAAAATAGATAAATTCATGTTCGTGTCATAATAAAATAAACATAATAGATTCTCAAATATCCTTAAAATGCATCTAAAAAGAGCAATACAAGAATTTTCCATTTAACTCACTAAAATTCGTTTACATTTCTGTCAGTTTTGAGCAATTTGTTAGCAACCCAAACAAGCAAAATTTTGCACTTGGTAATTTAATCTAGTAGACTGTCTACTAAAAGATTTATTATCTATAGAAAAGGGAGAATTACACAAATATGGTATTTAATTGACTGTTAGTTACTTAAACTTAAAGAAAAAAAATTACAAGCTTAATAATTAATTGAGTGCTGGAAGTTTTAGGACGTAAGCTAATTTTACTAAAATTTTGTCCCCAAAGTTTAAAAAACAACGAACAAAACTTCCAAAACCTTTAATTTTCACTATTTTCTCCGGTTGAATTCACAGTTCTGTATTGTGTAAATGATAGCTAAAACAACAAACTGTTGAGAAGTGGCTCCCTCTCTGCATGACCATTTGTCAGGTCCATAATTAGTCATGGTGAAGTTACTATGTTGACAGCCACTCAACAAGCTAGTGTGTACATAGCCGACCTCCTACTGCCTTTATAAGCACGTGTGCTGAAGTGCACAATCATCCTATGCCTAGTATGTGTACTGATTGGTTGTCCTTGTGACTTGTGCCTAACTACTTTTCTCTCTGTAGACTTTATGTCTTGCTGCCTTTGTGGCTAACCTCAACATCGTGTCTTCCTGAAGTCGTGGTGGCTCCAACTTCCTGTTTACTAGTGTGATCATCTAGTATTGCTATTGGTGGCTCGTATCTTGGAAGACCTTTGGTGATCCGCAATCCCAAGACTTTCTTACTGCCTAAATTGTGTCTGCCCTTTTATTTATTCAAATAAACTGCTTTTAACTAACATAAACCATAAGTTATAATTTTATTTTCGTTAGGATTGCAAACACAGACACTGAAATGATAGTTTTCAATCTATTTTGGCTGTTTTTGGGCTGGAAACAAAGTTTTGATGAAATTGTTTTGAAAGTTGGAAAGTTTTTTTTTATTTGGATGGGTGTTAGCATGACCTATTTTAGCTCGCTTTTATGGCACACAAATGTAGTTCATTATCTGTATACATAGTCTATAGTCTAAATTTTGTAGTCCAAATTTCGTAAACTACAGCATGTCCTTTATTTGCATGAAAAATACGAGAATTAAAATGTCTCTGTTTATTGTCATGTCATTATTATGCGTTTGCTAATTACATAAGCCTCTCACTTTCTGTATTTTCCCCATGAGAATTCTTATAAAAAATATTCAAATGAAATTCTGAATTTTTCTGTTTCGTTTCATGATCTTCAATTTTTATTTATAATATTATTCTGCATATACGAGCAACAGAATCTATTACACACGATCGTGCTCAATCAATTATCATTAATCGTGTCTATTCGCACAGTCTATCTATCTTTCTTTTAGGGCCACTTTGTCTGGGGTCTCTTTTTCCAAATGCAACAAACATCCATTAATGCATTATTAATCGTCTGTTATTTGTCTTTGTGTATAGACTCGAATCTGTTAGTATTAAGCACAAAATTTGTCCTCTTCAATTTGCTCCTTATTTTATGTGTGCAGTTTGTGTCTGTCAATTTGTGTTCAGCAGTACTGAGAAGTATTGAGATCAATTGTCGCATTGAAATATTTACCAATTTGTCCCCACCAACCATTGAATTCACTCTCACTTCTCATACATTAATATTAGATTAAGTACAAAGGATAAAAAAGTTATCGACATGTTAATGTCAACACGAATGTGCACACATTCGAATGGTTTCCTTCGATATAAAAAACTTTAGCACTAACCTAATTGACTACTATTTCTATGTACCCAATTGTGTGCCCAATGATTGAATAAGTGTTCCTAGTAGTTCTACTATGTAAAACATAATTTGTTTTTTTGTTCACATACGCGAAAATTGAATTATCACTACTATACGAGGTGAAAGAAAAAAGTAGGTTTGGAATACAATGAAAATCGCGACTAAATTTTTATTGATCATGTTCGTATATCCGATCACAAGATAGATTTATTAATATTGATCAAATCGACGGAACAAACAACAAACTTTTTATTACGGCGTATTATTGCATATGGATTGAGAATTGGAATTTATTAATAAATAATAATTTGTGAATTTATTTTATGAGGATAAAGTATATTTGTTTTATGAATTTATTGCTTATTTTATTTATTTGTTATTTTCATATTTTTATTGTCAAATGTATAAATTTTAAAAAATTTTACTTGACTAATTCGACCTCAAGGTATCCCATGTAAATACTTTCTGCTCAATTATTAAAAGTGGATTGAGAATGGATTGAAGATGTAACACAGAGGATTGTGAACATTTGTTATTGCGTTATTTTATTCGTTCGATTTTTTCATGTTTGAATGTCTATTTCAAAAATTGATAATTTTTTTATTTTGACTAAATTTTATAAAAGTTCTCGGAAATGCACTCATTTATTGTGCCTAGTTGGACTCGATTGCCACTCGGTATTTTATCGGTGGTATACTCGGTCTGCCCTTACTCGGTCTATTCTGTACTCCATGAACCCCTTGAGCCACGGTTTTGCTCTCATTTATTGTGCCTAGTTGGACTCGATTGCCACTCGGTATTTTATCGGTGGTATACTCGGTCTGCCCTTACTCGGTCTATTCTGTACTCCATGAACCCCTTGAGGCACGGTTTTGCTCTCATTTATTGTGCCTAGTTGGACTCGATTGCCACTCGGTATTTTATCGGTGGTATACTCGGTCTGTCCTTACTCGGTCTATTCTGTACTCCATGAACCCCTTGAGCCACGGTTTTGCTCTCATTTATTGTGCCTAGTTGGACTCGATTGCCACTCGGTATTTTATCGGTGGTATACTCGGTCTGTTCTGTACTCCATGAACCCCTTGAGCCACGGTTTTGCTCTCATTTATTGTGCCTAGTTGGACTCGATTGCCACTCGGTATTTTATCGGTGGTATACTCGGTCTGTCCTTACTCGGTCTATTCTGTACTCATTGAGCCTTTTGAGCCTCGGATTTGCTCTCATTTATTGTGCCTAGTTGGACTCGATTGCCACTCGGTATTTTATCGGTGGTATACTCGGTCTGTTCTGTACTCCATGAACCCCTTGAGCCACGGTTTTGCTCTCATTTATTGTGCCTAGTTGGACTCGATTGCCACTCGGTATTTTATCGGTGGTATACTCGGTCTGTCCTTACTCGGTCTATTCTGTACTCCATGAACCCCTTGAGGCACGGTTTTGCTCTCATTTATTGTGCCTAGTTGGACTCGATTGCCACTCGGTATTTTATCGGTGGTATACTCGGTCTGTCCTTACTCGGTCTATTCTGTACTCATTGAGCCTCTTGAGCCACGGTTTTGCTCTCATTTATTGTGCCTAGTTGGACTCGATTGCCACTCGGTATTTTATCGGTGGTATACTCGGTCTGCCCTTACTCGGTCTATTCTGTACTCCATGAACCCCTTGAGGCACGGTTTTGCTCTCATTTATTGTGCCTAGTTGGACTCGATTGCCACTCGGTATTTTATCGGTGGTATACTCGGTCTGTCCTTACTCGGCCTTTGCTGTACTCCATGAACCCCTTGAGCCACGGTTTTGCTCTCATTTATTGTGCCTAGTTTGAGTCGATGCTTAAAAGTATTTGATGATCATACTTTTAAGCACAAAATTTTTGCAAATCCTCCAACAAGATAATTTTATGTGCATAATAATTTTTCTTTTTAAGTCATAGAATATTCAAATGCAAATATTCATATCGCCAACTGACAGATATGATCAAGCGAGATAGATTATTTTTATAAAATATAATTTACATATGGACTGTGTCATTTTATATTTACTGCTGTTCTTTTTCATCTCAATATGTAATCATATGATTGATGCCACTCACAAATGACGTTTTAACTTCTGTAATCAAATAATTTATGATGCAAAAGTAATATGTATATGCAATTTAGAATCCATTAACAACACAATCCATTACCATGAATTACTTTTCTCGTACATTTAAGTTGACTTTGAAAAGTGCAGGTAGAATGATCATAAAATAAATTTGAAAATTTTTTCTTGCTTTTAGTGGGAAATTTTATTTTATTTGATTGTTTTGTTGGTTACTGTTCCTCATGATTTCATAATAATATTTATGCATTAATGCATTGTAAAAATAATTGTAATTTCCTCTCATGTCTGTCTCAGTCTGTCGTACTAATTTTATTTTCCCCTAAAGCATAGTAGAACATTCTGGAGTCCCAACCATTTAGTAATTCTTTCTCGTATTCGGTAATCTCCAAACACAAATACGACTATTCCAACACACTACTAATGACAATAATGTATTTAATAATAAATATTATTAGTATTGCAGTCTCCGGGATTTGAATCTCTCGTTTTGACTATTTGGAATCCCCTAAACTCTAATAAAACCTTTATTGCACTTTTGGCATCGAGCGCATGATGGTTTCGTTGATTATTTCATGAGTTCAAGCGGTAGCTCGCTCGTTACACAGAGATATTGTTGTTGTTGCACCGCACAATTAGCTTTCAGTTATTGCATTTTGATTTCCTGTTATGTTACGACGACTCTGGTTATCTCATAGTAGTGAGCACAAATACATGAGTGTTATTTAACGTAACGATTATTTGCTTTGTTCCTCAGCATTTTTCAAAATTATGCGAATCTTCTTGAATCCTCAGATGTTTTGTTTCTACTCGATTTAATTCATAAAGTACTCATCCATTTTTTTGTTCCTTAACCAAAATCATAATATTAATGGACAAGTTTTCTTTGTTAGTTCTCGGGGAAAAACAACTCGTAAAATCAAAAAGAAAACTTATTTTCCATCAATCTTATAAAGTTTTTGGGGTTTTTTACTCTTCATAATTGAAATATTCTTATACTACGAAGTCATACCAAGAAATTAGGTTGAAGGCTATGTATGGGGGGAAGTTATTACAATCCGGCGTTTTATTACTCTCACTCTTGGTATATA
Source organism: Rhizoglyphus robini (assembly GCA_023373905.1). Classification (NCBI taxonomy): domain Eukaryota; kingdom Metazoa; phylum Arthropoda; class Arachnida; order Sarcoptiformes; family Acaridae; genus Rhizoglyphus; species Rhizoglyphus robini. The sequence goes on along the minus strand of JAKIJQ010000031.1, from coordinate 345,052 downwards.
TTACATTCTATATATTATCCACAAAATCCCACTTTCTTACTTTGATGGAAAAGATTCCGTTGCGACTCATGCTGTTATGCACTTCTTGTACAGTACTTTATCTTATAAGATAACCTCTCTTTCAAACATTTTATAATATAACATGAAATTGAATAGTGTGTGTCTAAGAATTGAGTTCAAGGGAATTGTCGGGTGGTTATCAACAGATTATGATACACGACTTACATGAAGGGACCAACAGAATGTTTTTAAATTCACCCGGTAATCCACTTTTATGGTTTCTCTTATACTTACTTATTATTAACCCAAAAGCTAATAAACTGAAAATAAACTGCGTTTGCACAAAATTAGATCTAATTTTCCGGTTTGAATCTTTTCGCTCTTCAAACAACCTAACTTACGATTATTACACTTTCGAATTTTATATTACAAATTGGAATGTTTTCTCTCCTAGATTATCTTACTCTTAAGTACACTGTAAGAAATTTTTTAAATATTTAATAACGTGTAGCATTATTACGTAAATGTATTAGATAGTAGAAGTCTGTGCGTAATGTTTTATAGATTATAAAACATCATCGGAATTATAACATCAATTTTTTAACGTTAGTTACTCAGACATTCAAAATCCTGCGTTATACATTGGATCATTAAAATGTAATACCAAGTTCACGTAACATTTTACGTTACGCAGTAATCTCTTGTGTGTCTGCGTCGTACAAATATTAAATTCACTTATGATGTGTGTGCAATAGGGATTATGTTTTTTTCAAGTACACGGGGAAAATTCTATTTAAAATAAAGAATGATTTCTATTCTATATTTATGAATGCAATTTTGCAAAGAATAATTTTGCTTCTTTTTGTGTGTCTAAACTTTCTCATAAGTTATATATATTATATTGCGAAATTCTGCATTCTGCATTTTAAAGTTAAATTCGAAAATTTGTCTCCATTTGAGAATTCAAAGAAAAAATCGAATACAAATGAGTTCTATTTTTGTGTGTGGATGACAATTTGTAACAATAGAATTTGTTTGACATTTTGACATGTTGTTTTGTTGGCAAAATAAAAGTTTTATAACTTATTTACTAGAATAATTTGAATGCTCATTCATATATAGCGTAATTTAAAAGGGTTGGACTTTTAAAATTATAATTTGAGTTCAAGAACAAAAATCTAAAAGTTTAGTAATTGAAATTTCATTAACGAAAAATCAAAAAATTACAAATAATCGCGATTTTCTAAAATTCTTTTTTATTCCGAGAATTCATGTCAAACTGCAGAGTGAAATTCCACGCTCATTACTCCAAGATACACAATTAATCCAATAATGATTCTGTGGAATTTTACTTTGAATTTTCTTTTTCTAATTTTTTCTATTTTCGCTGATTTATATATTTTTTGTAAACTTCAAGTTGATTTGTGTCGCTCTAGCGCCTTTTCTATCTTAATTTTGTGCTTCATTTGTTTGTCTCGTATTTGAATTTCGTGTTATAAGAAGATTTTCTATTTTCGTTCGTTTGGTCGAAATTTTGTTGTGTTTGTTTGTTTATTTGGAAAGATAAACATAAAAATAGAACAGAAAATCTAGTAGTAAGAGAACAGGAAATTAGCAAACTCAAACCCATGGGCAAAGAAATTGACATGTTGAAATGTTCGAATACGAAATGTTTCTGCTTCTCAACACACGAATGACAAGTTTTGGCTTCTATGGACACTGCTACCAAATATTCGCAAATATAGAATATATATGAAAGTTGATGGAATTGACTAATCGAGAGAAATTGGAATTTCTGGATGAAATGAAGATTTTGAATGGCGAGTACCGCAAACTTTTGCATGTATTGATGATGATGGCAGCTTTAGGAAAATATTACTCTGTTCCAGAATATTCTAAAGTGCTGGTGTACAAGACAAGTTTATTTAGGTTTCATATCTGAGAAAATTTTTGACTTGACACAACTTCCCCACACTTTAGTTGATTGATTGGCGTGTTTGGTGATGTTGTGTTTTTGCTGTGGTGAAAATTCCATAGAAAAATTCTTATTTGTGACTGTGTTCATTCAAGATGAAATTCTTGTCATATAAAATTCTAATATAATTCGACAAGAATAATATAAAAAATGTTGACTTTTTGACTCAATTCGTTCAAAAAATGGAATTTAATTCATATAATCAATTATTTTCTATAAATTTTTGAATTTTTCTGAAACACAATAAATTCTTGTTTAACACTCACAAAATCTCAAGTTTCATTTATTAAAACAAAATTTCTTCTCAAATGTCTCTATTAGTATAACGAAAATATTTGTTTGTCTACTTTATTAAATCGTTCTTTTTATTATAATCATTATAAAATTCTTCAAACTATAAACAATAATGATACTTAAATCTAAACTACAACATCAAAACTTTCGAAATTGTCAAACAGCCAAAAGCACACAAAAACACAAAAACGTTTTAATAACCAGAAAAAAATTCCATTTAAAAAGCTTGATCTTTACGCATTGCAATTATTAATATCATTATTAAATTGTCAAAATTGTTTCTGCTAAATTTAGGATTTAGAAAAAAGAACAAAAGAAATAACACAACAATAAAAATGATTCCCGAAAATATTTTGACACTTGAGATTTTCTTAAAGTTTTTATGACAAAAGAAAATTCCAGATATTTTTTTTCGAAGGCTCGACATTTTAGATACAAAGTCGTATGTTTGAGAATACAAGTCAGATGAAGATGAAGATGGTGAAATAAAGTTGGCTGGTTTTGAGAACCGGAGAACTCGGTTTTATGATTATTATTCAATGGACAGAAAAAATTTAAGCTCGAAATCTCGTAAAAACAAAGCACCAATACCAATTGAAGCGCATTCGAGCCTTCTTTTGCTGTGAGCTAAGTTTTCTGAAGCGCTAAACAAATATAATTGCTGACTTGGCTTATGTGAGAAATTATGAAAAAAATGTAACTGCCCTCACATTACAATGAGTAAATATCATGAATCAGTGATTCGCAACAACCACGATTGTATCGCAGAATTCGTAATGATCTTTCTGACTCATTCACTCAATCCTCAACTAATATCTAACAAAAATCCTTAATAATATAGTTAGATTAGATCGCATTATTAATAATATTATAGTGTGCTATATAGTGTTACCACTACTAATATGAATCTTAATATAGAAAAGTAATGATGTTGTTCAATAAATGATCTTTATTCTTGGAACAGAATCGTATAATGAAGTTACAAGCAGACTAGATGAGTAATTATTCCAATTTGGATCCGTTCAATCGAATTCTTTGATTCAATCATTTAATTCATTAATAAATCTTGTGAAGAGTGAATAACTCATGAGTCTCTTTTTGTTTCATCTACTTCAATCGGCCCACGGATTCTTTGAATTCATTGAAGATATAAGATTTTTATCAGAAGAATATAATGAGTATGGTCTAATAATGCTCTCGATATTTTATCTCATCTTATAGAAAATTCCATAAATGAGAAATGCGATTTTTATTGTTGTGTCCCTTTCATACATGACATGTCAATTTAAGATTTAGGTTGAGATCATATAAAGATTGGTAAAAGTAAGTAAAAATGTAAAAAATAGTATCCAAATGCACATTGTCAGATTTAATTTATGTAAAGCTTTGGTATAATTTGTCATTTTTGGTTATTCAAAGAAATATGTCTTCTTCTGTGAATAATATGATTTCTGGTCATATAAATTGGCATTTGAAAACGTGAATATTTTCAAGTGTTTCTTTTTATCTGAAATGAATTTGAAAGTATTTTCTTGTTTACGCTTTTCTTGACAAATCGAAAACTCAAAATGCATGCTTCCTTTTACATTTGCGTTCGGTTTTTAGCGAGACGAAGTCGAAGACTTATAGTTTCACCCTGTCTGTCTGTCTGTCTGTTGCAGGCTTGGGAGAAGAAACCACTGCACCCCCAGCAACCAAATTTGGCACACCCTTTCCACTCCATCTAAAACCGTAGGATTCCAAAAATGGTTCTAGGACATTAGGTCCACTGGACATTAGGTCCACTTTTGTCCACCACGTTTCTTGTAAAAATAAAATGGGACATTATGTCCACCAGTCATTTTGTCCACCTCCTTTGTAGGTGTGGTATGGAATCTTCTTTCTATTGGAAACAGTATCAAATTGACATTAAAGCTTTGAATGTTCGTGAAATGTTCGTGTAGCCAGTAATCATCGACCGGTGATTGATGAAAGATGAATTAAGTACATCGGCATTGGCATTACTAAGTGAACAAGTATAACTTGTCAAACAAACGATAAATGATTAATAATTTTATTAATGTTTTGCATCAGTAACTAACAGAAGTGACGAGAAAACACTATATCAAAATAGCTCAAGACCGAAGACAATTGAGTGGAAGCAAGAAAAATTAAACAAACATAAACAAGTAATCTTGCTTGTTTTCTAGAAAGAGTACATCCAAATGTCTAAAATAAATTTTCTCTTTTTCTAAATCAAAAAATATAAGCTTTTACGTTTATTTATCCAGAATCAACCCAAAATTAAAAAATTTTCAATGAATTAAAAACGCCACTGTTTTTGGGACATTAGGTCCACCAAATGAACTGTTTTGAGTTGTGGTGGACGTAATGTCCCATTTTGGTGGCGTATTCAGAAGAACATTCTATTGTAAATGCTGGCGTAAATTTTTTAGTAGATACGAACATGAGAGAGAAGATTGGCCAATTGTTATATATATATACCAGATGAGCTACCCGGGCTTCGCTCCGGAATTAATATATTCAATGCAAAACTCGAATCAAGCTTAAAAATAAATATTTTAATAACATCTTTACAAACAATATTTTTATTTCCAATTTACCGATTTTTGATTGAAATTGCGAGTCAATTTCAAGGGAAATTACGGAAATGGAAATACGCATTAAATACAAAATTGCTATTAGTTTATCTAATTTTAGACCATTTTTTAATTAATGTTTTGAGTATATTTTGTGCTATTACTGCCCGTATAATATAAAATACTTACCAAAATTGTTAATATTACTGACCAAAAAATACTTACAATTACTACTATTAATACTGACCATTGTATTAAAAAATACCGACCAATTAAATGGCAGCCTTTCTAAATGTTCAAGAAAATTAAAAAAAAGTTCAAGATTATTTTAGAAAGACCAATATTACAGAGTATTTATGCAAGTCTATATTCTAGAAGTTTCCAGAACATTCCATGGATATATCCCTCATAGGAAAGTACATTCTAGAAGTTTCCAGAACATTCCATGGATATATCCCTCATAGGAAGGTACATTCGAGAAGTTTCCAGAACATTCCATGGATATATCCCTCATAGGAAGGTACATTCGAGAAGTTTCCAGAACATTCCATGGATATATCCCTCATAGGAAGGTACATCCGAGAAGTTTCCAGAACATTCCATGGATATATCTCTCGTAGGAAAGTACATTCAAGAAGTTTCCAGAACTTTCCATGGATATATCACTCGTAGAAAAGTACATTCGAGAAGTTTCCAGAACATTCCATGGATATATCACTTGTAGGAAGGTCCATTCGAGAAGTTTCCAGAACTTTTCATAGATATATCACTCGTAGGAAGGTACATTCGAGAAGTTTCCAGAACATTCCATGGATATATCACTTGTAGGAAGGTACATTCGAGAAGTTTCCAGAACATTCCATGGATATATCCCTCATAGGAAGGTACATTCGAGAAGTTTCCAGAACATTCCATGGATATATCCCTCGTAGGAAAGTACATTCGAGAAGTTTCCAGAACATTCCATGGATATATCTCTCGTAGGAAAGTACATTCAAGAAGTTTCCAGAACTTTCCATGGATATATCACTCGTAGGAAGGTACATTCGAGAAGTTTCCAGAACATTCCATGGATATATCTCTCGTAGGAAAGTACATTCGAGAAGTTTCCAGAACATTCCATGGATATATCACTCGTAGGAAGGTACATTCCAGAAGTTTCCAGAACTTTTCATAGATATATCACTCGTAGGAAGGTACATTCGAGAAGTTTCCAGAACATTCCATGGATATATCACTTGTAGGAAGGTCCATTCGAGAAGTTTCCAGAACTTTTCATAGATATATCACTCGTAGGAAGGTACATTCGAGAAGTTTCCAGAACATTCCATGGATATATCACTTGTAGGAAGGTCCATTCGAGAAGTTTCCAGAACTTTTCATAGATATATCACTCGTAGGAAGGTACATTCAAGAAGTTTCCAGAACATTCCATGGATATATCACTCGTAGGAAGGTACATTCGAGAAGTTTCCAGAACATTCCATGGATATATCTCTCGTAGGAAAGTACATTCAAGAAGTTTCCAGAACTTTCCATGGATATATCACTCGTAGGAAGGTACATTCGAGAAGTTTCCAGAACATTCCATGGATATATCACTCGTAGGAAGGTACATTCGAGAAGTTTCCAGAACATTCCATGGATATATCACTCGTAGGAAAGTACATTCAAGAAGTTTCCAGAACTTTCCATGGATATATCACTCGTAGGAAGGTACATTCGAGAATTTTCCAGAACATTCCATGGATATATCACTCGTAGGAAGGTACATTCGAGAAGTTTCCAGAACATTCCATGGATATATCACTCGTAGGAAGGTACATTCGAGAAGTTTCCAGAACATTCCTGAATGTTATGTCAATATAACCTTGATTTTCAAGAACTTTCCTTAAGTTCGCCCTAATATCAATTGTGTGTAATGCGCATGCACCAAGACAATAGCCAATGCATGTAAGAATGCATTAGAATCCTTTGAATCCAAATATCTTGAGATCCATTGGATATTTTGATCCGGGACATAGCCTATCATCTGACGCCTGGTGAAAAGGATATTCTGTAAAAATTTCATCAAAATCGGTTCAGTAGTATCCGAATCCATACGGAACAAACAGAACAGACATTCAAATTTATGTATATAGATTGATATATAAAATGAAATGTTGAGACTGTTTCGGTGGATAATATCAACGACTAAATTGTTCACCGTAACTATATCTGAATGTTCGTGCAACGATAAGCATTGGTCTAATGAGTCGAGTTATTTACGAATGTATTATTCAAAATTAAAACCATTCTTTGTAATTCCATTTTAAATTCATTTGCAATGAAAACCTTTCACCAAAGTTTAGCGACGATGGTTTAAATTAATGTCAATTTGATTGTATTGAGCGCTATGGTGTTATCTCTCAAAAAACAAGATACATACATACTGATGAATTTGAGTCAAATCATTAGGTATTCAAGTGGCCATCTTATAATTAAACTGTTTAAACAGGCAACATTATAACATGGAGTGTTGTTGATTGAACTGGTGTTTATGTGTGGAAAATTTAAGTGACTTGAACTCGATGTAATCTTCGAGTCGATATTATCGAATGATTCATTCTGTTTAAAAACCTGGACAAGCTTATCAGCAAAGTAGTTGTCTTTTCAGTGACAAAACCATCACAGCAAATTTTGTTGCACAAAGAAGATCAAACTTGTTAGAACCAGTTTTGGTTAACGTGGCGAATAAATTTAAACGAATATGATATTCAATATCTATAAATTGATTCCACTGATTGGTCAGGAAAATACTTTTGTTTTCCTTTCATCGTTCACGATGTTTGCAGTCTCGAGGGTACGTAGCAACCACATGTGTATGAATTAAGCCTGTTCATTTGACTTGAAAATAAAATTTTGTAACTGTTTTGTGGAAGACAAAAAGATAAAGAGAAGCTATTAGCATAATCCATAATAATAAAATCAAGATCTATTACTGTGGCTCGGTGATCATTTGCAAGTGGACAATAAGCGTATGCCATTTAGCGTGTCAAAAATATGTTGTTCAATGAAAATAGTTTCTGGTAACTCTAAAACGAAGATAAAGCTTCTGAAACAGATTTAAATTATCAGTAAGAACTTAAAAAACAAGCGAAAGCTTCTTTGATGAAAATTTCGACATGTTTTTGAAAAGGAAATACAAGAAAATATTTTGGGACATTAGGTCCACCAAAGTTTTCTGAATACGCCAAAATAGGACATTACGTCCACCGCTACTCAAAACAGTGCAATTGGTGGACGTAATGTCTCAAAATCAGTGGCGTTTTCTGTGTATTTTGTTTTGCTTTTTATTGATATTTTCTTTGGTGGATTTTTTGTTATATTTAAACAAAAATTATTACAATATTTATTAAACAAGACATATTAACCTTTTACGCAATCCTTCTGGCTCAACTTAATTGTTTGTGATGATTTTGGTGTTGTTTTCGATCTTTTGAATTGTAGGCCCTACAATGTAGGGTCAATTCATCTTTGATAGTTTGTGTTGTTTGATGTTGTTCGGTAACTAATGGTCAGACCATTATGGTCTCGAACTAATCAGCGCTTTAATCGATGACAGTTATTGACATCATTTCCATGATCCCGACTGTAGTCATGTCTCGCAGGTACCTAGGTAGCGGTCTCTTAGCATGATTCAAGTGGTGACAGCATTCATTTTAAGTCTAAAATGTTGTTTTTTTATTAAAATCTTTACTTAGTTTTTCATTGTGTTTTCCTTGTATGAAGAAATTCTAATTTCTCTCCCTATTCACCTCAATAAACCAACTTTAACCATTTGTTGAGCGAAAGTAAAGTAAAAGTGAATAGTCTAGTGTTTCTTTTGACAATGTCATCTTCTAGAAAAACTTTTCTTTTTGCTAAATCAGAGATAAGATTGCTGCAAAATATTATATATGCAGCAGCACTTCCATGTTATTCCCCCATTGAATCTTCGATAACTACCTGATCAGTGATCACTCCACTCTGAGACAAGCGCATAAAGTTATACCTAAATATCATAAATATTTTAAAGTTAGTTTTTATGATGTAAAAAATAATAAAACAATTAGCAGATGGCATACAAGTACTATAACTAGCAGAGTTGTGGACAAAATGTCTGGTGGACATAATGTCCTATTTATTTTTCAAGAAAATGTGGTGGACAAAAGTGGACCTAATGTCCAGTGGACCTAATGTCGTGCGACCCCAAAAATCAGCTTTTTAGGTTATCTGGTTGCTGAGATATGAGACAAAAAGGTCCAGATTTTGCTGTGTGTAAACAGATGCGACTATTTCTACTCACGTGAGTGTGGTGGGTGGGCCCCTGTTTCTACTCTGTTTTGGTGTGGAAATAGTCGATACAGTCACTCAGTGCGTTAGTGACACTCACTCTGGCTGTCTGTTTGTGTCGTTTTTTTATCAACGCATTTTTTAATGTTCCAGGCTTGATGCATCACCGCTACCTTTAGAATGTTGACCACCGAATCGATTGAGAAATTTGCACATACAAAGACTAGATAGATAATGTTTACAGATGCATTTTGATTGTCCAGCTGATAATGAATAATATATGAAAATCGTGAAAATTGTGTATTACTGTATTTCGCTTAAATGAAATCAACTTACTTTATCTGGAATTTTCATCAGTTCGAGGGAGTACAAAAGTATGTCTTGTACTGAGCCAGTATAGATAAACAATACTTGTGCAAACACTTAAATATGCATATCGATCTTAACCATATTATCTTGATTTTTCTGATTTTTACTGTGTTTAAAAATTGATAACAATAATGCAAAAAAATGATTGTGCAACCAGGATAGCTTTGTGCACTGGAAATATTTTACAACTTTCCCCAGTTTTCCCAAGTAAAATTGCCTCACGAAATTGCCTGTTTCCAGCAATGGATAGTCATCCAGAACGGCATAATCGTGGATCACAGGTTTTATATTTGACAAAGAGTTGGTATTTGATTTCATTTGTAATTTTTGTTTGTTTGACTGAACCTCAAAATAGATTCATCAAGCAGTAGTCCATAGTCAGGATATTTTATAATTTTTTAAAATAATATTGTGTCATAACAAAATTATTTTTCAGTCTGTGTATTTTTTTTTGTTAGTACAGTCAAACTTCGTCGAGCTACTTTCCTGGCTTGCCAGAATTTTTTCTGTCTAAAAATTTATTCAAAAATTAATCACGTATTCCGAAACGATAAATGTTTTCTTTAATTGTTTTTGACAATTTTGAATGATTATACAAATTCGTTTTTGAATTTCAATTCATAAAGAAAATTCTACTTAAGATTCAAATGGAGCTAAAATGTTCGCTATCTTAAAGTAAAAGAATATTTTCTTGTGGTTAATGGATTTTGGATTCATTAATACTTCTACCCTTTTATTTACCCAACAAAACTAGGTGTCCAGTCTTAATTATTCTTATCATCCGAAATGGCTGCATCATTAAGAGGAAGGAACTAAATCATACTAATATGATGATCATTCCTTTCATCCAAACTCAATCAAAATGTCATAAAGTACTAACCAAGAACTCCTTGTGAAGATGTTTTTTCCTAGCTTTTATTTGGACTTTATATACTTAGTAAATAAATAATAATAAGTGTAAGACTCGGACGAAAAAATGATAAAAAAACATATTAATTTAGGCTAAAAATAACTTTTTCTGATGTATAAAAGTGATGCAGTGTAGCCGGCATTCAGGAGGGCAAGACGCATTTTTACTGTAATGAAGATAACGAGTGTTTGTTGGGTTTTAGTCATAAAAAAGACCGAGGCGAGAGACTCGAACGAACAACTTTGTTAATAAAATAATGATATTCATAAATAGTATAATATTCAGAGTCAGAATTATATTGCCAAGAAAATAAACTTATGGGATGTCTCATAAAAAATTTTTTTCCGTTATGAATTTGATTTTATTTGGTATAATTTGCGATCTATTTTAGGTACAAAATAAATAATATTCAATCAATTTTTTATTTGCTGTACAATATTCTGTAAATAGGAAACCAGAACATGACATTGATGAGGTCGGCAGTGAAATAGCTTGAGGTTATGAGTTTGGGTCTGATGAAATAAATTCTCATGCCTGTTATATTTATTTATGTTTATTTTTTCCATATCTTTTGTGATACGTACTTTATGAAGCAAATAAGTGTAATTCATATTGCAATATTTTTTTTAATGCACACTCAATCGATTTCTTAAATTTGATTGCATCTTTTTCCTTTCATTTTTACAAATACTCACTCACACAACAGGATTAATACTCATACAAGATTTCCTGAAGGAAGCGGAACGACACGATTAGTCAATTCGTCTGTACTAGTATCAGTTTGGGCCCAATCGCCTCTTGCTGAGATGTTTTCTGGGAAATTAAACAAAACAAAGTCGATAACGTACTGCTCGAAGTGCGACGGGACAATATTTTCTCACAATCAAACATGTAAGTTGGCATACATTTCCATATATAAAAGTTAATTTATTCAAAAATACTTTGTGAAATGCATCAAAAGGCAAAAAAACAATTCAATTTGAAATTAAGAAGAAAAGTCAGAGTGGAGCTCACTCCACTGTATTCAAGTACAGTAGGCTAGATAAATTAAAGTATCATTCGATAATGATAAAATGGCCTTAAATTGTTCAATGAATGAATAACTGTATCTATGAACGTCACTTAAAAGGCTTAGAAACTTTTGGTATAACTTGAGACAAAATATACTTTCCCTGTATAACCGACAGTTGATACCGTGGCGTCCGATTTATTTAAGTTGCACTTATTGCGCACCAAGCTCACGGGCCAAGCAAGAGAAATTGTTGCTGGATTTCCACCCAGACCAGTATGGTCGTGTGAGGGATGTATTGCGAGAAAGTTATATCAACCCGACTAACGTGCGAAGTCATATCCAGTCTCTCGTGGCTCGAGTGCCAAAACTGCACAATCGTGGTGATGTTCAGACCTTCCAGTCAATCATTTCTTCACTGTGTTCAGTGGAGCCTTTGGTTTCCAGTTTTAAGTTGGATGACTCGTTTCAGAATGAGTTGAGTTTGCACTTTCACAATCAAATACATTACGACCCTGAATGGTCAACTGATGGTGCACACAGTAAATGTACGTGTACTGCTCGTCGTGACGAATTTGACGAAAATCCGTATTTGGAAAAGCACTCATGTTAAGTTCCGTGTGGCTATGGAGTGGTCGCTTTGTCTAATCTGTCTTTCCGACGATCACGAAAACGGAGAAATGTACTCGTGATCCCAATTGTTCGTGTTTTAATTGTCGTGGTCGTCACCATCGTACTATTTGCCCAAATGCCGTGCGTCCGAAACCTAGAGTCCCAAATCGTGTGAATCAAGTGTTTAAAGACGTTGAGTCTTCCGGTTATGACAGTGACCCAGGTGTGTTGACTGGTTTCTTCAAAAGTGCGTTTAAAGAGAAAGAGAAGGAACAAGAGTTTGAGATGATGGTCCGTCAGGCTCGTTCAGTCAATCGGCGTTCGTTGAACATTTGGTTTGGTGTGGGTGAGAGTCGCATTATTGAATTGATAGACACAGGTGCTACCATCAACCTCATGCCGTTTAGAATCACAATGCGTATTGATCCGCGTATCAGTTTAGAGTCAGTCACAGATAATGTAGATCTCCAGGCTTATACAATTTGTAGCTATCGAAATTCAAAGGTAATATGTATGTGGTACTTGACACTTCAACCAATTGTACTCACGAATTGCTGACTACTCCCAAGACCGAGAGTGATTTGGTCTATATTCTCGAGGATTTCGACCAGTGTATCGAGAATGACAATCGCACTAAACAGTGGGAGATACAGGAGTATCATAGTCGGGATCTAAAAACCATAAAAGTTTCGTCAAGTTCGTCACGACGAGCAGTACACGTACATTTACTGTGTGCACCATCAGTTGACCATTCAGGGTCGTAATGTATTTGATTGTAAAAGTGCAAACTCAACTCATTCTGGAACGAGTCATTCAACTTAAAACTGGAAACCAAAGGCTCCACTGAACACAGTGAAGAAAGGATTGACTGGAACGTTTAAACATCACCACGATTGTGCAGTTTTGGCACTCGAGCCACGAGAGACTGGATATGACTTCGCACGTTAGTCGGGTCGATATAACTTTCTCGCAATCCATCCATCACACGACCATACGTATACTGGTCTTGTGGAAATCCAGCAACAATTTCTCTCGCTTGGTCCGTGAGCTTGGTGGGCAATAAGTGCAACTTAAATGAATCACTGTGGTTCTGTAAGAAACGGACGATTGCCAATTGTTTTTGGTTACTGAAGATTGTCACTAATGATGATTGAAATTGAGTAAATCATTGAGAAATTTTCATTGTTTAACGGAAGTTGAACAAAGCGGAAACTGTAAGATGAGTGAGGATTTTACGTCAATTGACCCGACGGAGACAGTAGATAGTCGGGGTGATACCTTTTGACTGTTTCTAACCGAATGACTTGTTTGTTGACTCATTTCGCACTCTACGCATCAAAGACACGCATGTACAAAGGTCTGCTTCTTCATTTACTTAAGCTGAAGCTTGTTTCACTTTCCAATCGAGTAGTTGAGTATTAGTGTGTGTGTGTGTGTGTGTGTGTGTGTGTGTGTGTGTGTGTGTGTGTGTGTGTGTGTGTGTGTGTGTGTGTGTGTGTGTGTGTGTGTGTGTGTGTGTGTGTGTGTGTGTGTGTGTGTGTGTGTGTGTGTGTGTGTGTGTGTGTGTGTGTGTGTGTGTGTGTGTTTTGCTACTCATTGGTCTCATCAAAGAGATATCTTTGTTCGAGTTGGTTGCATGGCGTCTATGGAGATTGTTATCTTAAGTTGTTCAATTTGTTTGCACTTCCAGTCTACGATGAGAAGATTTTTGCTTTTCGCATTGGTTTATCATAAGGATCTAACTAAACCGAAGCGAATCGCAGCAGAGCCTGCCAAGGTTAGAAGATAGCGATTTTTTGCTTCTGCTGCTGTTTTGCGAATGGCTATTTACTTTCGCACATTGAAATTATACAATTTAAAACTTAAAACTGATTTTATTTGTTTAAGATTAATGTCTAAGGACTAAATAATCAATCGGAATGATCGGACATTATTACTCCCTTAAGTAAAGATATTGAATTTTAGGTTTTTTTCGATTTTTCACTATTAGTATTAGAATATTCTAGAAAATACAATATTACATATACTTTCCCTGTATAACCGAATTTGTGACAGATGATATATCAAAATCACCTTCTCGTCTCCTGAAAGTCGAAAAGTACTAACCTAACCAAACCGAAACTCGGCCAACCAAACATTACCTGCCCAAACACAACTCTTTGGGGGACTATCAACTATCAAGGGCCACTTAACTCTGTAGAACTTACACTTTGATTTGTATAAAACAAACAACAACAAAATGTGTATCGAATAATAAATATACGAAAGGTTTGAGGTTAAGGTGATTGCAAGACGTATGCTAATTCAATTAATTCTTGCACAAACACGTCAGTACGAAGTGTCTTAAGATATTAGTAAAAGAATAGACTGTTCATGTTCGTGTAATGTAATTGACTTTGGAGAGAAAGATCAGAGAATTACAGTTGTTAAGTTTGTTAGTTGCTATACTTGCATGCAAGGATCGAATAAAAAGGGGAAATTAGTTTATCGAGGGAAAAGAAAGGTTTTCGGTTCCATAAAAAGAAAAGAAGAATTTGTGTTTCTTTGTTTTTTAAGAATTTGCGATAAATTATTACTTTCAATATTAAATTTTTTATTCGGTTCTTATCATTAAAAATTTATAATCAACATTTTTCCAATATTCAAAATTTTATTTAAATTGTGTTAAAAATCTATTTCCGGTTCCGTAAAATGTTTTTTGTGGTTAATTGTTCCAACAGTTTTTTAAGCATTGACAATTTTTAATGTTCGTGATTTTTCGCGAATTCTCTGCTCTTCTTTTGGAGGATTTTGAAGAATCCTAGAATACTAATGAAACCGGAATTAGTGCGGAAACGGAAACATTTTGGGGTTTTTCAAAAGCGTTCAACGAGACGCATGACAATTTCTGTTTTGTATGCAGTCACCAATTTCCTTTTTACAAATGTAGAAAAAAGGCTCAACTCTTTTTTGCTTGTTAAGTACACAAACTAAAGTAGCTCACTTTTTTAGCTAAAATGAAGAAAGCGAAAAGAGACGGAGGATGATTCTAAGTAAAAACTAAATTGAACTCTTTCACTTTGAAAGTGATTTATTACCATAAAAAGTCAGTGTACAACTTGACGTTACAACAAACAAACACAAATTTAAATTGAAAAGTTTCGAACAAACAATCTATTACCACAACAGAGAGATTAAATAAGTACAGCAGCAAATAAGTATACAAACTTTTAATTAAAATTTTGACTAAGAAATTGCTCCTATGTAAATAATTTTGAAAAAAGTACCAATAATTTTACTAGGCGCAAAACTTTAAATTTAAAACAAGTTTTGATATTTTGTTATAATTCAGATGAAAATTAAAAAGTTTTCGTTATATTTTATACAATTTACACTATTTTTCTTCAAAAAGATCGTTTACACGCAATTTCGAGAGAGGGGAGATGTAAATGTTTGCATTTATTAAGACATTTGCATAATTCAGAGTTGCGAAGAAGTAGAAAATCAAAAAGTCAATTGAAACATGCAAAGCCAAACTTTCTAAATTGACAACATAAAAATTTCATTCTCGAGTAATAACTTTCTTGAGAAAAAAAATTGCAAAATTGGAAATTTATGATTATAAGCTTAAAATGCGGGAAGAATCTTGAATATATTTATGTTTATTATGTACCAAAATATATAAATTACGATTGTCGATAAAAATGAATATTGTACGTGACTTGGAATGCTCAATAGGTTTGGTTAATGGGGTTACGGATCATAAATTTGGATTAACCGTAAAAAGTAATGTTTTTCATACAAATATTTTCACAAGCACAACAAGTCGGGATGATGACTCAGCAACAGAATTATTTGATTTACTTTGTTTCGACCTTCTTCCGGCTTAAGAGTTAGCAAAAACCCCATAAATATTTAAAATCAGATTAGAAATTTCATAAATTTAAAAGTAGTAAAGATAAATAATTCGTTTTTATTCAAACCAAAAATCATATAAATAAGAAAATTTATCCGCTCATTTTTTATTTAATAAAATACAAAATTCCAAGAAAAGGAATTTCTATGATAATTTTGAAATCATTTATTATTTATTTGAATTTATTTATTTAATAAATAAATAAATAATCTTTTGATTTATTCACTTGTAAGCAAACGGAAATTTTCCATTTTAAGAATGAATGGATAGATAATTTGTTTATCTTTCTGAGAATTTTACTTATTTTATAAAAGGGAAAATTTATGTTTTTGGTTTATTTGTTTAGAAATGTAATTTTTAACTGTATATTTTAAAGATTTTGAGACATTGAATATTCTTTAATTCATCATGGACGTGTTTTCTTTTTTATTTGTCCTCAAATTAAACGAGAAAAAATCACTTCGAAGAAATGTTTTCTGTTGTACAAGAAAATATTTTTTTTCGTATTCCAGGAATTACACAAAACATTACAAGAAAAAAAGAAGGAGACACTTGATCCAGATTTAATTGAAAACAGACCTAACATGTGTCTCGAACAGAGTTTTCGTAAGATAAACACAATGGAATGTGTGTTCATTTGTGTCTCTCAGTCACATTCGTATGTCTCATTCAATCTGCATATGTTTTCACATTAAGAGGATCAGCGAGCATTGTAGCACATCATCAAATCATCCAATGAGCATTCCCTATTCTCTTCTTATTTTGTTCACTTCATTCCGTATTTCTTCCTCTAATACCAACTGACATTGTCCCCTGTTTGACTTGTTTCAATGTTTACGACACGAGGAACGCTCCTCACTCGAACACATCAGACTTAATGCATATGCTCGAGCACATTGTCTTTTTACTCGATTTTCTATTATATCTCGTCGAAATGATCTTTCCCTGTACTCGGAAAAGCTGTTTTTCTCTGCCTTTCACTCCCTAACTCTTGTCTTGTCCCTAATGTATTCTTCATTCTGTTCTTTATTGAGTTTGAGTGAGTGTGAGTGAATAAAAGCAAAACCAGAACAGCACAAAACAAGATTGAAATCATCAACGACAAAACAAAGCCTTAAGAGGAAGACGAAAGAGATGAAGGAGAAAAAACAACATAAACACAAAATACAAGACACAAAATAATATATTCACAAAATTGTAAATCCCAACACAACAAGAGAAAACATTGAAATATTAGCCAAAAATGCTCAAAAGAGATAAACAAGATTGACAAAACAAGATAGAAAAAGACTCGAAAAATCCATTTAAAAATCACAATTTGTCAAATAAACAAACGAAATATGCAAATTTTACAATAATAAGAAAAACATTTTAAAAACAAAGCAGAGAAGCCAAAATTTATTTAAAAAGAAGCTTTTGTAGACGTCTTTCAACATTTTCTACAACAAAAACAAATTTTATTCAATAATCCCAAAATCTCTTTTCACAATTAATCAATTCAGATTTTTTATTCAAGAATAATTTGTCTTTTGGAATTTAAAATTCGTATTTTCTAGAGCTAGATTTATTGTTCTGCTTTTCTTATTTTTTGCTAACAATAGAAATTTAAATTTATTTTTCATTTGCACATTTCTGTTATTTTAATTTTCTGGTTCAATATCGATCGTGTTTTTTCTCCATTTTGGTTCAATAAACCAATTCTGAATTAGATTTATTATGTTTCTAGTTTGAGGCGATTCTGGTTAGTGTAATAAATGGATTTTTATTTTTTATTCGTTATATTTTCTATTTGTAGATTTCTATTTGATATATTTTGGACATTTTCATTTTTAGATTCGTGACTAAAATTTTTATTTTTATTTTCTAAGATTGTTCTTGGTTTTAGATTTATTTTCAGTAAATTTAATCAAATTGCGATTTACTCGTTATTTGTTGATTATTCTTGGAATTTTGTTGATTTTTTCGCTCAGTGTGATGATTAATTCAATTGCTAATTTACACTCGTTTGAAGTTTGTTTGTTTTATTTCTTTAGCAAAGAATTTTGCGTAGGAATTTTTGTGTCAGCACAAACAGACCAAGCCCGAACTGAATTAAATGAAGCGTTAAAATTAACTCGTAAATTAATCTTTTTGTAATGGAAAAACGACAAATGAAAAGGGGCTCATTGAGGAGTTGACCCAAACCAGTTTTGCTGGACCAATTGGATTCTGTTTGTTGTTTGGATTTTACAATGGAAAATGCCTTAAATTAGTTTGTTTTATGTCTCTACACGTTTGAATATTGTCTAAATCAAATTTATATAAAATAATTTAAAATTAAACCAAAGAATAATATATTGAAAAATAAAATAACAATAAATGAATCAAAATAATAATTTAGGAATTTTTATTTATTTTATATTTCTTATATTTGAACTCTAATCGCCTTTCGTCGAGTGAATTCTAGAAAATCATTAAATTTTTTTTATTATGTGGTTTCCTTTTATGATTTCATATATTGATTTAATCATTTAATAGATTTTGTTATTTGTTTTATTTCGGTGTCTTATCTCTTCTCTTTGTAAATAAATAAAATTCTGGACTTATCGAAGACATGACCAAGCAGAATTATTTGCCATTAGAATCGTAATAAAATTTTTCCATTCCCAAATAAACAGATAAAGTTAATGTGAATGTTTTTATTTTAAAGGATAAGATCATAAGACCCAGCAATGTGGGTCTAACCACAAATGACGTGTACTTTTAAAAGTATTGGAAAGTTGAAAGAAATTTTTTGTTTAGTAAAAAAATAAATCGATTACAACAGACAACAAAAAATAAATCTAAACAATCGATTCTCAATCTCACTCACAAACAAAATCGATAATCGATTGATAATGTAACGATAATGACCTGCGAACAACAAAAGATAGGAATTCTACTGAAATTCTTTCTGTAGTCTGTATCATTCTTATAATCAATATAAGTTCTACAGGATTTATCTCAAAAATCGTATAATAAAACTTTAATTCAATTTTGATTACATTTTTTGTGACAAAAATCTAATAGAATATTCTTTGTGATCTGATTTAGATTGGTTTCAACACTGTGGACGAGTTTCTCAACATAAAAGACTATTGGTCATCAATATTTCGAACGACAACACTCGAGAATTGTACTCACGCGGTAACGACCATTCTGAACGACTCTTGCTGTATTTTCAATCAATAATATCTAAACTGAATATTCCACAACAACTCCAAAAGTTTTAGAACCTCAAATTGAATTATCAATTTTCTCGAACTTTGTTTTCTTCTCCTGTTAAAAAAGAGAAACATTTCCACTGACCTAGACAGGAATTGCAGAATATTCTTTCGATAGAACTCAATTCGGAAGCAGTCTATTGTCTGTGCATTTGTCAGTGAATTGTCTTGTTGAATTGACGATTGAGACAAGAAGACAATGAAAGAAAAACTCGAAGCAAGCTATTTTGCACTTTTTGTGTCTCTCTCTTTTCATTGTTTCATTGTTTTTTGTCTGTGTTTGGTTTTACTCTATGCATTTGTAATTAGCTCTATTTCATCCATGACCGAAGAATATTCTACAATAAATAGAGCAATAGAACTCTACAGATTATTCTTCATTTCAATTGTGGAAACTCTTGGGTAGCGAAATTTGTAAACGTGAAAATTTTACTAAATCTTAAATACACTTGAGCTCAATTTAAACAATTCAAATAAATTTAATTTTATATGGAAAAGTTAAAAATTTAAAAAGATTAGATAGCATGCAATAAAATATATTAAATTTAAATAATATTAATTTCGGTTAACTTCCTCTCAATTTAAATAACACAAATACTTTATCGCATTATTGAAGAAGCTAAATTAAATGACAATTTAAAGAATGAATGCAAATCAAAATTACAACGTTCATTCATTTAATTAATTTTGTATATAAAATCACCTGAATATTCATTCATGAGAAAACATTACAGGAAAGCATACAAAGACTATTTATTAATATCATTAGAAATAAAATAAGTTAGACATCGTGATGATTGTTAATTAGCATCTTGCATCTTAAGATTTTCCCCAAAAATCATTTGACATTATTAAACAAGATGATTTAAGTATCCCATCGAAACAGAACAGAGCAATAATCATCATCAAGAACAAAAATTCCATCATCATTATTATTAAGATGGCCCCATTTGAAATCATCATAATCGAAAATCAGCATAAATCCTGAGAAAAAGAACAACCCTAAAAATGTCCTAAAATAATAATTTTTATGGAATTAGTAGAATCCAAGTAAAAATTATTATTTCCCATCTGTGAGAAAGAGAAAGTAATAAAAAAAATTTCATTGACGCATTATATTATTGCTCTGTTAAGTGGATTTATTCTTTGCCTTTGTCTGTCTGTCTGTGATCATTTGAGTGCGAACATTTTCCTCTGTTTGGAACATGTAAAACTTTCTTGTCTGTCTGTCCATCCTTTTTTTGTTCTCCTCAAATGTTCATTGTTTCCGTTGTCTGTCTGTCTGTTTGCATTGTTTTTATGTTATTGAGTGTGGTATAGATGGTTTTGTTTTTGAAGATGAGAATTGAATAAATAACAATATTTTTTGCAATAAAAATTATTGGTTTTATTGGAACGATTTTGACGGAGAAAATAGTTAGACAGACAAAGAATATATTGCTGATTTTTATTTTTTTTTGAATCTACGAAATAGTATATCCCTTTGTTTACGGTTCGATTGTTTTTGGAGGATTGGGTTTTGGAGGATTTTTCTTCTTAAGTTGCAGAATGTTATTGTCAATTGTTTTGATCATTAAATTTTTATGGTTTTCACTATCTTCTTGCTACTTTATATCTTTTACGTATACTATCTTTAATAGTCTTTGGTCGATTCGATTCGATTGTAAATTCGATTGTAAATTCGATTGTAAATTCGATTGTAAATTCGATTTTAATGATTGTGTGAATCGTCTACTCCATTTGATAGACTTTATATGTCACTATCAGACAAGAATGTGAATTGAATTGAAAATTGGTCTTGGTCTTAATGTCACATAAAATGCACAGGGAAAGATGATATATTCGAGAAATTGATATTTTTACCAATATTTAATATATTTCTCTGTCTGTTTATCTGTTGTCTATTTTGTTGCACTGAGACACACAGACCAGTTAGTCTAGCACACAGAAATTAGACTCACTAAGAACTTTATTGTTCACTAAGAAAAACAACAAGCGACTTGTCTGCACAAAGCTCTCACTTCAAGTGAACGGAACAGGAAAACTACACCACACAACACGCTTCGATCGGTGCGCCGTCCACAAAAGACAGTACTACAAGCACCTATTTCAACACACCCCCTGCTTTGGTACTGTCTGATTAGGAAGTCCCAGAAGTTGGTCCGCATCTCGGGAGGCGCTCTTCGTCTTTGTCAAACCATCCGCGAGTTGAGATTCGGTCCCAGTCCAGTTCACATCGACGTAACCCTTCAGGATATAGTCCTTCAAAGCGTGTAGCTTCGTGTCGATGTGTTTTGCCATAGAATTGTTCTTTTGATTCGTGGCAACTTGCATGGTCGGTTGGTTGTCCTCGTAGATCACCGTTGGATACGACACCGGAATGGACAATTCCTCCATTAAATTCTGCAACCACAAGACCTCGTTGGTTGCTGCCGCCAATGCGATATACTCGGCCTCGGTAGTCGAGGTGCTCACCGTCTTCTGCTTTTTGCTAAACCAGTGCACTGAGCTTCCACCCAGTCGAAACAGTGCTCCTGACTGAGATTTCCGGTCTCCATTTGGCGCAAAGTTAGCATCGACATAAGCCAATAGGTTAGATCCATCCATCCTTCCGAGATGAAGATGCTTGTGTTTGGTCGATCGAACGTAGTTTAGTACCTTCTTACAGAACTTGAATAACCGATGGCTTGGGCGATGCAGGTGTCTTGATAGTAAACTGACCACTGATGAGATGTCGGGTCTAGTCATGTTCGCAATGAACAGAAGCCCACCGATGATGCTTCTCACTGGTACTGACTCGTCAACTGGGTCCTGGGTCAAGTCGATGTTGTCGAGTGATGGCAATGAGTTGATCAGCTTCGCATCCGAAATGCCAAACCGTTCAGTCAAATCCTCAATGTACATCTCCTGGGACAGAGATAGATGTTCCCAATCTTGACTTCTTTCAAAATCGACGCCGAGAAACCGTCCGATTTGTCCCAGATCTCGTACCTCCAGTCGTTTCTTTAGCTGTTTCTTGATTTCTTCCATCGTTTCGAGATCTTCCGTGAGAATCAGAATGTCATCCACGTAAACAAGGATGTAGCTGACCTTCGAGCCTTCTCTTCGCACGTAAATGCATCGCTCTGACTTGGTAGGGTAGAAGCCCATTTTGCCGAGGATAGAGTTCATCTTCTCGAACCAACACTTAGGCGCCTGCTTCAGACCATACAGAGATTTCCACAATTTCCACACTTTGCCAGACTCAGCATATCCAGGTGGTGGCTTAACATAAATCTCCTTGTCGATGTCTCCATTGAGAAAAGCAGTTTTGATGTCCACTTGATGGACATGGAGTTTGAGTAAACCGGCGATAGTCAACAGTAATCGAATTGACGCAAAAGAGACCACCGGCGAGAAGGTTTGTTCGTAGTCGATGCCTTGTTTCTGGCAAAACCCCCGTGCCACAAGTCGAGCCTTGAATCGGTCAATCACACCATTCGCCTTCTTCTTGATATCAAACACCCACTTGGTGGTGATCGGTTTCTTCACTGGGTCTTCGTCGACTACATCAAACACCTGATGCTCCATCAGTGACTTGATTTCATCATTAGTGGCACCTTGCCAGTAGTGAGAATAGTTCGGGTCGCTCATTGCTTCATCATAAGTGGCTGGAACTTTTACCTCCTTGGCGTTAAGATGCTTCAATTCGGCAACCAGTCCAGAATAGTCCCAGTCTCCGAATCGTTCGGGTGGGACTCCGATGTTACTTCGAGCTGACCTCCGCAACTGGGCAGGTTGTTCAATTAGATTCCCTACCACCTCGAGTGGATCATTCAAGATTGGGTCCTCTACCACCGCGAGTGGTTCATTCAGAATTGGGTTCGCTACCACTTCGGGTGGATCAGTAGGTATCACAACTTCCTCTTGAAATTCACTTCCAAATAGGGACCACACAGTCTTCGGTTTTGTGTGTCCAACTGGTTGTGGGACTACCGGAGGCTCGACAGTAGACATGGAGACGCTTGATCCACCACCTTGATCGTCATCGTCGTCATCGTTGTCATTAGAGGAGCCCTTTTTACTGTCCGCCTTGTTGTTGTCTCTAGATGGGACACTTCCACCAGCTTCGTTTCCACCACTTGGATGACCACCAGATGATGCCGTAGGTAGAGCAGATGAAGACATTTCACCCCCTGACTGGGGAATGGTTACCTCAATTTCGGTGAACAACTCCTCCGGGAAGACACATGTTGATCTGCATTCTTCCACCTCTTTGCATTGGCAATCATCATTTCGTTCCATTCTTTCACAGAACGGGAACACTCCATCGATGATCTTCACATTTCGCTCGGGAATGATGTCTCCTGTTTCTGGATTCAACAGCAAATAGGCATCGGCATTGGGTGCATAGCCCACAAAGACCATCTTCTCCGAAATTGGATCAAACTTGTCTCTCAAATTCTTCTCGTGGTGAATCCAGCGATAGGCTGCTGATCCAAACACGTGCAACTTCTTGATGCCATCATCCTTTCGAGGGTAGAGCACTTTAAATGGGATCTGGCCATTCAACGAATCATGAGGCCACCGATTAGCAAGGTACACTGCAGTCTTCAGGGCTAATGGCCAGTAACGTGCCGGCATACAACTGTCGAACATCAAAGCCCTAGCAATGGTGACCACCTTTTGAATTGTTCGCTCAGCAGTGCCATTTTGTTGGTGGCAGTAGGGCACGGAATGCTGGAGTTGAATTCCCTCTTCAGACAGGAACGCCCAGAAACAACCACCAAATTCTCCGCCGTTGTCGCTGCGGACACTCTTGATTCTCCTCTCCAGTTCGTTCTCAAATCGGATCTTAAACTTTTTGAATGCATCGACCACTTCAGCCGATGTTTTTCCCTTTAGAACAAAGACTTCGACGTACTTGGAATAGTCATCCACGAATATGACGAAGTATCGACTTCCATCAAATCCAATTTTTCTCATCTGTCCACATAGATCGGTGTGGACAAGTTCCAGAGGTTCAGAACCACGGTTCTCGGTTGAACGGTAAGGCAGCTGGTGTAGTTTCGTTCGCAAGCAGGTCTCACAGTTTTCAGGGTGTTTCATCTCAAGTTCAGGAAACACCTTCCTCAGATCCGCCAATTTATCAGCGCCAGGGTGACCGAATTTACTGTGCCAATCGGGCTTCTTGACACTCAGGACTGCATCACACGGTTGGATATATCTGTACAGGTCGTCTATTCGGTTCGCGATGAGGAACACTTTACCGTTTTTGTACACGGTGGCTTGCTTGTCGTCGAAATGGACCTGGTAGCCTTGCGACGTCAACTGGCTAACCGATATAAGTTTGGCATCAAACTCAGGAGCAAAACGAACCCTTTCCAACTTCAGTCCGGAAGGTAGCGTGACATTTCCAAATCCGTACACCCGACACACAGAACCATCCGCCAGAGACACAAAGGATGTTTCGGACTTGTCTGTCCACACGATTTCTGACTGGTCGTTTGTGTAGCTTTTCCCGGTCCCAGAGTCAATAAGCCAAACCTTAACGTTATTCACTGAGTAAGCGCGAGAAACATCTTTATTGACATTCAAAACCGGGGCAGAGGGAATTACATTTTGTGGTTGGTCAGCGGTACAGACAGCCGCAATATGGAAGTTGACTCCCGAGGCACCGCAGCGATAACATTTTCGGTTGTGAGGTCCAAATTTCTTCTTCCTGCTCTTGTCCTGCACTGCATACACCGACTCACTTTTGTTCTGGCTAAGTTCAGTAATTTTCATACGGAGGTGAGTCTTCACCTTTTCCACCGATTCATAGGTAAGAAGAATATCGCGCAGATATGCCAGATCTCCCGAC
Source organism: Rhizoglyphus robini (assembly GCA_023373905.1). NCBI lineage: Eukaryota > Metazoa > Arthropoda > Arachnida > Sarcoptiformes > Acaridae > Rhizoglyphus > Rhizoglyphus robini. The sequence goes on along the minus strand of JAKIJQ010000031.1, from coordinate 320,011 downwards.
AAAGTGTCCACCACGTAGTGAATATGAGATTTTTCACTTATCTGACCACCTAATTGCCGATATTGTTGAACTTTTAGTTCCATTTCTTCCAAATGTTCCTCGATTTTGCTGGCGCTGGTCAGCTTCATTCCTTTTATTTGGTATTCGATTTGGCGACGCTTTTCCTCGTCGTCATTGTCCAGTTTGGCTCTGAGGCGTTCAATTGCTTCAAACGCAGTCGTCACCGACATCAGCTCATATTTGTAGGCTTGTTTCACCGAATCAAAGATCTTGTTCTTTGCAGCCTGGTTTCGAGGATCGTCTGTGGCCAGCGGTCGTCGGATAGCCTCCACCGAGCCACCCTGAATCAGGGCACTTTCCAAACAGTAATACCACAGCTTAAAATTCATCTCTGAAAGAAGCGGGACCTCTCGTTCTTTCATTTTTAGGTGATACTTCTGCACAGTATTTTCAGACGTTATTTGGCCTGCAGCACCACTTGACATCATCATCGTCCGGGAAGTACGCTTCTTCTCAAGCCACGAACGGACATTCATCGTACAGGCCACAATCAGTCCACCGAGCACACAGCCAGACAACAAGTTTGGGGTAGAAAGAATAGGCGAGATCCATCCAAAACCGAGATTCATCGCAGAATTTACCAGTTCCATTTTGAATCGTGCTTGATAACGTGTTGCACTGAGACACACAGACCAGTTAGTCTAGCACACAGAAATTAGACTCACTAAGAACTTTATTGTTCACTAAGAAAAACAACAAGCGACTTGTCTGCACAAAGCTCTCACTTCAAGTGAACGGAACAGGAAAACTACACCACACAACACGCTTCGATCGGTGCGCCGTCCACAAAAGACAGTACTACAAGCACCTATTTCAACATATTTTGCGTAATAAAACAATATATATTTGATAAATGTGTATATTGAGGGAATGTGAAATTGTGTGTACTTTAAAGTGCATTCGATTGGAAAGATTAGATCTGAGTGAGCGAGTAAGTGAAAGGGGGAGAGAAAAGTCTCATAAGCTTGGGTAGACAGACATTTTTCATAGTTAATGAGGATTTAGAGATTTTTTATCGTTTTGGAAGAGAAATAGAACTTAGAGTATTGATTTTAGAAAATTACAAAATTCTTTATTCAGAGTTCTATGATCAGAATTTTATTAAGATAAATTTAATATCAAAATTATGTTTATGTGATTAGAATCGTATCAAAAAACTTTTCTATTCAATTATCCCCCATTCATATAACAAAATAGAGCATCAGTTTACAACAACCTTGGTTTTATGCAGTGGCGTTAAGGGGGTCTGCTACCCACGGTCAGTTAACTCTGCAATTGTTTTGTTATTCACTAAATTGGAAATGGGGGTGGCACAGCACCTAAATTTAAAGTAAAAAATTTTCTGAATACGGCATATTTTGGTCAGTTAAAATAGTCGTGTATTGTGTTTACATTATGCAATAGTCGCAAGAGAAAGATTAGTACATTTCATTGGTATCAGTGATACCGTATCACGAACTTTCCTGTGTTATCCCAATTGCCATCGTTTGTGTTGCATCTGCACCTCAAGTACCTCATCACTTATCAGTGACCACTTCATCAACGAAGTTATTAATGGGTTGTTCCAGTTTGCATTTTACTCCGGGCAAATTGGATTAAGAAGAAATGAACTGTACCGCAATCGTCATTGTACGATGAGAAAAGAATCGACTTACGATTCAAAGTATCATGAAAGCTTGCCTCTAGAATATTAGCGTAGCGTCAAATTAAATGTGAATAATAACTTAATTAGTGGTATCATGGTATCAACATTTAAAATGGAACAGCTTAACGTGATATCAGATATCAGAGGACAAATCATCTCGATTCTCTACATGATCGACAAATAGCTAGGATAGTTTAAAGCTAGATTAGTACTCCTTTGGAATCTCAATAATGTAATTCAAGTCCAGTTGATGCTGCTCCACCAAGAATCAGGCCAAGTAGACAGAATTTGTATTTGGCAGGAATGGCCAACCTGAAATTGATTATTTGGGTCCAGAATTATTTGACCGAGAATGTATCAACTGCCGTGCTCCTATTTTTAGAATAAGAGGAAAGCTTACCGTAATGGCACTTATTCGGAATGATGTGACTTGGCAAATGGATCCGACGCTTGCCCAGAAGGTTTTCAGGCCCTCTTTTGTAAACCAGTATTTGTGGACAACATTAAACTGTACAAAAACTCTGTCGAATTGGGCTCAATCGCTACACATCTGTCAAAGTTCCAATTCCTGGCGCCAGGTTTTTTTAAGTTCAATGGGTCGTTTACCGTTGTACAACCTCAACGATTGTCGGTCGAAACGCAACAGTAATTACTTACTTACTTAACAGTTATAACTTAGGCAAGAACAATCAGCTTTGGTTTCTCAAGTTTCTAATCAACAACAAATTGAACTGTACTTCAAGAAGACATTCTGGTTACTCCCAAACGTGAGTTGGAACAAGCCAACAATCGTCTCTATACTCAATACAGACCAATGGACGTTACCAATGGATGGTTTACCGAAAGTTCTCAGGTGATGGTAATCCAGTTAAAGAGGCACGATTCTGGGTAATCAAACCTCAAATACCGATATGATTTTCTTCTGTTTGAGAAGTTGTTGTTGTTGTTATGGCAAACCGAAGCGTGACAGCTTATCCCAAATGTAATCACTGCCAATAGCGGTTTAACTTCAAACGAGGTAAATACACTGTTTTTTGCTATCCATTCTTGAATCGTTGGGACATGATGGTCACATGACCGGCTGAAGAATCTTTCTATCGTTATTTTTCTCTTTTGAACAGAACTATATCACTCATTTGTACTATTACAATTTAAGTACACTTGCTTATATAAGACAAACAATAACATTTACAATTACTCAGAATTAGCACTCACAAAATTGTATGTCAATTTGTGTATAAATATCTTGAAGTAAAAACTATTAAAGCAATTTTTATGTCAATAACTCTTATTTTACCATTGTAACTCACAAAATTTAACAGACAAATTTACTTACTGGTGACTTTTAAAGTAATATCCAATTTAAACCATAATTACAAACTGATTTGTCCAATAACGCGCCGTAGGCGCGTTTTTACAAGGTGACGTTCGCAAAGCGACAAATTGAAAAGCGAAGCTTTGAGATTTGAGTCACCTTGTATTCTAAGAATAAAACTTTCTACTCAAAATTCAACGCCATCTAGTGTTCAAGATTCAAACTATTTTTGTGTATTCTGCATATTCTAATTCTAATTTCTGTTTTGTTTCTTTAACACAGATTGCACCTGGCAGTAAAAACTTGGCTCGAATACCTGACTCTGATGCTTTGATGCTACCTTAGACTAGACTAGACTAGTTACTTCATTTATTAGTAATTCAATTTTTTGTACATTTATTTTTACAGATATTATAATTAAATAAATATTTGACAAATATTTAAATAATATCGTCAATTTTCCGAAAATGCTCTTCGACGTATTTTGTGTTTTGAGTTTTGCTCAAAGGTACATGGGACTGATAGTCAGGTTTATTTTTGTTATTTGTAATTGAACCGACTGGTGTTTTGTATTTTCTGTCTTTGATAATGAATCTCAATTGAATGCACTTCTTAAAAAGTGGAGTCAACTGCTCAAAGTTCGACTTGATCAACTGGTCAATGTTATCCAAAAATTTCTTATTGTCAAACTGATAAATGTTGGAAATTGCTTCGCTGTGGATAATATTCGAAATTTCAAGTTCCGATTTGCACGAAAAAATCACATCTTCTAGTGTGGCCGTTCCAAAATCGATTTTAGCGCCACTAGATTCGGTTGACGAGTTGTTCAATTGGATTTTGAGTAAATTGTTTTCGATCATTTTGGACAGAATTGTCTTGAAGTCGGACAGCATGTCAACGTTCATGACATTTTCGCTGTTGGTTGTCAAAATCATGGAAGCTGATGAATTGTCTAGAATTATTTTGGGTTTCTCGACTTTGACTGGGTTTGATGTTTTAGTCATTTGACTCTGTTTCACAACTTCATTCACAAAGATAGTATTCACTGGAGGCAATTCTCGCAAAACTGAAAGCAAATTCTGAAAATTATCCTTGATCATTTTGTCAATGTTTTGAATGTAAAATTGTAGTTCGCCATCCTTTATTCCGAAATTTTGTTTATTGCTAATAATGAAATCTTTCATTGTGTTGCTCGAATTGCACGTAAAAATTACATTTTCGAGTGTCGCATCGGCAAAGTCGATCTTTGTTGAAGTCTTATTTTTTGTTTCGACTTTCAATAAATTGTTTTTGATCAATTTCGACAATAAACTATGCAATTGAGCGAGTTTTTCATCATCGTCAATTAGGAATTTTTCATTTTCAATCTGAGAAGTATAATTTTCTGTCACATTTTCTGTTTGTGGCTCTGTTGAATCGGAGATTGTTTGGGCGCCTTCAATGTTCGGGCTTTCATCAGTTTCTTGAGACAAATCAGTTTGTTTGTGTAGAAAAATTTGATACAAATTGTCACGATCAAGTTTTGACAATTTGTCTGCGTTCAAAATTACCTGGCACTGTTAATTAAATCGTTTCAATTATAAATAATTTTTTCATACAAATAATCACCTCACACAAAATTGTCAATTTGTCATTCTTCAATAGACCACTGTTGGAACTTAAAAGTTCTTCTCGTGAAGCAAAACTTCCATATCCCCTAAAAGAACTGTTTTTTTCTAATTCGCTTGTGCTTCCTAAATAAAAAATACATTATTTTAATTGAAAAAAAAATTAGTTTTTATACCTTCAGTTTTGCATTTTTTGCCTTCACAATCAATAATCGACAATTTGTATTGAACAGTGACTCTTTGTACTGATTTTGACACAAACCCAAAAAATAATCCAATATAATCACGAATATCATCACTCTTTGGATACAAGTTAAGTTCAAATTGATATTCTGTGTGTTTTGGTGGTGAAAAGTTTGACGATTTGATTAAATTATTATTTTTCGAGTTTGTATAAAGGGCACTAAAATTGTCGATTGTCCATTTGTGTGCGAATGGAATAATTTGTGGATTGTGCATCGAAGCATTGAAGTAGCTACTCGATATTGGCGCAATGTTAGACAATTTTGTATTTTCGAATATTCGCAGATAATTTCTTAGATTTTCTTCTGATAATTCATCATCATTCAGAATTATTTCACCCTAATTAATTAGAAAAAAGTTATGGCATAGGTATGCCTTTCAAAAAAATAATATAACAAAAATATAACAAACGTACCTCGAAGAGTAGACTCATTTTGTCATTCTTTAGCACACTTCCTTTAAGTAATTCTCGTTGAAAGCTCTGCCCATGACCCATGCCATTTTTATCATATGCACTTTGAGAAGCTAAAATAGAAAATATTTAAATTTGATAACTAATTTAAAAAGTTTTTCTACCAATGGTTTTACAAATTTTTCCGTTGCAATCCATCAATGTATATTTGGATTGGATTATAACCTTATCTTTGACCTTGCTTGTTAGGAATGCATAAAATGAAATGTATTCATTACTTTGATCAATTGTAAGCTTAATTTCATAATCTAAATTGTTTTTTGGTGAAAAATTAGAGGAATAAATCGATGGATTTCCAGTCAATTGCCCATTGCCCAGGTTGATCATATTTTCGATTGTCCATTTGTGAGCGACTTGAAGTTTGCTCAGAAAAACGTCAAATTGGCTTGACGTTGTTGGCATGTTACTGTCGAATACTTTATCTTTGAATATGTTGTAATGTTTTGACAATTCATCTTTTGATAGTTTATCTCCGTCTACAATTATTTCTCCCTATTAAATTGACGAATACAATTATTGAATTTGGTTAACAAATATTTTGATAATAGGCAACAATGTCTGGTGCTAAGACTGATAAACTAGGTCATGGGAGATATTATAAAATTATTTTGTCCACCTGAGGTAAAAGCTTCAAATAGTTAAGACTAGTGGGCACCAATCCTACCTAACACCTAATCAAAAGCCAATCCTACACGGCACCTATCCTACCTAACACCTAATCAAAAGCCAATCCTACACGGCACCTATCCTACCTAGCACCTATCCTACCTAACACCTAATTAAAAGCCAATCCTACAAGGCACCTATCCTACCTAACACCTAACTAACGCCCAATCTTACACGGCAGCTATCCTACCTAACACCTAACTAACGCCAAATCCTACACGGAACCTATCCTACCTAACACCTAATCAAAAGCCAATCCTACACGGCACCTATCCTACCTAGCACCTATCCTACCTAACACCTAATCAAAAGCCAATCCTACACGGCACCTATCCTACCTAGCACCTATCCTACCTAACACCTAATCAAAAGCCAATCCTACACGGCACCTATCCTACCTAACACCTAACTAACGCCAAATCCTACACGGAACCTATCCTACCTAACACCTGACCAAATGCCAATCCTACACGGCATTAATCTTTCCTAACACCTAACCAAAAGCCAGATTAAGATTTTATTGGTTGGTTGGTGGAAGACTTAGATAGTTAAATAGTTAGATAGTTAGATATACAACCTATTTTTTAATAATACCTAGTAGATATTACCTACCTCACACAGCAATGTTAGTTTATTGTTTTTCAATAATCCATTTTCGGTATTCAAAATTTGGTCACGTGAAATATAAACTTCATTCAGCCAATAATTTTTTTTGGTTAATGTTTGGTGCAAGCCTATACGGATATTTAAATTATAAATAAAGACTCTACTTCAAAAACCTAAATCAAACCTTGTGTGTTGAAAAATCGACCACGACTATCAATAATTGAAAATTTGAATTGAACTGCTACTTTCTTGACCAAACTGGATTCCAGTATCAGGTATGTAAAAAGGTCATTTTTGCTTTCTTTATCCCGACCTAATGGATCCAATCGAAGTTTTAATTCATAGTGATCATTGTCAATTGGAGAAAATATTGACGAATGTAATGGTGGATGTCCCGTAATACTGTCTTCAAAGAGGGACTTTACATTTTCTATTTCCCATTTGTGACGAAATGGGATCATTTTGCTGAAAGAGTAACAATTGAGCAAATTTTAATCGCTTTGACCAAATTGAACAATTGAGCGCTTACCTGTTTGCTGTTTTCTTCTTTACTCGGTTTCTCTGCAGACAATGTAATACACAGGCTAAAAATGTCGTTATTTTTCTTACTGTCTGGTTAAAACCAGTTAAGGAACTGCATATTATTAAATAAGGACTGCCATAATGTACAAACATCACTTTGATAGTGTCCAAAAAGCAACAGTTACATAATTTGGAAATAGTTTGTGTTGCACATTGTACCATCAAACTTTGAGCAACAGCGGCCACAAAGATACGACATTAAAAATTTTACTAGACTCGTTTTATTATTCTGTTCAAACGATATCAAAATGATCAAAATGTGCAATAAAGGAAAATATTTATTACCACCGAATTGTGTCATTATCCAGTACAAGCATAGATGTTAGTTGTGTAATACATATCAGCGGTGCAGCGCATTCAAATAAAGAAATTTGTAGGTGCAATACTGGAGAGAGGAGACATTTATGACAAGTTACGTTATGTAAGTTACATAAGTTAAATTAAATTACCCAACAATATATGATGTGCTTGTGTGCCGACATAGAAATGTCGCTTGAGTGGCAAAATCGCGGTCTACCAGTTTCGGAATTTGCACCTTTCTGAGGTGTAATAAAACAGGTTACTACACTTGTGCCGAAACAATTTTGACGCAACAGTCTTAAATTGGAATGTGTTAGTGTAAAAAATTACAGGTCTTGGCAAAAATACATTTTTACCGATCATTTTTAAAATTAAACTTTATTTTTTAAATGTAACAAACAATTTTTAAAATTTCAAGATTAAACATATATTTATTTGTAGTATATTCGGAATATTTTTTTCTGGGTTAACATTTACTATGTTGCTAAATTGTAGTCTTTATTAAAGACTTTTCATTTTAAATTAGACAAAATTTCGGGTTTGCTCGATCAATTGCTTTCGGAATTTAAAAATGAAATAGAATTGTATTTTTTGTTTTTGATTATAAATCTCAACTGAATAAAATTACTCAAGACCGGAATCAAATGTTCAAAGTTGGACTTGATTACATTATCAATGTTTTCCGACATTTTCTTGCCATTAAAGTTATAAATGTCAGAAAGTGACTCGCTGTTGATTATTTTAGTAATTTCGAGTTCAGATTTACATACAAAAATGACATCATCCAGCGTGGCACTGCCAAAGTCTACATTTGAATCGGATAAATTGTTCAACTTAATTTGAAGCAAATTGTTTTCGATCATTTTTGATAAAATTTTTCTCAGGTCCGACAAAATGTCCAAGCCACCTTGCTTATCTGTAGTTGAAATCTTTAAATTAATTTTTTCATTTTTAGCGATCAACTGCACTGGAGCCAGGTCCTTCATGACAGAATATAGATTTTCAAAATTTGCTTTAACCATTTTGTCCAAATTTTGAAAGAAGAATTTCAAGTCACAATCATTAATTCCCTCAATTTGTTTGTTGACAATGAAATCGCCCATTGTGTTGGTCGAATTGTCGCACGTAAAGATCACATTCTCTAGCTTTGCATTGGTGAAATCGTACCGCGTAGTAGTCTCGCTTCGCATCTCAATTCTAAGCAAATCTTTTTCTATCAATTTAGACAGCAAATTCTGCATTTGACAAAGCTTTTCTTCATCGTCAGTTTTGAATTCATCAATATTAACAATTTGATCACTTATTTTCTGTTTGCCATAGTAGTGGTACACAGACTTGTGAACTGACTCAATTTGTTTGTAGATGAAAATCTGATGCAAATTGTCCAGTTCGAGTTTGGACAGCTTGTTTGCGTTCACAATCACTTCTCCCTATTGTAAAAATTAAAAATAAAAAATAAATATTCAAATAAAAAATTTATTTTCTGACATTCCTCACACAACAAAGTCAGACTGTTGTCCTTCAACAGACCACTGTTGGAGCTTAAAAGTGATTCGCGTGAAATATATTTCACGCAACCCCAAATTGCGTCTTTATTTTTTAAAAATGTCTTTTGATCTCCTATTAGAAGTAAAGCAAACAATTATTTTTTTACCAAACATTTCCAAAAACTTTTACTTCTTGTATTGACTTTGACTCTTTTCGAATCAATGATTGAAAATTTGAATTGAACAGTAACTTTATCGAGCAAACTTGCCGACAACTTTAAATACAACGCAATGTAATCTCGGCTTTCTTCATTGAGGCCCCTAGGATGCATTCTAAGGCCAAATTGATATTGAGCATTGTTAAGCGGTGAAAAGTTGGTCGATTCAATGAATTGTATTCCAGTTTGCTCGTCAGTGCACAAACCGGCGATATTGTGGATTGTCCACTCTTGAGCGAATGGAATCGTATGTAGATTGTGCATTGAAGCGTTGAAATTGTTCCATATTGTGGGCGTATCGTTGATTGTTTTATTTTTGAATATGTTGAAATGATTTTCCTGATTAACTTTTGTGCATTTGTCTCCATCCACGATGATTTCTCCCTGTTTTGTGAAAGTAAAATAAAATATGTTTAACCAGATGAGCTAAATTTTTAAACCATTTTTTATCAATAATATAATAAATTATTTGTAGATTTTAATTTTGCCGAAAAGCTCTCTGCAACTTTTCGAAGTGACTAGTCACTCCGTGATCCCCCTTGGCAAACTGAATACCGTGTAGCACAATCACGTTGCGCCACCATGCGGTTGCACATATGTGCACAAATTGTAACTCGGAATAGGGAAAAAAGCTACCAAGCGTGGCGCTGATGCGAGTGCCGTCTGTACAGGCAAAGTAAGCAGTGATCAGTGCCAAGATGCATTTTGAGATCCTGATTGAAAACTATGGAACATTATTGGTGGCTATTTGCTCTCAACAATTGCTTTGGTGTTGTGGCAGCCCCAAGCGCAAAAATTCCGGCGGTTATCGTCATTTTTGAATTGAATTCGGTGAAAATACAAATTGTTTACATGTTCGTCTACTCTCACTGTAGTACAGAAGCGAGCATGTATCACCCCAGTCAGCTGACATGAACTAAACCGCTTGTCGCCACTATAGTTGGTGCGCCTTCCTTAGTTCCGTAGTTAATCATTTTTCCGCTACTTCGCGGTGTGCCGAGACAAATTTTCGGCAATTCGCGAAGTTACGAGTTCTTCGGTTTGCCGCTAACATATAGATTGATTACGCTTTCCAACATACCATGCACAATAAAGTCAGCTTATTGTCTTGCAAGAATCCTTCTTTGGAGGTTAAAAGTGATTTCCGTGAAATATATCGTGGCTGTCCCATAGAAGTAGTAAAAGTATCTTTGTTAAATATACATGAAAAATCTATTGAAAAATAAATAAATTATGATTAAAAACACAAATTTTGATAATTATACCGAATAGATTAGATTTTTTTCACTGAGCTATAGATTATTGCAAATTTGCATAAAACCACAACTTTGTCCTCTGTACTCGAAATCAAGTCTAAAAACAATGAAATATAGTCTTTGTTTGCGACACAATTGCCCTTTGGCCACAATCGTAGATTGAATTCATATTTAGTTTCGCCAACATTGTTGGATGGTGAAAAAATACGCGATTGAATCGACAGTTGTTCTGCCAATTGTTCGTTGAATAAATTATTGAAATTGTCGATTTTCCAGTTGTGAATGAAAACAATTGTTTTGGCGTTAATGAAATGGCTTGTTGACGTTGGGATACTGCTCAGATTTTTATCCTTCAAGACGTTGTATTGCTTGGCTAATTTCTTAGCCGACATTTTGACTCCATCCAAAAATAATTCCGCCCTTTTTTAAATATTTTAAAATTTAATCAATCAACAAATGCAAACACTTACCTCACACAAGATAGTCAGTTTGTTGTTTTTGCAATAATCCATTTTGAGTGTGCAAAATGGCTTCGCGCGAAATGTATGTTTTGTGTCCACAAATGACATTTTTTGGTCAAGATTTGTTGTATGTCTATTACAGATTTAACAATTTTGCAAATTTTAAAACAAAAAATCATAACTCAAACCTTGTGCATTGAACAATCTACCATGACAGTCTATGAGTGACAATTTGAATTTCACTGCTAGCTTGTTTACTAAACTCGATTGCAAAAATCAAGTAAAGTGAAAGCTCTTCGCCACTTCCTGGATCACTTCCTTTTGGATCAAAACGAAGTTTGAATTGATAATCATTTGCACGATTATCAGATGGAGAAAAAGTCGACGAGAATAGTGTCGGCTGTCCTGTAATGCTGTCTTCGAAGAAGCTCTTAATATTTTCAATTTCCCATTTGTGGCGAAATGGTAGCATTTTGACTATTTAAAGATTTTGAAAATTGAATGATGAACAAACAAAATCTGGAAACTAATTTTGACTTATGAAAGAGGCAAGTTACATGATCTGTGTGCTAATCACATGAAAACAAATGTCGCGACCATAAAAATTACTGTATATCTTTAGAAGATATAAATTAACTGTGTTGAGTGTTTGTAGATTAGAGATGAGAAATCGTTGGGTTTAAAGGTCTGCAAAACACATTTGATGTGCTACATGTCATAAAATGTCTTGCGGAACGATTAACAGTTGCTTTAATAACATTTGTCGCCTTTCTATTTTGCATTTTTTTGGCACATACAAATATTTTCGTTTAGTTAGAGTGGCGATTTTTGTACATGTGTTTACAATAAATACCATGGATACTTGAGCTTTGTTCTTCGAATTGTCAAGCACTCTACATGTAAAAGCCATAGAATTTTTTATACTTACCTCTCCTCCACACTATGCAATAAAATTCAAAGTTTTGTCTGAATTACAACATTTATTTTATTACCTACATTGGTACATTGTTACATTTACAAGTACATATTTCCAAATTGTATATTTTACATTTACATGAATACAACTAAGAATGAAGCTCTAGACAAATGAGTCGGAAATTTAAACGTTTCTTGTCGATTGATTTCTTGAGAACCACTTAACAGAATACATTAAATAGCTTGAATATATAAAGAAAAACTGTAACAAAATAATGTATAAAATATAATAGTAATTAGCGAGAGAAAATTAATTAATTATGCTATTTTTTATACCTCAAATAGTGACCGTTTTGAAATCCGTCCAATTGGACCAACTGTAAAGAGAAATCGCTTCTTCGTATGCACCAACTCATAGTAAATTAGTAGTTTGAGTTTCGATTGAGTCACCAAGTGGCGGTAGTGTCTTGTAAAGATGGTGTTATTTTTACCATTTGATAAATCATTGAGTGCAAATTGACATTTGACCAGTAGCTTATCCGACGAGTACAGACTGCTAGACCAGCTAGACAGTGTTTGACAACCTAACATTGCGAGTAAATTCTGTTGTGCAATATTCAAGAATATCGAGTTTGTCTCACTAGCGCTCAGATCCCGATTGAGCAACAGTCGTGTAATCATGAGAATGTTGAACAGAATGTTTGTACAGAATGAGACAAACAGTACACCTGAAACAATGGATCGATTCGCATAGTTTGCTATGTTGAGAAGCTTTGTGTGTTCAACCCGAAAGTTGGCCAATCGATACTGTAACTGTAATAGATCTGGGGATCTGTTGTTTGCTTTCCGAGAAAGGGTTTCGCACAAAAGTTCGTTCAAGTGCACCATTTGAGACTTGTGAACAAATGAGACCAATAGAATGAAGTGTATTGCTGTGAAGATCATTCGGAAAGAATTCCAGATAAGATAGGTGCCTATGGTTAGGTCGAGGGTTGCTAGTAGGAAAAGGGTTATATTCGGAAGGAAGTGGTAAAGTTGAGCCAAATGGGTCAAAATAGCATAGATGAAAGTAGCCACTTTAAAATTATAAAGGGAAAATTTATGGTTAAAATTTTTAAATATTTAAAACAAGCAAAAAAATATTTACATAAAATTCTGTTGACCCAAAGTATCATCCACTCGAGTACAGCATTGACCAAAATTGCCCGAACCCGAATATTGTTTGGATAGTTAGCAAAATTTTCCAACTGCGCATGCGCAAATCGGCCATTATTGCAATTCCAAATTTTCATAACGCTCTGAACCATATTTTTATGCACTTTCAAAATTGATGATTTCAAATTGTTCCCGAATCTGAATGATTTGATCTCAGGTTTAAGTTCTGGATTTAGCTGTAAAAAATTTTCCGGATTTTTTACAATGAGATCATGAAGAATTTGTGATATCGTGTGATCCAATTTGATAGTCATTGAATAGTCCATGTAGAGGCTAAAAAGTGAATTGATGCCAAATGCGAGAATAATGTTTGAGTCAATGAAGGTGAAGGTGCAAACTAGCCAGGTAAGTAGTGGATCGATCCACATATGATGATTGGTCAGCGCATGCGTGTTATAATTTGAATGACGCATTAATTGACTCATAACCAATGTTCGAAATAGAAAAATGACCAAATACAGATACAAGATAATTTTTATTGTAAAATGACGATTCTTATGAGCAGCAGAATTCGATTTAATTGAATGATTTAACGTTTGACTGGTTCGACAGCAGAAATATCGTGAATCGAAAATTGATTTGCTTATCGAATTGAACCATTGAAACATAGCAAAGTTTCTCAAATTCAAGTTTTCCATTTTTGCGTTGAAATAAACCAGAAAACCAGGCAATTGCCTTATTGCATTATTAATATGTTTTATACAACAGAAAATTTCATTTCCTAAATTATTCAAAATTTCTCTAAATTAAATTTTATCTTTTTTGTAAAGTACACAAAAATATTTTCCGTTATTTCTTATGAAATTAATTTTACCGACATTTTCAAATGCCAATGGTTAAATATTCTGTAGAAATTATAAAGAAATTTTTATTAACTTGCCCAAGAAAGTGCTTGAAAAGTTCAAAACGAATTTTTATTTAAAAGACAAAAAGAAAAGGCAAAAGGTTTGAGATTGAATGAGATGTTCGCTAACTTTGACACCGACAACGAAATCAAAACCAGTTATAATTGATTTTACGAGTAGTTTAACGTAGTACAGCCATCTACTGCTATAAAAGGGCCACCAAACACATTTCCTATCTCATCAAATCAACACAGATTTGTCTGTACAATGTAAAAATGCTGATAAAATATAATTATTGCTGTTAGCAACTTTGCAGTGTAGTTTGTTTTGGTGAGTAGCACAATTTGTGCATTTATGCTTAGCAGCACTTGAGTAACAACACTCTCACTGGATAACACTTTTTTGTGGGTTTTGTATTTATTACAACACCAAAATGTCTTCTACTAGCGATTCATCAGTTTCGCCAAAAATCATTACCGAAAGGCTCGTCATTGAAAATCTCAGCAAAATTGCAAACTATAAAGAAAATGACTTTTTTGTTGACGACATACCGGGTTTTATTGGTTTGTTTCCTAATAAAAAATTTGCTTTATTTGAGGACGAAAACTCGTTTGTTTATTTGTTCTTTGAATCACAAGCATCAGTACACTATAAAGTTTCAATACTGAACGATAAAAAAGAAAAACTTTATTCAAGTCGTATGTGGCTCTAAAATAAAATAAATGAAAAATTTATTTCAGCGAATTTCTATACTTTCAATTACAGAGTATGACTGGAACTTCGATGGAAAGTGTGGAAATCATTTTGCAAAGTTTATCACTCATTCTCAACTGGTAGACACTTCGAATGGATATGTAAACAATGATAAATTGATTCTACTGTTTGAGGTGGATATTTCTGTTTTTTATTATATGACAGATTTATTTCAATTGTTTTAGATTAAAATATTCAATATAGAGAAGAAACCCAAATCTGTGAAGCAGCAAGATTTAAACGATTTATCAGAAAACTTCCAATCTTTGCTGCTTGATGGCAAATTTAATGATGCCACACTGATACAGAAGAAACAAAAGAATTTCAAACAAGAATATTCTCGCAGCTCGATCGCCAGTTTTTGCTGTCATGTTTGAGCATGACTTTGAAGAGAAACGGGAAAGCAAAGTGAAGATTACTGACATTGCTGTAAATGTTTTCAAAGAATTTGTTCGATTCATTTATACGGGCAAGGTAGAATCGTTGGACCAATATGCGATGGAACTTCTGGAAGCTGCTGATAAAGTGAGTTTTTGATTGGTTTGATTTGAAACTTTATGAATTTAGATCTTTATTTAGTATCAAGTGAATACACTAAAAACCATATGCGAGCAGTATCTGTCCTCTAACTTGACCATCGAAACGGTTGCACATGTCCTGGTCTTTGCTGACCTGCATCGAGCAAGTGAGTTGAAATCAAGCTGCATTGACTTCATTGGCAACAATCCGGCCAAAATGAAGGATACCGAGGGATGGAAAGTGTTGAGCTCATCTAAACCCCAGTTGTTGAGTGAATTGTTCTTTCATGTAACTTCAAAAATGAAAAATTGATTGACTAGTGAAATATGTAATGAAATATATTTTATTGATTAAACTTTGCATACAAATAGTTTGATTATTAATTGTTGTTTTGTTGGCCAAAGAATGCTTTCAATCCGAACAAACAATCAGAATGGAATCTAATTTTTTCACCAAAAAATTAAAGTCTGTATATAAATCATTCAAGTCTTTCTGTAAATTTGAATCAAAAGAGCTCGATTCTTTGTCGATTTTTTCTGCCTAAACAATTAAAAAACGGGACAATTATATTTAAAATTTTTAAATAATTAAAATTTTTGTGAATATTCCCTAAAGTTCTAGGGATATTAATATTAAAAGTACAAATTAGCATCATTATTTGCAGTTTGTGGCATGTAAAAGAAACAAATTGCGATGAAATTTAACATTACTCTATAGCGCCTTCCTCGCGGTAGTTGAGCCGTTAGTTCCAATCCAAAAACAAGCCATTGAAGGTCAGTGTATCGATAAAGTGTGGAGTAAATAAATTTTTTGAGATTACCATTGACTTGTGCAATGAACATACTGGTTAAATGGATTTGTGTGACGGACGGACGGACGGACGGACGGACGGACACCACGACTATAGCATAAGCTCTCGACTCCTTGTAATTTCTTGGTAAAAATCGATGTCGACATTCAGCGGAATGAGGACGACATCATCATGTTCGTTGTTGAAAAAGTTTGTTATAAAAGTTAACGCCTGTTTTTAGTAATATGTAGGACAAATAGGACCTTGGGTACTTGGTCCAATGTCCCAACGATGTATTTGGATGGAATAAGATAGTCGGGCAAGAATGTAGAAGAGTTTAATGAGAGTCGACCGCTCGGTATCGAGTCTCATCGGAAAGTGAAGTAGAGAGACAGAACGTATGTGTTACATTGAAGGAGGTGCATTAGCAGACATGCAATGCAACTCATGAGAGAGAAAAGGATATACAGCGTAAACGAGTAAAAGGGGAGCATCAGGAGATGCGACTGTAAATACCTTTACATTCTCCCCACGTAACATTAATTTTAAAGTCACAAATTTACAATTTTGAATTTAAAATTACAAAATCAGAGAAAAGGGGAAGATAGAAAAGGAGGGTAGTCACAAAGTGACGAAAACCCAAACAGAAGTGTTAAAACTGGTGTCTAAATGGTGAGTTGGATCCCTAGTGTTGAAAAAATCTAACACCAACTCACAAGAACCATAAGGTTTCAGATTACATAAAACTGTGTTTCAACTTGTAACAGAAATAGTGTCTGTACAGAGTACACAAAATAATATGAAACAAAAATATTGGTTTTGGTTCAGGTCGAAGTGGAAACACCAAATAAGAATAGGTCAAATGTAATGATGACTTGATGTTGGAGTCCAAACTGATGAAAAGTTGCGACAATAAAAACGCGCAAAAGGTTTGACCCAATAGAACCAAAACAGAAGAATACGGTTTCTGAATAATTAAAAAATTTGTCGTGTGTTTCGATGAGAAAACATATGAGTCAAATGGCATCACGACAAGAGGGTTCGTCGAAGTTGAACAAGACGAATTGGTCAGATGTTGTTCAATCTGATGACCATTAGGAGGAAGCATTGGCGCAATACTTGACATTCGGGGCGTGTCACGAATCGAACTGTCAGGTACTGACATGTCAAATGAGCCAATTGGTGGATCAAGAATACTGGGATTTGGAACAATAGCCGAGCAAAGATCAACTCGGGCAAAGACCAGTGAACCACCATCCAAGGACAAAGATGGTTCCAAAACCATCAGGTCGGAGTTCAAATTCTGGACAAAAGAATTTTCGGTGTCCAATGGAACAGCAACGGCTGGTTGCGGTTGTGGGTGAGCAAACAATGTTGAATCACAATCATAATCGACAAAAATAGACAATTTTGAGTCATTTGCGTCGGAAATTGAAGCAATAGCAAGTTGGACATTGCCAGTTTGATTGCTGGAATCAGAAAAATTGTTAGATTCAAGAGCGACAATTGGGATTGGGATTGGAATGGTAATGTCGGGATGTGACAAGACCAAGGGGATGGATTCATCATCGTCCGAGGCAACCAATAGCGTAGATAGTTTGTCTTGATCAACGCCAGGTTGCACAAATGTGTCGAGCACCGAGGGTGCTGTATTTGGAAGGAGACAATCAAGGTCACAATTGATTGGAGTTTCAACAATGAAAAAGTCAATCTCTTCAAGTTCAGAAAAAGTCGAACTGAGAGTTGTGCGGTTAACGATTGTTTTGACATTCAAGATTGATTCATCAAAGTCAATGAGATTTCCGGTTGGGACAATCGGTGAGTTGACTTCAGTTGTTTCACATTTTGTCGGTTCGACAACAGAATTTGAATTCTCGGGTGTGAAATTCTGAAATTTGACAGTAGCCACTTCTTGAGTGGGACCATCAGTGTCAACGTTGAGGGACAAGGTGTCGAGAGTATCGATGACTGGAGCACAACGAGTGTCCAGTGATTCGTTTGATTGAAGGATCGACGGTGATGTCGATTCCATCAGGCCGGAAGCCGGAGCGTCGGGTTCCAGTCGGTCGTCATTCGTGGGAACACACATGGCTGATGTAACATGCTCTGGTGTGCTCTTATTGAGAACTTTATGTGCAAAACTGACTTCGAGTTTTGAAAAGAAATAAGCTTTTTCCTCGTCAGTGTATTTAGCAATCAATTTCTCAGCGGATGGGTGCAATTTCCATTTGTGTCTCTGTGCTTTCCAGTAAATGGCGAAAGCATCTGAAACTTGTGAAAAGTTGTCTGCATGTTCACATATGTATTCATATGAATTCTGACAATTGAACAGAATATTAGCAGAAACAGTATCCGAGTTCGAAGAAGACGGACTCGAGTAGTCGTTTGTGAAACTACCATAACCATTTCCACACGAATCAAAATTGTCAACCATTTGGTCGCAATAACCATTGCCCGAGGAATTGTCATTGTAATTGTCGCGAGAGCGATAATTCTTTTTGCCTTTGCGGTATTTTCTAGACTCATTACGCTTGGGTTTATATAAACTAGACAACAAATCACTAATTCGTTGATCCTCTGCAACAGCAGCCTGGATAAACTCATCATAAGATTTAAAGTCATGTGCAAATAGATTATGAAACCTGTTTATATCGAGTCTGTCAAGGGCGAGAGTAATTAAGCAACGTTCAGAAAAATTGGGTCGTGCTTGCTCTAAGAATTCGCTTATTCGTAGAAGGTAATCAGAAATTTCCTCATGTTTGCCTTGAGAAATATATCTGAAATCAACCATATTCGTTTTTTCCATTTTTTTAAAATGACAAACTTCCGATAGGAAGTGAATTGTTGACAGTTAATGATCAAAAATGTTCATCATTGTTCAGTTGCATAGATGAAAACATTTGCAACACACTTCGAGTGAGTGTATGAGAAGAAGAACAGTAAACAAATGCAACAGATAGATGCAGATGTGCGTTTGATCGAAATGTAAACAAAAGTTGAGTTGGCTGGCAACAAGTGTGTCGCTGCCGAATTGACTCATACATGTAGAGACCAATGTGTTGGTCGTGAGTTAAGCCTCAAATATGCAAAAAAAAATTTCAAAGTATCAATCTAACTAGAAAGCAGCAATGCACAGGAAACGAAAATGTTTGCTGTAAAAGGCAATTAAGGCAAGGAAGTCGAATGATAAACAAACGAAATCAAAGCATGACTGGATTGAAAGCTAGACGCGCGTGTAACGAACGAATGCAAAGTTGCTCTACTATGAAGTAAAAGCGAACAAATAATCTACCACAAAAGAATTCGTGCAAAAAGCAACGAATAGAGCGCTAACCAGGCAAAAAGGCAACAATTGACAATTTAGCAAAAGGCACAACCAAAGGTATAGCAAAAATGATCGAGGGGAGACAGGAATGGTACTCACGACTGGATCAGGAATGAAGAAGACAGGAAAAGTCTTGACTTCGAACGAATGTCCTTGGACGATTCAGAATGTGGAGATTAGCGATGGGGTCGAAGACCACGAAACGCAACAATGCCAGAATGAATGCCAAAAGGTGACCTTGAATTGAAAGGTCCCAGAAAAGCCAGTTTCAAGTTTGAGAAAGATTGAGATTGAGAAAATGTGCAGGGAAGCAGAGTCGTTGGTGTTGCAGTGCCAATGGTGGGACTTGCAGACTTGCTGAGCATCAGAATGGATCAATTTTGGAATTTTGATCGATTCAGTCGTCACAAATGGGACGATAGAGGCAGTTCAATGTTTTGAGCAATTGGAGAGCAAAAAACAGAGAAAATTGGTGGAATTTTCGTTCAAAAGTTGAAAGAACGGACTTTCGGACCACCGTGGGGGATTCTTGCTAGGTTCGTAAGGAATGACCGCGCCAGTGTAGGACAAATAGGATCTTGGGTACTTGGTCCAATGTCCCAACGATGTATTTGGATGGAATAAGATAGTCGGGCAAGAATGTAGAAGAGTTTATTGAGAGTCGACCGCTCGGTATCGAGTCTCATTGGAAAGTGAAGTAGAGAGACAGAACGTATGTGTTACATTGAAGGAGGTGCAGTAGCAGACATGCAATGCAACTCATCAGAGAGAAAAGGATATACAGCGTAAACGAGTAAAAGGGGAGCATCAGGAGATGCGACTGTAAATCCCTTTACAAATAAACAAAAAGAATAAGCAAATGTAGCTTATGATCTAATATTGAACAAATTGATTAACACAAAGTAAGTTTGGGAGGCATCTTTTTTTTGCTTACAATATAGAACGATTCGTTGGTGATTCGATAGTTTCCAAACAAGCGAAAAGCATATCTTCGCAGCAGTTGCCTGTTTTGGAGACTTTCTGCCTGTGGGAATTAAAAATGTGGTATATATATATGCACAAAGCTTTAATGCCTTTTGTGTTTACTTACTTTTGCCAGATTTCGAACTAATATTGCCCTTACTGGCTTACTTGTGAAACACAAATAGAATAAGCGATTGAGCACTGTGGCTCGTTTGAAATTGCTCTCCACCGCGGCACAGTGCGAAATGAGCACACATTCATTGAGCACACTGCCAAGCACAAAAATCAACAGAATCGACTGAAGTGGCAAAGACATTTTTTTGCCAAACAAAAACATGTGAAAAATGTAGCATTGAATTGAGATTAAGGCACTGAAGAGCAGTGTCAAGTATGGTGACCAAAAGCGAGCATACTCTTGGGCATGTTTGCACAGGCAGGCCAGTTGTGTGTTCACGGCAATGTATGCCAACCAAACACGGCGAAGCTGTCGATCCAAAGCTAAGCTTGGTTTTGTTTTGGTTGTTTTTTTGCTTAGCTTTCCATTGATATCCGCCAGCCTGCTTGTCAACTCCTTCTGCTGAATCGTGATGTATTTGCATGCCAGAATTGCGTAAAGTGGCACCGAGTAGATTACTTTTACAATTAATTTTAATTTTAATTTTAAAATAAATTTAAGGGGGGACAGGATTTTGCCTTTATATGTGAATGACCCCCCAATACATGATGGGAAAAAGTGGTCTCCGAAGGGTACAGTTTTAACCGAGTACATATTATCCGATTTTGGCTTTCAATATATCAAATTAAAGGTAATGACACGAACTTTAAAGACGATTGGACGTTTGGTAATTTTATCTGTAAATTTAATCTCAAAAAGAGAAATAACTTAAAAGAGTCTTAGATCTTAGTCTCTTTTCATTATTTACTAAATAATTTACAAATTATTTAAAAATAAAGCCCAAACGTCCAATAGTCTTTAAAGTTCGTGTCATTACCTTTAATTTGATATATTGAAAGCCAAAATCGGTTAATATGATCTCGGTTAAAACTGTACCCTTCGGAGACCACTTTTCCCATCATATATCGGGAGGCCATTCACATATAAAGGCAAAATCCTGTCCCCCCTTAAAATTATTTAAAGTTTAACACACACACACACACTCACCTTGCGTAATGAAATGCAAGTGTACTGGGTTAAGCAAAATCCAAAAGATTGCCGAACTCAGATTGACATTGTAAACCGAATTGACGAATAGAACATGAAGATAGGCAAAAATTAATGCTCCACAGAGAATGGCCATTTCCATAAAGAGTGAAAATTGTCTAAATTGATGCCGAAATGCAATCATCTGGTCTACCTGAACTAAAATCAACAAAATGCAATGTTAATTGATTAAATGCTAAATTAAACTTTTATAATACCTTTCTTTTTGCTTTCAACAAGCTCATCAGGGTAAATAATAAAAAATCGCTTCTCTATTGGTGGATTGAGTACAAAAACAATCCAACAGCTCACACAGAAGACATTTATTGTGAGGGCGAGCATGTCGAGCTGAGGCCAAAGTGTCCTGGGAAACATTTGGTGATACACAATGTACGGACTTGAAAGCACTGACTTGCAGTTGATTTGACACAAAGTTCGAGACTCACATTCGAGCCCGATAATTCCGTACAGCACTGTGGCCACATACCAAACAAGCGCAAACAAATAGCAATGACGTATTTGGCTGGGCTGATGCAGTCTGTCCAGTCGTATTACATCGAACTGATCGTGATGTGCGTAGAAGACCAGTCTCCAGAAGGCTACAATCCGCTTGATTTGCGTCGCTATAAGTTTCAATGTCCGCGACATGGCTTGTTCACAGGCTTGTTCTTGACTAAAATATTTGCAACCATATTTGAAACCACTTGAAACCATTTAGCAAATTACTTGAAAACTTTGCAAAATTATGCTATCGATTTTATTAAATTAATGTTTTTGTGCTTTTTTCAAAGTTTTTAAAATTAATGAGAATAATTAAGTGGTAGTTTGCAACAAATTACCAAATCAGCTACAAATGTCAGTTTCGTTAATTAGACATTTGTAAATAAATTGTCAAATTTGTAATCGACAAAAACCATTAGGCAAATGTTGCTTGTAATAGAAAGAATTCACAATTCCTTCGTACAATCTTAGTTTAATTTTTGTTTGGCAATACTAATATTTTTAAAAGGCAAAAGGCAAAAGGCAAAAGGCAAAAGGCAAAAGGCAAAAGGCAAAAGGCAAAAGGCAAAAGGCAAAAGGCAAAAGGCAAAAGGCAATTTACAATGTGTTCCTCTCCTCTGTGTATTATGTTTTGACCTGTCATCTGTGAACGACCCCTTTCCTCGTGTAATACTGCCTGCACTAGCCTAGGCCTTTATGCAAAATCTTTTGATGTTATTGTGTTTTGAGACACCGTGCCTGTGCGATTGTATTGATTTTTGTGATTATTGGCCGAATTAACCTGCCTATTTAACCCATGAGTTTGTGTTTATCCTTACTAATATACCAAAAAATGCCACCAACTCTCGAGTCAACACCAAAAAGCCTAACCAAAAGGCTCGTCATTAAAAATCTCAGTAAAATTGCCTACAGTAAGCAAAAACCTTTTTCAGTCGAGGGCTTTTCGGGCTTGTTAGGCTTGTTTCCTAATGAAAAATTTGTCTTTGAAAATGAAAATTCTTCATTTGTTTACTTGTTCTCGTATTCCCAAGCATCAGTACACTATTCTGTTTCAATACTGAATGATCAAGATGAAAAACTTTATACAAGTGGTATGTTACTCTTAAAATTAAAATATTATTTTACAAAAAATGCTATTTTAAAAATAATAAATTTTTTAATGATTTTTTATTTTAATAAAAACAGAGTACGACTGGACCTTCGATGGAAATCGTGGAAGTCACTATGCAAAGTTTATCACTTATTCGGCACTGGTGGACTATTTTAATGGATACGTGAAAAATGATAAATTGATTCTACTGTTTGAGGTGAATATTTTTTTATTTCACTATTAAAGTTGTAACATTTTTTCATCATTTGATTTAGATTGAAATATTCAATCAAGGGAAGACAGTCAAATTTGAGAAAAATCAAAGCTTAAACAATCTATCCGAGAACTTTGAATCCCTGTTTATCGATGCGAAATTTAGTGATGTTACCTTGATTGTGGCCGGTACAGATGGAGAAACAAAGGAATTTCACGTTCACAAGAATATTCTTGCGGCTCGATCGCCAGTCTTTGCTGCAATGTTTGAGCATGACTTTGAGGAGAATCGGAAAAACAAAGTGAAAATTACTGACATTGGAGTGAATGTTTTTAATGAATTTGTTCGATTCATTTACACGGGCAGGGTTGAATCGTTGGATCAATATGCGTTAGAACTTTTGGAAGTTTCTGATAAGGTAGATTTTTGTTTGTTTATAATTTTAATATAATTTAAATATTTCTAAATTTACAGTATCAAGTGAATTCACTGAAAGCCTTATGCGAGCGCAATCTGTCCTCTAACCTGACCATCGAAACCGCTGCCAATATTCTCATCTATGCGGACTTGTACAGTGCAAGTGAGTTGAAATCAAATTGTATTGATTTTATTTCCAACAATCCCGAAGACAAAATGAAGTATAATAACGAGGGCTGGAATGTGTTGAGCTCTTCATTGTTTCAGTTATGCGGTTTAATGACACTTTATTTGGTTTCTAAAATTAAAAATTAGATGACATGTTTAATATTTGTAATTTGAGTTTCATTTTATTGCTTCAATGTTGTATAAAAACAGTTTGATTTTCAATTATTGTTTTTGTTTGACAAATAAATTAAAAACTCGCCGGGCAATTTTCCGTTATCGTCCAACATTTTACATTTGCACTTTGATGTGAAGAATAAGAAATTCCTGTTCTTTCTCGAGGACATACTACTTTGTAAAGTCTCGACTATAATTTAACATTTATTATGCGACCAATTCACGTATGTTTAATTATTTTCCTAGTCTGATTTGAAAAATCTTTGATTTGTTTTCCTAAATTTTTCTGACACTCGACTTGTAATGAGATCTTTTCCTCGTCGAAGTTCAAAAGAAAAAACTAATTCCCAATAATTATTTTCTTTCTCAATACAAAAGGTTTCATTCATCCAAAAGATAAGTGAGAAACCAGTGACATCAAGCCGATAAATAAACTACGTTTTTGTCAGCTTTCACCCATTTTACGAATCTGGTGATATTAAAAGTTGTTTACTAGCAACTTATCACGCAGATATGTCAGAGAGCAGCAATATATCTTCCAATGAAGCTACGCTTTTTCTATTTACTTGATAAGTCATCCACCCAAATGCGTATATATAACTACGCACTGACATTTGCCAATAAACAATGTGAAACATATTTCGAACAACTGCAGTAAACTGTTCTGTGCATTTCTAGAATTTTCAAATAAAACACAAAAAATCCAACAAAATGGAATATCAAGACGACAATCAAAGTGACATTTTCCGAAATATTTTAAATGATGCTGCTCAGTTGTCAAAAGATTGGACAGCAAGAGGTGCTATATTGGAAATTGGTGGAAGAATCTGCTCGGCATTTTGGCATCGGGCAACTATTTTGAGTGCAGAATTTGCGCCTAATGTTTTATCCAGACTTTGGCGAAGTATTATGGATTCATTACAATATCGTCAGACTGGTGAAGCAAACGCGCAGAATGCAGTACCATATGGCTTGATGGCACAGGATATAATAGGTTCCGGTGCCATAGTGCTGCTCCAAACGTATACCCTATATCAAATTTGGACCGAGATTAAAGCCGCTCATGCGTCTGTCGTAAACGCAGCCCAACAAGTACCGCTAATTGAGCGAAGTATGCAAGCACTGATGTGTGAAATCCGTTTGTTAAGCGAACTGATTGATCAGGTTAGAGAGAAACCGATCCATCAAGTTACCCTTGACGATATCAACAGGATGATGTCGAAAATCAATAGAGTCAACATTCTAAATCGCCAAGTGCAGAGACCAATCTGTAAGTCAAACTTTTTAATATCTGAAACTGATTTTGTTCTGTTTTTACCCTTTGGCAAGACTCAAATTTAGCGTCGAAGGCAGCATTCAATCACTGACGGCTTGCCGAAAAGAACTTGTTAAGGGCAGCATCATAAGCTACGCACAGATAGTATCCCGTCTGCTGGAATTGGCTATCTATGCATCCTGTCCAATGGGTATGGCATTTTGGACAATGAAGGGCACCTTTATTGCACTGTATGTCGGAATTGTTGCTGTTCAGGAAACCGAAAAGGTGATGTGCAAAGAGCAACTAGAAAAGTTGCAACAAAAATTCGCCCAACTCATGGATTATGATGATCAATTGGCTGAGATTGATGAGTTGCTGCTTGAGAAGCAAGATCAGATTGAGAGAATCCAGTCCGAGTATGATAATGCAATCTATTATGGAGTTATTCCACTGGATACACGCTAAAACACATGTAAAACAGACAAAAAAGTTTTGACTAATACGATTAGAATTCTTATTACTAGTCATCTAGCAGCAGTTTGGTTATCTATAGTTTGTTTTGATAATTCTTTAATTGTTTATTTAATATCATTGGGTCGTTTGTTCTTCTTTTTAAACATAAAAATTCAATTTTTGAAATGCTAATTGACAGTATTGACAACTAGATTGCTTTAGGATGCTTTCAAATATAAATTGTACTCCATCTAGTGTAGACAAACGAAACAAAAATAAAAATTTAGTCTCTTATCATATATAAAGATTTATAAATACAATAAAAAATTATCACATTTACGATTGCTGTCAGATTGGACAATTTAAAAATACAGTGAGTTAGCAAAAAATAATAGTAATTGTAATTATGCTTTTAATTTGAGATTGTTTTTTATAGCCCACTGTAACCCAAATTATCAGACAGATATACATTTCTCCCTTTCTGTGTGATTCAGTCATTAAATGTAGGGAGTTGGTTATTTTCTTTCACTCTGAGTACACGTGGACGTTCGTTTTTTACATCATCGTCTATCGTCATATATGAGCACATTTTTTTTGTATTCCATATTTTACCTTCGTTAAAAAAATGATTCCATTTCGTCATAAATGGGAAATAGAAAATATCAAAACAATTTTCAAAGATAAAAAAGCCGAATGTCCTTCATTCTTATCGTCGAATTTTAGTCCACCAAATGATGATACCAATATTTTTTTTCTTCAACTCTACCCCAAAGGCTGGAACGAAGATAGTAAAAATAATTTATCTCTTTTTCTGAAGTTATCATCAATTGATAAAGTAATGGTGCAATTTAAATTTTCAATTATTGATTGCGATGGACAGTTGCATAACACTCAAGGTAAAGCGTTGTTTTATTAAAATTTTATTCAACAATTTACTAAATTCACACATTATACTTTGTAAGGCATGCAAAAATCATTTTCAAAATTTTATCCGATTAATGGTTATTCAAGATTTATTTCACTCCAGAGCATCTATAATTCACAAAATACACTACTAAAAGATAACAAATTAACATTGTTGTGTGAGGTATGTTTATATTAAAATTTTATTTACATATTTTTTAAAAATATTCATTTGTTATGTTAATCGTTTAATAACAGGGCGAAATTATTGTAGATGGAAACAAAAAGATGACAAACAAACAAACAAAATATTTAAAAAACAATACAGAAATTTTGAAAATAAAATATTTAACAACGTTCCAACATCGATCAGCTATTTTGACACAAAAACAATTTTCTTCGCTCACCAATGGACTATTGATAAGTTCAGTAATCTTATTAATTGTCAATTAGACGGACAACCATCAATTAAATCGTCAAACTTTTTCGCCACCTAACAACAGTCAATATCAATTTAGCCTTCGAATTGATCCAATGGGAGATAGCGAAGACAGTTGCATTTCAAAAGATTATATTTCATTTTACTTGCACTTGGATTCATCAAGTTTAGCAGATTCAGCAGTAGTACAATTCAAAATTTCAATAATTAATCATGTAGGAGAACAAAAATTCACAGAAGGTACGCACTTTTAAGTTTTGAATTAAAAAGATTTATTTATATTTTTAATAGTATGTCAAAAAAGATTAACTAAAAATAACTATTGGGGATTTACAAAAATACATATCACATCATTTAATTTTTGAATTCAAAATATGAACTCCTGAAAGACGACAAATTTAAATTATTATGTGTGGTAAGTTTGCTAAAAGTAGAGCTGGGGCCAGTATGCTGTTAGTAGAAAAGTAGGATGGGAATTTAAAGTTTTGCATCCCTGAAGAAGTGCAATACGCAATGAGATAATGTGACATTACCATATAAAATGCGAGTACAATTTATTAATAATTTGTTGAACAGGGTGAAATCATAGCAGACGGAGATAAATTATCACAAGCAAATTTAGACAAACGTTACAACTTTTTCATTAATAACATCAAGAATCCAAGATTACCTCGTGTCAAACTATCAACAAGTTATTTCAACGCCCACCCAATAACCATTCCCTTCGCTCACATATGGACTAATGATAATATAAATAATTTAATCAGCAATTCATTACCTGGATATCCCTTATTTAATTCAACTATATTTCCACTAAATGTCAATTCCAGACTATTGCCTCTCTTTTTTAGTGGGAGTGAACATCGATTCAATCTTCGACTTTTCCCAAATGGCGACAATGAAGAAAGTAAAAATAACATTTCATTATATTTGGAGTTAGTATGGGGTATACGAAATGTAGTTGCTGTTCAATTCAAATTTTCAATAATTGATTGTGATGGAAATAAATGTAATACAAAAGGTATGAAATTGAAAGCTGTTTAATTCATGATTTTTTACAAACATTTTTTAGCAATTTGTCATAGATTTATTAAAAATAATCTTAGTGGAATATGGGGATTTGAAAAATATATTTCACATAAATCGCTTTTAAATCATACCAACAATTTATTGAAAAACGATAAACTAACACTCTTATTTGAGGTATAATGAGCATTTAGAAAATAATTTGATTTTTTTCATTTATTTTTTCGAACAGTTGGAAGTGATTACGGATGGAGAGAAATTGTCAAAAACATGTCTTGACAATTTAGAACAAATTTTTAGATACAAAAAATATTTACTCTGTTCATAAGAATGAAAATCAAAGCATTGGATTTTATCACATTGAAAAAGACAAATATCAGCAGGAAAACGAAAATCATGATTTCTCTCCTGTACAACAGATTATTGAAAATAATATTGTGAATCAAATTCAGATGCCTAGTACTTCAAAACAACAAAACTTTGTTTTTGAAAGCAATAATATAAATTTAGATGTTCCATTAACGAATCCGGAAAGTAAAACTATTTTAGGCACTGACAAATTGCCTGACTTTGAGGAAATTCTATCAAGACTAATTAAAAACGACTTGTTTCAAATCAAATTGAACAATTCGGATGACCAAAATCATGATTTTCGCAACGCACAATTAGAAAATTTCCTCTTTTCATGCAACTCTGAATTTGAATTCTTGAGAATTATCAACAGTGAAAAACAATTAAACATCTCTCAATCTGATCAAAAGCAATATTTCAAAAATCTCGATCAACTGATCAAGTCCAACTTTGCACATCTTATCCCAGTGTTGCAGAATTGTTTTCAATTGAGATTTATCATTAAAAATGGCAGTTACA
Organism: Rhizoglyphus robini; assembly: GCA_023373905.1. Lineage (NCBI taxonomy): Eukaryota > Metazoa > Arthropoda > Arachnida > Sarcoptiformes > Acaridae > Rhizoglyphus > Rhizoglyphus robini. The sequence continues at coordinate 291,054 of JAKIJQ010000031.1, read as the reverse complement.
AATCCAACACAAACACAACACAAACCAACTCAATTAAATTTGCTATCGAAAAGACAAACAAAAAATTCATCAAGAAAACCAGACATTTTATCCCAATTAAATTTAGCAACAAATCTTGGTAAAAGTGATAACCAATCGACACAGGAAATAGAAAAAGAAAATAAAAAACGTGAACAGGAAAACCAAAAACTTGATCAGTTTCAAACAATTGAAAATATCCAAAAATTTGAAAGAATTGAAAACAAAATCACCGAACAGAAAGTAACCATAGATCAGACAATATTCACAGTGAACAACATTTATCACGAGCATTATTTAGAAAATTCAAATTTTAAGGATTGTCTAGTGAACACAAAATCACAGTCAAACTTTGGAGACATCAACATTAAATCGGAACATACCGATTGTACTGTGCTCATTAATAAGCTCCAAGAAATCGTGAACAATGAAATTAAACCTGTCTTGGATCAAAATGAACAAATTGTCATTGAAATAAAATCACTAAAATCGAATAACGCAATGTTGATGGATATGGTTTTAAGAAATCAGAAATCAAATTTAGAAGACAGACAAGAAATGATGGCCATACAGAATGAACTCAGTGAAATGAAAGTTACCAAACATGTTACTCAGCCCGTAATGAAGCAAACTGTCGACAGAGTGCTATTGTTTCTGAACAGAATCAAATACGAATTGAACAAAGTTGTTGTCAACATTAGTTCACAAATTAGTCAATCACTGGCCTTTCAACAAAAATCGTCTGAGATAACTTTGGAAAACTTTCATTCTATTTCCGATCACATAAAGTTGTACACGGATCCATTGATCAAATACGTGCAAAGTGTTCCGACTTCTGTTTCGATTAGCAACGAAACTAAAGAAGGTCTTATTCATAAACTGGAATATGTCAAAGCATTCCTAATTACACATTTATCCAAAGAAAATTGTCCTGCTAAAAATCAAAATTCAAATTTCGTGGTCGATACACTAACACTGCAAAATGCAGAACAAAAACTTGCCGATATTCTTGACAGCCAAACAAGTGATTTGGATGCGGACAATCAACAAAAGCTTACTAAATTGTGTGACTTGATGGTGGAGTTTAAATCAGAATTCAATTCAGTTTTACCTGATAAAGAAAATACAAAGAATTTTAATTAATTTGTATTATTGTTTTGAAGTATTTTCTTGTGTCCATAATTAAAATCAATCAATCTTTACGCAATCCGTTAATAATACAGTTTTGAGTGACAATCAAAAATAAAGTTTATGTCCGTAACAAATAATATTAAATTCAAAAAAGATTCAAAAAGATGAATAAACCCAGTCAAAATGCCATCTTTCACAATTGAGCATATTTCCTTTGTGTCTCCCTTAAAGTTTGATTTGATTTTCCAATCGTATCTCGTCATTTAGATCAGTCTTGTGACTTTTTCCTGGATAATAGAAGTCACTTGTGTACGATGGTATGTGACTTATATCAAAAGTATCCAGGAATAAAATTATTGATTGGTTAAGTATTTGCATCAGAGTATCTTCCAGTTATGGCAAATAACATTATCCAACCATTTGTCACTTTGATTCGCTTATCACTACTTGACTTTGTTTGATACGAATCACAAAACGGATTGAGATGAGACAGAGATAAGTTGTGTAGCAAATAAAAAACGTTGAATCAAAGTGCCTAAAATACATTCTCAACTGATCATTTTCATCGGTACTGGAGACTCATACACAAAAATTGGTTTCTTCCTTATCCTCACCATGTCCTTGATGACATTGTTTTTTTCAAGTGACACCTGGAAGACATTCCTGAGCTGCATCAACCCGGATCAACGTGCTAAAAAGACAGTTTTACAAACAAAAATGTAGAGATTAAATTGGTTTGTTTTGTTTCAAGAATATAGATGTATTGGAAATAAATTAAAGAATAAATAAATAATTTAAAATTATTGATTTTTTCACACATTTCAAATATATCCTATAATAATCATACGAAAAAATTGTCCGACAATTGTCCTTTTATTTTCATTTTCAAATATTGTTTTTAAAAATGATAAATTCACTAGAAAAACGTGCCTTTTAATATTTTGTATAAAGTATATGATATAAATCCATTACAGATTGTCACAAGTTTGTTTGGTTGAACTCAAAGTCCGTTATTTGACTTTACCATTTTAAAAAATAAAACACTTTTGGGTTCATAGTTGGGGCATTTCAATTTTTGGGTATAAAAATCAGTGAGTTTCACAGCATTTTCCAATCACACTCAAATATTTTCATAATTAAAACATATTCAACAATCAAAAATGAAACTTGCACTCCTGGCACTTTGCGTTTTTGCCTTTCTGATGGCGTTGGTTTTGGCAGCCCCTGCTGAGAAGAAGGAAATGAAAATGGAAATTCAAATGAAACGACGAGTTCATTTGGGATATCATGGCGATAAACGTGGTGGCGGTGGAAATGGCGGAAACCACGGAGGTGATAATGGCGGTGGAAACGGCGGAAACGGTGGTGGTTATGGCGGCGGAAATGGAGGCGGAAATGGTGGAGGAAACGGCGGTGGAAAAGGAGGAAACAATGGTTATGGTAACGGTGGTGGAAATGGAGGTGGAAACGGCGGCGGAAATGGTGGTGGAAACGGTGGTGGAAACGGTGGTGGAAACGGCGGCGGAAATGGTGGTGGAAATGGCGGAGAAAATTGCTGCAACTGCTGTTGTGGAAACGGTGGCGGAAATGGAGGTGGAAACGGCTGTGGTAATGGCGGTGGTAATGGAGGTGGCAATGGCGGTGGTAATGGCGGTGGTAATGGCGGTGGAAATTGCTGCAACTGCTGTTGTGGAAACGGTGGGAATGGCGGAAACAATGGCTATGGAAACAGTGGCGGAAACGGTGGCGGTAATGGCGGTGGTAATGGAGGTGGCAATGGCGGTGGTAATGGCGGTGGTAATGGCGGTGGAAACGGCGGTGGAAACGGCGGTGGAAACGGCGGTTACCGCAAAAGTAATGCCGGTAATATACGTAAAATGTAATTTATTTAATTTCAATAGTCAATCATTGAATTTTGACTTATTATTTTGCCCAACTGTACTTTTATGCATGCCCAGTATATAATCTAGAATAAAATTATTTTATAAAATTACTTCATGAAATATTTGAATTTGAATTTTATATTAAGTTCTAAATGTACAAATTCATTTTTTAAAAGATAGGTTACTTAATGATTCATAACTAAAAGTTTATCAAAACCACCAGAATTACGCTCGTTCGAGCTCCTCTTATTACATATTTATATTTGTTGACCAAATATAATCTGAATTTAATTATTTTACTAAAAAATCCCAATACTGATATAATTAATATAAACTTGAGACTCAAAGATCTGACTTTAAGTTGTTATTTGATTTCTCAATCGTATTTTATCTTATAAGTTTGATCAAACTTGAGACTAGTCACGATGTAGGACTTTGTCATATGACTCATATTATCTAAAGTATCCCGGAATAAACCATTGATTGATCAGGTATTTGGTCGATTATCGTCTATATCAATGATAAATAACTACATCATCCAACCCTTTACTACTTTGACTAATCCAATAAGCACTACTTGACTTTGTCCGGGAGAGAACGAGAATGAGTCACAAAATCGAGATCGAGATAAGAGATAAGTTTGAGCAAATATAAAACACAACTTGAGTCAAAGTGTCTTAAATCCAATTTCTACTGATTATTTTCATGTACTTTTGAAAACTCTTACTCAAAATGGGTTTCTTGTTTATCCTCACAATGTCCTTGATGCTTTTTGAAGAGACGTTTAGTTTCAACTCAACAAGTACCATTGAAAACAACATTCTGAATTCCACAACTCCTATCTCACATGTGACCCCGAAGCCAAGTTGTACGCTTGTGGAGTATGCAGAGTACTGTTCGGACGAGTATTGTGCCCGCACTCATGGCCGCTGGAGTGAAACCAACTGTACCAGTACACCTGGGGATGTTGGAGATAGTTCTGTCGAATCGATTCGATTCAAACCAAATGGTGGCCGCTGTGGTTGCTGTCCAGTCTGTGTCATTAAGTACAGTAAGTTTGAATTCACACAAAAAATGAGTTTTAATCTTTGTTGTTGTTATTGTTATCAGATAAAGGCCATTTGTGTGGTGTGGATAACGATACAGACATTATTTATGAGCAACATTGCGCTGATGGTCTGATATGCTTCCTGATACAATGTATCGAACCAGCAGGAATCAAGGATCGTTTGGCAAAGTGGAAAAAGAAAGATCTGGAAACGGATGTTAATTAACTAATCAAACGCGCAAACTTATGCTTCCTTAACCAAGATTATCTAACTATTTATCTGTCAATTAATTTATTAATATTAACTTTATCAATCAATGCTCTGAGGGATGGTAGGAGTCCACAAAAGACCGAATATTCTTCATGACGAAATCTTCACAAACCACTAGTTCGTATGTCTGTAAAGTAAATTTTGTAATATTTAATTAATTCGTTTGAGTATAACAATTTTAAAAACAGTAAATTGATTATTATTAATTATTCTTGATAGCTAGATAGAAGAATAAATCTTTGAGCAATTTAGCATTACCCTCCAGAATCTTCCATCCGTCCGTGTCCTTCACTTGAATAGCATTCTCGCAAATGTATCCGAGACATTTGTCCTTGAGTTTGGTTGCTCCATGCAGATCTGCAATGTATAATGCATTTGCAGCTGATTCGGTTGAAAGTGTTGAGCACAGAAAGTGCTCAGTCATGTTTTTGAGCGACTCGAGTTGATATTTGTCGGCTGCTTGCAACAAGTCCAACGCGTAACGATCCATTTGCTTCACCTTGCCAGTGTAAATGTAGACAAGTAGCTCTGAACACGTTTCAGGATCAATGTCAGTGATCTTCACCTCGTTCTGTCGCTTCTCCTCACAGTCGTGCTCAAACATGGCAGCAAACACTGACGATCGACTTGCGAGAATATTCTTGTGTACGGGAAATTTCTTTCCATCCGAACCGACAATCAAAGTGGCATCACTAAATTTACCATCGATGAGCAGAGATTGAAGATTCTCAGATAAGTTGTTCAATTCTTTTTGAGGCATCGGTGCAAAATTGTTTTGGGTTTGGTCGATTATTTCAGCCTAAAAAGCCCAGAAAAATGTTCAACTTTCAATTTCAGCATACATTCAAACATACCTCACAAAGCAAAGTTAGCTTGTCATTCACCAAGTAGCCATTTGAGGGGTCCAATAAATTGGCACGTGATATGAAAGCTACAACAGCAACCGAGCTTATACCATCAAATTCCCAATTGTACTCTAAATATAATTAAGTTAGCTTGTTAAAAAATACTAGTCTTAAGTGACGCCGTTGGCGTAAAGTCGGAGCGGGAGTATCCCGAGCACTCGTCCTTATCAGTTCAGTCATCGATGAGTCATCAGAGTGCGACAAACATACACTTTGACTCATATCTCAATACATATCAATGTAAAATATCACTAATTATTTTTTATCTTCGGTGACCTTTGACCTTATGGGCCCAAAATCTAATCAGTTCGTCTACACCCAGACCAGAATTTTTTTGGTAAAGTTTCTAGGGCCATCCATTTAGTGGTGTAGGCTCTATCCTGCTGACAAGCCTTTTCCTATCAAGTGGCGCCAGAGGAGTCGATCACTCACAAACTCAAACCCTCGCTTCGCTCGGGCTTGAGTTTGTTCGTTCGCTCCTCCAATTAACCAAACAAATAAATAGTACATACCTTGAGTAAATTGTTTTTCACTGTTAGCATTCAAAATCGAAATCTTGAAATGGGCTTTTTTCATGAGAATAGCTGCTGTTGAACCAATAAACGAAAACATTTTCATTTGTATGACTTGGTAAATTTAATTTGGGATAAATTCCAAAAGAAGATAGGCCGGCAAATGAAAATTTAATTTGTTTGTAAGTTTCTTGTTTACTGAAATTGTCCATCACCAAGGTAATTCTTTCAGTTTTAGGAGTTGACATTTTTACGGTAGAAATCAGCTCGGTTTTGCGTTTAGAATAAAATCATAACAGAACAGAAGACAGAAAAATCTGCAGGACAGGTGTGATACTGCTCGAGTCTCGTTCACAAAGACCATAATATCAAAACAAAACTGTGTACAACTGTTGCTATTACTTCAACATATCATCAATATCACTATGGAAACACTGATAAGAAAAAGGTTTGATAAACTACAGGCGTTTCTCGATGTCAACAATAAAATGCAAAATATACTATTAATAAAAGGCTCTTATTTAAATGGGAAGTATTTTTAAATTATTTGGCAGTAAATCTTAAGACAAAAAGGCAGTAATTTAAATTAATGGGCAGTTGGTTTAATTAATTGGCAGTATCCACCTGGCAGTATTATAAATAAGTTGGCAGTTATATTAATATAAAGGCAGTTTTTTTAATGTATTGACAGTATTTTCATTAATGACAAGTTATCTAAGTGACTAGGGAAAGGAAATGACCAATTGGGGTAACTAACTTTAAGAAAGTAATCTATTATGGTAACTAATCATTGGGAAATCATTGGGAAATAATAAATTGGGTAACTAACTACTGAAAAGTAACCAATTAGGGGTAATTTAATCACCCTGTCCTTGGTAACTGCTCATGGTTTGCTGCCCATCATTTATTTTATACACTGCAAATTTATAATTATGTAACTTCCCAACTATATTAATTACAGCTCAAATATATTTATTACTGCCCGATCATTAATTATACTGCCCAATAATATAATAGTCTTAATAAAATTAAACGTAATAAATAAATTGCAAATGAAAGACATTTTATTAAATCCATAATGTGGATTCAACCCAAAAACATTTTCCGATTAATTGTTCTTGTTGGCCATATAAAATAGTAACTCGCGAAGCAATTTAGCGTTACTGTCCAGCACCTTCCATCCGTCAGTATTTTTTGACTTGATTGAGATTCTCGGAAATGTATTCGAGACATTTGTCCTTGAGTTTGGTAGCTTCATGTAAATCTGCAATAAACAAAGCATTCGCAGAAGTCTCAATTGAAAAACCTTCTGACAGTGTTGAACAGAGAAAGTATTCACAAATGTTTTTTGAGAGAATCGAGTTGATATTTGTCGGCTGCTTGCAATAAATCCAATGCGCAATTATCCATTTGTTTCACCTTGCCAGTGTAAATGTATCGAAGAAGTTCTTCACAAGTTTCGGAATCAATGTCAGTGATCTTTACCTCGTTCTTTCGCTTCTCCTCACAGTCATGCTCAAACATGGCAGCAAACACTGACGATCGAGCTGACAGAATATTCTTGTGGACGTGAAATTTTATTTCATCTGTACCAACAGTCAGAATCACATCACTAAATTTTCCTTCTATGAGAAGCGATTGAAAGTCATCTGATAAGTTGTTCAACTCTAGCAGTAGAGTAGAATCAAAATGCTTTGGTTTTTTGCTCAATTATTTCCGCCTGAAATTACAAAATAATTATTCATTATTGAGCATGCATTTGAGCACATACCTCACAAAGCAAAATTAACTTTTCATTCACCAAGTAGCCATTTTTGGGATTAAGTAGCTTTGTACGAGATATAAATGCTGCAGCAGGTCGTATATTTGTACCATCAAATTGCCAACTGTACTCTAAAAATATAAAAAAGATTTGGCTAATTTTGTTTTTAATAAATACAGAATACAAACCTGTAGTATAGAGCTTTTCCCTTCTTGCACCCAAAATCGAAACCTTGAAATGTACTTTTTCACAGATTCCATTGTTATTGATCCAATAGACAAAAACGTTGTCACTTGTAAGAGTTGGTACGTCAATTTTAGGAAAAATTCCAAAATAAGACAGTCCAGCAAATGGAAATTCTATTCGTTGATAGTCTTTCTCAGTGAGATAACGAATATTGGCAATCACTAAAGTAGCTGATCCGGTTTTGGGGGTTGACATTTCGACTGGTGTAGAATTGACTTGGATGTGATGGATCAAAAAATGAAAACAAAAAAATGTAAAATCACATCAACAAATTGCGAGACACTACTGCGAGTACTGTGAGTACTAAACAAAACAGCATTTAATAAAAAGTGAGCAGAATGAACAAGTCTGACGACAGACTGTGAATGTAAACACTATGAGAACCGGTTGCCGCACAAATCTGATGATGTGCCTCTAGTTAAAAAGTCATTCGCATCACAAAACTAGTCAACTGGAATGAAACTGCATTCTGCGAGGGTAAATCTTGTAATAGAAAAACAAGATATACAGGTAAAGGTACAAGTTTGAACTAAAATTTTACTTTGTCAAACAATTTTGAGAAAATGTCAGGATTTTTAAAACACATTTTTTTGCAAAAAAAAACAAATAATGTTTTTGCAGTGCAAAATATATATAACCAGATGGGCTACCCGACTTCGCCCGGGATCTTCTCAAAAATTTCTACATGCTACATTTTCTAGAACCTTCTATAGAAGTATCCTCCAGTGGGAGATATTTTCTAGAACATTCGGTGAACAAATAATTTAACAAAATCTAGAAGGTTCTATAAGCTGAATTTGAAATGCAAACATGCTTTTGCATTTAATTATTTAAAAATTCTTACTGCCAAGGACGAGATGGATGGACCAAAATGACGCCCTCTTGAGACGTGTTGGCCTGAACCCGGACGAAGTAACACAAGTTGCCACTGACCGATCCTTGTGGAGGCAACAGATTTTTGGGCTAGAGCCGCGACCCGATTTACGGACATAGCGGTGTGATGTTAAAAAAAATTCTCACTACTGTGAGCTTGCCATAGCATAAGTGCATTAGAATCCTAAGAATACGAATATTTCGAGAACCACTGAATATTTTAATCTGGGATGTAGCCTATTATCTGACCGGGGGTAAAATGGGAAAAATTTGCAAAATTTCATTAAGATAGGTCCAGTAGCATCTGAATCCAAACGGAACAAACAGACAGACTTTCAATTTTATGTATATGTTAACGTCAAAGTACGAACGCTCGGCATTTTCGGAAAATGCCGCGGCAAAGTCCCATGTAAGATATAAAAATAATTTGAGCGAACTATGCTGCGGCAGTTCTTAAAAGTCAGTTATTCTTGTTAATTTGAAATTACAGCAAAGTTAATTTGTCTGCTTTACAAAGTAACGACATCTCGGCTGTTTCAAAGATACTAATTTTAGTGCTTTCCCCCCTTGCCACGCCTACCTGTCAATTTTGAGAATGACTAATATTTTAATTTGTTCAATTTATGTAAGTTATAAATCATTGCTATTAATGCATAATGATTAATTTTCAAATTAGTTATCTTATTAAAACAACTAATTAATAGCAATTTTTTAGCAATTTATTTTTGTCAAAAAATGGGGTTTGCCGGATAGAATTACGGGATAGTGTACTTAGCCGCGGCATTATCCAATATTGCAGCGGAAATGTCATACAAATTGTTTTTTAAAAATCTTACTTCGGACTTTTGCCGCGGCATTTCCTGACTTTGCCGGCCATCGGACTTTGACCCTAACATTCTCATATATACGAATAGATTGAAAGCCTTGTATTTGAATACAACTGAACCGTTCTTAAATTAAATTTGTCTAGAATCATCTCGGCGAGGTACTCGTGCAAGGTTAGAAGAGTAGATTCAGGTCAGTCCAATAAATCAAATATTCCAGACATTGTCTTGAAATATTACAATTTCCAATAACAATAATTAACAAGTCAACCGAAACGCTTCGCGTTTCGCTACGCTCCGCTCCGCTCTCCGCTCGCGTTTACACTTGACTTGTTAAAACACCCAGTTGCATCTTTCCTCTTGAATCCAGTTGGAATATTTAAAAGTAAAAGTAAACAATTTCATTAATAACAAAAATAATGAAAATTACATTAAAATGGATTGTCTGATTTATTTGACATTTGTCCAATTAAAACCGATCAGAAGTACATGTTTGCTTGATGTTACAGATCTGCTCTAGAGCATTCAAAATGCGTAAATCATGTACCCGAATGTAAATCACCTTTGGACCTTGAAGCAGTAGGGAACAAAAGCAATGGCCGGCACATTAACTTTTTTGTATGCCACGCAGGCAATTTGGAGGGCGCTATTGATGAACTTTTGCTGACATTAGATTTTGAACAGTGCTTGAGGATAGTAGGACATTTTGGTAGTTCAAACTTGATCATGCTATTAGCACAGCACTTGTGGAATTTGAGTTGGGTCGGATTCTTGGTGGTCAAGTGTGGTTTTTTCTTGTGATGCACTTCACCACAGTTTGAAGATTGTTCTGTTCGATCACCAACAACGTACTGCTTCATGTACTCAAACTTGAATCCAGTAACAACGAATTGTTAGAGTTGGGCAAGCCGAATTTTTTCCCTCGTCATTCTTCTTTACGCAGCGTTTCGAGAATATAGTTGATTTTGGATACAGTGTGGTATGCACTTAATCTAGTATTGTTTTTTTGCTTGACTTTTTTCAATTATAGCACTGTTGTCTTTGGTCGAGCTTGTGATCTTACTTGGCTTTGCTCGAATGAGACATTTCTGTGCTAAGCGTTTTGGTTGTGAATGAGTGATCGTCGTTCTTCGTCAGTAAGATTCAGTCTCTTGATCGCTTTTGAACCGCGAAGGATAATCATGTGGTTGCGAATCCATTCTAAGCAAAGAAATAACAAAAAATGCACTTGAAAGCTTTTGATTTTGCCGAACAGAAAACAATACTCAGCAATGGTATGGAAAGATGCAGTTGGATTATAATGAGATTTAAATAAGCAAGGTTGTTTGCTGTTTTGATCACGATGTATCACAATTCGGTATATAGAAATTGAATAAATTACATAATGAATAATTCTTGAAGCAAACATGAGGACATACCATTGTGATCAGATAAAAACAAAATTGCAATTTAAAACACACAATTTAGTTGTGATGAGATGTGAATGCTACTAAATGACTACAAATATCACACGATTGGGTTGTTGTGCAATTCACAGAAAAAGCTCGAAGAGGAATGTATATTGGGTGGCTTGAAGGGCATAAATCTTTGGACTTGCTATTTGAGTTGGTAGAATATTGCAAAACATATTATGAAAATATCCTGAAAACTCGAATTAACATCAAAATTCTGAGCATACCATTGGATTCAGCGTGAAAAATACTATAAGATTGAAGTTTAAAATTGAATTTTTTTAAAACTGATTTTAAATAAAAATATTAATTCATTTGATAATAATATTTCTGCCTTTGAGCAGTACATTCGTGTTTGACTCAAAACCTCTACTTCTACAGTATCAGTACTTCCACTGTAGATTATCTCCTAACGTCTACAGTGTTAGTCTTCTTTTGCCACGTCATCGATTACTCATCATAGCCTAACCTTTACTGTATAACTTTTCCGTGCCTTTGAGCTCTTCCGCCACGACGACGAAGCTTTTCGACTTTACTTTAATATTATAAAGATAATTTATCGATATGCACTGTCTCTGTACTTTGTAGAATTCAGTAAAAGTCCATTAATTTTTAAATAAATCAAACAAACCAATGACATGTAGTCAAAAGTCCATTAAAAGTTTAATAAGAAAAATTATTTTGTGTGACACTAGATACAAAATATAAAATATATAAAATAAATTTCCAAGTAATTTTGAGCCAATTTGGGCAAACCAAAAGAAAGTTTCGTGAGAAACCAACTTTATGTGTTTTATCTTTTCATCCCAAAACACTAAAAAAGTATGGCCAACCCGTATGTGTGCAATTTGTTTATGATTTTAAAGTGCTCTACATCAATTTTCAAATCCGTTTCAAACTCACGATATTTGTGCTGTCGTACCAGTCGCACGCTGATTCACACGATTCAGTCTCCAGTTAAACAGAATAATCGTCATCTGGCCACAAAGGCCATTTTGTATCTCTATTTGATTTTGTTTCTATTTCGAACACTCGTAATGAGTCGTATGATGCGTCATTTGAATGCGCATGCGCTAATCAGTAATCACGTATGGATAGATCCACTACTTACCTGGCTAGTTTGCACCTTCACCTTCATAGACTCGAACATTATTCTCGCATTTGGCATCAATGAGCTCACCAGTCTCTACATGGACTATGCAGTGAGTGTCAAGTTGTCGAGTCATTTGTCTCTGCAATCCATTCTTTACGATATCATTGTAAAAAATCCAACAAAATTTTACGTACTAAATCCAGAGCTTAAACCTGTGATCAAATCTTTTAGATTGTACAATTTGAAATTATTAATTTGGGAAGCTCATAAAAATCAGAAGAAAGTTTGGATTTGCAAAAATGCTCGATTTGCGCATGCGCAGTTGGACAATTTTGTTAATTATCCAAATTATATTCGGGTTCGGGCAATTTTGGTCAATGCTGCACTCGAGTGGTTGGCCCTTTGGGTCAACAGGATTTTATGTAAATATTTTTTGGATGTGTTGTAAAAATTTTATGTTTTTTTGTTTTGTTCTTAATTTCAAGTTGTCACGTTTGTCTGGGCTATTTTGATCCATTTGGGTCAACTCTACAACTTCCTTCCACATATATCCCTTTTCTTAATAGCAACCCTCGATCTATCCGTTTGCGCCTATCTCAGTTGGAATTGCCTTCGAATGATCTTCACTGCCATTCACTTCATTCTATTGGTCTCATTTGTTCACAAGTCTCAAATGGCCCATTTGAACGGACTTTTAGGTGAGGGAATTCGCCGTTACGCGTACGACAGAGGCTCAAGCATACTACAGTTACAGTATCTATTGGCCCACTATCGAGTGGAACACACCAAACTGGTCAACATAGCAAACTATGCGAATCGATCCATTGTTTCAGGCGTAATGTTTGTAGCATTCTGTACAAACATTCTGTTCAACATTCTCATGATTACACGACTGTTGCTCAATCGAGACTTGAGTACAAGTGAGACAAACTCGATTGTCGCGAATATTGCCCAACAGAATTTACTCGCAATGTTAGCCTGTCAGACACTGTCTAGCTGGTCTAGCTGTCTGACCACTTCGGACAAGTTGCTGGTTCAGTGTCAATTTGCACTCAATAGTAACATCTTTACAAGACACTACCGCCATCTGGTGAATACTCAATCGAAACTCAAATTGATGGCATACTACGAGTTGGTGCATACAAAGAAGAAATTTCGTTTCACAGTTGGTCCACTAGGACAAATTTCAAAGCGATCGCTGTTTGAGGTAATCGTAATACGAATTTGGATGCAATTTTTACTTATCATTATTTTATATTCAGTTCTTCTTTATATATTCGAGCGGTTTGATGTGTTCTATTAAGTGGTTCGTTGAAAGTCAACAGCAGACGAATAAATTCTGAATTGAGAATAAATGATGTGAGCTGTTTTCTAGCATGGAATTTGGAGGTTTTATTTCACAAACAAAAAATTTGGAGACCTCATGAAAAGGTCAAGGAAATATTCATTTAATAATTTAATTTAATTTAATTTAAATAAAAGAAACAGATAAATATAATACATGATTTATTGAAAATCAATTAGTGCGTAAATTTTGTAGTTTGTTTATGAGTGAGAATAAATAGTGATTGCTGTATAGTTTTAATGTTGACTTACGAGGTATAGGTTGAAGGTCCATTTTAAGTTTGATCATTTTGGTTTTTAGTAGGCACCGACGCCCATACCACCTCCGAAGCCACCGGAACCTCCTCCAAAATCACCAGAACCTCCTCCGAAACCGCCAGAAAATCCTCCGAAATCACCAGAACCTCCTCCGAAACCGCCAGAACCGCCACCAAAACCTCCAGAACCGCCACCAAATCCTCCTCCACCGCCACCACCACCTCCACCATTTTCAGCACGGGCCACAATAGTTTGGATTTGCTCTTGAAGTGGCAGAACTTGCTGTCGAATGATACGTTGTGGGGCAATAATTTCTCGCACCTCCTGAATGATTGGCTTTGTGACAGTGTGAACGTGATGGTGAGGCTCATCAACGGACTGGGTCTGCTTGAAGGAACCCTGACCAGATTGATGTTGATTTTTTAGGTTCACTGACGAAGAGCTGGACTGGAAGACTAGATTCAGTGGACCAGAGGCTGAGTCCACGTACAAGGTGGTTGGCTTAGAGTAGCCCCGATTGGGTGTGGGAATGTAATTGACTTTATGGGTGGAGTAGACAGCGAGGGGACCAGGTCCAACTCCGCCTCCACCACCACCTCCACCATAGCCTCCACCGCCTCCACCACCTCCACCGTAGCCTCCACCTCCTCCACCGCTACCTCCACCACCATAGCCTCCACCGCCACCACCACCTCCACCGCCGCCGTAACCCCCAGCATGGACTGAGACAGTCAAAATAGCTGAAAAAATAACAAACTAAAAAATCTCAGGGTTATTTCACAATTAAATCATAAACCCGGTAATAATACAAACCTTGTACATTTTAGTGTTCGTTGGAAATAACACAGTTTAAGTTGAAAATGCTTGTTTGTGGATGATTGAACTTGTACAGTCTTATATACACGTTTTCCATTTGGATTTAAAATGATTCAAAGTGTGACTCACTTTTTATTTGTTTTTATTGTTCAGTAACATTTGGGGCATCTTTTTGTTTCATTTGTAAAGTGTTTTGTTGACTTAAACATATAGCTCATCTTTTGAATTTTAATTACCTCTACAATGTCTCTCGATACTTGTCTTAAATTTCGTATTTCACTCATAAAGTGTGACTCATTAATTGATGTATAAAACCCTTAACCGATGATGATTGTGAGACTTTACTGTAAAGTTTGCAGTTTGCACTTTCATATATAATTTATATGAAAATATTAAGGCCCCCAAAGGCATGCTCAAGTGTCTGGCGTCTAGTTTTATTTTTATTGCTTCATTACTATGCAATATATTGGACACACACACACTATGTAAACAAGATTGAATTGTATAATTAATCCAATTTACGCGCCTCATTACTGATGCTGAGTGTCCCTAAGATAAGTGATGTGATGCAATTTCATTTTATATTTTAAAAAAGTATTCCCTAAATTGGCGTTAAACACACGAGACAACAGAACACAAACAAGATAATGTTCCAGATTTTATGAGTTGAATTCTGTTTTGTTTGTTGTTGAATGATTTAAATAAAAAATCTGTCAAGGTCAGTTTAAATTAAATTTTTTAATTTAGGACTTTTTGTTTTATTTAGTGAATTTCAAACATATGATAATCACTCCAAAAGTATAATTTGTCCGACAATTGTCCTAAGATTTTTTTCAATATTATTGTAAATAAAAAATGATAAATTCACAATTTTTTTAATTTTTATTACATGATACCATTTGCTGCATAAATTGTCACAAGTTCATTGATTGGTTGAACTCAAAGTCCGTAATTTGAAAAACTAATTTTTTTTCAATAAATCGATTAAAATAAATAAATTGCACTGTTTCTGTACTTTGTTTTAAAATTCAGTAAAAACTCCATAAAAAGTCTTTAATAATTCAGTAATTACATGACTGATGACATTTTAAAATTCCATTAAAAGTTTCATAAGAATAACTAATTGTGTATATTCTAGCCAAAAAATACAAATTTTAATAATTCAAAGTAATTTTGAGTTAATTAGCAAACCCGGGAAAGTATTGTTGGTTGTGAGAAAGCAATTTTATTGCGTTTTAGTTTTATTTCAAAAGAAAAATCTACAAAATTATGGCAAACTTTAATGTTTACAATTTCTTTGTGATTTTAAAGTCTTATGGTTCAGTGATCAAATTTATCGCCAATTCACGATATTTCTGCTGTCGAACCAGTCGAACGTTGATTCATTCGATTCAATCTCCTGTTAAACAAAATAACCGTCATTTAGTAATCAAAATTATTTTGTATTTGTATTTGATTTTGTTTCTATTTCGAACACTCGTAATGAGTCGATTAATGCGTCATTCCAACGCGCATGCGCTAATGAGTAATCACGTATGGATAGATCCACTACTTACCTGGCTAGTTTGCACCTTCACCTTCATTGACTCGAACATTATTCTCGCATTTGGCATCAATGAGCTCACCAGTCTCTACATGGACTATGCAGTGAGTGTCAAATTGTCAAGTCATTTGTCTCTTCAAGTAATTCTTCATGATCTCATTGTAAAAAATCCAATACATTTTTTCACACTAAATCCAGAGCTTAAACCTGTGATCAAATCTTTTAGATTTTGGAACAATTTGAAATCATCGTTTCTGGAAATTAATAAAATTTTGAATAGTAGTGTTAAGAAAGTTTGGAATTGTAACAATGGTCGATTTGCGCATGCGCAGTTGGGGAATTTTTCTAATTGTCCAAACAATATTCGGGTTCGGTCAATTTTGGTCAATGCTGTACTCGAGTGGATGATACTTTGGGTCAACAGGATTTTATGTAAATATTTTTTTATTTGTGATTTTTTAATTTGACTTTAATTTTTTAAAATTTTTTTCCTTAAATTTTAAGTAGGAACTTTTACCATTGCTATTTTAACCCATTTAGGTCAACTATATCACTTCCTTCCGCATATTTTTCTTTTCTTATTAGCAACCTTTGATTTATCCGTTTGTGCTTATCTCAGTTGGAATTGTCTTCGAATGATCTTCACTGCAATACACTTTATTCTATTGGCCTCATTTGTTCACAAGTCTCAAATGGTTCATTTGAACAGACTTTTGGGCAAGAGCATTTACCGGTGCAGGTTACGTAATAACAACGGTATTGCCTCAAGTTTACTACAGTTACAGTATCGATTGGCAAACTTTCGAGTTGAACATACCAAACTGCTCAATATAGCAAACTATGCGAATCGATCCATTGTTTCAGGTGTAATGTTTGTAGCATTTTGTACGAACATTCTGTTCAACATTCTCATGATTACACGACTGTTACTCAATCGGGACCTGAGCCCCAGTGAAACAAACTCGATTGTCGCGAATATTGCGCAACAGAATTTACTCGCAATGTTAGCGTGTCAAACACTGTCGAGCTGGTCTAGCTGTCTGTACACTTCGGATAGGTTACTGGTCAAATGTCAATTTGCACTCAATGATTTGTCAAAAA
Source organism: Rhizoglyphus robini (assembly GCA_023373905.1). NCBI lineage: Eukaryota > Metazoa > Arthropoda > Arachnida > Sarcoptiformes > Acaridae > Rhizoglyphus > Rhizoglyphus robini. The sequence goes on along the minus strand of JAKIJQ010000031.1, from coordinate 273,975 downwards.
GTACACATAACACAATCTTTACTAGACACTACCGCCTGGTGAATACTCGATCGAAACTCAAACTGATGACCTACTACGAATTGGTTCATACAAAGCAGAGATTTCACTTCACAGTTGGTCCAATTGGCCAGATATCTAAAAGTTCATTGTTTGAGGTAAAATGAACACAATTTAAGTTGTTTTTGCTAATATTTTTGGGTCTCATACAGTTTTTCTTCATTTATTCGAGCTGTTTAATGTGCTCAATTAAGTGGTTCATAGCAAGTTAGCAACAAACGGATGGACTTTATGCTCGATTGAAGATAAATTTGGCAAAGTAATACTGGCTATGTGAGATTTGTCACGTTTACATAAGTGTGCTTCAAGGTCACAGCAACTGCATAAATTCCAATTAATAACACTTATTGAGCGAGTACTCAAAAATGTCCTTTTCTATACGACGGTACGCACAGAAACATTAACAAGAATGCATTTTAGTATGATAAAATAAAAAGGTTTGATTAGCAACATAAGAGTTATGTCAATTGATACTCATTAACTTGTGAGGGATAGCACAAGTAGCATAGTACAAGTTTCAAAATGTAAAATTAAATGCACTTTATTAATACAAAGTAAACTTTACATAATATTTTGATTACTCAACCAGCATCGTACAAATCGATTATTTGTTCTTGTAAAAGAACAAATCACGATACAGTTTAGGATTATTGTCTAGCACCTTCCATCCGTCAGTATCCTTTACTTGATTGACATTTTCGCAAATGTATTCAACACATTTATCCTTGAGTTTGGTAGCTCCATGCAAATCTGCAACAAACAGAACATTCGCAGCTGTTTCTGTAGAAAGTGTTGAGCACAGAAAGTCTTCGCAAATGTTTTTGAGCGACTCGAGTTGATATTTGTCAGCTGCTTGCAACAAGTCCAACGCGTATCGATCCAATTGCTTTACCTTGCCAGTGTAAATGTATCGAAGCAACTCATCAAATGTTTCAGGATCAATGTCAGTGATCTTCACCTCGTTCTGTCGTTTCTCCTCACAGTCGTGCTCAAACATGGCTGCAAACACTGGGGATCGAGTTGACAGAATATTCTTGTGAACTTGAAATTTCTTTTCATCGGTACCGACAATCAGAGTGGCATCACTAAATTTGCCATCAATCAGCAAAGATTGAAAGTCTGTAGATAATTTGTCCAATCCTTGCTGTAAATTAGATTCAAGATACTTTGGTTCATTCTTCTTGTCGACTACTTCAGCCTAAACAATAACAAATTAATTAATTATTTATACTTTTGAACTAGTTTATGGTCTTACCTCACAAAGCAAAGTTAGCTTGTCATTCACCAAATATCCATTTTTGGAATCTAATAGATCTGCACGAGATATTAAAGCTGCAACAGGATGGTTTTTTTAAACCAAGTTCAAAATAGTACTCTAAATGTAGAAATTTCATTATTAATCAAAATAATTACATAACATACCTTGAGTAAAAAGTTTTTCACTGTTTTCACTCAGAATCGAAACCTTTAAATGTATCCTTTTAATTGTTTTTTTGGTTATTGATCCAATAAAGGAAAACATTGTCTTGTGAAAGGCCTGGAATATCAATTTTTGGATAAATTCCAAAATAATAAAAACAAGCAAATGGAAAATCTGTTCGTTTAAAAGTGGTGAGTTGACTGAAATTGTCCACCACCAAAGTAGCTGTAGCGGATTGATGAGTTGACATATTGACGCGATTGAAGTTGTTTAAGTTTTGAGTAAAATGATATGCAAAGCATAGAAAGATACAATAACAACCAAATATGCGAGCGAGAGATGCAACACTGCTCGAGTCTGGTTAACAAATAGAGTTATACCAAAACAGAGCGCGACTGTTGTTATCTGTCTAGTATCGTCATAGTAGAAACACTGATATGCAAAAAATGTCACTCGATTGTTAGTCAGTTAGCTGTAAGGAAAATTATTTTTTGATTACACAACCATCGTCAACAATTTTTCAATCAATTCTTTAGTCAACTGATGTGCAAGTTCTCAAAATAAATATAAAAATATTTTTATTTATTTATGAATATTATTGATGGAGTTGGGTTCACAAAGGCAACATAATATCAAAAGCAATACAAAGCGAGCAGTCGCTAATATCACTAGTCATCAACTCCAATATCGCTATAGAAGCACTGATAAAAAATATTAGTTAACAACGTGTGTGTAGAACGTGATTGTCAAAAATGTTAAAATGAGATACATACTTTATTGATGAAGTAACCATTACAAAATAAGCACAGGAAAAGCACATAGTTGGGATTCAATAGATTATTTGTTTTTGTTGTTGGACATATAAAAGACCAGATCGCACAGTAATTTAGCATTACTCTCAAGGGCTTTCCATCCGTCAGTGTCTTTCATTTGATTGACATTCGCAGAAATGAAGTCTAGACATTTGTTTTTGAGTTTGGTTGCTCCATGCAGATCTGCCACGAACAGAACATTCGAAGCAGACTCAATAGAAAGGTTCGAGCACAAGTAATCCTCGCAAATGTTTTTGAGCGACTCGAGTTGATATTTGTCAGCTGCTTGCAACAAGTCCAACGCGTAACGATCCATTTGCTTCACCTTGCCAGTGTAAATGTAGACAAGTAGCTCATCAAAGGTTTCGGAATCAATGTCAGTGATCTTCACCTCGTTCTGTCGCTTCTCCTCACAGTCATGCTCAAACATGGCTGCAAACACTGACGATCGAGCTGACAGAATATTCTTGTGGACGTGAAATTTCTTTTCATTCGAACCGACAATCAAGGTGGCATCATTAAATTTTTCATCAATGAGCAGAGATTGAAAGTCTTCAGATAAGTTGTCCAAGTCCTGAGCCAAATCTAGTTTGATTGCCTTTTTGTCAATAATTTCAGCCTAAACAACAACAACAAATATTAAGCTTTTTTAATTTAAACAATTTTCCGAACATACCTCACAAACCAAAGTTAGCTTGTCATTTACAAGGTAGCCATTTTTGTGGTCCAATAATTTTGAACGCGATATGAACGCTACCGCAGTGCAGGAGAATGTACCATCAAATTCCCAATTGTACTCTAAATAATAAAAATAAATAAATTAAAAACGAAAATCAACTACCAAAATAAAAATTAAGTAAGTATTACCTTGAGTATAAAGTTTGTCTTTACTTTCGCTCAGTATCGAAACCTTAAAATGCATCTGTTCACTTATACCATTTCCATTATACCAATAAACAAAAACATTGTCATGTTTTGAATGATGCGGTAAATCTATTTTCGGATAAACTCCAAAAGAAGTGATTTTAAAGAATGGATACATTATTTGACTATTGGTTGTGAGTTGACTGAATTTTTTCAGTCACCAAAGTAGATGTTCCAGTTTGTTTGTTTGACATATTGGCGGTAAAAATTGTAATTTAAGAAGAAGAAACAAAGACAAAAAAAACACAAAAAGTAACAAAACTGTAAATGAGTACGTGTAGCAGTGCATGAGTTGATTTCACAAATAGAGCAAAATCAATCAAAGGAAGCAGAGGTAACTCGTTTTTATCACTAAAAAAATCACTATAGAAACACTGATAAGCTAAAAGGTTTGATAAGGCAATGCGATGCAATAAGACATGCCTATTATTCGATTGATACTCACAGACTTGTAAGCAAATCGTAAAATGAAATACACTTTATAAAATCTCATTTAAATTAAAGGTAAAACACATCAAGATAATAAGGTGTTTCATCGGCAAGTTAATGGGAAACAATTTAGCTAATGGATCATGGATCTTCGATAATCTCTTCTAATTTTGCCGCATCATAAACGAGTGCCTTCTTTTTTGTCCATACAAAATTCTTCTTCTTGCCCGCATCATTTTCCTGTTCAATTGTTGTTGTTGTTCGTCTTCGTGTCCATACCTCCCAACCCGCTTGTCCGCGACCAATTCGATCGGCACGTTCCGCTTGAAGCAAATCTGACTCAAATCGTCGACGATGCTTCACACTAAACAGATGAGGAATTGCGGCTACCTGTGTGGGCTTGTACACACACAACACACAAACTCAAAATAACACCATACACTGCACGCAGGCGTGGTACTGTTCGAGCAAAGTTCACAAGCACTGTAATATCAAATCAAAACAGAGTTTAACCGCTGTTATCACTTTAATATCACTACGGAAACACTGATTAGAAAAAGGTTTGATAAGCAAGGTGTCCCCGGTGCCAGCCATTTCTTTCTTTCTTTCTTTCGGAAGTTGGGAAGTGTGTCTGGTTGCTTTGGCTAGAATGACCGTGGTCCCCCATCCCAGTGACAAAAATTTGGGTAGTCCAGTGACCGCTGAGCCAACCAGTTCGGTACGGACGGAGGGGCCAAATGTCTCCTCTTAAAACTGTGACATTGGTTCCTGGCACTCCACCACTTACCATCTAGTGCCATCCTCGACCAGGTGTGAGTCCCTGTGAGGCAATAATCAGTCCTGGTTGCGCGAGGAGAATCTCGGGGGAAGATCGGTGGGATCTTCAGCTGTGGGCTTGCCACTCACTCGTTCCCCAGTCGGCACCTTGCATTCGCCCTACGCTTCAGGGCTCGGTAAAGTCCACCAGCAATGGTGGTTGCGTCTTGAGAATGAATGAGAATGAATAAAAGCAACGTGTCTTGATTACTTGTTTATTTAGTTACTTGATTATAGTTTAGGCTGCCCACAACCAAAGCAACAAAGGCCCACAAATACGAATTCCTTGCCAACGAACTGAAAATGATGTTTCGTGGTGCCAAAGTGAATCAAATACCGCTAGTCATCACGTGGAACGGTCTCGTTACACGATATTTTCGAAACTACATGAAACACCTGGGTGTTTCGGAGAAGCTTCAAGCATATATGCAAACTATTGTGATTAAAAGTACCTGTGAGAGCATCGTCGCCGATGCAAAAAAAAATTTTACTATCAAATGAATGACGACGAATTTGATAATCTATTTAATTGAATCGACTCTATGTATATGATTTTCCTTCACTAATAAAGTTACATAGTAACTAATAATAACTAATAATATTGTTAGTCAACAGCAAAATGAAAAAATAGAATACACTTTTTAAATAATTATAAATTCAAATCTAAAGGATAAATTGCCAAGTGTATTGAGCACATTGAACAAAAAATTATTTTAAAATTTCACTTTTGAAGCCAAATGGAAGAACAATTCACTCATCAATTGAGGCTTAGAGGTGCTCAACACTTTCCAGCCCTCGGTATCCTTCATTCTGTCCGGATTATTAGCAATGAAATCGAGGCAACACGCTTTCAGCTCATTTGCACGATACAAATCGGCAAAGATCATGACATGGGCAACGGTTTCGATAGTCAAGTTAGAAGACAGATACTGTTCACATAAGGCTTTCAATGAATTCAGTTGATACTAAGATGGAGATTCAGATCATCATATTAACATTAGCAAACCAAATAAATCACAATTACCTTATCCGCGGCTTTGCATAATTCCATTGCGTATTGATCCAACGACTCCGCCTTGCCAGTGTAAATGTATCGAAGTAGCTCATCACACGTTTCCGAGTCAATGTCCGTAATTTTCACCTCGTTCAGTCGCTTCTCCTCACAGTCGTGCTCAAACATGGCAGCAAATACTGCAGATCGAGCTGCGAGAATATTCTTGTGAACGCGAAATTGCTTTTCATCCAAACCGACAGTCAAAGTGGCATCACTAAATTTGCCATCGTTCAACAGAGACTGAAAGTCCTCAGATAAGTTGTTCATTTGAACAATGTTCAAGTCTGACTGGGCACTCGAAGCAAAGTTGTTTGATGATTCTTGTTTGTCGATAATTTCAGCCTAAACAATTGAAACAAACGTTTGAAACTTTGCTATTTAACAGATATCCGCGAAAACATACCTCACAGAGCAAAGTTAGCTTGTCATTCACCAAGTAGCCATTCTTGGGGTCCAACAATTTGGCACGTGATATGAAAGTTACAACAGGATGTTTGTTTGACTCATCAAATGAAAAATTGTACTCTAAATATATAAAAAAGTTAGGCTGAGAAAAAATATATTTAAAAAAGGAAAAACCTGTAGTATAGAGTTTTTCGCGGCTCGCACTCAGAATCGAAACCTTGAAATGCACTTTAGCACTGATTTTGTTGTTGTTGACCCAATAGACATAAAAGTTGTCACGTATAAGAACTGGCATTTCTTTGATTTTAAAAAAATCCAAAAAAGGAAAGACCAGCAAATGGAAAATCTGTTCGTTTATAGTCGAGGCTGTTCACTTGGCTGAAATTGTCCACCACCAAAGTGGCAGATCCGGTCTTTTGAGTTGACATGTTGACGAGGTAAAAAAGTCACTTGGAATTTGGTGGTTGAAAAAAAGATATAAAATGTGACAAGTAGACAAACTATAGTTTCATCTATAGATCAAACAAAATTGCAAAGACGAATGCACTGCAAACTATGCAGCATGCGAGTGTGCTAACTCAGCAGTATACTGCTCGGGATACGTTCACAAATATAGTGCTTGAACAATAACACAGAGTGCAACTGGCGCTACCTGTGTTATCAGCGATGACATATTACTCCAAATCTATATGGAATCGTATATAAAGTAAAATGAAAATAAGTTTGATAAGCAACAAGTGGTTTACTTTATTGACAGACAATGTTTATTAGAGCAAATAACATTTTGATCACTCAATCATTCCTCAAACAATCCATCTCTCCAGATTAACGACTTCCTCACTAACGCCCCAATAAACCCAATCGTGTTTAAACAACCCAACTCGTTTATGGCAAAACCGAAGCCAAGTTACTAGGAAATGTATTGAATAATTATGTACATCTACACATTTTGTAAAAATTCAGGTAAAAACATTTGAAAAATAGGGAAGGCGTGCGTAAAACGAAAAAAGGATGGATAATGTCTGCAGAGCGGAATCACGTTGCCTTGAACACAACTAAAAAGGAAAAGAAATGTATAAATAAATGATTTCATGTGAGGAGAAAGCGGTTTTTATTTGAAAATCAAAATGTATTGTTTTTTATTGAGCTAATGGATTATGGATCTTCGATAATCTCTTCTAATTTTGTCGCATCATAAACGAGTGCCTTCTCTTTTGTCCATACAAACTTCTTATTCTTTCCCTCATCACTTTCCTGTTCAATTGTTGTTTGTCTTCGGCTCCATACCTCCCAACCCGCTTGTCCACGACCAATTCGATCGACAGGTTCCGCTTGAAGCAAATCTGCCTCAAATCGTCGACGATGCTTCAGACTGAACAGATGAGGAATTGCGGCCACTTGTGTGGGCTTGTACACACACAACTCCACACGAGTGAGTTCACTAAATTGGGCAAAGTGCACAGTTGGATCAAGCGGCTGGCTGAGTGATTCTTGCAGCAAGAAGTAAAGCGATCGAATCGCAGGGAAAATGAGACAAATGGAGGCGAAATACACTGCACAACCGAGAGACTCAATTTGGCATGACTCAAATCGGTCCTCCTGTATAGTCAAATGGGTGATACTGCCCATGCGCAGTTTTCGAGTTTGTTGCTTCAAACGTTGAATATCCCCAAGTTGGCTTAGCTGAAAATTTCGTAATTTGAGTTCGTTCAAGTGGGTGAGATTTGTCAACTTGCGCAGCACTTGTACGAGGGTAACGCCGCATGGCTGCTTTGCCTCCAGCAAATTCAACTGTTCCAAACAGAGTGAACGCAGTCCTGTAAAGAGTGACACTGAGCCGATTCAGTGTTCTAATGGGCTTCCATCGATCAAGCACAGCATGCATCGTAAGATGAGTCACCCCTCTGACAGCAGCTAATGAGTCATCATCAACATCGCGTGACTTGGTGTAGTAGAGCTCGCTGAGATGATTCTCCATATCGGGGCTATAATTGTAAAAAATATGTAATTTGGTAGAATCGTCGCTCAATTTGGGGAACAATTGTTTTGGTTCGTTGTGTGGTCGATGTGTCAGCAGATTCAATCGGTCCAATTGAGCCAATAACCGGGCTGTTAGCTCGATGGGAATGTCTACAAAACCATTAGTGCCAACGATGATTGGATCACTTGGATCACAGTAGAACAGATCTTCAGTGAGTAAGTCCAACTGTCTCAGGGCTGGAAGTGATTCGTTAATTTCATGGCACAGTTCGCCTACAAGTTGTTTTTGGCCAGCAATTGGGTAGATTAGGCCGAAAAGTGTGAGACGAACTAGTGAGTTTGACCAGCGTGAGATCAGATAAGGCAGCACAGGATAGTGGGCAGTTGGTGGCGGTGAAAGGGGTCGAGTGTTGAACTGTATGAACAGATGGTTCAGACGAGGAAACATACCTACCAACCAGTCGACAGTAGATCTGGTGAATTTAGATCCGCTCAATATCAAATCATCGTCAAATCGATTTTTTAAGCCTCAGTGCCGAATCGTGCTCCAACTTCCAAAAGTATAAATGTTCGGTGTACTGTTGGACGTCGAGAAATGAGAAAAACAATTTGAGTGATGCTCGTTTGCCAATACAGGCACATTCGATGAGCGACTGTAACCGACGACAGAGCAGTCGAAGATGGAAGTGCTCTTGAAGAGCAAATTTGCTTTTGAACAGGTAAAAAAGAATTTCATTTGGCAGGTGCATGAACTTGGCCATGATCATCTAAAGACAGAAAAAATGTTGATTTCAAATGAAACATTTTAAGTTGGGTTATTGCATTTATAGCAATACAAGCTTTTCAGCTTCACATGCTTTTGTGCGTAATCTTCACAAATTACTTACAGGTTGACGCATGCTCATATATGAAAGGTTGATCAAAGAATATTTGTTGCTTTTTCGGTATTTATTGATAATTTGAGTTAAAACGGAAGAAATCGTTACAAAATATAAAGAGAATTAAATTGGGTTGATGAGATTGAGTTGAAATCGTGTGTGGAGTGAACCAAAAAACAGGAAAGAAAAAAACACTCTTTATTATAAAATATAATAATACAGACAGAAACTGCTCACTAAGTAGTGAGATGCCTTAAGACACAGCATAACGATTAATCTGATAAGACATATGTTACAAAATGAGATATACCGTATTTTCCGTCAGATAAGTCGCACCATTTAGACAAGATTTTTCATGTCTGCGACTTATACACCGGTGCGACTAATACGTCGCATGGGCTACTGTTTGCCCGAGAGTGGTACTTTGTCAAATCCATATGGAAAGAGAGTTAAAAATGAAGATTTTTAAGGATGTATCGATGTTTTCACCATTGGCTAACTTATAATATTGTTAATATTCCTATTTTAATGCATTTTAGTGGTTTTTAGACCATAAAATCGCATATTTAAAACATCGATATATTACAGAAAAATTACAAGCGACTAATGCTCCGGTGCGACTTATCTGCGATTGGGTAAGCTTTCAAAATAAGGCAAAAGCGACTTATACACAGGTGCGACTTGTAGCCCGGAAAATACGGTACTACAAAAAATGTGAGACTAGTCTTGAACAAGAATAGAAACTAACTGTTAGTGTAAATAAATATATAATGCTTAAGCGTAGATATGGTAGTGGATCATGTAAATAGAAGCAGTCAAAACAGATTCGGCCATTTCTTTGAGAACCTTCTTCTCCAGTTGGAATCTCTAAAAGAAATCCACCATCAGTACCGTTCCTGTATATGACGCAAGTGACGCAAATGCGTCAGGCGCCCAAGGCGCCTGACGGCAAAATAGACGCCGAAACGCTTGGGAAATTTTTCATAATTTTAAAAAATTTAAAAATTTGAAAACTGGTAGATTTGCCAATTTTCAGTAGACAGAAAGCGCCTTTACCACAATTTGTTTCCCAGATAGTCTGAGAGCGCCTTTCCCTACAATTTCTTTCCAATATAGTTCGACAGCGCCTTTCCAACTATTTCTTCCCCAGATAGTTTAAAAGCGCATTACCCACAATATCTTTCCTAGACGGATTGAAATCCCAGCAAGCATAATAAATGTTATGCAATATTTCCCAATTCAGCGCAACATTATGCCTGCACATAAATTGAAAAAAATTCTGGCAAGCCAGGAAAGTAGCTCGACGAAGTTTGACTGTACTAACAAAAAAATACACAGACTGAAAAATAATTTTGTTATGACACAATATTATTTTAAAAAATTATAAAATATTCTGACTATGGACTACTGCTTGATGAATCTACTTTGAGGTTCAGTCAAACAAACAAAAAATACAAAAGAAATCAAATACCAACTCTTTGTCAAATATAAAACCTGTGATCCACGATTATGCCGTTCTGAATGACTATCAATTGCTGGAAACAGACAATTTCGTGATGCAATTTTACTTGTGAAAACTGGGGAAAGTTGTAAAATATTTCCAGTGCACAAAGCTATCCTGGTTGCACAATCAAATTTTTTTTTCATTATTGCAATCAATGTTTAAACACAGTAAAAATCAGAATAGTCAAGATAATATGGTTAAGATCGATATGCATATTGAAGTGTTTGAGTAGTATACCTTTTGTGACTTCTAGCGCACTTTTTACTTTTCACTAAATCATGAATTTTAACACCAAAATCTCTATAAACTCGCACCAAATAAGCCAAAAATAGTCAATTTAAAACATCATCTATTTTACTCACACTTCTCGTATTTGTACAACCTAAAGAAAGTGAGAGGAAAATGCTCACTAAAAAAATCAATTTTACTCGCACTTTTTGCTCGTACTTCTCGTACTTGTACGACCTATTAAAATCCAATTGATATTTGCCAATAAAATACAGAAAAATACAAGAAAATAATATTAGAAAATAACATTAGAAAATAACATTAGAAAATAACTTTTTGCGTCGCACCAAAAATTTTTCTCGTCGCACCAAAATTTTTTCTCGTCGCACCAAAAATATTTCTCGTCGCACCAAAAATTTTTCTCGTCGCACCAAAAATTTTTCTCGTCGCACCAAAAATATTTTTCGTCGCACCAAAACTTTTTTCGTCGTGCTAAAACTTGTTTTTGAATGACTGTGTTCTTCTATGAGGGACAATAATACTGTCCCTACTGTCCCGTCCTACTGTCCCCAACAACTGTCCCGTTCAAAAATTTTGAAAAAAATTTTGAAAAAGTGTCCCTTATTATGATGATCTAAATATGACCGTTCAATAAATTTCTCCACACTTTTTCTCGAATGTCATAATTCGGTCTAATTGCTATTTATATGACCGTTCAATAAGTTTCTCCACACTTTTTCTCAAATGTCATAATTCGGTCTAATTGTTATTTTTATCACTGTAATCAATCCAATTGGACTAAATAAGGTCGTTTCATAAGTTTCTCCAAACTATTTTTCAAATGTCACCATATTCTATCCTATTGCTAATTATTTCTATATAAGTGATCCAAATAGCTTAAAATGATAGTTCAATAAGTTTCTCTTATATTTATTGTACAGCTAAATTATTCTCGTCTTAAAGGCATCATATTGCATTCGTTTTTAAAGAAATAGTGTTTGAATTTTATATCTTTGACTAGTAGTCTATGATTAAAATCATAATAATCAGTAATTAATTCAGAGTTTAATTTTTTCACAAAGAATACTTTATTCTCATATTCAAATACATGTTCATAGTCATATTTTTCGCAAATTCCATAGTCCAATCGGTCTTTCTTCAAAAATAGTATTCACGTTTGAAAATCTCATAATTTTAGTATAGCTAAGAGGTTTTGATTTTGAAAACAAATACAATGAATCTTCGGTCATGTTATAGTAGACACCATTAACATCTGTAATTTGCAATTCGTCATTAATCTTGTTTAAATTCAATTCATCGGTAAATTGCAATTAATTAATTTCTTATGAACTAGTCTGTCTTTGTAAAATAATAGTAAATCATTCCACAATTTGATTACACTCACAAAATCATCTTTTAGCTCATCTTCTTGAAAATAAATCAAATGATTGTATTTTTCTTTGCTAATTTCATAGATTCCATTTTTATTTTGAATAGTCCAAAACATATCTTTCTTGTACAAAAACAACTTATCACCAATACTAAAAATATTTGTGAAATTCAAATTGTCATTACACCAGTCAGTTGTTTCTATGCATCTAAATTCTGGATAGATTCCTTCATATTTACTTCGTTTCCTGGTTGTTTTCACAGTTGTTGGTTTGAAAGTTGATGGATTTAGAGTTGTAGTTGGAGTTGGAGTTGGAATATCAGTTGGAATCGGATCAATTTTTGGCGAAATTGTTGAATTAGTTTGCATATGTCTATACTTTTCTTTTAAGGCATTAGCATCAATTTCAGTAAGGTTATAATCCTCACCTCTCGATATTAAGATTGGATACATAATTGAATTGTTGAGATTGTTATGATTTAGCCCCAAGGAGTGACCCAGCTCATGAAGAGCTGTTGAATATAATGAATAATTATCCCAATCCGCATCATCTTTGAAGTGAATATCGCCATTTTCAGGAAAAAATGCATGTGCTAAAACCATAGGATTTGAGAAATCCATGTCCAATTCAAATAAATTGTGTTTTACATTGACAAAATAAATCAATATATCTACTTCATAGCTATTTAAAAATTGAAATTTGAAATTAGAAATTCTTTCCCATTGATCGAATGCTTTTTTTAATTCAGTAAAAGTATTGATGTATCCCAATTTCGAACTAGCATTTACAATAGTCCAAGTCAAGTCCAATTTATCCCAAACAAGATTGTTGTTTACTACTACATCGTCATAATAAATTGGCTGATCTGATAAAATAGTCACAGATTTGATCAAGTTAAGATGAAGGCATAAAACTAAACTAAGGACAATTAATTTCTTCATTTATAAGAGTAATATTTTTCAAACTTTTCTAACAAATCAAATATCAAAGATTCAAAGTCAGAACCATTTGAAAGAGAAGATAAAATAAACAAACAAATATAACCACAATAATTTGTGTTGAATTTTTGCAATTGAAAAGACGAATAAATTATTTCATCGTTCAGATAATTTTGCAGCTCTAGTGGTGGTAGTAATCCAAAAGAATCAAAATAAAAAATCTTGTTCGAATTTTTAAAATAACAGACCCAATGAGTGCCTTTATTTTCAATTGAATCGAGATTTACAATTCCGCATTCATGATTATTTGGTCTAACAGGTAAATTATTTCGCATAAAAACTCCTTTAAAATTCTTTATCTTCAATTCTTCGACCAATTTCAAAATATCTATATTACTCAATGGTTTTTTATTTTCATAAGATTCGTAATCAAATAGTCAACTATTCGGTTTGACCATCATTAATCCTTTTCCATAACACTTATCACAACAAGAATAATTGACTAAATTCTTACTGTTTGAGTTTTTTTCTTTCATATTTCCACCTAGATTGGTTTGTCTAGGGAAAATATATTGTAAGAATCCGCCATTTATTCCACATTTAAAATGCTCATAGTCTTTTGAATCAATTTGCAAACTATATCCTTTAATAGTTTTACTCAAATTTATGAATGGATTCCTAGGCATTTCTTTGACTTGACAAGGTTTTTAGCTTTAAAAATATACTCTTATTATTCTTAAGACTATTTTTCAATTTCCTTCTCTGAGATTCTGTCAAATTTATCATTTATTAATAGCTAATATTTAACACGTAAACTGTTTCCATCGCTTTCTAAATTCATCAATCTGTCAGTTAGCATTAAACAGTAGCAATTTGTATTAACTGGAACATTTTTTCAAGAATTCTACTTCAATTCTAACATTTGAATTCGATTGTTTTAATCTATCATCTTGCTTTGAAGTATCAATCACAAATAATGGATAGTATTTCCTATAGTCTTCCACATTTATTGCAAAGTCGTTTTCGTGATTTTCAATTTTATAAATCGATTTTCTAAATTGCTTAGCCAAATAATAGCTAGTTGAATAATCTCCTTTTTCAAAATCGTTCAAAACAGTGATATTTGGATATCTAACAGCATTTAAGTATACACAAATACTTATTAGATTACAATGATCAAAAACAGCAGCGTTTTTAAAGTTTTGATTCTTGTCCGATTGAAATCCAATGATAAAATACCTAGGCTTTTGTGTTGATGATTTTGGTCCTAATTCCCACGTAAATTTAGTACTATCACTAGGTACATGAATAGAAAATAATTCTCTATACAAAAAACTAATAGGTAAAGATATTTTCTTTTCAAACAGTTTCAATAGACTGAAATCTATATCAATATTCGGAGTAATTCGAGGAATAGTCCATGACAAATAAGTAATTTCAAATTTGCAATCTGGTGCAACAGTATCTCCTTTACAAATAGAATTTTTATTGCCACATCTATTCAAATTTAATTCATGACTGCATCCAAATATCATCTTTTTATAATCTTCACAAAATCCGAAAATATGACTTAACGGAATGACAAATGATACATTAAATTTGTCTTTTTTGTTATACTTCAAATGTCTCACTTTAAATCCCGATTTTTTTGCTAAATCAACAGTTGTTAGATCATCGGGGTCATAATCCATTTCCCAACCAAGATTCATTCCACCACATTCACCAAAATAATGGGGATAAGTTAATACTCCTTTCATCAAACTAGCATGTCCTGGATGTCTAACAGTTTCAATTGGTGTATCACCCAAAGAATATTCAATACAATCAAACAAAAACATTGGTGAATTATTAGTCAAAGTAATCAAATGTGTAGCTACTAATGCTGTTTCTGTCAGTGATGAAAAATTACCTTTAATCGTTAAAAAACTTTCAAATGGTAGGTAATAAGCAGATTTGTCAGATGCTGTGATTTTTATCTGATTGGATTCGTTTAGTTTGCATCCCTGGTGTGGAAATATGACATCATATTTATTATTTTTTATGCTTTCATCAATTTGTATTGATTCAGCAATTTCAAGATACGGCTCCTTTACGTTTTCGATCATTTATTAAAGATTAAAAACTCGATAAAATAAAAGAATCTGACACTCAAATTTTAGGCTGTACTTTTAAAATCGAAATGGAACGAAATGGAACAAAATGGAACAAAATGGAACGAAATGGAACGAAATGGAGCAAACACATACTAAACTTAACAAATCAATTATGTCCTGGAAAAATTAGCCTAACTAAATGAATTCTGAAAATGTTGAAGTTAAATGTAAAAGCTTTCCTGTGTCTGATTTGCAACGAATAAAATATGAAAATCTTGCACAGCAATTTGTACATGAATTTACAACTAATAAGATTAAAAGCAAATCCGAATTCTATAAGAAAAATAAAATAGCACACAAAACATTGGATAAATATCTCATTTTACTTAAATCAAATTAATATCTTGCAATTCTGTTTCATGTTTTTTTAAATCTTCTTCTTTATATCCTATACTTATCAAATATTGTCGAACAGTTTTATTTTTCAAAATACAAATTGCGATCATAATAATTGTTGAACATACTGAACCAACTGAAATAGCAGCAGCAGCAAATGTTCCAATAGTTCCATTGTTACTTTCGTCATTTTTTACAGTTTCCTTTTTCGTTGACTCTTTTGTATTGATTTTGTTTAATTGGATGAACTCTAAAGTGTTATAGTTATACTGAATAGTCTTATCTTTATAAATAAATTCAACAATGTAATTTGAAATAAACTTTTGGTACAAATATCCATCAGGCAAATTAGTAAATACATCTGATTCAACTTTTACTAAATCGTTAGTTATTAAAGAGTACTTTGCAATCGAATCTTTATAATAAAATGCCAATGCCTGTCTTGGATTCGCATTATAAATTTTTGTTTCAAATTTAATTAGTATAACTTTATCAAGCAAATTACACAGATTATTGACAAATAAATCGCTCGCATATAATCTCCAATATCTCAAAGTTTTGATAGAGCAAAAATCTGTTTGACCTGTTTTTGATATTTTTGTGAACAAGAAAATCTCATTTTCGGTTGATGGACTAATTTTATCCGAATCGAATTCAGTTGTTGCAACTATAATTTTTTCATTGACTTTTTCCAAATGGTAATCCCTGTATGTTGATTTAATTGTACCATTTTTCACACATCTATTGGCGATTTTTATCATGTTTTCATAGACCAAAACATCGTCCAAGTTATTCGTATGAATGGATCTTAATCCATCAGTAACAATACTCGATTTATGGTATTCATTTAAACGGTCAGACAAACTTGAATCAATTAATTTATAGCCATTGGTAAAATTTATTAGATAACAGCAAAATAAAACCACACGAAAGTTCATTTATTATTAGCAAATATTTTACCATTTAAAATGAGAATTAATAAAACAACACTACCGTCAAACAAAACGTCAATAAAAATTCTAGTAAAATTGTTGATGATAAACTTGGACATCTAAAAGATACGGTTAAAAATGAATCAATCGAATTATTTAAGGAATTTAAGACTTTTATCGAAACTAATTTTGTTGAAAATGCAAAATTTCATGAGCTAAAAGCCAATTTAAAAGCGATTGGTCAATCAGGGAGTAGTGCATCAAAGGAAATTATTAAAAATGATCTGAATTTGAATAAAAATCGAATAATTAATCTAGCTGACCCAAAAGATGAAACTGATGCAGTAAATAAAAAAATAATGGAAGAATCAATGAACTATCTCAAAGATATCTATGACAATAAATTCGTTAGTCTAGGAGAAATTTTAAAACAGCCAACTCAGCATTTTAAGTTGATGATTCATGATTCATTCAAGAAAGAAATTAAAGGAGACTTGTTTATTCGAAACGAATATCAAAATATTTTTTGTATTTACGGAAAGATTGAGATAATTAGTGATAAATTCATAAATCCGATGCTAATTTTACCTAATCCACATACAGCTAATTTTTCTATAGTAATTCATTGTATAATTAAAGAAAATAACAACCAGAATGTAATAAATGGGGTAATAAATGCTAATACTTTGGTCATATACCCTGAAAAGCATCTAAAAATTAACAGTCAATGTGTTATTGAATTAAATTCATTAGTATCTTTGCCTGGTAGATTTCCTATTCATATTAAAATTTAATTTATGCTTCTTATATGAAGAGTTATTGTAACTGTTTCGCCTTGAAAATCCAATTTCTTTTGACTCTCATCAACCAATGCAATTTCAATGTTATGCAGACTTTTATTGGTCAATCTGTGGTAAATTAGATTATTTGGCTTTTCTATGATTTTATCACCGGGTAATGCATTTGGATAGAAACAATAAATAAATGGAAAATCGCTTTCATTGTAGAAAGAACTCTCAGTTAGATTAGTCTTTACAAAAATTGAGTTAATTTGCAACAAATTTATGGGATTTTTGCTTTCATTGTAATAGTCTTTTAAAATTGAATCAAACCCTAACAATTTTCCAAAAGAACTGTTATGCGAAAAATCAATTTGAAATTTCGGATCTGTGATTGTAATACTAGTTCTAACTCTCGATGTGACTGCATTAAATGAACAATTGAATGAATATGTGGAAACTTTCATCAATCTTTCAATTTCTGTGTAGATTGAATCCAAAGTATAACATCCTATAGGAATTGATATCTTTTTCCATGTTTTCCCAGCATCAAGCGAAAAAATAAATTTATTATTCGATTCTGTGATGTTTGGAAAACAATAAAATAAATCTATCGATACTAAAGCAACTTCATAGTCCAATTTTCTGTCTAAATTGATAGGTATTCTGAAATGATTTGTGAAGTTATTATTATTGGATGATAAGACAATATATTTAGTTACTTTCATTTATATGGAAAAATTTATTTCTGTAAAACAAATGAAATGTGATAAATTTGACATAAATTAAATGGAGAAGTCAGTCACTTCAGTAATTAAAGATTTAACTATCGATAGCAAAAGCAATAGAAATAATAACCCTTTACTTCCAAAATCAATTAGAGGGTGTATAATCGGTAAAAGTGGTTGTGGAAAGACTAATTTGTTGATGAATTTACTTCTAAATAGTTTTGATGGCTATGAATGGTTAGATTATAATCATTTGTTCATTTATGGAAAGTCTTTGCATCAGCCTGAGTATAGATTATTGAATAATTGTTTCAGTTATAACAATAACAAGAAAGATGTTCTAAACTGCATCAATTCAAAGAAAAATCCTACAAAGAAAAACAGATTTCTAGTTGACAATGAAATACAAATCGAATTATTTGAAAATGAAATTCAAGTTATGGATCCGATTGAATTTGATGTCAAAGATAAAAATTTGATCATTTTTGATGACGTTTTGCTCGAAAGACAAGACAAAATAGAATCATTTTACACACGAGGTCGTCATAATAACATAGATTGCTTTTATATTGCACAAAATTATTTTAAATTGCCAAGACAAACAATTAGAGAAAATTCAAATTTATTTTTCCTGTTCCAGCAAGATGGAATATCGATAAATAATTTCTATAGAGATCATTGTACAGATATAAGTAAAGAGGATTTCAAATTCCTATGTGATTCAGGATGGAGTGAAAAATATGGATTTATAACAATTGATTTGACAAAGACTAGGTTTGAAGGGAAATATAGAAAAGGATTAAATGAATTTTTCTTTCCAAAATTTTCGTAATTAAATGGAATCTGAGACACAGATGAAATCTGATAGCTTAAAAGTAAAAAATAATCCTAGAATGAAGAGATTTTGGAAACCATTGGCTATTGTAAAAAGTCCAACTAAGAATGACGAAATAGGAATAAATTCACATTTAAATCATGACAACAAACAATTTCTTGACAATCTTATCGAGGGGAATCTTTAAATATATTTGAATACATGGTTTTATATTCACATTGGGTGATAACTTTCATTTTGAATAAATTGTCTAAAATTGAATTAATCCTATTAAATTCCGCATTATTTCCAGCTTTGAAAGATGCTACACTTAATTTTAATTGATCAAATAATTGATTCGGATCACTAGGCAAAATAATTGTATTTAACCCATCTCCATTCGTTTGTTGTTTTTTAAACAAATCCGGAAACAATTCTTGAACTATTTTGTATTTTGAACTTTTATTAAACGTAATCAATTTATTTGCTTTATCGGATCTATTGTATATAGCATTTGTATCCTCAAGAATTTGTTTATAATTGTCAAAGTCTTTTTGAGCTATTTTACTGGTGTCAGGATTGGATTTAGTCAATAGTTCCATTAGACCAGAAGTGGCTATATATTTCTTTCCTCTTATGACAATGTCGTTGTCCATTATAATAATATATGCATTTCCAATAGAATATGCGTTTTTATCTTTATGATATGCTATTGAATAAGTTGCAGTACTTCTATCACGATTATCACCTAAATATGTTGCAATTAAGTGACTTATTTTAACTTTATTATCTTCTTTTGTTGGTGGTGCTGTAATTTGTTTTTGTACTGTTGGAGACATTGGAACCAATTTTGGTTGCCTTATAGCGTTCAGAATTCGAAGTTGATTTTGATTAATTAATGACAATTCTTTGTCTTTATTACTTGAATCATTATTTTTTTCTAAAGTCGAAACTAATGGCTTGAATAATTTTTCTCTATCTTGACTCAATTCGTCATTGTATACCTTTTGATTGATATCATCATTTTGTATTCTTTTTTTAGTAGCCACGTAGTCTTTAATTTTCTTTTCATAATCTTTAATATTGTCAATTTTCAAAGATAACATTTATAAATGATAATAATTTGAGTATTTTCTGACATTAATAAATGAGTGATCAGAAAATTTATTGTTTGAAGTGCAGAAATTTTACTGACAATTTAGAACCAATTCAACGAATAAACAACAAATTAAACAGACCTATGATTAAAACAAAATGCTCAATTTGCAATTCGACTAAAAGTAGATTCATTAAAAATTCTACTGGTTTTGGAACTAATATTTTGAACAAAATTATCGATGTTTTACCAGAAATGCATATGAGTGCCGATGTTGGTGAAAATGTAGAAAATGGTGACTTTAATAATACAAATAAGTATAGTTTTTGTGGTCCTGGAACCAAATTGAAAAAGAGATTGAAAGAAGGATACAAAGGAATTAATATTTTAGATCAAGCTTGCTTGAAACATGATTTGAAATATGACCAATACTCTGACAATAAAAATAGAAATTTTGCAGACAATGAATTGGCAAAAGCTTGTAATGAAATTGCAAATAATGAAAATTTGAGTGAACGAATAAGAAATGATGCGAAATTTGTAGCTATGGTGATGTCAGCTAAATCTTATTTTGGATTTGGTTTGAGTTGACTAGAGAAGAAAACTTATGATTTGCTTAATAAATTATACTATGATCCAAAAACTGGATATTCAGGAGTTGATGAATTGGTGAGAAAATCGGGAATATCTCGGGAAAAAGTAGAGGATTTTTTGAATCAACAAGACACTTATACTTTGCACAAACCAGCAAAGAAAAACTTTGAAACCCGAAGAGTTTTTGTTCATTATATCGATCAGCAGTGGCAGGCCGATCTGGTAGAGATGATTCCTTATGCAAACGAAAATAAAGGATTCAGATATTTATTGACTGTTATTGACTGTTTCAGTAAATATGCTTGGGCTATTCCTATTCATTACAAAAGAGGAAAAAATGTCAGTGAAGCTTTTTTAAAAATATTTAACGAAAGAATACCAAATAAAATACAAACAGATTTAGGAAAAGAGTTTTATAATAAAGATGTTCAAGATTTATTAAAGAAAAACAAGATAATTCATTTCAGTACGAATTCTAATGTCAAAGCATCGATTGTTGAAAGATTTAATAGAACACTGAAAGAAAAAATGTGGAAATATTTTACTGAGAAAGAGACACATAAATGGATTGATGTAATTGATGATTTAGTTTATAATTATAATCATAGTTTTCATAGATCAATTAAAATGACTCCAGTTGAAGCTAGTATGAAGAAAAATATTGCTAAAGTCGATGATAATCTTTTTGGCGATGTTGAGAAAAATTTTAAACATAAGAAAACAAAGTTCCAAGTTGGTGATAGAGTTAGGATTAATAAGTACAAATCTGTTTTCGATAAAGGATATTTACCTAATTACACAAGTGAAATATTCGTCATTAGTGAAGTATTGAGTAGAGATAATCCTGAAAAAGAGATTCCTTCAAATACAATTGCTTACAAGATTAAAGATTTGAATGGCGAATCAATTTTGGGAATATTCTATGAAGAAGAATTAGTTTTAGTTAAATAGAAACCTTTGGTTTAAGAATCTTTGATTCTACAATGTCCATGAGCTAATGTATTTATTCCATCTTGTAAAATGAACCTCTTGTCATCCTCAAATGATAAACCTTTCTTTTTCTGTTGTATTGTTGAAATTTTATGTGTCTTTGATCTAATTAAATTTTGTGTTACTTCTAATTCTTTCTTATTGAACAATACATCTTTGAATGTTTGGAAATTTATATCGTTTATTACACTCTTTTTTATACCTTTAGCTTTTTTAATTTCTTCATTAGAACCATTTTTCATATATGACATTGAGTACATCTTGGCACGTAATGTAACCAATTCTGATATCACATTTCCATTCAATTCGTCCTTCATTTTTCCGACAACTTTTTTATTTGTTGAGGAATATAATGGATTATCTTTGGGATAATCTGAAGTATCTAACAAGTCTTGAATTTCTTCAAAGTCTCTATACAAATCATCAGTTTGCACTTCATAAATCAGACTATCTGTGTCTTGATAACACAACTTTAATTTGTCACCATATTTCTTTTGCATCACATCATAGTGAAATGAATACATTAAAGTTTTTGATAAATCCAAAATTGCAGCACCTGCATAGATTGGTTTATCTAGTTTCACATTTGTTTTGGTAAACTCGAGACTTGAGAGGTAAGGATTAATTTTCTTTTCATATTTGAAAGTAGGTTTTGCCACTAATTTGAGTAATCTCTTTTCATTGTTTACTAATTTGACATCACATCTATTTCTGACATTCTCCATAGTTTTTCCAAATACAGAATTGTTCATTAGTTTAAAGAAATCTTTTTCAAATTCATTTTTAGATTTAGTTCTTAGATTAGTATTCAATTCAATATATGACTTTAACCATTCTGATTGCTTAAAAGTTAGAACTCTATGAATCTTGGTAATTTTCAATCCATGATTTAATGCTTGTTTTAGAGCCTCATGGTGAATTACATATCTTTCTTTGTTGAATAGAGTACACACTAGTTTCTTGAATTTACCAATTTTCATACTTTCAGGAAAAAATGGAAAATCATTATGTAAATCATGAAGTTCTTTTGGATACTCTGAATCAACTTCAAAGAAACAACCTCTTTCATTTTTATTCAATTCTTTGACATATTCTTTGACTTTATTTATTTCTGGAATATCTTCTTCCCATTTAAATCCTCCATATGGTAAATACTGACACATTGCCCATCCATACAAATTATTTGCATCTAAATAAGTGATAAAATTTGTTTGTTTGTTTGAATCGAAATTTGGTAGATATTTGTTATTTGCCTTTGCATACTTTTTTACAGATTGAACTATTCCTCCTCTTATTCCTTTCTCAACAAACAAATACATATCAGGATCAGTCAATAATTCCAATTTCACTTTTGTCAATTTTAACATTGCATCCCATGCTAATCCTGGAGAAGTATAATACCAACAAGGATCTAATCCATAATTATTATAACAAATTTTAATGAAATTTTCAAAAACATCTGTTAATAGTAACACATCGGTCAGTAGATACAAATCATGATATTGACCCAAGTTTTGCACATTTAATTTATTCCATACATTTTGTGCATGTTGGTACTCAGTTTCACTAATTTTAGAATTATTTAATGAACTATAGAATTTATCTTTTGCTGGCAAAGTAGTTTCATTAAATCTATCGAAAGAATCCATATACTCGTATGGATATGCACCTTTCCTTGATAAAAGTTCTATTTGTTCATTAGTGTATTTTGTTTTAAAGTATTCATACAAGTATTTCTTTTGTTTCAAATTGCTTGACAATTTATCTAATGACGAAGACATGAATGCAAACGAATCGAGAAACCTAATTTCAAGATATTCTTGTCGTTTATTTTCCTCTTTTTTGTCACCTTTGAATACCAAGAGTGAAAACGATATGTACTTTTCTGAATTGCTAGGAATAATCTTTATGTTTTTTAATTTTTCTTGATTCTGAATTTCTGAAATAATTAGATGACTATCATATCCTTTAAGGTTATGGAAAAAGACTGGTATAAAGTTAGGTTTTCTAAATTTGTTGATATTGCAATAATTGCATAGAGCTTGTCTATATTTACCTGTGAAATGATCATGATCTCTTACTTTAATTCTATTTGCATCATTGTCATCAAATTCACTTTTACACTAATTACATTCATTCTCTTTATTAAATTTTTCCAATTCTTCTTTAGTAATTTCAATTCGTTTATCAGGAAGTCTTGATAAGTAACTACATGTTTTAATCAAAGAAGTGATAAAGTTACTTACTGCATCTTCACCTCGATACAATTTGGTTTTAATGCTCTTTTCTCCTTTCAAAACATTAAAACTATAACTATTGGGTTTATGATTATGAACAATTCTTGTCTTTTTGTCATCTGATATTGGTTCAGTATTACTTTCAATACAACATTCGAAATCTGCATAGATTCTGTATGGAACTTTCTGTGTTCTTTCTGGATTACTAAATTCGCAAGTTGGATGAATGGTATTTCCCATCCCATCTTTTTTACTCCAAGGTAATATTATTTTTTTGAGAATCATGATTGATGCAATCCATTAAATGACTTTCTAATTTTTATGTAGATCTAAATGAAGAGAAACACCTTAAACAATAATGCAACTTTGTGCAATTTTTAGTTTTTTGGTTTCTTACTAATCTACTAAAGTTTTTAATCCAACAAAAATGAGAGTTTGCTTCGTCTTTAATAAGTAACAAATTGATTACTTTTTCATGATCTTCTATAGTTTTTATTCGCTTTGAAATTTTTAATGGTTGTATAGATTTTCCACTATTGTAATAAACATTAATAATAAGATTATTTTGATTTTCAAATTTATCAATTTGATTAATTGAAGTTGGAAATGTTATACCTTCTAAGTTTAATTCATTTTCAAATTCTCTGTATTTTGATACTCTTTCTGGATCTTTAGATGCTTGATGTAAAGATGATAATATTGACCATTTGAAACACATATTATCATCATTTTTTACATTAATGATTGCTTTTTTGTCTTTAATCCATTTTGGTAAATCGATATAAGATGAGCCAGATAATGGTTGATAGTTTTGAATACTAATCACCATAAACAGTGTATTTTTGAATATCCATCCAGATTTTTCAAACTCTTTTGCATCAAATCTGAACTCAAGTTCTTCAAACATTTTTCTTATAAATTGGTCAATGTCATCTTCTACCAAAAGTGTTTCATATCCACCCGAAATTGGAACTTGAACTACCTCATTTGTGTTGATTTTACCAAATTCTGACATGATTACGAAACAAACTTTCAAGTTTTTATTTTGATTAATATGGTTATGAATTTCATCATACTTTTCTTTCAAAAAGTCTTTAAAACTTTTTGCTTTATACACAATATCATGTTGTCGAGATGATAATTTCTTTTTGAGTTCATTAAAAATGGGTGTCATATCACCTAAAATATCTTCAGGTTCTTCAATAATTTCATTTTTGATTTTCTTTTTAGCGATTTTCTTTTTAGCGATTTTGTTTTGATGGGTTTTTGAAATAATGTGTGTATTCCAATTAGTTTCAAAACAGCTATAGTAACAAATTTTGCAATATTTTTTTATGGTTGAATTTTTGGATTTTGGATTTTGATGTTTTTTTGTTTTAGTATGTGTGCTCCAATAAGATTTAGAGTAAGTTCTATTACAAGTTTCACAGTGTTTTCTTTCGCTTGAATTTTCTTTTGAAGTATATTTCATTATTTCTATAGAAAAAAATTTTTTCAACGAAAAATGTTTTGTTCTGAGACTGAGTAAAAATGTTTTTATTCGAAAATTTTTGATTTAATAAATAAAAAATATCGTGATGGAATCCGGAATGAGTCTGCTTCCAAAAGAATGCTCAAGATGTTTGTCAATCAAACCTATTAATGACTTTTATGTTCATATAGCTCAAAAAAGCGGATTTACTAGTCAATGTAAAACATGCGTTAAATTTGCCAACAGTAAGAAAATTCTGTGTGATTGTGGCAAAGATGTACGAAAAAATAATTTGAAAATTCATACTGCTAGACCTGTTCATTTAAGAAGACTGAATATTATAAATCAAACTAAGATTTCTGAACAAAGCTAGTTTTGAAATAAACTGCCTCTCACTAGGCGCCCGGTTTCTGGTTCTCATAACCAAACGTAAATTCATTTATAAAAAATATTTCTTATTAAATCAATTCAAAAGCACTAATCAACAATGTCCGAAAAACAATCACCTGAGTTTATTCCGATTAATGAGTTTATCTCAAAGTACGAAGATCTATTTCAAATTAATGACTATTCTGAATTAACAAATGCTTTTTATTTTCGAAATGGAAATACAGCTAGATCTAAAGATATCTTGTATGCCAATTCCCGAAAGAGTGTAATCTTGAATGTAGACAATCTTTATCATATAGATAATAATAAATATGGCAAATTGAATGTGTTGTGCAAGTCGAGAAATAACAAAGAAGTAATGGCTTATATGATTAGTTCTCTAAAAGGGTTTTTGGGAGAGAATTTGAAAGTCAAGGATTTACTCAGTAGTGAGTCATTTGAGTTTTATCCATTTGAAATTAACTGTAGATTTGAGGAAGCTTTTGATTTAAACATTCAATTGAATCACGTTTATTTAAAAGATAAACCCAGCATGAAACTATTTTTCGAAAAACTACTAGAATCCAACTGTCAATTTGAATTGAAATTACATTCTATTACTAAGAACCCATCTAATAAAGAACATTTAAATTTGAGATATATTTTGAATATTCATGTACCTGTTATTGAACCAATTAATTATAACAACGTCAATTATACAGCATTTCAGCTGTTCATCAGTCAGAATCAAATTCTTGATTATCTAGAAACATTTAAACGCGGAAAAAATCTTGGAATATTCCCATTTCTATATATTTCTCCAAAGTATTTGAAAGATTTATGTGAATTGTTAGATCAAGATTATGAATGCATTTCCCAGTATTTAAATAAAAAGATATACTTAGGAGGAACTGAAGAGGATTTCAAAAAGTTCATTTGCGAATACTATGAACTCATCGATGAATCGACAAATCAAAATGAACTTTTCTATCATTAGAAAGGTTTAATTTTTACACACTTTTTTTATTTTTTACTTTTGTATACTTTTTTACTATGAATCAATTATTTTGGTGAGCATTTTCCTTAGTATTTTGATTGATTTTCCCTTAAAATGCCGCTAAATTGCTGAAAAAATGCGATTGTTTAGGGTGTTTTTTGGAAATACGAGAAGTACGAGATGTTCGAGTACGAAAAGGATGATTTTTTAAATTGGTTGTTTTTGATTGATTTTCTTGTATTTTTCTTGTAAAAATCTATTGGGTTTTTAATAGGTCGTACAAGTACGAGAAGTACGAGCAAAAAGTGCGAGTAAAATTGATTTTTTTAGTGAGCATTTTCCTCTCACTTTCTTTTAGGTTGTACAAATACGAGAAGTGCGAGTAAAATAGATGATGTTTTAAATTGACTATTTTTTGGCTTATTTGGTGTGAATTTATAGAGATTTTGGTGTTAAAATTAACGATTTAGTGAAAAGTAAAAAAGTGCGCTAGAAGTCACAAAAGGTATACTACTTGTTTGCACGAGTATTGAGGTTTATCTATACTGGCTCAGTACAAGACTTAGACTTATGTACTCCCTCGAACTGATGAAAGTTCCAGATAAAGTAAGTTGATTTCATTTCAGCGAAATACACAATTTTCACGATTTTCATATATTATTCAGTATCAGCTGGACAATCAAAATGCATCTGTAAACATTATCTATCTAGTCTTTGCAAGTGCAAATTTCTCCATCGATTCGGTGGCCAACATTCTAAAGGTAGCGGTGATGCATCAAGCCTGGAACATTAAAAAAATGCGTTTGTAAAAAGTCCTTTGTAAACTTGGTCAAAATAGTCGCTTTTGTTTACTGAACAGCTATACATACGTATTTGGTTTCTAATCAAAGCTTTATCTCATTATCTCTTATTCAATCTTAGACAATCTTGGTATCAAATCGCAGTGCCTTTTTCGTCTGAGCACGATAGTAATATCAGTTTTACAATTTGACCTATTTTTTAATTTTTTTGTAAAATGACCAGAATTTTTGTTATCGACTGACTTTCGTAATTTATCCATATCTTTTGAACGGATTGATAGATTATTGAGTTTGATACCGTTTTGGAAAGGTAATGACATACTCTAAAAGGATTTGGCATAAAACAATTTTATTTCGCTCAAAATGTGCTCAAATTCCACTACCCTCCTTTTTACATCCGGTCCATTTTCTCTGGAACGGAAGTGAGTTGAGACAAATTGAGTAGTGGGTTTTAAAGGTACTAACGATGCCTAAACGATAAACTATGTCTGAAGTTTTAACATGAGATAATCTCTTCGATATGCTCAAAAGAAAAGTGTCCTAATACTTTTGCGCCACCCTGTACTCCTTGATATGATGAAATGATAAAATGTTCATTCGGATATACTGCAGCACATTGAGAAAGGATTCCTCATTTAGTTTACTCATTTTCAAAGTTCACTGAATACAAGTAAATAATAATATTTTTTTGGAATATAGTTGATTTCACGATAACAACAAAAGTAGTAGGTTTGGAATTAATCCAAGATTAACATCGATGAATGGAAATAAATCCTAGAGGAACATTAATGGGTGGGAATGAATCCTAGTGGGACATTGATGGATGGGAAGAATCGGGTTCCTGAAAGAATCTTTCAGGACAGAGTAGGATGAAAGTAGTTCCTGAATGTATCTAGAAGGACAGAATAAGAAGAATATGGTATCTGAATGTATCTTGTAGGACAGAAAAGGGTGAAACTAGTTCCTGAATATATTAAGTAGGACAGAATTAGAAGAATCATTGAACACAAGTGAAGAAGTGTTCAGTCGGATCTACTGCATGACATTGAAAGAGGTTTCATTTTCTTGTTCACTCATGCTCTATAGAATCATTGATCACACGTGAAGAAGTGTGGAGGAACAAAATATGAGAAAACTGGATCTTGTTGATCTCAAGTAGGTTGTAGTAGCAATTAGTTGATTATGCTACTAGAAGAACAGAATGTTAAGAATCCTAATCGTGAATAAAAAAAATTGTTCAGTACATGAAGAAAAGATAAACTGACAAACAGAGAGCAAAAAACAAATGTAGAAATAGCCGAAAATGGGTTGGAAATAGTCACAGTGGTGAAGTTCAGCGGATTTGATTATCTACTGCATTAAATAAATTTTTTTGGAACACTGTTGATCGTCTATTACATTATTAGAATCTTCTGGGTCAACGGTGGACATCGATTTCACCTTTAGGAAGCTGCTTGTCAACGGTGGACATCGAGATCACCTACAGAATCCTCTGGGTCCATGGGGAAGATCGAGATCACCTACAGAATCTTCTGGGTCTATGGGGACATCGAGATCACCTACAGAATCCTCTGGGTCCATGGGGAAGATCGAGATCACCTACAGAATCTTCTGGGTCTATGGGGACATCGAGATCACCTACAGAATCCTCTGGGTCCATGGGGACATCGAGATCACCTACAGAATCCTCTGGGTCCATGGGGAACATCAAGATCACCTACAGAATCCTCTGGGTCCATGGGGAACATCGAGATCACCTACAGAATCTTCTAGGTCAATGGGGAACATCGAGATCACCTACAGAATCCTCTGGGTCCATGGGGAAGATCGAGATCACCTACAGAATCTTCTGGGTCTATGGGGACATCGAGATCACCTACAGAATCCTCTGGGTCCATGGGGACATCGAGATCACCTACAGAATCCTCTGGGTCCATGGGGAACATCAAGATCACCTACAGAATCCTCTGGGTCCATGGGGAACATCGAGATCACCTACAGAATCTTCTAGGTCAATGGGGAACATCGAGATCACCTACAGAATCCTCTGGGTCAATGGGGAACATCGAGATCACCTACAGAATCCTCTGGGTCCATGGGGGAACATCGAGATCACCTACAGAATCCTCTGGGTCCATGGGGAACATCGAGATCACCTACAGAATCCTCTGGGTCCATGGGGAACATCGAGATCACCTACAGAATCTTCTAGGTCAATGGGGAACATCGAGATCACCTACAGAATCTTCTAGGTCAATGGGGAACATCGAGATCACCTACAGAATCCTCTGGGCCCATGGGGAACATCGAGATCACCTACAGAATCTTCTAGGTCCATGGGGAACATCGAGATCACCTACAGAATCCTCTGGGTCCATGGGGAAGATCGAGATCACCTACAGAATCTTCTAGGTCCATGGGGAACATCGAGATCACCTACAGAATCCTCTGGGTCCATGGGGAACATCGAGATCACCTACAGAATCTTCTAGGTTCATGGGGAACATCGAGATCACCTACAGAATCCACTGGGTCCATGGGGAACATCGAGATCACCTACAGAATCTTCTAGGGTCAATGGGGAACATCGAGATCACCTACAGAATCCTCTGGGTCCATGGGGAACATCGAGATCACCTACAGAATCTTCTAGGTCAATGGGGAACATCGAGATCACCTACAGAATCCTCTGGGTCCATGGGGAACATCGAGATCACCTACAGAATCCTCTGGGTCCATGGGGAACATCGAGATCACCTACAGAATCCTCTGGGTCCATGGGGAACATCGAGATCACCTACAGAATCCTCTGGGTCCATGGGGAACATCGAGATCACCTACAGAATCCTCTGGGTCCATGGGGAACATCGAGATCACCTACAGAATCCTCTGGGTCCATGGGGAACATTGAGATCACCTACAGAATCTTCTAGGTCAATGGGGAACATCGAGATCACCTACAGAATCCTCTGGGTCCATGGGGAACATCGAGATCACCTACAGAATCCTCTGGGTCCATGGGGAACATCGAGATCACCTACAGAATCCTCTGGGTTCATGGGGAACATCGAGATCACCTACAGAATCCTCTGGGTCCATGGGGAACATCGAGATCACCTACAGAATCCTCTGGGTCAATGGGGAACATCGAGATCACCTACAGAATCCTCTGGGTCAATGGGGGAACATCGAGATCACCTACAGAATCTTCTAGGTCAATGGGGAACATCGAGATCACCTACAGAATCCTCTGGGTCCTTGGGGAACATCGAGATCACCTACAGAATCCTCTGGGTCCATGGGGAACATCGAGATCACCTACAGAATCTTCTAGGTCAATGGGGGAACATCGAGATCACCTACAGAATCCTCTGGGTCCATGGGGAACATCGAGATCACCTACAGAATCCTCTGGGTCCATGGGGAACATCGAGATCACCTACAGAATCCTCTGGGTCCATGGGGAACATCGAGATCACCTACAGAATCCTCTGGGTCAATGGGGAACATCGAGATCACCTACAGAATCTTCTAGGTCAATGGGGAACATCGAGATCACCTACAGAATCTTCTAGGTCAATGGGGGAACATCGAGATCACCTACAGAATCCTCTGGGTCCTTGGGGAACATCGAGATCACCTACAGAATCCTCTGGGTCCATGGGGAAGATCGAGATCACCTACAGAATCTTCTGGGTCTATGGGGACATCGAGATCACCTACAGAATCCTCTGGGTCCATGGGGACATCGAGATCACCTACAGAATCCTCTGGGTCCATGGGGAACATCAAGATCACCTACAGAATCCTCTGGGTCCATGGGGAACATCGAGATCACCTACAGAATCTTCTAGGTCAATGGGGAACTCTCCTCGATTCTGGTAAAGTTGGCACGACGACCGGGATACACAATATGGGATAAATAAAACAACCAAATTAAAGGATCCAACAACAATTTAAAAAATTTAACACAATCACAGAACAAAATCAGGATCATCATCATCATCATCATCGTTATCGTCTGATGATTGAATGTTGAAGAAATTGATACACATATCAAAAAGTACGCAGTGTGGAAGCCAATGCAGTATCTCGAGTGGGTCTCCCTGCTAGGTTTGGAGGAATTTGCTGAACTAAGTTGTCGTTGTTTAGAGGCTGAACAATAACGTTTAATTGTTCTTGATGATCTTCATTATCAATATCATTATTGCCATTATCGAGCTCTTCATTTAATTCAGGAAAGTCAATCTCTAGATGAACAACATTGTTCGGTTGTTCAACTTGGTGCTGTCCATAGAAGAATTGATCACCGTTCGGATTGTTGTAGTTAAACTGTTCCTCTTCTCGGTGCAGTCCATAAAAGAATTGATCACCGTTCGGATTGTTGTAGTTAAACTGTTCCTCTTCTCGGTGCAGTCCGTTAAAGAATTGGTCACCTCCGTTTGGATTGTTGTAGTTAAACTGTTCCTCTTCTCGGTGCTGTCCATAGAAGAATTGATCACCTCCGTTTGGATTGTTGTAGTTAAACTGTTCCTCTTCTCGGTGCTGTCCATAGAAGAATTGATCACCGTTTGGATTGTTGTAGTTAAACTGTTCCTCTTCTCGGTGCTGTCCATAAAAGAATTGATCACCGTTTGGATTGTTGTAGTTAAACTGTTCCTCTTCTCGGTGCTGTCCATAGAAGAATTGATCACCTCCGTTTGGATTGTTGTAGTTAAACTGTTCCTCTTCTCGGTGCAGTCCATAGAAGAATTGGTCACCTCCGTTTGGATTGTTGTAGTTAAACTGTTCCTCTTCTCGGTGCTGTCCATAGAAGAATTGATCACCTCCGTTTGGATTGTTGTAGTTAAACTGTTCCTCTTCTCGGTGCTGTCCATAGAAGAATTGATCACCGTTTGGATTGTTGTAGTTAAACTGTTCCTCTTCTCGGTGCTGTCCATAGAAGAATTGATCACCGTTTGGATTGTTGTAGTTAAACTGTTCCTCTTCTCGGTGCTGTCCATAGAAGAATTGATCACCGTTTGGATTGTTGTAGTTAAACTGTTCCTCTTCTCGGTGCTGTCCA
Source organism: Rhizoglyphus robini (assembly GCA_023373905.1). NCBI lineage: Eukaryota > Metazoa > Arthropoda > Arachnida > Sarcoptiformes > Acaridae > Rhizoglyphus > Rhizoglyphus robini. The sequence continues at coordinate 241,778 of JAKIJQ010000031.1, read as the reverse complement.
TAGAAGAATTGATCACCTCCGTTTGGATTGTTGTAGTTAAACTGTTCCTCTTCTCGGTGCTGTCCATAGAAGAATTGGTCACCTCCGTTTGGATTGTTGTAGTTAAACTGTTCCTCTTCTCGGTGCTGTCCATAGAAGAATTGATCACCTCCGTTTGGATTGTTGTAGTTAAACTGTTCCTCTTCTCGGTGCTGTCCATAGAAGAATTGATCACCTCCGTTTGGATTGTTGTAGTTAAACTGTTCCTCTTCTCGGTGCTGTCCATAGAAGAATTGATCACCTCCGTTTGGATTGTTGTAGTTAAACTGTTCCTCTTCTCGGTGCTGTCCATAGAAGAATTGATCACCTCCGTTTGGATTGTTGTAGTTAAACTGTTCCTCTTCTCGGTGCTGTCCATAGAAGAATTGATCACCTCCGTTTGGATTGTTGTAGTTAAACTGTTCCTCTTCTCGGTGCTGTCCATAGAAGAATTGATCACCTCCGTTTGGATTGTTGTAGTTAAACTGTTCCTCTTCTCGGTGCTGTCCATAGAAGAATTGATCACCTCCGTTTGGATTGTTGTAGTTAAACTGTTCCTCTTCTCGGTGCTGTCCATAGAAGAATTGATCACCGTTTGGATTGTTGTAGTTAAACTGTTCCTCTTCTCGGTGCTGTCCATAGAAGAATTGATCACCGTTTGGATTGTTGTAGTTAAACTGTTCCTCTTCTCGGTGCTGTCCATAGAAGAATTGATCACCTCCGTTTGGATTGTTGTAGTTAAACTGTTCCTCTTCTCGGTGCTGTCCATAGAAGAATTGATCACCGTTGGGATTGTTGTAGTTAAACTGTTCCTCTTCTCGGTGCTGTCCATAGAAGAATTGATCACCGTTTGGATTGTTGTAGTTAAACTGTTCCTCTTCTCGGTGCTGTCCATAGAAGAATTGATCACCTCCGTTTGGATTGTTGTAGTTAAACTGTTCCTCTTCTCGGTGCTGTCCATAGAAGAATTGATCACCGTTTGGATTGTTGTAGTTAAACTGTTCCTCTTCTCGGTGCTGTCCATAGAAGAATTGATCACCCGTTTGGATTGTTGTAGTTAAACTGTTCCTCTTCTCGGTGCTGTCCATAGAAGAATTGATCACCGTTTGGATTGTTGTAGTTAAACTGTTCCTCTTCTCGGTGCTGTCCATAGAAGAATTGATCACCGTTTGGATTGTTGTAGTTAAACTGTTCCTCTTCTCGGTGCTGTCCATAGAAGAATTGATCACCTCCGTTTGGATTGTTGTAGTTAAACTGTTCCTCTTCTCGGTGCTGTCCATAGAAGAATTGATCACCTCCGTTTGGATTGTTGTAGTTAAACTGTTCCTCTTCTCGGTGCTGTCCATAGAAGAATTGATCACCGTTTGGATTGTTGTAGTTAAACTGTTCCTCTTCTCGGTGCTGTCCATAGAAGAATTGATCACCTCCGTTTGGATTGTTGTAGTTAAACTGTTCCTCTTCTCGGTGCTGTCCATAGAAGAATTGATCACCGTTTGGATTGTTGTAGTTAAACTGTTCCTCTTCTCGGTGCTGTCCATAGAAGAATTGATCACCTCCGTTTGGATTGTTGTAGTTAAACTGTTCCTCTTCTCGGTGCTGTCCATAGAAGAATTGATCACCTCCGTTTGGATTGTTGTAGTTAAACTGTTCCTCTTCTCGGTGCTGTCCATAGAAGAATTGATCACCGTTTGGATTGTTGTAGTTAAACTGTTCCTCTTCTCGGTGCTGTCCATAGAAGAATTGATCACCGTTTGGATTGTTGTAGTTAAACTGTTCCTCTTCTCGGTGCTGTCCATAGAAGAATTGATCACCTCCGTTTGGATTGTTGTAGTTAAACTGTTCCTCTTCTCGGTGCTGTCCATAGAAGAATTGATCACCGTTTGGATTGTTGTAGTTAAACTGTTCCTCTTCTCGGTGCTGTCCATAGAAGAATTGATCACCTCCGTTTGGATTGTTGTAGTTAAACTGTTCCTCTTCTCGGTGCTGTCCATAGAAGAATTGATCACCGTTCGGATTGTTGTAGTTAAACTGTTCCTCTTCTCGGTGCTGTCCATAGAAGAATTGATCACCTCCGTTTGGATTGTTGTAGTTAAACTGTTCCTCTTCTCGGTGCTGTCCATAGAAGAATTGATCACCTCCGTTTGGATTGTTGTAGTTAAACTGTTCCTCTTCTCGGTGCTGTCCATAGAAGAATTGATCACCTCCGTTTGGATTGTTGTAGTTAAACTGTTCCTCTTCTCGGTGCTGTCCATAGAAGAATTGATCACCGTTCGGATTGTTGTAGTTAAACTGTTCCTCTTCTCGGTGCTGTCCATAGAAGAATTGATCACCTCCGTTTGGATTGTTGTAGTTAAACTGTTCCTCTTCTCGGTGCTGTCCATAGAAGAATTGATCACCGTTCGGATTGTTGTAGTTAAACTGTTCCTCTTCTCGGTGCTGTCCATAGAAGAATTTATCACCTCCGTTTGGATTGTTGAAGTTAAACTGTTCCTCTTCTCGGTGCTGTCCATAGAAGAATTGATCACCGTTTGGATTGTTGTAGTTAAACTGTTCCTCTTCTCGGTGCTGTCCATAGAAGAATTGATCACCTCCGTTTGGATTGTTGTAGTTAAACTGTTCCTCTTCTCGGTGCTGTCCATAGAAGAATTGATCACCGTTCGGATTGTTGTAGTTAAACTGTTCCTCTTCTCGGTGCTGTCCATAGAAGAATTGATCACCTCCGTTTGGATTGTTGTAGTTAAACTGTTCCTCTTCTCGGTGCTGTCCATAGAAGAATTGATCACCGTTCGGATTGTTGTAGTTAAACTGTTCCTCTTCTCGGTGCTGTCCATAGAAGAATTGATCACCTCCGTTTGGATTGTTGTAGTTAAACTGTTCCTCTTCTCGGTGCTGTCCATAGAAGAATTGATCACCGTTTGGATTGTTGTAGTTAAACTGTTCCTCTTCTCGGTGCTGTCCATAGAAGAATTGATCACCTCCGTTTGGATTGTTGTAGTTAAACTGTTCCTCTTCTCGGTGCTGTCCATAGAAGAATTGATCACCGTTCGGATTGTTGTAGTTAAACTGTTCCTCTTCTCGGTGCTGTCCATAGAAGAATTGATCACCTCCGTTTGGATTGTTGTAGTTAAACTGTTCCTCTTCTCGGTGCTGTCCATAGAAGAATTGATCACCTCCGTTTGGATTGTTGTAGTTAAACTGTTCCTCTTCTCGGTGCTGTCCATAGAAGAATTGATCACCTCCGTTTGGATTGTTGTAGTTAAACTGTTCCTCTTCTCGGTGCTCTCCATAGAAGAATTGATCACCGTTCGGATTGTTGTAGTTAAACTGTTCCTCTTCTCGGTGCTGTCCATAGAAGAATTGATCACCTCCGTTTGGATTGTTGTAGTTAAACTGTTCCTCTTCTCGGTGCTGTCCATAGAAGAATTGATCACCTCCGTTTGGATTGTTGTAGTTAAACTGTTCCTCTTCTCGGTGCTGTCCATAGAAGAATTGATCACCGTTTGGATTGTTGTAGTTAAACTGTTCCTCTTCTCGGTGCTGTCCATAGAAGAATTGATCACCTCCGTTTGGATTGTTGTAGTTAAACTGTTCCTCTTCTCGGTGCTGTCCATAGAAGAATTGATCACCGTTCGGATTGTTGTAGTTAAACTGTTCCTCTTCTCGGTGCTGTCCATAGAAGAATTGATCACCTCCGTTTGGATTGTTGTAGTTAAACTGTTCCTCTTCTCGGTGCTGTCCATAGAAGAATTGATCACCTCCGTTTGGATTGTTGTAGTTAAACTGTTCCTCTTCTCGGTGCTGTCCATAGAAGAATTGATCACCTCCGTTTGGATTGTTGTAGTTAAACTGTTCCTCTTCTCGGTGCTGTCCATAGAAGAATTGATCACCTCCGTTCGGATTGTTGTTGAAGTACGGTAGGGCACCATCCCCGGAAACTCGCTGGTTACCGTTACAATTAGCCATTTTAATTACTGTGATAAATAAACAAAAGACAAACAACAAAACTAAAGTCACATTAGATATTTCTGAAAAAGTCAATACTTACTAAAAGGATATGTTATACTATTTAAAGTTAAACACAAACTAAAAGGTCAGCTGTGTTTTGCTTTTATATCATCATTTTTTAAAGTACGTCTTCTGTGAACATTTAACATCTGATTCAGTGGTGTCTTAGTCCTATTTTTGGGCGCCTCCGCCCATTAATAACCTTTATTTTTATTTCAATTAGTTTTTACTGTCTATTAATGAATTAAAAATGGGCAATAACGCCCCCAAAGATTATTTAAACTATTCATAAGTGACGTTATTGCGTGAAGTCGGTACGAGAGTTTTGCAAACTCATACTTATTAGTTCAGTCTGTCACGATGATGGCTCCCTCACACTGACCACTCAGAGCCTTTCTTAGTCAGGTTGAAGTCATCGTTCACCGCTTGTTACTAGTGTGAACATAGCCACTTTACTGGCTATATAAGCGTGTATGCTGAAGCACTCAATCATCGCATGTCTCGTATGTGTGCCGATCAGCTGTCTTTGTGACTTGTGTTAACTCGTTTCTTTCTTTGATAGACTTTGTGTCGTGTCTACTTCCTTACCTTTTATTGGATCTCGATCCTCAAGGTCTGGTGGCATCTACTCGTAACTGGCGATCAATCCTCTCTAACAGGTGGCCTCTCTCTCTCTCTCAATTGGGTCTCGACCCTCACCCTCCTGAACTGGTGGCTCTTATCTTCACTGATTGGACTTTGCCACTATTGTCATTCTGTATTTATTTCATCACGAATAAAGCTTTTAACCTAACAGAGTCATCATAGTTTGACACACATACACACGTCAACCCAACCTATTTCTTAGCCCTTAAACATAGACGATTTTTCACTCTTACTGGTGTAATCGTTCTATTAATCGAATCGTTCATCGTTCATCACTATCACTGTTGTGGTGTAATTGACAGATATACTCACAAGCAAACAAGCAGATGCTAACGCAAGTTTACTTTTTGAGTGAAATTAAATTTTTTAACTTGTGTTTAATCAGCATCCTATAGCTATTTCTGCATTAAATTATGAAAAATGATATTTTTGAGTGTTTACCGTGTGATGTTCAAGTCAACTAGAGATTAACCCTTTGAGTTCCACGTAGGTACTATGTGTACTTACGGGATTTTGAGAGCCTTATGACTTGAAATTTGGAACATATATGTTAGCGTCAAATTGTCAAACACGTCATTTTATGAGTTGACGGATCTAAGCACCGGCAAATTGTAGAATTTTATATTTTCATAAAATTTTACAGTTTTCCTAGGCACTCTATGGATTGACTAGTCATTTTATGAAGCCACGAAACGGTGTTCGGCAAATTGTAGAATCAATAATTAATAATGCTAAAACGTTATGACTTTCTATATTTTTAGCCTTCCTTCTTTTTTTGATCCAAACTTTCATTTGAATACTCAAGTTTGTCGTAGACAAAGTTGTCTGCTCGAAATGCTACTTTGACTGCATATTGTTTTGTCATTTGTGCTGGACTCAAATGACATTTAGGATTACATAATTCCAGCCTGAAACATGCAAACATTCTCTCGACTCCACACGAATTGACTGGAGCAAAGTGGTAGATTGAATTGGGATCGTTCTGACATTCTGTTTCCATTAACCAAATGTCTTTATTCAATTCCATATCGGATTCAAATTTGGTTAAAATTTTTGTGTGCAGAGCTTTGCAATTGGATACTGCAAATTTCAACATGTCTTGAACTTTGTAGATTATTTCTATCGACTTCAGCAAAGGTACTTGAGAACCTTCAATCTCAAAAATGTACTTTGGAAGTTCGCAGTATAAAGTCGAGATATTCCTTTAGTTGCGCCACTTTCTGTTTGTCTAAATTGGTCGAACCGTATCCAACTGCCTGTTGAGAAAGAAGTTAGAGGGGTGGAAGCAGTGAATGATAACTAACCGATACGGAATCGATAAGGGAAAATAGACGAGAGACTCACAATCCAAAGCTCTGTCCAAATGGACTCTTGTCTGTTAATTAACAAATCAAAGTGAGCATTAAAGAGAATATTAACAACAAATCACAAAATACCTTGAAGACACACAGAAATCGACAAACCCAACGATGGGAATAGCACTGAGAAGTACTGTTTCTTCTGAATTTGCAGCTAGATCGAAGATCTGATAGCAAACAACCAGTATAGCTCGGGGAGAGGCGGGGGTGCAATAACGCAAAAGTCACGGGTACAAGAAGTGGCGAGACAGCTCGAACTGGTCAGCAGCAGCAAAAAGCGCGAGTGAGAGGAAACGAGACAAGAACAGAGCCAATTCTAAACAACACAGGTTGTGCGAGAATATAACATGCCTGTTCATATACAACGTTACGCGATGTCAATTTCGGGTTACCAAAAATGCCCTTTACTCATTATAGACAATTTCAGTGCTCACAAAGTGGATCATTTGAAGCTCAAATATGAGATTGGTCCAGATTTGGATGATACTCTGGACGAGGATACAGAAATTGAAGACGAGGACGAAGAAGAAGAAGAAGAAAAAGAGGAAAGTACTGGTCAATCGTATGACTACAAAGAACTATGAAAATTGTTTTCTCAGTTGCTGGTTTATTCAACTAGAAATGATCCTCTTGATACTACTGAAAAGATCGAGAACACTTTGATCCAAGGCTACTTGAGAGGACTTAGAGATCAATTCAAAAAGGATTCTTTTGAAAAGCCTAAACAAGAAATCATTTTAAAACTACTTTAAGCCAATTAGCAAACAGTAACTCAGTTAAGTTGTATTTTGATTTGTTTCACAATTGTAACATTTGTTTAACCGAAAATTAATTTGTAATCATTTAAATTTATAATTATTAACCTCTTCGTCGTGCCAACTTGGCCCAAGGCTCCAGAACAAACCACAATAGCTAGGGACTTGAAAATTTATGAGCAAACTCCCCTATAATACCGCAACGGCGGAAACTACTCAAAAGTTCCAATTGGAACACCCTCCTGGACCCCATTTCCGGTTGCTATTTTTTGATTCTAAAATAAACTATAAATTATTCTAAGACTTCTGGCCCAAAAACCGAATGTTTTCGTCAACCGGAAGTAAGAGTTCCAAAATGGAATTTCCGGTTATTGTTCAAAAATATTATTTTTGAGTTCAGAATCGGATTCTCCATTCTTTTTCATCAGGGATAGCATATCTGAACATTAAATTCCATCAAGTCTTAGATATAAAAATTCAAATTTAAATTTTGAAATTATTGAATCAAATCATGCCAGAAAGTAGACAAGCAAGGTGTAACACTAATTTTTAAATTATGATTATAAGAGATGTGGTAGACAGAATTAGTTGTTCAAAAATGCTATTTATATTAAATACAATATAAACAATCGAATAAGACATACTAGAAATCTGTACGTAGACCGGAAGTACGAGTTCCAAAATGGAACTTCCGGTTATCGTTCCAAAATATTATTTTTGAGCTCAGAATCAGATTTTCCGTCTTCTTTCATTAAAGATAGCATATAATAACATTAATATAGGTTTTGTCTAAGTGACAAAAACTTAGCTTAAAAGTAACATGTTTTTGATCCAACATTAAATTTCTGTCAGTTTTTGGGAAAAATTTGAAATTCCGTAACTTTTCTAAATTTAATGGATTTTAAAGTTCAAGTATGCTATCTTTCATGAAAAAATGATGGAGAATCCGATTATGTAATCAAAAATTAATTTTGGTTGCGTTAACAGGAAGTTCCATTTTGGAACTCCTACTTCCGGTTGACGAAAACATCCGGTTTTTGTGCCAGAAGTCTTAGAATAATTTATAATTTATTTTAGAATCAAAAAATAGCAACCGGAAATGGGGTCCAGGAGGGTGTTCCAATTGGAACTTTTGAGTAGTTTCCGCCGTTGCGGTATTATAGGGGAGTATGCTCCTAAATTTTCCAATCCCTAGCTATTGTGGTTCGTTCTGGAGCCTTGGGCCAAGTTGGCACGACGAAGAGGTTAAAGAGTGTTTTTAGTTATTTTTGCTTATTTCATTAGTTAAACTTATAGGAGTGATTTCAAAAGGAAAATTTGGATAGCTATTTTAACCTAATATGTACTAATTAGGCTAAAATAGAAACTCGCAATAATTCGTAATTCGGGGTACAAATTTAAGTTTGAGATCCTTTGATCCCGAATTAACGCGAGCCTACTGTACATATGAATTTATCAATAATCAAAAAAGAAATAATCGCACGTGTTCGAAACATCATAAAAAGAATCAATTCCAGTTTCGAAAATAGACAAACTTTGTCTCAAAAAGCGATTTCCGAACTTGGAGGAGATGAGAAACAACGAACTTTGACACTTGATTCAAAGAACAGGTGAGACAGTATGTACAAGATGCTGCGTATTTTCAATTATTTTTAAACCCCAATTGAGGACGCTACGAGTGAAATCAATATACGAAACTTTGATGAATGACCCAACTTAGTGTACATAGTATGTGAATAGTCCCACATTGTGTACATAGCATTAACACGTGTATAATAGCGCTTTTCCCTTTTTTCCTTTCCTCACTTCGTGTTTGTCTAGCCTTGCGTCAAGTCGCAAGTTATCCAAAATAAATCTCTTATCATAATAGTTAGGTTATGTTTGTTTGTCACTTAAGTTGTGTCAAGCTTGAAGGACAGTATGTCAGATATTCTCCGCCGCCTGATTTTTTTATTCAAAGACAATCTCAAACAAAATATGTGATAATTTTCTTGTTTCAATCATTTCCAAGAGTAAATAAAAAATCTAACATTTGAATCTTGGATTTTAAAAATATATGTTTGTATGTTCAATGAAGACAGGATGCATCGAACAATCAAATGGCATCTAACACGAAGGGGACAAGGACCACAGTGATCATTACCTGAATTTCTAAAGATGGCTGGCAATGTGAGAGGAGAATATGGTAAAGTGACCATAGTAGAATAAAACTGCCAAAGGGTTTAGGCCATATTCGTCCCAAACTCCAGCCATGGCGCTTGAAAGATTTTTCCATGGTTTTTGGCCGAATTGCTTAGTTCTTTATTTTGTCACTAGGTGGCTACCGTCCGCACGCTTGCCAAACAAATGTCAACAAACTGATGTTGTTTTTCTTTGTATTTGCAATCATAGCAGCAACCAGTGCAACTCGGTTGATTATCCACCAATTGGGCTGTTGGTTATCCCAAAATGGAGTTGCTGGTTCATATCCATAAATTGGGCTGCTGGTTATCCCAAAATGGAGTTGCTGGTTATCCCAAAATGGAGTTGCTGGTTATCCCAAAATGGAGTTGCTGGTTATCCCAAAATGGAGTTGCTGGTTATCCCAAAATGGAGTTGCTGGTTATCCCAAAATGGGGTTTCTGGTTATCCGGACAACACAATTTAAACATGAATATTTTGAAGCGCAATCTATTTGCAATTAATTAAAAACCATTATTTATTACATTGTCTAAAAAACAAAAAAGACCATGAAAATATTTTATTTTTTGATTATTTATGTACAAAAATTATTTTTGGATCAATTTTTTGCTGTTAAAGTTAGCCAAAGTTATTTCATAAAATTGCCTGTAACTAATTAAAAATTTTAGCGACAGTTGCGTGGTTCCAATTGGAACAAAAAAAATATTTTTGTAAGTTTTTTCAATTTAGAACCCCAATTCGAGTGGGAAAAAAATTAAAAAAATGTTTTGAATTAATTTTAAACATTTTTAAAACAATTTTAAAAGCACTTTAAACCCAAAAATTTAACAAAAAATAATTTTTTGAAATATCCCAAACGTTCCAATTGGAACACCTAACCAGAATTTTTGAATCTACTGGTCAGTAATAGTGCACAGTTAAATTTTGAGAAGTTTAGCTCAAGTGGTATGGGCGGGAGAATTTTTAAAAGTTGTTTTAAAGTGACATTTTATTGAATTTGGAACCCAGTTCCGGTTGAAGTTGAATGTTCCAAAATGTGAGATGGCCAATCAATTCCGTTTTGGTCAAGTATAATTATCGCACATAGTTTGGAATTTCCGGTATGCTGGGGTTTTCTGGGACCCCCCACCGAAAGGTTTCGCCGCACCCCGTATAGATGTTATGATTGTAAGATGTTACAAAATGTTTATATTATCAGAAAACATTTATTATACATTGAAAAGGTTTTACGGTGAACGATTTGTAAGAATCCAACAATGTGCATCATAATTTGGCATTTAGTTCAAAAAACAAAGTAATTTAAATCAAATTTGAACAAAGCAATTGCTTCGATTGCTTAAAACTAAAAAAAATCACATTGAGTTTTGTGAAAGTAGACTAATGAACGAATCTTTTTGTGGCCCTAGGTTTTTATTAAGAATAGACAAAAATATGAATCTTAAATAGACAAGGTTCTGACTAGAGGTTTCCTTGAAGTAGAAATGTTGGCTGGCTTCCGAGTAAAACCGTAGATACAATAAACGTAGAATCACTTTCGATCGTCACCAATCGTCGAGTTGATTTATCCTTGAACTCCTCCAATCTTGTGAACTTTCAGGAACGCGTCATGAACCAAGCAAACCCATCTGTAGTCTTTTGACCCAGCATGAACTTCTTGATCCATCTGATGAACCGTCAAGCGCACAACATGAACCATTTCCAGTCCGTCATTTACAAGAACTATTATTACAATAATTATTATTATACTTTTCCAATAACAAATAAATCGATTTTGCACTGTTTCTGTACTTTGTTTTAAAATTCAGTAAAAACTCCATAAAAAGTCTTTAATAATTCAGTAATTACATGACTGATGACATTTTAAAATTCCATTAAAAGTTTCATAAGAATAACTAATTGTGTATATTCTAGCCAAAAAATACAAATTTTAATAATTCAAAGTAATTTTGAGTTAATTAGCAAACCCGGGAAAGTATTGTTGGTTGTGAGAAAGCAATTTTATTGCGTTTTAGTTTTATTTCAAAAGAAAAATCTACAAAATTATGGCAAACTTTAATGTTTACAATTTCTTTGTGATTTTAAAGTCTTATGGTTCAGTGATCAAATTTATCGCCAATTCACGATATTTCTGCTGTCGAACCAGTCGAACGTTGATTCATTCGATTCAATCTCCTGTTAAACAAAATAACCGTCATTTAGTAATCAAAATTATTTTGTATTTGTATTTGATTTTGTTTCTATTTCGAACACTCGTAATGAGTCGATTAATGCGTCATTCCAACGCGCATGCGCTAATGAGTAATCACATATGGATGGATTCACTACTAAGCTGGTTAGTGGCTACTTTCTCCTTCATTGACTCGAACATTATTCTCGCATTTGGCATCAATGAGCTCACCAGTCTCTACATGGACTATGCAGTGAGTGTCAAATTGTCAAGTCATTTGTCTCTTCAAGTAATTCTTCATGATCTCATTGTAAAAAATCCAATACATTCTAAATCCAGAGCTTAAACAATCAAATACATTCTAAATCCAGAGCTTAAACCTGTGATCAAATCTTTTAGATTTTGGAACAATTTGAAATCATCGTTTCTGGAAATTAATAAAATTTTGAATAGTAGTGTTAAGAAAGTTTGGAATTGTAACAATGGTCGATTTGCGCATGCGCAGTTGGGGAATTTTTCTAATTGTCCAAACAATATTCGGGTTCGGTCAATTTTGGTCAATGCTGTACTCGAGTGGATGATACTTTGGGTCAACAGGATTTTATGTAAATATTTTTTTATTTGTAATATTGGTAATTTTGTAATTTTTTCTTTAATTTCTAGTGGCTACTTTTACTTTTGCAGTTTTGATCCATTTGGGACAGCTCTACAACTTCCTTCCGCATATTTTTCTTTTCTTATTAGCAACCTTTGATTTATCCGTTTGTGCTTATCTCAGTTGGAATTGTCTTCGAATGATCTTCACTGCAATACACTTTATTCTATTGGCCTCATTTGTTCACAAGTCTCAAATGGTTCATTTTAATGCACTTTTAGGTGAAAGTATTCGTCGGTACAGGTTAAGTAACAACGGTATTGCCTCAAGTTTACTACAGTTACAGTATCGATTGGCAAACTTTCGAGTTGAACATACCAAACTGCTCAATATAGCAAACTATGCGAATCGATCCATTGTTTCAGGTGTAATGTTTGTAGCATTTTGTACGAACATTCTGTTCAACATTCTCATGATTACACGACTGTTACTCAATCGGGACCTGAGCCCCAGTGAAACAAACTCGATTGTCGCGAATATTGCGCAACAGAATTTACTCGCAATGTTAGCGTGTCAAACACTGTCGAGCTGGTCTAGCTGTCTGTACACTTCGGATAGGTTACTGGTCAAATGTCAATTTGCACTCAATGATTTGTCAAAAAGTACACATAACACAATCTTTACTAGACACTACCGCCTGGTGAATACTCGATCGAAACTCAAACTGATGACCTACTACGAATTGGTTCATACAAAGCAGAGATTTCACTTCACAGTTGGTCCAATTGGCCAGATATCTAAAAGTTCATTGTTTGAGGTAAAATGAACACAATTTAAGTTGTTTTTGCTAATATTTTTGGGTCTCATACAGTTTTTCTTCATTTATTCGAGCTGTTTAATGTGCTCAATTAAGTGGTTCATAGCAAGTTAGCAACAAACGGATGGACTTTATGCTCGATTGAAGATAAATTTGGCAAAGTAATACTGGCTATGTGAGATTTGTCACGTTTACATAAGTGTGCTTCAAGGTCACAGCAACTGCATAAATTCCAATTAATAACACTTATTGAGCGAGTACTCAAAAATGTCCTTTTCTATACGACGGTACGCACAGAAACATTAACAAGAATGCATTTTAGTATGATAAAATAAAAAGGTTTGATTAGCAACATAAGAGTTATGTCAATTGATACTCATTAACTTGTGAGGGATAGCACAAGTAGCATAGTAAGTTTCAAAATGTAAAATTAAATGCACTTTATTAATACAAAGTAAACTTTACATAATATTTTGATTACTCAACCATCAAAACTATCAGTTCACATCGGTTATTTGTTCTTGTAAAAGAACAAATCACGATACAGTTTAGGATTATTGTCAAGCACCTTCCATCCGTCTGTGTCCTTTACTTGATTGACATTTTCGCAAATGTATGCAACACATTTGTCCTTGAGTTTGGTTGCTCCATGCAAATCTGCCGCAAACAGAACATTCGCAGCTGATTCGGTTGAAAGTGTTGAGCACAGAAAGTCCTCAGCCATGTTTTTGAGTGATTCGAGTTGATATTTGTCAGCTGCTTACAACAAGTCCAATGCATACCGATCCATTTGCTTCACCTTGCCAGTGTAAATGTACCGAAGCAGTTCGTTACATGTACCCGGATCCATGTCAGTGATCTTCACCTCGTTCTGTCGCTTCTCTACACAGTCATGCTCAAACATGGCAGCAAACACTGCAGATCGAGCTGACAGAATATTCTTGTGAACGGGAAATTGCTTTCCACCCGAACCAACAATCAAAGTTGAATCGCTAAATTTGCCATCACTCAGCAGAGATTGAAGATTCTCCGATAAATTGGCCAAGTCTTGCTGTAAAGTAGTCTTTGGTTCTTTCTTCTGGTCGATTTCTTCAGCCTAAACAATACCAAATTAATATTTTTGAAAAAATTTATTGATACTTACCTCGCAAAGCAAAGTTAGCTTGCCATTCTCCAAGTAGCCATTTTTAGGATCCAAAAGTTTGGCACGAGATATTAAAGCTGCAACAGGATGGTTTTTTTAAACCAAATTCAAAATTGTACTCTAAATATATATATATATATATTTTATTATTTAATAATAAGTATATAACATACCTTGAGTGAAAAAGTTTTTCAGATTTTTCACTCAGAATCGAAACCTTAAAATGTACTCTTTTAATTATTTTTTTGTTATTAAGCCAATAAACAAAAACATTGTCTTGTGAAAATTCTGGTATATCAATTTTTGGATAAATTCCAAAAGTAGAAATATTAGCAAATAAAAAATTTGTTCGCTTATATGAGGTTATTTGACTGAAATTGTCCACCACCAAAGTAGCTGTTGCGGATTGGTGAGTTGACATATTGACGCGATAGAAGTTGTTTAAGTTTTGAGTAAAAGCAAAGCATAGAAAGACACAATAACATCAAAATATGCGAGCGAGAGATGCAACACAGCTCGAGTCTGGTTAACAAATAGAGTTATACCAAAACAGAGCGCGATGTTGTTATCCGTCTAGTAACATCATAGAAACACTGATATGCAAAAAGTGTCACTTGATTGTTAGTCAGTTAGCAGTAAGGAAAATTATTTTTTATGATTACGCAACCATTTTCAACAATTTGACAATCAATTCCTTAGTCAACTGATGTGCAATATCCCAGAATAAATACTAGTTTTTGAACCAGCTGCTGAAATTTTGAAACATTATAGCTATCAAAAATAAAAATAGGTAATGCCATTGGCATAAAAGTCGGAGCGAACGATTTTAGAATCATAATATTATATTAAATGGATATCAAATTTAAAATGTTGAAGTAAAATTAAACGAATCATATGAAGCTTACTTGTTAGTGAAACGTAATATTTGCTTGATGCTCATTAATAAATTTTTAAAATTAAACTGAAATATAAATATATGTATTTTAAACAAATTTGTGTAACCTTTTTAATTTCAAATAGGATTTCTCATAGATGCACTTCACCTCTTTTTTTTGTTTTTTTTTGTTTTATATTTTTTTGGTTTTAAAGTTTATTTTTTTTGTTCTTAAAGTTTTGGATATGTAAAAATATAATGAAGATTAAAATATAGATAAGGCTAGATTAGAGTATGTACATGAATCGCTTTACTTGAATCTCTCACAGATGCACTTCACCTTTTTTTGTTTTTTTTTCAGTTATATATTTTTTTAGGTTTTTTAGTTTTTTAGTTTTTTTTGTTTTAAAGTTTTAGTTAAGTTAATATATAATAGAGATTAAAATATAGATAAGGTTAGATTAGAGTATTTACATGAATCGCTTTACTTAGGCCAATATTTGTTTAGAAATGCTATTTTAGCTTTATGTGACTTCATGTTACCAATGGAATCAAATCGTTCCTTTGTGTGGAAACCATCAATAACCAAGTCAGTCAATTTCCTGACCCGACTTAAAGCCACATAGCTTAATCCAACAGGCGTTTCATTGTCACCTATATTTACAACTGCCTTAGACAAAGTGAAACCCTGTGCTTTGTGTATTGTGAATGCATGACCCAATGACAATGGAAACTGTTTTCGTGAACACGAAATGTCTCCGTGTTTCCAATTGCCATATGCAGGCACAACTGGAAACACTCCTGCTTGGTCAGGCAAAAATGAAATACCTTTGTATGTGTCAAACTGTACTAAGATAAAGTCAGGTAATGCTGGTGGGCGCACACCAGATGCATATACTATGGCTTTGACAATACCTGGCGAGCCATTGACCAGTCCACCAGAAACCCATAGATTGCGGTTAAGCACAACTCTGCATCCAACTGACAAATGAAGCACTTGTTCAAGGCCCATTGCTTTGTCTTCAGATGCAGTCGTTGCAATGTTTGGTTTGCTTACTGCCACAAGTCGAGCAACAGGGTGACCTGTTTTGCGCAAACACTCTTTGTTAGCTTCAGTAACCAAATCATTTAATCGAAATATTCGGGGTGCAGTTTCAAACGATTTGCGCTCATTGCAGCGAATGCACCCAAATGTATCGCAATAACAAAACACTTGTGAAATTCTTCTCGACATCAATAAATCAAAGTCCTGTTGGGTAACCTTGCCATAGGACACATTGTCGAGAGCCGTGCGAAAGTCACTTTGTGCATCACCTTGCTGTCGATGGCACAACTTAAGCTCAATATATTTATCAAAATTGTCGAAAACAGTTTTACCAATTGCAACAATACCCGTTGAAGGATCATCATTGTACAATGGTATATCACTAACAGGTGGAAGCTGTCCAAAGTCACCGAATAAAAAGACCATTAGACCGCCAAATGGCTCATTTGTATTAGGCTTTGCTTCACAGCAGCGTCTTTGCATCGTATAAAGCATCTTACAGCCAATCATTGACATTTCATCGGTAATAAGAAACTTAACTTTCTGCATTGCTCTTTGAAATTCGCCCAATCTCTCAGCCGTTAATGGTGTGTATTTGTTAATGTCAAAGAAATGCAAAA
This sequence comes from Rhizoglyphus robini, assembly GCA_023373905.1. Lineage (NCBI taxonomy): Eukaryota > Metazoa > Arthropoda > Arachnida > Sarcoptiformes > Acaridae > Rhizoglyphus > Rhizoglyphus robini. The sequence goes on along the minus strand of JAKIJQ010000031.1, from coordinate 225,554 downwards.
GTGAATGCACAGTTTTACCATTAATATTTACAGCTGCTGCACCAGTTGGAGCTGAAATTTCAATAGAGCCTTCACCAAAAGCCTCGTTTACCATTCTAACTATCTCTTTAATAACTGTGCTTTTGCCACTTCCGGCTTTGCCTTGCACAGCTATTTGTTTTGGTGGATTACCTGTTCCACTTAGTAAATATTCAATTTGAGATTTAGCAATATTCAAAACATTCTGTTGTTCATTAGAAAAAACAAAATCCCGAGACAATTCATTGGATACTAATTGCGGAGTGTGTTGTTTGTATGTTTTTAACCAATCTTTAACAATTTCAATAGAAGGATATTGCTGCGAGTTATCAATCCACTCATCACACTTAACAACGAGTCATAATGCATAATGATTTTACCCTCCAAGTCATAACGTATTATGACCTTTGTCAAAATGCATTATGATATTTGTTTGTCATATTATATTTTGACAAAAGTCATAACGTATTATGATATCGGTCATAGTACATTATGACAAATTAAAGTCATAATACATTTTGATAAATAAGTCAAAAGTGATTTGAACTATCTATCAATGTCATAACGTGTTATGACTTAAGGTTGTCATAATGTATTTTGATTTTAAAATCATAATGTAATATGATAATATGATAACGGTCATAATGCATTTTGATAAGTAAATGTCATAGTACATATTGACAAACAGTCAATTGTTATCTGATCTACCGATCAATTAATCAAGTAATGTGTTATGACTCGTTTGACATTTTAGTTTGCGCTTGATGTCATAAATATTTATTAATTAACAATTCTAAATACAGTTAAATCATAAATACACATCGATTGCAACAATCGATTTAAAATTTGAATTTTGAATGAACTGCGCATGTGTGCATTATGACGACACCTCACTCAACGTATGTTGTCTGACTGGTGCGTGTGTTGTGAGCGTGTATGGCAGTTAGTAAACAGCGCAATTTGTCCGTTGTGTTACTGCTGCTGCCTGCCTGCATGCATGCAGGACTTTGTGAAATTTCGTCTAGTTTCTTCGTTTCAATTGATCTATTTCTGATTTAATTATTCTGATTCGTTATCGTAACTACAATTTATTATACATATGTGTTGAGTGCGATTTAACATTGTGCCTACATGTGTCTACCACTGTGGAATCACCACTACTGAATCAACAAGGAAATATATTATTTTAGCCTCCACGTTCTTTAACTTGAAACGTCTGAATAACAACAAACATGCGAGACAACTTTACTTATCTGAAGAATTGGTATCCGCGGTTTAAGGTAAATGTCCTGAATATATAATCTGTGTATTGTTTTAAATATTTCTAATCTAAATCTATTTTATTTATTTAGAACGTTCTTAGTATAAAGTGGCATGCCAATCTATTTCACTGTAGAAACTGCAACTGACGAATCTGAGAAACCTGGGACGACATTTTGGAAATGTTTACAACATTGATTCGATGAGGAGTCCTCATTGAGGACCTGACCACTGTCGCGAATGCTGATTGCCGGCACTGCAGACAATTTCTTTACGTGAAGATCTCAAGTTTATCCGACACGAATTCCAAAAGAAGATTGCTGTCTGATCTACGATCAACTTCTTGAGATATGCCACAAGCGACCAGACCGAAACATTATTGCTGACATTGTGGGCGCTTTTGGACACGATTTCATTACTCTGGGTCAGCATTACTTCAATTTGTCTTATACTGACGGCACTTGGTTTGGTTCTATCAATGTAAGTTATTGCAGCAATTTGATTATATGAAAGGTATTCATTTGATTGTTTTTATCTTTAAATATAGAAATTGTTGCTGTCTAAACTAACTCACAAGACATCTATCAAGATTCGAAAGGTTAAGAAAAGCGACGGCGACTTGGAAAGTAAAACGTGGATTATAAGACCAAATCAGAGTCAAAAGCGAGTCAAACAAGTATTTTGGAAAACAAAAGAGTGCCAAGAAGGACTAATTCGAATCTCTGGTGCAACAATTCAAGTCCTAGTTCAAAATTCCTTTACTTTCAGTAATTATTATTTTTAGTATTATTCGTACTCTTTGGTTACTTTATTTTTTGTACTCCAATTTAAATTTACGCTTAATAAACAGATTAATTCAGTAATTGTGATAATACATTATGACAAACAGTAAGAACTAAAAAACATCAAAAGTGATAGTACATAATGACAAATAAGTCAAAATGCACTTTGACAAGAAAGTCATAATATATTTGGATTTTCCAAATCATAACATATTATGACTTGGTTCTAAATGTGATGGGTCAGATCAATCATTCGATTACCTAATGCTGGTTGTTCAACATGCTCACTTTGCATTCTAGCAGCCATCATGTATGGCTCAACAACTTCTCTACCATCTGGGCCTTCAGGAAGCAATAAACCTTCATCTTCCTCCTCCGGTAATTCAAAACCACTAATATTAATATCAATGTTAAGTGATTCAAACTTATCTCTCCAACTATCGAAAATCTCATTACTCGCTTGATCTTTTAGCAAATCAGAATAGTCAAAATTTTTACCAATAAAAGGCACATTAAGGATGACTTGTTGTTGGTAAAAAAGTTCATCTCTTTCTGGATCACCATTCAATTGCAACCTTGGGAATACTCTTACGACTGCATTTTTGCGTCTTTTACGATAAAAACCCTTGTCGTAATATCTGGATTGTGCATATTCCAACAAAGACAAATTCTTCATATCATCCGTTCTTTCACGATACTTATCAAAAATGGCAGCACTTTCTTTGAGGTTCTCAGTAGTAGTGTTATTTACCGTTAACTTTAACCATTTTTGACTACTGAAATTAAGTTTTACAAATTGTCTAGAAGATCTATACAAAGGATAACCTCTGACAAGATGTTCTACTTCCTGACCAGAATAATTACGATCACCAATGTGAGTTATTATCATACTTTGTAAAACCTTTTTAGCAGTGGAATCAGTGTTAGGGCTAGACAGTAAACCTTTTAAAATTTCAATAAATGGTTTTGATGCAGTTTCACCTTTTGACGCATATTTAGCAACATATTTAGTAACCATACGCAAGCTCAAAATAGGGCCACTGTCTGTATTTGCGCGCCAAGTTTGCGTTTGATATGGACAGTGCTTTTGCATTAGAGGGTCATTACGTTTAGGATAGAATAGAAACTCGCCAAAAGAATCGTCAATGAAGCTCTCCTCTCTAAGTTCGAATGGAAATTTAAATCGACATTTCATCACTTTATTTGCGTTACGCAAACAGTGCGTTCCGCATTGAGTGTGTCGCTGAAAATTATTTAGCAAACTGTTGAGATCAATATCCCTATCCTCAGGTGCAATATCAGAAAACCTTTTGCGAGATGGATGGATAGCTGAATGATCAAAAGGCAAATCAGGATTAACCGCAACACAAAAAAAGTCGAAATACTGTCGAACCTCTTCCAGGTCTACATCAGTCAAATCATTCTTATTTAGCGTTGGCGAATCACTGAGCCACAACAGTCCATGCAAATGCGGACTACCCCGCCACTGCCATTCGTATCGAAACCAACTGTCTTGAACCCCGTAAATAGGAGTCAAAACATGTTTGATGTACAATTCACACCTTTCCTGGAAGAAATATGCGACAATGGCAGGATTGTCGTGCATTAGTTGCTGACGTCTAGTTTCGCTAAGCAACAATGTATCTTCACCAGGAGCTAACAACTTGAAAAGGTCTGGCCAATGATAGTCGGCAGCAGACAAAGTAAAGAAGAGAGTAGGCATTCCGATTTGTTGTACCATATCGAGAAGTTCTCCACATCTTTGAAACCAATATGGAGTAGTAGAACGTAAACCTGAGCAATAAACCATAACCTCATTCAGGAAATTTGGATCATTTTTGACTTTATCCTGAATTTGCTGTATAGTCAATGGAACATTATTACCTTTCCTAAAGTACACACCAATCGAGTCTAAGGCCTGTCTACGCATCAAACTGTTGAATGCGAAAAACCTGAATCTCGAGTCATTGGCGAAACGCCTACCATTTGTATCATCATTGTATTCTAATAAGAACTTGAAGTACTCGTCCGGAGTCAACTTCACAGTTCTACATTCATTAAGGTCGGCATTACCGTATGGAAACAAAACCGGAAAAGCCATAGCGATATATCCCTCAGTAGTGAATTCATTAACCGGAGCACCGATTGCTTGAGGGTAAGGAAGGTTAAGCACGTTGGATATCTGTTCCTGATGGTCTACTGGATCTATCAATGGAACATAACTTTCATCAATACCATCATTTCCATCACAATCAGTGGCATCATGCTCAACCATGGAAGTAAGAAAGCTAGTTAAGTCACTATTTTGTCGGATAAATGCTAAATTGTCTTCACTTATCTCAATATCATGGTAATGGCGATTGTACTGCTTCAGCCACACTAAAGCCTGTCTTAACGAATCTGCTCTAGCTTGAAAGAATGCGGAACCTGATGGAGTGTCCTTAGAAAACAAAATAATAGAAGAAAGTTGCGAAGGGTGATGCGGTAACACACGAGCATAACTCGAAATATCCTGACGAAAATTGATCACATTTCCTTTGTACGCCAACTGAGCATTGCGAATTCGAAACAAAGTGACTACTGGGTGAATGCGAGCAATGAGCATTTGTTCCATGTTTGTCAAATTCTGCAGTTCTGGCGGAACAACACCAGGATCCATAAGGTTATCACTGCTAAATTTAAACAGATCGTCCTTCTTTAGGCAATGCACACAAATATTGTCAGAATTAACTTTTAAACCGAGGAAAGATCGTGGACATTTAGAACAAGAAGTAAACTTAATTTCTGAAACCAATTTATCAAATTTAATAGCGGCATTGACCATTTCAGTAGTATAATCAGTAGATTTAAAAACAATGGGATGATTCAATTGAACTTCAGGCTGTTCAGGTTGTGCGTCATTGTCATCTCTGTCTTGGCGCATATATTCTTTGTGTTGAGATGTTCTTTTACGATAAGACGTAGCCTTTTGCCTAGGCATTTTGAATATTTGGTTTTAAAAAACCTTAAAACAACAACAGAAACCTTAAAAACCCTTCGATATTAACGAACACTGAGGTGGTAAGGATAAACCAAACAGAAACGCCAAAAAAGTAAAAATACTTTCGAGCGGTAATTGGAAACCAAACAGAAAACACCAAAAAGTAAAATACTTTCGGGTGGTTATGATAAACCAAACAGAAAACACCAAAAAGTAAAATACTTTCGGGTGGTTATGATAAACCAAACAGAAAACGCCAAAAAGTAAAATACTTTCGAGCGGTAATTGGAAACCAAACAGAAAACACCAAAAAGTAAAATACTTTCGGGTGGTTATGATAAACCAAACAGAAAACACCAAAAAGTAAAATACTTTCGGGTGGTTATGATAAACCAAACAGAAAACGCCAAAAAAGTAAAATACTTTCGAGCGGTAATTGGAAACCAAACAGAAAACACCAAAAAAGTAAAATACTTTCGGGTGGTTATGATAAACCAAACAGAAAACACCAAAAAAGTAAAATACTTTCGGGTGGTTATGATAAACCAAACAGAAAACGCCAAAAAGTAAAATACTTTCGAGCGGTAATTGGAAACCAAACAGAAAACACCAAAAAGTAAAATACTTTCGGGTGGTTATGATAAACCAAACAGAAAACACCAAAAAGTAAAATACTTTCGGGTGGTTATGATAAACCAAACAGAAAACGCCAAAAAGTAAAATACTTTCGAGCGGTAATTGGAAACCAAACAGAAAACACCAAAAAGTAAAATACTTTCGGGTGGTTATGATAAACCAAACAGAAAACACCAAAAAGTAAAATACTTTCGGGTGGTTATGATAAACCAAACAGAAAACGCCAAAAAGTAAAATACTTTCGAGCGGTAATTGGAAACCAAACAGAAAACACCAAAAAGTAAAATACTTTCGGGTGGTTATGATAAACCAAACAGAAACGCCAAAAAAGTAAAATACTTTCGAGCGGTAATTGGAAACCAAACAGAAAACACCAAAAAGTAAAATACTTTCGGGTGGTTATGATAAACCAAACAGAAAACACCAAAAAGTAAAATACTTTCGGGTGGTTATGATAAACCAAACAGAAAACGCCAAAAAGTAAAATACTTTCGAGCGGTAATTGGAAACCAAACAGAAAACACCAAAAAGTAAAATACTTTCGGGTGGTTATGATAAACCAAACAGAAACGCCAAAAAGTAAAATACTTTCGAGCGGTAATTGGAAACCAAACAGAAAACACCAAAAAGTAAAATACTTTCGGGTGGTTATGATAAACCAAACAGAAAACACCAAAAAGTAAAATACTTTCGGGTGGTTATGATAAACCAAACAGAAAACACCAAAAAGTAAAATACTTTCGGGTGGTTATGATAAACCAAACAGAAAACGCCAAAAAGTAAAATACTTTCGAGCGGTAATTGGAAACCAAACAGAAAACACCAAAAAGTAAAATACTTTCGGGTGGTTATGATAAACCAAACAGAAACGCCAAAAAGTAAAATACTTTCGAGCGGTAATTGGAAACCAAACAGAAAACACCAAAAAAGTAAAATACTTTCGGGTGGTTATGATAAACCAAACAGAAAACACCAAAAAGTAAAATACTTTCGGGTGGTTATGATAAACCAAACAGAAAACGCCAAAAAAGTAAAATACTTTCGAGCGGTAATTGGAAACCAAACAGAAAACACCAAAAAGTAAAATACTTTCGGGTGGTTATGATAAACCAAACAGAAAACACCAAAAAGTAAAATACTTTCGGGTGGTTATGATAAACCAAACAGAAAACGCCAAAAAAGTAAAATACTTTCGAGCGGTAATTGGAAACCAAACAGAAAACACCAAAAAGTAAAATACTTTCGGGTGGTTATGATAAACCAAACAGAAAAACACCAAAAAGTAAAATACTTTCGGGTGGTTATGATAAACCAAACAGAAAACGCCAAAAAGTAAAATACTTTCGAGCGGTAATTGGAAACCAAACAGAAAACACCAAAAAGTAAAATACTTTCGGGTGGTTATGATAAACCAAACAGAAAACGCCAAAAAGTAAAATACTTTCGAGGCGGTAATTGGAAACCAAACAGAAAACACCAAAAAGTAAAATACTTTCGGGTGGTTATGATAAACCAAACAGAAAACACCAAAAAAGTAAAATACTTTCGGGTGGTTATGATAAACCAAACAGAAAACGCCAAAAAGTAAAATACTTTCGAGCGGTAATTGGAAACCAAACAGAAAACACCAAAAAGTAAAATACTTTCGGGAGGTAATGATAAACCAAACAGTGATACCAAAAATGGTATTAAAGAGGTATTAAAAATTCAACAATTAGAAAAATCGGCCGCACTAAGGTTAAGCTAACGAGAGGTTGTTCGCTTGCAAAGCACAGACGCAAAAGGAAGTGTTTTGTCTTTGCACGTTGTCCAAGTGGAGGAAAGGGAGAGCGCTAGCACCGTATCACATCGAGGCTATCAGTAGTAGATACAAATTGAAAGATTACAATTACAGTTGCTCTACAATTTGAATGAGATAAAGAGACTGCACATGCGCACTTAAGCATTACACGCTCGCATATGGCACTCTACTAACAGGAGTATTACAGGACCTGTAATCACATTTGGGTGTGCTTGCTACTGCGCATCTCTATTGCGCACAGCGGGCGCGTCGGGAAGAGTGTGTGTGCTTGGACAGATGTGCGCGCACACACATAATGTTGACACTCGGTCTCTACACATTTCAATACAAAATTTTGAAATTTTTGAAAAATTACTACTCCTTTGACCTTTGACCTATATGACCCAAAATCAATAGTGCACATCTACACCACCACCCGAACATTGTGTTAAATTTTCAGACCGATCCATACAGTAGTTTCGGCGTTTGCTTGCGCACAAGATTTGCACCAATTCCCTTTTTTTCTGGCAACGATTCGTCACTCCCTCAATCACTCACACCTCGCTCGCTTCGCTCGCTCAGCGTGAGTGATTTCGGTCGCTCCTCCAATAAAAATAATTTTTTATATTTATAAATATTACTGATGGAGTTGGGTTCACAAACGCAACATAATATCAAAGTGTAATACAAAGCGAGAAGTCGCTAATATCACTCGTCATCAACTCCAATATCTCTATAGAAACACTGATAAAAATATTAGTTAGCAACTTGTGTGTTGTACGTGATTGTTAAAAATTTTAAAATGAGATACACTTTATAGATGAAGTAACCATTACAAAACAAGCACAGGAAAAGTACATAATTGGGATTCAATAGATTATTTGTTCTTGTTATTGGACATATAAAAGACCAGATCGCAAAGTAATTTAGAATTACTCTCCAGAGCCTTCCATCCGTCAGTGTCTTTCATTTGATTGACATTCGCAGAAATGAAGTCTAGACATTTGTTCTTGAGTTTGGTTGCTCCATGCAGATCTGCCACGAACAGAACATTCGAAGCAGACTCAATAGAAAGGTTCGAGCACAAGTAATCCTCGCAAATGTTTTTGAGCGACTCGAGTTGATATTTGTCAGCTGCTTGCAACAAGTCCAACGCGTAACGATCCATTTGCTTCACTTTGCCAGTGTAAATGTACAAGTAGCTCATCAAAGGTTTCGGAATCAATGTCTGTAATCTTCACCTCGTTTTTGTCGCTTCTCCTCACAGTCATGCTCAAACATGGCAGCAAACACTGACGATCGAGCTGACAAAATATTCTTGTGAACTTGAAATTTCTTTTCATTCGAACCGACAATCAAGGTGGCATCATTAAATTTTTTTATCAATGAGCAGAGATTGAAAGTCTTCAGATAAGTTGTCCAAGTCCTGAACCAAATCTAATTTGATTGCCTTTTTGTCAATAATTTCAGCCTAAACAACAACAACAAATATTAAGCTTTTCAATTTAAACAATAAACCAAACATACCTCACAAAGCAAAGTTAGCTTGTCATTTACCAAGTAGCTATTTTTGGGGTCCAACAATTTTAAACGAGATATGAAAGCTACCGCAGTACATGAGAATGTACCATCAAATTCCCAATTGTACTCTAAATAAGTTAATTTAAAACCGAAAATCAACTAAAAAATTAAGTATTATGCATACCTTGGGTATAAAGTTTTTTTTACTTTCGCTCAAATCGAAACCTTAAAATTTCACATTTTCACTTGTACCATTTCCATTATACCAATAAACAAAAACAGTGTCATGTTTCGAATGATTTGGTAAATCTATTTTGGGATAAATTCCAAAAGCAGAGATTGTAAAGGAAGGATACGGTATTTGACTGATGGATGTAAGTTGACTGAATTTTTTCGATTATCAAAGTAGCTGTTCCAGTTTGTTTGTTTGACATATTAGCGGTAAAAGTCGTTTCTGTTTGTAGTAGAAACAAAGTCTAAAAAGTCACAATAAGAAACCAAACTGCAAGTGAGTACGTGTAGTAGTATGCATGAATTGATTTCACAAATAGAGCAAAATCAATCAAACGAAGCAGAGGTAACTCGTTTTTATCACTAAAAAATCACTATAGAAACACTGATAAGCTAAAAGGTTTGATAAGCAATGCGATGCAATAAGACATGCGTATTGTTCGATTGATACTCACAGACTTGTAAACAGAATTTTAAAATTAAATACACTTTTTAAAATCTCATTTAAATTACAGGTAAAACACATCAAGATAATAAGGTGTTTCATCGGCAAGTTAGTGGGAAACAATTTGACTAATGATCATGGATCTTCGATAATTTCTTCTAATTTTGCCGCATCATAAACAAGTGCATTCTCTTTTGTCCATACAAAATTCTTTTTCTTGCCATCATCATTTTCCTGTTCAATTGTTGTTTGTTTTCGGCTCCATGCCTCCCAACCCGCTTGTCCGCCACCAATTCGATCTATTCGTTCCGCTTGAAGCAAATCTGACTCAAATCTTCGACGATGCTTCACACTGAACAGATGAGGAATTGCGGCCACTTGTGTGGGCTTGTACACACACAACACACAAACTCAAAATAACACCATACACTGCATGCAGGCGTGGTACTGCTCGAGCAACGTTCACAAGCACTGTAATATCAAATCAAAACAGAGTTTAACCGCTGTTATCACTTTAATATCACCAAGGAAACACTGATTAGAAAAAGGTTTGATAAGCAACGTGTGTTACTTGATTATAGTTAGTCAACAGCAAAATAAAAATAGAATACACTTTATAAATAATTATAAATTCAAATCTAAATGCTAAATTGCCAAGTGTTTTGAGCACATTAAACAAAAATTATTTTAAAATTTCACTTTTGAAGCCAAATGGAAGAACAATTCACTCAACAATTGAGGTTTAGAGGTGCTCAACACTTTCCAGCCCTCGGTGTCCTTCATTTTGTCCGGATTATTAGCAATGAAATCGAGGCAACACGCTTTCAGCTCATTTGCACGATACAGATCCGCAAAGATCATGACATGGGCAACTGTTTCGATAGTCAAGTTAGAAGACAGATACTGTTCACATAAGGCTTTCAAGGAATTCAGTTGATACTAAGATGGAGATTCAGATCATGTTAGCAAATCAAACAAATCACAATTACCTTATCCGCGGCTTTGCACAATTCCATCGCGTATTGATCCAACGACTCTGCCTTGCCAGTGTAAATGTATCGAAGTAGCTCATCACACGTTTCCGAGTCAATGTCAGTGATCTTCACCTCGTTCTGTCGCTTCTCCTCACAGTCATGCTCAAACATGGCAGCAAACACTGACGATCGAGCTGACAGAATAGCCTTGTGAACGTGAAATTGCTTTTCATCCAAACCGACAGTCAAAGTGGCATCACTAAATTTGCCATCGTTCAACAGAGACTGAAAGTCCTCAGATAAGTTGTTCATTTGAACAATGTTCAAGTCTGACTGGGCACTCGAAGCAAAGTTGTTTGATGATGCTTGTTTGTCGATAATTTCAGCCTAAACAATTGAAACAAAAGTTTGAAACTTTGCTATTTAAAAGTTATCCAAGAAAACATACTTCACAGAGCAAAGTTAGCTTGTCATTCATCAAGTAGCCATTCTTGGGGTCCAACAATTTGGCACGTGAAATGAAAGTTACAACAGGATGTTTGTTTGACTCATCAAATGAAAAATTGTACTCTAAATATATAAAAAGTTAGGTTGAAAAAATATATTTAAAAAAAGGAAAAACCTGTAGTATAGAGTTTTTCGCGGCTCGCACTCAGAATCGAAACCTTGAAATGCACTTTAGCACTGATTTTGTTGTTGTTGACCCAATAGACATAAAAGTTGTCACGTATAAGAACTGGCATTTCTTTGATTTTAAAAAAATCCAAAAAAGAAAGACCAGCAAATGGAAAATCTATTCGTTTATAATCGAGGCTGTTCACTTGGCTGAAATTGTCCACCACCAAAGTGGCAGATCCGGTCTGTTGAGTTGACATGTTGACGAGGTAAAAGTCACTTGGAATTTGGTTGTTGAAAAAAAATGATATAAAATGTGACAAGTAGACAAACTAGATCAGACGAAATTGCGAAGACGAATGCACTGCAAACTATGCAGCATGTGAGTGTGTGTTACTCAGCAGTATACTGCTTGGGATACGTTCACAAATATAGTGCTTGAACAATAAAACAGAGTGCAACTGGCGCTATCTGTGTTATCAGTGATAACATAACATCTATATGGAATCGTATATAAAGTAAAAAGAAAATAATTTGAAAATGAAAATGATTTTTTTGCAAGTTAAAATGTATGGTTTTTTATTGAGCTAATGGATCATGGATCTTCGATAATTTCTTCTAATTTTGCCGCATCATAAACGAGTGCATTCTCTTTTGTCCATACAAAGTTCTTCTTTTTGCCCTCATCATTTTCCTGTTCAATTGTTGTTTGTTTTCGGCTCCATGCCTCCCAACCCGCTTGTCCACGACCAATTCGATCGACTCGTTCCGCTTGAAGCAAATCTGCCTCAAATCGTCGACGATGCTTCACACTGAACAGATGAGGAATTGCGGCCACTTGTGTGGGCTTGTACACACACAACTCCACACGAGTGAGTTCGTCAAATTGGAGAAAATGCACAGTTGGATCAAGCGGCTGGCTGAGTGGTTCTTCCAAAAGGAGGTAAAGCGACCGAATCACTGGGAAAATATGACAAATTGAGGCGAAAAACACTGCACAACCGAGTGACTCAATCTGGCATGGCTCCTCAAACCGGTCCTCCTGTATAGTCAAATGGGTGATACTACTCATGCGCAGTTTTCGAGTTTGTTGCTTCAAACGTTGAATATCTCCAAGTTGGCTTAGCTGAAAATTTCGTAATTTGAGTTCGGTCAGGTGGGTGAGATTTGTCAACTTGCGCAGCACTTGTACGAGTGTAACGCCGCATGGCTGCTTTGCCTCCACCAAATTCAGCTGTTCCAAACAGAGTGAACGCAGTCCTGTAAAGAGTGACACGATGCGATTCAGTGTTCTAATGGGCTTCCATCGATCAAGCACAGCATGCATCGTAAGATGAGTTACCCCTCTGACCGCAGCTAATGAGTCATCAACATCGCGTGACTTGGTGTAGTAGAGCTCGCTGAGATGATTCTCCATATCGGGGCTATAATTGTAGAAAATATGTAATTTGGTAGAAACGTCGCTCAATTTGGGGAACAATTGTTTTGGTGCGTTGTGTGGTCGATGTGTCAGCAGATTCAATCGGTCTAATTGAGCCAATAACCGGGCTGTTAGCTCGATGGAAATGTCTACAAAACCATTAGTGCCATAGATGAGTACACTTGAATCACAGTAGAACAGATCTTCAGTGAGTAAGTCCAACTGCTTCAGGGCTGGAAGTGATTCATTAATTTCATAGCAAAGTTCGCCTACAAGTTGTCTTTTGCCAGGAATTGGGTTGAATAGACCGAAAAGTGTGAGTCGAACCAGTGAGTTTGGCCAGCGTGAGATCAGATATGGGAGAACTGGATAGTGGGCAGTTGGTGGGGGTGAAAGTGGCCGAGTGTTGAATTGTATGAGCAGATGGCTCAGACGAGGAAACGTGTCTACCAACCAGTCAACCGCAGATCTGGTGAATTTAGATCCGTTCAATATCAAATCATCGTCAAATCGATTTTTAAGTCTCAGTGCCGGGTCGTGCTCCAACTTCCAAAAGTATAAATGTTCAGTGTACAGTTGCACGTCGATAAATGAGAAAAACAATTTAAGTGATGCTCGTTTTCCGATGCAGTCATATTCGATTAGCGAACGTACACGACGACAGAGCCGTCGAAGGTGGAATTGGTCTTGAAGACAAAATTCTCTATTGAACAGGCTGAAGAGAAGTTCATTTGGCAGATTCATGAGCTTGTTAGCCATGATCGTCGAGAAAAACAGAAAAAATGTTGATTTCAAATGAAATATTTTGAGTTGGATTATTTTCCAGCTGTGCATCTGCACATGCTTTTGTGCATAATATTCACAAATCACTTACAGGCTGAGCATTTGAGGGTAATTTCTTGCATAAACTACATAGTGGGCAATTCACGTAGTTCGTTACTCTACACTTTCAGTTCCTAATAGGCAAAAAATTTATCAAAAAACAATTACTTGATTAATCTTAATTATATCTTATCTTTTCATATCAAAGTTGTAATAGATTCACTTTATTATTGCTTTGGGATCCTAGTCTTGTTTATACAAACTTTATTGATTTAAAGGAAAACATCATAAAAAAAATTCATTTGATACATTACTCAATCATCCAAACAGTTCAACAATCTTGATCATTCAGCTATGTGATTATTTATTTTTGTAGAAGAACAAATCGCTAAGCAATTTACCATTACTTTCTAGAATCTTCCATCCGTCAGTGCCTTTCATTTGCTTGGCATTCTCGCAAATGTATTCGAGACATTTGTCTTTGAGTTTTGTTGTTCTATGTAGATCAGCCACAAACAGAACTTTTGCAGCTGATTCGAGTGAAAGTGTTGAACACAGATAGTCCTCGCAAATGTTTTTGAGCGACTCGAGTTGATATTTGTCAGCTGCTTGCAACAAGTCCAACGCATACCGGTCCATTTGCTTCACTTTTCCGGGTGTAAATGTAGATAAGCAACTCATCACACGTTTCAGGATCAATGTCAGTGATTTTCACCTCGTTCTGTCGCTTCTCCTCACAGTCGTGCTCAAACATGGCTGCAAACACTGACGATCGAGCTGCGAGAATATTCTTGTGAACCTTAAATTTCTTTCCATCGGGACCGACAATCAAGGTGAAATCGCTAAATTGGCCATCAACCAGAAGAGATTGAAGATTCTCAGATAAATTGTTCACTTCTTGCTGTAGAGTAGATTCAAATTTGGTTTGTTCTTTGTTATGGTCGATTGTTTTGGCCTAAAATTTTACAAATTACAACTGAGAACTAAGCATACATGTTGGAACATACCTCACAAAGCAAAGTTAACCTTCCATCCACCAAGTAGCCATTTTTGGGGTCCAACAATTTGGCACGAGATCTGAAAGCTGCAAGAGGACGATTTCCATGCTTGGAACTTCCAAGTTCCCAGCTGTAATCTAAATATGGACAAAACATAGCTTAAAAACATATAATACAATCCAAAAAAAACCAGAAGATACAAACCTTGAGAATAGAGCTTTTCATTGTTTTCATTCAAAATCGAAACCTTGAAGTGCACCTTTGCGCCGATATTATCCAAATCATGCCAAAACACATACACATTATCAGTTGCAAGCAAAGATAAATCTAGTTTTGGTGAAACTCCAAAATGACACCAATTGCCAGCAAATGAAAAAAACGCTTGTCTAAAAGCGGTTAATTGACTGAAATTATACACCACCAAAGTTGCTGTTCCGGTTTGTTGAGTGGACATTTTCGCGGCAGAAATTTCTTTAAAGAATTTCTCAAAACGAAACAAGAAAAACGGCGAAACAATTATACAAAAAATAAAAGTACAAATGAAAAGCCAAAAAATCGAGATCCACAGCTTGCTTACAGCAGTATTTGCTTAAAACAGCATTCTATCTTGCACTGCTCGGGTGACGTTCATAGATAGAGTGACAAGACAAAATAGAGTGCAACTAGCGCCACCTGAGCTATACTTCAAATCTCTAAACATTGATAGCTCAAAATAAAAAAATCGTGATAACTTTTCTCACGAATATGCACCAAAAAATTGTCAATAAAAATGTAAAATACAAAATAAACACTTTATTGATTCAAAGTAAACACATTTTAACTCAAACATCCGAACAATTCGTCAACTTTGATCTTTACAAAACTTACCGTTCACTCGATCATTGTTTGTTCTTGTTAGTCGAATAAAAGAGCAAACTGCAAAGCAAATCAGAATTACCCTTCAGTACCTTCCATCCGTCAGTGTCCTTCACTTGATCGACATTAGCACAGATGTATTCGAGACATTTGTCTTTGAGTTTGGTTGCTCCGTGCAGATCTGCCACAAACAGAACATTCGCAGCTGTCTCAGTTGAAAGTGTTGAGCACAGAAAGTGTTCAGCCATGTTTTTGAGCGACTCGAGTTGATATTTGTCAGCTGCTTGCAACAAGTCCAACGCGTACCGATCCATTTGCTTCACCTTGCCAGTGTAAATGTAGTGAAGTAGTTCATCACACGTTTCAGGATCAATGTCAGTGATCTTCACCTCGTTCTGTCGTTTCTCCTCACAGTCGTGCTCAAACATGGCAGCAAACACTGACGATCGAGCTGCGAGAATATTCTTGTGAACATTGAATTTCTTTCCATCCGAACCGACAGTTAGAGTGGCATCGCTAAATTTACCATCAATAAGGAGAGATTGAAAGTCTTCAGATAAATTGTTCAAGTCTTGCGGAACAATCGAATCAAGATTGATCGACATTTTGTCGATAATTTCAGCCTAAAGAAAAAATATAACTTTTCGATTTAGCAATTATTCATGAACATACCTCACAAAGCAAAGTCAGCCTGTCGTTCACCAAGTAGCCATTTTTAGGGTCCGACAATTTTGAACGAGATATGAAAGCTACAGCAGTGCATGCAGTTGAACCATCAAATTCCCAATTGTAATCTATTTATTTAAAAAAATAATTAGAAACGAAATAAACTAACAAGCAAGAAGATTGATACCTTGAGTATACAGTTTTTCACTGCTAGAGCTAAGTATCGATACCTTAAAATGTATCTTTTCACGTATTGCACTTCCATTATACCAATAAACAAAAACATTGTCATGTTGTGAATGATGAGGCAATTTTATTTGCGGATAAATTCCAAAAGTAGTAAGATTATCAAATGAAATAAACATTTGATTATATTATTATTTGATTATCATTTGGTTATGAGTTGGCTGAATTTGTCCACCACCAAAGTAGTTGCACCGGTTCGTTGAGTTAACATGTTGGTAGAAGTCACTCAGGATCGGTAGATCAAAAAAGAAACTAGGAATACGGTGACAAAGAAAAGTATACCAACGAGTAGAAAAATAACGAGCACGTCTGCTTGTGTGAACATTTCACGGCGGTGTGTTTGTTTACATCTGTACAGCTCGAGTTCCGTTCACAAACAGAGTGATGGCAATACAAAGCAGAGTGCAACCTGGCCTTACATGTGTTATCACTCATAAGTTATCACTTAAACGTTTGCAAAAATATAGTTTGATAACCAGTGATTTGTTTTATTGATAGAGATAATAGACAATATCTTGAATTATACTTTCTTGGGCATTTATCAGAACTGTTGATTTTAAACGAGAGCGATAGAATAGAGTGCAAGTGTATTGATATATTTGTTACTGTCCAAATGTTGTTCCAAAATCTCGAAACTTTAGAAATACTAATAAAAGAGATTTGGTAAAAAACAAAATGTAAAATATGAAATACACTTTATTGATTCAAAGTAAATACTAAAAGACGTTATATTTTAGTCACTCAATCATCACGATCAGTACAAATCGATTATTTGTTCTTGTTGGCCAAATAAAAGAACAAATCACCAAGCAGCTTAGAATTACTTTCCACCACTTTCCATCCGTCAGTGTCCTTGACTTGATTTGCATTCTCGCAAATGTATTCGAGACATTTCTGTTTGAGTTTGGTAGCTCCATGCAAATCTGCAACAACCAGAACATTCGCAGCTGTCTCAGTAGAAAGTGTTGAGCACAGAAAGTCTTCGCAAATCTTTTTGAGCAACTCGAGTTGATATTTGTCAGCTGCTTGCAACAAGTCCAACGCGTAACGATCCATTTGCTTCACCTTGCCAGTGTAAATGTAGTGAAGTAGTTCATCACACGTCTCCTGGTCCATGTCAGTGATCTTCACCTCGTTCTGTCGCTTCTCCTCACAGTCATGCTCAAACATGGCAGAAAACACTGACGATCGACTTGCGAGAATATTCTTGTGAACGGGAAATTTCTTTCCATCAGTACCGACAATCAGGGTAGCATCACTAAATTTGCCATCGATGAGCAACGATTGAAGACTATCCGATAATCTGTTCAAATCTTGTTTTTCACTAGAGAGCAAACTGTTTGGAACTTTTTCCATTGTTTCCACCTAAAATATAGAAAATTTTCACAGATGTACAAGTAGCATGCATTTGAACATACCTCACAAAGCAAAGTTAGTTTGCCATTCGCCAAGTAGCCATTTTTG
Source organism: Rhizoglyphus robini (assembly GCA_023373905.1). Taxonomy (NCBI): domain Eukaryota; kingdom Metazoa; phylum Arthropoda; class Arachnida; order Sarcoptiformes; family Acaridae; genus Rhizoglyphus; species Rhizoglyphus robini. Next base: position 207,841 of record JAKIJQ010000031.1, on the reverse strand, counting down.
GGGTCCAACAATTTGGCACGAGATATAAAAGCTACAACAGGACGATTCCCTTCAACAGAACTATCAAATTCCCAATTGTACTCTAAGTATAATAAAAAAATAGTTTACAAACGAAGAATACAAACTAAAAACAGGTAGACTTACCTCGAGTATAGAGCTTTTCACTGTTTGTATTCATTATCGAAACTTTCAAATTCACTTTTGAACGAAAATTCACAAAAACCAGACCAATAAACATACACATTATCAGTTGAAAGCCACGATATGTCAATTTTTGGCGAAATTCCAAAATGACGCCAGTTTCCAGCAAAGAAAAAAATATTTTGTTGACAAGTTGATAGTTGTCTGAAATTGTTCACCACCAAAGTAACAGTTCCGGTTTGTTGAGTTGACATTTTATCAGTAGAAGTCACTTGGAATCGTAAGATCAAAAAGAAACAAGATATAATGCGACAAATAAAAATTAAAACGAGTAGAGTAAAATTTTCTTTCTGTTTACATCAGTACTGCTCAAGTTGCGTTCACAAATAGAGGTGCAACTGACGCTCCCTGCTATCACTCTAAATCTCCATAGTAACATTGATAATAGAAAAATAAATTTGACAATCAACAAGTAGCTTACTTTTATTGGCTGACAATGTTTATAAGTACATAACATTACTCAATCATCCGAACAATACTTCGATCCTGATTATCCACTTACTCAGTATCGCCCCCAATCAATCCAATTCTGTTTGGCCAGCACAACTCGTTTATGCCAAAAATGCAGTTGGATGCCACAATATGACATCAATTTTTGGATAGATTCCAAAAATAACAACCACTACCAACAAATGAAAAATCTTTGTGTATATAAGTTGTTAGTTGACTGAAATTGTCAATCACTAAAGTAACTGTTCCAGTTTGTTAAGTTGACATATTGGTGCGGTAGAAGTCACCTCGATTCTGTTACCCCACGAGACTGTTTGAAAAAAGAAATTAGAAATACTGTGAAATAGACAAACAAACACGAGTACAACAAAATTATTAAATAAATGTAAGTAAGCCTCACTTATTGTCGATAGAATACGGTTTGTAACCTTGGCGATTTAGGCTTCCACCAATATATTGAAGAGCAATGCTTATTATCACTAAACCACTTGTTGCTTATCTAATTACCTAGGTTACAAGTGAGCATGTTTGACTCTTGCCTAAGTATGCTCAAGATGGTTGTGTTGCTATTTGTATTTGCTGTCTTAACAAAAGTTACTCGTTTACCTGTAGTAATAAAGCAAATCTTGTCTCGCAAGTTTTGTGTTTTTTTGTTGAATTTTCTTTTTCCCAAATTAATTGTGCTGCTCAGACACGATGACACTTGTCAAGCATAGTTCACTTTTCTCTAATTTGATTGTGAAAGAAATTGCCACTCTCACCTGGACTATTCGTGGATTCGCCCAAGTTGAAGAAGTTCAATCTAAACCTTTTGCTCCCCTTAACAGTGGACATGAATTTAAATTGGAATTCAATGCAACAAATCACTTATTTAATGCGAATCGTCTTTTAGTCGAATTATGGTACAATGAGTACGAAAAAGATGTACCTTTGTGTTATCGCATTTCGATACTTGATTCTATGGGAAAGAAGCATTACACCAAAGGTATATATGTCACTATAGTGATTTTATTTATAAAACCACTCAAACTATTTAATAAAAATAATGTGTTTCATTATTGACTAGAGTACTTTTTGGAAATATCAAGATAAACAAGTAGATTACTTTTGTAATTTCAATATTACAAGCTATTTATCACGTGAACAATGTGACAAATTATTGGTGAATGGAAACTTGAAAATATACTGTGAGGTATCTGCATAATGGACATTGTGGTATAGTGGGACATTCATATAATTTATTTGTTTCAGGTGGACATTCTGGCTGAGAAATTGCTATCACAACAAATTGAATCGTTTGGTAATTTATCAAAAAATTATGAAGCATTTCTCGAAGGCGAGCGACTGACTGATTTCATTGTGCAAATTGGTAAAAAAGGAATTGCGCGTACACAAGGCTATTATGGCTGCTCAGTCTGAAGTGTTTGCAGTCATGCTTGAACATGACGACACTGAAGAAGTGAAGCAAGGTCGAGTGGTGATTGAAGATGTTGCTGCTGACGTGTTTGAGTTGGTCATTCGGTACATTTACACGGGCAAAGTGGAGGGATTGAATGAACATGCAGCTGAACTGTTTGTAGCTGCCGACAAGGTAGGCTGCATACATTCTATTCTATAATATTCTACTAATTGTTATCACATTTCCCCAAAGTACCAGTTGGATAACTTGAAATCCATCTGCGAGCAATCACTCATCTCTACGATTGAAACCGAATCCGTTTCTGCTGTTCTTCTCATCTCAGACATGCACAGTGCTGTACAACTCAAATCGAAATGCATCGAGTTCATCGTGGACAACTGGAATGAGGTGAAGAAAACCAAATGCTGGAAAGAAGAGATCAAAGGCAAACGAGCTGATTTGATTGAGCAAATTCTCGATTTCCGCTACTAACGAAAAGAATTCCGAAAGTGATTTAATATAAACATTTATTCTAATTGTGTTTGCAAACACTCACTTTTAAAAAATCATACTAATATATTATAATAAGAAAAAGGTTTGATAACAAACAGAACATTGTGTTGCTAGTCAACATCGAATAAATGTAAAATAAAAATTCTTTTAATGATTCAATAATAATAAACATTTTAAAAAATATTATTTTACTGATTTACTCCAAATGTTACACTAAAAATCACTATAGAAAACATTTATAAAATAGATTTGTAGGCAGCTGATGTGTTACTCGATTGTTAATAAAACAAAATATAAAAGGAAATTATAGACTTTATTTCGAAGTAAGCATTACAGAGCAAATTACAGGAAAATTATTCAAAACTATTTGTTCAATCGAGTATTATTTGTTCTTTTTAGCCAAACAAAAGAACAAATCACGATACAGCTTAGGATTACTGTCCAGCGCCTTCCACCCATCAGTGTCCTTCAGTTGATTGACATGCTCGCAAATGTATTCGAGGCACTTGTTCTTGAGCGACTCGAGTTGATATTTGTCAGCTGCTTGCAACAAGTCCAACGCGTGCCGATCCAAATGCATCACCTTGCCCATTTTAGCGTACCAAAGTATCTCGTCGAAGATTTCGGGCTCAATGTCTGGGATCTTCACCTCCTCACAGTCGGGCCCAAACATGGCAGCAAACACTGGCAAACAAATTTCCAGAACACTCTTAATCTCGTGATACTGTTTCCCTTCCGAACCGACAGTCAGAGTGAAAGAGTGATTCAATACAAGATCGTCAAACGATGCCATTAAGTTTGCACACATACTGTCCGAGAGTTCATTTAGAAGAGAATCGATAGTGTCTTCTTGTTTACGGTCGATTGTTTCGGCCTAACAGCAAAAAATGCAAAACAAAATGTAATATTTGAATTATTAAACATATATCTGAACATACCTCACAGAGTAAAGTTAGCTTGTCGTTCACCAAGTAGCCATTTTTGGGATCCAACAATTTAGCACGAGATATGAAAACAACAGCTTTACACGAACCAGTACCATCCCAATTGTACTCTAAATACGATAAATAACGTAATGCAAATTAGAAATAAAAAGTATTACAACTAAACACAACGAAACCAAACAGCAAACCATACCTCGAGTAAATAACTTTTCACCGCTCACACTCAGAATCGATACCTTAAAGTGTGCCTGTTCACGAGACTTGCTGTTGTTGTACCAAAAAAGAATAACATTTTCAACTTTTGACTTCTGATTCGATGAAAATAATTTCGGATAGTTTTGGATTCCAAAACGAGTTTCGCCAGCAAATGACAAATAGGTTGTCTGATAAGTTGTGAGTTGACTGAATTTGTCCACCACCAAAGTAGCTGTTACGGGCTGTTGAGTTGACATTTTTGCGGTAAAGTCACTCAGGATCGGTGGATAAAAAAAACTAGAAAAAGGTGACAAACTAGAGTGGCAAGTAGAAAAATAACGAGCACGTCTGCTAGTGTAAACTTTTCACAGCGGTGTGTTTGTGTTTACAAAAGTACAGCTCGAGTCCCGTTCACAAACAGAGTGATGGCAATACAAAACAAAGTGCAGCCTGGCCTTACATGTGTCATCACTCATAAGTTATCACTTAAATGTTTGCAAAAATAGTTTGATAACCAGTGATTTGTTTTATTGATAAAGATAATAGACAATATCTTGAATTATACTTTCTTGGGTATTTATTAGAACTGTTGATTTTAAACGAGAGCGATATTGTTTTCCTTATTCACAATACAAGTGCAATTCCACAAAATCCACAAAATCATAATTATTCGGCTCAAAAACAAAATATTAACTGAATTATACACTTTATTGATTCAAAGTAAATACTAAAAGACGTTGTATTTTAGTTACTCATGTTGAGATATGTGATTAGGTTTGTCTGGAATCTTCCTGTACAGTCTAGAATATTCTAGAACATTTAGAACAAACTTGTAATGTATAGAAACGTCGAGAACATTCGAGATTGTAAAAGTAGAAACATGTAGAATGATCTAGAAGCAAACTTTTCCTGACGCTTCTCGAATGTTCTATGCTGTATATAAGCACTTGCTTTGCCCGCACTTTGTTATCTCGTCTTGTTGAATAAACATCGAGCTCAAGTGATACTTGTGTATCTGTGATTCATGCGAATCAGTGGTCCTTGTGGACTCGAAGCGATCATCTTTGTGGATTTCTTTGTTCTTTGTGATTCCTGCGAATCTGTGGTCCGTGTGGACTCGAAGCGATCATCTTTGTGGATCTCTTTGTTTGTGTATGAAATTATCTTTGCTTCAATAACTCAATCATCACGATCAGTACAAATCGATTATTTGTTCTTGTAAAAGAACAAATCACGTAACAACTTTGGATTACGATCCAACACTTTCAATCCGTCAGTGTCTTTCACTTGATTGATATTCTTACAAGTGGCACTTCTCCTTGAGTTTGGTTGCTCCATGTAGATCTGCTATGAACAGAATATTTGCAACTGACTCAGTAGAAAGTGTCGAACACAGAAAGTCTTCACAAATGTTTTGAGCGACTCGAGTTGATATTTGTCAGCTGCTTGCAACAAGTCCAACGCGTAACGATCCATTTGCTTCACATTGTCAGTGTAAATGAATCGAAGTAGCTCATCACAAGTTTCCGAGTCCATGTCAGTGATCTTCACCTCGTTCTGTCGCTTCTCCTCACAGTCATGCTCAAACATGGCAGCAAACACTGACGATCGTGCTGTGAGAATATTCTTATGAACGTAAAATTGCTTTCCATTCACAGTCAGAATGGCATCGCTAAATTTGCCATCAACTAGCAGAGATTGAAAATCCTCAGATAAATTGTCCAAGACTTGATGCAAATCAAGAGTGTCGTGTTTAGGATCGATCATTACTACCTAAAAATACAAAATTACTTGTAACTTTGCACTATTAAACATATCTGAACATACCTCACAAAGCAAAGTTAGCCTGTCATTCACCAAGTAGCCATTTTTGGGGTCCAACAATTTGGCACGCGATATGAAAGATACAACAGGACGATTATTTGACTCATCAAATTGCCAACTGTACTCTAAATATACAAAACAAGTTAGACTAAAACACGATATAAACACGAACAATCACATGCATGAATATAAATAGAGTGCAACTCACGGTAGCTGCGTTATCATATGATAACATGTCACTCCATTGATAGTGAAAATTATTTTGATTATTACAACAAGTAGCTTGTTTTGTCTATCTCACCTTCATATTCATAAAGCGCCTTTTGAGGGGCATCGCATAATAAAAAAACAAATTGTAAAATGGAAAATACACACTTTATTGATTCAAAGTAAACATTATATAATAAGACTTTACATTTTTATTACTCAATCATTACGATATACAAAATTCAAATCAATTATTTGCCCTTGTTGGCCATATAAAATAGCAAATCGCAAAGCAAATCAGAATTACCCTTCAGCACCTTCCATCCGTCAGTGTCTTTCACTTGATTGATATTCTCGCAAATGTATTCGAGACATTTGTCCTTGAGTTTGGTAGCTCCATGCAGATCTGCCACAAACAGAACATTCGCAGCTGTCTCAGTAGAAAGTGTTGAGCACAGAAAGTCCTCAGCCATGTTTTTGAGCGACTCGAGTTGATATTTGTCAGCTGCTTGCAACAAGTCCAACGCGTACCGATCCATTTGCTTCACCTTGCCAGTGTAAATGTAGTGAAGTAGTTCATCACACGTTTCCGGATCAATGTCAGTGATCTTCACCTCGTTCTGTCGCTTCTCCTCACAGTCATGCTCAAACATGGCAGCAAACACTGACGATCGACTTGACAGAATAGCTTTGTGAACAGGAAATTTCTTTCCATCGGGACCAACAATCAAGGTGAAATCGCTAAATTTGCCATCTACAAGCAGAGATTGAAGACTATCCGATAATCTGTTCAAATCTTGTTTTTCAATAAAGAGCAAATTGTTTGGGACTTTGTCGATTGTTTCCACCTAAAATATAGAATTTTTTTTTTCATAAATGTACAGATAGCATGCATTTGAACATACCTCACAAAGCAAAGTTAGCTTGTCATTCAGCAAGTAGCCATTTTTGGGAGCCAACAATTTGGCACGAGATATGAATGATACAAAAGGACGATTGCCTTCAGCTGAACTATCAAAATCCCAATTGTACTCTAAGTATAATAAAATATAGTCTAATAACGAGGATTACAAACAAATACAAAAAACTCACCTTGAGTATAGAGCTTTTCACTGTTCGCATTCAGTATCGAAACTTTCAAATTCACCTTTGCATTGATGTTCGCAAAACCATACCAATAAACATACACATTATCAGATGGAAGCCAAGGTAGGACATCACCTTTCGGAAGAATTCCAAATACACAATTACCAACAAATGTAAACCCAATATTTTTATGAGTTGCCAGTTGACTGAATTTGTCCACTACCAAAGTAACTGTTCCAGTTTTTTGAGTTGACATTTTGGCACGGTAAAAATCACTTGGAATCGGTGGATCCACAAGAAATTAGAAATGCGGTTAAACGGACAAACAAACACGAGTAGAACAAAATAAAATAATAGCGAAAACGACTGCTACAGTCTGTTTACAGCTGTTTACAGCAGAACTGCTCGAGTTGCGTTCACAAACTGCGTGTAGGTAATACTAAACAGAGTGCAACTGGCGCTACCTGTCTGATCACTAAATATCTCTAGAATAACATTGATAAAGATAAGATAGGTTTGATAAACAAAAAATAATTTACTTTATTGACAGGTAATGTTTAATAAACATTGTTTATTGCTTATAAATTATGTGATATAACATTTTGATTACTCAACCATCCGAACAATCCTTCTCCCAAGATCATCCACTTCCACGACCACTCGACCCAATCTTGCTTAACCAACGCAACCCGTTAATGGTAAACAGAATGCATTTTCACGCATTCATCAAGTAGAACACTCGAAACGAATCTTTCAACATTACGCGGAGCCTCTTTATCAGTTGGATACTTGAAACGACTTTGAAAGACAAGTGAACGTGCACTGCCAAAATGACTATCCTGGGTACTCTCGAATGTACCCTCAATCACTTGAACCGATGGGAAAACTCTACCCCAAGGAAAAGACTCCAATTCTGTGCGTTCACGAACTGAAATTTGAATTCGTATTACTAGAATCGACTTCAATTTAGGCAGAGTTTCAGAAGTAGATGGAGTATAGCTTCAACGCAAATTCAGTAAGGCAAAGAATTTCAATTGTCAATTGTACTTAACTTTTGCACTTAACCTAACTTTTGCCTTACCACCTTGCGCTGGTACCTCTGTTACACCGAGACTTTACCTTAACCTTTCCTATCCCTTTGTGTATTATATTTCCCTTCTTAAGAATTTGATAAGTAAAATGTGTCACTCGAGTGATCAATTGCTTGGCAAAAACAACTCAAAAATGTAAAATAAAAGTTAAATTTTTTTTTATTCAAAGTAAAATGTTTAAATTCAAAGCGATTTGTTTATTATTATTTTTTATTACATTTAAAATATAGAACAACAAATAACATATTAGAATTACTTGAGCGCATTGAACAGATTGCTTTAAATTTATTTTTTAACTTTAGAAGCCAAATGAAAGAACAATTCACTCAACAGCTGAGGCTTAGACGAACTCAACACTTTCCAGCCATCGGTATCCTTCATTTTGTCTGGATAAGCGGCAATGAAGTCGAGACAGCACGCTTTAAGGTCGCTTGCTCGATACAGGTCCGCAAAGATGAGCACATTGGCGGCAGTTTCGATGGTCAAGCTTGAAGACAGATACTGTTCGCATAAGGCTTTCAGTGAATTCAGTTGATACTAAGTGGAGAAAAAATACAGCTCGAAATTATTTACAACAAAACAAATTGCCATTACCTTTTCCGCGGCTTCCAACAAGTCCATCGCGTATTGATCCAACGAGTCCACCTTGCCCGTGTAGATATACCGAACCAATTCGTTGCATACCTCCGCCGTAATGTCAGTGATCTTCACCTCGTTCTGTCGCTTCTCCTCACAGTCATGCTCAAACATTGCAGCAAACACTGGAGATCGAGCTGCGATAATAGCCTTGTGAACGTGAAATTGTTTTCCATCTGGACCGACAGTCAGAGTGGCATCACTAAATTTGCCATCGATAAGCAGAGATTGAAAATCCTCAGATAAGTTTTTCCAGTCTCGTAAAGAAGAATCCATAACTTTCGGTTCATGATCGATTGTTTCAGCCTGAAATACAAAATTTACAACTGTGAACCGAGTGCCTATCTGAACAAATACCTCACAAAGCAAAGTTAGCTTGTCATTCACCAAGTAGCCATTTTTGGAGTCCAACAATTTGGCACGTGATATGAAAGCTACAAAAGGACGATTGCCAATGGCCGAACTATCAAGTTCCCAATTGTACTCTATGTATAATAAAACATAGTTTAAAAAAAGGAGAATACATGCCAAATGCAAGTAGACTTACCTTTAGTATAGAGCTTTTCACTGTTGGCACTCAGTATCGATACCTTGAAATTTACATTTGCACGGATGTTAGTAAAATTATGCCAAAAAACATAAACATTATCAGTTGGAATACTTGGCACATTAAGTTTTGGGTGAATTCCAAAACAGCAATTTCCAACAAACGAAAAATAAATTTCCTTAAAAGTTGCGAGTTGACTGAAATTGTCCACCACCAATGTAGCCGTTCCGGTTTGTTGAGTTGACATGTTGGCGCTGTAGAAGCAACTTGGAATCGGCGGATCAAAAAGATACGAGAAATACGGCGAAACACAAACAAACAATCACGAGTAGAACAAAAACTTGCGGCTGCAGCAGTCGGTCTGTAAGTCTGTTTACTGCTGTCAGCTGCTGTACTACAATAAAACTGCTATCTATTGTAATAGGCTGTTACTAATAACAGACACGTTCACAGATAGAGTGCAAGAAAAATAAAACAGAGTGGAATTTGCGCTACCTGTGTTATCAGTTATAAATTGTTACTCCAAATCTCTATGGAAACATAGATAAAAAATAAGTTTGATAAGCAACAAGTGGTTTACTTTATTGACAGACAATATATAAAAAAGCAGAGAATTGCATTTGTTGATTACTCAATCACTTGAACAATCCTTTTCCCAAGATTAAGGATAAATTAGAAGTACAAGAATATAATATAAAGCTTCAAGAGCAACTTAACACTGCTCATCAAAAGATTGTTTTAGATTGACATTCTCTTCTTTCAAATGTTTCAATTGATCATTCTTTGACAATTCACATAATACGTTACGGCTACACTGTGATTTGCAAAAGGCAAAAAACTATCAAAACTATAACATGACAAATTTAAAATATCTAATACAAAGCTTCAAATGTGACTTTTAACTTTAATGTACAAAAATCAACAAGTTTATTTGAAACAAAATCTACTTTTTCAATCAACGATCAGAATGTGCAAAAATGGCCAACTCTTGATACAACTCGACCATCAATTCTACTCTCGTTTTAACCATCTGCTTCCATCCGTCTGTTTGCATAGCTTTAATCGAATTTGCAGTAATAAATTTGATGCAACTCAGCTTGAGATCGCCATCACTGTGCATGTCTGAAAGGATCAATATTTTGACAACTGTTTCGTTAGTTAGAATAGAGCTCAGAGTTTTACTACAGAGGGACTTCAATTCAGCCAATTGATACTAGGGATTTTAGAAATTAGAATAATATAACACCCTTACTTCTGGTCTCCTTGCATACAAGGATTGACTATATTCATCTTTGTATGCAAAGATAACATACTTGGATGCAAGGATGTCATCCAAGTATGCAAAGATAATTATCATTCTTTGCATACAAGGATGGCCCAGTCTTTGCATGCAAGGAACAAATCCATGTATACAAGGATCATATTGATCTTTGTATACAAAGACAAAATTACTTTGCATGATAGGAAATCTACCTTGCATGCGAGGAATCATTTACTATCTAATTAAAGAATTCTATAATTGTTCATTTTGGGTTAATTAATTCTATCTCTAAACAATAATCCATAAATTAACAATTTTGGTCATTTGATATAATGGAACAAATAAAATGACTAATCGGGGTGATATACCAATCGATTGCATACAATCGATGGAAAATTTGAATTTATAGTGCACTGCGCATGCGTTCCTCCTCAACACACTACTAACGGCTGTTACTGCTGCCTCGCTAGCCAGGACCGTTGTGTAAACAGTCAGCAGCAGCAGCGCGCTTGCAGTTGGCGATGTCGTTTCGCGCTCGTTACTTTAATGAACTTTGTGTTTTGGTTTATTTTCTTGGTTCCAATTGATCTACTTCTGAACATTTTGATTTCCTATTTTCTACCGTAACTGACAACTGTGAGTGTCATGTTTTATTGTCTATTCTACCTTCGTAAACAGAATTGTCAACATATACCAAAACATACATCAAAACCTTCAATGTTCTCATCGTATTTTCTCCCTCAATGTGCAAAGGTTTAACCCTATCAAGGTAAATACCATTAATATATTGTGTTTGTTGTTTTTCTCTTTTCTAATTTTACTCTTTATATATCATAGGTGTCTGAACGTAGGACATATGTTACCCTGGTATTATGTTGATTTAGGCGTAACTATTCCACGTGATGGGGATGAAGGTATGATATAATATGTTATTAGATAAATCTTTCTGATATCTTAAATTCTAGATAGTCTATTCCAATTAATCAATGAAGACCTGGCCACTAACGTGAAGGGTACCGCTTATAAAATACTTCTGTGCAGTCGTCTCCCGCATCCGTTTGTCTTGGTCTGGGCCGTTACAAACTATCACCAAGGTTACTCTGAAGAAGGACGTCTTAACTGAAAGTAGGATAAGACGAAGACACGCTGCAAATAGAAATCCAGCATTCAAACATAAACGAAAACATCTAATCCCCTGCCCTTTGGAAATCAACCTCAACATAAGGTAATTTATATCATAGCGAGTGTATTATAGCTAACACTAATAGGTTATTCTTTTTTTTTAAATACAGTTTTAATTTTCAAGTATTCCAAACACATGAAACTTCTTAGGAAACGATCAAGGCTGGTTTCAAGCACCGAAGATTGGCTGCAGTTGTAAGTCTCAAGCTTGCGAGGGATTACTATATCTAAGTTTCAATTTAAGTATTTAAAGTCTTGTTTTACATATTAATTATTAATTGAAAGCATATTCACTTAAACAATAAATTATTTTATTTGAACTATTGTGTTTTATCTTATTCTAAGGTAAAATTGGTGTGGCAGGAGTGGTACAGGGGTTTGAGAGTAAAAGGCTACTAGCATATAAAGAAAGTATCTTCATATGCAAGGATGAAATCAACCATGCATGCAAAGCTGAAATCCATTCATACAAAGATTGCATCTTTGCATACAAGGATGTTGTCTTAGTATGCAAGGTTTGCTTGCAATCCTTGCATGCAAAGAAAAAATATACGATTTACCTTGCATGCAAGGACGACAGACCCAAGGGTGTAATAAATGATATTATACAAACAAACCTTGTCCGACGCAACAAATAGTTCCAATGCGTAGTCGTTCAAATTTGGAATCATTCCCGAGTAAATGTAACAGAGCAGATGCTCAAACACTTCCAGGTCAATGTCCGTTATTTCGACACGATTTTGTATTTTCTCCTCCAAATCAGTACTAAACATAGCCTTGAACACCGGGGATCGGGCAGAAAGAATATTCTTATGTACTTTTAGCTCTTTTTACCGATAATAAACGCAAAATCGCTAAAATCTCCACTTTCAAGAATTCGTTGCCAATCTTCGGTGATCTTTGGTAATGTATCACTTGGCGCTGGTGTTTGATTGGTGGGAAAAGCGTCGTCCAAAACATCAATCTAAATCGAAATAAATATATAAAATTGCAAATTTAAATTTAAAAATTACAATTACCTCACAATACATTTTCAATTGGTCATTTATGAGATATTTATCAGCATTTTCCGTTAAATATTCACGCTCAAATATACTAAATATTTTTGCCCAATTCTTGTTACACAATTCAAAATTGAGTTCTGAAAATCATATTTGGTATTTTTTAAAATTAAATATTACAATTTATTTACCAGTTGTGCAATGCTTTGCATCATTTGCGTCCAACACTGATATTCTACATTTGAGGTGTAGTTTTAAGTTTGGGTTACTGTCAAGGTTTTCAATCCGCAAAACCACAAATCTGCCCATTAATCCATCTGAAGATTTCTGAAATAATGTCAGTTGAAATTTGCTTGAATGCTCGTTAGAAGATTTAAATTCAGGTGAATACATGTATGAAGGAGTTGTGCTAAAATTTGCACAAGTCCAAGCACACGAAGCAGTTTCTTTCACGCTGGGTTTTGTTGTGCTTGCATTTGAAGACATTTTCCTTAAAAAAATATTAAAATACAAATTAGTTTGTATAAAAAGTTAAAGTCAAATATTAAGGTCAAAAGTGGAAGTTAATTTGTTGTTGTGTTTCTAAATCATAAAAGTTGCTACATACACGTTTGGTGTGTAGATGTAAAGTGAGGTTTATTCGTTTCCTCTTCTTGCTGCGCAAGCAGTGAGGAATGTATTTACAACTGCGCATGCTTTAGAGCATGCGTACTATGTTACAGAATGTGCAGGTGGTGAATATGATGACTAGATAAGTGCGCGAACTATTACCTATAGGGCGAAGGCCAAAGGGTACTGAGGCATATCGCTACAGCAAAGTGCCTATAATTCGAAATTTTTTGCAGCCAACAATTTTTTTTTGACTTCGAATTACGAATTATGGGAGTAAGCTATTTTAACTGAAACTGTACATTTTAGGTTAAAATAACCTGATAAATTGTCATATTTTTTCTCGATCAAAAATTTATCAAAATAATCACCTGACTACTCCAAATTATCAAATAATATCAAAATGCAAATTTAATAATAAGTTTGCTTTAATATTTTTTAGGGATCATGGACTTGGCGCCATGCAATTTGGCCTTTATTATGTAAAGTTTACATATCAACTATTACGCATCCAGCTCCATCAACTAATACAAAAATTTCTCACAGCTCTGCTCATCAAATGATTTTTTTAGTTTGACATTTTCTTCTTTCAAATGTTTCAATTGATCATATAACTTGTTGATATTTGTCTGATTTAATCGTTCACTTTATTTCAATCGTTCACAATTGTCCATTAACAATTTCCAACTGTCACTTATAGAGAACTGTTCAACATTTGATTTTCTTTTTTCATTTTGTTGATTTCACTCTGCAGGAGTTCACATTCTGCATTTGATTGCTTCACTTTATCATTTTCTTTTGACATTTTAATAATGAGACTTACATTTTCAGCTTTCAATGTATCCATCTTCTCGGACAAATGTTTCGTGTCAAGCTCCAATCTATTCATGATTTTCTTATTTGTACAATAAATTCGTTTCAATTTTTTATATTTTTAATTTGAATTTTTCTAGTTCAAGTTTGTCTTGTTCCATCCTCAATTTGAGTTCAACATTTTGTTTGTTCAAATATTTAAGATTCACCTCCAGTGGCTTGTTCAAGTCAAGCTGTGGAATCAAGGCAAAATTCTTCGGTTCATTTTTCTGCTTGATTGTTTCCGCCTAAAATAAAAAAAATCATAAATGTACTTATAGCATGCATTTGAACATACCTCACAGAACAAAGTTAGCTTGTCATTCACCAAGTAGCCATTCTTTTCGTCCACTAATTTTTGCACTAGACATGAAAGCTACAATAGGCCGATTACCATTGGTCAAACTATCAAATTCCCAATTGTACTCTAAGTATGTAAATAAAATATTGCTTAATAACGAATAATACAAACCAATAATAAATAGTCTCACCTTGAGAATAGAGTTTTTCATTGTTCGCATTCAGTATCGAAACCTTGAAATGTACTTTTGCAGTGGTGTTATCAAAACTATGCCAATAAACATACACATTATCAGTTGGAAGCCAGGATGTACCAATATTTGGATAGACACCAAAATAACAACTGTTTCCAACAAACGAAAAAGTAGTTTGTTCAAAAGTGGTTAGTTGACTAAATTTGTTCACCACCAAAGTAGCTGTCCCGGTTTGATGAGTTGACATATTAGCGGTAGAAATCACTTGGATTCGGTGGTTCAAAAAAAGACACAAGAAATACTGCGAAACGGACAAACAAACACGAGTAAAACAAATAAAAATTGCGAGAACGTCTGCTTGTGTGTTTACAACTGTGTTTGTCTACAGCATACTTCAGTACTGCTCGAGATATGTTCACAAATAGAGTGTTGGCATTACAAAACAGAGTGCAACTGACGCTACTTCTGTTATCACCTCAAATCTCAAATATAGAAACGTTGATAAAGGGAAAAAAGTTCGATAAGCAACAAGTGGTTTACTTTATTGACAGAGAATATATAAAAGGATAAACATAAACATTATCATTTTGATAACTCAATCATCTGAACAATCCTTCTACCCGCGGGCTTTATTCGGGTAACTAACGATTCACTCATTCACTGACAAGAATTTTTTTCTTTTTTATTATACTGTGATATTTAGTGAGGGAAAAAAATCAAACAAACAGATTAAAAATTATCTCAAGAAATTGCACCGAAAATTTGTCAGTAATATTGCAAAATGAAATACTCTTTATTGAAACAATGTAATTGTTATCAAAACTGTAAATTGTACTCAAACATCTTAAGATTTTGATCGGCCTTGATCGTTACAAAACGATCGTTCACTCGATCATTATTTGTTCTTGTTAGTCGAATAAAAAAGCAAACTGCAAAGCAAATCAGAATTGCCCTTCAGCACCTTCCATCCGTCAGTGTCTTTCACTTGATTCATATTCTCGCAAATGTATTCGAGACATTTGTCCTTGAGTTTGGTTGCTCCATGCAGATCTGCAACGAACAGAACATTCGCAGCAGTCTCAGTAGAAAGTGTTGAGCACAGAAAATCCTGTCATGTTCTTGAGCGACTCGAGTTGATATTTGTCAGCTGCTTGCAACAAGTCCAGCGCGTACCGATCCATTTGCTTCACCTTGCCAGTGTAAATGTAGACAAGTAGCTCATCACAAGTTTCAGGATCAATGTCAGTGATCATCACCTCGTTCTGTCGCTTCTCCTCACAGTCGTGCTCAAACATGGCAGCAAACACTGCCGATCGAGCTGACAAAATAACTTTGTGAACGTTGAATTTCTTTCCGTCAGAACCGACAATCAGAGTGGCATCACTAAATTTGCCATCGATGAGCAGAGATTGAAAATCCTCAGATAAGTTTTTCCAGTTTCGTAAAGAAGAATCCATAACTTTCGGTTCATGGTCATCATGATCGATTGTTTCAGCCTGAAATTCAAAACAATTTACAACTGTGAACCGAGTGCATATCTAAACAAATACCTCACAAAGCAAAGTAAGCTTGTCATTCACCAAGTAGCCATTTTTAAGGTCCAACAATTTGGCACGGGATATAAAAGCTACAAAGGACGATTGCCAATGGCCGAACTATCAAGTTCCCAATCGTACTCTATGTATAATAAAACAGAGTTTAAAGAAGAAGAATACATGCCAAATGCAAGTAGACTTACCTTTTAGTATAGAGCTTTTCACTGTTGGCACTCAGTATCGATACCTTGAAATGTACATTTGCACGGATGTTTGTAAAATTATGCCAATAAACATAAACATTATCATTTGGAATACTTGGTAAATCAAGTTTTGGGTGAATTCCAAAACAGCAATTTCCAACAAATGAAAAAACAGTTTGTTTATAAGTGGCCAGCTGACAGAAGTTGTCCACCACCAAAGTAACTGTTCCGGTTTGTTGAGTTGACATATTGGCGCTGTAGAAGCTACTTGCAATCGGTGGATCAAAAAGAAAAAACGACTAACGAAAAACGTAAATACATAAACAAACTCGCGAGTAGGACAAAACTTATTAGAACTTTAGATTTGAATTTTGTTATAACCCATCTTTTGTGAAAAGTCCTTTATTATAAAATTATCCTACACTCTTTCGACTGTTTTCTTATCTTTATACTTCTATAGCTTACCTGCAATCAACTAATAACCTCTGACCTTTGCATCTACCTTTAACGTAACAGCTGCCTTCTACTCAAAACACGTGGATGAAAAAATTTTCTCTTCCTCACAGTCTGTCCCTTGTCACTGATCGGACACTGCCTAGTCAAATAAAACTAAGGAACTTTGGGTCTTGTTCCTGGATTCTAGTCAAGAATCCTCTTCTATTTATCTTCAAATTACCTGGACAATGGCCTCAAATGTCAATAATATGCACAGAAAAGTTACGAATAAAATTGTAAAATGAAATACATTTTTTTTATTATTGATTTGACAAGTGAACATTACTAAAACATACACTTGTACTCAATCATCTGAACGATACGCATGATGGTTACAAAACTTGCCGTACACTCGATTATTATTGTTTGTTCTTGTTGGCCATATAAAAGAACAAATCGAGAACCAATTTTGAATTACTCTCCAGAGTTTTCCATCCGTCAGTGTCCTTCACTTGATCGACATTGGCACAGATGTATTCGAGACATTTGTCCTTGAGTTTGGTAGCTCGATGCAGATCTGCCACGAACAGAACATTTGCAGCTGACTCAGTGGAAAGTTTTTGAGCACAGAAAGTCCTCAGCCATGTTTTTGAGCGACTCGAGTTGATATTTGTCAGCTGCTTGCAACAAGTCCAACGCATAACGATCCATTTGCTTAACCTTGCCAGTGTAAATGTAGACAAGTAGCTCATCACATGTCTCAGGATCAATGTCAGTGATCTTCACCTCGTTCTGTAGCTTCTCCTCACAGTCATGCTCAAACATGGCAGCAAACACTGCCGATCGAGCTGACAGAACATTCTTGTGAACTTTAAATTTCTGTCCATCTTTACCGACAATCAAGGTGGCATCGCTAAATTTGCCATCGATTAGCAGAGATTGAAAGTCTGTAGATAGGTTGTTCAAGTCTTGCTGTGGAACCGAAGAAATATTATCTTGGACTTGGTGGATTGTTTCAGCCTAAAAACATATGAATTTGATTAAGCTTGCAGTTGAACAATGTTCAATGAGCATACCTCGCAAAGTAAAGTTAGCTTGTCATTCACCAAGTAGCCATTTTGGGGGTCCAACAATTTTGCACGTGATAGGAAAGCTGCAACAGGACGATTACAATTTGCTGAAACATCAAGTTCCCAGTGGTACTCTAAATAAATTAAACATGATTTAAAAACAAATTCAAACACAAAAAGAAGTAAACACCTACCCATTGTAAAGAGCTTTTCATTATTTGAATTCAAAATCGAAACCTTGAAATGTATCTTTTCGCGGACTGTATCGAAGCCGAACCAATAAACATACACATTATCAGTTGTATGATATGGTATATCAATTTTTGAAAAAATTCCAAAATTACTGCTATTTCCAACAAATGAAAATCTAGTTTGTTGATAACTTGTCAGTTGACTAAAATTGTTCACAACCAAAGTTGCAGTTCCGGTTTTTTGAGTAGACATGCTTCAGTTAAAATTTGTTTCAGTTTTGGACAAAATAATATGCAAAGCACTATATGACATATCAACAATAAAATATACAAGCGAGAACTGCATGCAGCCTGTAGCGCTGCTCGAGTCCGGTTCACAAATAGAGTAATATCAAAACATAACAGTGTACAACTGTTGTTATACCTTAAATGTTGCTGGAATGGGTGCAATAAAACATTTTCCCAAAAAACATAACATGCAAACTCATTATCGGACACACACATTAGAGATGCCATTTAAATGCAGCTGGAAAGGTTGCAATATTGTATTTACAACTCAAGGACCCGAGCAAAGACACTACCGAGCACACAAAGGCGAGAAAACATTTAAATGGAACATGGAAGGATTGTAAAAAGGCATTTTTGCAAAAATATAACTTGCAAATGCATCAGCGAATTCATACAGGTGAGAAACCCTTCAAGTGCCGTTGGAAAGGTTGCAAAAAAAGCATTTGGCCGTCAATCAAGTGCGAAAAAGCACTACTTAGTTCATAAAAGAGGGAAACCATTCAAATGTCCTTGGAATGACTGTGACAAAGCATTTACTGCAAGAAGTGCCATGCAGAGACATCACAAGTTACACACACCAGAATTTTTGTTCAAGTGCGATCATTGTGGAAATAAATTCCAAACGGAAAACTATTTGAGAGAACACATTCAAATCCACACAGGCGATAAGCCGTTCATATGTCCCAGTGATGACTGTGCAGCGCCGTTCCTAGGTCATTTGGCGCCTAACGCAAAATTTTTTGGCGCCTATTTTTTGGTTACCTTGGTCCCCCAAGGTACATTTTTTCAAAAATTTGAAAAAACGAATCATAGTGTTTTTACTTATTTTATGTTATTTTAAAGCATTTCCATTCTCAAGCCTCTGAACTTGCTATCGAAAAATGAATAAACATGATCACACACGTAAAAATACTTGAACTAAATTTCATGATTCATTGGATCATTCATTGGATTACACACAACTTTATTGCAAAGTATGAAAATTATATTTTATTGTCCCTGAAAAAATTACATCAAATTAAAATAATATATTAAAAGTTACAGTTTTGGTAAACCTTGAATTTTCATAAATTTTTCGACAAGCTCTTTAATATCAATCATATCAACAATTTCGTGTTCGATTGAAATTGTTGCT
Organism: Rhizoglyphus robini; assembly: GCA_023373905.1. Lineage (NCBI taxonomy): Eukaryota > Metazoa > Arthropoda > Arachnida > Sarcoptiformes > Acaridae > Rhizoglyphus > Rhizoglyphus robini. The sequence goes on along the minus strand of JAKIJQ010000031.1, from coordinate 188,492 downwards.
AGTGAGTTGAGTCTTGTTTGATGCATAGTTGACCTAAGATAAGTTTTGATTAATTTCAATTTGGAGAAGCTTCGTTCAGCAGAAGCAACAGTTATAGGAATTGTCAAGAACAATCGAAGTGCAATGTACAAATTTGGAAAACTGTCATTTCCATAATTGCAAATAAGTTGAAGCAACTTGGTAGGAGAATCAAATGATTCAAATGTTTGTCGAACAAACAAAATTTCGTTTGACAAATTTAATCCGTTGAAATCTTTGTGATTATTCATTGTATAGAATATCTCTAAATCCAAACATTTTTCTTTTATTTCCTCTTCAGTCAATTCTTCAAGTGTTTTCTTATCGTGAAAAAAAGAAAATCGATTGCTCATTTCATTCAGTGCCTCAAATCGTTCTTTACAAGAATCGAGTACTTTAACCAAAATTGGTTCCAAAAATTTTTCAATAAATTTTGTTTTGGGATCAAGTTGATTACGTTTCTGTTTAAACTCAGCTGATACGCCGAGTTTATTTGCTAACAGGGATGCTTCATCAAATATCTTATTAGGCTCAAGCAGAAAACTTTGAATATCGGTTATTGTAGAGTTAAGATCGGCAGCTGCTGTTGAAAGTACAAGGTTTGGTGATTGTAATTTTTCACTGGTTGTGTTGATTTTAGTCAAAATATTAAACCAGACAATCAAGCTGCAGATAAATTCGTAATTTAAAATTTGTTTTAAAATACCCTTAATTGATGCAATCGTGATTTTGTCTGTTTCATTGTGCTCAATTTCTTCAAGAGCATTGCAAATTCCTCAAATGTTAAACATGAGTGGTTTTATTGCATTTACTCTGCTTGCCCATCGAGTGTCACTAAATCGTTTTAAAGTCAATTTAGTGTGTTTCAATAAAATTTCCCACCTTGGAGCAGACGATTGAAAGAAATTGTACAAATTTGCCACTGCTATGAAGAAATGAATTCCTTGCCAGCATTCGTCAGCTATGTCATTGATGACTAAGTTTAGTGAATGAGCAGTGCAAGGTATGTATGGTGCACGAGAATTTTCAGAAAGAATCCACGATTGACAACCAAGAAATCTCCCTGACATATTGCTACCATTGTCGTATGATTGACTTCTCATATTTTCAAATGGAATTTGTTTCTCACTCAAAAATTGTTTAATTTCATTCGAAATTGCTTCACCAGAAGTTTTACTTAAATTCACAAAACCAAGAAAGTGTTCTGAAATTTTCACAATTTCATTTTGGTCACGACTTTTATTGATTGTGACAAATCTAATGACAAATGTAAATTGTTCTTTTTTGGAAATGTCTCGAGTCCCATCAACAATTATTCCGTAGTATTTTGCCTTCTTGATCGAAATAAGAATAATTTTATTTACTTCAGAAGCAAGAAAATTGATCATTAAATTCTGGTATTTTGGGCTCAAACGATGTTTAAAGTTTTTCGGATTTTTTTGATATTTAATCAAATGAGATTGAAGAATTGGATCATATGTAGCAATGTGCTCAATAAGTTGCAGATAAATTCCGTTATGTGGCTGAAGTGGAGCACAATTTGTACCACGAAATGCGATATTACTTTTTGCCAAAAACTTTACGTGAGTAAATAGACGAAAAAATATTTCCTTCCAGTATTTGAAATCAATGTTAAATAGACGCAATTGATAGTCGTCAATTGTTTGATTGGTGTCCACTGCAGATTTGTAATCTACATATTCTTTCAAACATTTCAAATGTCCGAAATATTTTTCGTGCATTTTCAAACGTCTACCAAGATTGCTCCAATCTTTAAATCCACAAGTAGCAAACATACCAGGATTTTCAGTACAAAAAATTTTGCACACAAAACAAAAAACTGCATCTTCACTTTCTGAGTAAACAAGCCACTCACGAACAAATTTTTCATTGTTATCGGCAATTCTAATAAAATGATTTTTCTTAAATCGTCGATTAATTCCTTTAGAATCCTTTGTTTGAGGATAATTTCGGATTTTGGGATTTTTAGGTCCCATTAAAATCAAAGAACGTTTAATTTTTGAAATGTCATTTGGCCACTTGCCGATGTCTTCATAAATAGACAAATCTGTTAAATATTTAAACAAAAAGTTAATATGTATAATTTAAATAAATTGGCCATGAACAGTTTCAATATTGACTATTCAATACAGTTATCAAAACGTATTCTACTGATACTAAAGCTTCTGATATGTATCAACTTGCTTGTTTTTATGATTCTATGATTAGGTTAATATTAATTAAAATATAAAAATTTACATAAAAAACTTGTATTTGTGCACACAAATCAATTGAATAAAGTGCAAAGTTTTCAAACTTGTTATTTTTATTTCTTTGGTGTAAATCTCAACAGCTCTTGTGGTTGTCAAATTAACGAAATAATTCTTTGCATGTAAGTCATTTGTAATACATGAAAAACAACACCAGCATCTTCAAGAGATCATAAATTGATGACCTACAAAATGGAAATTCTATTTAATGCCAAGAATTGATCAAAATGTCAAAAGTTCCTTTTAAAGCAGTAACAAATACTATAGAAATTCAAATCTAGAATTAAAAATTGGAAAATTATTATTTGGTCAATAGTGGACATGCAAAGTAAATGTGTTCCTGTCAAATTTAATTATTTTAGAGGTAAGTAGATATAACAAATGAACAATTCGAATGAGCAACGTCAATACTTGCTGTTTGGTATTTCAATTTTAGTTTATAAATAATGAGCTGTAGTTCTCAATTGAAGAATAGGGGAAAAGCGTTAGTTTACTAAGGAAAATAAATAAATAAATAATCTATAACTCAAACGTGAATTCAAAAATTAACCCAAAAGATGATTTTGACATTCACTTCTCTGGTCACAATTGTTCTAAACAATGTCTTTTAAACATTTAAAAAATTTTTCCAATAGCAAAGAACACAAAATTATATTCGCCTGTGATCAACTATGGCAACTATGGCAACGATAACTTGTGATTGTACACTAGAAATAAAAAGTCACATAAATAATTAATTTTTTGGGACATTTAAAAAAAATAAACAATAAAAAATTGATATCATGATGATGATTATATGATTGTTGATATATTGAGCTGTGCATTACTCGAAACCATTACTTATTTAAAATACGATTTCCAAATTACTCCTGAAATGTAAAATTGCTAAACTAAATGTGCAATATTGAAGAATTCATGGCCTTATATCAAAGACTTACCAATGGATTCATTTTTACCAGTAGATTGAGTAGTTTCATTTTGCTCAGAAATGTCACGAAAAAAAGATTCATTTTCAGACTCTTCATCGTCACTTGTAAATCCAAAATCCAATTTACGTACAGGCAGTGAATTGTCATATGAAGCAAAATTGAAATTGGATGTGCGCTCGATTGGAGTAATATCGAAACAATGTGGACTAAGTTGATAAGTTGAAGCAACATTGGAGAACGGACTTTTATTTTTCAAAAATGAAGATGAAAAATTTGATTGAGAAGATTGAGAAATTTTGGACAAAGGGGTTTTGACAATGGGTTTGGGAGAAACACTTTTGGTAACTGATAAAGTAGGAGATTTGTAGATTTGTGGTGGTGTAGTTGGAAGAGCTGATTGTGATGAAGGGGACTGTTTGAAAGTTTTGTCTACAGGAGACACTTTCGAAAGACTCTGTTTCAAAGAATCATTTGGACTATGAATTTTTGGTGATTTTGTTTGAGGTTCGCCTGAAGATGACATTGATTCTCGAGGTCGTTTTGTTGGTGTGTTGGATTTTTGTGCTTTTGGAGAACGTTGAAGATCTATTTAGTAAAACAATCAAAATTCAATAAACTATATTCTAAATTTACCTTTTTGTGGAGAATCAATAACTGGTTCAGGATTAGAAGGTTGCACAACCTGCTTTGACTTAAGCCCAAGCCAATTTTGCATTCCAGATCGAAGAGGAATTTCAGCTCTAGCTCGAGCTCTTCGAGCCTGCTCATTCTCCCAACCAGACTTTTTCTTATTTCGTTTGTTCTTTTCGTTGTAATCCATTTTGGATACAAACAAAAGTAAATTCAAACAATGTAATGCAATAACAACAGCAAAGTTATTCACATACGCAGCAAAAACAAAGCAAAGTGAAGCCACATTCAGGCCTCTCATCATGTCTATTGTAAAAAATAATCCGCTCACACACAGAGTACGTATGTAACTCTGACTGTTCAAAAAATGATCATGTCCCCACTGCCCCCAATCTTACTGCCCCCCTCTAGCTCTGGCAGTGTATTTTGGTTGCACGGTGTAAATTTTCCGTTGTGTTTACTTCTCATGCTTCAGTTCTGCTGTTAGTTGTCTGTGTTTTGTCATGTGTTTGCATTTGCATTAACTGTTTGTATTGTTGGAAACGAATTAAATTGTTATTATCTGAGTTGTTTGTCTTTGTGTAAGTAATTAATGTTATTCTCTAATCACTTTACTTATTTATAATGTTTCGTTTGTTTTAGTTGAATGATTCTTTAATTGTTCATTCTGAGATTACTTTTGCATTTAATTTCGGTTGTTTTATCTTACCGATTCGTGCTTTATCGTCAGCAGATTTGGACATTCGTAAAGTTCAAAAGGTTTTTGTTTTAATTTAATTTGCTAACAGTGAAATTGAATGTTCTTTTTTCTAGAGCATAAGTACTGACTAGAAGCCTGATTTAGTTTTTCGTATATTTCAAAACGATTACTATCAAAACATGAAATACAGTCATCTTCATCTAGTTCTGCCTCTCTGTTTTGTTCTCAGAATAACCAGAGAATCTCATAGTCTGAATCAGACTGTCTGATAGATCTTTGTCCCAACAAGTTCAGACAGTTTCACTTTCCAAAACTTGTTCAAATCCTCCATAAATAACTGGTAAGTCATAGTTATTATTACAGCATACTTCCATAGAAATAACTGCGATATTGTTTATTGTAAAGAATGTGGGATTACAATGGAGTGTCTACACTCGATGCACCTGTGGGTGTAAAATCAAGGATAAATTGAGGAATTGTGATCAAAGCAAAACGAAATTGCTTTTATTCTGGAGATTGGATTTCAGATTTCTTTGACGATTGTGATTGCTTTATGCGTGTTTAGGGCGGCAAGTATTTATGTCCTTGTTGTTTTAGGACTATTTTTTATTTTTTTTGGTAACTTTATTAACTGTATATGTAAAGAAATCTAATTTTTTTGGAATCACTGTTCTTCCTGATCTAGTTTGTATTTTTAGGTTCATCAGGTTCATCAGATGCATTCAAGTGACTGCTTTCTAGTTTGGATTTGCTTCCTTTGCTAGTTGTGGGTGCAGACTGGTTGCGTGCTGATTTGGATTTGTTTTCTTTGCTTGTTGTGGGTACAGACTGGTCGCTTTCTGGTTTGGATTGGCTTTTTGTGTTAGTTTTTGGTACAGGCTGGCTGCTTGCTGGTTGAAATCCACTCTGTTGATTTGCATGTAATCGACTGCTTGTAGATTTGATTTGTGGAATATTCGTTTGTCCATAGGGACGATTTCCTGGTAGATTCGATTGGATGTGTTGGCTACTTGAAGGTTCAAGCATTAGATTTTCTGTAGATTGAGTTTGAATTTGTCTAATATTCGTGGCTGCATATAATCGACTGCCTGTGGAAGTGGATTGGATTTGTGGAATATTTGTTGATCCGTAGAAACGATTGTCTGGCAGATTGAATTGGCTGTGTTGGCTACTTGAAGGTCCAAGGAGCAGATTTCCTGTCGGTGCATATAATCGGCTGCTTGTGGAAGTGGATTTGATTTGTGGAATATTCGTTTGTCCATAAGGACGATTGTCTGGCAGATTGAATTGGCTGTGTTGGCTGCTTGAATGTTCAAGCATTAGATTTTCTGTCGATTCAGTTTGAATTTGTCTAATATTCGTGGCTGCATATAATCGACTGCTTGTGGAAGTGGATTGGATTTGTGGAATATTTGTTGATCCGTAGAAACGATTGTCTTGCAGATTGAATTGGCTGTGTTGGCTGCTTACTAGCGTAAGTTGACTGTCTGAAATTTGATTTTGGCTTTTCTTGCTTCGGCTTTTGCTTATCTTTGCGCGATTTTCATGAAGTATCTGGTATCCACCTTCTTCTATTCTGTTTGCGTTTTCTATGACTAATTGCAGTGGGGTTCTTAATGGTTTGTCCTTTGGATATTTGTTAACTTTTTGAGCAGTTTCTAAAAATTCTCTATCATTTCTCGCTATATCTGGAAATTCGTCGCATGATTTTGTTATATTGTATTTGGACATGACAAATGTTTGCAGAGTGTCTAGTGACAAATTCGTCTTCTCATCCGACCAATATCGTTTGATTTCGGAAAATATACCTTCACATGTGGCGTTACTTGGAGACATACATAAGACCAGTTTCAAAATTTCATGAATATTTTCTAGTTTGAATGATTGTGTTTTTTGCGAGTTCGAGGATAGTGGTCCATCTTTCAACAGTAGGAGTTGGACACACATTTTCATCTTCTTTGTTCCACGATTCTAGTTTATCCTCAATATTTCTATTGATCCACGCGACTTCTTTTTGTATATTTTCTTCGTTAAATACAAATCCTTTATCCAATTGTATTCCAAAAGTTTGTTCTCTTTTTTCCCAGTTTGCTCCAGTTATTTTTCTGGACAGTACTAGAACTTCCAATACATTAATAGTACTTTTTAATGAAATCCACCCAAAGATTTCTAACTCATTTAGTGTTTCAGTCCATTTGTCGAGGTACAAATAGCAAGCTTCATACATCGCAGAAAACTGAGTTTTAGCATCATTCTGTTCATTTTCTGACCATCCTTGCATTTGCCCAATAACGTTATTCTTATCTTTCTTTCGGTCTACAATCCAATCCTTGTCGTACAAAAGAAAAGATCTTTCAGTTATTTGTTTTGCAATAGCTATGCCGCTTGTTATCGATGCTTCTCGTCCTTGTAACTTTTTTTCAGCTTCATAAAATGGTTGGAAAAAATTTTTGAAAAATATGTAGATATGTCAGACATTTTTTCGTCTGAATAAAATTCATTCAGGTATGTAACATACACAGATTTATCTTTTTGTCTAAGTCCAGCTTGCTTGGCTTCTTCATCTTTTGAAGTATTCTTTCAAAGCAGGAAATAGGTAGATTATTCTAAGGAGACATGGAATAAGAGAAAGCCACCGCGTCTCTACATATTGTTTCGGGTAACGCATGTCTTTGCCTTCCTTTTCAATGTGTAACCAATATGCAAGTAATATTACACGACGCATTGGCAATTGATTAAAATGTTTGAACGTTCGATTTATGGCTTTTTTGAGATTGATGTATTCTTAAAGAATCAACAGATTAAAATACTTTAGATAATTTATTATCCAAACAGTACCTTTGATATTTCCCAATGCTTCTTTTACTGCATTGTTTAGTATATGCGCTATGCATCCGATGCATAACAGTCTGTGTGGAATTTGCATACCGAAAAGGTGTCCAACGTTCATTCTACCATTCTGTGACGCGCCTCCGAAATTCGTGTTGGTGTTATCCGCTGTTAGGCATATAATTTTTTGACAAATCAATTCCGACATCTCTGCATGCACCTTGTAAAATCTCATTTAATTTGGTGGAAGTTTCCTCGTACCACACATTGTCAAAGAATATTACTCTATTTCGTATTCCGCCATCAATTAAAAAATATTTCACTGTGATCACTAAGATCTTAACGTTACGAAGTGTTGTTGAGTCGAATTGCAGGTTGAAATAACTTGCTTTACTGATTTCTTCAAGCAAATGTTTTCGGCCCAAATTTTTTAATATCTGAATTAATATACGCTGACGCTTTTGCTTGTCCGCAATGAAAGTTTCGATTTAAATTAAATTTGTGCATAAGCATCGTGATGTGGTCCAAAGAAGCCAGAGGGTATCCGTGTATTAGATGATGATAAGTGAATGAAACTAAATTATAGAATTTATTATTATTAATTAATTAATCAATTTAAATTTACTTTCACATGCTGTTGTGTCAAAAATTTCTTTTTCGCAAATGGCAAAATCATTTACTACGACAAATGAATATCGATATGGTTCTGTTTGATATTTTTCCAAATTTTCTGTATGGATATTTCGTTTTAGGTGTTTACGTGTTGAACTTATATCAATTACTTTGTGCATGCACAATCTACAAATTGCTTTATTTGTCACAGTATTGTATAAAAGAAAGTCTACGAAAAAAATTCCAATATGATTAGGAGTTTTATATCACAATTTGTTACAAACCTTTTGATTTTAGCTTTTTAAGTTGATTTGCAATATTTTCTGTTATTGATAAAGATTCGCGAATCTCATGAGAACTTTCTGTCTCTGAATTTACATAAACAGAAACAGAACATAAAAATTATTGTTTTTAACACTTGTTAAATTGTCAATTACCTGTGGACATTTCTTCGACTTCTTCGACTTCTTCGTCTTCTTCGTCTTCTTCGTCTTCTTCGACTTCTTCGTCTTCTTCGTCTGATTCATCAGTTGAATCTCCTCCAATATTCAATTGACCAAATTCCTCAATTGTAGACAATTCTGATAGATTCGCATCTGATTCCAATGCTGATTCTAAAAATTAAAATTTAGTTTAAACGAGTAGTAGAATAAATAATTATATTGCTTACCAAAGGATTGTTCCCTTTCTTGAATTGAAAGGGTGGTTTCAAATTGTGTTGAAACTTGTTTTTCTTCTTCAACTGCAAAAATGGCATTTTATTCAATAAAAATTCGTTCAATTCTACGAATTGAAAAACTCACCTGAAAAAAAGGGATCTGCGAAAACTAGGAATATTTTGAGGCAATTTTTTGTGGCGTTGACTGTTGACAAATTTTTTTATTCAAATGCCCAACTGGCGAATTAACTTGTGGAATTTAAAGATATTTGTTAATTTCAAGAAATAATTATTTTTGTTTAATTTCTTACTTTCTGTCGATGCTTCTGGTAGATTCGCATTTGTTCGAAACCATTTCCCTGGAGATTCTTGATATTTTCGTTTATCATTAGAGTATGTGCTTGCTTCATCTTTATCAGAATGAAATTGATCGAATAATTTCTTAAATGGTGAATTTGGGAGCGCAAATTTTTCCAATTGTTTCGAAAATGCCGAGAAAGCTTTAGGGTCAATGTGCATCAATTTTTCAACATCGCGCAGACTTGCTTGTGGTTTGATTAACTCAGTTTCTTCAGGAAATATACCACTTAGGGACCCACGATGGTACTTACTCAGGTGTGTAATCATTATGGCTACATTGTCGAATGTATCTTGATGACGAGATACATTACCACATTTTAAGCATTTTACATATTTTCTTTCTGGTATATGTACGAAATGAGACTTAACCTTTTCAATTTCCTCTGCTGTATATTTTTTCCTTTTTCTAGACACTGGATTAGTCATTGTTGTTTAGATCAGATTAAATCATTAGTAATATAAAGATTTGTGTTAAATTGAAATTCACAATATATAATATGTGTTGAATGGTTCAGTGCGATGTACTCGTTTGGGTGCAAAATGATTGATAAAATTGTATACGCATATGGACTTGGACGTATTTGGACTTTGTATTCTCTTCAGTTGATTAAGTGAATAAGCAACGATTATCTGAACAGTGAACAGAGCTGGTTCGAATGACTTTAACTTGACTTAACAGAGTTGCATCAAATTTTAATTATTTATATGAATAATAATAATAATAATAATTTTATTTAGTTAGCTTAAAATAAGTCATTTACACAATAGTTTCAAGTCGGTTCTGTTTCTGATGCTCTGTTTCTTGTGCTTCTGCTGGTGTATTGGAAATTTGTATGATTTGTTTCTTCCAGAAACATTTACAAAAATAAATACAAATGCAACCAGGTACAGCAATTACAAGAAAAATTGCTAAGAATTGTATCTCTTTATCGAATAGATAGTGTTTTGTGTTTGAATTTAATGTAGAATTCGGTTGCTTTGCTTTGACAATGTAATCTTTGCTCGCCGTTCCATTTGTTGTTTCGTCAGATTGAGAATCAACAACTGTTTTATTTGCCATTTCAACATTTAATTTCTTCGTATCCACTGGACTGTCTATGTCTTCCGTCTGCAATGCTTTCCCGTTGATTTTTAACTTTTTATTTTTTGTTTAATTCGTAAATTTCGTTTTTGCATTGGAATTCTCTTCCGTTTTCGATTTGCATCCAATTCTCGTAGCAATAAACGGATCGGTTATAATCTTTAACTTTACTTTGGATCCATCTAGACGGATCAGCTTGTGTGATATTTTCACAGTATTCTTTCACGAATTCAACTCGGTAGGGATGAACTCGGATGCCCGAATGTAAGTCTAGTTTGGTTTGATAAAACTTGGAATCACTGCGACTAACTTGGTTAAGCTTAATTGAACCGTAATTCCAACAACCAGGTAGTCTTGAAATATGCCATCTTGGTCCCACATATCTAAAAAGAAATATTTTAAAATTAGTTAGTTTTAATATTAATTACAATAAAGTTATACTTAAAATAACAAAATTCTGTCGATGTTTTTACAACGGGATTAAATGCATCTGCATGAAAAAAACTTCCAAAAATTGTTTGAATTTAGTGTTTGTCCAACTTTGAGTATTAAGAATTGGGTAACATCAGATTCTTCCTTAATTTGGCATTCTAATTTTCGAATGTTTAGGTTCTCGAAATTTAAATTCGGAAAAAATTGCATCGAGTTCCTCCGGCTTGCCATCTAAAAGCATTTTGATAAAAAAAGGCTCTAATTTTTTGCTAACCTCTTTCATTTTATCGATTACTTTGGCTATTTTCTTAAGAGTAGAATCCTCAGCACTAAATGCAAGATTTTTTGCAATGGTTTTCAGTAATTTGATGTGATTGTTAGTAGCGATTTCTGGTTCTGTGGTTCTAGACATTGATTTATAAACCATTCGTTTTATTTCTTTATCATTTTCATGCTCAAATGAAATGTGCTCATTGATTTGTGTTAGAAAACCAGGGGCAAAGCTTCCAATGCTGGCTACAAATTGCGTACTATCCGAAGCCACAAAACGTTTAGTTCGTTCGCAAAAACTTCTTTCTTGCATAGACTTTAAAAGCATTCCCCACAATGGGTTCAAGTTATCGGGTGAAGTTGATCTTTTGGTTGTTGTTGATCTTGGTAGTACCTTCTTTTTCCAAAATTTCTGGACTCAAAACCTCAACTTTATCAATTATTGTACAATAATTTTTAAACTGATTTAAAATCAAATTATTAAATGTCATGTGACATCTTTGATGAATGATAAATTCTTCTGAATTGTCCATGTTTAGTGGAAATGTCGAACAAGGGGATTCGAATTTCAAAATATATGTGGTTACGTTAATGTTGAATGTAAATTCATTATCTGTTTCTCGCCAGATAACAGTAGCGTTATTGCGCAAAATTGGATGCTCATTACTTCCCATCAAAAATTTCTCAAAATCGAAGCAGTTGCAGTTGGTTTTTTAAAAACCAAAAAACAAGAAGCAAGGCGAGTGCCTGCTTGAATTTCCTAGCTGAATTGAAGGAATCCATTGCCTGCAAACGCAAATGAATTATTATTAGATTTGTATTATTTAGACACTTACAGTCTTATGCAATATCCCCCGAATTAAATTTCGAAATCATTAGTGATAGTCTATCACTGATAGACTAGTAGTACATCGTTTTACTTTGAAAAATTTCCATCATGCCACCAATGTAAATTTGTTGTATTGAGTTTGTCTCAATGTTGTCTTTTTTGGTTTGTTTACGTTATCTGTTTGCTGATATATCACATCGCGCGGTTGGTTCTATGTGGCTTGATTCAAAAATAGCCAGTATTAGTTATTATCAATGCCCGGTTTTTGTTTGCCCAAATTGTGTTTGCTCAATGTTTGTTTTGTTTATATTAGATAGTCTGTTGTTGATAATCTTCGAGGTTTAAAGCGGTTTGATCTCTTCTGTGGCTCCTTATAATTTCGAAATCCATATCATGAGATATAATTGGGTGCATTGACATGACTATTGAACGACTTTATCAACTACGACCAGACCATCGGATGATTTTTGATGGAGTCAACTTCACCGACCAACTTTTGAACATTGGAAGTTATCTTCATGATTGATGTGATAGGACATAAAAAAATAACGACTGTCTATTCATTTCATTCATTTTGAAATTTGTTCTTTTGGAGGAGGCCATTTGAAAGTCGTGTACCTTCATTTCATTTCCTCGCTTAGGCTTGATGAGTTCAAGATCGGCTCATTTGTTGGACGCATCCGTAATGTATGTTTTGTCTGTCTTTTGCGACTTTATTCATAATTTTGCATTTTTGCCCAGATTGTATTTCAAAGCTTTAATATTGCGCATTTTTTTAATCGGGTCTTTTTGGAACTGCCCTTTAGTAAGTTGCAAATTATATATTCATAATAATAATAGACTTGTTTTTCGTAGATTCAAACCAAATTTTTTGAAAATGAATTACTTCAAAATAATGATGAGTTTTATTATTTTGAACTACTCCTTCTATTTTTCGCTTTGCCACACTGTTCTTTGGGATGTTACCAAATACGCTGTGGCTGATGCAATTGGAACTACCAACTTGTATTTCAAATTATTATCACCTTGTGAAATTCTTCCAATGGATGTTGACTTTGAAATAAGGAGCCGCAAGGAATGTAATAAGTACTATGAGAACCATATCCTCAAGCATCTACGTGTCTGCCCTAAAGTTGAACAACTCGTCCCATTCAACCAAACTCAAGCCCAAGGTTTTTATGACCCATCTAATGATCAGTCTAAGAAAAAACGTACAAAGCGTCTAGTGTTTGCAATCGGTGTGGGTATTTTTGTGGTTGTGTCTCTGATTGTAATTGGGATTGCTACTGTTGCTCTCGTGAAATCAATTCGGGCTACGAATGATGTGGATGTATTGCGTAAACAATTGCGATCCGAAATTTCTAACGCAGAGGGAATCCACCAAGAAGTGAAAGCCAAGCTTGAGTATTTAGACGAGAAACTTATCAATCAAACAATAGGTCTACAAAAACTCACTCATAATACTAACTTAGCAAATAGAATTATCACCAAAATTCTATTAACCGAGTTAACACTCAAAGAATTTTTGGTCAACAGGAAAGTTTCTCCCGACAAACTAGATTCGCTCTTTCCTGGGTTAGACTATGGCGCGAATTTTTCCAAGCGGCACTGGCAGTTACTAGACTGCAAGAGGAGTAGTGATTTTAACTTCCTCTTTACTTTGGACACTCCGCTGATTAACTCCAATTTAATTGTTGGAAAAGCAAACCCCTTTAGGACAGTTAAGTTCCAAAAGGGCCAAGTTTGCATCCAAAAATATATTGGAAGCACCTATCGAGTGGAAAGTGTGAATGCAAGTTGTACCACTGATTTGTACGCAAGCGATTTGAATGAAAAACATGATTGGACTCTTCGGTACCAATCAAATAAATGTTTTTTAAACAATTCTCAGATTGATTTAGAAAGCAATTGGCAGACTGAGCAGTGTGAACCCAGTAGCAAAGCGTTTGCTGACATTGAGGCCTTCGGTCAAAAAATGTTTCAAGCCAAGTTGGACAGGTTCAACTATGTTCACGTGTATTGTTTCACTCTTTCAATTCAGATAGACAATGATAAGCCTTTCAAATGTCCCAATCGCCCGCTATCTTATCCTAGGTCTCGTTTAATTAAAATAAACGGGAACCCCCATAACTTCATTTGGAATTTTAAATACCCAAATGACAATTTCTGACCCGGAATTAGATTCGAATTTTAGTTTGTCGGATTCATTTTCCTATAAACGAATGAACAACACAGTACTCGATAGACAGTTAGTTGCAGAAGAGCATGAAATTGATGACATTGACAACTACGAAAGACAACGCCAAAGTAGAAGTTGGGGTACAATTCTCGATGATTGGATATCGGATAGTTTGGACTATCTGAGAAGCATATTTCATCTTCCAACTCTTATTGCTGCTGCTGTTGTCGCTTTTGCGCTTTTATTACTTGTATTTTGTTACTTTTATATAGGATACAGGTGTAGATCAGACAATTAAGTTCAACATCAAGTATTTAATTATTGTCAAACTTGTAATCTGCTTTAATAAATGTTTGTAATATTTTTTTGCAAATCTTAATAAATTAAAATTAAATAAAATTAATTTTTCGTGTTCTTGATTCATTTGGACATTTGATTGGTCAGTAATGAATTGCCTTTGCCAGTGTCCGAACCAACTTCTTGGATGAGACCAACAGATATCATTTGACCAATTTGCTCGATACAGTTGGCTTCAGGACTTTCCCATTAAACAGGGTCGACTGCAGACGGATATCATCAGGTAACCTGAAAGTCAAAAAGGCATTATTCTGTGGTCCGAAATGACCACCGAAAAGTAATGTAAACTACTAAGTGAGTCAGTGTAGAGCAGCAGTAAACAGTGCCAAAATTTGTAAACAAACAACAGCTGGTCTTAAAATGCACAAATTTACACTCTGTGAGTATTTGTTTGTGTTTCGTCGGTGGCTGGGGCAGTAAAAATTGGGGGCAGTGGGGACATGATCATTTTTTGAACAGTCAGAGTTACGTACGTACTCTCTGTGTGAGCGGCTTATTTTTTACAGAGGATTCGATGAGCGCACTGGCCACATTTCCGAACCAATCAAGCGTCATTGTTTGACATGCCTTTATGCAGTGGCGTGATAAAATTTGGGTTCTAAGTCCCATGATATTTATGCTTTATTGCTATTTTGTTCACGTAACTTTGTTTAAGTTTGGTCCATGTGAGGTCGTTGCTACACATTTGCCAATTTTCTGAATACGCTGAATTTGTTTTGTGTAAAACATTGAATTAAATACAGCGCACGCAAGTCCACAAATGTAATTCATAAACAAACCATCTTTTCGGTGTACATAAGCTGCTTGTCACTTGAAATCAAAGGAAAATAAAAACGTGACATTTACTTAATGATTCATTACTTACACGCAGTTTTACTCTGCTTTTATTTTCGTTTTATAAACCTAGACAAAGTGTTAACTACCACGAATGGCTTGGTTAATGTAAACTTCAAACTTTCTAATCCATTTAACCATATAAAAAATTGTGTCAAATTAAAAGACGATCACAAAACCGCGGGTTTCAAGTTAAGAAAATGATGTATATGCATATAATAAGCAGCATATTGTCACTTTGATACGGGAAGAACCCTTCGAGGGAATAAATTCAAATGCCCACAGATAAGATGCTCCATCACAAACTAACCATCTGTCTATCGTCAGGCCACTCAGTCTGTTATTCAGTCACTGTTCAATGTCAACATTGCCAACGATTGTCACACGGAGTGATTCACCTCTGCTGCCTTCTTGGCTGTACTTGGCTACTGTTGCCTACTCTCATCCCGATTTCTCAACAGTGATCATGAGTCATCACCACCAAACCCGATCAGTTTACCCTTTCTGTAAAACTGAAGATTTGATTTTCATGTTCTTGCATTTGCTTCCATCAATAAACGCCCTTAACCTCAACAATAAATGCTCGTTTGTTCGAGCGAAAAGTTCGTTAATACATGGCGTGCTTCAAGTATAGAGGTTTCGCAAACATTCACCATTCTGTGCACCGTGGTGCAAAGCATGGTCAATTTCATCTTTGAGAGAAAAATTGATAGTTGGTTTTTTATTACTGGAAACAAAATTGTTAAATAGGCGCTGTTTGTCTTTTGGGAAAGAAATTGGACAAAAGGCGCTTTCTGTCTACGGAAAGGCAATTTGGTGAAAAGCGCTGTTTGTCTTTTGGGAAAGAAATTGGACAAAAGGCGCTTTCTGTCTACGGAAAAGCAATTTGGTGAAAGGCGCTGTTTGTCTTTTGAGAAATAAATTGGACAAAAGGCGCTTTCTGTCTACGGAAAAGCAATTTGGTGAAAGGCGCTGTTTGTCTTTTGGGAAAGAAATTGGACAAAAGGCGCTTTCTGTCTACGGAAAGGCAATTTGGTGAAAAGCGCTGTTTGTCTTTTGGAAAAGAAATTGGACAAAAGGCGCTTTCTGTCTACGGAAAAGCAATTTGGTGAAAAGCGCTGTTTGTCTTTTGGGAAAGAAATTGGACAAAAGGCGCTTTCTGTCTACGGAAAAGCAATTTGGTGAAAAGCGCTGTTTGTCTTTTGAGAAATAAATTGGACAAAAGGCGCTTTCTGTCTACGGAAAAGCAATTTGGTGAAAAGCGCTGTTTGTCTTTTGAGAAATAAATTGGACAAAAGGCGCTTTCTGTCTACGGAAAAGCAATTTGGTGAAAGGCGCTGTTTGTCTTTTGAGAAATAAATTGGACAAAAGGCGCTTTCTGTCTACGGAAAGGCAATTTGGTGAAAAGCGCTGTTTGTCTTTTGAGAAATAAATTGGACAAAAGGCGCTTTCTGTCTACGGAAAAGCAATTTGGTGAAAGGCGCTGTTTGTCTTTTGAGAAATAAATTGGACAAAAGGCGCTTTCTGTCTACGGAAAAGGCAATTTGGTGAAAAGCGCTGTTTGTCTTTTGAGAAATAAATTGGACAAAAGGCGCTTTCTGTCTACGGAAAAGCAATTTGGTGAAAGGCGCTGTTTGTCTTTTGGGAAAGAAATTGGACAAAAGGCGCTTTCTGTCTACGGAAAAGCAATTTGGTGAAAAGCGCTGTTTGTCTTTTGGGAAAGAAATTGGACAAAAGGCGCTTTCTGTCTACGGAAAGGCAATTTGGTGAAAAGCGCTGTTTGTCTTTTGAGAAAGAAATTGGACAAAAGGCGCTTTCTGTCTACGGAAAAGCAATTTGGTGAAAAGCGCTGTTTGTCTTTTGGGAAATAAATTGGACAAAAGGCGCTTTCTGTCTACGGAAAAGCAATTTGGTGAAAGGCGCTGTTTGTCTTTTGAGAAATAAATTGGACAAAAGGCGCTTTCTGTCTACGGAAAAGCAATTTGGTGAAAAGCGCTGTTTGTCTTTTGAGAAATAAATTGGACAAAAGGCGCTTTCTGTCTACGGAAAAGCAATTTGGTGAAAGGCGCTGTTTGTCTTTTGAGAAATAAATTGGACAAAAGGCGCTTTCTGTCTACGGAAAGGCAATTTGGTGAAAAGCGCTGTTTGTCTTTTGAGAAATAAATTGGACAAAAGGCGCTTTCTGTCTACGGAAAAGCAATTTGGTGAAAGGCGCTGTTTGTCTTTTGAGAAATAAATTGGACAAAAGGCGCTTTCTGTCTACGGAAAGGCAATTTGGTGAAAAGCGCTGTTTGTCTTTTGAGAAAGAAATTGGACAAAAGGCGCTTTCTGTCTACGGAAAAGCAATTTGGTGAAAAGCGCTGTTTGTCTTTTGGGAAATAAATTGGACAAAAGGCGCTTTCTGTCTACGGAAAAGCAATTTGGTGAAAAGCGCTGTTTGTCTTTTGAGAAATAAATTGGACAAAAGGCGCTTTCTGTCTACGGAAAAGCAATTTGGTGAAAAGCGCTGTTTGTCTTTTGAGAAATAAATTGGACAAAAGGCGCTTTCTGTCTACGGAAAAGCAATTTGGTGAAAGGCGCTGTTTGTCTTTTGAGAAATAAATTGGACAAAAGGCGCTTTCTGTCTACGGAAAGGCAATTTGGTGAAAAGCGCTGTTTGTCTTTTGAGAAATAAATTGGACAAAAGGCGCTTTCTGTCTACGGAAAAGCAATTTGGTGAAAGGCGCTGTTTGTCTTTTGAGAAATAAATTGGACAAAAGGCGCTTTCTGTCTACGGAAAGGCAATTTGGTGAAAAGCGCTGTTTGTCTTTTGGGGAAGAAATTGGACAAAAGGCGCTTTCTGTCTACGGAAAAGCAATTTGGTGAAAAGCGCTGTTTGTCTTTTGGGGAAGAAATTGGACAAAAGGCGCTTTCTGTCTACGGAAAAGCAATTTGGTGAAAAGCACTGTTTGTCTTTTGGGAAAGAAATTGAACAAAAGACGCTTTCTTTCTTCAAAAAAAAAATTCTTTTGGCTTTCAAAATTTCAATTTTTTTAACATTATGAAAAAAAATTTCCAAAGAATTTCGGCGCCTTCTTTGCCGTCATGCGCCTTCGGCGCCTGACGCAATTGCGTCACTTGCGTCATATACAGGAACGGTGCTGTGACTGTGGGAAAGCTTTTTGCAGTAAAAGAAGATTGAATTATCATTCAAAGACACACTCATGAATTACTGGATTTATTTAAAACTTCATAACTTCAACTTTAATAAGTTGCACCTGAATTAATAATTCAAGATTATCATGCCCTTTTTGAATACTTTTATATAAACAACCATGATCTTTATTTTGTAAATTATTATTTGAAAATAAACAAGTTTGAGGTCAATTTAAATTGTAAAATGTAAAATTGAAATTGTCAATTTGCCAATGATAAGTGAATTTCATCATTTGGCGATTGGTGTTTCTAGTGGTTCTACAGTTTCAGTTCACATTGTTTGAGGGAAGTCTATTTGAGACTTGCACTAATTATGCTCAGTTGACAAATGAATAATTTAGTGGATTAAGTTCAAATAAATCTGTTTAAACCCAAAAGGCAACTGTCCATTCAAGCGCACCTGAACTTGGTGAAAAGTTTAACTCTATACCTAAATATCTCAAATAATCCACAACACCAAGATTGGCTGTCAAAGTTGAAAGAATGTCAATAAAAAATCAACAGTGAAAGTTGTGTGTTACAGTCTTGGCACTGCAAAGATTAACAATAAAACCATAAAAATAAGTCAACAAGAGCAACCTCATTCTGGTTTATCTCTTCTCACTCCGTTTCACTCGACTCGAGTGGATCCAGTGACTCGAGCACAAACTCATATTGCTTGCATTGTGTGTCATCAAGCTTATCTCAAGTAGACAGATTTATTGCTGTACAGTGTACAATGTACAGTATAAGGTTATTGTCAATTGGATTGTAATTTTGTCAAGACCATGCTCATTTAAACTCTACAGTAATCTTAACAATAAAATAATGTTATTATCTTTATTAACAAGAATAAATGAAATGTACAATCTTAATCATGGTGGGTTACATATTTTACTGTGTCTCACAAATGTGCGTTTATTGACGTTTATTGTTTGCTCTCTTGACCTTAAGTTTGAGCAATTGTTCAATGACCAAGTCTATGTCGTTGTTGTCATTGTCGACATTGTCTGACTGTTCATAGAGATGTTGCATGTACGGACGGAAGGAGGAAAAAGTAGAGGATTGGGAGGGAGGGAGGGGAGGGTGACTGGTGGATTGAGATGGGATTGCAGTTGGTTTAGGTTTGAAGGTGGTTGGTGGTTTGGTTCTTGTTGATTTACGTTTGTTTTGTTCGTTTGTGACAATCGATTTCACCGGAGAGTAATTGTGGATGACATGAGATAAATTGTCAAAATTGGACTTGATTAGGCGATCCATATTATCGACAATGAATTTGATGTCTGTCTCAGTGATGTTCGAGTGAGTTTGGTTCACAATGAAATCTTTCATTTCGTTTGTTGAACTGCCACAGGTGAACACAACATTGTGCAGTGTTGCATTGCTCAGGTCGAGTGAGCCTGTGCCTGCACTGCGCACGAGCAACAAATTGTTCGACGTGACGATCGACAGAATTTGCTGCAGTTCGACCAGGTTCGACAGGTTCGTTTGGTACTTGAGGAAGTCGTTGGGGTGAGGTAGGGAGACTGTGATTTGTTTCAACTCGAATTTGTTTGATTGTTGAGTGATTTGGGCAATTTCATTTTTGAAATACGAACCTGAGTGTTTCAAATTGCTCAATTCAGTGAATAACTGAGTGAAATCACTGGGTGCGGAACATTTGCTGAATTTGGTTTCAAAAGATTCACGATTTAGAGCAATATTTGATAGTTTGTTGCAGAAGTTAGTTAATTTTGAATCAAACATTATTCTATTATAATCTTTAATTCCATCTTTCACACGATCCCATCCAGTCTAAAAAGAATGTCCAATCAATCATTTGCCAATTGCCAATCATCACTCACCACACTCGAGTAGATCACCATTGCCCACAACTGCACACAAATGTCTTCAATTCTTTCATATTCAGTTGGGTTTTGTTTGAGCAAATTTACAATTCGATTGATTTCGGTTGATTCGCTTTGATAACCCGCATAAGTCCATATTAGTTCCCAACATAAATCCTTAATCAGCACTGATTTCATCAACTCGACAATATTAGTCACCTCGCACGGTTCTGCACCCCCAAGCCAGTCCAACATTGTTTGAATTTGTGCACTCGCTTCAATCCAACTACTTCTGCACTGATTGGTTCGTTCATCACTCAAAGTATGTCCTTGCCTGTGAGCAACCAAACACTCGAATGCACAGTTGTCGATGGTGAGTAGATTCTGACCGTGATTGAGTGGGATTTTGGTGTATTTTTGAATGTTAGATTTTAATTTTGTCTTCTCGTCACTAGTATTGGCAATCACACTATTGGTATAACACAATATCACATTTTTGTATGCACTTTTGTGTATATTTTGTATGAATAGAATTTCTTTGTAAATACGCGTAATATCTGTCACCCACATTATTGCATGTATCTTTTCAAACTGTGCCAAACACTGTGAAATTGTGTGTAGAGATTCTATATTGAATTCAGATTTAATATAATATTTCCATCCCGGAGTGTCTATAAGTCTGATTACTTTACCATTACAACAAAACGTGTAAACTCTCGATGATTGTGTGCGTGGATCATTGTCAAATATTTCATTTTCTTCACTTCCTGATTGAATCACAATCTTTTCACCAGTTTTCAAATCTTTAATATCAAATTTGCTTGGAATCACCTTTTCCAATTCTCCATCCATCGCTTCATCAAAGCTGCCAAATTTGATATAATTGGCAAATGCATTGACAAAAGTCGATTTACCTTCACCAGGGGGGCCAATCAGTAGAATATTATATTCGACATCGTTCGATAACTTTTCAAAATTGATACTCATTCTGATGAAATTGAGTTGAAAACACAATTTAAAAAATAACACTTTACAAAAAAATATACAAACTGCTTCGAAAACAAGAGTAGCTCAAGTGCCAAACTACCCAATATCCAACTGTCTTCAAAACACGTTCTCACTTCAATGTGTCTTAATCTTATCAACGTTGAGCTATGTCATGTATACGATCTCATTTCTCTGTGTCTCAGTTCATTTGTCGTTCAATTGTTTTATCTCTCAGGTGTGGTGGATTGAGTTGGTTTCGATGTTTATTGCTCGTGTTGTTGTGCAAATAAATGCTGTTGGGGAGTAAAAGTGATTGCTACTTAACTTGTGGCTATCATAACACCAATCTTGTGTTGCCAGGCTAAATGTAGAACTTGTATGTGTGATTTTGGTTTAGACATTAGTTATGGCCTCGTGTACATAAAGTTTAGTTGCAATCAATCAAATCAAGAAAAATTTATTTGTGTGAAATATGTATTTTTTGAATTCATCTATTTGATTTTAACTCAATTTCATCAGAATGAGTATCAATTTGGACAAGTTATCGAACGATGTTGAATATAATATTTCATTGTTTGGTCTAATTGGTGAAGGTAAATCGATTTTTGTCAATGCCAATTATGTCAAATTTGGCAGCTTTGATGAAACGATGAATGGAGATTTGGAAAAGATGAACCAGATTTGACACAAAAAAAGGAAGTGAAAATATATGGAAATATGATCTTTGCTCTCTTCGGTTTTCCCTTTTGAGCACAATTGAAAATGAAATTGTACAGTTATCTTCTCTCAGTATATTTTCTTGTTTATTATTAATTTTTTTTAATTAAAATTTAACTCATATTTGGTTTCACGTTTTTGAAAGTATTCACACTTTCTTCTAAGAGATTTCCATAGCAACCAGTTGGTTGTAGTTAACAGAGTAATGTTCTTCTTTTGATCGGTCATTTTGGTGCACATAAGTCTCATAATCTATTATGAGAACAGATTTATTCGTTAGAGCTAGCGACCGTGCGCTAGGCAGACAGGACAACAAGTGAGAGGAACAGGACATAGGAAAAGTCTATTTACATGCTTGACTGTCTAGGGCTAATTCACATGGTACGTAATTCTATTTACACTCAGTTGGGTCACTCATAACACTTCGCATTTCCTTTTTATAAATAAAATTGTGCTTCAATAATCGATGTCCCAGTTTTGTGACAATCGATTGTAGAAAACTTAGTTTGAGGGCTTGAGCCTCACTCTTTGTGATACCTTGAACACTGAGTGAAGTGCAGTGGCAGCACTGAAGCGGCCAAAGGCTGTTTGTGTTGTGTGGTGATCAGACTTGAGTGCATGCAGTGGTCGTGTCGTGAGCTGTGTTGTGCTGTGGATTGTGACAGTGTCCAGACATTGATCATCTCACTCATCACACAACTGGACACAAATGGATGGATTCAATCACGAGATCAAACAAGAGGATGATTATGACAAGAAGGAAGTTGCTATCAACATTGAGGAGAAACAACAGAACAGTGAAGGTAATGATGGTTTGTGTTGATTCCTTTGAGCCAAGTTTAATTCTTAATTTTAGGATCATCATCTCGAAATGACAACACAACACCATCAAACATCAAACAAGAGTTCGATGATGATGAGCTTAAAGAAGTACTGAACAATACACAACACTCAGTTCACACACACAGTGAGTGATGATGCTTCAAGAGGTGGAGAAATTCAAATGCGAGATGAAAGTGATGACGACAAAACAGAAATCGACGATGAGGAATATGAAATGGATGTTGATGGTGAAGAATCGAATGATGATGAGGAGATAGAAGTGGACCATTTGTCCCTCAATAACAAGTCTCGATCAGGCAGACATGTCGGTGAACATTGTGGTAAAACATTCACATACTTATCTAAATTGACATGTCATGTCTGGATTTTTCATTTGTTTGGGAATTATTTAAATTCCATTTGTATAAATCATATTTATCGAAATATTATTATTGTTAAGAATCACTATAGAAGCACTGATAAGCAATACAAGTGGTAACATGTTGCTGGATTGTTACTAATAATAATGTTCATATGATCATGTAAGTTACATCAACAAATAATATGATAAAATACATTTTTATTGTTGTTGCAAAGTATTTATTGTACATTTGCAATTTAAGATACATGAACTAACAGAAAATCATCAATGAACAAATTGCTCTAAAATTTCACTTTTGATGCCAAATGAAAGAACAATTCACTCAACAGCTGAGGCTTAGAGGCGCTCAACACTTTCAGCCATCGGTATTCTCCATTTTGGCATTTGTATTGTCATTTGGAATTGGAGGGCATCACAAAAAAAACTAGAAAAAACGGCGAAACACGAGTAGATCAGATACAAAAATAACGAGAACGTCTGCTTAGTGTTCACAGTTGTGTTTGTTAACTGCACCAGTTTTGTTCATAAATGGAGTGTTGGCAATGTATAATAGAGTGCAACTCACGGTAGCTGCGTTATCATATGATAACATGTCACTCCGTTGATAGTGAAAACTAGTTTGATTATTACAACAAGTAGCTTGTTTTGTCAATCTCACCTTCATAAAGCGCCTTTTTGGGGGGCATCGCATAATAAAAAAACAAATTGTAAAATAGAAAATACACACTTTATTGATTCAAAGTAAACATTATATTATAAGACATTACATGATGATTACAAAATCATTACGACATACAAAGTACAAATCAATTATTTGCTCTTGTTGGCCATATAAAAGAGCAAATCACAAAGTAAATCAGAATTACCCTTCAGCACCTTCCACCCATCAGTGCCTTTCACTTGATTAATGTTCGCTGAAATATATTCGAGACATTTGTCCTTGAGTTTGGTAGATTCATGCAAATCTGCCACAAACAGAACATTTGCAGCTGTCTCAGTGGAAAGTGTTGAACACAAATAGTCTCCGCACATGTTCTTGAGGGACTCGAGTTGATATTTGTCAGCTGCTTGCAACAAGTCCAACGCGTAACGATCCATTTGCTTCACCTTGCCAGTGTAAATGTAGACAAGTAGTTCATCACACGTTTCAGAATCAATGTCAGTAATCTTCACCTCGTTCTGTCGCTTCTCCTCACAGTCGTGCTCAAACATGGCAGCAAACACTGACGATCGAGCTGACAGAATAGCCTTGTGAACGTGAAATTTCTTTCCGTCAGAACCGACAATCAAGGTGGCATCGCTAAATTTGCCATCACTCAGCAGAGATTGAAAATTCTCAGATAAATTGTCCATTTCCTGATGTCCATAGTGTACAGTAGAATCCTGATTCTTTGGTTTTTTGTTCTTATGGATTGTTTCTGCCTTAAAATAAGAAAAAAACTTTAAAAATGTTCACATAACATACATCAGAAAATACCTCACAAAGCAAAGTTAGTTTGCCGTTCGCCAAGTAGCCATTTTTGGGGTCCAACAATTTGGCACGTGATATGAGAGTTACAAGTGGATGCTCGTTTGCATCATTAAATTCAAAATTGTACTCTAAATAATTCAAAAAACATAATTAAAAAAAAGAATACAATCCAAAACAAACCTGTATTATAGAGTTTTTCACCGCTCTCACTCAGTATCGAAACATTGAAATGCACTTTTGCACAGATGTTATCCTCTTTAAGCTTACTCCAATAAACAAAAACATTATCTTTCTCAACAGGCGGACCTAACTTTGTTTGATAAATTCCAAAATAAGAAAGACCACAAAATGGGAAATCAATTTGTTGAGATTGTAGTTGACTGAAATTGTCCACCACCAAAGTAACAGATCCGGTGTGTTGGGTTGACATGTTGGTAAAAGTCAAGTGGAATAGTTGGATCAAAAAGGAACCAGAAAACGGCGAAATAAAAAAAAGCACACGAGTTGACCAAGAAATAAAGTGAGCTTTAGCAGTAGGTTCACAGCTGTGTGTGTGTTTAGAGCAGTACTGCTCAACTGAACTGCTCGAGTGGCGTTCACAAACAGAGTGACAAAACCAAACGAAATTTAAATGAGAAACACGATTTTGGATGTTTTGAGTACTTGAGAGTAATTTGCTACAGTATAACTACATATTAGTGAATTCACATGATACGTTTATGAAATTATGATAAATGCTACCGTGTATTTTAACAGAAAAATTGCTAATGAAGTAATTAATTGTGTTGAAAAATTGGATAACCACAAAAATTTATTTATTAGAATTTGAATCAATTCAATGTAACTCTGTACTGAACATACAAATTAAAGATGGTGTTCATTACTTGATTTCGAATTTGTTTGCAATATCATAGTACAGCTCTAACCCCAATTGATGTCTACTTTTGACCAACAGTTTCCATCCCTCAGTGGCAAACACTTTGGTAGTGTTTTTGTTGTTGATGAACTCGATACATTTCGATTTCAGCTCGGATTCACTGTGCATGTCTGCTACAAGTAGAATGTTGGCCACCGATTCGATGGTCAAGTTGGAGCCAAGGTAGTCAACACAAATGTCCTTGAGGGAGTCGAGTTGGTACTTGTCAGCAGCCACTAACAGGTCGAGTGCGTAACGTTGGACCGAATCAACATTTGCCGTGTAAATGAAACGAATCATCACTTCGAATACGTCCACATCCACATCCGTGATTTCAACTCGATTCTGCTTGGCTTCTTCTAAATCATTCTCAAACATGGCTGAGAAAACTGGTGATTGAGATGCGAGAACTGTTTTGTGAAGTTTGAATTCCTTCTTGCCAACCACAAACGCAACATCACTCAACTTTGAATTTTCTAGGAGAGTTTCATAATTTCCAAGCGCTTTCTTTTGTGCTAAAGTAATCTTTTTGTCTTCAATATTCACACTGTCTTGATCCTCCATAATGGTCACCTGGTAAAGTGTGATAAACATTACACTTACAAAATATAAATAATAATCAACTTACAGTGCACTTGACAGTTAATTTGCCACCAGGCAATAGTCCACTAGAAGGTTCAAGAATGGTATTTCGATTAAGGTGGTACAAGCCACCATCATTTGGTTCAAACTTAGAATTAACACTATAATTCACTTTAAATACTATCAAGTATGTAAAATTGTAAGTCAAATTTCAAACTAGCATTACTAATAAATATTAATCAAGCTCAATCTTACCATTTGAATAGCATTCTTCGCCTTTATCGTTGATCAGCGAAATTGTCCACAATACTTTCAGTTCGCTTGTATGTGGTTCGGTTCGCATTAAACAAATAATAATATGCTTCGTCATATATTGCAAATTATCATTAGGGTAAAATCTCAGCCAAAATGCAGCTTGTTTGGTTTCTAATTTTGGAGAAGCCTGCACAATTGTCAAGTTAGTAAAATTTTTAATCTCCCAGGTAAGAGATGCACAGTCGAGTTCAGTCATTTTCGAAAATTCTTGATAAATAATTCTGCTCGATTCTTATGAATGATTTGAAAAAACTACAAAATCAACTTGTTGCTGTGATCACAAAGTCGAGTTTTTTTGCGAGAGCTGACGTGTTTCGTTGTGTTTGTATAGCACGAGTGCAATGCATGCAGAGCAAATCGACTAGCCATATAATAGTCAAACCAACAGTAATCAACAAAATGAGTACGAGTAAAATTAGACAGATTTTGAGGCTACTATAGAAACGCAATAAGATAAGATGCTTTTACATTACAAATAAATCTAATCTACCATTGTCTTGACATTAATACAATGCGACGCATAATTAGAAGGTGCAAAAGATATAACCAAATCGACCATTTCAAAATGTGAAATCCGATTCGTGATCGATGATGATTACCGTATATACAGTTATTGGCTACTGAAATCGAGTGCTTAGTCAACTCCTCACATCTACTAGAGATTTTACAACTGACTGACTGGCAAATCTTGTGCTATGCATGTGGTGATAATTTGTCTAAAAATATGCGCAGAAAAGTTGTAAAATGAAATACACTTTATTGATTCAAAGTAAACATTACTGAAACACACAATTTTACCATTACTTACAACCATCAGAACGATCCGTCCACTTTGATGGCTACAAAATTTGCCATTTACTTGATTAATGTTTGTTCTTGTTGGCCATATAAAAGAACAAATCGAGAACTAACTTTGAATTACTCTCCAGAGTTTTCCATCCGTCAGTGTCCTTCACTTGATCGACATTAGCACAGATGTATTCGAGACATTTGTCTTTGAGTTTGGTTGCTCCGTGCAGATCTGCCACAAACAGAACATTCGCAGCTGTCTCAGTTGAAAGTGTTGAGCACAGAAAGTGTTCAGCCATGTTTTTGAGCGACTCGAGTTGATATTTGTCAGCTGCTTGCAACAAGTCCAACGCGTACCGATCCATTTGCTTCACCTTGCCAGTGTAAATGTAGTGAAGTAGTTCATCACACGTTTCAGGATCAATGTCAGTGATCTTCACCTCGTTCTGTCGTTTCTCCTCACAGTCGTGCTCAAACATGGCAGCAAACACTGACGATCGAGCTGCGAGAATATTCTTGTGAACATTGAATTTCTTTCCATCCGAACCGACAGTTAGAGTGGCATCGCTAAATTTACCATCAATAAGGAGAGATTGAAAGTCTTCAGATAAATTGTTCAAGTCTTGCTGTGGAACTGAAGAAAATGTGCTTGGGGGTTGGCAGAGCAATTTAGCCTGAAAAGTTTTAATTTTATATAAATTGTACATTAAGAATATCATGAACATACCTCACAAAGCAAAGTTAGCTTGTCATTCACCAAGTAACCATTTTTGGGATCCAACAATTTGGCACGAGATATGAAAGCTGCCACTTGGGGAATGATACCATCAAATACCAAATGGTACTCTAAGATATAAATTAGTAATGAATATTAACTAAATATAAAGGATAACTAACCTGTACTATAAAGATTTTCACTGCTGGCACTCAGAATCGAAACCTTAAAATGTACTTTTGTAGGTATTTCATTGCTATTAAGCCAGTAAATAAATACGTTGTCTTGTGAAAGAGTTGGTATATTGATTGTGGGATAAATTCCGAAATAAGAAATACCAGCAAATTTTAATTCGGTTAGTTTATAGTCGGTAAGTTGACTAAAATTGTCCACCACCATGGTAGCTGTTCCGGTTTGTTGAGTTGACATTTTTGTGGTAAAAGTCACTTTCCTATTAAACGGAATCGGTGGATGAGATTAAAAAAACTTTGACAAATAAATAGACACGAGTAGACAGAACAAAATGCGATAACTTCTGCTTGGCTGTTTACAGCTGTCAGCGGCTGGATGCCTGTTGTTTGCAGCATAACTGCTCGATGAGCGTTCACAAATAAAGTGTTAGCAAAACAAAACAGAGTGCAACCGGTGCTACTTGTGTAATCAATCAAAATCACTATAGAAACATTGATAAGGAAAAAAAGTTTGATAAGTAACAAGTGCTTTATTGACAGACAATATATAAAAGACAAAGCACAAACACTAACTTTAATCACTAAATCACCCGAACAATCCTTCTCCCCAGATCATCCACTTCCTCAATCCTTAACGCCCAACTCGACCCAATCATGCTTGACCAACTCAACCCGTTTATGATAAACAGAACGCAATTTCACGCATTGATCAAACAGAACACTCAAAACGAATCGATCAACATTATCTTGAGCCTCTTTATCAGTTGGATACTTGAAACGACGTTGAACCACTATTGGACGTTCACTACCAAAACGACCATCCTTGGTACTCTCGAATGTACCCTCAATCACTTGAACCGATGGGAAAACTCTACCCCAAGGTAAAGACTCCAATTCTGTGCGTTCACGAACTGAAATTTGAATTCGTATTACAAGAATCGACTTCAATTTAGGCAGAGTTTCAGAAGTAGATGGAGTAGAGCTTCAACGCAAATTCAGTAAGGCAAAGAATTTCAATTGTCAATTGTACTTAACTTGCTTTAAATTTATTTTTTAACTTTAGAAGCCAAAAGAAAGAACAATTCACTCAACAGCTGAGGCTTAGACGAACTCAACACTTTCCAGCCCTCTGTATCCTTCATTTTGTCTGGATTAGCGGCAATGAAGTCGAGGCAACACGCTTTAAGCTCACTTGCTCGATACAGATCCGCAAAGATGAGCACATTGGCGGCAGTTTCGATGGTCAAGCTTGAAGACAGATACTGTTCGCATAAGGCTTTCAGTGAATTCACTTGATACTAAGAAGGAGAAAAAATACAACTAAAATTATTTACAACCAAACAAAACGGAATTACCTTTTCTGCAGCTTCCAACAAGTCCATCGCGTATTGATCCAACGAGTCCACCTTGCCCGTGTAGATATACCGAACCAATTCGTTGCACACCTCCGCCGTAATGTCCGTGATCTTCACCTCGTTCTGTCGCTTCTCCTCACAGTCATGTTGAAACATTGCAGCAAACACTGGCGATCGAGCTGCGATAATAGCCTTGTGAACGGGAAATTGTTTTCCATCGACACCGACAGTCAGAGTGGCGTCACAAAATTTGCCATCGATGAGCAAAGATTGAAAGTCTTCAGATAAGTTTTTCCAGTCTCGTAAAGAAGAATCCAGTACTTTTGGTTTATGATCGATTGTTTCAGCCTGAAATACAAAAGAATTTACAACTGTGGACCTATCCGAACAAATACCTCACAAAGCAAAGTTAGCTTGTCATTCACCAAATAGCCATTTTTGGGGTCCAACAATTTGGCACGAGATATGAATGCTACAACCGGACGATTACCAAGGGTTAAACTTTCAAGTTCCCAATTGTACTCTATATGTATAATAAAACATAGTTTAAAAAAAGAAGAATACGGGCCAAATGCAAGTAGACTTACCTTTAGTATAGAGCTTTTCACTGTTGGCACTCAGTATCGATACCTTGAAATGTACATTTGCACTGATGTTGTTAGTAAAATTATGCCAATAAACATAAACATTATCAGTTGGAATACTTGGCACATCAAGTTTTGGGTGAATTCCAAAATAGCAATTTCCAACAAACCAAAACGTGATTTGTTTATAAGTGGCCAGCTGACAGAAGTTGTCCACCACCAAAGTAGCCGTTCCGGTTTGTTGAGTTGACATATTGGCGCTGTAGAAGCTACTTGGAATCGGCGGATCAAAAAGATACGAGAAATACGGCAAAACACAAACAAACAATCTCGAGTAGAACAAAAATTTGCGACTGCAGCAAACGGTCTGAAAGTCTGTTTACTGCTGTCAGCTGCTACTACAACACTATTGTAACTGTAACAATGTAACAGGCTGTTACTAATAGCAGACACGTTCACAGATAGCGTACCAGAAAAATAAAACAGAGAGCAATTTGCGCTACCTATGTTATCAGTTATAACTTGTTACTCCAAATCTCTATGGAAACATAGATAAAAGAAAAAATAATGATAAGCAACAAGTGGTTTACTTTATTGGTCCATTGAGTAGAAATCCGTAGGGAAAGTCGGCAAAAGATGATTTGGAATACCAGAAAATCTGGAGTAAATATTTGACTTTAATGTACAAAAATCAACAAGTTCATTTAAACAAAATCTACTTTTTCAATCAACGATCAGAATGTGCAAAAATGGCCAACTCTTGATACAACTCGACCATCAATTCTACTCTCGTTTTAACCATCTGCTTCCATCCGTCTGTTTTCATAACTTGAATTGAATTTGCGGTTATAAATTTGATGCAACTCAACTTGAGCTCGCCATCACTGTGCATATCTGAAAGGATCAATATTTTGACAACTGTTTCGATGGTTAGACTAGAGCTCAGTGATTTGCTGCAAAGAGATTTCAATTCAGCCAATTGATACTAGGGATTTTAGAAATTAGGAAGATTTAATAAGTGATAATAAACAAACAACCTTGTCCGACGCAATAAATAGGTCCAATGCGTATTCGTTCAACTTTGGAATTACTCCCGAGTAAATGTAACAGAGCAAATGCTCAAACACTTCCAGGTCAATGTCCGTTATTTCAACACAATTTTGTATTTTCTCCTCCAAATCATTACTAAACATGGCTTTGAACACCGGGGATCTGGCTGAAAGAATATTCTTGTGTACTTTTAGCTCTTTCTCACCGACAATAAAAGCAAAATCACTAAAATCTCCATTTTCAAGAATTCGTTGCCAATCTGCAGTAATCTTTGGCAATGGATTACTTAGAGCTGATGTCTTGTTGGCGGGAAAAGCGTCGTCCAAAACATCAATCTAAATCAATAAAAAAATATAATTTAAATTTAAATTTATAAAACTCTTTAATTATAATTACCTCACAATACACTTTTAATCGGTCATGTGCGAGATATTTATCTGCATTTCCCGTTAAATAATCACGTTCAAATAAGCTAAATATTTTTGCTCGATTTTTGTCGCACAATTCAAAATTGAGTTCTGTGAATTATATTTTTTTTTAAAAATTAATGCTATAATTTATATACCTGTTGTGCAATCCTGTGCATAATTTTCGTCCAATACTGATATTCTGCATTTGAGGTGCAATTTTGAATTCAGATTTTTGTCAAGGTTTTCTACTCGCAAAACCACAAATCTGCCATTTAATCCACCAGATCTCTGAAATAATGTTAGTTGAAATCTGCTTGAATCCTCATTTGAAGATTTAAATTCAGATGAATAAGAAGAGGATTTTGCCTGGCTAAAATTCGCACAAGTAAAAACACATGAAGCAGTTTCTTTCACGCTGGGTTTTGTTGTGCCTGAAGACATTTTCAAAAAAATATTAATTTACAAACAAGTTTGTATAAAAGGTTAAAGTCAAATATATGCAAAAGTGGGAGTTAATTTTTAGTTGTGTCATCAAATCTTTCTATGAGCACAAATATTAACTTACTCAATTGAGCAGTATTGCTTATCAAAGGTTGATAAGACCATGCATGTACAAATATCTATGTAACAGTATGCTAGAATGTGAATAACCAAAGGGGCAAAAATTTATCAAAATAATCATCTGACTACTCCAAACGATCTAATATAATATCACAGTACAAAGTTAATAATATGTTTGCTTTATTAGTTTTTAGGGATTGACATTTTCTTCCTTCAAATGTTTCAATTGCTCATTCAATTTGTTGACATTTGCCTGATTTAATCGTTCGTTTTGTTTCAATTGTTTACAATTGTCCATCAACAATTTCCTACTGTCTCGATTCACTTGTAGAGAATTGTTTAAAATTTGATTTTCTTCTTTGATTTTGTTGATTTCACTTTTCACGAGTTCACATTCGTAATTAGATTGCTTCACTTTGTCATTTTCTTTGGACATTTTAATAATGAGACTTACATTTTCAGCTTTCAGTGTCTCCATCTTCTCGGTCAAATGTTTCGCTTCACTCTCTAGTTTGTTCATGTTTTTCTTATTTGTACAATAAATTTGTTTCAATTTTTTATATTTTAATTTGGATTTTTCTAGTTCAAGTTTGTCGTGTTCCATCCTCAATTTGAGTTCAGCATTTTGTTTGTTCATTGATTTAAGATTCACCTCTAGTTCATTGACATATGCAGGATTCAAATAGCCTCGGATTTTTAAACTTCGTTCAAATAGGTCAAATTTGGCTTTCAGTGAACGCCAACTTGCACGTTCAGTTTCGAGTGTTTTCTTCAAAATCACATTTTCTGCGCTCAACTTGTATACTACAGTGTCTAGTGGATTCATTTGATCGAGATTTGAGGCTTCACTTTTATTCGTTTGTTTGAAAAACACAAAAATAAAGAACAGCTTTCATAGAAACAGTGAATTTAATGTTAATTGCAATAAAGATAGGCTTGAGAGCAAATTGAACATGTGAACCTCAAATGCATTTCGATTTGTATTTACCAATAGACCTAAACCGATTTACATGTATATTGTACACTGTACAGTTGTACCCCTTACAGTAATATACATCATGATACCAGTATATCGTCTTTGACATTTATATCTTTGCGCATCACCATGAAGTTTGTGCTATCTAAACGCCGGCATGCAATAACTCTTGTCATCATCACTCGAATGAGGCAGAGTTGAGAGGGAAAAATGTCATACTTGACTATGATTCAATTGATGATCAATTATTATACCGAAAGGCAAAGTATCACATCTGTTTACTAAAACTAAAAATAAACCAAAGGGGGTTGAAAATTAGTAGTTGTTTGGAAAAAAAACATAAACTTTATTGATTCAAAGCAAACATTATAAAAGCACATTACTCAATCATCACTATCAGTAGAATTCGATTATTAGTTCTTGTAAAAGAACAAATCACCAAGTAATTTAGCATTACTCTCCAGAATCTTCCATCCGTTCGTATCCTTCACTTGAGTAGCATTCTCGCAAATGTATCCGAGGCACTTCTCCTTGAGTTTGGTTGCTCCATGCAGATCTGCAATGTACAATGCATTTGCAGCTGATTCGGTAGAAAGTGTTGAGCACAGAAAGTCCTCAGTCATGTTTTTGAGCGACTCGAGTTGATATTTGTCAGCTGCTTGCAACAAGTCCAACGCGTAACGATCCATTTGCTTCACCTTGCCAGTGTAAATGTAGTGAAGTAGCTCATCACACGTTTCCGAGTCCATGTCAGTGATCTTCACCTCGTTGTTTCGCTTCTCCTCACAGTCATGCTCAAACATGGCAGAAATCACTGTCGATCGAGCTGCAAGAATAGCTTTGTGGACGTGAAATTTCTTTTCATCTTTACCGACAATCAAAGTGGCATCGCTAAATTTGCCATCACTCAGCAGAGATTGAAGATTCTCAGATAAATTGTCCATTTCTAGCTGTCCATAGTGTGCAGTAGAATCCAGATTCTTTGGTTCTTTGTTCTTATCGATTGTTTCTGCCTAAAAATATAAGAAATAATTTATTTGTTTTAAGCTTGCATTCGATCATACCTCACAAAGCAAAGTTAACGTGTCATTCACCAAGTAGCCATTTTTGGGGTCCAACAATTTAGCACGTGATATGAAAGCTGCAAGAGGACGATTACCAAGGTGTGAACTACCAAGTTCCCAATTGTACTCTATAACGTATTAGATTGATAAAACAGTTTATAAAGAATACAAACTATAAAAAAAGTAGACATACCTTGAGTATATAGCTTTTCATTGTTTGCATTCAGTATCGAAACCTTGAAATGCACCATTTCACGGATGTCATCAAAACCATGCCAATAAACATACACATTATCGGTTGACATCATTCTTAAATCAAGTTTTGGCTGAATTCCAAAATAACAGAAATTTCCAACAAATGAAAAATTAATTTGTTTCCAAGTGGTTAGTTGGCTGAATTTGTTCACCACCAATGTAACTGTTCCTGTTTTTTGAGTTGACATTTTCGCGTAAGAAATTGCTCAGAATAGATGGATCAAAATGAAACAATAAAAACGGTTAATATACAAACACGAGTAGGACAAAAAAAATAGCGAGATCTGCAGACTGTGTTTGCTTATAATTATGACAGCATGCTAGCAGCTAGCACTACACGAGTGACATTCATAAATAGAGTGACAAAACAAAACTGCCTGCCTGCCTGTAATCAACTAGTGTCCTCTGACCTTTGCCTCTACCTTTCACTTGCTTTATCTCAAAACACGTGGATGGAAAAATCAGTATTTTCTATTTGGTCTTTTATTTAGAAAAATGAGAAATACAGTAGATGGATAGGGAAAAGCTATAGTTTAAAAAGAAAAAATAGCAATGATAGTAAAAAATATAATAAAGATAAAGATAGCAATATTTACAATGTATTTACACTAGTTGGCAGAAAGTTCTTTATAATTTAATGGAGGATTTCATGATCTATATTCAACAATCATATCATGCGCGCATCATTCGCAGTCGATCATCATGCGTTCGATCAATCGAGGATTCCATTCCGTAGGTGTCTATTAAAATTCACTTTATTGATTCAAAGTAAACATTATAAAGACATTACATTTTGGTTATTCAAACATCAGTACAAATCGATTATTTGTTCTTGTTGGCCAAATAAAAGAACAAATCACCAAGCAGCTTATAATTCCTTTCCACCACCTTCCATCCGTCAGTGGCTTTCACCTTATTGGCATTCGCAGAAATATATTCGAGGCACTTGTCCTTGAGTTTGGTTGTTCCATGCAGATCGGCTACTAATAGAACATTCGCAGCTGACTCAACAGAAAGTGTTGAGCACAGAAAGTCCTCAGCCATGTTTTTGAGCGACTCGAGTTGATATTTGTCAGCTGCTTGCAACAAGTCCAACGCGTAACGATCCATTTGCTTCACCTTGCCAGTGTAAATGAATCGAAGCAAATCATCACACGTCTCAGGATCAATGTCAGTGATCTTCACCTCGTTCTCCCGCTTCTCCTCGCAGTCATGCTCAAACATGGCAGCAAACACTGACGATCGAGCTCCAAGAATAGCCTTGTGAACGTGAAATTTCTTTCCGTCAGAACCGACAATCAAGGTGGCATCGCTAAATTTGCCATCACTCAGCAGAGATTGAAAATTCTCAGATAAATTTTTCCAGTCATGTAAAAAAGAATCCAGAACTTTTGGTACTTCGTCGATTGTTTCAGCCTGAAATACAGTAGAATTTACAACTGTGATTTAAGCATATCTGAACATACCTCACAAAGCAAAGTTAGTTTGCCGTTCGCCAAGTAGCCATTTTTGGGGTCCAACAATTTGGCACGTGATATGAAAGACGCAAAAGGGCGATTACCAATTGTTAAACTATCAAGTTCCCAATTGTACTCTATAACATGTAAATCAGTTTAAAAATAATTCAAACTATAAACAAATAGACTTACCTTGAGAATAAAGATTTTCACTGTTTGCATTCAGTATCGAAACATTGAAATGCACTTTTGCACAGATGTCATCAAAACTATGCCAATAAACATACACATTATCAGTTGTCATAAGAGGGCTTAATTGAACTTTGGTGTGAATTCCAAAATGACATCTATCGCCAACAAATGAAAAATTAATTTGTTTAAAACTGGTTAGTTGACTGAATTTGTCCACCACCAAAGTAACTGTTCCGGTTTGTTTGTTTGACATATTGGCGCGATAAAAGTCACTCTGAAGCGGTGGATCAAAAAGAAACGTGAAATATGATGAAACAAACAAACAAGTAGAACAAAACAACAGTCTAGTCTGTTTACTGCTGACTGCTGCTGTACACTACAGTAACAGCAGTACTCCTCCAGCTACGTTCACAGATAGAGTGTTAGAAAAATATAAAAGAGTGCAACCTGTGTTATCTGTGTAATAACTTATCACTCGAAATCTCTATGGAAACGTTGATAAATGGAAAATATGTTTGATGAGCAACAAGAGGTTTATTTTTTTGGACAGACAAAATATAAAGGCAGAAAGAAGAATTGTATTTGTTGATTACTCAATCAACCGAACAATCCTTCGACCATGATGATAATCCAGATCCTCAGTTAGGCCCCCACTCGACCCAATCCTGTTTAACAAGGACATTAACAAGGACCATATCATGTCCACACCTTTTAAGTAACCAGTTTATGCTTAATTTACATAACCACATAGCAGCCTATTCATATATAAGGTTATTCTTCACTTCTTCAGCTACCATACATGAATTGTCTCGAAATCGTTTCCTCTTTATTCTGCAGTGTTCGCCTGTACAATGCTTTCAAGTTGGCATTCTCCTCTGACAACGTGTTCAAGTGTTGCTTCAAATGAGCGAGTTCATCGTGAACTTTGCCCAACATTTGACGATAATCGTGATTGTTTGCGTTGAGTTGGCTTATTGTTCGTTGATTTGATTGATCAAGTAGTTTGAGTTGCTTAATTTCGTTTGTTAATTTAGTGACATGGGTTTGATTAGATTTCTGAGACTTTAATGATTGTTTTAAGTTGATATTTTCTAGATTGGATTGCTGCAACTTTGAATGTTGCTCATCAAAGGATTGTTTTAAGTTGACATTTTCTAGATTGGATTGCTGCAACTTTGAATGTTGCTCATCAAAGGATTGTTTTAAGTTGATATTTTCTAGATTGGATTGCTGCAACTTTGAATGTTGCTCATCAAAGGATTGTTTTAAGTTGATATTTTCTAGATTGGATTGCTGCAACTTTGAATGTTGCTCATCAAAGGATTGTTTTAAGTTGATATTTTCTAGATTGGATTGCTGCAACTTTGAATGTTGCTCATCAAAGGATTGTTTTAAGTTGACATTTTCTAGATTGGATTGCTGCAACTTTGAATGTTGCTCATCAAAGGATTGTTTTAAGTTGATATTTTCTAGATTGGATTGCTGCAACTTTGAATGTTGCTCATCAAAGGATTGTTTTAAGTTGATATTTTCTAGATTGGATTGCTGCAACTTTGAATGTTGCTCATCAAAGGATTGTTTTAAGTTGATATTTTCTAGATTGGATTGCTGCAACTTTGAATGTTGCTCATCAAAGGATTGTTTTAAGTTGATATTTTCTAGATTGGATTGCTGCAACTTTGAATGTTGCTCATCAAAGGATTGTTTTAAGTTGATATTTTCTAGATTGGATTGCTGCAACTTTGAATGTTGCTCATCAAAGGATTGTTTTAAGTTGATATTTTCTAGATTGGATTGCTGCAACTTTGAATGTTGCTCATCAAAGGATTGTTTTAAGTTGACATTTTCTAGATTGGATTGCTGCAACTTTGAATGTTGCTCATCAAAGGATTGTTTTTAAGTTGATATTTTCTAGATTGGATTGCTGCAACTTTGAATGTTGCTCATCAAAGGATTGTTTTAAGTTGATATTTTCTAGATTGGATTGCTGCAACTTTGAATGTTGCTCCTCAAACGATTGTTTTAGTTTAACACTTTCTAGGTTAGATTGCTTCAACTTTGTATTCTGATCCTCGAAAGATTGTTTTAGTTTAACATTTTCTAGGTTAGATTGCTTCAACTTTGTATTCTGATCCTCGAAAGATTGTTTTAGTTTAACATTTTCTTGGTTAGTTTGCTGCAACTTTTCACGTTGCTCATCAAAGGATAATTTTAGTTTAACATTTTCTTTTGTCAAATGGTTCAATTGCTCATTCAAATTGCTGACATTTTCTTGAATAAATCGTTCACTTTGTTTCATCTGTTCACAATTGTCCATCAACAATTTCCAACTGTCACGTTCTACTTGTAGAAAATTGTTCAAAATTTGATTTTCTTCTTTCATTTTGTTGATTTCAATGTTCATGAGTTCACATTTGTCAGTAGATGCCTTCACTTTATCATTTTCTTTTGACAATTTAAGAGTTAAACTTTCATTTTCACATATCAAAGTTTTCATTTTTTCGGTCAAATGTTCAACTTCATGCTCTGAGATGTTCATATTTTTTAGATTTGAAGTATAAATTTTTTTTAATTTATTATATTTCCCTTTGATAAATTTAGAATTTTCTAGATTAAGTTCGCTTTGTTTTAACCTCATTTTGAGTTCATCATTTTGCTTGTTCAAATATTTCAGCGTTACCTCCAGCTCATTGACATATTTCGGATCCAAATTCGGTCGAACTTTTGAAGTTTGTTCCAAGTGATCAAATTTTTCTTTTAGTGAATGCCAAATTTTGCGTTCAGTTTCGAGTGATTTCTTTAAAATCGCATTTTCTGCGTTTAATTTATGAACTTCAGTGTCTAGTTGGTTCATTTGATCTAGATTTTACGCTTCAAGCTCACTTTTTTCTGACAATGATTTTACCAGTTGTTCCCTCAATTTGAAAATAATTTTTTCTTTCGATTCGATCATTTCCTATAAAACAAAAAAAATCAAAACGTATTTTATAATTTAAAATCAATCTACCTTGAGAGAAATTAATTTGCATTTTTTGGATTCGATAAGTTTCTCTGTGGATTCTTTATTAACTTCATTGGGTTTTGAATATGTTGGCAAAGTTGATATCAGACACTGCTCACGATCAACTTTATCACAGTCTTCTTCATGGTCTAATTCTTCTTTGATATTACAATTCATCGCATCCATCGATACCAATGCTGACTCGTTCAATGTTGCATTTTCAATTCGAATGGTATTAGTAGAGTGAGATGGATTATTTTTGTCGGAACCGATTGACCCTCGTTTTGGTTTAAAAAAAGCACTGTTTTGTGATGGAATTCGTGGAACTTGATCATCATCTGGTCTTTCGTTGTAATCAGCCTCAAATGGTCGAACTTGGGTGAGCGCTTCATTTTGTCCAAAGTGAACTTGTCTACGCTTTCCACTTGATAAATCCAAAACACAGTCAGATGGTTGTTGAGACAATGATGATCGTATCATTGAAATATTTTGTTAAATCAAATGAATTATTGTCATTAAATAAACAGGAAAAATTGGTTTAGTGAATTAGTTTTATATTACACCAGATGAACTGCCCGGGCTTCGCTCCGGCATTACTACTTCATTCTAGAACATTCTAGAACATACCATTTATATATCCTCAAACGGAGACATATTCTAGAATCTTCCACAACATTCCATTAACATATCCCTCAAAAATAGGTACATTCTAGAACATTCCATAGATATATCCCTCATAGGAAGGTACATTCTAGTAGTTTCTAGAACATTCCATAGATATATCCCTCATAGGAAGGTACATTCTAGTAGTTTCTAGAACATTCCATAGATATATCCCTCATAGGAAGGTACATTCTAGTAGTTTCTAGAACATTCCATAGATATATCTCTAGTATACTATAGGACCTCAGTGTTGAAAGAATGAATGCTCACTTTTGCCAATTGCATATGCGCATGCGTCAATACAATAGCAGTAATACATTAGAATCCTAAGAATCCCAATATCTCTAGTTCCACGCAATATTTTGACTTGGGACCAAGACTAAAACCTTCCCAGGCCCGAGTGGAGAATCCTTGCCAAGTTTCATCAAAAATGATCAAGTAGTTTCCGAATCCATCGATTACCAAGGCACATACTTTCAATTTTATGTATATAGATAGTAAGAGGAAAAGGCGCAAGCCACGTATATACTTGAGCAAGAGTTAATTTGTTTTAAAAAACAACAACGCAACACAGCTCGTAGCATAGCAACAGAGAACTTTAAGTCAATCGTTAGTGATAGCAAACAGTCGAACATGTGACTACTTTGAAGTGTGTACCTCAAATGTATTGTGTTTGCCTCTACACCGTTGTACAATGTATTCACAATGTACAATGTACATGTACATTTTGTTACCAACGTTAACTGTACAGTGTACAGCGCGTATACCGAAACAAATCAGTATATCGTCTTCTACATTTATATCTTTGCGCAATCACCAACAAGTTTATGTGCTATCTAAGCACCCACAAGCAATCATCATATGCCATCACCACTCGAATAAGGCAGAGTTGAGCGGAGGAAAATGTTATATTTGGATATAAGATACCAGGAATTTTGTTGTGATAAATGATACTTGAACTGCATGATTGATGAGCCAGAATAGAGTGATATGTTCTTAAAACATAAACTGAGCTTGATTTTTGTTGGGTAACATTCGATAAAATATGTTATCTCGTTTCTCGAGATTTTTCATAATCAGTCTTCAAATCTAAATGTTTCACCTCACATTCGACACATGGCCTCTTAGATATAAAATCATTTCAGAAATAAATTATTGCACCGAAAGGCTTACTAAAGAAACATACTAAACCAACGGGTTGAAAATTAGTATTCGTTTTGAGTATATCGTGAGTTAGGCTTCAAAATAAGTACCAATCCAAGCATCCTCATCATTATCCCGGCCAGTCAGTACAATTGAAGCAACATCTTAATCAGCCAGAGGTGAATACAGTCAGATAGAAGCAAGAAATCTAAATTTTTTTAATGAGACTTGATTGATGGCAACAGCAAATATGTAGTTTTTGATATACTTAAGATAACAATTTATTTGAGATAAAAACTCAAGTTTGAGTAGATAACACCAACAAAAAATAATGGCAGGTTGGTTGCAGTCTAGTTTGAGTTACACATACAATGCCTTAAATATTTGTTTGCCAAAATGGCTAGTGACAACAATTCTCGTGTAGAAAAATCGTCTACAGCTTTGTTCGTATTCAAAAGTTTTACTCACAAATGGATAATTTATGATTTCAAAAATGTAACATTTAATAACCCAGCACTTTTAGAACCAAATTATAAAAGCAACCGTGATGGATTCAAGTATGTTGAATCAGAAACTTTTATCCATCCGGCTACTGATAAAATTCAATTCAAATTACGAGTGTTTCCAAATGGAGATTGTGAAGCGGCGAAACAGTACGTTTCGGCTTATTTACATTATATGTTTACGGAAAACTCTAAACTGCCTAGTGACAGTCCAAATGATGTTTATTTTACAATGTCGCTTATGGACGAGAATTTTTAAAAGATGCAATTTTAAAAGTATGTATTGTATACTTTTTAAAAGTACTTTTTAAAGGTATAATTTTATGTTATCACTATCAATTTACATTATTAGAAACTAAATTTACATTTAGCCATCAAACAAATTATGGCTGGTCTAATTTTATCGCTCGAAAATTACTTTTACAAAATGGAATACTGCCTAATGGCAAGTTGGCTTTATTCACTGAGGTAGATATGATTTGATGATTCTAATTTTGATTTTCAAAAAATAGACCACAAGTTTATTAAACAAATATATAAAATTTTTGTAATTTTTTAAAAACAGATTAATATTGCCGAAAGAAAAATACCTATGTCTATACACAATAATATATTGCCAAATAAAAATGAAAATTCATTTGAAACGGACACAACTGAAAACATCATCAAGATTGAGAACTTTTCATATGAATGGAAAATTGAAAATTTCAAATCGATCTTGAGCACAAAAGAAACTGGAACTTATATTGATTCAGAATTATTTAATTCGCCCAACAATAAGCAAACAAAATTCTTTTTGCGTTTGTATCCAAACGGGAGAAATGAAGAATATAAGGATTGGGTGTCTTTACTGCTGGGACTGAAAACTTGTATCAAAAATGAAATTACTGTTAGTCGCACTTTTGAATTGTTTTCAAATAACAAATCATCAAAGGATTCAATATTGCGCAGTTGTATGTTTTAATTGGGTTTTGATTGTTTTAAAAACTGACGAAAAATATTTTATTATAGCATCTATGGGAAATTTTAAAAAAGACGTACCTACGGGCCACTTAAATTTTATCGCTAAAAAGGAACTTCTGGCAAAAGCTGACGAACTATTGTCAGAAGACACGCTGACAATTACTTGTGAGGTAAACTTAAAAACAATTTCAAATATATTTTGTATATTCATTAATTGGAATTTTGTTCTTAGCTCGAAGTTTTTGACGATGAATATGTAGACAATGAATTGCCAAAAGAAATTCTCCATGTAAACTCAATTCTGGACAGCTACAGCAAGCTGCTGGACACTGAAGAACTAAGTGATTTTGCATTCGTGGTGGAAGGCAAAGAACTTCGAGCCCATAAGGCTATTCTCGCATCTCGTTCGCCTTACTTTTCCTCAATGTTTAAACAAAAGTTGACGAAAGAAGAAGAAAACAAAATTGAGATTACCGAGTTCAATGGCGAAGTAATGCGCCATCTGTTGCGATACATTTACTGTGGAAAGTATGAACCAAAAGATGAAAACATTGAAGATTTGTTTATTGCAGCACACAGGGTAATAATGATTTATGCAAATATTTTTTTGTCTGTAGTTTCTATTTCAATTTTAAGTTCAAGTTTGAAAAACTGAAAGAATTGTGTGAAAATTCTTTGTGCTCTTTGGTGAATGCTGAAACAGCCTTAGACCTTTTGTTACATGCTGACTTTTACAGTGCGGAAAAGTTGAAAACAACACTATTTGATTACAACAATTTGTAAATCTATGACATTTATAATTTATATTATTCAAATATTATCATTTTATAGGCACGCTTCTTGGATTATGAACAACGAAGAATTTACCAGCAAATTGAGCAATAAGCTGCTGGTCGAGTTGTATCGGGACTTGAAAAAGAAACAAAGTTTTTAATCTTATTCTCATATATAAAAGTCGTAAGGGTTATGTTTGTTAATCAAGATTATATTTCATGAAACGTAAAATAAATAATTTTTTAAAATGTTTAATAAAGACTAAAAATATATAAAAACATAGAAATATAATAACAAAAAATTTCCACAAAAAAATAAAATTACAATTCAAAGTAAAACTTGACTAACTCAATTGGAAATTCAGAATTCTTAGCCAAATGATCACTAAAGTTGTGTGAGGTTAGGTTATGTTTGTTTGTCACTAAAGTAGTCTGTAGTCTGTTCCTCAAAAGACTTCATTAGATTGACATTCTCTTGATTGGATTGTTGCAACTTTGCAGTCTGGTCCTCAAAAGATTGTTTCAGATTGATATTCTCTTGATAGGATTGTTGCAACTTTACAACCAACAATTTCCAAGTGCCACGTTCAACCTGTACACAGTGGTTCAAAATTTGACTTTCATTTTTCATTTTGTTAATTTCGCTGTTCATCTGTTCATATACACAATTCGATTGCATCACTTTGTTTTCATTTTCCTCGGCCAATTTAAGAGTTAAACTTTCATTTTCACTTTTCATTTTCACCATCTTCTCTATCAAATGTTTCACTTCACGCTCCAAGCAGTGCACAATTGTCAGATTTGAACTATAAATTTGTTTCAAATTTTCATATTTGCCTTTAAGGAATTTGGCCTTTTCTAGTTCAAGTTTGTTTTGTTGAATCTTCAATTTAAAGTCATCATTTTGTTTGGTCAAATATTTGAGCTTCTCCTCCAATTCCTTGACATAATTTGGATCCAAATTTGGTCGAACTTTAGAGATTCGTTCCAATTGATCAAATTTTTCTTTCAGCGAATGCCAACTTGCACGCTCCGTTTCAATTGATTTTTTCAAAATCAGATTTTCTGCACTCAACTTGTACACTTCCGTGTCTAGTTGGTTCATTTGATCGAGATGCGAGACTTCAAGCTCACTTTTGTCTGCTAATGATTGTACCAACTGCTCCCTCAATTTGAAAATCATTTTTTCTTTTGAATCGACAATTTTCTTAAACAAAACAAAAAACAAATTCGAATTAAAATTAAAATTTTATTTAAAAATCAATTTACCTTAAGAGAAATAATTTCGGATTCTTTGGATTCGAGAAGCATCTCTGTGGATTCAGTAATTCTGTCATTCGTTGACAAAGTTGTTTCCAGACACTCACATTTTATTACAGAAAATTCTTCAAATTCTTCTTTGATATTAAAAACAATTTCGGGAATATTTTTGACAGAACCGATTGACGCTCGTTACGGATCTACAAAAGCACTGTTTTGTGATGGAATTTGTGGAACTTGAAGTTCATCTTGAACTTGACCCTCGTGGGAATCAGCCTCAAATGGTCGATCTTGGGTGAGCGCATCATTTTGGGCCAAGTGAACTCGCTTTCCACAAGATAAATCCAAAACACAGTCAGATTTTTGAGACAATGATGATCGCTTCATTGAAATTGATTTTGTCGATTTATTTTATTGCGCCAATTCGAGGGATAATTCAATCAAACAGGATAACGAATTCTATTGGTTTAGGTGAATTAGTTCGAAGAGAAAAACGCAAGAAAATTTGAGCGAAAGTACAATCCTTTTAAAACACAACAACTTCAACTGCAATGTCATACGATTTTAGCTACATTACATATCTTCTGTTTAGCATAGCAACAGTAAACATGTGACACTACCATGAAGTTTACTTCTATACTTCCATAACTTTGCTTCAAGTTCGTTTGCATTACGTTTAACCGCTTCACTTTTCTACACTTTTTTTTGGTTTATATTATCAACGTCAAGAAACGACTTATTTACATTATTGCGCA
This sequence comes from Rhizoglyphus robini, assembly GCA_023373905.1. NCBI lineage: Eukaryota > Metazoa > Arthropoda > Arachnida > Sarcoptiformes > Acaridae > Rhizoglyphus > Rhizoglyphus robini. Next base: position 143,652 of record JAKIJQ010000031.1, on the reverse strand, counting down.
TTGCCATGAAGCATATATTCCTTCCCTTCTGAACTCATAAGGACATCTTATCAATGCTTCTCTTATATCTTTTCACTCTTCATCTTAATGTAAACATTGCGAGCTTGTGGGCTTTTACTTTCACTTTTCACTCTGAGTCGAAAAAATTACAAGCCAAAATGTCAAATGAAAATTCTGTATTATTAAAATCGCCCTTCTCGTTAATCTCAATAAATCTCAATAACATGACAAATTTAAAATATCTAACACAAAGCTTCAAGGGTGACTTTTTGACTTTAATATACAAAAATCAACAAGTTCATTGGCAACAAAATCTACATTTACAATTAACGATCAGAGTGAGCAAAAATGGCCAATTCTTGATACAATTCCACCATCAATTCTAGTCTCGTTTTAACCATCTGCTTCCATCCATCTGTTTGCATGACTTGAATTGAATTTGCAGTAATAAATTTTATGCAACTCAATTTGAGCTCTGCATCACTGTGCATATCGGAAAGGATCAATATTTTGACAACTGTTTCTACGGTTAGACTAGAGCTCATTGTTTTACTACAGAGTGACTTCAACTCTGACAATTGGTACTGTTGGTTTGAGAGATAAGGAAAATTAAATATACATTACTAAGCAAACAAACCTTGTCCGATGCTACAAATAGGTCCAATGCGTATTCGTTCAATTTTGGAATAACTCCCGAGTAAACGTAACAAAGCAATTGTTCAAACACTTCCAGGTCAATGTCCGTTATTTCAACACGATTTTGCTTCTTCTCCTCCAAATCCGTACTAAACATAGCTTTAAATACCGGGGATCGGGCCGAAAGAATATTCTTGTGTACTTTCAGCTCTTTTTCACCGATAATAAACGCAAAATCGTTAAAATCACCACTTTCAAGAATTCGTTGCCAATCTTTGGTTATCTTTGGCAATGCATCATTTATGGATGATGAATTGTTGGTACTACCAATGGTAGGAAAAGCGTCGCCCAAAACATTAATCTAAAACGATGAAAAAATAATAATATAAAATTATCCAATACAAATTAAAAGTACCTCGCAATAAATTTTCAAATTGTCATTTGCCAAATATTTATCAGCATTTGCCGTTAAATAATCATGTTCAAATAAGCTAAAAATTTTTGCTTTATTCTTGTTACACAATTCAAAATTGAGTTCTGTGAAATTTTAAATTTTAATTATATAATAGTAAATTATAAAATTTAATACTACAATTTATTTACCAGTTGTGCAATGCTTTGCATCATTTGCGTCCATTACTGATATTCTACATTTGATGACCAATTTTGAGTTTGCAATTCCGTCAAGGTTTTTTTATACGCAAAACCACAAATCTGCCATTTGACCCATACGAAGATTTTGAAAATATTGCTAGGTTAAATCTACTTGAATTTTCGTTTGAAGATTTAAATTCTGGTGAATAAAACGTTTTAGCATGGCTAAAATTCGTGCAAGTCCAAATACATGAAGCAGTTTCTTTCACGCTGGGTTTCGCTGTGTTTGAAGACATTTTCAACAAAAAATAATTTACAAACAAGTTTGTATAAAAAGTTAAAGTCAAATACTCGTATATGCAAAAGTGGGAGTTAATTTTTTGTTGTGTTTCTGTTATCTAAATATCGAATTGTGTTGCCAATGACAATTATTATTGTATTACAAAATTTGAATAATAAAAGTCTTTGTTTGAGCACAAATATTACCTTACTCAATGGGAACGTCCAGAAATTAAGTTATCAAGAAAATGCGATTTTAGATAGCCCATCCCCCTTCATTATCAAATCGTCATCAAGGTATCAACCCCCTTACAGATATATAAGACTTCCCTCATACATGAACTTTAATATAAGTTTTCAATATTAATATGGACAGAATAGCCCAAAATCACTTATAATGTATCTTTAATACTAGACATAGCTGTTCAATGAACTTCTTTTACAACTTTTCGATATTTGGCAAATAAATCAATTTACAAAAGTAACTTCATTTCCGACCCCTCCTGATCTCTCATCATTACAGGATAATCAGTTCCCAAACTCTCGAGTCCCGACCCCGGGAGTCCCGACCCCCGCCCTCGTAATAACGTAATTTCTGGACGCTCCCAATTGAGCAGTATTGCTTATCAAAGGTTGCCAAGCCCATGCATGCATAAATATCTATGTGACAGTTACTCTAGACTGCGAGTTGATGAAAGGGCAAAAATTTATCAAAATAATCACGTGACTTCTTTAAACTATCTAATATACGGTAAAGTACAGTAAAGTTCCGTTAATTCGAACATCCTCTAATTCGAATGCCTCCTTTAATTAGAAATTGGAAGATAAAATAGGCTTTGTGCGTCTAATTCGCTACCTTCCACTGTACAAATGGTTCCGTTAATTCGAAAAAGTTCCTATAAATCGAAATTCGAAGGGAAATTTTGGCCTAATTCGAAGGGAAATTTAAATAAATATATTGAATTTAGTCAATTAAATTTCTCAATTTACAACATTATCAAGAAAAACTGCATTTTCTTACAAAAAACAATTAAAGTGAGTTGTTTTATGACACATGCATCTCCAATTCACTTTTTTAGCAATGGCAGCTACTGCCAATTTACATCTGACAATTGTGAGATGCATCTGATTAACAACTTTCATTTGCCTCAAATTGAATAATTATCTTAAGATCAAATCGATTGAGCATCTAGTCGCTCATCTTCAAGTGAAGATGATGTAGGAATGGAGTCTAAGATGAACCATTACAAGGATTATTCACCAATCGTGTTCACGGAGCCATATCTTCAATTGTTGGCCTTGAAGATCTCGAATTGATTTGTTTTATCTTATTCCAATTTATGGATTTTGAATTCATTGGATTGGGGAATTATTTCAGCAGACAAACTCAATTGAAAATCCCAACAGTACACCAGTTGGGTAAGATCAAACTAGGATTTTCTGAATCTCTATAGAAATATAGGCTCTCGTATACGGCTCACCGATTGAAATATGAAATCCAAAATTGAACTCAAAGTTTGGTTGTACGATTATATGATGAGGGCAGGCTTCGGAGATTCTCTAAAAGTTTACACCGTGCTGCTGCCTTCCAAAGTGCATTGCACTGTGTAAATTTGTGTTGATTTTTAGAGAGTATCCGCTGCCTGGATGAAGAGGCCACAAAAAATTTTACAAGTATAATATGAACACTTGGGACGGACACAAAACTGATGACCACTTTTGTCAGTAACTTGTTGTCAGTAACAGTATACTTACGAAGTATACTTACGTATACAGTATACGTATCCCTCAAATGCATTTCGCATTTGTATATTTCCCTCTACACTTGTGTTGCCTCAAGTACACTTTGTCACGATAAGTGCTAACAGCACAGTATCCAAAGATGTACAGATTGTACAGCCACAAACGAGTTTATATCTTCGTCTTCTACATTTATACATCATTGCGCAATGCGCATCACTATGCAGTTTATATGCTACCAGATGGCCTATCCGTCTTCGTCTGGGATGTTCTAAATAATCGTTATTTCAAAAAGCAAACACAAATGCTGTTTGCTTGACTGAAATACAAACAAACTAAAAATGAGATTGATAAAATTCACTCCACTAATGTATGAACTTGTCAAGTAGAGACTTATCAAAACGAAAGGCAAAGAAAATAGACATTCAAATGGTGGTTATCATGAGTTAGGCGATGAGTTGCATATAAGATAACTCACTGTACTTTGAATACGAATGAGTTTTGTTTTGGCTCACTCGGCTTTGCTTTAGTCAAAGCGACTGTGTTTGCTCTCACATGCGAGACTTTCAACCAACACAACATTATGAATCTGTGTTGCACAATTTTGTTGACATTTTCGTTTGCCTTTTGGCTAGGCTACATAATTGCGAGTCCAATCAAGAATGTGCCCAGTGTTGACGAGTTGGAACAACGACGCGGGCTGCTGCGCAATATGACCAAAGATGTCTGGCAGGGCTATTTGAAAGAGAAGATAAATGCGCAAAATATTTCAAAGGATGTGAAAGTGAAAATAGTTGTCAACATTATGTCAACTCTATGGACGATGGGACTGAAGGAGGAATTTGCTCAAGGTCGAGAGTGGATTAGCGCCAACTTGGGCAACGTATCGCAAGCAAATGCTCGAGGGTACGTGAATGACTTTGCCGGTGGTCTACTGTCCTGCTATGCGCTCACCAATGACACCATGTTTCGGGATAAGGCGTTCGAGATGGCCAGTGCACTGCAGCTGCAGGGATATGACAATCAAACAGGTTTGAAAATGAATCCTTCCACTTCTATTAAAATTATGGGGTCGGTCAGTCAGGTAGGTTAGGTGCCGTGTTAGGATGGGTTTTGGGTTAGGTTAGGTTAAGTGCCGTTTTAAGAAGGGCTTTGGATTAGGTTAGGTTCCGTTTTAAGATGAGTTTTGGGTTAGGTTAGGTTAGGTGCCGTTTTAGGATTGGGTTTGGGTTAGGTTAGGTTAGGTGCCGTGTTAGGATTAGTTTTGGGTTAGGTTAGGTGCCGTGTTAGGATCAGTTTTAGGTTAGGTTAGGTGCCGTGTTAGGATGGGTTTTGGGTTAGGTTAGGTGCCAAGTCCCAAAGGCAAAACGTAAGTTATTCGGGACTTGTGCGAGTTTTTTGTGTTTTTTAACTTAAACTTTTTGTCACTTAGGATTACCAAATTCCATTTTTGTACCAAGAACTCATGTGCCTTCCAAAATTTATGGCCTATCGGATTTTGGTGGCAGTATGCTTGTGGAACGTTACTTGCATTCACTTGCACCGGAACAATTTCCTGATCGAACCAGCCGGTGGAGAGCCTTTCTCCGCAATCAAATAGACTCAAACACTGACACACTGTTTGGTGGAATCAACTATAGGACTGGCATTCATAGTGGCATCAATTCAAGCACTGGCACCTTCAGTGGTGACACTCGATCATTGATTGCATTCAATGTTCTACCATTTTATGCCAATCTGGTCAAAGGGTACGCCCAATCTAATGGCACTGATTTGGAGGCAATTGAGCTGTTTGTGAAGGCAATTGAGACAGCCGTACAGTTGAGGCTGTTTACCAGTGCCAATGGGCTCAACTACATTCAGGATTACAGGATCGATACGGATCAATTTGAAAACTTCATTTACTATAGAGGATGTGTCTTTGGTGCACTGCTTCAAATTGGCGCTGATGCACTTGAAGCAATTCGAGTGAACAATCAAACTATCGCTTCGAAAACGAGCCAACAACTGACCGAAATCATCACTCAACATCGAATGCTAGCTGACCAGATCACCGAAACTTGCCATTTAATTGCGAACCAAACCAAGCCGTTGCCTTTTCGATTGTTCATAAACGAACTGGACAGTGTGGACAGTGATCCAAATAATAAACCAAGTTGGTGGGACCAGCGGTTTGATTCTGGTTTGGAGGAGAGCTATTTCATACTTTGGCGTGCCACCAAAGATCCGAAATATCGTGACTATGCCTGGGAGTTGACTCAAGCTTACGCGGAAGGAAACAAATCGAACTTGCATTATGAATTGTTATCGAAGGGTTTCAAGTGCCTCTATTTGGCCTTTTCAGATGACACTGTACTGCCACTGGATCAGTGGGTGTTCACTCCCAAGGGACATCCATTGCCAATTTGTGGACATAATGGGGGTTGTAATCCCAAGTGTTGATTGTGCGAAATTGGTCGCAAATTAAATTTGCAATTTTTAGCCAGTTAAGTCTAATTTATGAACTCTGTGGTCATACAGGTACGCCAATTAATGTATCAATAAATTAGCAATTTATAAACAAGTGATAGAGATGAATGAGCGGTGCAATAAAACCTTGAATCGCACAAACAAATGCAATTCAAAAGTAAGAAACAAGTTGAAATAAGGATACAAGACACCACCGTGTGGCAGAGTGAGTGCAGCTAGCACAATGCTACCATAGCTCGTACTAAGTTGTGGAGTGGAAGTGTATACCCGTGAATCATCAGTAGTGCAGTGACAAGTATCGTTTGTTTTCGTTTTATTTGTGATTCCAAGCGCGTTCGTCCTAACTACCTTATATTTAAGTAGTTTCTTCATTTCATTTTATATATTCGTGAACATCATCCATCCTACCATCCTTCATCATATCTTTATTTATTTTATATTGTCCCAACGAGTTACAAGTCAAAATGACCAGTGATAATTCCAAAGTAAAATCATCGTTTACTTTAATCGAATACCAACATTTTGCTTACAAATGGACGATTGATGATTTTGAAAATTTGTTGGCAAAAGATTTGAACCCAAAGGACAGGGGATTCAAATATGTTGAATCTGATGTTTTTGCGCATCCAATTTGTGATCGGGTTCAATTCAAAATAGAATTGTATCCCAATAGAAATCGAAAATATCTTTGCTTAAATTTGTATCTAGTCTCCAGTGTACTCAAGTCATATTATGTTTACTTTAAAATATCAATTCTGAATGAGAGCAATGAAAAATGTCATGTTCATAGTAAGTACAGCATTTTACTATACTGTTTTTGGGCTAAATTGGCTGATGTTTTAAAAATCAAATTATTAGAATAAAAAAGACCAGCAAATTTTAATGAAAGCGAAGCTTGGGGTTTTGCAGTTATTTCTCGTGATAAACTTTTAGACCCATCAAATGAACTATTGCCCAATGGAAAGTTGACACTGTTTATAAAAGTATGCTTAAATTGAAATTATAATTGAAATAACATAAAATGAAAAATTTATTGAATAAGTTCAAGTAATCGGCGAGGAACTTCTCTTCGCAGAGATGCAAAAAGAAATTCTCCTCAAACAAACTCTATCAATTGGAGAAAACTACGGCAAATTGTTGGACAGTGGAGAGTTGAGTGATTTTATATTTGCCATAAAAGGCAAAGAACTTCGAGTACACAAAGTTATTTTGGCTTCGCATTCGCCATACTTCTCTGCAATGTTCAGACAAAAGACAATGAAAGAAGCTATTGAAAACAGATTTGAAATTACTGAATTCAGTGTTGAAGTAATGCAAAATCTGTTGCGTTATGTTTACTCGGGAGTGTACGAACCAAAGGATGAAAACATTGCCGATTTGTTCATAGCAGCACACAGAGTAATAATTTGAGCTATAATTTTGTCAATAATTTTACAGATAATTAATCAATTTATATTTTATAGTACGAATTAAAGAATCTCAAAGATTTGTGTGAAAATTCATTGTGCTCGTTGGTGAGTGCTGATACTGCTGCAGATCTTTTACTGCTTGCGGACCTTTACAGTGCGGGAAAGTTGAAAACGACTTTAATTGATTATATCAATCTGTAAGCTAAATTTGAATTTGAGATATTTATATACAAGATAATTCATTTTTATAGCCACGCCCCACGTATTATGATGACAACGATGAATTTAACAGCAAATTAAGCAAAGAGTTGTTGATTGAGTTGTATGAAGATTTGAAAACGAAACAAAATTCTTGATAATACCAATTATTGTAGCAGTATTGGATATTGTAAACAAACTTTTTCCCTACTCTGTACCACTGTGCATGTCAGTCCTACCCTGTCCAACTGTAACGGGCATGAACTCGCACGTGTGCATGAAAACAAGTTTGCGCCGTCTCGTCTGTCAGTCTCTGATTAATGTTGCAGCTTTAATCATATAGAAATAGCCCAACTGCTGTGAGCAAATGTGCACATGGGTTCGTGTACCAATTACCCTACTTGGCTCATTCTGCTCTCGAACTCGAATAAGTAAAGTCGCAAAATTTGCTTTTGTCCCACCGAAATCATCATCAATCCATCTCATCTTCATCTAGTCAATCAACATGGAATTGGTTTGGCTCATCGTCACAATTGTCGCCTCAACATTTGTTGGTCTATTCTTATGGGGATTACTCCCTGCACTAACCATCATTCAGTTCTATACTCTACATGCAACAGCACGTGCCATCGAGCGCAAATGTTCATGTTGTCTCCGGTGGACTGCCATCTTCTTTCATGTTTTCGCTTATTTGACTGCCCGGATAATTCAATTCTATGGTTGGTTGATGCATTCGTATGAAATAGTCGGACTTGAGAACATTCCAACTGATCGACCAGTGTTGCTCATCTTTTACCACGGAGTGATGCCAGTGGATATATTCTATTTCGTAGTGAAAATGTATTTTAAGAAAGAATATTCGTCAGTTTTCCGAGTTGTTGCGGACAAGGAGAATTTTTGTATTCCGTGTTGGCAAAAGTTGCTGCACAATTATGCATTCCCTGGTCCTGCGGAACATTGTGTATCTACCCTACTAAGTGGTCATTCCATCATCATTGCGCCGGGAGGAATGCGTGAATCTCAATTTGCAACTTTGCGGTACGAGACCCTCTGGAACAATCGAACAGGCTTTGCACGTGTGGCCCGCGAAGCCAAAGTGGACATTATTCCTGTCTTTACTCGGAACGTTAGACAAATCTTCATCCAGCCCGAATGTTGTCAACGTCGTGCAAGACAACTGTACGAGAAACGTCGCATTACCGCCGTATTTCCACTTCCTGCTGCATTTCCCGTAAAACTGATTACCTATGTCGGAAAGACAATTCCGTACGATTCAGTAAATTCTGCAGAAGAATTGGCCAAATTGACTCAACGTACAATGGATAGTATGATTGCGCAATATCAAAGGCTTCCTGGTACTGTTTGTAGAGGAATTCTGGAACGATTTACAAAAGTTCAACCTTTTGCTAGTTCATACGAAAACCTGTAAAGAGTTTCTTCTTTGTAAATAAATATAAATATTGGTATACCATTAACAATAAATACGAATATAACCACCCAAACACAAAATTAGTCTTTTCGCGAATTGCCCAGGCAATCCATAAACTAGCTAAACATCCTGTGATTGATAAGTGATTTGCAGTTTTTTTTGCAAAAATGAAATTTTTGTCATTCAGAAATTTCTTTTGCTAAATTAGTTCCAAGCTTAGGTATTTTTAATTTTGCTTGTAATTCAAATTTTTAAAGCAACTGACTGCTTAGTAATTCTGTAGTTTGTCTTGTGATTCTGTAGTTTGCCTAGTTATTTTGTACTTTTCCTAGCAAACCGCAAAATACAATTTTTTTTATTTGACGGTTATTACATTTTCCTCTACAATGTAACCAGAATGAACGCGGATACATGCACAAATTGCTATCTATTGCATTACAATTTGCAATATAGCTATATTGCATACAACTCTGTTGCATGCTGCTGCCACCACAAACTCAGGATATCCATGGAAGCAGTCGTGGGTTTGTTGATATGTTAAATACTGCTCAACAAATACTCTAACTTGTGTATATGTGTTAACCAGGATTTTGTGCTCGTTAATTTCAAAACAAGTAAAGTTGTAAACCTCGTGAGCATAATCAAATGGAGTCATATTTCGTTCTGATACTCATAATAATCGCTATCTTTATTGGACTATTTTTGTGGGCATTCGTACCCGTGTTTGGAATTACGATTTTCTATATTCTACATGCCACAGCTCCTCTTATTGAAAGCAAAAAATCTTTCTATCTGAGATGGATTACCGCAAAACTTTTACACCTGCTCACCTATTTGACAGCCCGATTACTTCTACTTTACGGTTGGTTGATGCATTCGTATGAAATTAAGGACATTGAGAATATTCCAACCGATCGACCAGTACTGCTCATCTTTTATCACGGAGTAATGCCTGCTGATATATTCTATTTGATTGTAAAAATGTACCTTGAGCGAGGCTGCGTCCTACGAGCAGTGATCGATAAGGCTAATGTTGGTGCAACACATTGTGGGGGGCTGTTGCACAACTATGCATTCCCGGGTCCTAAGGCCCACTGTGTCGCCACACTGCAACATGGTCATTCCCTCGTAATATCTCCCGGTGGAATGCGAGAATGTCTCTTCGCTACTCGACGTTACGAAACACTCTGGGACAATCGAATAGGATTTGCAAAGGTAGCCCGTGAAGCAAAAGTCGACATAATCCCCATCTTTACCCGAAACATTCGTCAAATGTTTATTCAACCCGAATGGTTACAGAATTGTACTCGACAAACGTATGAGAAGAATAAAATACCAATTTTCCTACCATTGGGCGTTTTCCCGGTTAAACTAGTCACACAAGTAGGAAAGGCAATTCCGTACAATTCTGTGGATTCTGCAGAAGAATTGGCTCAATTAACTCAACGGAAAATTGATTCTATGATCTCTGAACATCAAACCTTTCCAGCTACAATTCCAAAAGCAATTCTGGAACGTTTCATAAACACAGATTCGCAATTTTAAATTGGACTTTATAAAAAAAATATTTAAATCATTAAAATTAAAAAATTCGTAAAATTCATAAAATCCATAGAATTTATAAAAATCATTTAAATTTAATAATCTAAAAATCTGAAAATCCAAAAATCTAAAAAATCTAAAAATCTAAAAATCTAAAAATCTAAAAATCTAAAAATCTAAAAATCTAGAAATCTAAAAAATTTTAAATTTTAAAAATTCGTTAGTTTCTTAAAAATCATAACAAAATTCAAAAAGCCAGTATTTCTGTCTGAGCATGAAATAATGTTTGCAATGCAGTCTCGTCTGTCTCTCTGTTGCAGCAATGCTATATATTGCAATGCCAACCACCCCCTCTGCTATGATACGGACAAATGTGCAAATGGGCTCGTCCATGTGCCACTAAACCCTAATGTTGTTGTTATTGTTGCTCAATCTACTCTTGAACTCCAATACGTAAAGTCGTGTCAATTTTTTATTTCCATCGTTGTCATAACCATTTCATCTCATCATCATAATCTAGTCAATCAACATGGAACTAGTTTGGCTTATAGTCACAATTATTGCCTCGGTTCTAGCTGGATTATTAGTATGGACATTCATCCCTGCCTGTGCCATCATTCAATTCTACATTCTACATGCAAGTGCCCGTGCCATTGAGCGCAACTGTTCATGTTGTCTCCGGTGGACTGCTTCCATCTTTCATGTTTTCGCCTATTTGACTGCTCGATGCATTCAATTCTATGGTTGGTTGATGCATTCGTATGAAGTGGTTGGGGAAGAGAATATTCCGACGGATCGACCAGTGTTGCTCATATTCTACCACGGTGTGATGCCGGTGGATGTTTTCTATTTCGTAGTGAAGTTGTATTTCAAAAAGAGAGGTGTTTTAAGGGTAGTTGCGGATAAGTGTAATTTTGGCATACCGTGCGTGTTGGAGTTGATGAAAAATTATACCTTTCTTGGTCCTGTTGAGCATTGTGTCTCTACCCTGCAAAGTGGTCATTCCATCATCATAGCGCCCGGTGGAATGCGTGAATCCCAGTTTGCTACTCTCAAGTACGAGACCTTATGGAACAACCGAACAGGCTTTGCACGTGTGGCCCGTGAGGCCAAAGTGGACATTGTTCCCATCTTTACCCGTAACATCCGCCAGTGGGCTTTTGTGCCCGAATGTTTACAACGAAAAGCTCGACAACTATACGAGAACAAACGCATTACTGCTGTCTTTCCATTTCCGGTTGTTTTCCCGGTTAAATTTGTGACTTATGTGGGCAACCCAATTCCGTACGATTCGGTGGATTCGGCAGAAGAATTGGCCAAACTCACTCAGGGGACAATCGATTCAATCATAAAAGAGTATCAGCACTTTCCTGCAACATTTTGGAGAGGAATTTGGGAACGTTTTATCAAAGCTCAGCCGCTTAGTTGTAAAGCCGAACCTGATAAGGTCCATATCCTTGAAACCCATGTCCCCCATGTGTCCTGAAACTGTGTATGGCTTAATTTGGCTAATTTTGTAAATAATTCTCGTACTCTACTTCTGTATATACAATAAAATACGTACATACATTTGCCTCTACTATAACGGACATGAAAGCGGATATGTGCATAAATCAGTAAAGTATAATTAGCGCATTTAGCATTTCTCTATCACACCTGCGCTAGCTGATCTCGTGCACGCTTTTATGTGTTGTTTTGACCTCAAATCTCAGTTTTGTAATTCGTATTGTTTAGATTTTGCATCAATTTTATGTCGTTTTTATGGCTTTTGATTGTTTTTTCCTCCAATATTCTACAACAAAATACATCAGTTTTATAAGAATAATTTTTGTATAAATTCTTTCAAATTTTATTCATTTTCACTTCAATTCAAAATGTCAACTAGTTGCAAAAATAAGTCCAAAAAAGTAAGCCCAAAAGGCGATCAATCATCCGCAAATGAATCATCATTGTTCTCTTGTGGTATCAATCGTCTTCCATTCGACTGTCTCTATCTCATCTTTCATCGCATTCATTTGCAAAATCTACTTTCACTTCGACTCGTCTCCCCCTACCTGGAACTGTACCGTAATCTACATTTGTGCTCGTATGGAGCGTCTCACACTGGGATCTTATTCTCCTCCTGAACCACTACCCAAAAGTGGTGAGTTTGATCTGTACTGGATCGATGATTTGAGTCGCTATTTGGTGGATCGTAGAAGCAGCCAAAGCGAATACGAAAGTGTACACTTTCCAATCAATCTGCTGTCTAAACAGGGCACAATTGGTCTGGTTCAGCTATTTTCAGGTCTAACTGAATTACGAATTCGCTATTACTCACGTCAGCTACTGCAGTCTTATCTTGCCAAAATTGAAACCCCATTTCGTTATTTCTCATTATCTTCGTCGTCCAATTTGCGCATACTCTCATTTACACTTTCGTCCAATGAGCCAAATTTCTATTCCAAGAAAAGTTACGTGCATGATACGCTGTGCAAGATTGCGAGCTACATCACCACCAGTAGATTTCCTCGCTTGAAGCAACTCGATCTGTGCATTGCTGGTGAGTACTTTTCGTACTTGTCACTCTATTCTACACTTGATTTTCAAGCCAAATCCAAGTACGACGACATGCTGGCCCAGTTGGAGCGCTTCTCGCTGGGCTACAACAGTCCACGTTGGGACACGAAATGCACCCTGGCCAAACTGGGCCCAGGCTTAGCTAGCCTCAGCCTAAATCTCACTGATAGAGACTATCCACATGAACCACTGATTCCCATGTTTGACGGTGTGAAATTTCAATCCAGTTTGACCCACTTACGGCTGAGTCTTCTACAAGGAGCATTGAATTATCATTTTATCAAAGCTCTTTGTGACCGCTTTAAAGCGCTGAAATTTGTTCAACTGCAAATTGTTGCAGCCCCTCCTGGCTATCTTCTCAATTGTGGCATTAATATGCAAAATGACTTTGCGAATGGTAAATTGACTGAGCCACTGTCCAGATTGGAACATCTTTCTGAGCTGCGTCTTCATGATTTCGATGCTTTTCTTACTGGCAACTCGTCATTTCCGCGTGTGAAAAAAGCTAACACTGTGCAAACGAGATCTTATTTCGCCACAATTGTTTAGTGCAAACGCATTTTTGTGTCACGTTGGCAGCTCAATTTGCCAACTTGGAAGAACTGGTTCTGGTCAGTCGATCATTTTGCGAAGATCTCAACGAGAACACCAGAGCCCAACAAGTGGAGCAGCAAATTCGCCAAAATCTGAATCACTTTGCACACTTGCGTTCGACTGTTTTCGATTTTACTGCACCAGAATGGAGATAAACGCACTAAAGAGAAATTTGAATCAAGTTTTGTGTTTTGCTTAATTAAATTTTTTTATGGCTTTATGAATTTAATAAAATATATAAATACTTGACACATTTGCCATAACAATTACAGTACAATATGACACTTATACGTGATAAAATAAATGCATATAAATTTACTTAACACTTTATTAATCAACTAATTAATTTATCATTTTAAGCAATTACAGGTACAGATGTTTGTGTGTGTGCGGTCAAATAAACAAAATTAGTCATTACTCGAGTTTTCCAATCAGAGATTTATGAACGAAAAAAATAAATGAAAGTAGCATTGTTGCCCAAGTGGCTTTATTCACTACGTCCAGCACCAGAATTTCCTCCACTCCCAGAAGCGCCTTCGCCAAAATCATGTCCACCAGAATCGTTTTCTTCAGAATTGTGTTTTGTTGAATCGAGATTTGCGGAATTATGATGTTCACAGTCATGGTGACCGCCCCAATGCAGTCCACTAATCCAATCGACAGTATCACTCGATGTCACATGGGCATGCTGATTTCTTAATGTACTGGATTTTGAGTGACGAGATTTGCTCTTAGGACTGTTGTTGCTGCTGCTGTTTTGTGAACTTGGTGAACAGCCCATGATGTTGAAGTTGGTTGGATTTTAAACTAATTCGTTTAAATTATAACTTTAACTTTAAAACTTTGAATTTCATAAACTTATACGTTTTTTATGGCCACTGTGCAATGTTGTGGTTTAGCTAGAAGCCACTGTGAAAATAAAGCCGCTTGATTTATTATTTTAGCAATAACACTGATTAGGCTTACATGAGCACATCTTGATTGCACGTGAATAGATGTCATTCTTGTTCTGCTTGTCTGACGTCAATGATTAGTTTTCCATGGCCTTGACTGAACTACGTAACAGCTTTTTGAATACCTGTACATTGCATACAAAATATTAGTGTAGATAGGTATGGCAATCGAAAAGTAAAGTTTCTGTTTGTTTACAAAAAAGCAAAGAAACCATTAAGCGTAATTATAGATTGTATCCAATTATTGAATTTCAATAAAAAAAAGCTATAGATATTTATTGATTGTGCTATCTATTTGGACGCATGCGCAATTGGCCAATACGGACATTTAGCGGATAGTTCCAAAATAACGAAATTCGAAATGAAAATAGCAATAAACACGTAAGCAAAATAGCTTCTGACGATTTCGAAGATTAAAGTAGATAAACATTATGGAATTCTAAACTCAAACTTTAATATTATCGAGTGAGCTTTGTGTTTGTACAGCTCATTATTACTGTTTCTATTTCTGTCGCATATTTCGAAATGTCTCACCTCAAGCACCCTCCCACCCTCTCAATGTTCCTCCTGTGGACCGTGCTGGCCCTGGTGGCGCTCTCTTCCTGGTCAAGCGGCGCTGTCATCTCCTCCACTGTGGAACAACCGTCCTCGCGTGATGTCCCGGTGAACAAGTCCGCAGTAACCCCTTTGGCCAATGGCACTTTCTCCAAACTGGGCGATATGAATGACAATGGCATTATGGGCATGAGTGTGGTCGCGTTCGTCATTTTCGCCATTATCTCGACCATTTGTATGTGCTTGCCCTGCATCATTGGTGGCATCGTGCTGGCAGTCATCTTTTGCAATCAAAAGTGATGGATCGAGTAGATCATCAAAGCACTCGGTCACACTCGACAAGACTACAACTTGTGACATTTATAGACTTTTAACAAACAAAACTGCAAATTAAACTTTAAAGCCTTTTGCCTTTTGCCTTTTGCCTTTTGCCTTTTGCCTTTTGCCTTTTGCCTTTTGCCTTTTGCCTTTTGCCTTTTTGATTTGCAACACACTTAGTAATTGCATTTGTAAAAATTGTATATCGACTCTGACATTTTAAAGATTAAAAAACCAATTTATTTACTTGATGACATTTTGCGAGTGTGTTTTTTAATATTTAGTTTTATACAATTAACTAACCAAAAGCCTCCAGAGATGACCATTTTTTCAAATATTCCAAAGTTCTTTCTTCGTTCCATTCGTCGAAATTTGACATGTTGTCTCCTGCGCGTAATGTGTAGATGGTGTGCAGCTTGGTGCACTGTTTCCATGGCTGGAGCGAAAGCCTCACGCACTCATAGTAATCTTTTTCACTGTTTTCACTATCAAACACCAACCCTGGAATGTCTCCCCATTCGTCATCGTCGAATACATCACAGGTCTGACACACATATTGGCCACAAAAGTAAATTAGAGTGCACAAATTAGGAAACACCCTTCCCCATGGAATCTGTTTTAGATAAGTGTGTGAAAAGAAATCTGACTCAAAACGAATCACTTTCACAGAAGCTAGTTGAACACTCGACTGTTCAAGCAGAACAAATCGATCAAAACTGCATACGTGACATGAAAAGATAATGTGAAGGTATACTAGCTCGCTCAATGATTGCAAGAATTTGAAGAAATTATCAAGTTCTTTTTCTTTCGGTGAGATGGTGAGTGATTTTAGGCTCGTAAAAAGTGAACAAACCGTTTGCATTGACTCGTTTGCATGGGAGAACTTTAGACGGTGCAGTTGAACACATTTGGAAGCTAATTGAGCATCGTAAAGTGCCAAATTCTCAAATTCATAAACATGTTCTATTGCAAGTGAAATTCGTTGATTCTTCCTTACATGTTCAATTAGCGAGGCATCAAAATACGGTGCAACTTCAGGAATTCCAAAATAGAATTCATCCAGATTTTCCAACCCAGAGAAATCGCTTTTTTCATCATCATTTTGTAAATATCCATAAAATAGAAAGCAATCGTAAATACACAATGTCAAATGTCTCAAAGACGACAGTTGTGTTGTGCTGATTGTGTTGATCATTTTGCGAAAGTCAACTGCAACTATTTGTTTGTGCTCAGGTGAGGGCTCATTTACTTCAATGTACATTTTCAATACTCGAAGACTGGCTGACCAGCCTCTTAGCAGCACAGTCAACTGCTCAAATAGACTCAGCTTGACGTCCCACGATTTCTCTCCAACACAGGCCACTGGAGCAACATGGAGAGTAGCAATACAAAGTGTCGTAATGTTGGGCAGTAGTTGTACAATTTGTTTGGCTGTTGGTTCATCAAGTCTTTGAAAGTGGAGTAGATTTTGGGGGGCTCTTTGTGCAGTCAAACAGATCACACACTCTCATCTCATCTGTGTCGACTAGTTGAGAGTAATACTGAATTTGAAAACGTTGATGTAGACGGTGGTACCAGTGCATGTGTTTGTAATCGCTTATTAAGATGATTAGATGGCGGTGTTTACGACACCGACACGGACTCTGAAGATGAAGACGAGGAGATAAGCAAATTTGATTTGGCCAAATATTTACTCGAAAATGAACCAACTAATTAAAATAATGTTAAGGGCATTTCTGTACTTTGTAATAAATATGTTTCAATTTTCAAATTCTGCATTGAGTATTTAGGGCATTTTTGCTGGTTCTTATAGGGCAATTTTGCTGGTTTAAAAAATTGTGCAATCATTTGTTGAAAGCTTGCACAGTCATAAGGTCGCTTGCACCGTCATACAGTAGCTTGCGAAATTCAGTTGGGGCCGACGCGAGCGGTTGCGGCAGCAACCGCCGCGTCGGAACGGGTGGGGTAGGGCAGGTAGAGTGAGTAATGCTAACAACAAGCTTGCACAGTCGTACAAGTAGCTTGCGAATTGAAAAGCAACTTTAGTGAAGTGAACCATCAATTTTGCCCGTTTAAATCTAGGGCAATTCTGCTGGTTCCCTTACGAATTGGTAAACCAACTTTAGTGAAGTGAACCATCAATTTTGCCCGGTGCATTCCGGGCATTTCTGCTGGTTTCCATACGAATTGATAAGCCAACTTTAGTGAAGTGAACCATCAATTTTGCCCGCTTATATCTAGGGCATTTCTGCTGGTTCAAAACAACTCAGATTTACATGTGTCCTTAGAGTGAACCAGCAAATTTGCCCTCGTCGTGGGTTGACCCATGGGTAAGAACATTTGTCACCCAGACAGGCCTTTACGGCTATTTTAACAACCGGCCTAATATGGGAAGAGTGCCATTTGTTGCAAACTACCACTTAAACCAAATTATTCTAAGTAATTTTAAAATATTGACAAATACACAAAAAACATTAAAAAAATTAAATTGATAACATAAAGTTGCTTGTTCAAGGAATTTGCGAAATAGTTTAAGTGGTTGCGAACGGAATCGACCAGCAATTTTGTTACGAAAAATGAACTTTTTAATTCAAATTTCGTACAAGTCCCGCAAAACTAACGTTTTGCCTTCTGGGACTTGTACGAAACCGCTGGCAGCAAACTGCCAGCGGCGCCCCCACCCATTTCCGTCCTACTCCTACCCCACAAATAGATAACGACTTCACCAAAGAACCACCACTACACCAAACTGCCACCTAACCTAACCCAAACCCATCCTAACACGGCACCTAGCCTAACGTCAAAACCCATCCTTACACGGCACCTAACCTAACCCAACCCAAAACCCATCCTAACACGGCACCTAACCTAACCCAACCCAAAACCCATCCTAACACGGCACCTAACCTAACCTAACCCAAAACCCATCCTTACACGGCACCTAACCTAACCCAACCCAAAACCCATCCTTACACGGCACCTAACCTAACCCAACCCAAAACCCATCCTAACACGGCACCTAACCTAACCCAACCCAAAACCCATCCTAACACGGCACCTAACCTAACCCAACCCCGTTGGTGCGATGGAACGACAATCCAAACGGTGGAACATGTCCTACTCAAGTGCCCTCTTTTCAAGGACATGCATGGAAGTGGATATGCAGGTCATGGTGGAGAATTTCGATTGGGAAACATCGGAAAACTGACCAACTGGATCTTTTCGGAAGGACAGTTCAACGAGAGATTTGTTCCTCAAATGAAGATCATTCTCGACCGACTGAGAGCTTTTCGACTCAATCCGCCTCAACCCGTCTATCAAGCCCAACAACCCAGAACAGAAGACAGCCCAGCCATTGAAGAAGTCGAAATCAACACATTGTAATTACTTTCTAGTCTATTTGTCTGTACTATATTTATTATTTATTGTTAATTATTGAACTATTTATCAAATCTAAAACAAAAAAAAACAAAAAAATACTCATTTCACCTAAAACATCAACACACCAAAACGTACCAACCATTTTGTAAGCATGCAAATGCATTTTGTAACTTATTTTTGTCAAAGGATATGTTTACTTAATTTCTAACGACCAATAAAGGATTAAACAACCTAAAAAAAAAAAAAAAAACCTAACCCAACCCAAAACCCATCCTAACACGGCACCTAACCTAACCTAACCCAAAACCCATCCTAACACGGCACCTAACCTAACCCAACCCAAAACCCATCCTAACACGGCACCTAACCTAACCCAACCCAAAACCCATCCTTACACGGCACCTAACCTAACCCAACCCAAAACCCATCCTTACACGGCACCTAACCTAACCCAACCCAAAACCCATCCTTACACGGCACCTAATCTAACCCAACCCAAAACCCATCTTTTACACGGCACCTAACCTAACCCAACCCAAAACCCATCCTAACACGGCACCTAACCTAACCCAACCCAAAACCCATCCTTACACGGCACCTAACCTAACCCAACCCAAAACCCATCCTAACACGGCACCTAATCTAACCCAACCCAAAACCCATCTTTACACGGCACCTAACCTAACCTAACCCAAAACCCATCCTAACACGGCACCTAACCTAACCTAACCCAAAACCCATCCTTACACGGCACCTAACCTAACCCAACCCAAAACCCATCCTTACACGGCACCTAACCTAACCCAACCCAAAACCCATCCTTACACGGCACCTAACCCTAACCCAACCCAAAACCCATCCTAACACGGCACCTAACCTAACCCAACCCAAAACCCATCCTAACACGGCACCTAACCTAACCCAACCCAAAACCCATCCTAACACGGCACCTAACCTAACCCAACCCAAAACCCATCCTAACACGGCACCTAACCTAACCCAACCCAAAACCCATCCTTACACGGCACCTAATCTAACCCAACCCAAAACCCATCTTTACACGGCACCTAACGTAACCTAACTCTAATATATTAGCTAAACATAAGAAAAATCAGAAAGAAAATTTCTTTCAACAATCAAACTCATTTCCATTCTTGTAATTTCAACAATCACTTTCTGTATCTTTGACTTTGCATTGTTGACAGACGCACCAACATCACAATTTTAAGATAAGTAGGATAGGATAGGATTCCTTGAAATTCAAATTAAAAATACATTTAAATAACATTTAGTCACATTTTGAGTAAACATAATTTAAAAGTTTCATTATAAAAGTCATTAAAAATAACTATCATTAATTAGAATGTCATTGTACTGTATTTAAACAATAATAAAATATTTAAAAAAGAATATTTAAAAATTCTATTTTTAGGCTTAAAAAATCCAACAATATCTAAAATGGAATTAATTCGCTCAATAATCGCCAAAATGCAGAATTGGCTTTCAAGTCGCATTTCGGAGAATCAGAATCCTGCTTCAACGTTCATTCGTGATATGATCGACGCCAAGTTTGACAACATCAATTTGAATAACAATCATCGTCATCGAAAGTTTAAGTTTACTCTAATCAACAATCGCAAATATAGACTTACACTGGTGCAAGCACTGTATTACTTATTTCTGATTTTTCTCTCGATTCGTTTCCTCAGTCTGTACAATGTTGCAACCAAATTTGACTTGACATTATTCACGAATGAGCAATTTTTCGACTACTACTCCGAGTACGATCTGATGCTTTCAACATCTGTGCGCCAGTTTGCCTCAAATCATTTGATTGCCTTGTGTTGTGTCACACTTCCGCTGATGCTAATCTTCATGCACTACTACATGTACGTTCAACGGGACAATCCATGGCATGACCGATTCATTGAATTGACCCACCAAAATAGTGAACAATTTAGTTTGAATTGGCCTAAATTGATTGATTTCATGCATCATCCAATTCAGTCTGTGCGCAATTGTTTGGCTCAAGTTGAACATTTTTGGCACAGATTTGACGCAGTTGAGTTGAAGTTTCCACGTAGCAAACTAACGTACTACCGCGGTATAATGTCCACCAAGACTCGGGTACAAACGCAGCTTCTCTCGACACTTCTCGACAAGTGTCACATGACGCTGAACAATCTTCTCGCAATAGTCTTTCTCTACGAATGTGCGTTCATTTTTGAGAAATTGTTCGAGACCACGAGCTGGTGTTTGTACGCCCTCACTGCATCAATTGATCACACCATCATAGTGACGGGCACCTGGAGGGCATTTTCAATTGCAATCTTTTGCGTGCACGCTTTTGTGCTCAATTGGTTTGTGCTCACGAGTGCATTGTCCAGGCTGAATCGATCTATGCGCCAACTGGTGCACTGCGCGATTCGTAGACCCAGAAAAAACAAATTGAACTTGCATCTAACATCCAAGCTGGCCCACTATCTACGGCTCAACTCATGGGGGATCGAAAACGTGGCTTCACTAAATCGCAATATGGTTTCGCGGGTTTATTTTGTAGTTTTCTTGGGCGGCTTTCCCATGAGTGTGTCCTTTCAAACAATGCTCATTCACTCGAGTTTGTCACCACAAGGCAGAGCCATTTGTGTCGCTGGGCTTCTGGTGACAATGATCTTAACACTGTTCACTACCCAACTCTGTTTAGACATGACCGCGTGTGTTCACGCATCGCATCCATCTCTGTTCAAATTACAATTTCTACTTGGCGGTCCGAGTTTTCTTCGATGGAAGCTCAAGCTCGACTCGTACTATCACTTGGTGAATACTAAACACAAATTCTACTTCACCATGGGACCGTTGGGCAAGGTGACCAGGCGCAGTTTGTGTGAGGTTTGTTGTTGGATACTTTTTCAGTCTAATAAATTTTTACAATTTTTTATTTTCATTTTCTAGTTTGTTTTACTGTATTTTGGCTATGTCATGTCCATGTACACCATTATGGCCAAGATTCACTGATCAAGTTCAATCATAGTGCAAACATACATCAATGTAGTTTGTCTTTTGCCATTTGCCATTTGCCATTTGCCATTTGCCATTTGCCATTTGTAAGATTTTAAGTCTCCATTACTAAAAAACCATTTTAAGTTGCGTTTTAAGATGCGTTTTAAGTTGTTATCCCAAGTTTCGATTAAAATGCAATTGATACGATATACTCAAGCGTTTTGGTTGATTGATTGACATGATAAGCAAGCAAATGTACATTTAGACTTGGCAACCGGCTCAAAATTGCAACTGCGTCATCAATAATAATTTTTATTGAATACATCAATTAGGACCAGGGGTCACAACAATCATTTTGGTGCATTTACCGACGCCATTTTGTTCATAACGGCAATAGGATCCATCTTCACAAACGGAAGTATCAATTCCATCTCTCGCCCGCATATTCACACAATATTCTCCATCTTCTGTTTATATATAAGAATAATTTTAGTAATTTTTAAATTTTTAATTATTTTTTAATTAATTAAAAATTTTGTAAAAAAATGCCAAACTTACTCAAAATTAGCATGCAAGCTGGACAACAGCCACATTCACCTCCATGAGGCACTAATTTGTAGTGCCGGTTTGCAGTGTCAAGAGCCGAACAGTTCTGTCCAGTAATTACATTACTGTCACATTCCATCCCATTGCACACACCTTGTGGACAGTGAAGAAAGGCCGAGCCCACGAATCCTAAAATGAAGATTAAAAACAAATTTGGTCCCATTTTGTTGTAGTTGTTGTTCACAAATGTTGTTGAAGCGCAAATAAATATTTGAGTAATGAGTTGGCGAGAGTCACAGGACGCTGACACTTGATATTACTTATCATCATGTGACCATTTACTGATGGATATAATCTTAAGTGTTTTAATTTTTAAGAGATTGCTTATAAATAGTTTTTAAAATTACATTGGGAAGCTGTTCTTTAGTTACAATTGTCCAATTAATAGCTGCTACATGTTAAGGATACAGAACAGAATTTAGGAAAACATCTCAGAACTCACAAGTCAGTCGATGCTATGGAAGGATGACTTTTTAGAAATCCCATCGATAGTGATGACTCATGATCACTGATGAGCAGATAACAGATTATTTGATACACCTGCAAAGAGAAAAATGCACACAATTGTATTTCAACTCTAGTCTAATTATATAAAACACCAAATAGTAAACAAATGCACCGCTTGCAGTCATAATTCAACAACAAAAAATTCACTTAATTTCCATTAGCACTCTCGATCAATTGGCGCACAGTTCGTTCATGTAGGGCCATATCATCCTCATCCTTCTGGAGCTCAGCGGCAGTTGGGGCTGCTTTGGCCTGGATGGCCTTGATCAGCGACTCAACATGCATGATCTCAGCTTGGATGTCTCCTTTTTCTCGGGCTTGTGGGTGTGCAGCCACAGCAACTTGGCCATCTTCAACCAGCCGTAGACCGCGTGCAACCAGAGCGGCACCATTCTCGCCTCGTCGATCGCCACCACTTTTAACATGGTTGATGATGGCAATTTCATCCAAAATTCGCTTCTCCAAGTAGAGAATTTCATCTTCGATGACGTGGATGGGATGCTGTTGAGACACTTGGGCTCTGTTGTCAAGTTGAGCTTTCAAGTCAAGCGTCCAAACCTCAATTAAGACGCCATGTCGGTCCAAAGATTGCAACAAGAATCCAAATTGGCCATGGTTCTCTTTTAAGGTAGTTTGTACAAGTTGAACAGCAGCCTCGGCTCGCTTTACCAAAGACTCCATCAGTACTCGTGGGTTCTGAGTAGGAGTAGCAGCGGTTTGAGCTAACCAAACAGTAATAAGTGTATTATATTAACAAGCCAACATTTTGGTTCATACCTGCAACGGCTCCAATAAACAGAACAGCAAAGGAGAAAAGAATACACTTCATCTTGTCGATTGTTGTACAACTTTTCGTTGACTGGTGATCTTTTGGCTTGTTTTTTCAATGATTTATATATACTTACTTTATGGGATAACCAAATCATAGTCCATCTTTCGTACATACATTTGATGGTTCCGCAATACATAGTTCCGTATGATTGTGCACTGTGCTTGCCGGTTCCATAATCCTGTTAAGCTAGCTCCTGTCGCCGTTGCCTACTCAAACATATCAACATCTACACAATCACACAACTAAATCAACCTAATCAAAACATTATACGAGTCATTATCATATCCTCAAGTGTTGATAATTGATGAGATAAGTTTCAATCAATTTGTTGATTTGTTGCACAAATCAGCAAACCAAATGGCGTTTTTAGCTGTTAAAGTTTATTAGATGATTGTATACAAAATACAAATTAAACAGAATATCTTTTAATAACTTTGTTTTTGAGATTTTAATTCACTTATTTTACTTTTACTGATTGCATTAACAATTTCGCGAAATGACTTGTCATGTTGCAAATTTCCTAGGCAAATCCCCAAAACTATTTATGAAAAATTTACTTTAACGACGTGCATTTTGCCAGAGTAGATCGAATTACTAGTAAATCCTTTCATAGGTAAATCATATAAAAATCTTGGAATTTTAATTTTAACAATAATTTTTTAATAATTTCGATAATATTATACGTTAGTCTATTATTTTTGTACATTTCCAAGAAAGAAAATAAAGGTCAAATAATATATTAAATAGAAAAATAGTGTTACGTCACTTCGTGAAATTTTTTAAATCAACTGTAAAAAGTTTTAGTTAGTTTTTATGATTGAAAGTTCTTTGGAAAGTCAATATTTTAAATATCGTGTATTACTGTTTAGGTATATAATTTCATTAGCAAATGACTCTTTAATAATTATTGGCGGAAAAATCTACTGCAAAATAGGAAGACATGAAAATGAAATCTCTGATAATTGTTTCGCTTGTTGGCTTTTTGGTTGCCCATTGCACGTGTGATCCAATTTTTCCAGCTCCCGAATGCGGTGACTTGAAACCCATACTTGCGGAAATCCAACAAAAGGAAGGACTCGACTTTGAAATTGCTATCAAAAATGTCGTAAATTCAGAAAAGCAGGGCTCCAACATGAATCTAGAAGTGTATCTCAAGTCAGCTGATCCAGAGGTTGATGAACCACCAAGTTTTGGTCTACTAGTTCGAATTGAAATTGTCTGCGTCGCTGGACAAAGGTCCATTTTGACAGGCTACGATTTTCTTCCAATGAGTCCAGGAAAATGAGCAGGTTTTGGAGCACACATTGGAAATTCAAGTTTTGCTTGCCAAAATCTCTAAAATTAGTTATGATTTTTATTTAATAAAATGTAATTGGCTACGATTATAATCATAAATGCGTTTAAAGAAAACAATTATTATGCAATTTTAAAATTCCAGTTTTGATTGGTTAAAATGAATTTTATTAATAAAATAGTTTTATTAAAATGACGGTTGAATATTGTATTAAATTTGGCCAGTTTTGTTGGAGTACGAATTCTTGTAAGTCCCAGAAAAATGAGCACGATTTTTTCTATTCCAATGTTTTATTTATTGATCATATTTTCATTTTGATCATTAAACAAATTAAAATTAAGACACGTCACCAAAAAGAAGGTAATTTCAATCTAACAAGTCAAATATCTAAAAGTGGCATCTTGAATAACAAAATTTAAATTTTACTTTACTGCAAAGTCGTATTGATCAAGTCATCGTATCATTGTATACAATTCGTTAGTAAATCAAGAAGGGACTTTTTTCAAAATCGCATAAAATTAACTAAATTAAACACAAAAACACCTTAAACAATGAAACCTTCAATTGTATTTAAATATGTTCTAAAATAGAACCGAAGAAAAAATATAAAATAAAACAAAATGATCGTATAAATAACACGACGAGGGAAAGTTTAAGTTTGATCATTTCATTTCAAAAGTCGACTCACTGCAAAATGTTAGCCCTAACTTTAATTCTTGAGCTAATAGGCTCTCTGACTTTGTTTCATTATTTTATCTTTAAACCATTGAGATTTGTGATTAACCTACTTTGTGAATGTGACTATTTCTGCCGGACGTCTGATAAGATCCTGAAGCCACCTGGTGGAGATGCATTTGCTGTAATTACAGGGGCAACGGATGGAATTGGGCTGGAATATGCGCGACAGTTGGCTTCAAGGGGATACAGCATTCTACTGTTGAGTAGATCTGAGGAGAGGTTGAGATATATATCGCATGAACTCAAATTTCGGTTTGGGTACAGGTGTAAACAGGTAAGTTGTGCTATTTTAATTTTTTAAAATTTTTGAAAATTTTTTCTTCAAGCAGATCGAATCCCTAACTGTAGATTTCTCCGAACCCGACATTTATGAACAAATCCAGAAGAAACTCGATTCCCTGGAAGGTAGAATCCATATACTTGTGAATAATGTTGGCGTAGCACCTCGAACTCCCGAATATTTTCATCAACCATCTTCAAACGAGAACTTCCATCGTGACCTCATCTACACGAACATCATGTCCACTACGCGCATGACAGAAATGGTTCTGAAAATGATGCTCAAACAGGATCATGATAAAACTATGAATCCAGCCCGTGGGATCATCATAAACCTTTCATCATTTTTTGGTTTAACCGAAACGCCACTGGTTTCAAGTTATTCCGCCTCGAAAGCGTACATCCGTTATTTCAGTAATATTTTGGCTGCGGAATATGCAAAGGATGACGTACTCGTTCAGACAGTCTGCCCGAATCATGTCGATACTAAAATGATTAAAAACGCAAATTTTTCTCCCTTTGTTGTGGGTGCGAAAAAGTTTGTCGAGTACGCGTTGAGTACTGTGGGCACGGAACAACAGACGAGTGGTCATCCGTGGCATAAAGTACTGAATGGGTTGTATGTTTTTGGGGACATTTTGGGGCATTCAACTTATATGAAGGCTAAATATTTTTTGTATTCTAAATATTTATCCCGTGATACTTCTCCAAAGTAATATGTAATAAAAAAAATTAATTGCATTAAATATTTTATTTAATTAATTTAATTAATTAATCAACATTTGATTACTAAATCGTCTCTGGACAATTATTGAGTTGAGAGATTGGTTTAACGATGAAAACATTTAAATTGGTCTCCACGATTGCTGACTGAAAAGCAGTACAATCCTGTACAGCATCTTTGCTTTCGGCTGCAGTCTTGTAGAAAGTCTTGGCACTTTTGTTGAGTGGAAACAGTTGTGACCACTACTGCTAGTGCAAGTGCTACAAGCAGCCAAACAATTTGTGTAGACTTCATCATCACTTTTGAAAGAGCTGGTCTTTGGGTTAATCAAATTGCTTGAATTGTTTCAATTTGAAATATTTTCAACACAACACATTTGCAACAAGTGATTAATTGACAATTTCAACTGTTGTGGGCTTATATACGCAATCTGTGTAATTCATGTCATAATCAGTGTTTAATTGGGTTGTGTTGTGTTCTACATATGTGATCATAAAATAAAGGGCTAACAAAATGATAATCTACACATCTAATCGAATATATATATATATTTGTGTGTGGAAATGGATACAACAAATTTTTGATGCATTTCGGCAAGGATATCCATTTCATCCGCTCCACGGCTAGTTTAATTATGTATATTTTTAATGTCACTTAGCGACTTTATTGTCGACCACTTGTACGGGAACCCCACCACCAAAAGCTGTTTCGCCATTTTGAGCCAAAAATGAATTTTTTGATGTGAAAGTTGAAAGCTATAGCTAGGATGAGATTGGGATTAGAGCGATCAAGGGATGAAAGACGATAAAAGCGATAAACAAGGCTAGAAGTACAAATAAACAGAACAAAAGTTCAAGACAAAAAGTCGAATATGAGAATGCAATAAAGGCAACAGGCATTTTTGTGTTGTGTGGTAGTTCGTAATGTTGGTAGCTTATTACGAGCCTTGAGATATTATAAAATTTGTTGATTTCTTAGTTTGTTTCTTTGTTTCTTTGTTGATATACTGTCTTTAGGGTGATAAAGTTGGCTTAATTAGTCAGAATACACTTGTTTTAAAGAGTTTTTACTGCATTTTTTGTAATTTGTACAATTTATATATTTTTTTTATTGTGAAACAGGTTTTGCACAGTTACTAGGAAATTCGTCGAAATTCCAAGTAACTGCAATGTACTACATTGTATACTACATTTACACCTTCAATTCTCCCTCTTTTATCAAATTTATTATTTTTCTCTGAAATTATAAGATTAATTGCATTGGCTTAATTGACTACTAATGTGTAAAGGAAAGTAATTTTCTCTTTTTATTTTTACACAATCTGTGAGAACGGAGCAGCAAACCAGTGGGACATCCGTGGCATAAGAAGGTGTGAATGGTTTCATACAGTTTTGTCAATTACTGGGACATGCTCATGTACATGAGGGTAAAGTTGTATATGGTAAAATTTTTTTACAAAATAAACTCGAGAAGCTAGCGCCTAGTGCCCCTTAGGTCGTATTTCTTGAATGCAATCCTAATCGAGTAACGAGTAAATTTTATAACGAGTTAATTGAATTATTACAATGTCAACAATGTATCTTGCCCTGTCATAAAGTAGCTGGCTAAATTCAGTGAAGCTACGATTGGGGCTCCAACAAGCACAACATTTCCTATAGGCTAGCACATGAACCCAATTCAACATTTAGCAATGAAGACAAAAAGGCCAAAAGCAGCAAAATTTGTTTCGCCAAATTAAGATGGCCCGTTTTGAACAATCTATTCCCGAGTATATATTGTATTTGAAAAAATCTCAAGTCCCATGTACGCCCAACTCAACCAGTGAAAAATGTCACCAACATCATGGGAGAATTCGTCATTGGATATTACCAATGGTCATCATGATGATTGGACAGCCTGGTTCATTACACCTTGATTCCCGCTCTGAGTGTGTCACTTCACCAGTGGCACTCAAGAAATCTATATCTTGATCGGAACAATAGTGACTTGGAACTAAACGAAAAAAACAAAGACACAAAAAACTCACCAGTTCGAACGTTTTTGTACCGCGTGAACTAAAGTGCTACTAACGTACTTCCCTACACTCCGATGGAAAAGTCCTGTAATCAAACTGACGTATCAACAAACATCGTCTACAGAAAACAAGTTTTACGTTACCTCTCTCAATGATCGAAATTTCCTCAATTAGAAACTCCTTTAGTCTTATCGATCATCTACGATCGACCTTGGAGTTTGACAGAACAGTCGACTGTCAGGTGTTGCATTTCAATTAAAATATCATTGCATAGCATTATACTCGAAAGTAGAGAGGCACTACTCGTTTCATTTGTATTTTATGACTCGAATGAACAACAATGGATGTAAATAAGAAAGCTGCTATTTTGTTTAAATTGAGTTTAATTGAATTTTGTGGTGTTTCAACGCTGTTTTACTTTCTTCTCTACAAACCTACGGTTTTTGTGTTGAATTGGTTGGGGAATAACTGGTTTTCGAATGCTTCCGACCAGATACTGTGTCCTGGTGAGAATTTTTATGCTGTGGTGACTGGGGCCAGTGATGGCATTGGACTCGAGTATGCGAGACAGTTGGCTGAGAAGGGATACAGTTTGGTGCTGTTGAGTAGGACTGAGGAGAAGTTGAGAAGAGTGGCTCGGGAAATCCAGGAAGAGTTTCATCAGTGTAAAAAGGTATTGTGGTATTTTTGAATTATTTTTACAAGGAAAACAAAGTTGATTTGTTAAAACCTACTTTCATAATCACTTTTTCAATTTTACTAATAGGTTGAATACCTAGTAGTGGATTTCACCAAAACCGACATCTATCCACTCATAAAGAAAAAACTTGAATCCATCGATGGAACGATCCATGTACTGGTGAACAATGTTGGCATGTTTTATCACATTCCTGAATTTTTCACCAAACTCCCAGAAGGCTATCATCTCGATCTGATCAACACAAACATTGTGTCAATGACGGCAATGTCGGAAATTGTGCTTCGGATTATGTTGAGTCAAGCCTACGATCGTAGGGTTAATCCTAAAAGAGGTGTATTGATTAATATTTCAAGTGCACTTGGTTTGACCGATTTTCCCATGTTTAACACGTATTCAGCCTGTAAGTAGTATCATCCTAAAGTAAAATCAAAAACTAAAAACCTATTTATCCATAAAGCCAAAGCTTACATGAATCACCTTTCAAAAATCCTTTCATCAGAACACGAAAAACACGGAATCCTGGTCCAAACGGTGACGCCCAATTTTGTCAAGACAAAAATGATTGATCACATCAACGATGACCTCTACATGGTGGGCGTGAGTGACTTTGTTCGATTCGCTCTCAAAACTGTTGGAACCGAACAGCACACGAGTGCTCATCCGTGGCATAAATTTCTGCATAATTTGGCGCTAACTTTAGGTGGATGGGCTGGGGAGAAATGGTTTACGAGGTACAAATTCTTTGAAGCAGGTAGAATGAGACAGAGGTATAGGAAGAGTGTGAATGGTCAATGAAGTCAACTTTTTGTCATATGCAAAAATAAAAAGTTGTTCGACAAGTTCAAGGATGTAAACTTTGAATCATGATCACGTGATTACCTAAGCAAAATTCTATCCTACAGTTCGAACTGGACCAACAGAAAATCATCATTCAAACGGTCACACCCCACCAAGTGGCTACTAACATGACAACGGACATGTACCATCCTCTATTCTGTGGGAAAGAAGATGCTTTTGTACGGGAAGCACTGAAAACTGTTGGAACTGAGGCGACGACTAGTGGTCATCCGTGGCATAAGTTTCATGTTAATGTTAGTCTTTTAGCTAGGGAATTTTTAGGTGAAACTTTGTTTATGAAGTTGATGTTTGGGTATGCGAAAAGTGCCCTTCGAGTGTATCACGATAAGAAATGTAAATAAATCGGCCTTGAGATGTGATGTTTATGACAAATGTGACAATACGATAATTTTCAACAGTAATCGAAATTAGTGTAGCTTAATGTGCAATTACAGATTGTCTACAGATTTATTACATTAACATTTGCTTTTGAAACTGTTACTCGTGTTTCGGGTTGTGAATATGTATAAAGATGAGGTTCAATTTAAAAAATGTCTCAATGGGGAACTAAATTAGCCTAATTGCTAATCGGCGTGTAATGCATTCGGTTTCTTTCCGCAACTATCACAGGTCCAATTGCATTTGAAGGATTGACGGATATAGATTCTGTTTTTTTCTGACCAAAATAAATGCCTGATTCCCGATAAACAATGACAACTGTTTAAAAATAATTCAGAATTTATTTAGTTACATATGATCGATTTGATAAAAGTATTCCATATAAATACCTCCAGAGATTTGAGTAGCACAAATAATGTCACATAGGATTCTTTTGGACACTTCAGAGTCAGAATCGCCGTCCGAATTGCACACAGCACAAATATTATCCAGTCCACGAGCCATAAAACTTTTTTTATTTCTGATTTCAATTTGTCTTCTATCTACCTGAATTCGTACTTTTTTGTCACGTATACAGCAACCGATTACACCAAAGCTTGCAACAATTGCCAGCGCAATTATAACTTTAAACAATATATACAGGCAAAATAAATGAATATACAGCTACAACAATTAGATTACAAATAATTACCAATGAATATAGTGTAGAGATTAAGAAACTCCTGAAAGTCACTAAAAATAAATAAATATAATTAGAATTACTTTGTAAGCTATGTACTGTAAACTTACAAATTAACATCGAATAGAATGCAAATTCCGGTAGTTAATAGTCCTAAAATGATAACACTAAAAATTATCCAGAAAAATACTCATATCTAGATATTTTTTGCTAGAAGCCCAATAGTGATGAAAGGCCAGCATGCAAAAAATAGCCAAAATTTGATAAAATACCAAAAAACAAATAAATGAAATAAAAACTGTAATCGATACAGAATTGTGTTTTTCTTCAGAATTATGCTAATAAATACAAAATAAAGTTATTTACTTATTTATTTATATTATTTGCTTTTACCAGCACAATGTAAAAAACAACGAATGATCCAGATGAAAATAATCCTGTGGCGCAAAACCGAAATTGCTAATGAAGTTCTCTTCTTTTTAATTGAAACTCGAGAATATTCGCCTATTTCTTTGTTTTGAAGATATTTTACGAGAAAACCGAGCAAAACAATTAATGCACACATTTTAAATCCACAAATAAAATAATAGATTTTGCCCAGACATTTTAAACGTTGTCCGAATAGCTTCGGCAAATGTTTCATGTGACATCATTTTAAGAAATAAAATAAATACAAAAAGTGCGCTTCAGTAAAGTACAAAAGACAACATTTCGTTTGTTAAGCTGGTATGCCTTTTAGACTGTAGTTGAGTACGTATTTTGGGAACATTTGTTTTGATTTGTTTGCAGTGGCCTGTTGCAATCACTTTGTCATAAGACTTCATATAGTCATATAGTGAGTCTGCCTGGTATCTCTGATTACAATTCCAGAGTAAACAATCATAAATTTTTATATCGAGTGTAAACGGTAACAAACAAAAATATATCGATTAATTTGAAACTTTTGTTTAAATATAACCAAACATTTTTATATTTATTTTATTTCAACAAAATATATCTTTGTTGAACTACAGTGTAAATGTTAGTGGTATCAAATGGATCAAATAAGTTTATTTCAAAAGTTTCTCATTACAATTTGCACAAAGGCTCATTTCTTATCTGGCTTGCAATACTGTGTTATTTATTAAGGTCATAAACCAAATGCAGTGAGGCGTAAAAATGTATGCACGACCCTGTTTGCTTAATAAAAAATACGTAGAGTTAGGCTCTGTGCGTGGTTAGGCAATTTTCGTCTGCACACTTTCAGGTAGTTTAGTACCTAACCCTACTTTCAGTTATAAAATCACAGACATCTTGGCACAAATTTCTCAGTCACATGATGCCACGCATAAGCTAGAGACTAGCTAACAAGTTATCCACCAGATAGGCAATACTTTATGAGCCGTGTTTACAACACGGCTCAATATTGTAACTAGATATGTAGCTCAAATGTATGTATGCTCAGTAAAAAGTTACCACACAAATGCAAATATACTTTATGGAAGCTTCATTATTTATGTCTTATTTTTTGCCAAATTCTTTATACGCACTAATTGCCTCAGAGCTGTGAGCAAACCAGCGCATTATAACTTATATACGGCCACCCAAATTACGTAGTTTGTGCGCGACCTCTCTTGTCTCTTTAGTTACTCTAAATATCATTAACATGCGAAACTTATTCAGCAAGAAGCCGAATAATGGAAAAACAAATCTCCTCATTGTTGATCACATTTGGGAAGTGAAGAACTTTAATAAGTATTTAAATTCGAGACATTCTTGGAAGCTTCCCATTTGCACCGAATCCATATCACCACCAAAGAATGATCAATTTGAATTTTATTTTAATTTATACTACAAACAAAATGACTGTCATGATGAATATGGCAATGATCAATCTTGTTTATGGGTGGATTTTGTATCAACTAAAAATTCCGGAAATATATCTTAGTGAAAAAGTGGAATGTTATTTGAAAATTTTTATTTTAGATTCCACTAATGAGCACCGTTATCATATTTGTAAGTAAATTAAATAATTTTATCGAAATTAATATTAGAATTGATTTTTTATATACTAAAAGTTAGAGATTTTAATATTTCTAAAACAAAAGTTCCACTTTCTTTTATTCTTCTTGAAAGCTTACAAAATTACCCAGGGACCTATATGATATCAGATAAAAAATTTGAAAATAAAATTTTCGGTAAGAAATGATTATTTTAAGCAAAAATAAAATAAAATTTTTAATTAAGATCAAATTGTGTGTGCAAATAAGAAAATTTTCAATTATTACAAATACAATGAAAATGAAATTCCTCCAACAAGTGTAACAGATGTAGAAGGAAAAGTTGCACAAACACAATTTTGCTTTTAAAATTGAAAATTTTGACAAATTATTTGCACGACCAAAGGAGAAAGTGCCACAATTTATTCAATCCAAATTCTTTCCCTCAAAAGAGAAATGCCTTGGCAATAATAATGTTGAAGATCATTTTTGTCTTAGAGTATACCCAACCGGATATCGCTGCAATGATCGTGGCGTAGGAATTGGCTTATGGAACAATAGAGCTAAAGTCCTGGCAAATTTTCATTTAAGTATTAGATCTTCTTCTGGCCAATGGAATTTCAATAGTCATGGCAAGTATATGCATTAAATAATAAATAGTAGAGGTGAGGGAGTTGATCAAAAACCTGACCTGTTGCTTAGGGTAGGGTCGGTGTTTTTTTAAATTTAAAAATTGATTTTATTTTTTCCGAGATAGAGTCGGGGTAGGGTCAGTAGGATTGGATCAGACTAAGATAAATTTTCGAAACCAAAATAAGTATCCCAATTGTCCCTGAACTTAAAGATGCTATTCCCAACCTTCTCAAACCCATAATTGTTTTTCCCAATGTCTCCAAGCCCACAATTTTCTTCCACAATTGTTTCAAAACTCCAAATTGTCATTGCTGATTGTCCCATCACAAAAACTTGGGGTATGACAGGGTCATAGTAGGGTCAACAGGGTCGAGGCAAAATATGATGACCCCTACCCTACCCTTGCCCAAGGGTGGGGTAGGTGTCGGAGGGTCAGTATGGTCGACAAAACTCGCCTCTAATAAATATCTCTAAGTAAAAAGTTAAATTTTGTAGAAGACACCTCAATCATACTTCCTCATGATGGACTGGTTTATTCAAATTGTATTCCAGATGAATTCCTACAGGATAAAAGATTATTTTCTGACAATAAAGTCACAATAGTATGTACGATACACTACATGGTATGTGGTTTACATTCAAGTTTCAAATTGCTTAATTAGTTTGTTTTTGTTTTGTATCTGTTTTTTTTCAGATAAATGTAACCGAAAATTTGTCCAATACCCAACTGTTTAACAACTGTCTACAATATGAAGCTGAAAGTTGTGACGCAGCCAAAATCCTAGCTAATCGTCACAAAATTCACTGGTCTGTCGAAAAGCATTTTTTACTTTTAGATAATAGAGAGTCACAAGATCCAGTTATTTACGAATTTGACCTTTCGGGACATTCATTTCAAGTGAAATTGCATAAAAACGAAATTGATCCACACTTTTACTCATTGTATTTAC
Source organism: Rhizoglyphus robini (assembly GCA_023373905.1). Lineage (NCBI taxonomy): Eukaryota > Metazoa > Arthropoda > Arachnida > Sarcoptiformes > Acaridae > Rhizoglyphus > Rhizoglyphus robini. The sequence continues at coordinate 108,825 of JAKIJQ010000031.1, read as the reverse complement.
ATTTAAATTCTCAATTACTAGAAAACGTAACCTACCAATTTCGAATCACAATGTACGATGCTTTGAAAAAAGTATTTATTTCTAGAGGTAAGTGAATTAAAAAATATTATCTGTACAATATTTTTTTAAAATTGTTTTGATAGGAAATCATAACGAATTTAATCTAAATAAGAAAATATATGTATTTCCTAACTTTGTCAGCCATTCTGTTCTGCAAGATGTTAATTATGATTTATATGAAAAAGTATTTTCTCCTGATAATAGAATTATTGAAAAGCTGAATATCGAGTTTGAGGTAAAAATATTTAATTTGTTCAATATTCATTTTTTAAATTAATTGCTAGATTTGGATTATTAGAGAAAACTCTGAATCGACCAGTTTAGATAATGGCGCTTTGAAGAGCACTAATGATGCTAAGAATTGTGATAATTCTTTTTCTACTGTTATTAACAATTATAATATATATGCCACCCAATCGGTTCTAGCACTCGATAAGGGAAAAATGAAAATTAATGGATCAGTTTGTATCGCTTCCACAGTCAATGAGGATGGCATTATGAAACTGCTTAGCAATTCTTTGAAATCATTGTTTAGAAAATAAAATAACTGGAGAACAGAGAAAACAAATTTTTGTTCGGATAAATTTTAATGTGCTGACTGATTCGATGGATTATATTCTCTTGGAGTTCTACACCCCGACGGATTAGTACGGGATATATATATCCCAAGTGAAAAATTCGGACTCTATATGGCTTTTATATATAATTAGAAGATTGGTTGTTTATGAAGTTGATGTTAGTGTATGCGAAAGTGTATTTCGAGTGTATCGTGATGAGAAATGGATATTAGCTATTGGCTAATAGCTTTTTTATTTTCTGGATCCATTAGAACCCAATCATCACTATTAGATATTTACCATATCAACGATGCAGTTTATTTATCTTTTTGATCGCGCTTTCTATTTCCAGGCTCAATCACAACTTTCGACCTTGGATTAGTTTAAACATTGTTCATTTGATTGTGTTGTGCTCACAATGCACATTCGTCTACATTTGTAACACATTTAATTAACGTTAATTAAACATATTTGCCTCCACACGCAAACCCACTCGAGCTTTATCTCAAATAACAAATATTCCTCGACAACAATCAATCCGCGCGTACTCAAAACCTGCCTGAGTCCTAACAATGCAACGGCTTCATAACTGCTGCTATGTAAACAGACACTACTAAAAGTAGTGATGCAACGCCGAGTCATGCATTGTCATGCACTGCGAGTACATTTAACAGTCTGCTGGAGGGATCGTATATATATTGAGGAGTTGCAACCGGCTTCAAGCATAACTCGTGTTGCAGTTGTTGTCAAACAGACAAAATTTCATCATTTATCTTCGTTTTCTTCAAATATTAACCAAAAATGGCTTGTTGCAGTTTGTTCCGTTGTGGTGCATCTCTTCTGCTATTTTACCTGTTCATCATTAAACCCCTGAAATTTCTGTACACCTGGTACAGGAACAGACATTCGAAGGCGTACGAGAAGCTTTTGAAACCCGGGGAAAATTTCTTCGCGGTGGTCACGGGGGCTACTGATGGAATTGGGTTAGAATATGCGAGACAGTTGGCTGAGAAGGGTTACAATCTGCTGCTGTTGAGTAGGACTGAGGAGAAGTTGAAACGGGTGGCTGGTGAGATCCTGGAACAGTATCCACAGTGTAAAAAGGTATGATTTTTAAAAAGAAATACTAAAAGTTCCCTTGTTAAAACCGACTATACTATGAAAAATTTTTTTCAAACTTAGGTCGAATACCTAGCAGTGGATTTCTCTCAGACAGACATCTACGATCGCATCAAGGAAAAGCTCGAATCCCTGCCCGGACCAATTCACGTTCTGGTGAACAATGTCGGCATGAGTCACAGCTTCCCGGAGTATTTCACTAAAATGCCGGATAACTTCCACTTGCGACTGATCAACACGAACCTCGTTTCAATGACACTAATGTCGGAAATTGTTCTGCGAATAATGGAGAAGCAAGTTCACAATGCTGCTGTGAATCCTGCCCGAGGAGTTGTAATCAACATTTCGTCAGGTCTGGGCAGTTCGGAGTTTCCGTACTTCAACTCGTACAGTGCATCGAAGGCTTATATGAATAATTTGTCGAAAATCTTGTCTGAGGAACATAAGAAAGACGCAATCATTGTGCAGACTGTAACCTCCGGCCTAGTGAAAACAAACATGAGCAAGGACGTGTTCGATGATCGAGTTGGTGTCGATGCAGATGATTTTGTACAACATGCACTCAAAACTGTCGGTACGGAACAGACGACATGTGCTCATCCGAAACACAAGTTCATCCATGGATTGTCACTTTTCTTGAATTGCGTTTTGGGTGAATGTCTGTTCATGAAGATCAAAGTGGCCAGTGCCAAGATGATGAGAAGACGGTATTTTGATTCTAAGAAATCTAGTTAGATTTTTGTATTTTTTAATTGCTACTAAATTATTATTTTTCTAAAAAATTCAAAGTGTTTGGCACTCGGTAAATGGGGGTCCCGGTAGCTGCTCAACCCTGTGCAGCGACATGTAGTGGTATGTGTCTATTTTGTCCAACTATGGCCATCAAATGACTCGGATGCAATCACGGATTTGTTACTTCATTAATTGACACAATTCAAAGTGTTTGGCTCTCGGTAAATGAGGGTCCCGGTAGCTGCTCAACCCTGTGCAGCGACATGTAGTGGTATGTGTCTATTTTGTCCAACTATGGCCATCAAATGACTCGGATGCAATCACGGATTTGTCACTTCATTAATTGACACAATTCAAAGTGTTTGGCACTCGGTAAATGGGGTCCCGGTAGCTGCTCAACCCTGTGCAGCGACATGTAGTGGTATGTGTCTATTTTGTCCAACTATGGCCATCAAATGACTCGGATGCAATCACGGATTTGTTACTTCATTAATTGACACAATTCAAAGTGTTTGGCTCTCGGTAAATGAGGGTCCCGGTAGCTGCTCAACCCTGTGCAGCGACATGTAGTGGTATGTGTCTATTTTGTCCAACTATGGCCATCAAATGACTCGGATGCAATCACGGATTTGTTACTTCATTAATTGACACAATTCAAAGTGTTTGGCTCTCGGTAAATGAGGGTCCCGGTAGCTGCTCAACCCTGTGCAGCGACATGTAGTGGTATGTGTCTATTTTGTCCAACTATGGCCATCAAATGACTCGGATGCAATCACGGATTTGTTACTTCATTAATTGACACAATTCAAAGTGTTTGGCTCTCGGTAAATGAGGGTCCCGGTAGCTGCTCAACCCTGTGCAGCGACATGTAGTGGTATGTGTCTATTTTGTCCAACTATGGCCATCAAATGACTCGGATGCAATCACGGATTTGTCACTTCATTAATTGACACAATTCAAAGTGTTTGGCACTCGGTAAATGGGGTCCCGGTAGCTGCTCAACCCCTGTGCAGCGACATGTAGTGGTATGTGTCTATTTTGTCCAACTATGGCCATCAAATGACTCGGATGCAATCACGGATTTGTTACTTCATTAATTGACACAATTCAAAGTGTTTGGCTCTCGGTAAATGAGGGTCCCGGTAGCTGCTCAACCCTGTGCAGCGACATGTAGTGGTATGTGTCTATTTTGTCCAACTATGGCCATCAAATGACTCGGATGCAATCACGGATTTGTCACTTCATTAATTGACACAATTCAAAGTGTTTGGCACTCGGTAAATGGGGTCCCGGTAGCTGCTCAACCCTGTGCAGCGACATGTAGTGGTATGTGTCTATTTTGTCCAACTATGGCCATCAAATGACTCGGATGCAATCACGGATTTGTTACTTCATTAATTGACACAATTCAAAGTGTTTGGCTCTCGGTAAATGAGGGTCCCGGTAGCTGCTCAACCCTGTGCAGCGACATGTAGTGGTATGTGTCTATTTTGTCCAACTATGGCCATCAAATGACTCGGATGCAATCACGGATTTGTCACTTCATTAATTGACACAATTCAAAGTGTTTGGCACTCGGTAAACTTATATAACTGCCGACCAATCGGTTCTAGCCTTCGATAATGAAAAGATAAAAATTGGGGAATCAGTTAGTATTACCTCCTCTGACAAAGATGATAAAATTGTAAAACATATCTATCGTGCTTTATTGTCATTTTTATAAATTAATGGAATTAATTAAAGAACCAATCGTTGTACAATTTTTTGTGTAAATTTTAATATGCTGTTTGATTCAAGGTGTATCTAGATTGACTGGAAGATTTTCATTGAGATTTTAAGATGATTGGTTTTTGGTTTTTGGTTTTTGGTTTTTCGCTTTTCGTTTTTCGTTTTTCGTTTTTGGTATTTGACTGTTAGTTTTCTGGATCCATTTGAACCCAGCCATCACAATTAGATTTTTCCCATAACAACAATGTGATTTTTTTAATCTTTCGATCGCGATTTCTATTTCCAACTTTGACCTTGAGGCTTAGTTTAAACATTGTTCATTAAATCATTGAGATTGTGTAGTGCTCCTAATGCACATTCATCTACATTTGTAACACATTGTTAATTAATCAAATTGTTTCCCTCCGCTCTCAAACCCACTCGAGCTTTTATCCATATAATAAATATTCCTGGCAACAATCAATTGAGCGCACGCCAACCTGACAAGCAACTAACTGTGAGTCCAACCAATGCCACGGCATCATTGCTGTGCTATGTAAACAGATCCACTGCTAAAAGTAGTGATGCAATGTCGAGTCATGCAGTGTCATGTACTGCGAGTGCATTTAACAGGCTACTTGAGGGATCGTATATATATTGAGGAGTTGCAACCGGCTTCAAGCATAACTCGTGTTGCATTTGAAATTATCAAACAGACAAAGTTTCATCATTCAACTTCGTTTCTCTTCATACATTAACCAAAAATGGTGTGTTGCAGTCTACATTGTGGTGCATCTCTACTGCTGTTTTATCTGTTCATCATTAAACCACTGAAATTTCTGTACACCTGGTACAGGAACAGACATTCGAAGAAGTACGAAAAGATTTTGAAACCTGGGGAAAATTTCTTTGCTGTCGTGACTGGGGCTACGGATGGAATCGGGTTAGAATATGCGAGACAGTTGGCAGAGAAGGGGTATAATCTGGTACTGTTGAGTAGGACTGAGGAGAAGTTGAAACTGGTGGCTGGTGAGATCCTGGAACAGTATCCTCAGTGTAAAAAGGTATGTTTTACAAAAGTTGACTTGTTAAAACCGACTTTACTATTCATTATTTAGGTCGAATACTTAGCCGTAGATTTCTCTCAAACAGACATCTACGATCGCATCAAGGAAAAACTCGAATCCCTGTCCGGACCAATTCACGTTCTGGTGAACAATGTCGGCATGGGTCACAGCTTCCCGGAGTATTTCACTAAAATGCCGGATGACTTCCATCTGCGACTGATCAACACGAACCTCGTCTCAATGACACTCATGTCGGAAATTGTTCTGCGAATTATGGAGAAGCAAGTTCACAATGCTGCGGTGAATCCGGCACGAGGAGTTGTTATCAACATTTCGTCTGGTTTGGGCAGCTCTGAGTTTCCGTACTTTAACTCGTACAGTGCATCGAAGGCTTATATGAACAATCTGTCGAAAATCTTGTCCGAGGAACATAAGAAAGATGCAATCATTGTGCAGACTGTAACCTCCGGCCTAGTGAAGACAAACATGAGCAAGGACGTGTACAATGATCGATCTGGTGTCGAAGCTGATGACTTTGTACGACATGCACTCAAGACTGTCGGTACGGAACAGACGACATGTGCCCACCCGAAACACAAGTTCGTCCATGGATTGTCGCTCTTAGTGAAATGCGTGTTGAGTGAGTGTCTGTTCATGAAGATCAAAGTGGCCAGTGCCAAGATGATACGAAACCGGTATTTCGATTCCAAGAAATCTAGTTAGATTTTTGTATTTTTTAAATTGTTACTAAATTAATATCTTTTTTAATAAATTGGGGGAAAGTTGAATATACATTGCAATTTTTTCTATGAGCAAATGTGAAAAACAGGTTTTTAATAGTCAGTGAAAAAATTAACATATAAAAAGATAAAGTGACTATTGAAAAGAAAAGTTCATCAAGTGCAGCATCTTAAGATTGATCTAGTAAATATGTCACTTTTATTCTTTGTTCATTGTGTATGCGAAGAAGAAGAAGGTTATTTCCTGAACGCTTTGGAGAGAGTTTACATTATTATGCCTTGAGACTTCAAGATGATGTTTAAAAAAAGGAATATGGAAGCTACTTTGTATGCATAGTGTTTATGGGTCGGTGTTTAAAACAAACCAAAAACAATTGGATTAATAGGAACAGTTAAGAGAGTTTTGATTGTCAATATATAAGTGAGTGAACTTATGAACTTGTACAATTTTCTGCATCTGATTTTTAGATTTGTGATTTGAAAATCTAAAATGTCGTACCTCGAAATCAGTGGTTTTGTATTCACGGTCTACTTTCTACTGTACAAGCCCCTACTCATTTTGTATCGATGGTATCGAAATCGTAATGCAACTGCATACGAAACGATACTGAAGCCTGGTCCGAATGAGTATGCTGTCATCACGGGCTCGACTGATGGAATTGGATTGGAATATACGAGACAGTTGGCTGAGAAAGGATACAATCTGGTGCTGTTGAGTAGGACTGAGGAGAAGTTGAAACGGGTGGCTGGTGAGATCCTGGAACAGTATCCTCAGTGTAAGAAGGTATTTTTAGATTTATACATGGAAAAAACAGTTGCCTTGTTAAAACCGACTTTACTATTTACTTTCTCATCATGTAGGTTGAAATCCTAGCAGTGGATTTCTCCCGAACCGACATATACGATCGTATCAAACAAAAGTTGGAATCCCTCGATGGCGCAATCCACGTTCTGGTGAACAATGTTGGAACAGCTCATGTAGTTCCAGAGTACTTTGCAAGTTATCCCGAGGGCTACAATCTGCGTCTGATCAATGTGAACATTGTGTCAGTCACAGCAATGTCTGAAATTGTACTCAAAATTTGGACCTCACAAAAAGACTGTTCGGGGTCCAAGAGACCAAAAGGTGTGATCATCAACATTTCTTCCATTGGAGGGGCGACAGAAATGCCACTGGTTTCCACCTATAGTGCTTGTAAGTCTTTTTTTAATATATAAATATTTTTAGATAATTTTAAAATTTAAAATTACAAAAATTCCAATACCTAGCCAAAGCATACATGAACTACCTCTCGAAAATACTGTCAATCGAATACGCCAAAGACAACATTCTCGTCCAGACTGTAATGCCCGGGCAGGTAGCGACTTCAATGGTAGCAGAAATGCGTAATCGAACCTCCGTAAAAACCAAAGACTTTGTCGTGTACGCGTTGAAAACAGTCGGATCGGAACAGACCACAAATGCTCATCCAAAACATAAACTCGTCAACAATAGTATGCTGTTCTGGAAGTCAGTGCTACCTGAACAAATTTACTATGAATTCGCGATGGGTATCACCTCGAGTGTCAGAGCAGAGTATAATGCTCAAAAGGATAAATGATAGATTTACCAATTTTTTTAAACTAGTTTTTGGACCAAAAAAAGTTTGTAGATAGATTGTAAATATGAAAAACAAGTTTTCTTTTTTTGTGAGATTGACAAAATAAATTAAGCTAAATAAAGTATTTAAAAGTTACTCGACATTCTAGCTGACAGTTACATCATGTCATTTACAAGTGTAATTTCTATGCACTTTACCAGTTTTAGTCTAGCTCATTATCGCTACTAACAATACAACTCCAATGCATCATTACATTTGTAACTGAATTGCACTGCTCAACTATATGGAAAGTATGCCAAATGGAAACAGGGTAACTCATGGTAACCCATGGTACGCATATAAAAGCTTTTACAGTGTAGTACGAGAATGCTATTATATTGTGACATTGTGTGCATATGTTCAAACTTGAACTGTTAACTCAAACAGAAATCTATTGCCCAAAATGGTTCAATTCGTGGGCAACTTCAAATCTCCAACTGTCCTTGAAGTCACTGGCCTGATTTTACTTGGATACTTTGCCTATAGAACGCTGAAACTTCTACTCAGTTGGCTTGCTAATAATGTTCTCTGTAATTGTGCTCATGAGAGAGTGTTGAGCCCTGGACCGAATGAGTATGCGGTGATTACGGGCTCGACTGATGGCATTGGACTCGAGTATGCGAGACAGTTGGCTGAGAAGGGATACAATCTGGTGCTGTTGAGTAGGACTGAGGAGAAGTTGAGAAGAGTTGCCGAAGATATCCAGGGAAAGTTTCCTCAATGTAAAAAGGTATTTTTTGAGAAATTTTTTTACAAGGAAAAATTTAAAAGTTGCTTTGTTAAAACCGAATTCTCTATATTAACTTTTAGGTTGAAACCCTGGCAGTGGATTTCTCCCGAACCGACATCTACGATCGTATTAAGCAGAAACTCGAATCCCTGGATGGACGGATCCATGTGCTGGTGAACAATGTTGGAACATACAGTGGATATCCCGAGCACTTTACCGACTATCCCGAGGGATTCAATCTCAGTCTGATCAATGTGAACATTGTCTCGATGACTGCAATGTCTGAGATTGTACTCAAAATTTGGACTGCCCAAAAGGGAACCTGTCCTGTGGCCAAGAGACCCAAGGGTGTGATTATCAACATTTCATCAATTTCCGGCTCGATTCCATTGCCATTCTTTTCTACCCACAGTGCTTGTAAGTACCGTGTTGGGTTGGGTTTTGGTTAGGTGTTAGGTAGGTTAGGTGCCGTGTAGGATTGGGTTTAGGCTTGATGTTAGGTAGGTTAGGTACCGTGTTGGGTTGGGTTTTGGTTAGGTGTTAGGTAGGTTAGGTGCCGTGTAGGATTGGGTTTGAAATGTTTTTTAAATTTTAAATAATTATATATTTATAATTAATCAATCAATTAACAAACCAAATCATCCTCCTCCTCTCAGCCAAAGCATACATGTACTACCTAAGCAAAATCCTCTCAATCGAATATGCCGCCGATAACATCCTAGTCCAGAACGTAGCGCCCGGTCAAGTGGACACTACCCAAGCCGCAACAGTTCGAGATAAAACCCTAGCTGTGTCCCCAGCAGACTTTGTCCAGTACGCCCTGAAAACAGTCGGAACGGAACGCTATACAAATGCCCATCCAAAACACAAACTCGTTTATGGGCTGTTCCAATTCATGAAAGCAATTCTCTGTGAACATTGGTTCGACAAAATGTTGGTGTTCTCCACTAAGAAAATGAGAGAAGAGCGTGCTAACATGAAGAGAAATAGATTTTTGTAAAAATAAATAAGGCTTCGACTTTGTCTCGCTAAAAATTTTAAACATGACTTGTTCCATTAATTCTATTAAAATTTAAATTAAAAATAAACATGCAAATTTTTACACACATTTTATACAAGTAAATATAATTTTGTGCAGCATTTGAAATGTGAAGTATTTGAAATAATGAACAAATTCTTTATTGACAATTTATAAATGATACAGTACATGTGTGTAAATGTTTTTTTTTAAATTTTACTTTCGACTACATTCTAACCAAAAGCCTCCTGAGCTGACCATTTTTTCAAATCCCCTATATCTCTCTCAATTAGTTCACCATTTGAATCTCTCAAATAATCTCCAGGAGGAAATGTGTAGATGGTGTGCAGCTTCGTGCAATGTTTCCATGGTTGGAACGAGCGTCTCAAACACTCAAAGTACTGCTTTTCTTTGTCTTCACTATCAAACACTAATATTGGATGGTCCGTATTCCGATAGTATTCTAAAAAATCTACTGGGTTACAGATCTGACACTCATAAATGCCACAATGGTAAATTAGAATGCACAAATTAGGAAACACATTTCCCCATTGAATCTGTTTTAGATAATTGTGTGAAAAATAATCTGACTGAAAACGCATTACTTTAACTGAAGCAAGTTGAACTCTCGGTGCGTCTTGGTATTCTGGCTCAACACATTGATCAAATATACTTTGGTCAACTGTAATGTGAATGTCCAGATAGACTAGCTCCCTCAATGGTTTCAACAGCTTGAACAAATTGCCAAGTTCTCTTGTATCATTTGATGAGATGGTCAGTGATTGTAGGCGCGTAAAACGTGAACAAATTGCTCGCATTGACTCGTCTGCTCGGTAGATACTAAGATCAGGTAGTCGAACAAATTTTGAAGCTAAATTGTCATCGAAACGAGCCAAAACATTTTCATTAAGTGGTTCGATTGTTAATGAAATTCGCGAATTAATCCCTGCGTGTTCAATCAGTGAGTCAACCATAGAGTCGTACATTATATTAGGAATAGAGAGATAGAGTTCATCCAATTTTTCCAACACCAAGAAAGCAATTTTTTCATTAGTTTCATTCATTTCTTCAGTTAGGTCATGGTGAAAATAACTATAGGCCGCCAAGGTCAAATGTTTCAAAGACGGCAGTTGTGTGTTGATTGTGTTGATCATTTTGCGAAAGTCAACTGCAACTATTTGTTCGTGCTCAGGCGAAGTATCCTTCCAGCTAATGTACATTTTCAATACTCGAAGATTGGCTGACCAGCCTTTAAGCAGCACAATCAACTGCTCAAATAGACTCCGCTTAACACCCCACGATTTCTCTCCAATGCAAGTCACTGGAGCAACATCGTAAGTAGCAATACAAAGTGTCGTAATGTTGGGTAGTAGTTGGACAATTTGGTTTGCTGATGGCTCATCAAATCGTTGAAAGTGGAGCAGATTTTGGGGACTTTTAAAAGGATGAAAAAGTTCACTGACTTTCGTACAGTTGTTGGATAGTTGAGAGTAATAAGGAATTTCAAAGAGAAGGCTGTAATTACTCTGCCTATGGCATGGCATGTACATTCTTACATCGCGATGACATATAAAGATGTTTAGATGACGGTGCTTAGAGCGAATGCGCCGTTGAATTCGTGCCCATGTTGGACAAACTTGATAGATTTGGAGTAGATCTCGTAGGGGCAGCTTCGAGAAGATGTTCTCAAGACAGAGGTCTGGTAGGTCGTTGATGCTTTTCATGCTTGTGCAGTTGCATAGATTAAGTCAATCACTACATTTAACTCATAGTTATATATGCAGTGTAAAAGAACATAGCATACCTAACCAGACAGACTCTACTATGACTCATAACTCAAGTGAAATCCAGTATAATGAATAGGAGAAGATAACTTTATGAGCACACACACAGCAACAGTCGATTTATGACCAACAACAGCAACAATGGCACAACGTATATATGAGATTGAGATAACCTCAATTCACTAAAATTGATTGCACACAAATAGCTCTCTTTTATTATAAAGACTTTATATATTAGTAGTTTCCCAATCTCTCCATAAAATTTGCCTTGTAAACTTGAGGCAAATTCTTTGTATATTCACATTTTGAGAAGTCTAACCATATAGAAATAATGTCTACAAAATCGTATAGTTAACGTTGCTTCAAACATCCGGGTTATAAATGTCTCAACTGTCCGGTTAATTGATGACATTCTTTGATTAATGAATGTTAAATGTTAACTTTTGGCAAGGCTAAGTGATGTTATATGTTGAGAAGATATAAAAAAAAACAGACTCGACAAGGCTACCATTTATGACATTTAGTCTATAGACTTTTAACCAAACACTCAAAAGCAATTTTTGTTTGTTCAAAGCCATTCGCATAAAATTCGAGTGTTTAAAGGATTTGAAAAGATTTGAAAATTATATGTTAACTTTTTGAAAATCCTATCGGTTTATCAACATTTTTATGCTTTTATCGATTTTTCTGTCAATTTATCATCTAATCCAATACATCTGAACAGATATAAAAATATATACAATAGATTGAATGCATTTTGCTTGCATAAATGTCGATAAGTAATTCGATAAAATATCATTTCGAATTCCTTGCAAAATTTCCAAAAATTAACGTTTTGATAATCACTGACGATTATCGTTGATATCGGTAATAAAATTTTGGACGATAATATCGGTAAATAGTAATTACAATTTAACGGTTGCAACCTCTAATGTGTAGATGGTATGCAACTTGGTGCAATGTTTCCATACTTGGAACGAGCGTCATAGTACTGCTTTTCATTGTCTTCACTATCAAAATACTAATGTATAATGTATAATGGCAATAAAAAAAAGTGAAGACAACCGTATGAGCCTAACATGTAACAGCAACAGTTAATTTATGACCAACCTCAACGATGGCACAACGTATATATATGAGATAACCTCAATTCACAAGAATTGATTGCACACTAATAGCTCTCCTTTATATAACAGTCTTTTCGCTACTCTCCATAAAATTATACTTTCAATGTTTATAACATGTGTTCAACAGTTAACTTGAGACAGTAAATTCTTTGTACACACATTTTATGCAATCAAACAATATAAAAATGTCCACAAAATCGTATAGTAAACGCTGCTTTAAACATCCGGGTACATACATGTACGTACAATGTGTGCATATATATACGATGACTCAAACTCTGTTTTTCATCAATGTTTGTAGGAGGCAAACGTTTGTCTTACCACACACACACACAACTGTGAAATCACAAAAACTTTTTCTTTCTAAAATCAACAATTCTAGCATTCGATACGCAAGTTTTCTTTCTTCTTACTTGCTTCACCATGAAGAACATTAACGATCTGCCCGATTTGTGTCTTCGGACCATCTTCTCGAAACTACCCCTGCGAGATCTTCTTCGACTAGATCAAGTCTGCCCGGCCTGGAAGTGCATTCAACAATCGGTTTGTTTGACGCGCAAAGAGTTGAACATCTTGATTGGTGATGACAAGTTATTAGAGAAATCACCCTTTATCATTCCATACTATGATGAACTACTTGATAGTAATCAAAATGCTTCAAAATTGTTTGCTTTCTCCAAAGATCAACAAAATCAACTCGAATTTGATTGGCTCGATTGTAAATCAGTGAAATTGCTCACTCGTCTACTGCCCAACATAGTCACTGTTTGTCTTGCAATTCGATACGTTCCATCCGCGATTAGTATTGGTGACATGTCCTGGGGTATCAAGACAATTCTAATGCATCAGGTGATCGTACTTTTGAGGGCATGGTCCCTCAGCCTACAAACTCTCAAAATATTCATATGTTTTGATGGATGCGAAGATAGCCAGATAAAGGACGATTTAAAAAAGTTGCTTTCCACAATCAGCATTTCATGCCACTCGTTGCGCTTTTTTAAATTTAAATTGAATAATCAAATTTACTTTGAAAATTCCGATCATAAAACACTCGATTTGTCATTTCTGAGTAGACTCGAAGAGTTTTGTTTTGAATTTGAGGAAGACTTGTCAGTTGTGAACTATTCACTAGATAAGTATGCCAAAGATGCGCCACATCTTCGAGTACTTGCAATTGATGGCAGGGAACTGCAGCGTACTATCGAATCGGGCGCAATTTTACAATACGACAAGAAGCTCGGAAAGAAATTCATTCATCTACCCGAATTTGAGTTTTATAACGCTAATTCTCTTCTACGTAGCTACTGTTGGCGACTTGAAAAATTAAAAATTCGAATTGATTTTAATGTTTCAAAAATTTACAAATTCATTAAACTGATGCGACCACTGAAGAATTTGATTTATCTCGATATTAATTTTCAAATAAAAGTTGAATTTGATGACGAAGCAAATGGATGGCGAGATGCAAATGCAGCTGCTGAAGAAGAGGAACACGAAATTGTCCATTTCGAGACGATTCCTCAGCTTCCTTCAGTGAAAATAATCAAAATCTACGCATCACTTTGTTCACACGATCAACTGGACTCAATTCAGTGGGATCGAATGTTTCCCAATTTGGAAATTTTGCAATACACTCATGACTGCTTTGATTGTACAATTTGTGAGCATAAAACTGAAAATTATAACCAATGGGAGAAGTGGCAGGATTTGGAAGATTATAAGCAGAAGAAGCACGACAACTGTATGAAATTTGCTCTTCAACCATGGAAACACTGTGCCAAGATGCATTCGGTCTACACTGGAAATTATGGCAATCCGAACAAGAGATCGTTGGATGAGTTATACGATCGAGTTTGAGGTTGATTTGTGACTATTTTGTGTTTGTTTCGTAAATAAATTGTCTGTCGTCTTCTAACGGCTTATATAAATTATAATTAGCAAACCCCATCAATATTCAAGTAACGGTTCCAAACATTTTTTTTTGCTTAATTGTTTTCTTTCCCAATATTGGAATGTTTTTTCTGCTATTTGGCTTCGGGATGTCTGTTTTGTGAACTTTGTGAACAACCCATTGTTGTTGCAGTTGTGGTTGGCTAGATTGAACCAGTTAGTATTATTTTACAAACAACATTTGCAACATTTCGCCCGAAAACGCACAAAATTGACGCTAAACACTAAAATTCGCTTTGGGCTTGCTGTGCAACTTGATTTTGAGCAATTTTGAATTCAATTTTTCAATTCTAACCAGCCTAAAGGCTAAATGTCCAATTGGCTATTTCCAAAACTCGAATGGCAACAATTGACCATTTAGATATTTTCTAATGATCCAATACCAAAACTGATTTAGGGGGCAATTTGACAGTCCCACAATTCACGCAAAAATATGTCGAATCATATGTCTTTTGAATCGTAATCTCATTGGCCATTTTGTGGCTACGGCAGAAAAAGGTTGCCCGCCCTTGTTGTGTATGAACTGATTTAAAAACACATGTTCACAGTTGCAACTGTCCAAAGGAGAGACAAATACTTCACACACTCTCGCTCTGACTTTCACGCCAATGGCGTTACTTATTTACTAGTACAGTCAAACCTCATCCCGGAACTCCTTCGACTTAGTACACTATCCCAACTTCCCCAATAAACTAGTATTAAGTGACGCCGTTGGCGTAAAGGAGGAGCGAACGGTATAGTCCAGCAAAAAATGTTTTTTGAGATTTTACTTGTTTTTTATGAGTGATACTTTAGGCACACATATTTTTATAACACAGGATAATTGACAAAAATAACCTAGTTTTGGCCAGTATTGAGCTTTTGTAAATGCAAAAAGGCTATTTCTCTGCTTTGGAAGAACACTATTTTAGCTCACGATCGAGTTGAATTGAATAATCAAAAAATCTTCTGAAAATTAACTACTTCACATCTTCAGTTCTGGTAACTTCAATTTATAAAAGCTATATTATAATTGCGTGCCTATCTAACCAACAACTGGAGTAATGAATTTGTTTAATTTGTTTAAATAAGATAAGTTATGACTTTGAGTCGGTGCAAATATTACATATTGAGTATTGAACAGTATTACTACATGTAAAATATTTTTAGCAATGATGATTAAAATCTTTTTTAATACTGAAGAACAGTATTTACTCTATTGAAATCAGAGAAAATGTTACGTTTAGTCGCACACAGTCATCCAAACGAATCCTCAAGAGAGTTATAACCAGCAAAAATAGTTCATTCTGGACATTCCAATTAACATATAACAAAAAATTTTTTTTCTTTTTCGTATTCCGTCTCATGAGCTTGCAGCTTCATACTCACAATCGGATACAATCAAAATATCAAAAATGTATCTTTAAAAAATAATAAATATGATATCATATCATCAAATTTCTCATTAAATTTCTAAGAATACATTTCCACCATCGCAACCAGAAAAATATAACCTTTTCATATGTTCTATACTACATAATTTAATTCGTATTCTCAATAAAGTAGAGATAAAAAGTACCCAGTAGTTGAAAGTTTTTGTTAGGTGTTAGGTAAGTTAGGTGCCATGTAAGATTGGGTTTAAAATTTGTTTTTTAATTTTAAATAATTATACCAATCAATTAATTAACAAACAAAATCATTCTTCTCCTCTCATAGCCAAAGCATACATTTACTACCTTAGCAAAATCCTCTCAATCGAATATGCCGCAGATAACATCCTAGTCCAGAACGTAGCACCCGGTCAAGTGGACACTACCCAAGCGGCAACAATTCGAGATAAAATCCTAGCTGTGTCCCCAGCAGACTTTGTCCAGTACGCCCTGAAAACAGTCGGAACGGAACGCTATACAAATGCCCATCCAAAACTCGTTTATGGGGTGTTCCAATTCATGAAAGCAATTCTCTGTGAACATTGGTTCGACAAAATGTTAGTGCTTTCCACTAAGAAAATGAGAGAAGAGCGGGCTAACATGAAGAAGAATGAGCAGATTTTTTAAAAATATAAAATTAAAAACATGATGCAACTTTTTGTTAACAATTTTGTTAAACTTTCATCACTAGTTACTTGATTTTCTAGTTGAGTTATATTATGTAATCATGTACGACAAGTGCCAAAATTGTCGACTTATTTGACTGCCATTCATAAATATCGTTACAGATGGATTCATTGATAATTGGTTTCTATTTTACCGGTGACATTTTGTCGATTTTCTAGTTGAGTTACATCATGTCATTGACAAGTGCAAAATTTTAGCATTAAACCAATTTTTATCAAGCTCATTAGTTGGCAACAATAAATTGTAGTCACATATTAATTAGAATTGTTAGATATGGAAAGGGAGGATGGCAGACTATTATTTTTTTTTATTTTTACCAAGGACATACATTTTAATTTTTTATTTGTTTATCGCTACTGGAAAGCGACTCTAATGCATCATTACATTTGTAATTGAAGTGCACTAATCAACTAAAGTGTACGGAATGTGTCGAGTGGAAGCGGCATGCAAACTGCATTTACAGTGAACTCATGATAATTGTCCATATAAAAGAGCAACTCAAATGTATGATTTGTGTGTTTATTTGTTTATTTTGTTTCATTTTATTTTTCCTCGTTTGAAAACTCGACACAACCAACTAACATGTCGTGCTCCTGCCTCGAAACCGTTGGCTTTGTAACCATCGTCTACTTCCTTCTGTACAAGCCCCTGTTCATTCTGTATCAATGGTATCAAAATCGTAATTCGACGGCATACAAAACGATACTGAAAGCTGGTCCAAATGAGTATGCTGTGATCACGGGTTCGACTGATGGCATTGGACTCGAGTATGCGAGACAGTTGGCTGAGAAGGGATACAATCTTGTTCTGCTAAGTCGAACCGAAGAGAAGTTGAAACGAGTTGCTTCGGAAATCCAGAAACAGTATCCCCAAAGTAAAAAAGGTATTTTTCTGTTTTTTATATTTTTGCAAGGAAAACATAAAGTTGCCTTGTTAAAACCGACTTTACTATTATTCATTTTAGGTTGAAACCCTAGCAGTGGATTTCGCCCGAACCGACATCTACGATCGCATCAAACAAAAGTTGGAATCCCTCGATGGAAAGATCCACGTTCTGGTGAACAATGTCGGTACTGCTAATTCGTATCCTGAGTATTTTGCCAACTATCCAGAGGGATACAATCTACGATTGATCAATGTGAACATTGTCTCGGTGACTGCAATGTCTGAGATTGTACTCAAAATTTGGAACGCTCAAAAGAGCAGTCCTGTTGATAAGAGACCCAAGGGTGTGCTGATCAACATTTCTTCGATTGTTGCGAGTGTTGAAACGCCACTCTTTTCAACTTATAGTGCTTGTAAGTGTATTTTAATTTTTTAAAATATTCTTTAATTATCAAAATATTTGTTTCCTTTAAAGCCAAAGTCTACATGAGCTATCTCTCAAAGATCCTCTCAATCGAATACGCCCAGGACAACATTCTCGTGCAGAACGTAACCCCAGGACAGGTGGACACTCCAATGGCATCAACATTGCGAGACGAATCCCAAGTTGTACCACCAAAAGACTTTGTCGAGTACGCCCTTAAAGCAGTTGGAACGGAACGATCCACAAATGATCATCCAAAACATAAATTGATCAACAATGGTTTCGTGATACTGAAATCGGTTCTCTGTGAAAGTCTGTTTGATAAGTTTATTTTCTATTTTACTAAAAAACTCAGAGCAGACTATGATAAGAAGCAGAAGTAGATAATTTGAATTTCAAATGTTTCGTAAAATAAAGATTTGAGTGTAAGCCAAAAATATCTTTTTGAAAGTTGTTGAATTTAAAAAAATGTTTCGCTATTTGCCTGGCTTGGCAGACAATCTTATGATCAGAAATTTCTGCTTTATTAGTAATATACGTTGCAGCTAACTGAGCATACAAAACTATAATTTTACATTCTAAATGCACATCACACATCATTGATTACACCCTCAAACAGTACTATGCGATTGTTATTTTCTCTAATCCAAAACAAGAAGGGCCGATTGAGTAGAAGCGATACAGTAACAGGCGGTGGCTGGCTGATTCGTCCAGTAAACATGGTAGTTGCCGCCGCGGCTGTCGTTCCGTACTGATTCACCTCGAGTACAGTATTGTGCAACATTTGACTCACACAAAATTTAGTTGCGTTCACAATCATACGAGAGAAATCTGCGATCGACATGAAAGCGCGCACGATACCCAGTTGCATGAGAAACCACTAGAGATTGTAGTTGGTGTGCAGTTTGAGAAGAGGCATTTTAATGATGGCTCGAGTCCGCTTCAATTGGCCAATTCGTGAAGATAATGATTTTCCGGTTGATTCGTCAAACAGAGAACTGAATGTACTAGTGATGTTGTGTCGAGGCAAAAAGACAAACATGCTCACGCTCTTGTCTTGATACGGCAGTTCCATCATTTCGCCATCCTCAAATTGGCCATACTTGAAGTTACTGAGCGCCGTCATAAAATCGACAAATTTAGATTGATCTGGTGAAGAAGTGATGAATGGCAACTTGTTTTCGCTTACAGAGAAATGCGTCTCCCAACGTGAACTAAAGTAAATTGTGTTTATCAGGATTGCGCTCATTCCAGGCGGAATTTCCGAAAGTAAGCGAGAAATCTTTCCGTGGGTGTTTTCACTTGCCCACTGGTTGATGCGCTTTATGGTGGTTGAGTCATTGGTAAAAATTTTCGAGTTTAGAGCTTGCAAGGTGCTTAGATAGTCAGACACAAATCGACTGCCATTTTTGATCAAGATTGCGTTTGCAACACTGACATTGTTTTTTGCCAATTCTGGCATAAGCTGACGATAGCCATTGGCAATGTCATTGTTCGAGAGAGTCTCAGGAAAGCTAGTGTATTTGGTTGTTTGTTTGGGTAGATAAATTAAAATGTTTTAAAAATCGTACACAAAAAACACATTACCCAAGTGTGTGAAGAATTTCCGAATAAGTGACACCACCCGTTCCGGCCATTCCCATCGTCATACAAAGTCCAATGCTAAATGGAGATAAAAACACATTTTGACTTCCATTGGCTGCACTCTCAAGAGTGTTCATCAAACGGTTAGCGAAACGTTCGTTTGCGTGCGGGAAATGGTCTTTAAATTGGATTTTTTCTTCAAAGAATTGAATTCCAAACAAGGAAAATCCAGCTAGCACATTTCCAATGTACAGAGTTAGAAGCAACGGCGCTATTGAGGTTTTCATCATTTCGATATTTTATCAACCATTAATGCTTCAAACACTCACTTATATATATTTGTCATGTGAACAGTCTACCAATCAACACAGTTTTTCGATAACGGTTATCAACATACACAAACATTTCATTTCGTAATTGCCAGACTAGCTTTAGCGAAGACTCTATTTTGACTCTGCATTGACGTAAAATTAAATCTGTGTAATCAGTTAAAACAAAGTAATTTCTTATACACATTTTTTGCTTAAGTTATGAGTTTTATCTGTATTATGATGATGTCTGCCAAATCTATCTATTTACTCAATGCTACTACGCATGCCAAAAGTGAGGAGTTTTATCAGTTACAACAGTGATAATGAGCACTTATAAGCGCATGCGCATGCGCATAAACGATTATAATTAATACATTTAATTGGGTGACAAATTGTGTACAAAAGTAATATCACCTCTCAATGTAATAAAAGCGTTTACTGTGTATACGAGGATGCTGTTATATTGTGACATTGTGCACATTCAAACTTGGTGTTAAATCAAACAAAAATCTATTGAAAATGGTGCAATTCGTCGGAGATTTCAAAACTCTAACTGTCCTAGAAGTCGTAGGCCTAGTTCTACTTGGATACTTTGCTTATAGAATGCTGAAATTTCTACTCAGTTGGTTTTCGAATAATGTTCTATGTAATTGTGTGCACAAGAGAATCCTGAAAGCTGGTCTGAATGAGTATGCTGTGATCACGGGTTCGACTGATGGAATTGGGTTGGAATATGCGAGACAGTTGGCTGAGAAGGGATACAGCCTGGTACTGTTAAGTCGAACCGAAGAAAAGTTGAAACGAGTTGCTTCGGAAATCCAGAAACAGTATCCTCAATCTAAAAAGGTATTTTATCTTCTTTTTTACAAGGAAAAATGTTGCTTTGTTAAAACCTATTTTTCTATTTAGATTGAAACCATAGCAGTGGATTTCTCCCGAACTGACATCTACGATCGCATCAAACAAAAGTTGCAATCCCTCGATGGACCAATCCACGTTCTGGTGAACAATGTTGGTACTGTGCACGCATATCCCGAGTACTTTGCCAACTATCCCGAGGGATACAATCTGCGACTGATCAATGTGAACATTGTCTCGGTGACGGCAATGTCTGAAATTGTACTCAAAATTTGGACAGCTCAAAAGGGCAATCCTGGGGCCAAAAGACCCAAGGGTGTGCTCATCAACATTTCTTCTACGGCTGGTTCGTTTGAGTTGCCGTTGAATTCCAGCTATAGTGCTTGTAAGTTTCTTTTATATTTTTAGAAATCATTAACAAATAATCATTATCCTAGCCAAAGTCTACATGAACTACCTCTCGAAAATCCTCTCAATCGAATACGCCAAAGACAACATTCTCGTGCAGAACGTAGCACCCGGAATGGTGGACACTCCTCTGTCTTCAAAAATGCGCGACGAATCCCAAATTGTGTCCCCAAAAGACTTTGTCCAGTACGCACTAAAAACAGTCGGAACGGAACGATACACAAATGCCCATCCAAAACACAAACTCTTCAACGGGCTGGGTCTATTCTTAAAAGAGGTTCTTTATGAACCACTTTTCGATAAAGCAATTCTGTATTTCATGAAGAATGTGAGAGCAAAGTATGATAAGAGTCAGAAATATATTTAAAACATGAATGAAACTCATGATGACGATTTAACATTTTGTTAACTGATTAAACAGACAAAAGACTTAAAAAAATCTTTTCAGTCGATGATTGAGCTTTAAAAATCAACACATATCTATCAGAAAGGGTAAGCGCTTGATCATCACTTGATCCAACATTGATAATGATGATGTCTGCCAAAGTCTATTTACCCAAAACTACGCATGCGTGCCAAAACAGTGAAGTTATAACAGTGATAGTGTGCACTGAGCATTTACGATTATTATTATTACTTTTAACGGGTGACAAATTGTGTACAACAGTAATATATCACTTCTTACACTGACAATTGTGAGCGTTTAAAAGCGTGTGCAATTTGTACGGGAAGGCTATTGTGATATTTTGCATTCAAACTTGCTTAAATCACAAAATTTTTGAATATGCAATTCGTCGGTGACTTCAAAACTCTTACGGTCCTAGAAGTCAGTGGACTGATTTTACTTGGATACTTGTTTGTGTATAGACCGCTGAAGTTTTTTCTTATATGGCTTTCGAATAATTTTTCTGTAATTGTGTTCATGAGAGAATCCTGAAACCCGGTCTGAATGAGTATGCTGTGATCACGGGTTCGACTGATGGCATTGGACTCGAGTATGCGAGACAGTTGGCTGAGAAGGGATACAGTTTAGTGCTGTTGAGTAGGACTGAGGAGAAGTTGAGAAGAGTAACTAGGGAAATCCTGGAACTGTACCCTCAATGTAAAAAGGTATTTTAAAAAGAAAACGAAAGTTGATTTCTTTAAACATTTTCTATAAACTTTCAGATTGAAACCCTAGCAGTGGATTTCTCTCGAACCGACATCTACGATCGTATCAAGCAGAAACTCGAAACCCTAGATGGACGAATCCACGTTTTGGTGAACAATGTCGGAACTGCCAACCCGTGTCCTGACAATTTTGCCAGTTATCCCGAGGGATTCAATCTACATCTGATCAATGTGAACATTGTCTCGGTGACTGCAATGTCTGAGATTGTATTGAAGATTTGGACAACGCACAAAAGGACCTGTGGAACTAAGAGACCCAAGGGTGTGTTGATCAACATTTCGTCAATGGCTGGTTCGGCTCCGTTGCCACTGTTTTCAAGTTACAGTGCCTGTAAGTTTTTTTGATAAATTTTTTGATAATAATTTTAATTAATTAATTAACCCAAAAATCACTTTCCCTAGCCAAAGCATACATGAACTACCTCTCAAAAATCCTCTCAATCGAATATTCTAAAGACAACATTCTCGTCCAGAACGTAACACCCGATCATGTGGACACACCAATGGCATCAACAATGCGCGACGAATCGAGAATTGTATCCGCAAAAGACTTTGTCCAGTACGCTCTAAAAACAGTCGGGACGGAACGACCCACAAGTGCCCATCGGATGTGTTGTTTTCGCGCAAATTGTCAAAGTTGAAATGGCGCAAAAAAGTCTCGTGGGGGCAGCACAGCACTTTTTGCGCCATTTCAACTTAAACTTTTTGCGCGAATGAGATTTGATGTATGAGACTGTACGAGACTGTATAAGACTAAAGTGCCCATCCAAAACACAAGTTCTTCAACAGCGTGATTGTATTCCTTAAAACAATTCTTTATGAATCGTTTTTGGATAAAATATTTCTGCATTTCGCTAAGAGAACGAGAGCAGAGTATGATAGGATGCAGAATCCAAAACAAGTTTAACTAAATAAATTTAAAGTTTTATATTTCTACATTTGCTAGTTGCGTTGCATCACGACGAGTGCAAATTGTCAGCCACATTGTCGTAATTAGTCACATTTTCATTAGTATTGTCATAGAGATGGATTGGATGGATAACCAAGCGTCTCTTTATTTACTGGGGACACATTTTGTACAAAACTGATTAAACACAAACGACCAATACATTGATGTACAATGTACATGTAGAGAAAGTCTGGATTTTTCTATTTTCTTATCACGAAAAGAACTGACATTGTAACTGAATTGAACTAATCAACTGTGGAATGTGCCAAGTGGAAACTGTACTCATGGCAACTCATGTCTATATAAGTGAGTAACGCAAATATATGATTTTGTGTTTATATCTAAAGTTGCTCTACGGTTGCTAGCTTATTTGCAAACTGTGACTCGACACAACCAGCCAAACATGTCGTGCTCTTGCCTCGAAACCGCTGGACTTGTAGCCCTCGTCTACTTTCTACTGTATAAGCCCCTGTTCATCCTGTATCGATGGTACCGAAATCGTAATGCAACTGCATACGAAACGATACTGAAACCTGGTCCGAATGAGTATGCTGTGGTTACAGGTTCGACTGATGGAATTGGGTTGGAATATGCGAGACAGTTGGCTGAGAAGGGATACAGCCTGGTCCTACTTAGTCGAACTGAAGAAAAGTTGAAACGAGTGGCTTCGGAAATCCAAAAACAGTATCCTCAATCTAAAAAGGTATTTCTATTCTTTTGTTTTTACAAGGAAAACGTAAAAGTTGACTTGTTAAAACCTATTTTTATTTTATTTAGATTGAAACCTTGGCAGTGGATTTTTCTCGAACCGACATCTACGACCGCATCAAGCAAAAACTCGAATCCCTCGATGGACGAATTCATGTTCTAGTGAACAATGTTGGAACTGTCAACGCATGCCCAGATTATTTTGCCAGTTATCCCGAGGGATACAATCTACGACTGATCAATGTGAACATTGTTTCGGTGACTGCAATGTCTGAGATTGTGCTCAAAATTTGGACGGCGCAGAAGGGATGTCCTGTAGCTAAAAGACCCAAGGGTGTGCTGATCAACATTTCATCTATGGCTGGATCGGCTCCGTTACCTCTGTTTTCGAGCTACAGTGCCTGTAAGTTTTTTAAAACTATTTTTAAATTAAATAATTAACGAAAATCATTATCCCAGCAAAAGTATACATGGACTACCTCTCAAAAATCCTCTCAATCGAATACGCCCAGGACAACATTCTCGTTCAGAACGTTGCACCAGGCCAGGTGGACACTCCCCTAGCGTCAACAATGCGTGACGAATCCCAAGTTGTACCCGTAAAAGACTTTGTCGAGTACGCTCTGAAAGCTGTGGGAACTGAACGGTACACAAATGCCCATCCAAAACACAAACTCCTTAATGGAATTGCCCAATTCACAAAAGCAGTTCTCTTGGAGCAGTGGTTCGACAAACTGATGCTGTATTCTACAAAGAAGATGAGAACAGAATTTCACAAGAAGCAGAAATAGATTATGATTGTTTTACAAACACGACATTTTAAAATACATGTTGCAACGCGATTTTTACGCTATTATTAAACCTTCGTCGAATTGCTTCATGTCATTTTGTACTACAAGTGCAAAATTAAGTGCAACTTGTTTTTGGCTACATTCATTTGAAGTTTTGTTTAGGGATGGAATGATGTTCAAATATGGATAACAGTTGCTACTCTTTATTTACCAGGGACATATTTTGTTCAAATTTGTTTAATTGTACAGCAACATGTATACATGTGGAGAGAACGTCTAGATTTTTCTATTTGCTTATCAGCTCAAAGTTGCAACATTACATTTGTAACTGAATTGCACTAATCAACAGTGGAATCTACCAAGTAAACAGAAATCTACTCATGGCAACACATTTCTCTATATATAAGTGAGTAACGCAAATGTTTGATTTTGTGTTTATATCTAAAGTTGGTTTGCAACGCATTTGCAAACAGTTACTCGACACAACCAATCAAACATGTCGTGCTCTTACCTCGAAATCAGTGGTTTTGTAGCTCTCGTTTATTTCTTGCTGTACAAGCCCCTGTTCATCCTGTATCGATGGTATCGAAATCGTAATTCGACGGCATACGAAACGATACTGAAACCTGGTCCGAATGAGTATGCTGTGATCACGGGTTCGACTGATGGAATTGGACTCGAGTATGCGAGACAGTTGGCTGAGAAAGGATACAGCCTGGTTCTTCTTAGTCGAACCGAAGAAAAGTTGAAACAAGTTGCTTCGGAAATCCAGAAACAGTATCCTCAGTGTAAAAAGGTGTTTATATTTTTTAAAAGGAAATCTAAAGTTGCCATGTTAAAACCGACTTTACAATCTGCCATTTTAATTTTTTAGATCGAAACCCTAGCAGTGGATTTTTCCCGAACTGACATCTACGATCGCATCAAACAAAAGTTGGAATCCCTCGATGGACGAATCCATGTTTTGGTGAACAATGTTGGAACATTCTATGGTTATCCCGAGTACTTTGCCAACTATTCCGAGGGATTCAATCTACGTCTGATCAATGTGAACATTGTCTCGGTGACTGCAATGTCTGAGATTGTATTGAAAATTTGGACAGCTCAAAAGGGTTGTCCAGTGGCCAAGAGACCCAAGGGCGTGTTGATCAACATTTCGTCAATGGCTGGTTCCGCTGAATTGCCACTCTTTTCGACCTATAGTGCTTGTAAGTATCTTTTTAATATTTTAAATATCTATTTAAAATATTAATAATTTAATTAATTAATTAACCCAAAAATTCATTGTTCCAGCCAAAGCATATATGAACTATCTCAGCAAGATCCTCTCAATCGAATACGCCGCTGACAACATTCTCGTGCAGAACGTTACACCAGGCCAAGTGGACACACCCTTGGCCTCAACACTACGTGACGAGTCTCAAGTTGTACCGCCCAAAGACTATGTCCAGTACGCACTGAAAGCACTCGGAGCAGAACAGTCCACAAATGCTCATCCAAAACACAAATTGATGAACAATGGCCATCTAGTTCTGAAATCCGTACTTTGGGAGCAACTTTTTGATAAATTCATTTTCTTTTTTGCCAAGAAAGTCAGAGCGGACTATGATAAGAAGCAGAAAAATAATTGATTAATTTTTTGATAAAATTAATTAAATTTATTTAATAAAAAATAATTAAATAAAAATATTTATGACGCAACAAGATGTCAAAAAATATTTCCAATTTAAATCTTCCACGTGTGTGTGTTCAGAAGATGAACTTTGTTTACGACAAAATATATTTACATTTCCGTCCAAACTTTTCCGCTGCAAAAGTGAAAATTCAATAAAAAAAATTCGATAAAATAGCTATTTCGCTTAAAACATACCTAACAGTCTTTGAGACTAATTTATGAAAATATTTAAAGTTTTGATCCAGCCAGATCTCGAAATAACTAGTCATATTGCGAATTGACTAGGCAAATACCGAAATGATCTTCAATTAAGTAAGGTTTGACGGAAGATTTGTGCCTCATTTTGAAAAATGACTAATTTTCTCAAATATCCAGTGAAATATACACATGTGGAGAATGTCTAGATTTTGTTTATCACTAGGCTTAAGAAGTGGTGCGCTAATGGGTGATCCACAAATAAGCACTTCAGTGCGGAGAAGCCAACTGTTTGCTTATTTGTGGATCGCCCTTTAGCGCACCACTTCTTATGCCTATTTATCACTAAAGGTTGCAACATGCAATGCATCATTACATTTGTAACCAAAATTGTCAACCTCATTGGCTGCCATTCATACATTTTGTTACAGGCGGATTCATTTATAAGTTTTATAATTTTACCGGTGACATTTTGTGCGCACTTCCACATGCATACGACAAAACATATATTTGAACATGTGGCGAAAGTGTAGTTTCTCTTTGCTTATCACAGTAAAAACACTAACATTCAATGGATCATTACATTTGTAACTGATTTGCACTGATCGACTGTGTCTGTTGAATGTATTCCAAGTACTATGGGAAACAGCACAGACAGTCACTCACGAGTAACTCAAATATATGCCATTTCTGTTTTGATATCTAAAATCTTCATTTGAGTAGTTTCATCTGCAAACTGTGACTCGACACAAGCCAACATGTCGTGCTCTTACCTCGAAATCAGTGGTTTTGTAGCCCTGGTCTACTTTCTACTGTACAAGCCCCTGTTCATCCTGTATCGATGGTACCGAAATCGTAATGCAACTGCATACGAAACGATACTGAAACCTGGTCCGAATGAGTATGCTGTGATCACGGGTTCGACTGATGGAATCGGTTTGGAATATGCTCGGCAGTTGGCCGAGAAGGGATACAATTTGGTACTGTTGAGTCGAACCGAAGAAAAGTTGAAACGAGTTGCTTCAGAAATCCAGAAACAGTATCCTCAGTGTAAAAAGGTAATTTTCTTTTTTTAAATTTATTTTACAAGGAAACATAAATTGACTTGTTAAAACCGATTTTACTATTCATTATTATTTTTAGATTGAAACCCTAACAGTGGATTTCTCCCGAACCGATATCTACGATCGAATCAAACAAAAGTTGGAATCCCTAAATGGACGAATCCACGTCCTCGTGAACAATGTTGGAACAGTCCTTATGTGTCCCGAGTACTTTGCCAATTATCCCGAGGGATACAATCTACGTCTGATCAATGTGAACATTGTCTCGGTGACTGCAATGTCTGAGATTGTACTCAAAATTTGGACCACACAAAAGGGGACCTGTCCTGTGGCCAAGAGACCCAAGGGTGTGATCATCAACATTTCTTCTCTGGCTGGTTGCACTGAATTACCCCTGTTTTCCACCTATAGTGCTTGTAAGTTTTAAAAAAATATTTTTGATTTATATTTTTAATTAGTTATTTAATTAATTAATTACCCAACAAAAATCATCATCACCCCAGCAAAAGCATACATGAGCTACCTCTCGAAAATCCTCTCAATCGAATACGCCGCAGACAACATTCTCGTTCAAACCGTTACACCCAACCAAGTGGACACACCCTTAGCCTCAACACTTCGTGATGAGTCCGTGGTAGTACCGACAAGAGACTATGTCCAGTATGCACTGAAAGCGCTCGGAACGGAACAATCCACGCATGCGCATCCAAAACACAAGTTGATCAACAATGGCCTACTGACACTCAAGTCGGTACTTTGTGAGCAACTTTTCGATAGATTCAGTTTGTTCTTCACTAAAAAAGTCAGATCAGACTATGATAAGAGACAGAAAAATAATTAAATAACTTTTTGCTCAAAATTAATTAATTATTTTAATTTATGTTATAAGCACATTCATGGCCAATGGCCATATTCATTATCGTATACTGTCATGATGGTTCACAACTGGATAACATTTTCTCATGGGACATTTTTGTTCAAATTGTGGAATTTAAATACATTTTGGACATGTAGAGAGAAGAAATGTCGTGTTTTTTGACTATTTGCTAATCATACTGTATACCCGTGGTAACTTTTTCTCGTATATAAGTGAGTATCTGAAATTTATAATCTGTGTTTTATATATGTAAAGTTGATTTGCTCCCAGTGACTCGATAGGATCAAACATGTCGTGCTCTTACCTCGAAATCAGTGGTTTTGTAGCCCTGTTATATTTTCTACTGTACAAGCCCCTGTTCACCCTGTATCGATGGTATCGAAATCGTAATTCGACTGCATACGAAACGATACTGAGCCCTGGTCCGAATGAGTATGCTGTGATCACGGGTTCTACTGATGGAATTGGGTTGGAATATGCGAGACAGTTGGCTGAGAAGGGATACAGTTTAGTACTGTTGAGTAGGACTGAGGAAAAGTTGAGAAGAGTGGCTCAGGAAATCCAGAAACAATATCCTCAATGTAAAAAGGTATTTTTCTGTATTTTTTAATTTTTTTACAAAGAAACCAAAGTTGACATGTTAAAACCGACTATACTATTCATCAACTTTTTAGATTGAAACCCTAGCAGTGGATTTCTCCCGAACCGACATCTACGATCGTATCAAGCAGAAACTCGAATCCCTCGATGGGCGAATCCATGTTCTGGTGAACAATGTTGGAACATTCAATGGATATCCCGAGTACTTTGCCAACTATACCAAAGGATTTAATCTACGTCTGATCAATGTGAACATTGTTTCAGTGACTGCAATGTCTGAGATTGTATTGAAAATTTGGACCGCACAAAAGGGCACCTGTCAACTCGACACCGAGTGTCCAGTGGCTAATAGACCCAAGAGTGTGCTGATTAATATTTCTTCTTTGGCTGCTTCTGTTTCATTTTCGCTCTTTTCGACATATGGTGCGTGTAAGTATTTTGGTGTAATTGTTTTAAAACCAAAATTAATCAACCAATCTCAGCCAAAGCATACATGAACTACCTCAGCAAAATCCTCTCAATCGAATACGCACAGGACAACATTCTGGTCCAAACCGTAACACCCAACCAAGTGGACACTCGCCTAGTGTCAACAATGCGGGACGAAACTGTCGCAGTATCACCAAAAGACTATGTCCAGTACGCACTGAGAGCACTAGGAACGGAACAGTCCACGCATGCGCATCCAAAACATAAGTTGATCAACAATGGCCTGTTGGGGCTGAAGTCGATATTTTGTGAGCAACTTTTCGATAGACTAAGTTTGTTTTTCATCAAAAAAGTCAGAGCCGACTATGATAAGAGACAGAAAAATAATTAATAAATTTTTGGGTAAAATTATTTAAAAAATTAATTAAATAAAAAATAATTTAAATAAATAAATAGTTAAATAAAAATAATTAAATGAATAAAAATATTCATGACTCAACAAAATGTCAAAAAAATATTTCCAATTTAAATCTTCCACGTGTGTGTTCAAAAGATGAACTTTGTTTACGACAAAAATGAAATGTATTGCGTCAAGCTTTATTCGAGATATACAAAAAAGTTTCTGTTAAATTACATTACATATATGAATGGTCCTAAAATTTAGAAACTTTTGTATCTACCTAATATACTTACTTTTCCGCCTCTTTTTTCCTTTCTGTCTATTTTTTATATCTCTGATTATGTGAATGCATTGTACTAAAGAGCGCGAATCGATGTCCTTGAGATTGTGTTTCTGGCTGTCGCTGTTGGTAACTTTCCCTCTCTCCCTCTTTCTCTTCTCCCTCTATGATAGCGACTCTATCGAAATCACGTGGATAGCGCATCGCAACCGGACAGACAGACAGACAGACACACAAATCAGTAGGCACATTGCGAGCATGCATGCCTTTCTCTCCATGGGTGAGTAGGTTAGGATACGTGTGAGTAGCAATCAGGTTTGTGCATCCTCTCTTCCCCTTCCATAACTCCTGTGTTCATAATACCAAAACACAACAGACGCACGCATTGAGTGCAACTCGAGTACGAAAACTCTCAACTCGACTGTCATCTTCTCATCTTTTCACAGTTTAAAAACATCTTTAAAACGAGTGCATCTTCTTGTCAGTTTGTGGCATTTTTCCGTGTGTTTCGTGTACGATTTTCGTATCTTATCATCAACACTAAAAGATGCAAATCCTCGACATACACGATCCAACCATAATCGAAATTGTCGGCCTCCTATCCCTGGGCTATCTATTCGTGTATAAACCACTGAAATTTACCCTCAATTGGCTACTGAACAATTGTTCACGTGCTTCCAAGAGGATTCTGAAACCGGGGCCGGGTGATTATGCTGTCGTGACTGGGGCTACGGATGGAATTGGATTGGAATATGCGAGACAGTTGGCCGAGAGGGGATACAGTTTGGTGTTGATTAGTAGGACTGAGGAGAAGTTGAGACGGGTGGCGGGGGAGATTCGGGAACAGTATCCTCAGTGTGATAAGGTATGTATTCGGAAACTTTTTTGTTTCGAAACTTTTTTACAAGGAAACAAAGTTGCCTTGTTAAAACCGACTTTACTATTCATACATTTTTAAACCCCAATTTTTAGGTCGAAATCCTATCCGTCGACTTCTCCCGAACCGACATCTACGATCGCATCAAACAAAAGCTGACCACCCTCGATGGACCAATCCACGTTCTCGTAAACAATGTCGGCACAGCTTTTCACATCCCCGAATACTTTCACAACTATCCCGAAGAGTACAGCCTAAACGTTATCAACACAAACATTGTGTCGGTAACTAAAATGTCCGACATTGTATTGAAGATTATGTTGAAGCAAAAGTATGATCCACAGAGGAATCCGGCGAGGGGTGTTGTGATTAATATCTCGTCGGGGGCGGGGGCCTCGCCAATTCCAATGTTTTCGACCTATAGTGCAAGTAAGATTTTTGATTTTGGAACCTTTTTTTAGAACCTAATTACACATTCTTTTTATAGCTAAAGGATACATGAACTACCTCTCGAAAATCCTCTCCTACGAATACGAAAAAGACCACATAATCGTCCAAACCGTTACCCCAAATCAAGTGGATACTAAACTAGCCAAAGATCTGGTCCAATCCGCAATGATTGTCCCTGCGAATGACTATGTCCGTTATGCGCTCAAAACTGTTGGAACAGAACAGGAGACAAATGGTCATCCAAGACACAAGTTCATCAATGGATTCGCCATGTGGTTGGGTGAAGTAATTGGGGATAGACTTTTCATGAAATTGAAAATGATGTCTGGAATCAAGTTCCGAGAAGGATATGATTTGAAACTGGCGGGTGCGAGCGGAGCGGAACAGGGCAAGTCGGATCAGCCACTGGTGGGCAACAATAATAATAAATCTTGAATTTACACATAATTCTGAGAATTCAGTATAAATATCGATTTTTTGTATTAAATTGTATCTTTCTTAATGTATCTCATATTATTCTGGAGGCAATAAATAATCACAAAACTTTCTGTCAAAGGACACTTCAATAACAACATGCAAATTGTTATTTGGCAATTTTCCTAAAATAGATTACGAAACTTTTCACTAGTAAGTTGACTTTAATATGCAAATACGAGAAAATACGAGTGTAGGTAGATTCATTTGCCCAAATTAACTTTTCATTCAAATTCAGCATTCGAGGGCAATGTAAGGTTGGTTTCTAATATTTTGTTCTGGCTTTGACTGGATTTGCTTCATTTTCGTTGTTTTTTGGATCTATATTGTTTGTAAGTCTCTTTTTAATTATGATTTTTAATTTTAATTTTTAATTGTTATTATTTCCATTTATTCCGTAGATTTGACGCACGTGCCTCTAAATAACGGTAAGTCATAGCCGCATGACATTTTAATTTTTAATTACTTATTTTGAAATTTGAAATTTATTTATTTCTATTTTTACTTTATTTGTGCTTAATTATTGTTTTTAATTATTATTGTTTTTGAATGTCATTTATTTTAATTATTTATTTTAAATTAATATTTCAAATTAATTAATATTCAAAAATCATTATTCCAGTCAAGGGATACATGAACCACCTATTGAAAAGTTTTGGCAAAACCAAAATTTGATTTGCAAAAAGTCAGATTTAGTTTTACATCTTTTCCAACATTCAAGTAAATTCTTGAAATACCGAAATCGAAACCAAAATCAAATCTAACCTAAAACATAAAACCCAAAACCTAAAACCTAAAACCTAAACCTAAACCTAAACCTAAACCTAAACCTAAACCTAAACCTAAACCTAAACCTAAACCTAAACCTAAACCTAAACCTAAACCTAAACCTAAACCTAAACCTAAACCTAACCTAAACCCTAACCTAAACTCAAAATGGCCACCATCCTCAACCGAACCGCCCTACTAATCCCCTTCAAAACCACTACCTACTTCCTCAACTATCGGAACACGGTCCATCAAACTCAAATTTCACCAAACTTCCGCCTTATTCGTCTCCTAAAACTACTAAATTTCCTATTACTGTTTCAAGCCCTCCATTA
The DNA here is from genome assembly GCA_023373905.1 of Rhizoglyphus robini. Taxonomy (NCBI): domain Eukaryota; kingdom Metazoa; phylum Arthropoda; class Arachnida; order Sarcoptiformes; family Acaridae; genus Rhizoglyphus; species Rhizoglyphus robini. The sequence continues at coordinate 75,986 of JAKIJQ010000031.1, read as the reverse complement.
CCTCGTATTCGCCTTTCCAGTGCCCAAAACCAAAAGAATCCTCTTCTACGACTCCCTTTACATTCTACTACCATCGAAACCAATGTTCAATCTTCTTGCAACCGTTTCAACCCTACAAATCATCTACTGCAATTGGATTAATTATTTTCAGTGCAATTTTAAACTGATAAAATTTCTTGAAAATATTTTCATCAAGAAAAAGATGGATTCATTTTTTATTTGGAATCATTATCAGGGGAAACCAGTTTGTGAGATTGTGCGAAAATATTTCCTGATAATTCTAAATGTTTTCTCAAGTTTTATTATAATTTCTGGTATTTATATTTAATTTATTTATTATTTAAGTAATTTTTTGATTAAATAATTAACAGATTTAATTATTATTTATACGGTTGTGCAATTCTGGATTTTGATTTATCAAAATTGGAGCGAAATTTTCAGAAGTGAATATTCGTGGATTTCGATTTTCTTAAATTTAATGACCCATCAAATCTTGTCTTTGGGCTATGCTCTGTATTTTATTTCCGTTGCTCAAGTATTTATTCAATCATTTACCTTTCCTTCGACTTTGTTGATGATTTTCTACTTGAAAATGAAGCAACTTGTCTTGCTATTGAGTCAAATGAGCAAACGTCCGTTGAAATTAGTTGAATTTGAGCGTTTTCGCGTTCATTTGGTACGAACTTATCAACTCTTCTTTGCAACCAACAAAATGTACGGTCGAGTTTTTCTCGCTATTCTCGCAGTCTTCTGCCCCGTAAATGTTATCATGACAATGTGGATTTTAACAGGTCAAGTCGAGAAAGAACGAAACGCCTTCATGTTGCTCATGTCTGTCTATCAATTTGTCTTCATATTTGTACTTCATTTCTGTCTGGCCCGGTGCATCACCCACTTTCATCGACCCGCAAAACTACTCATACGGTTAACGATCAAAAATATGCATCGTGTTGCGTACTTTCGTACAAAGTTGCGACTTTCTCATGATATCGCAGCGGTTCATACGAGAAATCGTTATGGATTTACGTATGGAAATTTTGGTCTGATTTCACTCGCATCCTTTGCAAAATATCTCATGTTGTACGGAAAGATTGTCATGATTTCGTACAAGTTGATGAAGAGAGAATATATTTGAATGTATTTGGTAGTGGCTCCATCTGGTAGGGGAGATTAGAACTAAAATGCTATATAACGTGAATTGCTATATATTTGCGGGTTTGGTGGATTGTGTTGGCTCTCACTCAAATTGGGCGATCAAAAAATTTCTATTCGTTTTTAGATTTAAGTTCATTATGATCTGGAACATTCATTTCTTGGATATCCTCGATTTCAGAGGTCATGCTCATACATACAAAAACGCGTTGAGTCATGTTGGTTTGTTTTGGTCTGTCATCCTTCCCTGCAACGTATCATAACTTGATTCTGTGAATCCTAAAACTCTAAAATGCAAATCCTCAACATACACGATCTAAGTGTAATCGAAATTGCCGGTTTCCTATCTTTGAGCTATATCTTCGTGTATAGACCGGTAAAATTTACCCTCAAATGGCTATTGAACAATTTTTCGCGTGCTTCGAAGAGGATACTGAAACCCGGTCCGGAGGATTTTGCTGTCGTAACTGGAGCAAGTGATGGAATTGGGTTGGAATATGCGAGACAGTTGGCTGAGAAGGGATACAATCTGCTGCTGTTGAGTAGGACTGAGGAGAAGTTGAGAAGAGTTGCCGGCGAGATCCAAGGACAGTACCCTCAGTGTAAAAAGGTATTTTTGATTTTTTAAATTTTTTACAAGAAAAAAGTTGCCATGTTAAAACCGACTTTACTATTATTCATTTTTTATCCAATTTTTAGGTTGAAATCCTAGCAGTGGATTTCTCCCGAACCGACATCTACGATCGCATCAAACAAAAACTGGAATCCCTCTCTGGGCCCATCCACGTTCTGGTGAACAATGTTGGCATGGCCAATCACATTCCTGAGTACTTTGCAAACTATCCAGATGGATTCCATCTTCGGCTGATCAACACAAACGTTGTATCAGTGACACTGATGTCCGAAATTGTGTTGAGAATTATGCGCAAACAGGATTTGGGTCCAGAGGGTGGGAGGAATCCGGCGAAGGGTGTTATTATTAATATTTCCTCGACTGCGGGTACTACGGCTATTCCGTTGTTTTCGACCTATTGTGCTTGTGAGTATTTTTGAAATTATTATGATTTTTTAAAATCTAAAATCTAATTTAAAATCCCCTAGCAAAAGCATACATGAACTTCCTGTCGAAAATCATCTCCTACGAATACGCCCAAGACCACATCATAGTCCAAACCGTAACCCCTAACCAAGTGGACACAAAACTAGCGAAAGATCTCGCAAATGCAACTCTAAGTGTTACGCCCGCAAGCTACGTAAGCCACGCCTTATCAACCGTGGGCGTGGAACAACAGACGAACGGTCATCCAAAACACAAATTCATCAACAGTGCAATGGAGTGGCTGGAATGGGCGTTCTGCGACAGCACTTTTATGGGAGTCAAGTTTAATGTTTCGAGGAAGTTGAGGGCGGATTATGAAAGTCGGACCGCTCAGGATGTGCCAGAGAGTGTTTCAAGTCCACGAGATCCGCTGCTGAATAATAATAATTAGATTTTCTAGTCTTGTAGATTTAAAAGTTCCGAATATATAGTTTCTTTTGCACTAATATGGGTCATTCATTAATCACGTTATGATAAGCAAAAAAATAGGCTCTAAAGCATCCATCGTGAAGCATGAAAAAAGTAATAGTAGCAGGAATCCTCATCAAAATCCTCTCTCTAAAATGCAAAATGGGCCCATCATTCTTACCCCCTTAGATGATCACGTTGTCGATGAATGACCCCTTAATCACAAGTTTGGCACAAATTGGGTTTTAATCAAATCTAATTGGGAAGTCTCTTCCACTTCATCCTCACTCTTCACTCTCATTAATATCAATTCTCATACAAAAGTCTCTGTTGATGATACATTGACAACGATAGCAACATATGTTAGCATTGACGTTATACGAGAAATGTCCTTGAGGACGTCACACATTGATGCATCCGTTCACATCTAGTACGTATGCTATTGGCCATGTTTTTCTCTCCTCTTAGAAATTAAAGCAGACATGTGTGCTTTACATTACATTAGCATTACAACTATAGTTACAGCTCGTTATTAGCCACAAGTCTACTTGATTAGTTTTAATTGAATTATTTCTAGTGAAACGAGCCAATTTATTATTAATAGAAGCCATCGGAACTGTACTTTACAGTGCAACGCTCTCTCGTAATCAACAAGAAGAAGATCCTTCCTTAGTTTTCCTATTCTTCATTCACTTTCTGATGTTTGACTTGTGAAGTTCTTGTTCATCATCAAACAGACAGAAACAGGCACAAAATGTCAAATTACAATAAACTTGAACTCGTTGGTTTGCTATTTCTGTTTTATGTCCTCATTTATCGTCCACTGAAGCTGCTGATTCGTATTCTACTGAACAACATTTGCTATTTCAATGGAAAGTCTGAGAGAATCCTGAAACCTGGTGTGGATTCTTTTGCTGTTGTGACTGGGGCTACGGATGGCATTGGATTGGAGTATGCGAGACAGTTAGCTGAGAAGGGATACAGTTTGGTGTTGATTAGTAGGACTGAGGAGAAGTTGAGACGGGTTGCGGGTGAGATTCGGGAGCGGTATCCTCAGTGTAAAAAGGTAAGATTTTATTTGAATGTTTTTACAATTTAAAATTGAAAATTTAAAAGTTGCCTTGTAAAAACCTACATTACTATTCACTTTTACAAGGAAAAGTTGCCTTGTCAAAACCACCTTTTCTACTAATTATTATATTTTTATCTTTAGATTGAAATCTTAGCAGTGGATTTCACTCGAACCGACATCTACGATCGCATCAAACAGCAGTTGGAATCCCTCTCTGGGCCCATCCACGTCCTAGTGAACAATGTTGGCATGTCCTATCACATTCCTGAGTACTTTACCGCCTATCCCGAAGGACACCATCTTCGACTGATCAACACAAACGTTGTATCCGTGACTGCAATGTCAGAAATTGTCATCAAAATCATGTTGAACCAGCCCTACGATCCAAACTTGAATCCAGCCCGTGGCGTTATCATCAACATTTCCTCCGCAATTTCCCTCACTGAGTTTCCACTCTTCTCCACCTATGGCGCTGGTAAGAAGTATATGAATTACTTGAGCAAGGCACTCGCAACAGAATATTCCGACAAGCAGATCCTATTTCAGTGCATTCCGTGCAATCAGGTGAACACGAAGATGGTTTCCACTGAACTGTCGAACCCAATCATGGGTGTAACACCTCAGGAATTCGTCAAATTCGCCTTGAAAACGATCGGAGCAGAACTCCAGACAAGCGGTCATCCGAAACACAAGTTTTTCAATACGATTTTCAGCATTTTCGATTGGTTTCTATGCGATTCCTGGTACATGAAGTTCAAGTTGGCCATTTTCAAGCAAGTAAAGGAGGAGTATGAGAGGAAGGTGGGGGCGGCGGCTTCGAATGATGCTGGACCCGACAATGTTACTACAGAGATTCCATTGTTGAGTGAAGATAATAAGAGTGGGAAGTGAATGTCAGAGCGTCGGCGCATGCGCAAATGCTTTGGAAAATTGTAATAAATCTACCTAATAAAAAATATCCTTTCGGGTGCAAAAATCTACCAAATTTGGCAAATATGTTCATTTTTAGTGTTTTCAAGTTTTAATGTACAAAATATGTCATCACCATACGAACGAGCAATCTCTCACAATAGTCTCGAGTGTACCTATTTGATAACGTTTGATGATGTTTGCCAAAGTCTAATATTTACTCAATACCTACACATACTAAAAATGAGGAGTTATATCAGTTATATGACAGTATGATAGTATATATACGATTATTACTAGTATAGAACCAGCGGCTGGCATTATGAAACCTTTTAGCTATCGTAAATCAAAATAGGTAATGCCATTGGCATAAAAGTCGGAGCGAGAGTATGTAAAACATTTGTTTCTCGTTTGATCAGTTGCGTCCCAAATCAGTTCAATACAACAAAGTTGGACAACTATTTTCTGCCTATGGCCACAAAATAACCATTGCGTTTGAAAAATAGACACCTAGATCTATACCCATACCCACAATTTCATGATCTTCAATTACCAATTGATATGAGATTTTAAAAATCCGGTTAAAGGGGAAATAAAAGATGCGGATAATTTTATTTTAAAATACTTTAAGTTATGCACCAAAACAGTGCTCTATAATAATTCGGTAAGTTAGATGTGTTTTAATTGAAAATGTATTAGATGGTAGGGGAAGTAAGCTCGAATTGTGTTGACTCGATTTAATAGATCACACAGACTTGCAAAGTACATGTCTTGATCGTTGTTCAATGTTAATGAACAGATACAGTCAACAGTATGCAATTTGGTCTAAAGTTAACACAATCACACCAATATGTGAATCACAGCACTCCTGTGTGGGTGTGTTTGTCACTGCGCATCCTCTTTGCGCACAGCGGGCTCGCTGCTGGGCGTGTGTGCTTGTCTGTGTCCCACACAGTGTTTTGTACTTCCACTGTAGACACTCGGTCCTTACACATTTCTATACAAAATTTGATTTATTTTTTGAAAAATCGCTGCTTCTTTGACCTTTGACTTATTTGCCAAAAGGCACAACTTCACCCCAACCAGAACATTGTGTTAAATTTTCAGACCGATCCATTGAACCATATAGCCACAATCCTCTGCACAAGCCTTTTCCTATCAAGTGGCGCCAGAGGACTCGTTCACTCACAAACTCACACCCTCGCTTCGCTCGGGCGTGAGTTTGTTCGTTCGCTCCTCCAATTATTACTTTTAACGGGCGACAAATTGTGTACAACAGTAATATCACTCAATGTATATAAAAGCGTATGCATTTTGTACGGGAGTTTAGCATTTGCAAACTTTCTATTCAAAAAATTTTTTACTTGTAGAAGAAGAAAATCGCGATTCAAAAATGGTTCAATTCGTCGGTGACTTCAAAACTCTTACGATCCTAGAAGTCGGTGGCCTGCTCCTACTTGGATACCTGTTTGCGTATAGACCGGCGAAATTTCTACTCAGATGGCTTTCGAATAATGTTTTCTGTAATTGTGCTCATGAGAGGATACTGAAAGCTGGTCCGAATGATTATGCTGTGGTTACGGGTTCAACTGATGGCATTGGATTGGAATATGCGAGACAGTTGGCTGAGAAGGGATACAGTTTGGTGCTGTTGAGTAGGACTGAGGAGAAATTGAGAAGAGTTGCGAGGGACATCCGGAAACAGTATTCTCAGTGTGAAAAGGTAATTTTTGTAAAAAATTTTTACAAGGAAAAAGGTTGACATGTTAAAATCTACTTCTACATTAACTTTTAGGTCGAAACCCTAGCAGTGGATTTCTCCCGAACCGACATCTACGATCACATCAAACAAAAGTTGGAATCCCTCGATGGGCAGATCCATGTTCTGGTGAACAATGTTGGTATGATGTATCCCGTACCTGAGTACTTTGCATCCTATCCTGAAGGATTTCATCAAAAGTTGATCAATACAAACATTATTTCGATGACAAGAATGTCGGAAATTGTCTTGCAGATTATGGTTAAACAGGTTCATGATGTGAAAAATTCAAAACCTAGGGGCGTTGTCATTAACATCTCCTCATCGGTTGCCTGTACCGAATTTCCCCTGTTCAACTCGTATGGCGCCACTAAAGCTTACATGAACTACCTGTCCAAATGTCTCGCAACTGAATACGCTTCTCAAGGAATTCTTGTCCAGACAGTTACGCCCAATCAAGTGGATACCTCTCTTTCGAAAACAATTCGTGATTCAATGATTTCTGTACCGGCAAAAGACTATGTTCACTATGCACTGAAAGCACTAGGAACCGAACAGGAGACCAACGCCCATCCTCGTCACAAGTTCATCAATAACATTTTTGTGCTGGTCCATGGCTGGCTGTTCAACAGTTGGTATATGAAGGCCAAGTTGAGTGGTGCAAAGTCGATGATTCCAAACAAATAAAGTTTTGGTTCATTTCTGAAAATTCAAAGCAAAGTGAACATAATATTTAATATTTTGGAACAATTTCTGTTTAAATAAATTTACATAATTATTAATTAATGACAAAATAAAGTGGAAAAATTTCTAAAAATATCTATTATGCCAAGTACTCAAAACTTTTGAAAAGTTCAGAGCAGTGTATTTGTTTTGCTTTTGAATTACTTCAATTTTAATTTAGAAAAAAATAATTTTCAAAATTCAAAATTCAAAATTTTTAAAAATCAAGTTGCACAGCAAGCCCAAAGCGAATTTTAGTGTTTGGCGTCAATTTTGTGCGTTTTCGGGCGAAATGTTGCAAATGTTGTTTGTAAAAAAAAATACAAAGTGGTTCAATCAAGCCAAGCACAACTGCAGCAACAATGGGTTGTTCACAAAGTTCACAAAACAGACATCCCGAAGGCCAATAGCTGAAAAAACATTCCGATATTGGAAAAGTAAACAATTAAGCAAAAAAATTGTTTGGAATCGTTACTTATTGATGGGGTATGCTAATTATAATTTATATAAGCCGTTAGAAAAAGGCAAACAATTTATTTACGAAACAAACACAAAATAGTCACAAATCAACCTCAAACTCGATCGTATAACTCATCCAACGATATCTTGTACAGATAGCGATAATCTCCAGTGTAGACCGAATGCATCTTGGCACAGTGTTTCCATGGTTGAAGAGCAAATTTCATACATTTGTCGCGCTTTTTCCACTTCTTCGGCTCATAATCCTTCCAATCCTCCCAATCCTCCCACTCCTCCGATTGGTTATAATTTTCAGTTTTAGGCTCACAAATTGTGCAATCAAAGCAGTCATGAATGTAATGCAAAATTTCTAAGTTTGGAAACATTCGATCCCACTGAATTGAGTCCAGTTGATCGTGTGTACAAAGTGATGCGTAGATTTTAATTATTTTCACTGAAGGAAGCTGAGGAATCGTCTCAAAATTGACAATTTCGTGTTCCTCTTCAGCAGCTTCTGCTGCAACTCGTCTTCTATTTTCTTCGTCATCAAATTCACCAAGATAATTAACTTTAACTTTCATTTGAAAATGAATATCGAGATTAATCAAATTCTTCAGTGGTCGCATCAGTTTAATGAATTTGTAAATTTTTGAAACATTAAAATCAATTCGAATTTTTAATTTTTCAAGTCGCCAAAAGCGAGCACAGTAGCTACGTAGAAGAGAATTAGCTTCATGAAACTCAAATTCGGGCAGAAGAGTGAATTTCTTTGCGAGCTTCTTGTCGTATCGTAAAAGTTCGCCAGGTTCGACAATACTCTGCAGTTCCCTGGCACCAATTGCAAGTACTCGAAGATGTGGCGCATCTTTGACATACTTATCCAGTGAATAGTTCACAACTGACAAGTCTCGCAAGTCTGACACTTCAAGACAAAACTCTTCGAGTCTACTCAGAATGGACAAATCGAATTTTCTATGGTCGGAATTTTCAAAGAAAAAAGAATTATTCAATTTAAGTCTAAAAAGGCGCAACGAGTGGCATGAAGTGCTGATTGTGGAAAACAACATTTTTAAATCGTCCTTTATCTGGCTATTTTCGCATCTATCAAAATCTATGAATATTTTGAGAGTTTGTAGGCTGAGGGACCATGCCCTCAAAAGTACAATCACCTGATCCATTAGAATTGTCTTGATACCCCAGGACATGTGACCAATACTAATCGCGGGTGGAACGCATCGAATTGCAAGACAAACAGTGACTATGTTGGGCAGTAGACGAGTGAGCAATTTCACTGATTTGCAATCGAGCCAATCAAATTCGAGTTGATTTTGTTGATCTTTGGAGGAAGCAAACAATTTTGAAGCATTTTGATTACTATCAAGTAGTTCATCATAGTATGGAATGACAAAGGGTGAGTTCTCTAATAACTCGTCCGGCTTATCACCAATCAAGATGGTCAACTCTTTACGCGCCAAACAAACCGATTGTTGAATGCACTTCCAGGCCGGGCAGACTTGATCTAGTCGAAGAAGATCTCGCAGGGGTAGTTTCGAGAAGATGGTCCGAAGACACAAATCGGGCAGATCGTTAATGTTCTTCATGGTGAAGCAAGTAAGAAGAAATAAAACTTCGAACTATCGAAAGCTAGAATTGTTGATTTTAGAAAGCAAAGTTTTTGTGATTTCACAGTTGTGTGTGTGTGTGGTAAGACAAACGTTTGCCTCCTACAAACATAGATGAAAAAAACAGAGTTTGAGTCATTGTATATATATGAACAGTGTGCATTGCACACATTGTACGTACATGTATGTACCCGGATGTTTAAAGCAACGTTAACTATACGATTTTGTAGACATTTTTATATGGTTTGATTGCATAAAATGTGTGTACAAAGAATTTACTGTCTCAAGTTAACTGTTCAACACATGTTATAAACATTGAAAGTATAATTTTATGGAGAGGAGCGAAAGGCCTGTTATATAAAGGAGAGCAATCAATTCTTGTGAATTGAGGTTATCTCATATATACGTTGTGCCATCGTTGAGGTTGATCATAAATTAACTGTTGCTGTCACATGTTGTGCTCATACGGTTATCTTCACTTTTTTATTTTCATTATACCTTGCATTATACATTAGTATTTTGATAGTGAAGACAACGAAAAGCAGTACTATGACGCTCGTTCCAGGCATGGAAACTTTGCACCAAGCTGCATACCATTTACACATTAGGGGTTGCAACCGTTAAATTGTAATTACCATTTACCGATATTATCGTCCAAAATTTCATTACCGATATCAACGATAATCGTCAGTGATTATCAAAACGTTAATTTTTGGGAATTTTGCAAGGAATTTGAAATGATATTTTATCGAATTACTATCGACATTTATGCATGCAAAAGCATTCAATCTATTGTATATAATTTTTTATATCTGTTCAGATGTCTTGGGTTAGATGATAAATTAACAGAAAAAAATCGATAAAATCATAAAAATGTTGTTAAACCGACAGGATTTTCAAAAATGTCAACATATAATTTTCAATCCATTAAACACTCGAATTTTATGCTAATGGCTTTGAACAAACAAAAATTGCTTTTGAGTGTTTGGTTAAAAGTCTATAGACTAAATGTCATAAGTGATAGCCTTGTCGAGTCTGTGTTTTTTACATCTTCTCAACATATAACATCACTTAGCATTGCAAAAGTTAACATTTAACATACATTAATCAAAGAATGTCATCAATTAACCGGACAGTTGAGACATTTATAACCCGGATGTTTGAAGCAACGTTAACTATATATACGATTTTGTAGACATTATTTCTATATGGTTAGACTTCTCAAAATGTGAATATACAAAGAATTTGCCTCAAGTTTACAAGGCAAATTTTATGGAGAGATTGGGAAACTACTAATATATAAAGTCTTTATAATAAGTGAATTGAGGTTATCTCAATCTCATATATACGTTGTGCCATTGTTGCTGTTGTTGGTCATAAATCGACTGTTTCTGTGTGTGTGCTCATAAAGTTATCTTCTCCTATTCATTATACTGGATTTCACTTGAGTTATGAGTCATAGTAGAGTCTGTCTGGTTAGGTATGCTATGTTCGTTTGCACTGCATATATAAATATGAGTTAAATGTAGTGATTGACTTAATCTATGCAACTGCACAAGCATGAAAAGCATCAACGACCTACCAGACCTCTGTCTTGAGAACATCTTCTCGAAGCTGCCCCTTGGAGATCTACTCCAAATCTATCAAGTTTGTCCAACATGGGCACGAATTCAGCGGCGCATTCGCTCTAAACACAGTCATCTAAACATATTAATAAGTCATTATGAATGTATGACATGGTATGGATACGGCCTTCCCTTTGAAATTCCTTATTACTCTCAACTATCCAACAACTGTACGAAAGTCAGTGAAATTTTTCATCCATTTAAAAGTCCCCAAAATCTGCTCCACTTTCAACGATTTGATGAGCCATCAGCGAACCAAATTGTCCATCTACTGCCCAACATTACGACACTTTGTATTGTAACTTACGATGTTGCTCCAGTGACTTGCATTGGAGAGAAATCGTGGGGTGTTAAGGAGAGTCTATTTGAGCAGTTGATTGTGCTGCTTAAAGGCTGGTCAGCCAATCTTCGAGTATTGAAAATGTACATTCACTTGAAGGATACTTCACCTGAACAAAAACAAATAGTTGCAGTTGACTTTCACAAAATGATCAACACAATCAACACACAACTGCCGTCTTTGAAACATTTGACCTTGGCGGCCTATAATTATTATCGATTACCAAACCTAACTGAAGACGATGAAAAAATTGCTCTCTCGGTGTTGGAAAAATTGGATGAACTCTATCTTTCTATTTCTTATATGCATATGCCCGACTCTGTGGTTGACTCACTGATTGAACACGCAGGGAAGAATTCGCGAATTTCATTAACAATCGAACAACTTTATGAAGATGTTTTGGCTCGTTTCGATGACAATTTAGCTTCAAAATTTGTTCAACTACCTCATCTTAAGTTCCACCGAGCAGACGAGTCAATGCGAGCAATTTGTTCACGTTTTACGCGCCTACAATCACTGACCATCACACCAACTGATACAAGAGAACTTGGCAATTTGTTCAAGCTGTTGCAACCATTGAGGGAGCTAGTCTATCTGGACATTCAAATTATAATGTATACAGTTGACCAAAGTATATTTGATCAATGTGTTGAGCCAGAATACCAAGACGCACCGAGTGTTCAACTTGCTTCAGTTAAAGTAATGCGTTTTCTGTCAGAATTTTTTACACACAATTATCTTAAACAGATTCAATGGGGAAAAGTGTTTCCTAATTTGTGCATTCTAATTTACCATTGTGGCCTTAATGAGTGTCAGATCTGTAATCCAGTAGATTTAGAAGAATACTTTCGGAATTTCGAATCTTTCTCGAACTTACCAATATTAGAGTTTGATAGTGAAGACAAAGAAAAGCAGTACTTTGAGTGTTTGAGACGCTCGTTCCAACCATGGAAACATTGCACCAAGCTGCACACCATCTACACATTTCCTCCTGGAGATCGTTTGTGGGATGGAAATAATGAACTAATTGAGAGAGATATAGGGGATTTGAAGAAATGGTCAGCTCAGGAGGCTTTTGGTTAGAATGTATTCGAAAGTAAAACTTAAAAAAAACATTTACACACATGCACTGTATCATTTTTAAATTGTCAATAAAGAATTTGTTCATTATTTCAAATACTTCACATTTCAAATGCTGCACGAAATTATATTTACTTGTATAAAATGTGTGTAAATATTTGCATGTTTATTTTTAATTTAAATTTTAATGGAATTAATGGAACAAGTCATGTTTAAAATTTTTAGCGAGACAAACTCGAAGCCTTATTTATTTTTACAAAAATCTATTTCTTCTTCATGTTAGCCCGCTCTTCTCTCATTTTCTTAGTGGAAAGCACTAACATTTTGTCGAACCAATGTTCACAGAGAATTGCTTTCATGAATTGGAACACCCCATAAACGAGTTTGTGCTTTGGATGGGCATTTGTGTACCGTTCCGTTCCGACTGCTTTCAGTGCGTACTGGACAAAGTCTGCTGGGGCCACAGCTAGGATTTTATCTAGTATTGTTGAGTTTTGGGTAGTGTCCACCTGACCTGGTGCTACGTTCTGGACTAAGATGTTGTCTGCGGCGTATTCAATTGAGAGGATTTTGCTGAGATAGTAAATGTATGCTTTAGCTGAGGGGAGGGTGATTTTGTTTGTTAATTAATTGATTATATATATATAATTATTTAAAATTAAAAAAAATCCATCTTAAACTTACAAGCACTGTGGGTAGAAAAAAATGGTAATGGAATCGAGCCGGAAATTGATGAAATGTTGATAATCACACCCTTGGGTCTCTTGGCAACAGGACAACCATCCTTTTGGGCATTCCAAATTTTGAGTACAATCTCTGACATTGCAGTAACCGAGACAATGTTCACATTGATCAGACTGAGATTGAATCCCTCGGGATAGTCTGTAAAGTGCTCGGGATATCCACTGTATGTTCCAACATTGTTCACCAGCACATGGATCCGTCCATCCAAGGATTCGAGCTTCTGCTTAATACGATCGTAGATGTCGGTTCGGGAAAAATCCACTGCCAAGGTTTCAGCCTAAAAGTTAATATAGAGAATTCGGTTTTAACATTTATGTCAACTTATCGTTTTTCTTGTTATTAAGAAAATTTAATAAAAACAGAAAATACCTTTTTACACTGAGGATGCTGTTTCTGGATCTCTCCAGCAACACGTTTCAATTTCTCTTCTGTTCGACTTAACAAAACAGGATTGTATCCCTTCTCGGCCAACTGTCTCGCATATTCCAACCCAATGCCATCAGTCGAGCCCGTAATCACAGCATACTCATTCGGTCCTGGTTTCAGCACTCTTTTATGAGCACAATTACAAAGAACATTATTTGCAAGCCAACTGAGTAGAAGTTTAAGCGTTCTATAGGCAAAGTATCCAAGTAGAATCAGGCCAACTACTTCAAGGACTGTAAGAGATTTGAAGTCGCCGACGAATTGAACCATTTTGGCAATAGATTTTTGGTTTGAGTTAACAGTTTAAGTTTGAATATGTGCACAATGTCACAATATAATGACATTCTCTTGTACTACACTGTAAAAGCTTTTATATGCCTACATGGGTCACCAATGAGTACCACTGTTTTCACTTGGCACTTTCTATAGTTGAGCAGTGCAATTCAGTTACAAATGTAATTGTGCATTTGTTTTTCGATGATAAGAAAATAGAGAAAAATCCAGGCTTGTACAGTAGAAAGTAGACGAGGGGGCTACAAAACCACCGATTTCTAGGTAAGTGCACGACATTCGTTTGGTTCTGTCGAGTTACTTTGTTTGTTTGTCAGAGAAATTGGCAACCGTAAATCAATTTTCAAATATACACACAAATCATACATTTGAGTTGGCCATTTATGTAGAGAAATTGCCATGAGTACACTGTAAATGCAGTCTCCACTCGACACATTCCGTACACTGTAGTTTATTAGTGCAATTCAATTACAAATGTAAAGATGCATTGAGGTTGTATTTTAGTAGCGATAATGAGCTAGACTAAAACTGGAAAAGTGAAAAGAAATTACACTTGTAAATAACATGATGTAACTCAACTCTAGAATGTCGAGTAACATTTAAATACTTTTTTTAGCTAAATTTATTTTGTAAATCTCACAAAAAAGAAATCTTGTTTTTCATATTTACAATTTATCTACAAACTTTTTTCGGTCTAAAAACTAGTCCAAAAAATTGTAAATCTATCATTTCTGTTTTTTAGCCTCATACTCTGCTCGGACTCCTGAGGTGATACCCATCGCGAATCCATAGTAAATTTGTTCAGAGAGCACTGACTTCCAGAATAGCATACTATTGTTGACGAGTTTATGTTTTGGATGAGCATTTGTGGTCTGTTCCGTTCCGACCGTTTTCAACGCGTACGCGACAAAGTTTTTGGCTGATACGGCGGTTCGATTACGCATTTCTGCAACCATGGGGGTGTCCACCTGGCCAGGCATTACTGTCTGAACCAGAATATTGTCTTTTGCGTATTCTATTGAGAGCATTTTGGAGAGGTAGTTCATGTAAGCTTTGGCTAGGGATGAAGATTTTTGTGTAAATTGATTGATTAATTATTTAAAAATTAAATCTAAAAAAAGAAACTTACAAGCACTATAGGTGGAAACCAGGGGCATTTCAGTTTCCCCACCAATGGAGGAAATGTTGATAATCACGCCCTTGGGCCTCTTGTCCACAGGACAGGTGCCCTTTTGTGTGATCCACATTTTGAGTACAATCTCAGACATTGCAGTCATCGAGACAATGTTCACATTGATCAGTCGGAGATTGAATCCCTCGGGATAACTGGCAAAGTATTCGGGAACTACGTGTGCTGTTCCAACATTGTTCACCAGAACGTGGATTTGCTCATCGAGGGATTCCAACTTTTGTTTGATGAGATCGTAGATGTCGGTTCGGGAGAAATCCACTGCTAAGGTCTCAACCTATAGAAAAGTCGGTTTTAACATGTCAACTTTTCGGATTTTCCTTGAAAAAAATTATTCAAAAATACCTTTATGCACTGAGGGTATTGTTCTAGAATCTCATCAGCAACATTTCTTAACTTTTCCTCAGTTCTACTAAGCAGAACCAGGCTGTATCCCTTCTCAGCCAACTGTCTCGCATACTCGAGTCCAATGCCATCAGTCGAACCCGTGATCACAGCATACTCATTCGGACCAGCTTTCAGTATCGTTT
Organism: Rhizoglyphus robini; assembly: GCA_023373905.1. Lineage (NCBI taxonomy): Eukaryota > Metazoa > Arthropoda > Arachnida > Sarcoptiformes > Acaridae > Rhizoglyphus > Rhizoglyphus robini. The sequence continues at coordinate 60,558 of JAKIJQ010000031.1, read as the reverse complement.
CGTATGCAGTCGAATTACGATTTCGATACCATCGATACAGAATGAACAGGGGCTTGTACAGTAGAAAGTATACCAGGAATACAAAACTACTGAGTTCGAGGTACGACATTTTAGATTTTCAAATCACAATTTACAAAGCTATAAATCAGATGCAGAAAACCGTGCAAGTTCGTAAGTTCACTCACTTATATATTGACAATTAAAACTCTTTTAACTGTTCCTATCAATCTAATTGTTTTTGATTTGTTTTCAGCACCGATCCATAAACACGATGCATACAAAGTAGCTTCAATATTCCTTTTTTAAACATCATCTTGTATAGCCTCAAAGCATAATAATGTAAAACTCTCTCCAATGCGTTCAGGAAATAACCTTCTTCTTCTTCGCATACACAATGAACAAAGAATAAAAGTGACATATTTACTAGATCAATCTTAGGATGCTGCACTTGATGAACTTTTCTTTTCAATAGTCACTTTATCTTTTTATATGTTATCCTTTTTGTGTGTTATCCCTTTCACACACTATTGAAAAACTTGTTTTCATATTCACTCTTACACTCGTACTACTTTAGGTTGTAGTTCTCGAAAAAATGTTGCAACAAAATTGCAGTACAGGAGCTAGTATTTGAAATGTATGTTGCAGTACCCGAAAACATGTTACAACTCATGTTGCAGTACTAAATTTCGCATTGCAGTAATAAATTTCGCAACTCACGTTGCATCCTCTTTATCTTAGTTCCGTAATTAAATCCTACGAGTAAACAACATTTATGATAAAAATATCTTATTAATAACAAGTATCAAGTTTATTATACAGAAACAAAAATATTTCCATGAATTTATTAAAAAATATTCATAATTTAGTAACAATTTAAAAAAATAGAAATCTAACTAGATTTCTTTGAATCAAAATACCGTTTTCGCATCATCTTGGCAGTGTGCACCTTGATCTTCATATACAAACATTCGCCCAAAACGCATTTCAAGAAAAGTGAAAGATTATTGATGAACTTGTGTCGCGGATGTGCACTTGTCAACTGTTCTGTTCCGACTGTTTTGAGTGCATGTCGTACAAAATCATCTGCGTTCACACCAAGCCTATCATCGTAAACATCCTTGCTTAGGTTTGTCTTCACTAGGTTTGAAGTTACTGTTTGAACAATTATCGCGTCCTTCTTATGTTCCTCGAAAAGAATTTTCGAGAGATTGTTCATATAAGCCTTCGATGCACTGTACGAGTTAAAGTACGGAAACTCAGAAGTGCCTAGACCGGAAGAAATGTTGATTACAACTCCCCGAGCAGGGTTCACCGCAGCATTGTGAACTTGCTTCTCCATAATTCGTAGAACAATTTCCGACATGAGTGTCATTGAGACGAGGTTCGTGTTGATCAATCGCAGATGGAGTCCATCCGGCATTTTGGTGAAATACTCCGGGATGTTGTGACCCATGCCGACATTGTTCACCAGAACGTGAATTGGTCCGGACAGGGATTCGAGTTTTTGACGGATGGGTTCGTAGATGTCTGTTTGAGAGAAATCTACGGCTAAGTATTCGACCTAAATAATGAATAGTAAAGTCGGTTTTAACAAGTCAACTTTTGTAAAACATACCTTTTTACACTGAGGATACTGTTCCAGGATCTCACCAGCCACCCGTTTCAACTTCTCCTCAGTCCTACTCAACAGCACCAGATTGTATCCCTTCTCGGCCAACTGTCTCGCATATTCCAAACCAATTCCATCCGTAGCCCCTGTAACGACAGCAAAGAAATTTTCCCCAGGTTTCAAAATCTTCTCATACTTCTTCGAATGTTTGTTCCTGTACCAGGTGTACAAAAATTTCAGTGGTTTAATGATGAACAGGTAAAACAGCAGTAGAGATGCTCCACAACCGAACAAACTGCAACAAGCCATATTTGGTTATTGTTTGAAAAAAAAACAAAGCTGAATGGTGAAACTTTGTCTGTTTGACAACAACTGCAACACGAGTTATGCTTGAAGCCGGTTGCAACTCCTCAATATTTATACGATCCCTCCAGCAGACTGCAGTTAGATGTTAAACATGTTAAATGTACTCGCAGTGCATGAAAATGCATGACTCGGCGTTGCATCACTACTTTTAGTAGTGTCTGTTTACATAGCAGCAGTTTTGAAGCCGTGGCATTGGTTGGACTCAGGCAGGTTTTGAGTACGAGCGGGTTGATTGTTGCCAAGAATTAGAAGTAGATAAAAACTCGAGTGGGTTTGCGTGTGGAGGCAAATATGTTTAATTAATTAACAATGTGGGCTCGTGTGCATTATGAGCTGCACAATCAAATGAACAATGTTTAAACTAATCCAAGGTCGAAAGTTGTGATTGAGCCTGGAAATAGAAAGCGCGATCAAAAAGATAAATAAACTGCATCGTTGATATGGTAAATATCTAATAGTGATGATTGGGTTCTAATGGATCCAGAAACTAAAATCGTCATTCGCCACAAAGAAAAAACTAATAGTTAATTCAATCTACTAATAGCTATTAGGAATTTGAAAAAATCTTTTGGGTATTAGGCAAAACGAAAACCAAAAACCAAAAACCAAAAACCAAAAACCAAAAACCAAAAACCAAAAATTTTTATTTGTTCACTTACCACTAGATATAATTATTTTTTTTTAAAGCATCATACATAGTGATTCCAAATTGGTAAGTTATGTCTTCTATTAATTTAATTCAAATGCAAATAAAAGTGTGAACCATTTCGTTTTTATGTAATTCCACTTGAAATGAGTGTCCCGAAAGGTCAAATTCGTTAATAATTAGATCTTGTGACTCTTTGATCTAAAGTAAACATTATATCTTTTTTTGTTTAAAATAATCATTTATTTACCAAAAATTTTATTTTCAAATTTTTATATATGATATCAAACAGGTCTTTGAGCAATTCCGTAGGCTTTCAAGAAGAATAAAGAGGTACTTTTGCTTTAGAAACATTAAAATTCCAGTCGTTAGTACCGTTAGTATATAAAAATTAATTTTCTTATCAATGGTGAAAAAATTAAGTAGTTTACTTACAAATATGATAACGATATTGAACATGACAATCATTTCGTTTTTAGTATAAATTAAAATTAAATTTTAATTGATCATTCTTTGGAGGTGCAATGGATTCGAATTGCAAACAGGATGCTTCAAATTTAATTACTTTTTTAAAGTTTAACACTTCCCAAATGCGATCCACAATAATGAAATTTGTTTTTTTTATTTCTTGCTGAAAAATGATGCATGTTGATATTTATTCTAATCAAAGAGACATTAGAGGTCGCTCACAAACGATGTATTGGGAGGGCGACTAGAAGTTATAATGCGCTGGTTTTCCGAATTCTGAGGTATAAAGATTTAGGCAAAAAATAAGACATACAATGAAGCTGTTACAAAGTATATTTACCTTTGCGTTATCTCTCTTTACTGTGCTAAGTTGCCATCATGTGACAGAGATTTTATGTTGAGATGGGGGTTTTTCGATAAGGGAAAGTAGACTTTGGTACTCAACTACCTGATAAACATTATTTGCTTCACTACTCACAGATCCTTCCAACTCTACTTTCTATTAAGCAAACATCGGGTCGTCATACATTTGACGTCGTACTTCACTGGTTTCTTAATAAATAGCACAGTCATGCAAAACAGATAAAGAATTACCGTAAATTCCCGAATATAGCTCGTACTTTTAGAATTCCCACTAATTGTCCCATTACAAACTTTGGTTTAAAGTTTATTTTGAACTAATAATTGTGTAATATTATTCCTATTTTAAATGCATGTACCAGAAAATACCCAATAATGTAAAATTATGGGCTAAAATGTGAAAAATTGAATGGAATTGTGAAGTGTACCAATAGGTGATAACATGCAAAAATATTCCTTCCCCCAGAAGGCCACGAAAAAGTAAAATCCTGTTTAGTCCCCGGGCTATATTCGGGAATTTACGGTAGTCTTTTTTCAAAATTGTATTGATAAACTTTTGAAATGAACTTGTTTACATACATAAATGTATTCGATACCACTAATATTACATTGTAGTTGATTAACAAAGACATGTTTAATTGAAATAATATGAATAAATGTTTGGCTATACCTTTTTTGGTTTGGTATAAATAAATAATAAATACAAATTAATCGATATATTTTTTTGTAACTATTTACGCTCAATAAAAAAAATATAATTGAAGGAGCGAACGAACAAACTTGTTTGTGATTGACCGACTTCTCTGGCGCCGCTTGATAGGAAAAGGCTTGTGTTTCAGATAGCGCCTATACGGTTCAATGGATCGGTCTGAAAATTTTACTATAAATTCTGGTGTGGGTGTAGACGACCTGGTTAAATTTTGGGCACATAAGGTCAAAGGGCATTGGAAATAAAAAAATAATTAATGATAATTAACATAGTTTTGTATTGAGGAATGAGTGTACGTGTGTCTCTTTGGCACTGACTGAGATGACTCATAGATGACTGAATTGATAAGAACGAGTGCTCGGGATACTCCCGGTCCGACTTCACGCCAACGGCTTCACTTAAGACTAGTTTTTTTATTGTTTACTCTGGCATTGTAATCAGAGAGACCAGGTAGACTCGCTGGCATCCGGAAGTCTTGTGACGAAGCGATTGCAATAGGTGACTGCAAACAAATCAATCGATAGTTCCCAAAAGTCTCAACTTGCCTGTAACCAGCATACTAGTGCTTAACTAAGTGTTGTGTTCTGTACTTTACAGAAGGTAAAGCGCAATTTTTACATACTAGGCCGATCACCCGATCATGTGCTCAAATGGAAATGCAATGTTTCCGTACTTTTTCTCTAATCAGGTGCTTTTTTATCACTGAGATTTTACTGTTTAAAGAGTTTCACCCAAAGTCGAGTGTCTGTGACCCTCATGTTACACTACGTATTGAATACATACTTATGATATAACAAACAACTTATCTGATTGAGTTCATTGATGTTTGGCAGTGTGCCAGAATAGCAGCATTTTAAAAGGCAAGAAGAAAAACAAATTGGCAGGCTGATGAGAGCAGCTGTGTGAGAAACCTGAGATCGTGGGGGGCACTGGATAATAATGGTAAATCCAAAATAATACATTCTCTCGTTGTCTTAGTCGTAAGTGAGATAAAATCCTTACCTGAAGTCAATACACCAGAAGTCTCATCCTCAATCAACTGAACAATGAACCCTAGTAAACGGCACAATCACTCTTACGAGCTTGCCACTACCACCACCAGCATCGAATCCTGTACCCAAAAGATCGCACTGAGTTTCTCCGTCTCGTAACTATAAAAGGGTCTGCTTGGATGGCCTTCGAGGTATCATACACTTCCAGACCTTCCAGACCTTCCAGTCATTCCAGACCTTCCAGACCTTCCAGACCAGATTCAATTTTTACAGATTCAACCTGCAACTATCGAAATGGTGGCGATCGTAGGTGCAGTTGCCGTTATTGCTTTATCAGGGGGCGCCGCAGCTCCGATAGTTGCTGCAGCCGCCCCCGCAGCAACCAGTGCCGGTGCGGGTGCCGCGGCAGCTGGTGCGGGGGCGGCTGCTGCTGGCGCGGGGGCGGCAGCTGCTAGTGCCGGTGCCGGTGCAGCCGCATCAACTGTAACAGTGGGTGGAACTGTCGCTGCTGGAAGTGCGACCGTTGGAAAAGCTGCCGTCACCGTTGGGGCGACCCTCTCTGGTCCAGTCGGTTGGTGTATTCTCGGAGCCGAGGAAGCAGCAACACCAAGTGACACCACCAGTGACCGATCGGTCAATTGTACTTTCGACTGTTTTAAGCCATTGCTGCACGACGAATCGCCTACTCCATCAAGTGGCATGCTGCTCAAGGATGTGTTCGCAGACAAGCGAATCAAACTGGTGACTGACACTGGTGAGTCGAACCTAAGTGGCACCGAACTTCCCGGACTGGTGTTTGAAAATATATGGGACGAGCAGTTTCGCATCGATTACCTCTATTTGCCGAATGGTCAGTTGGCCGCCCATGCAGTTAGAATTTAATTGCTAATCATCAAACAAAGACTTATGGTTAGACGTTAGAGTCTGATTTTTATTCTCAATATATTTTTTGTAGTTTCTATCTAAATTTATATGTTAGATTTGCATTAAAATAAAATAAAATTTATTTACCTTTACGCTCTCTTTTTACTGTGCTAAGTTGTCATCATGTGACAGTGATTCTATGTTGAGATGGTGGTGGTTTGATAAGGGAAAGATTATTTTGGTACTCAACTACCTGATAAACATTATTTGCGTTATTTGTTTTACTGGGCACAGAACTTTCCAACTCTACTTTCTGTTAGACCAACATCGAGTTGTCATGCATTTGACCCCGTACTGCACTGGTTTATAACCTTTAAAATTAGCACAGTCATGCAAACCAGATAAGAAATTTGTCCTTTTGAAAATTGTATTGAGAAACTTTTGAAATGAACTTGTTTACATGCATGAATGCATTTAATACCACTAATTAACATTGTAGTTGATTAACAATGACATTTGTGATTGAAATAAAATGAAAATAAATGTTTGGTTATATAAATTTTCAAATACCAATTAATCGATATATTTTTTGTCACGGTTTACGCTCAATTAAAAAATAAAAATTTTTATAATTGTTTACTCTGGCATTGTAATCAGAGAGACCAAGTAGATATTTCTTGCATCGGGAACGGGAAATTCTCGATAATCGGGAACGGTTCCCGATAACATCGGAAAATCTCCCGATGATTTCGGAAAAAATTATTCAAGAGTTGAAATCTCACGAAGATAACTTTAAAATACTTTCCCCTTTCCTCCATTAGGTCAGTTACCTTAACCTTAAACAAATCAATTTTTTTGTTTATTTGTCCTGGGTCAATTCTTGGAATGTTTTGCTTCAATTTTCTAAGACCTCTAAAGACTGTCTTTATCCGAGGTAATTACCCGTTCTAAAAAATCGGGAAATTACCTGAAAATTTTTAATCGGATAAAACAACTAGACTCTCTGACAGCCGGAAGTCTTGTGACAAAGCGATTGCAACAGGCGACTGCAAAACAAAACAATCGAAAGTTTCCTAAAGTCTCAACGTGCCTGTAACCAGCATACTAGTGATGTGTTGTGTTCTGTACTTTACAGACAGTAATGCGCAATTTTCGCATACTAGGCCGTTCACTCGATCATGTGCTCAAAAAGAAATGTCGTACTTTTTTTTCTCTAATCAGGTGCTTTTTTATCACTGAGATTTTACTGCATAAAGAGTTTCACATAAAGTCAAGTGTCTGTGACCCTCGTGTTACTAAGCATTGGATACATACTTATGATATTACCAAGAGCTTATCTGATTGAGTTCATTGATGTTTGGTAGTGTGCAAGAATAAAACAAATTGGCAGGCAGATGAGTGCAGTCTGTGTGAGAAAGTTGAGTGCCCTGGGGAGAGGAGGGGTGGTGGATACTGGACAATAATGGTAAATCCAAAATAGATTCTCACGTCGTTTTAGTCTTACTTAAAAAGAGATAAAATCCTTACCTGAAGCCAATAAACCAGAAGTCTCATCCTCAATAAATCCTCCCCCTGTGAACTGCACAATCTCTCCTACGAGCTTGCCACTACCACCACCAGCATCGGATCCTGTACCCAAAAGATCGCACTGACTTTCTCCGTCTCGCAACTATAAAAGGGTCTGCTTGGAAGGCACTCGAGGTACCATTCACTTCCAGTCCTTCCAGACCTTTCAGCCTTTTCTGACCAGATTCAATTTTTACAGATTCTACTTGCAACTATCGAAATGGTGGCGATCTTGGGTGCAGCAACGGTTGTTGCTTTAACAGGGGGCGCCGCAGCCCCAGCAGTTGCCGCAGCTGGTACCGCAGCAACCGGTGCCGGTGCCGGTGCCGCTGCAGCCGGGGCCGGTGCAGCCGCATCAACTGCAGCCGCTGGCACAGCTGGCGTCACCGCTGGAATAGCCCTCTCTGGTCCAGTCGGTTGGTGTATTCTCGGAGCCGAGGAAGCAACACCACCAAGTGACACCACCAGTAACCCATTGGCCAATTGTAATTTCGATTGTTGGAAGCCATTGCTGCACGACGATTCGCCTCCTCCATCGAGTGGCATGCTGCTCAAAGATGTGGTCGCAGACAAGCGAATCAAACTGGTGACTGACACTGGTAAGTCGAACCTAAGTAGCACCGAATTTCCAGGACTAGTGTTTGAAAATATTTGGGACGAGCAGTTTCGCATCGATTACCTTTATCTGCCGAATGGTCAGTTGGCCGCACATGCAGTCAGAATTTAATTGCTAATGATCAAACAAAAGTTTGACTTTATGGTTTGATTTTTTCTTTTTCTATATATTTTTTGTAATATCTATCTGGTTTTTTCTACATTATATTTTGATTAAAATAATAAAATTAAATTAACAGTAAAAATTAATTATTATTGATTAAATTGGTTTAATATATCCGCGAATAGATTGTTTCTTATCAAAATAGTGTAATTGTACCCCATTATAGTTTCAAAAATTTTTTCGGTTCTAGAACCCATATGAATTTCTTCGCCATTGACTTAAAAGAAAGCAAAACAGACACAAATCAGTCACCCAATGAGTAAACACATTCCTTTGTGATAAGATTTATTATTAGGTTAGCACATAAATTGGAATATATATTATGTCCTTAGAATCATACCCGTCGTTATACGAGAAAAAAGAAGAAACATTTTATAATGAAATCACTTAATGGCTATCAAACATGACAATTAGGGGTTGATTGTGCGGCTGCTCAATTTGATGTGTTGCAGCCACTTTGACTGATGAAGCATATACGTTCACATATGTTGTCTAGTCGTTGCTATCATATTTGTAAACACACATCTCAAGGTCGATTTATTTATATTTCTTATCACGATACACCCGTAAAGCACTGTTCGCATACCCAAACATCAACTTCATAAACATCAATTCACCTAAAAACTTTCTCGCTAAAAGACTAACATTGACATGTAACTTATGCCACGGATGACCACTAGTCGTCTCTTCAGTTCCAACAGTTTTCAATGCTTCCCGTACAAAAGCATCTGCTTTTACACTAAATAACGGATCGTACATGTTCGTTGTCATGTTAGTAGCCACCTGGTGGGGTGTGACAGTTTGAACGATGATTTTGTGTTGGTCCAATTCGTATGATAAAATTTTACTTAGGAAATTCATGTATGCTTTTGCTAATAAAAATTAATTAATTAAATAATTTTTAATAAATAAATATACTTACACGAACTATAAACACTTCCCATTGGAGATTCTATGAGTCCGAGAAACGAAGAAATATTAATCACCACACCTCTAACTGGATTCACTTTTGGATCATATTCCTGTTTCAACATGATTTTCAGTACAATTCGACTCATTTCGGTTACTGATACGATGTTTGTGTTGATTAGTTGAAGATGGAATCCTTCTGGATAGTCTGTAAAGTACTCAGGAAGGTGATAGGATTTTGCGACATTGTTCACCAGAACGTGGATTGGTCCAGAGAGGGATTCCAACTTTTGTTTGATGCGATCGTAGATGTCGGTTCTTGAGAAATCTACTTCTAGGAATTCAACCTAGAAAATTTCAAAAGGAAAATATAAAAGTCTGTTTTAACAAGACAACTTTCAAAGTTTTCCTTGTAATTTTTTTACCTTTTTACATTGAGGAAACTTTCCCTGGATATCTTCGGCAACTCTTCTCAACTTCTCCTCAGTCCTACTCAACAGCACCAGGTTGTATCCCTTCTCAGCCAACTGTCTCGCATACTCGAGTCCAATACCATCAGTCGAACCCGTAACCACAGCAAAGAAATTTTTCCCAGGATTCAAAATTTTCAAATATTCATTAGAGTATCTATTCTTAAACCAGAAGAACCAAAATTTTATTGGTTTATACACAAAAAGATATAGTAGAGCACAGAGTCCAAATAGTTCACAAATCGAGGATATTTGTTGAGGATACATTTTGTTGTTGATGATGGTGAATGCGAAAGAAATGTTTTAACATGAAAGACTCATGTGCATGTGAATCTAGAACAACAAACTAGTTTTGTCCCTTAAGAGAAGATCCTGTTTGTTATGCGTAATTAGACATATACAGGTTTGATCACTTGATCATGATGCAAAGTTTACATCCTTGAACTTGTCCAACAACTTTTTATTTTTACATATGACAAAAAGTTGACTTCATTGACCATTCACACTTTTCCTATACCTCTGTCTCATTCTACCTGCTTCAAAGAACTTGTACTTTGTAAACCATTTCTCTCCAGCCCATCCACCTAAAGTTAGCGCCAAATTAGCCAAAAACTTATGCCACGGATGAGCACTAGTGTGCTGTTCGGTTCCAACAGTTTTAAGGGCGAATCGAACAAAGTCACTCACGCCCACCATGTAGAGGTCATCGTTGATGTGATCGATCATTTTTGTCTTGACAAAATTGGGCGTCACCGTTTGGACCACGATTCCATGTTTTTCGTGTTCTGATGAGAGGATTTTTGAAAGGTGATTCATGTAGGCTTTGGCTAAGGTTAAATAAATTTTAGTTTTGATTTTACTTTAGAATGATACTACTTACAGGCAGAATACGTGTTAAACATGGGAAAATCAGTCAAACCAAGTGCACTCGAAATATTAATCAATACACCCCTTTTAGGATTAACCCTACGATCGTAGGCTTGACTCAACATGATCCGAAGCACAATTTCCGACATTGCTGTCATGGACACAATATTCGTGTTGATCAGATCGAGATGATAACCCTCTGGCAGTTTGGTGAAAAATTCAGGGATATGATAGAACATGCCAACATTGTTCACTAGGACGTGGATTGTTCCGTCCAGGGATACGAGTTTCTTCTTTATGACTGGATAGATGTCGGTTTTGGTGAAATCCACAACTAGGTATTCAACCTATTAGTAAAATGAAATATTGAATGGGAAAATCGGTTTTAATATGTCAACTTTTTAAACGGATATAGGCGGATATTGAGGGATACTGACGGATATTTATGGATATAGACGTATATTAAAAAATATTAAAAAATACCTTTTTACACTGGGGAAACTCTTCCTGGATTTCCCGTGTCACTCGTCTCAACTTCTCCTCAGTCCTACTCAACAGCACCAAACTGTATCCCTTCTCGGCCAACTGTCTCGCATACTCGAGTCCAATGCCATCGCTAGCCCCAGTCACCACAGCATAGAAATTCTCCCCAGGACACAGTATCTGTTCGGAAGCATTCGAAAACCAGTTATTTGTCAACCAACTCAACATGAAAACAGTTGGTTTATACAGAAGAAAGTAAAACAGCGTTGAAACACCACAAAATTCAATGAAGTTCAATTTAAACAAAATAGCAGCTTTATTATTACTGTCCATTGTTGTTCATTCGAATCGTAAAATTCAAATGAAATAAGAAGTGCCTCTCGAGCATAATATGCAATGCAATTTTAATTGAAATGCAACACCTGACGAAAGTGTCTGTTCTGTCAAACTCGTCAAGGTCGATCGTTGATGATCGATAAGACTAAAGAAAGGCTACTTAAGGAAATTTCGATCAAAGGGAGAGAGGTAACGTGAAAACTTGTTTTCCGTAGACTTTATGTTTGATACGTCAGTTTGATTACAGGACTTTTCCATCGGAGTGTAGGGAAGTACGTTAGCACTTTAGTTCTTGCGGTGCAAAAAAGGTTCATACTTGGCTTTGTTTGATCATTTTAACATATTTTAAATTTAATCTGGAGTTTTAGGTACTTTAGACAATTTAGAAATTAAGTTACAAAAATTTTCTATATAAAAAACTTGGAAACATACAACTTTACCCTCATGTACAATGTATGACCAAATAGTCGACCAAACAGCAGAAAACCATTCACAATCTTATGCCATGGATGTCCACTGGTTTGCTGCTCCGTTCCCACAGCTTTCAATGCACACCGTACATACGCAAGCGCATTGACAATCAATGGAACTGTACCCGATTTGGCCATCATTTTAGTATCCACCTGATTTGGATAGACTGTCTGCACGAGGATACGGTCTTTTGCATATTCAGTTGAGAGAATGTTGCTGAAATAACGTATGTATGCTTTGGCTAAAAAAAATTGGGTTAGTAGATTAATTTACCCAACAAAGGATACTCACAAGCAGAATACGTAGCCATCAGTGGACATTCCGTAAGGCCAAAAACTGATGAAATGTTGATGATAACACCACGAACAGGATTCTGGCTCGGATCATATTCTTGATTGAGCATAATTTGTAGAACCATTTCAGACATCATCGTAGTGGAAAGAACATTACAGTTGATCAGTTTCTGATGGAATTGATCCATTGAACCATGATTGTGGAAATAGTCGGCACTCAGAGGAGACATGCCAACATTGTTCACAAGGACATGAATGTGACCGTCAAGGAAATCGAGTTTCAGTTTGATGCGATCGTAGATGTCGGTTCGGGAAAAATCTACGACCAAGATTTCGATCTAAAAAATAATGTTAAAAAATGTTTACTGTTGTAGGTTTTTACAAGCCAACTTTTCCTTGTAAAAAACATCCTTACCCTTCTACATTGAACAAAATTAGCTTCCAACTCCAACTTCACCCCCTTCAACTTCTCTTCCGATCGGCTAATCAACAGTAGATTATAGCCTCGTTGCGCAAGTTGTCGCGCATACTCCAGACCAATACCATCCGTAGCACCCGTTACGACAGCATAATCACGGAATCCAGGTTTTAGGATTTTGTCAGATGCGCAGCCGCAGAAACAACTACAACAGTACTCACAAAGTAGATCAATCACAAATCGAAGAGGTTTGAAAATGAACAGACAAAACAGAGTTAGGATTCCAATAATTTCGAGTACGGAAAAGTTATAAAAAGTAGGAAGCATTTTCATAAAGTCAAAATTAAAATGCGTTTGAGGAAAAAATTATGACATGACAAGGGAGACATGGATACTTTGAATGTAATATAATCTTATCAAGAGAAATAAAAATCTAGGAAGCTGACTTCAGCAATTAAAACATCAGAAAACCACAAACAAGTCTTATCATTGATAAAATAATGCTTATCATTGTTGTATTTGAGTCGACTTCCAACTTTGCAATTGAACTGTTGTATGTTTACAAGTCAATCCTACATCAGAATGCAAAGATTTTTACCAAAATTAATTCAAAGACTTTCTGAGGTCGGTTTTAACATGGCAACTTTTTTGTCTTCTTGAATGTAAAATAATGTTCTGTTTGATCAGGAAGAAGAATTTTATTTGACAGATTTTAATTTGACATATCGATGACAAATATATTTTTTACATAAATCTAAGACAATTTATTTTATTAACATTTAAGTTTTAGCACAGGTACAACAAAGCAATCATTGATCTTGGAAATTGAAATTTCGCTAAATCTATTTGCCCCAGCCACCTCTTCCGCGTCCCCAGCCACCACCTCTTCCACGTCCCCAACCACCGCCTCCACGTCCCCATCCGCCTCCACCGCGTCCCCATCCGCCTCCGCCACGTCCCCAACCGCCTCCACCGCGTCCCCAGCCACCGCGGCCACGACCAAAGCCACCACCAAATTGAGCATCCACAGTGAAGGCAGCAAATCCAATCAGCAGGATGAATGCTATTACGAAAATGATACTTCGGTTCATTTTTGTGACTTCAAGTTTAAGTTTTTTCTGTTTGAAACTGAAAAGATGACTTCTCATGAATTCAGCCTGGTTTATATACTGCTTGAGAAACAAATTGTTTTTTCTCTCCCTTAAAATTAGATTATAAACGACCTTGAAAGAAAAGGTACCACTTTAATGTTGACAAATGTTTGTTGTATGTTTGTTCCAACATATTAGTCCGCATAATGTCCTTTTGTTGAGATCAGCTGGACTGAAGGTCAATACATTAAACTCGTACATTAAACCCCCTCATATGATCATCAGCAGCATCAGTAATCTGTTCCTCAGAAGCTATTAAAGCGATAATTGATTTTATTATTGATTTTCTGATTAATTTTATTTCATTATGTCTTTGCGACATCACGGGATAAATATTTGGAATACAAAAAATATTTAGCCTTCATATAAGTTTCACTGCCCAAAATACCCCCAAAAACGTACAATCCATTCAGTACCTTTGAGATTCCGATTCAAAACAATGTAACATTGTCAAGAAAATAAGAACTAACGAGATTGCGATTCAAAACAATGTAACATTGTCAGGAAAATATGAACTAACGAGATTCCGATTCAAAACAATGTAACATTGTCAGGAAAATATGAACTAACGAGATTCCGATTCAAAACAATGTAACATTGTCAGGAAAATATGAACTAACGAGATTCCGATTCAAGACAATGTAACATTGTCAGGAAAATAAGAACTAACGAGAACTCGATTCAAAACAATGTAACATTGTCAGGAAAATAAGAACTAACGAGAACTCGATTCAAAACAATGTAACATTGTCAGGAAAATATGAACTAACGAGATTCCGATTCAAGACAATGTAACATTGGCATGATAATATGAACTAACGAGATTCCGATTCAAAACAATGTAACATTGTCAAGAAAATAAGAACTAACGAGATTGCGATTCAAAACAATGTAACATTGTCAGGAAAAGATGAACTAACGAGAACTCGATTCAAAACAATGTAACATTGTCAGGAAAATAAGAACTAACGAGATTCCGATTCAAAACAATGTAACATTGTCAGGAAAATATGAACTAACGAGATTCCGATTCAAAACAATGTAACATTGTCAGGAATATATGAACTAACGAGATTCCGATTCAAGACAATGTAACATTGTCAGGAAAATAAGAACTAACGAGATTCCGATTCAAAACAATGTAACATTGTCAACAAAAAATATGAACTAACGAGATTCCGATTCAAAACAATGTAACATTGTCAGGAAAAAGATGAACTAACGAGATTCCGATTCAAGACAATGTAACATTGTCAGGAAAAGATGAACTAACGAGATTCCGATTCAAAACAATGTAACATTGTCAAGAAAAATATGAACTAACGAGATTCCGATTCAAAACAATGTAACATTGTCAGGAAAATATGAACTAACGAGAACTCGATTCAAAACAATGTAACATTGTCAGGAAAATATGAACTAACGAGATTCCGATTCAAAACAATGTAACATTGTCAGGAAAATATGAACTAACGAGATTCCGATTCAAAACAATGTAACATTGTCAGGAAAATATGAACTAACGAGATTCCGATTCAAGACAATGTAACATTGGCATGATAATATGAACTAACGAGATTCCGATTCAAAACAATGTAACATTGTCAGGAAAATATGAACTAACGAGATTCCGATTCAAAACAATGTAACATTGTCAGGAAAATATGAACTAACGAGATTCCGATTCAAAACAATGTAACATTGTCAGGAAAATATGAACTAACGAGATTCCGATTCAAGACAATGTAACATTGTCAGGAAAATATGAACTAACGAGATTCCGATTCAAGACAATGTAACATTGTCAGGAAAATATGAACTAACGAGATTCCGATTCAAGACAATGTAACATTGTCATGAAAATATGAACTAACGAGAACTCGATTCAAAACAATGTAACATTGTCAGGAAAATATGAACTAACGAGATTCCGATTCAAAACAATGTAACATTGTCAGGAAAATATGAACTAACGAGATTCCGATTCAAGACAATGTAACATTGTCATGAAAATATGAACTAACGAGATTCCGATTCAAGACAATGTAACATTGTCAGGAATATATGAACTAACGAGATTCCGATTCAAGACAATGTAACATTGTCATGAAAATATGAACTAACGAGAACTCGATTCAAAACAATGTAACATTGTCAGGAAAAGATGAACTAACGAGATTCCGATTCAAAACAATGTAACATTGTCAAGAAAATAAGAACTAACGAGATTGCGATTCAAAACAATGTAACATTGTCAGGAAAAGATGAACTAACGAGAACTCGATTCAAAACAATGTAACATTGTCAGGAAAATATGAACTAACGAGATTCCGATTCAAAACAATGTAACATTGTCAGGAAAATAAGAACTAACGAGATTCCGATTCAAAACAATGTAACATTGTCAGGAAAATATGAACTAACGAGAACTCGATTCAAAACAATGTAACATTGTCAGGAAAATATGAACTAACGAGATTCCGATTCAAGACAATGTAACATTGTCAGGAAAAGATGAACTAACGAGATTCCGATTCAAGACAATGTAACATTGTCAGGGAAAGATGAACTAACGAGAACTCGATTCAAAACAATGTAACATTGTCAGGAAAATATGAACTAACGAGATTCCGATTCAAAACAATGTAATATTGTCAGGAAAATATGAACTAACGAGATTCCGATTCAAAACAATGTAACATTGTCAGGAAAATATGAACTAACGAGATTCCGATTCAAAACAATGTAGCTTGTCACCAAAAATATGAACTAACGAGAACTCGATTCAAGACAATGTAACATTGTCAGGAAAAGATGAACTAACGAGATTCCGATTCAAAACAATGTAACATTGTCAGGAAAATATGAACTAACGAGATTCCGATTCAAAACAATGTAACATTGTCAGGAAAATATGAACTAACGAGAACTCGATTCAAAACAATGTAACATTGTCAGGAAAATAAGAACTAACGAGATTCCGATTCAAAACAATGTAACATTGTCAGGAAAATATGAACTAACGAGAACTCGATTCAAAACAATGTAACATTGTCAGGAAAATATGAACTAACGAGATTCCGATTCAAAACAATGTAACATTGTCAGGAAAATATGAACTAACGAGATTCCGATTCAAAACAATGTAACATTGTCAGGAAAATATGAACTAACGAGATTCCGATTCAAAACAATGTAACATTGTCAGGAAAATATGAACTAACGAGATTCCGATTCAAGACAATGTAACATTGTCAGGAAAATATGAACTAACGAGATTCCGATTCAAAACAATGTAACATTGTCAGGAAAATATGAACTAACGAGATTCCGATTCAAAACAATGTAACATTGTCAGGAAAAGATGAACTAACGAGATTCCGATTCAAGACAATGTAACATTGTCAGGAAAATAAGAACTAACGAGATTCCGATTCAAGACAATGTAACATTGTCAGGAAAATATGAACTAACGAGATTCCGATTCAAGACAATGTAACATTGTCATGAAAATATGAACTAACGAGAACTCGATTCAAAACAATGTAACATTGTCATGAAAATATGAACTAACGAGATTCCGATTCAAGACAATGTAACATTGTCAGGAAAATATGAACTAACGAGATTCCGATTCAAGACAATGTAACATTGTCAGGAAAATATGAACTAACGAGATTCCGATTCAAAACAATGTAACATTGTCAGGAAAATATGAACTAACGAGATTCCGATTCAAAACAATGTAACATTGTCAGGAAAATATGAACTAACGAGATTCCGATTCAAAACAATGTAACATTGTCAGGAAAATATGAACTAACGAGATTCCGATTCAAGACAATGTAACATTGTCAGGAAAATATGAACTAACGAGATTCCGATTCAAGACAATGTAACATTGTCATGAAAATATGAACTAACGAGAACTCGATTCAAGACAATGTAACATTGTCATGAAAATATGAACTAACGAGATTCCGATTCAAAACAATGTAACATTGTCAGGAAAATAAGAACTAACGAGATTCCGATTCAAAACAATGTAACATTGTCAGGAAAAGATGAACTAACGAGATTCCGATTCAAAACAATGTAACATTGTCAGGAAAATATGAACTAACGAGATTCCGATTCAAAACAATGTAACATTGTCAGGAAAATATGAACTAACGAGATTCCGATTCAAAACAATGTAACATTGTCATGAAAATATGAACTAACGAGAACTCGATTCAAAACAATGTAACATTGTCAGGAAAAGATGAACTAACGAGATTCCGATTCAAGACAATGTAACATTGTCAGGAAAATATGAACTAACGAGATTCCGATTCAAAACAATGTAACATTGTCATGAAAATATGAACTAACGAGAACTCGATTCAAAACAATGTAACATTGTCAGGAAAAGATGAACTAACGAGATTCCGATTCAAGACAATGTAACATTGTCAGGGAAAGATGAACTAACGAGAACTCGATTCAAAACAATGTAACATTGTCAGGAAAATATGAACTAACGAGATTCCGATTCAAAACAATGTAGCTTGTCACCAAAAATATGAACTAACGAGAACTCGATTCAAAACAATGTAACATTGTCAGGAAAAGATGAACTAACGAGATTCCGATTCAAAACAATGTAACATTGTCAGGAAAATAAGAACTAACGAGATTCCGATTCAAAACAATGTAACATTGTCAGGAAAATATGAACTAACGAGATTCCGATTCAAAACAATGTAACATTGTCAGGAAAATAAGAACTAACGAGATTCCGATTCAAAACAATGTAACATTGTCAGGAAAATATGAACTAACGAGATTCCGATTCAAAACAATGTAACATTGTCAGGAAAATATGAACTAACGAGAACTCGATTCAAGACAATGTAACATTGTCAGGAAAATAAGAACTAACGAGAACTCGATTCAAAACAATGTAACATTGTCAGGAAAAGATGAACTAACGAGATTCCGATTCAAAACAATGTAACATTGTCAGGAAAATAAGAACTAACGAGATTCCGATTCAAAACAATGTAACATTGTCAGGAAAAGATGAACTAACGAGATTCCGATTCAAAACAATGTAACATTGTCAGGAAAATATGAACTAACGAGATTCCGATTCAAAACAATGTAACATTGTCAGGAATATATGAACTAACGAGATTCCGATTCAAGACAATGTAACATTGTCAGGAATATATGAACTAACGAGATTCCGATTCAAAACAATGTAACATTGTCAGGAAAATATGAACTAACGAGATTCCGATTCAAAACAATGTAACATTGTCATGAAAATATGAACTAACGAGAACTCGATTCAAAACAATGTAACATTGTCAGGAATATATGAACTAACGAGATTCCGATTCAAAACAATGTAACATTGTCAGGAAAATATGAACTAACGAGATTCCGATTCAAAACAATGTAACATTGTCAGGAAAATAAGAACTAACGAGAACTCGATTCAAGACAATGTAACATTGTCAGGAAAATAAGAACTAACGAGAACTCGATTCAAGACAATGTAACATTGTCAGGAAAATAAGAACTAACGAGAACTCGATTCAAGACAATGTAACATTGTCAGGAAAATATGAACTAACGAGATTCCGATTCAAAACAATGTAACATTGTCAAGAAAATATGAACTAACGAGATTCCGATTCAAAACAATGTAACATTGTCAGGAAAATATGAACTAACGAGATTCCGATTCAAAACAATGTAACATGCTCAAAAGAAAATTTGTGAATTTACAATTTTATCATATAAATTTTAATCTTTATAAAATCTTGAATTTGTTACAGAGTTACAGTTGTAAAATGTAATGTACGCGTACAATGTTTTACAGATTGTTTGGAAAATCTGTTAAGTAAAGCTTTCTTTCAAGCTTTCTTTTTGGAACTCTGTTATCTATCAAACTTTATCCTCCACTGGCGCAACCTTCTGTTCGCGCATCTGTTTGCCCATTCTCAGCTTTAACTTCATGCCCCAGTTATCACCAAACAAACCCATAACCGGTCCAGTCAAACCATTCAAGAACTTGTGTTTCGGATGAGCACTAGTCTGCTGTTCAGTTCCAACCGTTTTGAGAGCGTAGCGTACGAAATCTCGAGCGCTTACAACTTGGGGACTAGTGCGCACTTCTTTAGCCATGTTTGTATCCACAATGTTGGGGGTGACGGTTTGGACGAGGATTTTTTGGTGGTCAAATTCGGTAGAGAGAATTTTGCTCAAGTAATTGACGTACGCTTTGGCTATTTAGAGGGAGAATTTTGATTTTTAGAGAATTTTAAAAATATTTAACGAATATTCTTACATGCAGAATACGAGGAAGCCAATGGAAATTCAGTCAACCCAGCAGCGGAAGATAGGTTGATGACAATCCCTTTCGCCGAACTTTTCCTCACAATTTTTGAATCCAAATTCTGTTTCTCCATAATTCTGAGCACAATCTCAGACATCATCGTCAGTGCAACTACGTTTGCATTGATCATTTTGAGTTGAAATCCATCGGGATACTTTGTAAAGTACTCCATGGTGGGATACATCATGCCAACATTGTTCACCAGGACATGGATTTGTCCATCTAGGGATTCCAATTTGAGTTTGATGCGATCGTAGATGTCGGTTCGGGAGAAATCCACTGCTAGGGTTTCAATCTAGAGTATAGTAGAAAAGTCGGTTTTAACAAGGCAACTTTTTTTAGTTTTTCTTGTCATAAAAAAAGTTTCCTAAAAACATACCATTTTACACTGAGGATACTGTTCCTGGATCTCCTTCCCGACACGTTTCAACTTCTCCTCAGTCCTACTCAACAGCACCAGGCTGTATCCCTTTTCAGCCAACTGTCTCGCATACTCGAGTCCAATGCCATCACTCGCACCCGTAATCACAGCAAAATCTCCATCACCTGGAATCAATACCCTCGAGCTGGTACAACAGTGGTTGGACAACCATCTCAACAGAAATGACAATGGCTTGTACACAAAGATGTAAGCCAAGATGATCAGGGCACAGAGTTCAAGAACTGTTGGAGTTTTGATGTCACCGATGAATTGCATTTTGAATTGTTGAGTTGTAGTGTTCCGTCTTGAGTCGTACGGTAGAATGAAAACTGGTTGTATTCTACTATTGACGAGACTGTTCCGTTTGTCTGTTGTTTCACCATAGCAATGCTACATATACTGTACAATTTAATAAGTAAAACAGTGCGTACTGTGCAGTACAAACTGGAATGCTGCACTAATGTACCCGAGTATGGTGTATTGTACGTTTTTGGATTGCACACAAACAACATAGGAGATATTGATTGGCGGGTTGTTATCGGTAGCCTTGAGAGTATGAAACTGGTTCAAAGTGGCGTTTTTGCACGCAAAGGTTCGATTTTCGATTGTTATTTTTTATTTGATGATGAGCTAGAAGTGGGGCTCGGTTAGGCTCGGTCCTATGATATGAAAAGGCAAAAGGCAAAAGGCAAAAGGCAAAAGGCAAAAGGCAAAAGGCAAAAGGCAAAAGGCAAAAAATTTTTTTTGGAATTCAGGTCAAAGGTTTTTTATTGCAATGTTAAAGTTAATCAGACATTTCTCAAATACATTTTACAATATATAAAAATCAAACTGACAATTGCCAAAAACTCCAATGCACACAATCTGATAGAAATATGATCTTGATTTTTTCAACCAAATGAATATAGCTTCACAAAAAGTTGCTCATTCAGAAGATACTTTAACCAAAACTGGTCGCGTGAAACTCAAATGTCTACGAAGCGAAAATGCATTCAATTATCTAAAGTATTTTATCATGTTTCAATTTTTTTCCAAAATGTTTCATCATCGTGTCAATATCGTTTTGTTGATGAAACATAATTCAAAAAAATCGAAAGATAATAAAATATTTCTGATAATTTTTACATTAGACCTTTGAATTTCATGCTAACGGTTTTGAACAATAAAATTGCTTTTCAATGAACATTTTGATTAAAAACTTCATTCATTAATCATTAAAATTAGATCAAATTAGAATGTGCAGGTTTGAAAGTGCAGGGTTGACTCGAGTTTCGATGTTTTGATGCGATTTCCATTTTCAAATTTTACTCGAATTGAAGATGGTCCTTTTTGGATGCTTTTCATTTGTTGGCTTCGCTAGCCAAGTTCAAGGAGAGTGAATGCATTCGGGATCAGTTTGGTTAGACCATTGAAGGGGGCTTCTTGCCGGGTCTTTGTCGGGATGGATTCAAGTTGAGAATCATCAACATTATGACAAAATTAGGCTTTAGGTTAAGCTCTTTGGCGAGCATTTTATATACGTTTTTCTTCACAAATCGTACGATGACGGTTTGACAATCTTAATGCCAACATAGCAAAAGTTGAAAATAAATGGTATGATAAGGCCTTTTGTGTGATATTGGCACGCAAGTACCCGCGTCTTCATCAGCTCATTGATAAATCTGTTTGTCAATTTTATCTTTGAAAAAGGATTAAACGATGTGAGTACTGGGGAAAACACAAGATTGATAAAGTCAATCACTGATATATGCTGCAAGTATAATATGCAATCAATTTTGAAATTTCTTATTAAGCTCAACTAGTCGACGACTAATACGAAAGTGAGTGAAATCTATTGAACCATTTAACAAATCCAAAAAATCTATTCAACTTTCAACGACTTGATGAGTATAATTGGGTAAACCAAATTGTCCAACTACTGTCCAACAATACGTCATTTTGTATTCCTATTCGAGAGATTGTTGCTACGACTACTACATTTGTACCTAATTAATTAAAAACAAACCAATTCGTTTTAATGTTTCTGCCAGGTTTCGAACCTGGGACCTTCTGTGTGTTAAACAGATGTGATAACCACTACACTACAGAAACGTGACACTTGAGAGGATAGGCACTAATTGTGCTCTATAAGCTAACTACTAAATGCCCTGAATAATCTAATCAATTTATATCGGCTCGGCGAAGCACGATGTGATAAATCATGATGGTAATATCAAAAGCATAAAAAGCATCAAAGGAAAGAACATGCAGGGAAGAATCCACGAATTTCACTATTCACATTCGAACGACTCCCTGAATGGAATTTGGCACGATACGATTACAATTTAGAATCCAAAATTGTTCAAATTGCCCATCTTAGTTTCGCCCAAGCAAACAAGTTTATGCAAACAATGTGTGTTGTGTTTTACGCGCCTTCAATCAGTGACCATCTTCCCCAAATGATGCAACTGGACAATTTCTTCAAATTGTTGCAACCATTGAAAGAGCTGAAATCTCAGTGTTGGCATTTTTTTTAATTAACTTAGTTCAGGTATACAAGAATTTTTAATTTTTTTAAGCATTCAAATGCTTATTTAGATCAAAATTGAATACGTGGACATGATAAAGCCAAAATATAGTAAAACAAACTAGAAAATGAAAAAATTGTATTGCTTTTTTGTTCCGAAATAAATACCACAACCAACCTCAAGCAATCTCCACCTGGTCACACTGCCCAACTGTCCCAGGGTGAAGCAGAATTTTCGTTTACTATTCACCAAGTGATAGTACGAGTCGAGCTTGAGCTTCCATCGAAGTGCCCCAGGACCGCCAAGTAGAAACTGAAGTTTGTAGAGAGATCGATGAGATTCGTGAATGCATGCGGTCATGTCTAAACAGAGTTGGGTAGTGAATAGTGTGGCCAACATTAGTATGAGCAGTCCAGTGATGCAAATGATTTTGCCTTGTGGTGACATACTCGAGTGTATGAGCATTGTTTGCATGTACACACACACGGGAAAGCAGCCTAAGAAAACTATCAAATAACCCGGCGAAGCAGCTTTGCGATTTAGTGAAATCACATTTTCGATTGCCCAAGAGTGAACTCGTAGATAGTGGCGCAGCCTGAATGTTATTAGGTTCAATTTGGTTTTTTGATGTTTACGATTCGGACGCACCAGTTTGCGCATAGATTGATTCAGCCTTGCGAGTGCACTCGTGAACACAAACCAATTGAGCACCAAAAAGTGTGTACAAAAGATTAAAATGGAAAATGTTTTCCAGGTGCCAGGCAGTAAGATGACACTATCGAGTGATGCAGTGAGCGCAGTGTGCAGCCTCCAGTATCCCGAAGTTGAAGCAACCGACTCAAACACACGCTCAACATTGTGGGCCCATTCATAGAGCACGACTGTACCCACAACATTGTTCAGTGCCATATGACACTTGTCGAGTAGTGTTGAGAGCAGAACCGTTTGTACTCGAGTCTTTCTAGACATTATACCATCGTAATACTTTAGTTTGTTGTTATTCGGCAACTTTAATTCAACTGAGTCAAATTTGTGCCACAAATGTTCAACATAAGCCAAACATTTTCGCACAGACTTAAATGGATGATGCATGAAATCAATCAATTTAGGCCAATTTAAAGTAAATTGTTCATCATTTTGGTAGAACAATTCGATAATTCGGTCATGCCACGGATTGTCCCGCTGAACGTACACGTAGTAGTGCATGAAGAGATGTAGCATTGGAAATGTGACACAGCACAAGGCCATCAAATGATTTGAGGCAAACTGGCGCACAAATGTTGACAGGCTCAGATCGTACTGGGAGTAGTAGTCAAAGAATTGCTCATTCGTGAATAATGTCAAGTCAAATTTGGTTGCAACATAGTACAGAGTGAGGAAACGAATCGAGATACCAATCAGATATAGGTAATACAGTACTTGCACCAGTGTAAGTCTATATTTGCGATTGTTGATTACAAATTTAAACTTAAACTTTCGATGACGATTGGTATTGCTCAAATTGATGTTATCAAACTTGGCGTCGATCATCTCACGAATGAACGTTGAACCAGGATTCTGATTCTCCGAAATGCGACTTGAAAGCCAATTCTGCATTTTGCCGATTATTGAGCGAATTAATTCCATTTTTGAAATTGTTGGATTTTTTGTTGCTATAAAAATTAATTTTTTAAAATATTTTTTTAAATATTTTTTTTAAATATGTTTTTTTTTAAATTTTATTATTGTTTAAATACAGTCAATAACATTCTAATTAATGATAGTTATTTTTAATGACTTTTATAACGAAACTTTTAAATTATATTTACTCAAAATGTGTCTAAATGTTATTTAAATGCATTTTTAATTTGAATTTCAAGGAATTTGAATTAAAAAGTTATTTTTCGTAACAAAATTGCTGGTCGATTCCGGTCGCAACCACTTGAACCATTTAGCAATTAGCTTGAACACGCAACTTTATGTTATCGATTTAATTATTAATTAACAGGACAACCCAAACGCTTCGAAGTTTGCACGAAATTACGAAATTAACAACAAATGTCAAATGCAGGGTCAACTTGAAATGCCATAAAATTCTGAAAAGAATTCACAAATTTTAACTAGAATTCGAACAAATTTATGAATGGGGCTTCACTCGTTACGATGATAAATTTCAATTGTTTCCAAAATTTGTATAACGGACCAGATCTAAGAGACAATGCAAAAGGCAAAAGGCAAAAGGCAAAAGGCAAAAGGCAAAAGGCAAAAGGCAAAAGGCAAAAGGCAAAAGGCAAAAGGCAAAAGGCAAAAGGCAAAAGGCAAAAGGCAAAAGGCAAAAGGCAAAAGGCAAAAGGCAAAAGGCAAAAGGCAAATGGCAAAAGGCAAAAGGCAAAAGGCAACTCCACTTTCAAAGACTTGATGAACCAACAGCCAAACAAATTGTACAACTACTGCCCAACATTACGACACTTTGTATTGCTACTCTCCATGTTGCTCCAGTGGCCTGTGTTGGAGAGAAATCGTGGGACGTCAAGCTGAGTCTATTTGAGCAGTTGACTGTGCTGCTAAGAGGCTGGTCAGCCAGTCTTCGAGTATTGAAAATGTACATTGAAGTAAATGAGCCCTCACCTGAGCACAAACAAATAGTTGCAGTTGACTTTCGCAAAATGATCAACACAATCAGCACAACACAACTGTCGTCTTTGAGACATTTGACATTGTGTATTTACGATTGCTTTCTATTTTATGGATATTTACAAAATGATGATGAAAAAAGCGATTTCTCTGGGTTGGAAAATCTGGATGAATTCTATTTTGGAATTCCTGAAGTTGCACCGTATTTTGATGCCTCGCTAATTGAACATGTAAGGAAGAATCAACGAATTTCACTTGCAATAGAACATGTTTATGAATTTGAGAATTTGGCACTTTACGATGCTCAATTAGCTTCCAAATGTGTTCAACTGCACCGTCTAAAGTTCTCCCATGCAAACGAGTCAATGCAAACGGTTTGTTCACTTTTTACGAGCCTAAAATCACTCACCATCTCACCGAAAGAAAAAGAACTTGACAATTTCTTCAAATTCTTGCAATCATTGAGCGAGCTAGTATACCTTCAAATTTTCTTTTCATGTCACGTATGCAGTTTTGATCGATTTGTTCTGCTTGAACAGTCGAGTGTTCAACTAGCTTCAGTGCAAGTAATTCATTTTCAGTCAGATTTATTTTCACACACTTATCTAAAACAGATTCCATGGGGAAGGGTGTTTCCTAATTTGTGCACTCTAATTTACTTTTGTGGCCCTTACGTGTGTCAGACCTGTAATTCATTCGACGAATGGACAGAAATTCCATTGTTGGTGTTTGATAGTGAAAACAACAAAGAAAAAGATTACTATGAGTGCGTGAGACTTTCGCTCCAGGCATGGAAACATTGCACCAAGCTGCACACCATCTACACAGTACGTGCAGGAGACAACATGTCGAATGGTGATGAAGAGAGAAGTCTAGAATATTTGAAAAAATGGTCATCTCTGGAGGCTTTTGGTTAAGTTAGTTAATTGTCGAAATCTAAATATTAAAACACACACCCAAAATGTCATCAAGTAAATAAATGGGTTTTATTGATTTTTAAAATGTCATGACATGAGAGTTCGATTTGCTGAACGACGGACACGACAATCACCACAAAACACCATCCCAAAATTGATTTAAGGGAGATTCAACAGGCGCAACATTTCTACTTGATCTGTTAATCTTGATTAAAATTGTGTACATGAACATGACATAGCCAAAATATAGTAATACGAGCTAGAAAATGAAAACATTTTAAACATTTTCTAGCCCACAAAAGTACATGCAACAACAAACCTGATACAAATTGCGCCTGGTCACCCTGTCGTTTTGCGGGACTTGTACGAAGTTTGACAGTTAATTACACAGTTTCGAATTGCAAATTACTACTTGTACTATTGTAAATTGAAAAAACATTATTTGAGGTAATTTTGAAAACTTTAAAAATTCTGAAAAAACATGCACAAAAAAGCCCATCATAATAATAAAATCGATAAAGCATAAAGTTGCGTGTGTGTGTTCAGTAAACTAAATAGATCCAAATGGTTGCGACAAGGAATCGATTCCAGAAATTTTGCTAGAAAAAAAAACTTTTAAAGTTCAAATTTCAATGAAATTCAAATTAAAAGTGCATTAAAAGTGCAAATATTATTTAAACACATTTTAAGTAAATATCTCTTATATATTAAAATCCCAATATGTCGTTGTCAAACAAAAAGCTTCAGACAACTTCGTAGTTCCATGACAATTTTTATATAATTTAAATGTCTCCAGATAAAAATTATTTAAAAAATCTACCATTAAAAACATTAATTATTGTATTAAAAAAATTATTTTAAAAAATTATTTCATGAGCGAAGAACAACAGCAACAACAAAAATCAATCAAATCAAAATCCAAAATGGAATTAATTCGCTCAATAATCGGTAAAATTCAAAAGTGGCTTTCAAGTCGCATTGCCCAGAATCAGAATCCTGGTTCAACGTTCATTCGTGAGATGATTGACGCAAAGTGTGACAACATCAATTTGAGCAATGCCAATCGTCATCGAAAGTTTAACGTAATCAACAGTCACAAATATAGACTTTCATTACTGCAAGCACTGTATTACCTATATCTGGCTGGTGCCTCGGTTCGTTTCCTCACTCTGTACAAGGTAGCAACCCAATTGGACACCTCATTAACGCCTGAACAATTTTTTGACTACTACTCCCAGTACGATCTGAGCCTGTCAACATTTGTGCGCCAATTTGACCAATCAAACCAACTGATGGCCTTTTGTTGTGCCACATTTCCAGCTCTGCACCTCTACATGCACTACTACATGTATGTTCAGCGGGACAATCCGTGGCATGACCGATTCATTGAATTGATGTACCAAAATGGTGAACAATTGAGTTTGAATTTGCCTAAATTGTTGGATTTCAAAATGCGTCATCCAATTCAGTCTGTGTGCAAGTGGCTGGCTCAAGTTGGCCATATTTGGCACAGATTTGACGCAGTTGAATTCAAGTTGTCAAGTAACAAACTGAACTACTACGATGGTATAATGTCCAGAAAAACTCGAGTACAAACGCAGCTTCTCTCAACACTACTCGACAAGTGTCACATGGCGCTGAACAATCTGGTGGCAATAGTCTTTCTCTATGAATGTTTGCTCATTTTTGAGCAAATGTTCGAGTCGACGAGCTTGTGGCTTCACCCACTCACGATTTCTCTCCAACACAGCTCACTGGAGCAACATAGTTAGTAGCAATTCCAAGTGTCGTAATGTTGAGCAGTAGATGGACAATTTGATTTACTGATTGCTCATCGAGTCGTTGAAAGTGGAGTAGATTTTGTGGGCTTTTTGGGCTGTCAAACAGTTCACACACTCTCGTGCCATCTGTGTCGACTAGTTGAGAGTAGTAAGGAATTTGAAACGGTACATACCAGTACATGCCTTTATCATCGCTTATTAAGATGTTTAGATGGCTGTGCTTTGAGCGAATGCGCCGTTGAATACGCGCCCAAGTGGGACAGACTTGACAGATTCTGAGTAGATCTCGATTGGGTCACGATTGCTTTCACTTTTGTTTATATATGCGATTCAAATATGAATGTAGCATACCTAACCAGACAGACTCTGACTGTGAGTCATATCCAGTGAAATCCAGTATAATGACAATGAATAGTATAAGATAACAGTATGAGCAAACAGCAACAGTTAATTTATGACCAACAACGATGGCACAACGTATATATAAGATAACCTCAATTCATCAGAATTGATTACAGACAAATAGCTTTCCTTTATATAAGTTTCGTTACTCACCATAAAATTTACTTTCAATGTTTAATAACGTGTTGACACTAAACTTAAGACACATTTTGAGCAATCTAACTATATATAAAAATGTCCACAAAATTGTATAATTAACGCAATTAAAGGCAAAAGGCAAAAGGCAAAAGGCAAAAGGCAAAAGGCAAAAGGCAAAAGGCAAAAGGCAAAAGGCAAAAGGCAAAAGGCAAAAGGCAAAAGGCAAAAGGCAAAATGACTAAAAGTTAAGTTTAATATACAGTTTAGTTTGTTAAAAGTCTATAGACTGCATGTCACAAGTTGTAGTCTTGTCGAGTGTGACCGTGTGTACGTGTATAAAGGCGAGCTATATAGCCAAAATATTAAAAAACACACCCAAAATGTCATCAAGTAAATAAATGGGTTTTATTGATTTTTAAAATGTTGATATACAATTTTTACAAATACAATTCCAAAGTGTGTTACAAGGCAAAAGGCAAAAGGCAAATTGTAAAATGGCAAAAAGCTTTAGTTTAATATACAGTTTTGTTTGTTAAAAGTCTAAGTGAGATCTAAGTGAGATCAAAGTGAGATTTAAGTGAGATTTAAGTGAGATCTTAGGAAAATCTACGGGCGATTAGCTCGTCTACTTGATCTGTTAATCTTGATTATAATTGTGTACATGGACATGACATAGCCAAAATATAGTAATACGAGCTAAAAAATCAAAAAAATTGTAAACATCTGTTAGCCCCACAAAAGTACATGCAACAACAAATACCTGATACAAATTGCGCCTTGTCACCCTGCCCAACGGTCCCAAGGTGAAGTAGAATTTTCTTTTTGTATTCATCAACTGATAGTACGAGTGGAGTTTCAGCTTCCATCGAAGCGCGCCTGGACCGCCAAGATGAAACTGAAGCTGTAACAGAGATGGATTCGATGCGTGAACATACGCTGTAATGTCTAAACAGAGTTGTGCAGTGGCGAGTGTCACGAGCATCATTACCACCAGAGCAGTGACACAGATGATTCTGCTCTGTGGTGACATACTCAGGTGCAGAAGCATTGTTTGAATAGACACGCTCACTGGAAAGCAGCCCAAGAAAGCCACAAAATAAACCTGAGAAATCAGTTTGCGATTTAGTGAAAGCACATTTTGGATCGCCCATGAGTTTAGTCGTAGATAGTGGTGCAGCTTGGTTGTTAAATGCAAGTTCAATTTGATTTTTTCCGGTTTACGATTACTGCGCACCAGTTGGCGCATTGACTGATTTAACCTGGACAGTGCACTCGTGAGCACGTACCAATTGAGCGCAAAAGCGTGCACATAAAAGATCACAATTGACAGTGTCTTCCAGGTGGCTGTCATTATGATGGCGTGATCGAGTGATGCAGTGAGTGGGTGAAGCCACCAGCAGCTCGTCGACTCGAACATTTGCTCAAAAATGAACAAACATTCATAGAGAAAGACTATTGCCACCAGATTGTTCAGCGCCATGTGACACTTGTCGAGTAGTGTTGAGAGAAGAATTGTACGTACTCGAGTCTTTCTGGACATTATACCATCGTAGTAGTTCAGTTTGTTACTTGACAACTTGAATTCAACTGCGTCAAATCTGTGCCAAATATGGCCAACTTGAGCCAGCCACTTGCACACAGACTGAATTGGATGACGCATTTTGAAATCCAACAATTTAGGCAAATTCAAACTCAATTGTTCACCATTTTGGTACATCAATTCAATGAATCGGTCATGCCACGGATTGTCCCGCTGAACATACATGTAGTAGTGCATGTAGAGGTGCAGAGCTGGAAATGTGGCACAACAAAAGGCCATCAGTTGGTTTGATTGGTCAAATTGGCGCACAAATGTTGACAGGCTCAGATCGTACTGGGAGTAGTAGTCAAAAAATTGTTCAGGCGTTAATGAGGTGTCCAATTGGGTTGCTACCTTGTACAGAGTGAGGAAACGAACCGAGGCACCAGCCAGATATAGGTAATACAGTGCTTGCAGTAATGAAAGTCTATATTTGTGACTGTTGATTACGTTAAACTTTCGATGACGATTGGCATTGCTCAAATTGATGTTGTCACACTTTGCGTCAATCATCTCACGAATGAACGTTGAACCAGGATTCTGATTCTGGGCAATGCGACTTGAAAGCCACTTTTGAATTTTACCGATTATTGAGCGAATTAATTCCATTTTGGATTTTGATTTGATTGATTGTTGTTGTCGTTCGCTCATGAAATAATTTTTTAAAATAATTTTTTTAATACAATAATTAATGTTTTTAATGGTAGATTTTTTAAATAATTTTTATCTGGAGACATTTAAATTATATAAAAATTGTCATGGAACTACGTCCTTTAGTTTTGGCTCCCGAAGTTTTTGCTTAACAACGGATTTTAATATATAAAAGATATTTACTTATGAAATGTGTTTGAATAATGTTTGCACTTTTAATGCACTTTTAATTTGAATTTCATTGAAATTTGAATTTAAAAGTTTGTTTTTCTAGCAAAATTTCGCTGGAATCGATTCCTTGTCGCAACCATTTGGATCTATTTAGTTCACTGAACACACACACGCAACTTTATGCTTTATCGATTTTATTATTATGATGGGCTTTTTGTGCATGTTTTTCAGAATTTTTAAAATTTTTAAAATTACTTCAAATAATGTTTTTTTCAATTTACAATAGTACAAGTAGTAATTTGCAATTCGAAACTGTGTAATTAACTGTCAAACTTCGTACAAGTCCCGCAAAACGACAGGGTGACCAGGCGCAATTTGTATCAGGTTTGTTGTTGCATTTACTTTTGTGGGCTAATAAATTTTTACAATTTTTTGCATTTTCTAGCTCGTATTACTATATTTTGGCTATGTCATGTCCATGTACACAATTTTAATCAAGATTAACAGATCAAGTAGAAATCGCCTGTTGAATCTCCCTTAAATCAATTTTGGGATGGTGTTTTGTGGTGATTGTCGTGTCCGTCGTTCAGCAAATCGAACTCTCATGTCATGACATTTTAAAAATCAATAAAACCCATTTATTTACTTGATGACATTTTGGGTGTGTGTTTTAATATTTAGATTTCGACAATTAACTAACTTAACCAAAAGCCTCCAGAGATGACCATTTTTTCAAATATTCTAGACTTCTCTCTTCATCACCATTCGACATGTTGTCTCCTGCACGTACTGTGTAGATGGTGTGCAGCTTGGTGCAATGTTTCCATGCCTGGAGCGAAAGTCTCACGCACTCATAGTAATCTTTTTCTTTGTTGTTTTCACTATCAAACACCAACAATAGAAAGTCTGTCCATTCGTCACCGTCTGATGGATTACAGGTCTGACACACGTAAGGGCCACAAAAGTAAATTAGAGTGCACAAATTAGGAAACACCCTTCCCCATGGAATCTGTTTTAGATAAGTGTGTGAAAATAAATCTGACTGAAAATGAATTACTTGCACTGAAGCTAGTTGAATAGTCGATTCTTCTTCGCGTTCAAGCAAAACAAATTGCTCAAAACTTACTGTGTAACCTGAAAAGAAAATTTGCAGATAGACTAGCTCGCTCAATGGTTGCAACAATTTGAAGAAATTGTCAAGTTCTTTTTCTTCTGGTTCGATGGTCAGCCATTGTAGGCGCATAAAGCGTGAACAAGCTGTTTGCATTGACTCGTTTGCATGGGAGAAGACAAGACTATTTAGTTGAACACATTTGGAAGCTAATATATCATCGTAACGTGCCATCGCTTTATGAGGAAACTGAATTGCTAGTGAAATTCGTGGATTCTTCCTTGCATATTCAACTAATGAGACATCAAAATACGGTTCAACTTCAGGAATACCAAGATAAAATTCATCAAGATTTTCCAACCCGGAGAAATCAACATTTACATCATCATCATCATCATCATTTTGTAAATATCGATCAAATAAAAAGTAATCATAAATCACCAATGTCAAATGTCTCAAAGAGGGCAGTTGTGTTGTGTTGATTGTGTTGATCATTTTGCGAAAGTCAACTTCAACTATTTGTTGGTGCTCAGGTTGCCAAGTATTCCTGAAATGAATGTACATTTTCAATACTCGAAGACTGGATGACCAGCCTCTAATCAGGCCAATCAACTGCTCAAATAAACTCAGCTTGACAGCCCACGATTTTTCTCCAACACAGGCCACTGGAGCAACATCGTAAGTAGCAATACAAAGTGGCGTAATGTTGGGCAGTAGTTGGACAATTTGATTTACTGATTGCTCATCGAGTCGTTGAAAGTGGAGTAGATTTTGTGGGCTTTTTGGGCTGTCAAACAGTTCACACACTCTCGTGCCTGTGTCGACTAGTTGAGAGTAGTAAGGAATTTGAAACGGTACATACCAGTACATGCCTTTATCATCGCTTATTAAGATGTTTAGATGGCTGTGCTTTGAGCGAATGCGCCGTTGAATACGCGCCCAAGTGGGACAGACTTGACAGATTCTGAGTAGATCTCGAAGTGGCAGCTTTGAAAAGATGTTCTCTAAACAGCGTTCTGGTAGGTCGTTGACGCCTTTCATGCTTGTGCAGTTGCATACGATTGGGTCACGATTGCTTTCACTTTTGTTTATATATGCGATTCAAATATGAATGTAGCATACCTAACCAGACAGACTCTGACTGTGAGTCATATCCAGTGAAATCCAGTATAATGACAATGAATAGTATAAGATAACAGTATGAGCAAACAGCAACAGTTAATTTATGACCAACAACGATGGCACAACGTATATATAAGATAACCTCAATTCATCAGAATTGATTACAGACAAATAGCTTTCCTTTATATAAGTTTCGTTACTCACCATAAAATTTACTTTCAATGTTTAATAACGTGTTGACACTAAACTTAAGACACATTTTGAGCAATCTAACTATATATAAAAATGTCCACAAAATTGTATAATTAACGCAATTAAAGGCAAAAGGCAAAAGGCAAAAGGCAAAAGGCAAAAGGCAAAAGGCAAAAGGCAAAAGGCAAAAGGCAAAAGGCAAAAGGCAAAAGGCAAAAGGCAAAGGCAAAAGGCAAAAGTCAAAAGGCAAAAGGCAAAAGGCAAAAGGCAAAAGGCAAAATGCAAAAGGCAAAAGGCAAAAGGCAAAATGCAAAAGGCAAAAGGCAAAAGGCAAAAGGCAAAAGGCAAAAGGCAAAAGGCAAAAGGCAAAATGACTAAAAGTTAAGTTTAATATACAGTTTAGTTTGTTAAAAGTCTATAGACTGCATGTCACAAGTTGTAGTCTTGTCGAGTGTGACCGTGGATGCTTTGACATCTACTCGATCTATTGCACATCACTTTACATTGCAAAAGATAACGCACAGCACGATGCCACCAATGATACAGGGCAAGCAGAATACAACGATCGAGATGATGACGAACACGACCATACTCAAGCCCATAATGCTATCACCCGCATCGCCCAGTTTGGAGAAAGTGCCATTTGGGAGAGAGGCGCCTGCGGACTTGTTAACCGGGATATCACTCGAGGACGGTTGTTCCACAGTGGAGGAGATGACAGCGCCACTTGACGGGGAAGAGAGCGCAACCAGGGCCAGAACGGTCCACAGAAGGATCAAAGTGAGGCTGGGCTGGTGCTTGAGGAGAGACATTTCGAAATATGACAGAGAAATAGAAACTGTAACAGTGAGCTGTACAAACACAAAGCTCACTCGATATAAGCTTAAGTTTAGAATTCGATAATGTTCGTCAACTTTAATCTTCGAAATCGTCGAGAACTATTTTAGCTTGTGTGACATTGCTATTTTCACTTGGAATTTCGTTGTTTTTATAAAAATCAATTAGCGCCTCACTGGTATAAATATATTTACTCGTATACTCTGTGAAAAATATCCGACTTTTTATTTATCACTCGTCTTGATCGCCGGAGTTTCCAAAATAGATCCATGTAAATTATTCTGGTAGATATTATTCTTGTGGATTTGATTCGGGTGGTGGAAGAGATTTTGGTGATTAAGATCACTTCTTAATGACATTTCTATTTTCATTTATTTTTTAAATATTCATGAATTTCTGATTGTGCAACAACAACCACTTTTCGTAGTGACAATCTTTGTATTTCACACAACAACTGTACCTGTAATTGAACGGGCAACCTAATTAAAATCTTAATTGGTTGATTAATTAAGTGTTAGATTTGTATGCATTTTATCAATCACGTATAAGTGAGTCATATTTGGTAATTGAAAGCAAATTGAGAACAGTGATTTGTTTATCAGCTTTGATAGCTAAGTACCCAGTAGATGATGTGCCCAAATGATGTTGCCAAATACTTTAGTCGTATCAAAAGCTTTATAAATGATTTGCATTTGGCTAACTAACTAACATCCAAAACTAACATCCAAAACTAACATCCAACCAATATCCAACAACTAAAAATCACTGAAATGTATTTCCAACTATCCCTACTCACCGTCCTATTGGGCAGCACCCTTGCGGGCAATCCCTACACTGGCGAAGTGGGCACCGGCCCCAAATGGATGGACACCGTCCACGCATTCGAGAAACAAGCCGCCCAATTTGGTTCCCTTCTAAAAGCAGTTTTCGTCGGTGATGCTTTCATTGAACAGTGGCAGCACCAGGGGGCGCCAGTGTGGACAACAAACTATCAACTACTCCTAACGGGTAATCTCGGTATTAATGACGATCGTACGGAGAATGTTTTGTGGCGGGTTGAGAATGCTACCATATCGGCTGCTCTGCATCCTAAAGTTCTGGTTCTGATGGTTGGTAAGTATAGTCAAATCTAGTAATCTTCAAAATTCAAATTCAAATTTTCTCCACCAGGTGGCGCAAACGTAGCCCGAAATGATTCCGTCCCAGACATAGCCAAAGGAATCCAGAATATTCTGCACGTTCTGGCGCGAATCTTACCTCATACGAAAGTGATCCTTTCGAGTGTTTTACCAAGAAATTCGGTTACACAAGACACAGCCGTTCATGAACTCAACAAGTTGATTCATCAATTTGCGGACGATTCTAAAGTTTACTTCCTCGATTTAGCGTCACATTTTGAGACAGGGCTTGGGAAGGTAAAAGTGGAGTTGTACGATTCTGTAGATGTGAATCATTTGAGTTTGGCTGGGTATAAAACTTGGCATGAGGTGATGAAGCCACTGTTTACTAAATTGATTGCTTAATTAATTTTTAAATTAATAAATTTTTAAATCAATAAAATTTTTTGATAAATTTATTAAGCCATTTGATAATCGTTTTGGTGCGATTTCTTGAGAATCACCAAATCAATCAAATAAAAAATCACAGCCACAATTGTGATCACAGACGAGACAACACTGGTCATATTATAAGTTGCCGTAACGGTGAAAACATTTACAAACAGGTAAACTGTTATCAGCAGTTGAGCCAAGCCATAGGCTGCTGTACCGTACAGATGACGTATTACCACTGCGAAAATACCGAAAAATTGGGTGATGATACCGATTATGAGTACGGCTAGAGTGATGATGGCTTCGTTTGATTGCTAAATTTAATACAAAATTAATTTTAAAATTTTAAAAACAATTTGAAAAGTCAAACCTCATGATGACTCAAAGTTGGATCCGACACAATGATCAGGCCCAGCACTGCATATGCAATGTAACTTCCAATGTTGAAGCCACACAGGAAGAGGATTGTGTTGCGTTTTACGGTTGTGTATGGCGTTAAGGGTGACATGGTTTGTTTTTTTTCGGGGATGCAAAGTTTGGAAGATTTTAAATAAATAAATAAATTAAACTACATTTGAAATATACTGTATATACAACAGGCTGTACAGAAATTGGACTTTTTTCGCCAATTGTTTGTTTGGCACGATCAAATACGCCCTTCTAATCAGAGATACATTGATTTGTTATCAGTGAAATAACAAGTTGGGACAATACAAAACTGAT
Source organism: Rhizoglyphus robini (assembly GCA_023373905.1). NCBI lineage: Eukaryota > Metazoa > Arthropoda > Arachnida > Sarcoptiformes > Acaridae > Rhizoglyphus > Rhizoglyphus robini. The sequence continues at coordinate 23,699 of JAKIJQ010000031.1, read as the reverse complement.
AAGGGTGCAACGCAAATTTAAATTGAATTGCATCCCTTCGGTAAAGTCGTGCAATACAACTGGTGACAATTGTACAAGTTGAGTACAACGATATAGCAATACAGGATTTATTGGCGTTGTTGTTTGATAAACTAGTGAACAGACAGAGTGAATGAATGAAATCCATTGTGAATAACAATTTATTATTGTGAAAATACAAATTGAAATTCGAACTCTTGGCTTAATCAATAATTCAAAAAATTATATATTTTCTGTAATTTTAGAAAAAGCCTCTTTGTTGAGAGATTGTTTGAGTGAATGAGTTTTGTACTAATAAACATTGTTTGAAAAAAAGTAAACCGCTGGTTAAACTCACTTATCAACGTTTCTATAGAGATTTTGCGGCGATAACACAGGTAGCAACAGTTGCACTATGTTTTGTATTGCCAACACTCTGCTTGTGAACGAGACTTGATCAATTGAGCAGTTCTGTTGTAAACACATTCTTTGGTGATCTTTAGCAAAGGATGTGACAGTGACACTCGCTGTGAACACACTGCAGACGTTCTCGTTATTTGTTGGTCTACTCAAGTTAATCTATTTGTCTTCGTTCTTCACGTTTCTTCTTTTATCCACCTATTCCAGTGACTTCTACTCCAGACATGTCAACTCAACAAATTGGAACAGTTACTTTAGTGGTAGACAATTTCACTCTACTGGGCAGCCACGAATATAGACGAACAGAATTTCCATTTGTTGGTCTTTCTTATTTTGGAATTTTTCCAAAAATTAACATACAAACTCTAGCAGATGATAACGTTTTTATTTATTGGATCAATAACGATAAGATTTGTGCAAAAGTACATTTTAAAGTTTCGATACTGAATTTAAACAGTGAAAAACTCTATACAACAGGTATGTATAATTTCCCTATTTAAATTTTATTTGGGTTTCACTTTTTATATATTCAGAGTATAAATGGCAATTTGATGATTCAAATCAACGTCCTGCTGCAACTTTCATATCTCGTGCCAAATTGTTGGACCCCAAAAATGGCTACTTGGTGAATGGCAAGCTAACTTTGCTTTGTGAAGTATGATCAAATGTGTTCTTAATTCATAATACTAAGTTTTTGTATTTATAAGGCGGAAACAATCGATCAAGAATCAAAGAAATTTTCTTCGATTTCACAGTCTGACTTGAACAACTTATCAGAAAATTTTAAATCTCTGCTAACTGATGGTAGATTTAGCGATGCAACCTTGACTGTCGGTTCGGATGGAAAGAAATTCAACGTACACAAGAATATTCTCGCAAGTCGTTCGGCAGTTTTTGCTGCTATGTTTGAGCACGACTGTGAGGAGAAACGACAGAACGAGGTGAAGATCACTGACATGGACGAAGAGACGTGTGACAAATTACTTGTCTACATTTACACTGGCAAGGTGAAGCAAATGGATCGTTACGCGTTGGACTTGTTCCAAGCAGCTGACAAATATCAACTCGAGTCGCTCAAAAACATGGCTGAGGACTTTCTGTGCTCAACACTTTCAGTTGAGACAGTTTCGAATGTTCTGTTCGTGGCAGATCTACATGAAGCAACCAAACTCAAGGACAAATGTCTCGAATACATTTGCGAGAATATGAATCAAGTGAAAGAGACTGACGGATGGAAGATTCTGGACACCAATGCTAAGTTGCTTAAAGATTTGCTCTTTTACAAAAACAAATGATCTATTCAAAGCTGAGCTGGATGATCAATGTAGTTGAATTGTTCGGATGATTTAGTAATCAAATGTCTATTGAATTTAAAATGTTTACTTTGAATCAATAAAGTTTGCTTTAAGCATATTTATTGTCAATGTTGTCAAAAGGTCTATAACCAATATACAAATACAAAAACACATAAAATGTGACCACAAGATTTCGAATTTTGAAAAGTTAGATATCAAACCAAAATTCGAGTTGGTTGCTTGCCACTCATTGGACTCATTGTACTCAGTCGAGTTGGTATAAATTTCAGCGAGACTCTTGAAAATTCTACTTGAGGGTGGAGAGAATTTTACGCTCGGTTTTGTTGAAATTGAGATGCTAACTTGAGTGATTAGACACAGAACGACGACGACGACGATAAAACAGTTGATTTGTTTAGATATTATATTTTAAAAAGCGAAAATTAGGTTGTTGTTTTTTAAATGGAAATTTAGTAGTAAATCAGTAGTAACTCGTCCACAACCAACAGAGACAAATACAATATTTTGTGATGGCAATGTATAAAGGTAAATAGGTTAGATGGTTAGATCAGTTAAGTAGTTTCCGGTAAGTAGATCCGAACTAAGTTCGACTGGTTATCAAATTTGCTTACAATTTCCTTAAAATGTTTCTAAAGGTCATAACCTTGAAGCCTCACTTGTTCATGTGGGACCTTTATAAAAAAAATGACCTCTGTGTAAGACAGATTTTTAACACATTTGGGGCATGACTCTTTTGATTTTTAAAAAATTAAAAAATGTTAAATATTAATTTAATTTATTAGTATTTATTATACAGGAAAATTATACGTATCCATGGTTTTGATATGTGTTGGTTTTTTGTCGATTACGAGCGAGTCCTGTAGAGGGCGAACTTGGGTGAAACGTTCCAAAATTCCTCGCCAAGTAGTGGCAGGAAATGTCTGATATTGCCCAATCATAGTATCTATTGTATAATTAGTATATTTTGCCAATTCTTCCGCAGAATGCACACAATCGTACGGAATTGCTGTGCCCACATACGAGACAAGTTTCACGGGAAATACAATCGGAATCGGTAAAACAGCTACAATGCGTCGTTTCTCGTACAGTGGTCTTGCGAGCCGTTGCGCCCACTCGGGCAGAATAAAGTTTTGTCGAATGTTGCGCGTAAACACGGGTATGATGTCCACTTTGGCCTCACGGGCCACACGCGCAAAGCCTGCTCGGCTATTCCACAGGGTCTCGTATTTGCGAGTCGCAAAGAGACTTTCACGCATTCCACCGGGCGCAATAATCAGAGAGTGGCCACTGGTCAGTGTGTCAACACAGTGCGCGGCCGGTCCAGGGAATGTATAGTTGGCAACCAACTTTTCCCAACATGGAACGACAAAGTTGACCCTATCTAGCACAACTCTCAAAACCGTAGAATATTCTCGCTTAAAGTATAACTGCACAATCAAATAGTACAAATCCACCGGCATCACACCATGGTAAAAAATAAGCAGCACTGGTCGATCAGTTGGAATATTCTCCAAACCCACAATTTCATACGAATGCATCAACCAACCGTAGAGTTGAAGTAGTCGGGCAGTCAAATAGGCGAAAAAATGAAAAAACAAAGCAGTCCACCGTAAACAACATGAACATTTTTTCTCAATATGACGAGCAGTTGCATGCATAGTATAGAATTGAAGAATGGCATATGGAGGAATCAGTTGCAACAAGATGCAGCCAATTAAAATTGAGCCCACAATTGTGACAATGTGCCAGGCCAATTCCTCCATGATGATGATGATGGTGACTAGTCAATGATGATGATGATGGATGAAAATGAGATGACGCGATTCTCACGAACACGGAAATAAAATGACACAGACGCGCGCGACTTTACTGATTGGAGTTCAAGAGTAGAATGAGCGCGCGCACAAAGATTTAGAAATGGCACAGACAAACACACACACAAACCCATGCATACATTTGAACTCGTTAACAGGCGGTAAAATTGGCTACAGTCAACACTCTCTCTAATTGGAGGAGCGAACGAACAAACTTGTTTGTGAGTGATCGACTCCTCTGGCCTAACTCAATAGGAAAAAGCTTGTGTAAATTATAGCGCCTATACGGTCCAATGGATCGGTCTGAAAATTTTACTAAAAATTCTGGTGTGGGTGTAGACGACCTGGTTAAATTTTGGGCGCATAAGGTCAAAGGGCACCGGAAATAAAAAATAATTAGTGATATTTAGATACCTAGATCTGTATTGAGGAATTAGTGTACGTGTCTTTATCACTGAGATGACTCATCATTGACTGAATTGATAAGTCCGGGTGCTAGGGTTACTCCTCGAATTATTGTTTATTTTCAATGTCCTTTGACCTTATGTGCCCAAAATTTAACCAGGTCCTCTACACCCACACGAGAATTTGTGGTAAAATTTTCAGACCGATCCATTGAACCGTATAGGCGCTATCTGAAACACAAGCCTTTTCCTATCAAGCGGCGCCAGTCAGGAGTCGATCACTCACAAACAAGTTTGTGCATTCGCTTCTCCATTTCAAACTACATATTTGGAATATTTAATTTTTTAAATTAATGCAAATTTATTTAAACTTTTACACGGATTTCACACCTCTTTGTAATTTATAAATTTTAAAAATAATTTTTTTAATTTTACTCCTGAAAATGCTAAATTTATAGAGAGTGTTGACTGTATATAGCATTAGTAACATTATATAATCAAATAGAGACAGACAGACGAGATGGCACAAACTTGTTATTTTTTTATGAGTTGACACGAGTGCGAGTTCATGCCCGTTTAACGTGTTTAATGTACGTACATTTGGAGTTGCAAACTGTGTGCAATGCACAAGGTAGGACTGATGTACTTTGCGATCTTCTCTTTTTTTTAAGTACAAGAACAAATAATCGATTTAACGCTGACAGCAGTACGTGATCACTTTGCAAACCACTTCACTTTCATTGCAGTGTTGTTTACTTCTGATTTGAGTATTTGTAAATGTCTTTGTCAAAGGCTTTGGTATTTAAAAAATCGAGTTGAAAAACTTTTGAAACCATCTAATTGGATTAATTTGAGGACATTGAATTCAATTATATGTTGGAATCAACAATTGACAAGTTACAGAGAATTAAAATTTTCGACCAACTTTTCAAAAATTCCAACACCAAATAGGCAAAGACTAGATAATTTTTAAATCTCCATTTTATTTGTCCAAAATTTGGACTCCAAATGGTATTCACTTTCAACATCTCTCAATAGATTTCCACCACTTGAAGTAGAAATAGGTATATATTGCTCTAATTAACATTTCTCTTTTCATTTATTTTAAACGTATTTTATATGTAATTTAAAAATAAATTCGTACAAGTCCCGAAAAACTAACGTTTTGCCTTTGCCACTAATTGTAAACGTAACATCTTTATTTTGAAATTACTCAAACATTTTTGATTGAGCTTAACAATCGATTTACTATCATTATTTATTATGTTAATTTTTGCGGAAAATTACTAAATCGAGCAAACAAATGGCAAATTTTTTAGGCTGCACAACTTACCATTTTGTCTATAATTTATCAGTACAACAAACTCCTTGATATCAAACTATTTTTTGCTATTATTGGAGTGATATGTTATAAAACTGATAACTCAGGTTGCTATAGTTGCACTCTGTTTTGAATTGTCATCACTCTGTTTGTGAACGTACCACGTGCAGTACTGCTATAAACACAGCTGTAAACATACAAACAGACGTTCTCGCAATTCGTCCTACTTGTTGTTGTTGGTCTTCACTGGTTTGGCTTCGTTTTTATCGTTTCTTTTTGATCCACTGATTCCGAGTGACTACTACTTGCAAAATGTCCACTCAACAAACCGGAACAGCTACTTTGGTGCTGGAAAATTTCAGTAAACTTGCAACTTATGAATCAACAAATTTATCATTTGCCGGTAGTTCGTATTTTGGAGTATATCCAAAATTGACTTTACCAAGTCTAGCAAATGAAAATGTTTTTGTTTTTTGGTACAACAACAGTATGTTTCGTGAAAAGGCACATTTTAAGGTTTCGATACTGAGTGCAAATAGTGAAAAACTTTTTACTCAAGGTAAGTACTGTTTGTTTTGTTAATATTTTTTAAAGCGTATTTAATAATATTTAGATTACAACTGGGAATTTGATGGTATAAGCTCTGTTGCTCTCGTGGCTTTTATATCTCGTGCCAAATTGTTGGACCCCAAAAATGGCTACTTGGTGAATGGAAAGCTAACTTTACTTTGTGAGGTATGTTCAAACATGTATACTTAATTAAAATTTGAATGTTTTTTGTATTTACAGGCTGAAACAATCGACCAAGCCTCAAACAATTTTGTCTCGATTGCCCAGCAAGACTTGAACAACTTATCGGAGAACTTTCAATCGTTGCTCATCGATGGCAAATTTAGTGATGCTACCCTGATTGTCGGTACTGATGGAAAGAAATTTCCCGTTCACAAGGCTATTCTCGCAAGTCGATCGGCAGTGTTTGCTGCCATGTTTGAGCACGACTGTGAGGAGAAGCGACAGAACGAGGTGAAGATCACTGACATTGATCAGGAGACATGTGATGAGTTGCTTGTCTACATTTACACTGGCAAGGTGAAGCAAATGGATCGTTACGCGTTGGACTTGTTGCAAGCAGCTGACAAATATCAACTCGAGTTGCTCAAAAAGATTTGCGAAGACTTTCTGTGCTCAACACTTTCTACTGAGACAGCTGCGAATGTTCTGGTTGTTGCAGATTTGCATGGAGCTACCAAACTCAAACAGAAATGTCTCGAATACATTTGCGAGAATGCAAATCAAGTCAAGGACACTGACGGATGGAAGGTGCTGAAGGGTATTTCGGATTTAGTTTGTGAATTGTTCTTTTACAAGAACAAATAATTTGCACTGATCGTGCTAATTGAGTTATCAGAATGTAATATCTTTTTATATATCTTACTTTGTATCAATAAAGTGTGTATATTTCATATTACATTTTAGTTTATACGATTTCCCCAACTCTGTCGCCTAATCGAATCCCGCTACTGTATTTGCCATCGTCGTAATTTGAAACTCTTTTGGTCATTCGGTGACATCAAACGTTACACCCTGGATTTGAACTATCCAGGCCTGGAAGACGTGTCCCGACTGCGTTTTAAGAATATTAAAAGTTCACAAAATGATGATCTACTAGTGCTAATTGGGTGCACACGTGCGAGTTACAGTAGCATGTTACAAGTAGGAGTTGGACGGGGTAGGACTGATGTACCATGCACTCTACGTAAATGGCAGGTTATGTTTGTTTGTCACTAAAGTTGGGTGAGGTGAGGTTTGTTATTTACAAAATTTAGAAACAAAAGCTCTCAAATTCAAGCATTAAAGGCACCGTACATTACGTGTCAGAGGGGACTTGTGGTTTTGCTAATTCGAAATCCTCTAAAGGTTGAACTTTTTGTAAAACGTTCCAAGATACCTCTGCAAGTTGTAGCAGGAAATCTCTGATATTGCGCAATCATGGCATCCACTGTACGATTGGTCAATTTGGCCAATTCTTCCGCAGAATCCACACAATCGTACGGAATTGCTTTGCCCACATACGAGACAAGTTTCACGGGAAATGCAATCGGAATTGGGAATACAGCCGGGATGCGTTTTTTCTCGTACAGTTGTCTGGCACAATGTTGACAGCATTCGGGCAGAATAAAGTTTTGTCGAATATTGCGAGTGAAGATGGGAATCATGTCCACTTTGGCCTCACGGGCCACCCGTGCAAAGCCCGCCCGATTGTTCCATATGGTCTCGTACTTTCGAGTGGCAAACAGTCTCTCACGCATTCCACCGGGCGCAATGATGAGCGAGCGACCACTTTGAAGGGTAGAGACGCAGTGTTCCGCAGGACCAGGGAATGCATAATTGTGCACCAACTTTGCCCAGCATTTTACACCAAAATTGCCCTGATCCAGCACAATTCGTAAAACTGTAGAATATTTTTTGTTAAAGTACAACTGTACAACCAGATAGAACAAGTCAGCCGGCATCACTCCATGGTAAAAGATGAGCAACACAGGTCGATCAGTTGGAATGTTCTCGAGGCCCACCACTTCATAAGAATGCATCAACCAGGCATAGAATTGAAGTACTCGAGCAGTCAAATAGGTGAAAACATGAAAGAAGAAAGCAATCCATCGGAGACAGCAGCAACATTTCTTCTCAATAAGGCGTGCTGCTGCGTGCATAGTATAAAACTGAATGATGGCAAAAGTTCCCACTAGTTGCCATAAAAATAATCCAATTAAAGTTGAGCCAACAATTGTGACTATGAGCCAGACCAATTCCATGTTGATTGACTAGATGATGATGATGAGATGGAATGATGATCACAGTTTGGAAAACGCGTTTTTTCGCGAAAAGAACCAAACACGACTTTCCTGATTGGAGTTCGGGAGTAGAATGAACATACAAATTGAGTAATGACACAGGTGTACGTACCTATGTATACATTTTCTCATTGACAGAGGAGAATATTGCTATAGCATTGGCAACATTAATCAAAAGCAGATTGTAAGACGAGATATTTTGTATGCACACGTGCGAGTCCATGCCCGTTACAAGGTTTGTACAGGGTAAGACTGATGTACATGCAGCACAGTGGTATTAAGGTGTACAGTTAAACAAGAATTAAGGTTCCAATTGAAACACCTGACACAAAAAATTGAATCTAAATTTTGAGCTTATTTGGTCAAATTGCAAGGTCAAAAGAATTTTTCAAATTTGCTAAAACTAGAATTTTTTATTTTGGAACCCTTTCCCGCGGGAACTTGCAAGTTCCAAAATGTGAGATTGCCAATCAATTCCGTTTGGGTTAAGCATATTTATCACACATAGTTTGAATTTTCATAAACCCCCCAATTTTCCTGGGACCCCCCTCCCAAAAACATTTTTTCCGAACCCAGTACTGTCATTTTGAACTTAAACTTATGTATTTTGTTTCAATTTTTTTTGTCTTGCCTAGCAAACTACAAAAGGACCAGGCATTCTAGTAGTTTACAAATTTCAGTCAAATATAAAAATATCTAAACGTTTTTATCTAGTTTAGTTTTTAGGCAAAATTTCTCTGGTTGACGAAATTTGTGAACATTTCCTCAAAATGTAGATTATAATTCATAGAATGCTTAGCTCTGTGCATAGGCAAAAAATCTAGAAAAAATATTATGTTTATTTAATTTGCCTAGGTAAACTACGAATTTTTTTTTTGCTTGGACGGCAACAATATATGCGTATTTAATTGTATAAAAGAAATGTTATTTACAAAATTTGGTATTATAAGTTTTCAAATTCAAACATTAAAGTCAAGACACAGGAGGATACGTAAGGGCACATTGGATTCTTCGGTTCCAGAATTTGACGGGTCTCGAGAATATTCATAGATAGATTGACTCAGCACGGAGTGTGCTCAAATATTCTTCTTCTTCACAAGACCCGTATGAACTGAGATCTGTATTAAAGGGGGAAAAATTAGTTTCATACACTAATATCCACTAGAGGCTGAACTTTTGTGAAACGTTCCCAAATTCCCCTACAAGTTGTAGCAGGAAATCTCTGATATTGCGCAATCATGGAATCCATTGTCCGATTAGTCAGCTTCGCCAATTCTTCTGCAGAATCCACTGAATCGTACGGAATTGCTTTTCTTACATACGAGACAAATTTGACGGGAAATGCAAACGGAAGCGGAAAAACAGCGACTGTGCGTTTTTTCTCGTAGGGTTGTCGTCCACGACGTTGACAGCACTCGGGCAGGATAAAGTTTTGTCGAATGTTGCGGGTAAAAATTGGTATAATGTCCACTTTGGCTTCACGGGCCACACGTGCAAAGCCCGCCCGGTTATTCCAGATTGTCTCGTACTTTCGAGTAGAGAACAGACCTTCACGCATTCCACCGGGCGCAATGATCAGGGAATGACCACTAGTGAGAGTTTCAACACAGTGAGCCGCAGGACCAGGGAATGCATAGTTGCTGACCAAATTTTTCCAACACTTAGCACCAAAACTACTTTCATCAAGCACAATTCGGAAAACCTTGGAATACTTTTTGTTAAAGTACAACTGTGCAATCAAAAAGAACAAATCCAGCGGCATTATTCCATGGTAAAAGATGAGCAGCACTGGTCGATCAGTTGGAATGTTCTCGAGTCCAACAATTTCATACGAATGCATCAACCAACCGTAAAACTGAAGTATTCGCGCAGTCAAATAAGCAAAAACATGAAAGAAGAACGAACTCCACCGGAGACAACATGAACATTTGCGCTCTATGAGCCGAGCAGTTGCATGTAGAGTGTAGAATTGAAGGATCGTTAGTGCAGGAACGAGTTGCCATACGAATAATCCAACTAAAGTTGAGCAAACAATTGTGACGATGAGCCAGACCAATTCCATGATTGACTAGATGATGATTAATTTGTAATGATGATTTACTCTGTGAGAAATATACACGACTTTACTGGTTGGAGTTTAAGAGTAGAGTGAGCATAACTTATGGCACAAGACAGCACCAATGTATGCACATTTGCTCATAGACAGAGGGAAAATTGCTATATAGCATTGGCAACAGTAATCAAAAGACAGATAGACAGACGCGATGGCGCAAACAGGATTTTTCCGTGCTCACGTGTGCGTCCATGCCCGTTACAGTAGTTGGACAGGGTAGGACTAATGTACATGCACAGCGGTACAGGGTAGGACAAAAGTTTTTCACCAAATTGTTAAATGCAGTCATGTTGGCACAAATTGATCACATTTAAATTGTGGTGCTTATTTGACTATCCTGGTTATCACGCTCGTTATTATCAACCCGAACCGGTTTTTCTACCCAAACTGTTTGAATCGCTGAACACGTTAACTTCACTCGAATATGTCACCATCGAGTTGCAGCATAAATTTCAAGAATCAGGTTGATTTCTCTTTTCAACGATCTCATCGTGTATTTTTGTATATTCTTTGAATTTTTACAAGTTTTTTATCGTATGTTTTTGTCTTTAATAAAATCTTGTACTAGAACACAAATGTACTGGTTTTTATATATTGCCTTTCAATAAAGTACACCACTTGTTGTCTATCAAGCTTATTTTTTCTTTTATCAATGTTTCTATAGAGATTTGCGGTGATAACACAGGTAGAGTCAGTTTCACTTTTTTGTTTTGTTGTCACTTTGTTTATGAATGTACCTCGAGCAGTACTACTACTGTAAACAGCAGCCAGGCTAGCAGCTGTAAACAGACTAGCAGACGTTTTTTCTAATTTTTTAGTTCTACTCGTGTTTGTCTATTTGCTTCGCCGTATTTCTTGTTTCTTTTTTGAGCCAAGTGACTACCGTACCAACATGTCTACTCAGCAAACCGGAACAGTTACTTTGGTGGTGGACAATTTCAGTCAACTGACTACTTATAACAACAAGAACTTTTCATTTGTTGGGGATTCTTGTTATTTTGGAGTTTATGGAAAACTTGATATACCAGATATTTCAACTGATAATGTGTATGCTTATTGGTTTGGATTTGGTAACAAACGCGCAAAGGTGCACTTCAAGGTTTCGATACTGAATGCGAACAGTGAAAAACTCTATACTCAAGGTAAGTCTATTAGTTTTTTGTATTCTTAGTTTTAAAACTTTGGTTTATATTCTTAGAGTACAATTGGGAACTTGATAGTTTGGAAAATGGCAGTCGTCCTTTTGTGTCTTTCATATCACGTGCCAAATTGTTGGCCCCCAAAAATGGCTACTTGGTGAATGACAAGCTAACTCTGCTTTGTGAGGTATGTTCAAACACGTTTGTTCAATTTAAAAGTTATAAGTTTTTATATTTTTAGGCGAAAACAATTGACCAAGAGTCAAAGAATTTAGATTTGAATCCTCAGTCTGATTTGAACAACTTATCTGCAAACTTTCAATCTCTGCTCATCGATGGCAAATTGAGCGATGTCACTCTGATTGTAGGTTCGGAAGGAAAGAAATTTCAAGTTCACAAGGTTATTCTATCAGCTCGATCGTCAGTGTTTGCTGCCATGTTTGAGCATGACTGTGAGGAGAAGCGACAGAACGAGGTGAAGATCACTGACATGGACCAGGAGACGTGTGATGAGTTGCTGCGATACATTTACACTGGCAAGGTGAAGCAAATGGATCGTTACGCGTTGGACTTGTTGCAAGCAGCTGACAAATATCAAATCGAGTCGCTCAAGAACATGGCTGAGGACTTTCTGTGCTCAACACTTTCTACTGAGATAGCTGCGAATGTTCTGTTTGTGGCAGATCTGCATGGAGCAACCAAACTCAAAGACAAATGTCTCGAATACATTTGTGAGAATATGAATCAAGTGAAAGACGCTGATGGGTGGAAGATTCTGGATACCAATGCTAAGTTGCTTTGCGATTTTTTTTGCATTAGTACAGGGTTGAACAAAAGTTGGTTTACTAGTAAATTATTAAAATTTGATTTCTCCATTCTAAGATCTCGTTTACGTGAATTTAATTATCATCAATCGGATAATGTTTAGACTCAAATACCGAATTGGTTGACACAGCATGGGGATGATTTACAACGAATTGGAATCGGTGGTTGGGAAGATTGGTTTGTCATGAAGCTGAGATCAACTAGTTTTGTAAGTAAAATCACAGTTTTACCGAAATTTTGGCATGTCGACCCGAACATTAGTGTACAGGAAAAGTTGAACTGTTTGAAGTCGTTTCCTTCGCTGACTAGTCTCGATATTAGTTTTGCTTTAGAGTGCTTTGTTGTTCTGATTGTAGCGATCTCCACTTTGAAGCATTTGATACGTCTTCACATTAAAATTTCCTCTAAACTAAATTTGACTGACTTTAATCGTATTCCATCGTACATGTTGGCTCAACTACTTTCTGTAAAGTTACTTTCTCTGAACATAAACAGTACTCACGGCTCCAATTTCATTACAAATCAACAACTTTATTCGCGCCACTGAGCTTGGATTTTTCCATATGTTCAAATTCTCGACGTGAAATGGGAAAATTTAGATGAAACTACTACTTCATATTGGGCAGAATTCAGCCCGAAATTTATTGAATCTCGTGAATTTAAAAACAGTTGGTAGATATTCTCGAAGTGTTGGTCACCTTCAATGATTTGTCTTTAAAAAAAAATCTTGCACTAGAACAAGAATATTCTGGTTTTTCTAAATTGTCTGTCAATAAATTGTCTGCCAATAAAGATATATAGGATTTTAAAAAATTAATAAAGATTTTTTTATATCAATGTTTATGATTTTGAGATTTTGAGTGATGACTCAGGTAGCGCCAGTTGCACTCTGTTTTGTATTGCCATCACTCTGTTTGTGAACGGACCTCGAGCAGTACTTCTGTAAACAACAGCCTGACTAGCAGCTGTAAACAGACTAGCAGACGTTCTCGCTATTTTTGTTGTGTTCTACTCGTGTTTGTCTATTTGCTTCGTTGTAATTCTTGTTCATTTTGGATCGACCGATTTCAAGTGACTTCTACCGCACCAACATGTCAACGCAAAAAACCGGAACTGTTACTTTGGTGGTGAACAATGTCAGTAAAGTGACAACGTATGAACGAACAGCATTTTTATTTGCTGGTTTTTTTCATTTTGGGATTTATCCAAAAATCGCTATACCGAATCATGCATATGATCACGTTTTAGTTTATTGGCTTAATAACTCTAACTTCTTTGCTAAAGTACATTTGAAAGTTTCGATACTGAGTAAGAGTGGTGAAAAACTCTACACTACAGGTTTGTATATTATTGTTTTTTTGTAAATATTCGTTTTTTGAATTATATTTTATCTATTTGGAGTACAATTGGGAATTTGATGGTTTAAACGGATGCACTGCTTTAGCTTTTATCACTCGTGCCAAATTGTTGGATCCTAAAAATGGCTACTTGGTGAATGACAAGCTAACTTTGCTTTGTGAGGTATGGATAAATGTTAAATAGATTAAATAAGTAATATTTCTTATTGTTTAGGCTGAAATTATCGACAAAGCTCAAGACAATCTTGCTTCGATTCCCCAGTCTGACTTGAGCAACTTATCGGAGGACTTTCAATCTCTTCTCATCGATGGCAAATTTAGTGATGCTACCCTGATTGTCGGTAAAGATGAAAAGAAATTTTCCGCCCACAAGGCTATTCTGTCAGCTCGATCGGCAGTGTTTGCTGCCATGTTTGAGCACGACTGTGAGGAGAAGCGACAGAACGAGGTGATGATCACTGACATTGATCCTGAAACTTGTGATGAGCTACTTGTCTACATTTACACTGGCAAGGTGAAGCAAATGGATCGTTACGCGTTGGACTTGTTGCAAGCAGCTGACAAATATCAACTCGAGTCGCTCAAAAACATGGCTGAGGACTTTCTGTGCTCAACACTTTCTACTGAGACTGCTGCGAATGTTCTGTTCGTTGCAGATCTGCATGGAGCAACCAAACTCAAGGACAAATGTCTCGAATACATTTGCGAGAATATGAATCAAGTGAAAGACACTGACGGATGGAAGGTGCTGAAGGGCAATTCTGATTTGCTTTGCAGTTTGCTTTTTTATTCGACTAACAAGAACAAATAATGATCGAGTGAACGGCAAATTATGTAACCATCAACTTAATGGCATCAAGGTCCACGAATTGTTCGAATGTTTGAATAAAAATTACTGTAATAACGTTTACTTTGAATCAATAAAGAGTATTTAATTTTACTGACAACTTTTCGATTAATTTTCTTTAGATATTTTCTAATCTCTAAATCAGTTTGTTTCATTTTTTTCTATCTCTAAATAATACAATTAAAAGAAAGACATTCTTATCAGTGAATGAGGCATTTGGTAGTTATTTTACACAGTAATGAGTGTTATCAATGAACTTGACTTAGCACAAATCTGAGTCAACTGTCTGTCTCGATGAGTCAAAGTTGAGTGTTGATTTGTAGTAAAACGGACAAAGCCAAGTGCACTGTACGTTCACTTTGATTGTCTAACGCCAAGTTGCAGGTCGTGTTGTGTGCACTTTGTCATGTTCCTGTCCCCTCATCTCCTCTCCACAATGCAACACATCAACAGTCTTCCCTCACTCGTGTTTCGTCTCATCTTTTCGAAACTACCTCTCCATGATCTACTCACCGTGGGTCGTGTTTGTGCACTGTGGAAAGGGTACCAAATGGAAATTGCCCTCAAGGTGAACTCGATCACACTGCTCATCGGTTATGAACTTCGTTGCGACACTTATAGCCTCACACCTCTGTATCTGATTGCTGAATCTCCCTTTACTCTGCCTCATTCTAATGAGTTACTTGACGAACTTCAAGAAGGTCCTCTGTTTGAACCACCTCAACCCAGTCCCAGTCTCACCATTCCTTATCTTGCCGTATCAACTGTAAACCAACTGGTGGAATCCCTGCCCAATGTCCGTACACTCAACATATCCATCAATGGTATTCCTTGTCACGTCATCAAACGCGTGATTTATTTGCTCAACCAATGGAAGCACAAGTTGGTCACTTTTAAATTGCATTGTTACTTTTACGATAAATACTCCGAACCATCTGAAAAATTTAATAATCTTCATATTATCCCCAAACTGGTTGAATCACTCAACGCATTGTCTTCTCAACTCGAACATGTCACACTCGATTTGAACAGACATTCGCGATATCTTGAAGATCGCTGTGACTTTTCTTTTCTCGCTCGTATAAGTGAATTCAACTATACATTTAACGCCTCAGCCTATCATGTACCGAGCTGGTTGACTCAGCATGGCAACAGTAACAACACGCGTTTGGAACGAATTGGACTTGGTGGGCGGGATGATAGACTGGTTCGTGAATTGTCCAAAAATCCTGAACTCGCAAGTAAAATTACAGTTTTACCGAAATTTTCGACTCACGACATTCAATATTATACAAAATTGAATGCATTCACCAATTTGGCCAGTTTCGAAGTGCATTTTAAGCCTCAAAATGCAACTTTTGCCGATGTATTCAAGCCGCTATCTTATCTCAACAACTTGATCCATCTGCACATTATCTTTCCAGCATGTCCTTCACTGACTGAGTTTAATCTCATTTCCACTGACGCGTTGGCTCAACTTCCTTCCGTAAAGTTACTATCCCTGGATGCGTCTTGCGTGTACCGCCACTCTACTCTTGAATCGCCTCACTGGGGCTGGATTTTTGCCGAATGTTCAAATACTGAGCGTGAAGCACTGCTGCATTGGCATTGATCGACAAGGTCAGATATTTGTGAAATGTCCAAATTTGGTACTGGTGGGCACTGTGACACGTGACAAGGTTGGTGAAGGTATGCGTGCACTCGTGAGCACCTTTGAACAGTGCTCCAGTTTGCGTCGAATATATTTCAATGAAAATTTGGATAAGAATCCTGAAGATGGTGATGATTTGGTCAAGTTTCGCTTTGATTTGTAATAATTTTCTGTTTATTTTCAATATTTTTCTTTTGTATTAATATTTCTATATGAATTCTAGCTAATGTTTTTGTCTTTAAAAAACATAATTAAAATATATTGTTGCTTTATGTTTCTTTTGCAGAAAGGAAAATTATTTGAACTTCAATAATCTTGAGAAAACATTGTTTTCAAGATCATGAATTTGGAAGTTGGGTAAATTCAGAGTAATTGCACTTGATCCGCCCTGCACTCAAATATTTCTCAAATGCCTTCAATTTTGTGACATTTATATGTTTAGGTTAGAATTAATTACTATAATAAATAGAGCATTCCTTAATACTAATTAATCGATTAGAATTACATACTATTAATGATTTGATGAAAACAAGTTGACATTTAATAACATGTTATCTGGGAATAAATATAAAAACCTGGAACGCGGAAACATTTTTGGACCCATTTTTCGTATGTTTTTTACCAAAAATTGAATGATTGAAACGAACATGTCGACAAATTCAAATACGATTGTCAACTGTCCTCCATCACTCAAATTGATAATTCAAATATTTAGATGCTTGGGATTTTCATTTTCTGGGCTTTTATTTGAAAATGAAAATTTTAATCGAGGTGAATCAAAATCGAATAGAAAATATTGTAAATTGAAAAGTGTTGCTTTGATTTTGTTGAACATTTTAATACTTTTTTGGTTATCTGTGGATGATTGTGTTGCAGCCAAGTCAAACTGCTCAGACCATTCGAACGATCAATTCAACTACTACAAATCAAAGTATGGAAAACTTTTTCGTTCTGGCACAATATCAAACCGAATTTGATTCACTCAAGCCACTCTTACGAATGCTGCTTCAATCTATAATCTACATTTTCATTTTGGAGGGCGCTCTCAATTACGTTTTGAACCTATTTACGGGTGCTCGGCTGATTCGATATTTGAGTAAAATTCCAGATATTCATAAGCTGGACTTGAACAATTCATTTGCAATTCGTTTGTTCGTGGTTACGATTGGGATTTTAGTCACAATTGACTTAACTGGTCTCGTCATGTTCAACCGCGAACATTTACACTTACTTGTAAAGTTGTGTTTCGAATCAAACTTTACGATGCCTAACAATACTCGAATTGAGTTGATCAAGCTGTCTGTTCTAACTTGCATCCATTTCACTCATTATCTAGTTCTCTCAATGATTCCAATGTTGTTCGCGTATGTTGTGATCATGTTTAGCAGGAGATTTGAACTGATTCGACAATCTGTTCCACATGGTAATCGATTTTTAGTGCAATCTGACCTAATCTATAATTTGTTTCAGAAGGACTAAGCGAAGTGAATTTGAATGCTATTAAGAAGAAATTGTCTGCACTACAAGAACATTTTCGTGAAATAATTCAATGCTTCTCCCTACCACTGACCCTCAACATGCTGACCAATGTATTCCTGATCACAGGATCTGTTTGTTTCCTAATGGTGAACCAAGGCAAAACCGATATGCAGCTATATTTCGTGTCACTAATATTCGAGTTTGGCCTATTTGCTTTCGTTCGACTGATTGTGGTCTGCAGTTTGGCGAGCGTTGTCACAAATTCTTATCTTGACCTGATTCGCGCCATTTTTGAGTGTACACCAGAATGGACCCTTGAGAGGTGGTTGTGTTTCAGTGAGATTAAAAGGATTGGAGCTAAATTTGAGGTGAACTTTTATCATGAAACTTATGCACTGAAACAGCCGACAATTTTGGTGGTGTTGGGTTTTGTGCTCAACTATGTGGTCGTACTGATGCAGACGGAAAATTATAGTTCATCATAATCAATTCTCGTTTAAAACACAAAATCCCAGTATAATCCTGTCTGTTTTTTAAATCCTGTTTGGAATAGTTTCTGATTGCGTTCACCCAGAATTAACAATCGACACTTGTAATATGATGGCACAGTACCATACCATAATTCGATATAAAGAAATTTTTATCAGTTTTTTACTAAGGTTACTGTCACAGTTTTTGTTTACATTTTTGGTGCTATCAATAGTTGACAAACTTGATTTAGCACACAAATTGTGTTCAGTTGCCTCTTTCGATGTGTCAAAACTGACAAAGCTAACAAGTAAGACACGATCACTCGAGTGTAGGGTCCAGAACGGTTACGGAAATTTAACCGAAACCGCGGTTAAACCGAAAATAACCGAACCGAACCGTCGGTTCGGTTACGGTTCGGTCAGGGATTTTTTTTCCAAAACCGAAAACCGCACCGATAAAAACCGACTTTTCTATTATAACAAATTAAAGATGATTGAGTAATGTGAAAGAGGTAGAAATAGACTAAACTGTTTATAACAAATAAGCACTGCTCAGCTGAGCAGTAACTGTTCCTCTGTTCAAGCTGTCTTGAAAACAAACTGTCTTAAATTACAAACTCAAATTCAAATCAAACTTTTGCCAATTGATTTACTTTTGTTTTATTTGACTGATTTCTCTCAACATGACTTCGACATTAGTTACGAAATCTGAAATAGAAAACTTATTTAAAAATAAAATGACTGACTACATTCGGCTAGAGAAACCAAGCCGAAAAAGAACAAAAGGTAAACAAGACGATAATGTAAGTAACGAATTGTTGTAATGTTTTATGATAATTAAATTGTTAATTTTATTTAGTATTGGGAAATATTCGATGAAAAGCCGAAAAGCGAGTTTATTGCCAAGTCTAGTGACTTATTTATCGCAATTTTTTCTGACAAGTTATTTTCAAAAATAGGACCAATTCAAAAGACAGCTTGTTTTTTTGAGTCCAAATGATTTCTCCAGTTGGCTTGCTCAATCTTTTATTGAGTGTGATTATATTTCAATTGAAAAGGAACTTTTATTGTTTGAATCTTTTTTGACTACATCGTCGAATCCAGATGAACATTTAGATGAGCCATGTAAAAAGAAACAAAAAGTCTCAAATCAACAAGACGACTTTACCTTGCCATTTGGATATTCTAAACAATTGGACAAACCTGAGAAGAATTTAAAAACAATCAAACAGCAAATGTCCGAATACAAAATTTTGATTGAATCTTTCGATGTAGTTCATTGGAGTGCGATCGATTGCCTAGATTTTTGGCGCAACACTGAACATCAAAATAGATTTCCAACTTTGTATAAAGCGGCCTTATTTTATTTAGCAATTCCATGTACAAGTGTCCCATCTGAAAGAACATTTGCAACCGTGTGGAATATAATCACTACACTTCGATCGAAACTTGATCCAGAAACTGTATCCGATTTGATTTTCATTAATCGAAACAAAACTCATTATTTGCTTTCTGGTGAAAATCTGCATAATGTAATCGTGAAAACTCATAGCAATTGGAAAAACTCAAACTAACATGACAATTACTTTAATTTATTGATTAACTTTTTCACAATAAAATTGTACCTTAATTATTAACCAATTTTCGGTTCAGTTCGGTTTCGGTTTCGGTTTCGGTTCGGTTTTGGTTAAAAATTTTTCGGTTTCGGTTCGGTTTTCGGTTATGCAAAATTTACGATTCCGGACCCTACTCGAGTGGAATAACCAAAAGGTCGTTTTGTGTTTCACTTTTCTCAAGTGTGTTCGTGTGTTCATCATCTTCAACTCCATCCACGATGCACATCAACAATACTGTGTCTCATCTTTTCTACCAGGTTTCCCTTTACTTTTCCTTCACTCACTCGCACATCACAGAGCGTGTACAATGGAAAATTTATCAAATGGACATTACGATCAAAGTACAATCGATAACACTTCTGATTGGCTACCAAACACAGAATTTTATTGCATTCTTAACTTTGAACATCATTCAAGTGAACTCAACCATCAAGGTTGTGCTCTGTTTGCACAATCTCAACGCTGTGGGTTCATAAATATTGTTTAAACAGAAAATGTTGACTTGCCTGCAATGATTTGAATTTTAAATTAAAATAAATTGTTGTTTAAGTTCACTAAATTGTAATTCAATGGAAAAAGTAAGTTTTTTAATGTGTTGCAAAATGTTACTTCACTTTGTATGTGTGACTTGTTGATGGCTCGTCAATGATGATGAAATCTTTATAATGCTGCGCTTTCTCAAAATGACTCAACGTAAAGCATAAAAATGGAATTGTAAAAGAAAGATTATGTACATTTGGCAATATCGCATCATTTGTGGTGACAACAAATATAATTTACTTAAGGCAACAAGTGGAAGAGATCAAAGTGGCATTTGGTTAAGTGTTACTGAGTGAGTGTGTCTGTTTTTGTATGATTTTCCGTTATACTTCCGATTTGACAAGAAAATAAAAGACACACTACTGCAATTGCATAATGGTGCATCGTATATACGTGTAGTTTTCCATTGAACGTAGACACCCGCTACCAGAAATCACTCCACTCGAATGTCTCGGAATTCTCGGAAAAGATTATGATTATCATTTGTTGCTTTTCCACTATCACCACACCAAACATTAAGCTCACTAACACACAAAATGGGGTCTTTAATTGACCGTGATCAAGTTGAGGGGGAGAGGAAGTTTGCTTAGTGAATCATACCTTGATGGTGATTTGGTAATGGGAATTGATATTCATTTCCTTTCGTAATACACAACTTGACATATACAACAAGAACATGGATAAAAAAGGTATAACTTTTGGTATGGCTTTTGTATTCCGCTGACAAGGGCACCTCGCCAATTCACAATGGCCAAATGGATAAATTATGATATCGATAGATTCAGATGTGCTAAAAAACTATGAATCCATGTGACAAAAGCGTGATTTCAATCTGATGATCGTCTGAGGGGTAATGATAACCAGTTGTATTAGTAGTGATGTACGTACACACTGTACTACACAGTACATTCAGTGAACACATTGACATGAGACAGCACATCAATTGCTTCTTTTTGTGTTGTGTCCATGTAACTATTGATTCTAAAAACCATTATTTATTTGTTTTTAGCTATTGAATTTACCTTTTAAAACTAATAAATCCACACAATCGCATTTTGGCACTAGTTGGTTGAAGAAAGAAAATAGCTGCATCGATTTTGTTGGTGAACAAACAGAACTCTAGTGAGGGTCTATTGATCACAATGCTGTTCCCATGTTGTTATGGTGATTTGAGCATTACCGAAATGTCTAATGTTGATGTGATTGTCTCGAACAACTTAAACCATCTAGCTTTAATGTTGGTTTCATTATAAAAATTTCTTCAATCCAATCAATAAGACATGCCTATCTTTTTCAGCAATAATGATTCGATCTGTGCTGCACTTGATGTGGCTGCACAATACACGTGGAAGTGCACGTGTTGTGGAACATTGTTAATACCCCTCAGCCGGTTATCAGATTGAAATCACGCTTTTGGCACATGGATTCTTTGTTTTTTAGCACATCAGAATCTATCGATATCACAATTTATCCATTTGGCCATTGTGATATAGCGAGGGTCCCTTGTGAGACTTTTTGGGGCACATTCCAATTTAGACACCAACAAATAGACACACTATGTGTTTCATTCACTTCACAAAGAAGTTTCTTTTCGCTTCAAGTTCGTTTCCATCCGCGATCATCGTAAACCTTCCACTGAGTGTGTCTTTCTTTTCTCGGATTGGAGCAACACTTTGAGAAATGTCACACTTTCCACTATCGCACACACACTAATTATTTGTCATATCAAAGTAGCATCAAAACAAGTGAATACATTACTAAAAAGAAAACATTCCAGTAGAGCTTGTTGCTTTATTGGGTTATTACCAATACTGATCAACAACAGGGAGACACTCTCACATTGAGATTAGCGCGAATGTATTGAGAAAAAAATGTAAACGAAAAATAGGAAAATCTTATATAAACTGACACTGAGCTGATCAAACTTACAACTCACTTGTTGATTGAATGTTCACAGTAAATGTGTGAATATTAAGCTTCTTTCCTTTGTATTGCTTTACTTTGTATTTTTTTTGTTCTTTCTCAAATTGTCAACAACCAATTGTGCAATTCCTCGTGTGGTGAGTTGTTTAAATTAATCCATTTTCAAACTCCTTGCCGCCCTTAAAAAAGCCTAACAAGTAACTTTATTTTTTTGAATCCCTAGCCCAAAATCAAACTTCAATAATGGATTTGAAGTTGCTATTACTGATTGGCTTTGTGCTTTGTGTCAATTTCAAGCAAAGCGCATCCAAAATTCCCCTCTCTCTAGCCAAGCTGGACATTATTGAGAAATGGGTGGCTGTGGGCGTGCAAGCAGCCCATCTTGGCAAGAATGAGGATCTATCTACTGCGATTGTTCTTGTGGACAAGCTCGGCGAGGCGATACCTTTCTCAGGAGCACTGGCCACCTTGGTCTCGGGCGTTATGAGTTTCTAT
This sequence comes from Rhizoglyphus robini, assembly GCA_023373905.1. Taxonomy (NCBI): domain Eukaryota; kingdom Metazoa; phylum Arthropoda; class Arachnida; order Sarcoptiformes; family Acaridae; genus Rhizoglyphus; species Rhizoglyphus robini. Next base: position 1,119 of record JAKIJQ010000031.1, on the reverse strand, counting down.
GTGGACAGTCCAAATGAGCTCAGAACTGTGCTGGACCGGCTCGAGGACATGAACCACATGTTGGACCATCTGGACATACGCATCGATGAGGTTATCGGCAAGGTTGAGTCCGTCAGCATCATTGCCAGTTACAAGTCAAAGGTGGAGCAGATCAGTGGACTGATGCACAAGTATGAGCGCTTCATTTCGAGCAACAATGTGGCCATCAACAATTTGACTCGAGACGATTTCCAGCGAGAATGCAAGGAAAACAAAATGCTCGACTTTGTCCACTGGATCAGCAATGAGCTCAACTCGAACACTCAGCTATCACTCAAACAAGAGATGGTCCAAAACTACGATATGCGCAAGTACAACCATTGGTCCAATCGAATTGCTGCTATGCTCTCGAATGCAATGTTTCTCCATTTTACCTGTGTGGGCGCTTCTACCTACAACACTGACACCATCTCTCACACCCTGTATGGCCGAACCAATGGTGACATTCATGTGTTTACACGTGTGTTGGCACGTGTGAAAAAGAACTTTTACATTGGCATGAAGCACATCAAGAGTGGCTTCTTTCCGCTTGCTAAACGAGAAGTTGAAGAATTCATGCGAATTCATCCCCATACGTGGCCACATGAAGATTTTGTTGTGAATTTGGAAAAAAAGTTGAGCACAAAATATTACTGGCGCACATGGTCTGTTCTAAGCTGGAATGGCAACACCCGTGGACCCGCTGAGCACTACTACTGGGTCAACAATCAAAATGTCTGGTTCTGGCTACGCACCTATAATCGGTGCCTTTTTGTCGGTTCTGTTCTCAGCACTTCTGTGAGAAAACAGGCTAATCTTTACTACAAAATTGGGGGATGGTCACAATGCACAACAGTCATCATCACCACATCAGTGTGTGTGTGTGTGTGTGTGTGTGTGTGTCCAATGAGCATTTGGTATATGAAGGTTGTTTAAAACGATCTTTGTCAGGTTGGTCACAATGCACAACAGTCATCATCACCACATCAGTGTGTGTGTGTGTGTGTGTGTGTGTGTGTGTGTGTGTGTGTGTGTGTGTCCAATGAGCATTTGGTATATGAAGGTTGTTTAAAACGATCTTTGTCAGGTTGGTCACAATAC